>CM046433.1:62339884-63619884 GCA_025506505.1 Flaveria sonorensis | reverse complement strand
AATATTTTTATTATTTTCATTATAAGTCCGGAGTAATATATGCATTTCACATCATCATTTAAAAAATTAACGATGTTATTTAAGCAAAGTAACCTATTAATGGGTAAATAAAACCTGTTATTGCTATTAGAACACTAGATAAGATTTAAATAGCTTAATTGAGACAAAAAATAATATTGAATAACTTAGTTGTAACAATAGATAAACTTAGTTACTCTTTTATAAAGTTTTTATCATAACTACCCATCTAACTTTCATTATTAGTATTATTATTATATTTTAATTGTCTGTGGTTTTATAACCAATTGACATAAATGATTGTCCTTATAAATACTGTATGGGTTCAAACATCGTAAGTGTAAAATTAGATGTTATTAAAAAGTACAAGAAATTGTTGTTTAAAAAATTATATTTTTTAGTATATTTCATAAATATTCGCCAAGTGGCTTGCTGTTAAACCAACTTTTGATTAGTTAGTACTATTTTTTTTCTTGAATGATTAGATATTATCTTATACATCTTAAACAAGAAATTATTTACACCCACCCCTCATAGCTGAGTATTGAACCCTTAATTTTAAAAAGAGATCCACACTCTACCTTTGAATGGATTTTGCGATTGAACCCAATCCTTCTGTCTGAATTATTTACTTCTACTACTTAGTCGAGCAAAGGTGGTTTATTATTTTATAAAGATGAAATTTTTTATAGCTATTTAGATCTAACTTTATTTTTAAATAAATTCCTTATATGTAAAAACATAATAATATTTATTCGATTAGGGAATAACTTATACTTTAGTTGTTGTATGGTATTATAAATACTAAAAACCGTTTTATTATGTTATTGTTAAACTAATTTTAAGCTGAGAGTATTGATGATAAATTAATAATTTTAAAGGGTGTTGTTGTAGGAAGGAAAAGACATCAAAATTTGCACGACCTTCCCATTCCTTTTTATCAAAAGTCAAAAGTAAGGTGCAATAATTAATATTGACCATAATCGTTTCTTTGTTTTCTTCTTTTTCTTTTCTGTTGTTTTCAAAAGGAGTATTGACGTTAATTAGAATAACCTTTTACATACATATCAATTAAATATTAAATATATTAAATAAATAAGTAAATGTGCATTATACCAAATTAATCTATATTTTTACTTAGTTCATCATCCCTTTAAGAACTAAGAAAGCATCAATTGGGTGAAAATTGGTCAATATTAAACACTCTACTTGTCTATCATTCGAATTGTTAAAACAAATTGATTTTATAAAATTTTAAAATTCATAACGTTATACTTTAATAAAAGTGATCTATAGATACCTTCGAGCATTCACAGCCCGTTCCCTAAATTAATTTGAGTGTATTCTTTATATTTTATGATTGGTATGGTTATAAATGATTGTGGGTGAATGATAGAAAAATTTTACTGTTCAATCTGTATTTTTTAAAAACAATATTCAAAACCTTGATGTTTTTAATTAACTTAAGTGATTGTTAATGATAAAAATATAAAAAAAGAGAAAATTTTATGTTTTTAAACGTATTGTTCAAAACTCATTTCATTAGATCCATAAAAAAATACAATTTTATCTTTATTTCTCTAAAACTCGAAAGTTTCATATTTACCCATTTTTAACCTTAGAATTTTATATATACTTATGATCTATTTTTATCTTGAAATATAAAATTTACCCATTTCATCAAAATATGATATTTACCCATAATTTTCGATAACCAACATAAACTTTTTCCTTTTTCTTGCTATCACTGTCTGAGCTTCGACATCTAAATATGGATATGCCTTGATCCCCAATAAAAGATCTCTTATTTAACAAGACTCAAAACAAGTTTCATCACTTGTAAAAACAGATATATGATCTACGAGTTTTTTTCCTAAAATGGTATAATTGAAAAAATTATTTAGCAAAATGGTGTAATTGTTAAAATATTTATCAAAATATAGTTTTAGAAATTTACCATTTCTCACTCCTATTTCCATTGGTTATTTAAAAGGGAATTTCATTTATAATGTGATATAATACCTTTAGGGATAATATCTTTAAATTTTTAGAAATGTTTTTATGAAACCTTTTTTTATAGCTTTCTAGAAACAGTTTCTAATTTCTTTCTAACAGTATAAGAACAGTGTTTTTAAATGTTTGATTATTGTATTAAAATATATCTTTTTTGGTTTCTTTTAACTTTTGAAAATCAAGATGTAATTGTTTTTGTTTCATTTGTGCTTTTACAGTTTATATAGTAATGTTTTTTCGAGATTTTTCGTTTTTTTTAATCGTGTGACATTTTGTTAGTAGTTTAATATATTTAATTTAATAACTATATAAATATTATACATATAATTTAAAATTATCTCTCGCTTTTTCTTTTTCAAGGTTTTGTTTACAATAAATTGTTTAATTTAATTTTTTTATAACTGTAGAATAAGCTCAATTAAAAAAGCATTGCTAAAAATCTAAGATTATATTCGACTGTGGTGACTAATCAGGTCAGGGATTACTTTGTATCATCCCAAGAATATATCAAAGAAATTTAAATTTAATCCAGATTCTAAAACCATAACTTAAAAGTCGGTATGATCCCCTCATTAAAAGTATTACATAACATTTAAAGAAAAAGAGAAAAAAAAACTTTTTTAAGTAGCTTATTCTATAGTTATCAAAATATTTAATTAAAGAATTTATTGTATACAAAACCTTGAAAAAGAAAAGGCGACAGATAATTTTAAATAATATGTATTTTATTTATATAGTTATGAAATATATTAGATTACTAACAAAATGTCACACAAGTAAAAAAAAGAAAAAATCTGGAAACACATTTACTATGTAAACTGTAAAAGAACATAAGAAAAAATAATAATTACATCTCGAGTTTAAATTGTTAAAAGAAACCAAAAAAAAAGTTATATTTTAATACAATAATCAAACATTTAAAACACTGTTCTTATACTTTTAGAAAGAAATTAGAATCTATTTCAAGAAAAAAAGTTCCATAAAAAACATTTCAAAGAATTTAAAGATATTGTTCCTAAAGTTATTATATAACATTACTAACTTGAGTTACCCATGTATTATACGGGAAGGAGAGAGTAAATTATTAAATAGCACAAAAACATAAATAAAATCAAGTGCGTTACATATTAAATAAGACATAATAACTTCCGATCATAAAGTCACAAATGAGTAGAAACCTAATTGTAAACTACATTTGTAGTAACATTAGTAGGCTTGCCATTATTATCTAAAACTTAGAGTTTCAATTCATCTCTACTCTTGACTTGTGACAAGGCGACATAAAGCTGACCGTGCGTAAAAACAACTCTTTTAAGTACAAACTGACTCATGATAGAGATTGACCTTGACTTTTGTTTATATCATATCGAAACATACAGCCAAAGGAAATTGTGTTCTTTTAAACTTGAAAAGAATCATTTTGTTAGAAGGTGTTAAATTTAATTTTGGAATGAATGTACGGGTACCAATATTGCTACCTGATATCATATCGAAACATATAGCCAAAGGAAACTGTGTTCTTTTAAACTTGAAAAGAATCATTTTGTTAGAAGGTGTTAAATTTAATTTTGGAATGAATGTACGGGTACCAATATTGCTACCTGATATAATCTAAGCTTTTATAACATGATTGCAGATAACAATAAGTCTAGTTCCATTACACAAACCACTTTTTTTAATGTTTCTCAGAAATATGACAAGAACACCAACCTTTAATACTAAAGTGGTTTGGTAATCCAGAAACCTTTGTTCCATTTAGAAAATCCGGAGAGCATAAATTCTCATCGAATTTATCGTGAATATACTCTTCTTGGCTTATAGAATTGGAATTGAGGTACTCTTTTTCGTTACCTAGAAACAACAAAAGTAACGATCATTGATTTTTTGAACAACTTTTTTTTTGGAGCAAGAATTTCCCTCTCTTGAAAGAAAGTTAGGTTTCAGAATTACTAATGATAGAAGGATACACAAACTTGATTAAATCTGAGATAGGATCGACCGAAGTAGTAATAATAAGATCATGTGATATATTTATCGTAGCCTCCCCATCATTCGATCCGCCGAAGTCACCTTCACCAAATTTTAATAGCTAATTTGCAAAGTTTTTTGTTTCTTCGATATTGCATCTGCTAGCACCAACAATTAATCTCATTTTTTTGAGGTCATGTACCTTGCACTTTTGTCAAATATACGAAGAATTTAATGATGTGTTTACAATATCTTGTCTACTACCATTCACAATCATCAATAAACTTGATT
Organism: Flaveria sonorensis; assembly: GCA_025506505.1. Classification (NCBI taxonomy): domain Eukaryota; kingdom Viridiplantae; phylum Streptophyta; class Magnoliopsida; order Asterales; family Asteraceae; genus Flaveria; species Flaveria sonorensis. Next base: position 63,615,594 of record CM046433.1, on the reverse strand, counting down.
TTCAAATTTTCTACACTAAAAAGACTTATCAGAGAAAGAATCACAGCTCAAATTTATAAGAATTTGATGAAAATACTCAAATTTCTTCTAGTTGTCAAGAATCACAAACACCAACTAAAAGCAACAAAATTTACATAAATTAATCAAAATCAAGGCAATTGGGAATGAAAACCCTAAACATTGAAGGTCGAAGGGAGATCACAACATATAACTATCATAAAAGTGATGCAAAATTGCAAGAAGATTGAAAATAGATACTTTTAAAAAAGTGATCGAGTTTGAGATAAATTTAAACAAGTCGTTGAATGATCAAATCATGAGCTAGATATTAGTGGATGCGAGGATATTAGTATGAAAAAATTGATATTTGAATAATATACAACGAAAAATTATGTGCAATAATAAGATCAATTTCGGACTGTTTTGACCTTATAATCAGATATATGGATATAGTATTGAATTGAGTTGAATCGGGCAATAAATGTTCATAATATATCTTATTAGTTGTTGATTGTTATTTATTTAATACCAACTTTAGTAACCTGTGTATTACTCGGATTAAAAAATAATATATTATATATAATGAAAATTTACGAAGTATAAAATGATATTCTAAAATAAGATATGATTAAAATTACGTATGAATTATAACTATAAGTAATAAAATAATGATATTAATTTTTAAACTTTTGCTTTTAATCTTTTTTTCCAAAAACAATTACACAATTTTCTCAAAGCAAACCGCATTAAATACTGTCATTTTTAAAAAAATTTATTATAACTTCTAATTTTAATTATATTTAGTTTGTAAAAGAATTTACTTTTTAAAAATACCAATTTTAAAATATGTCATATTTTAAAAAAAGTATGATGTTTTAGAAAAAAATATTATTTTATACAAATTTGTTTTCTAGAAATAATATTAACAAAAAGACACTTTTTTAATTTATTTAAAAAGTTATTTTAATCTAAAAATGGATTAACATTACTTAATCTTTCTTAATTTAAGTAATTATTTAAAAGAAGAGAGAGGCGAGAAAAGCAAACTTAGGAAGCTTAAAAATATATCAAGTGTCCCTCAAGTTACTTATTTAGTATTATATATAGATAAATAAAATTCATTTTTAAGTAGCCAATAAAAGTAAGAGTGAGAATCAATAAAATTTTAAAACTACACTATTTTAATAAATATTTTACCAACAACACAATTTTGATAAATAATTATTCCAATTACACCGTTTTGAGGAAAAACTCTATGATCTAGATGAGTAGATCAATGTTTTTTTTTTCTTTTCATATAGGTTTCTATTTGAATAATCTTGTAGAAACACTTGAATTGTTTCTTCACCTTAATCATTTTAACATTTTGACGTTCACTCTCTGTTGTTTTAGTTTGATCTTTTGACGTTTCTGCTATATTGTTGTACAAATTGGACATGCCATGGGTGTTAATATACAAGATTAATTTAAATATCTAAAAGGAGTGTAGAAAGGTAGTAGCTTGAAACTAAAAAGTTATCAAGTTTCGCATTCAGGTTAAAAAGAGCAATATTTGAGCTTTCCAAACACGAATTTTCAAGCTTTAAAGAAATAAGATAAATCAAATTGTCATTTATTTGTTTGTTTTAATTAAATAAGTAAATGTGATATTTTAACTATCTTTTAAAAGTATATATTGTAAATTTGTGTTGGTCATTTATGATATTTCACAAGTTTATAAAAACGTATATGACTTTCTTCCTAATTCTATCATACAAAAACTGATTTAATAAGGTTTTAATAAAATATCATAAACAAAATTAACACGACATTATACAAAAGTTTATGTGAATACTTACGTAGTTAGGTACAAAGGTATATTGATTAGAATGTAAGAAATAATATTCTATTATACTTCCTTGTTAAAGTATTTAAGTGCATCTTACATTGATTATTATTCTTTCTAGTTTACCTTTAATATTCTTTTCTTTTCAAAGGGAATCTAATTAGAACTAAACATAACCAAATTACAGAACATTTATAACTAGAGCTGTTTAAATAGCTTGACGCTCGAAACTCATTCGAAAAAATTTCAAAAAGTTGCTCGTTTGATTTTTGCTCGGTTGTAAATGAGCCGAGCCGCTCGGTTTGGTTTGTTGACTCTAAAGCCAAGAGAAATTTCCGAATTGATGGAGCACGCTGGAGTTGCCAATGGCACCATGAGGGACATGACACAACTTCATATTTTGGTGGCAATTGCACATGAAGTAAAAAGATGGTTCGTTGACTCCTTAGGACATAACACAGTATACAATACGGGGATAACATTATCACACCTTGTTTATCAGGATTCTCTTCTTTGTAGCCTTCCACATAGAACAGTTTATTTTTAATGGCATCCATGGTATCCGTTTAAAAGGATTAAGATCCGTTGGTGGTCGATTAGATTTAATCAATATTCATATGGACTTAAGCGAAAGTTCACAAGAGTCATCGCCTAACCAACGCCAACTATCTTTCTCATTAGTCAAATGAATATCTTAGAGCAATAATGTAATTCAGGCAACATATGAAGGTTTAATTTCAACATATGAAGGTTTAATTTCCTTCGGTTACTAATTTGTTCTCAATCAGGCAACATATCATTTTCTTGCGATTGAATAAAAGCTTGCCTAAAACAAGCTAGTTATCAAGCCAAAATAATTTATTTATCCCCATTTGCAACTTGACCTTTTAATAAACGACTAATGCCGATGTTTTCTTTATAAAGATCGTTCTCCGTATTAATGAACACCCTCTATACACAAATAACAGATTGTTTAATGGGAAAGTAATAATGCTTACATGGTTTATAATGGATTACAGAGATGACACATACCTAAAGCATCAAACTTTCTAATTTAATCTTTGATATCCATTTAGCTAACAAAGCCAAGTTTGTATCATGATAGTTGATAACTCCCAGCCCACCAACATCCTTTGTAGTAATAACTATATCCCAAGCGACCCAATTGATCTTTGAACTTTTTAATGAGCCTCACCGTAAAATTTTTCCTTATATCTTCAAGTTGGTTAATTTATGACATTGGATCCTTAAACAGGGAAAAGTAAAGTTTGCTGGTTACACATGTAACTTGATTCATAAATGACGTTTCTCATACCTTTAAGTTGGTTAATAAAGGTAGATTAGAGGGTATATGAGTTGCTCTGAAAAAGTCAAGGAACGAGACTAATTTGTTTTGTCGAATTTGGTGGTTACACATTGTTGATATGTGAAAATGATGAAACTACAAAAAACTCAGAGATTCAGCAAATGACTCTCAACTTCCAAATGATGCCAAGTGCTGATCTACTGCCAATCAGTACAAGCCAAGAGTTGAACCAATGCTGATCAGCATTGAAAGTTATGAATTGTTGATTGACTGCATATCAGCACTCAAATGGATGCTCTGCATTTCAATCACAACATTGGACAAGACTGTCTGTACCAAAGTACTCTAACGGCTGTTGTGTTCTACCTTTTGGAGACAGCGTAGTACTGAAACTGCATACTTCTGATGTGCTGATTGTCTGTTTGAGTTGTACATACTTTTTGGAAACCAGGAATAGATTTAAAGTTGTTTATTCTTAGTGTTTACCCTTTCATAGTATAAAATACCTCTCACTTGTGTAGTTTAGAGGCAAGCTTGTAAGCCCACTTCTTTTATCTGTCGATTGTATTATTTGTACTTAAAAGATTAATCAAGTGTATACTTTGAAAGAACATATTGTGTATATATTACTCAAAGTATATGTGTGTTTGATAAGTAAAACAGTTGACTTAGATTATGCATTTGTTATCTGTTGATCAAATAGAAAAGTTTTGTTAATTTATGAACCACCGATCCAACAAGTGGTATCGGATATTTGGCCCCTGATTTGCTTGAAGTCACCTTTCAACAAATCACTTGTTTTCTCTTGATCATACTTTCAAACACACCTCTCCCTCATAACTTCATTTCCCTCCAAAAATGACTACTGTAGCCATCTCAAGTAAGCATGACTTGTAGAATGGCACTCAAACCAAACCTCCCATGTTTACACCAATTGACTATGATACTTGGAAAATTCAAATGGAAGGTTTTTTAAGAAATCAGGATCTGAGACTCTGGCTCTCAATCCTAAATGATCCATTTGTCCCTATAGTCCAAGTAGCTGGTGAAGATGAAAGTATGATTCCTCAGGATCCTACAAAGTACTCAGATGAAGATTTGATAAAATATGGATGTAGATTCTAAGGCATTATGGCTGATACGAATGAGCATACCCAACAACATCATTCATGGCTTCAAGAAGTTCACAACTGCTCAAAAGTTATGGAAGCATTGAAGGCCAGATGTGAAGGAACTGAAGACATGAATAAGAACAAGAGAGATGTCTTAAAGCAAAAGTTTGAAAACTTTGGTTTCATAAGAGGAGACCATGACTGAAACTTATCTTAGATATGTTGAACTACTAGACTCTTTTAATAAAGCTGGAATGAAGATAGAGAATAGTGATATTCTCAAAAAATTCTTGAGATCACTACCGAAGACATGGATAGTTTACACTGTGTTCATCAAAAGAACTGATAATCTGAAGACAATGAATCTTACGGAGTTATATGGTATTCTTAGTGCCTACAAGATGGAGATTGATGCTGATGAAGAATTACTCGGTAGATTATCAAACTGATCAGCACTTATGGCACCCATCGAAAAATCCTACCACTCCCAGGTTTATCAAGCTCCAATGGTGACTCACCAAGTACCTGTGATCAACTATCCAGAATCTCCAACTACTAAACCTCAGTCCTCACCATCATTTAGCAGATGGAATCAATAGTTCTCATCATCTTTCTCCTCAAACTACCCATTAAGCTCAGCGTTTGTTAGTAAGCAAGCCAACATCTTTCAACTCTCTAAAGTAGATCTTGAATGAATCTATCCGGATGATCTTGAAGAGATGTACAGCAACTATCAAATAGCCCTGATTTGTTTTTGGGCTAAACAATTTTAGCAAGAACTAGAAAAAAGTTCTTAAGGGAGAGAAGTTCAGGATTTGGGTTTGATAAGAACAAAGGAAATTGTTTCAACTGCAACCAACTGGGACACTTTAGCAAAGAATTCAAAGCATCTAAGTCAAACCCATCTCCCCCAACCTCATCAAATTTCAAAGAAACCTCAACCTATCAAAGCCCATCTACTTCTGCCAGCCAAAGACATATCGAGAGGAGGTGATTGACTAGAGCTTTCAAGTAGAGGATATCACTCCAATCAACAATGCATTGATGGCTAGAAGCTCAACCTCGTCACCTTAGATAACTTCTAAACCTTGTTGTATACCTGAGTGCATTGCTAAGGTAACCTTGTATAAAAATCACAATCTGGATCTTATGAAAGATGTGGAATCAATCAACATTTTTAAAATTGACTTTAAGAAAAATGATCAAGTTCATAAAGAAAAGATAATAGATGTAGAAAAGATTTTTTCATAATTAAAACATGAACAAACTAACTTGGAGACCCAGATAGATGATTTCTTGAGCATATTAAAATCAGCATAATATAATATAGCTATAGCTAAAATATATGCTGATAAATAAACTAAAAAGTTTGAAAAATTGCTTGCTTTTACTAAAAACTCTCAAAATTTGTATCAAACCTAGACAAGATTAGAGTACAATATTACGGAACCACCAATGATATACACTCCCACATACACTCTAAGTGAAACCTGAAGGTAAAGAAGCGAGTACCTGCTAGTCCATTTTGTACAAAGACTGCTGAAAAAGTTGAGACAATAGAGAAAGAAAGAAAAGTAGGGAGTAGTTGAAGAGGTGGATGAAGAAGAAGACAAGAGAGAAAAGGAAGAGGAAGACAAGTGGTACCGAGGAAAACTAGCAGATGAAATATTCAAAGAAGAAAGTGATACTTGAAAATTTCATTGATCATGAGCTGATTAAGAGAGTAAAGAAGGAGGAGATAAAGAAGGAGTTACAAGAACTTAAGCTAGAGATCTATACAACGAAGCAGTAGATGAAGATTATATGCCTAGTATGTGGGGAAGACAATCATTTTGCAAAAAATGTCCATTTAATCCCTTAACTCACTTCAACAATCATCTCAGATACTTAGAAGGATCTACAGATGCTGACAAGCCATTGAAAGAAGAAATGGTACTCATAAGGCTGTTCGAATGACAAAAAAGTCAAGTGCCGAGTTCAAGAAAAATTCATCACTTCTAAAGAGTCTGCCGAACAACTCAGCGCTGTAAACACAAAGAAGAAGACTTATGAGAAAACTTCACCATCTCAAAAGACTTCTAAAGGTCATCAAAGTAGAGAAGATGTCAAAGAGTCCAGCAAGTCCAAAGCAAACAAGAAAAGCTACACACCAAAAACATCTACCGAACTTGATAGAACCTTAGATGACCTAAAACACGAAATCAAACTTTCAGCACTAAAAACCCATGAATTTTGCTGAAATCTAGAAGACCCAAGACTAGATAACCTTGGCTCCCCAGTCTTCACTAACCATATTATTCATGTGCAAGAACATTTGTAGATCAAAGAAAACTTATGGATTGTGGATAGTGGATGCTCTCGGCACATGATAGGAAACAAATCATGCCTACTAAATCTTGAACCATATGATGGTGGGTCTATTGCCTTTGGAAATGATAAAAGAGAATGATACATTACTAGTACAGGGACAGTTAGCAATGGCAAAGTAAGCTTTGATAAGGTGAATTATGTAAAAGAGTTGAACTATTGTATCTCTATTATGTGATCAGATATATAACACTATTTTCACAAAGCATGAATGTATTGTTTTGTCTCTTGAATTTTTTATACGAAATGATAAAATACTTTTAAGAACTCCCAGGAGAGATAATATGTACATGCTCAACATGGAATGCATCACCTTCAGGGAAAAGTATCTTGTTTCATTTCCAAAGATTCAACAAATAAATCCTCCATTTGGCATAGAAGACTAACACTTGTAAATCTCCAAAACGTGAATAAACTAGTTAGATATAAGTTAGTCACTGGATTACCAAACAAAAGTTTATATGTGCTGATCAATGTGTTGTTTGTCAAAAGGGAAAGTAACATAAAACTTCTTATTAAGTCCAAAGAGTTGAATTTTATGACAACTCCTTTACATCTGTTTCATATGGATTTGTTTGGTCCAACATGTGTAAAGAGTTCTGGAAGAAAATCACATTGTTTGGTAATAATAGATGATTTTACAAGATTCACATAGGTTTTCTTTTGTGGAAACTAAAGATGAAATTGCTGAGATTATAAAATCATTTGTTATTAAAATTGAGAATCAAACTGATCAAAAGGTTAAAATTATCAGGTGTGACCAGAGCACAGAATTTGAAAACCACACTCTTGATATTTTGTGAATCTAAAGGTATTGCTAGACAATATAGTGCTCCTAGAACTCTTCAGCACAACAGAGTTGTTGAGACAAGAAATAGGACACTTATTGAGGCTCCATGGACCATGTTATCTGATTCAAAACTTCCTATTACATTATGGGTTGAAGCAGTTAGCACTGCATGCTATATTAAAAATAGGGTGTTAATAGTTAAGACACATGGGAAAACCTCTAATGAATTATGGCATAAGAGAGGACCATTCATAAGTTCTTAAGACCTTTTGGGTGTCCATGCACTTTACTAAATACCAAAGATTACTTATCCAAATTTCCTGAGAAATCAGTAGGTGGATTCTTTGTAGGATACTTATCACAAGCTAAAGCTTACAGAATATGCAACAAAGTTGATCATACTATTAAGGAATCTGAAAATATCATTAAATGTTTCACCCCAAGTTAGACGTTTGATCTGAATGGATTTACAAATACTTTTAACATTTTTATTGAGAATATTTCAGGGGACTCACTTTACAGATCAGTAGACACATGAGTCGCAAGTACTTAAGACTATAGGTGGTATTAGACAATTTATTGAAAAAGAACCAAGTGTGGCAAGTGTTAAAGAAAAAGTTAATTCGGTAGCTGATCCAGTCACTCAAAATAATACATCTGCCGAAATCCCTAAAACAAACTTCTCCAATTTGGATCTTTCTCAACAACTCTAAGTGATCCCAAGACTAAGAATTCATAAAGAGCACCTAATTGAGAATGTCATTAGAAGTGTCAATGTTGGTGTCAAGATAAGAAGCAAGACATATGAGGCAAACATATGTTTGTTCTCGTGCTTCCTTTCTCAATTAGAACCAAGGAAAGTAGATGAAGCTTTAAGAGACAATAGTTGGGTAAAAGCTATGCAAAGGAAAGACTGTAATAGGAACTAGATGGGTGTTTAGAAACAAGAAGGATGACAGAGGTCTCATTATCAAGAACAAAGCAAGACTTGAGGTACAAGGGTACACTTAAAAAGAAGGGATTGATTGTGATAAAGTCTTTGCCCCTATTGCAAGGCTTGAAGCAATCAGAATTTTTCTTGCTTTTGTTGCCTCAAAAGACTTCAAGATGTTTCATATGGATGTCAAGAGTGCATTTCTCTATAGGAAGATAGATGAAGAAGTTTATGCTTATCAACCACCTGGGTTTGAAGATCCTAAGTATCCAGATTATGTCTGCAAACTTGATAGAGTTCTCTATGGGCTTTATTAGGCTCATAGAAAATGGTAAGAGACACACTCTACCTTTTTTGTAAGAAATGGATACACTAGATGATCTATAGACAAAACTCTCTTCATTAAGAAAGTTGATTTAGATATCATTTTGGTGCAAGCATATGTGGATGACATTATATTTGGTTCAACAAATGAGTGATTGTGTACAGACTTTAAGAGTCTCATGAAGTCCAAGTTTGAGATGAGCTCAATGGGGGAACTCACTTTGTTTGTGGGACTACTATTGAAACAAACACCTGATGGAATATTTATAAATCAATCAAAGTATGTTCAAGAGTAGTGAGATTACTGGCTACTGATGCAAAAGCTGCTAAAACTCCTATGTCCAAAACATGTTCTTTAACTCCTGATCTTGAGGAGGAAGAAGTTAATTAGTAGCAATATAGAGCAATCATAGGATCTCTCATGTACCTTACAATAAGCAGACTGGATATTATGCTTGCCATATGCTTGTGCTCAAGATTCCAAGCTGCACCAAAAGTGTCACACCTGATGGCTACCAAGAGAATTTTGAAGTATCTTAAAAGGGAACCTAAGTTTGGATTATGGTACCCTAAGAGTGCTGACTTTAATCTCTATGGATATACAAGTAGTGACTATAGAGGATGCAATATCAACAAGAAGTCCACCTCACGAGAATGTTAATTTCTAAAGGGAAGATTGGTTTCATGGCAATGCAAGAAGCAAACTTATGTATCTACATCAACTACTGAAGCAGAGTACATTACTGCCTCTAATTTTATGCTCAAGTGCTATGGATTCAAACTTAACTTAGGGATTATGGGGTAACCTTTATGAATACTCCAATTCACATTGACAACAAGTGTGTCATCTCAATCATCAACAATCCAGTTCCGCATTCAAAGACAAAACACATCGATATCAGGCATCATTTCATTAGAGATTACGCAGAAAAAAATCATTAACATAAATAAGGTCCATACAAATGAACAATATGCAAATCTTTTCACAAAGGCATTTGATGAAACAAAGTTTAAATATCTTGTATTAGTTACTGGAATTGAAGAACTTTAAATAATTAAATTATTTACATAATGAAATCTGATAAATATTGTGAAAAATGCTTTATTGATAACAAAGAAGGGTAAAAATGGGTATCTACCGATTTTTGCAATTCGGCAGATAAGAAGGCTTCGGCACATATCTTTTAAAAGATCCAGTAGGACCCATTTTTATCTACCTATACGTAATGGCACCATTGTAGTTGCCTAAAAAGACTGTTCCATCATCACAAGCTGTTGGATTTACAGTTACGATGGTAAAAATTTTAAAATAATACTATTATATATTATCCACAATCTATAAATCTACACTTCTTCCCAACATTGTCATCTTCTACACTGACTCAAGAGCAAAGAACTTCAAAAATACTCATGGAGATAGGATATGAAGGACCACTCCCAACATCCACCTTCTCCAAATCAACGGTATATCACAATTGGAGAATCATCCTTCATATGAAACTGCTGTTGAAAATTTAAGTTTTTTAATGTACCTAGGTTCATACAACTGATTTTAAATGAAGAACTGGATAACAAACTTAAACTTGAAGGAGGTATACATGCTTAGGAACTTTAAACAAAGCAATTTTCTCAAAGTTTAAGGCAAATCCAAAATCATTTTTATGAAAAGTCACTCCCTTGTTTACACATATGCTTGAGGTCACTGAGCCTCAGGGTGAAAACATGGCTACACCTTCCACTACTAATCCCACACCCTCCACTTCAAAGCCTAAAGTGTCTTCTAAGAAGCAAACCCCTGCATCTTCACTGAGAAGATGCAGGCCCCCAATTCACCACCACCAAAGAAGCAAAGGCTGGGAACTCAGGTCCTAGCTAAGTTAAAGGTGTCAGCCACACCTAAACAAGGCTAAAAAAGGAAGTTTCTCTTCCTTCTTTAGAACAAACCCACACCATCCCATTAGCCCTCAATTAGAGTCCCAACACTTTATTAAGAAACCAAAAAGGGATACTCCCATAATTAAGAAAACTTCTTAGAAAAAAGTCTCACTATGATTTGGCACACATCTCGGGCTATTAGATTCATCTCCTCATACTCTCATTCAAATGTCTATTACCAATGATGAAGATGTTACAGCTGTAATTAGTAGGGGTGAGCATAAACGGCTCTTACCCGCTAGAACCGGCAAAAATACCCGCACCGAACCGTCTAGAACCGTGAGAGTATGTTAAGATGCGGTTCCACGGTTCCTGAAATTATGGCTTCACGGTTACGGGTCAGGTCGGTTCCAAACCCGTTAAAATGCATACAAGAACCGAGTAACCGTAAAGTATGTATAGTATAGAATCAATAGTTAATTATGATGCAGATTCCGTGAATGTTTTGGTTAGTGTTTTAAGTCGGCCACTCTGCTTCATCTTCATAAACCTTCATCATCTACATAAACCTTCGTCATCCATTTTGCCATTATTATAGATCATTATCTTTATAATCTTCCATCTTTAACAATTTTCATCATCATCAATGACGATCATCACTAAACTTCATCATAATCGTCAGGACCTAGTTTTCTCTCAACGGATTTCTCGGCTAAGTCATCGGAATCTTTATTCACTGAATCTTGTTACATATAATCGTCATCGGAATCTGTGATCTTTACGACCCTAGTACTCTAATCAGCTTCACCTACTAGAATCGGCTGTGAACATCATGTTGAGATCATTATAATTCATTATTTATGAATTTTGTGCATAGAAAGCATCCATGAAGATTGAACAGAAAGCACAACTCCATGAAGATTTCTGCATTGAAAGCTATACCAAACCATTTTATTGCTCACGGCTCTACAGGAACCGATTTGGTTCCAGACCCGTAAAAACCGTCAAGATAACCGAACCATGAATATAGTATGTGGGTCGGTTACAGTTCCATGAGTTTAACCTAATCGGGTTCGGTCCCGGTTCGGGTCTACCGGTTCCGGGTCGGTTAAAGCCGATTGCACAGTCCTAGTAATCAGCATGACCCACTATTTTTCCCCATCATATATATTTTAGACAGTAATGACTGATGTGTATCTGACCTCTATCCTCAATTTAAAGAGATTAACCTTAGGGGTAAAAGGGTCAATATGGAAGAGACTGTTTCTACCACTGATCCATCACTTGATTAGTAGGACAGAGACATCATAACTAGGACCTCAACCATAGCAACTCAATTTGAGAATGTCTCTTTAAAGTCATCTCTTGAGGAGAGGAATCTAGGACGCCAAGACACCACATCTACTGGTGAGGGTGTAAAGGCTCGACCTAGGACCTCACCTAGTCCCAAGGATTCCATAACTATGGATAAGGGAAGTATGAAACTCATACAGGAATTGACGGCCCATAAACTTGATCCTGCACAAACACTAACTATCTTACAAGCAGAGAATGAAGCCTTCAAGGTTATGCGGAAAGAGCCACAGTTCTCAAATTTAAGAACTGTCTGCCGAAGGTGATAGTAGATAGAGTCATTGAGGTTGAGGCTCAACTCAGGACTCTATAAGACCAGACTGTAAGAGTTACTTCACTGATACAACAACTTACAACTCTTCAGCAATCCGCAGCCAGGGCAATGGATGTTGAACTCAAGGTTGAATCCCTACAAAAGACCATTAACCGTCAACAATCCATCATCCTGAGCCTCCACGTATCAGTACCACAAGAACCTTTAGATGTGCCTTCCTCTACATATTTAGTTTCATCTGAAGTCTCAAATGATGCTACCAAAAAGGGGAAAGATAAGCCCGAAGAATCTGAAGTCATCCTTCAAGGATTGGTTGATCAAGTTGTACATTCTTTATAGCCAATATCTTTCTCTTCCAAATGGACTCAAGACTATGAGCCTTTATTTAAAGCTGAAGTCAAATTAAATGAGCTTCTAGATAGGCATGGCTATGACAGCTTAGAAGAGAAAGAAATGGAAACAAGAAGGGTGATGAGAAGGATGAACCAAAAGGTTTGGGAAGAGAAGAATGGCTGTAATGAGAAGGTCCGACACTTCTTCCTTGCTTTCTCTCAAAAGGAAAAGATTGATAAAGAATCATCAAAGAGAGAACTTGTGCTAGTACTTGAAGCTTATCTTAAGGCATCTGCTAAAGAAGAAGTACCATTACTAAAGTGCTTTTGAAAGCTGGAGAAAAGCTGAACAAATCAGTTGCTGATGCAACTGCCAAAAGTGCTAGATAAAAGGCTTCTTCGGTAGATGAAACCTTAGGAAGAATAGTGGTTTATACAAGAGGAACCTAGACCATAGAATCTGACATGAAATGGCATGGGGTGAGTCTTAAAGCTAAACCAAAGCTAAACCAACCCAACTTCATAAAGAAAGCAAGGACACACCTGAGTCTGAACTTAAAAAATCAGCTGAGGTTATATTTGGTCAACCGGATGTTGAAACTGAACCCAAGTTAGCTTTGTGATGAACTTGGAAATAGATGGCCCAGAAGTCGCCAAGGATGCTAAGAGAGCTCAGACAACTGCCTATGATCCCAAGTTGGCTGGTGAGGCATCAGGTGTACCAATTGGACCTTCAGCAGTCAGACTTACCATAATCTATGCCTTAGACAAAGGCAAGAGACATATGATAGCTGAAGAAGAGATTGAATATGAGTCACAGGAAAGAACGGCTACATTTCGGATGACTAAGAGGATGGAGCTATTCCCACATAAGGTTGAAGATGAACTTATAGAACAACATGCTAGCGCTCAAGAATCTTCAGTCATGAAGAACATCATTGCATTGCAAAAGATTCTAGAGCTGCAAGAGAAGGAATCAACCTTGTTAGGAAATCTATCAAGACAAAACCAATAGACCATCCTTACCAAAGGCGAAATGTAACACCCCGAATTTTTATTAAAAAGATGTGGAACGGAGAGTAAATTGAAAGAAAAGATAATGGACACAAGTGCAAGGGGGCAAAGTGTAAAAAGGACAAAAATCCATTATTTTAATATAAGTGGAGGTATGGCCGCCCAGTTCAAAAGCATATCTGCTTTTGCTCTCGGTTGAAGAAGAAGAAAAAGAAGAAGAACTTGATTTTAGAGAGAGAAAGGAAGAAGAAGCTGCAAAAGGTTAGTTTCTTGAGTATATGTTCGGTTTTAACCAAATTCACAAGCTTTGACCAAAGTTCTTGATGTTTTGGAGTTTGTTTTCGGGAATTTGGAGCTGAATTTACTGGTGGAGGTGTTTTGTTTGAAGATCTTCTTCAAGGTGAGTTTCTAGAACCCCTTTTTACTGATTTTCAACTTCTTGGGGCTATTATGCATACTAAGTAAATATTTTAAAGTGTTAACCGAATGTTTCAGCTTGTGGTTGTTCGACTAGTTTTCTGTTGATGTATGTTTTGGTGTTGTTTTGAGGTTAGAATTGTTGTTAGTATGATTTAAGTGCCCTTAGAATGTTAGATCTGTGTTTGGGTAGTGTTAGAATGATAATCGGGTGTTTATGGTAGTTTAGAAATTTTCAGAAAGTTCTCATGCACCTAAGTGTTCTCATGCGCCCAAGGTGATGCATCCAAATAGTGGACATGCGCCCAAATAGTACCCTCATGCGCCTAGAATGTTGGTCATATGACTAAGTGTGGCTCATGCGCCCAAGTGACCTCATGCGCCCAAGGTCATGCGCCCAAATAGTAGTCATGCGCCCAAAAGATTGTTCAGGCGGTTAAGTGTTGGTCATGCGCCCGAATAGTATCATGCGCCCAGAGTTGCTCATGCGCCTAAGTGTTGATGCGCCTAAGCGGGGCTCATGCGCCTAAATAGTTGTAATGCACCTAGGCTTTTATACTTAGAATCTTTATGCTCATGCGCCTGAAATGTTCCAATGTGCCTAGTTTTAGACTTAGGGTTTTTGAAGGGTTTTAAGAGGTGGATGTTTAAGATAGGTTCTGTTGTGATGTGATGGCTTATGCTTGATGATGCATGATGATGTGATGAGGTCTATGATGTGTGTATGTGTGTGTATATGTGATATGTTATCGTTCTTCGTTAACGGTTTTCAAAATGTATGTATTATGTTATATAATATGTTATGTATGATGTTATGGCTTTACATGGTATGATGTATGAATGTGCATACGTAAAGTATTATGTAACGAAGTGAAAGATAACGATAATGAAAAGTGGAAAGTAATGAACGAATGAAAGTCTTGCAAGCAATGAAGGAGGTGCACGACCATGTTGTCGTTAGCACAACTGTGTGCGGTTCAGCTAACCCGAAGGATGCACACAGGGAGTCTGTCCTTGAGATAGACTCGAAGAGAGTCTGATAATGACTCGAGGGGGTCTAATCCTTGAGACTGACCCGAATGATATCGTGATGCTCGCCCCGGTACTGTGTCAGTCTTCGGACATGAGTCGAGGGTTTGTTTTACAGACCCCGACACAGTATCAGTCTTCAAACACGAGTCGGGGGGTTGCAAATAGAGACGGGATCCTTGTCGCGTACCTCAGTACCGTGTCAGTCTTCAGACACGAGTCGGGGGTTTGTTTACAGGCCCCGACACAGTATCAGCTTTCGAGCACGAGTCGGGGGTATTGCATGAGACAGGATCTGGATAATGGTAAAAGATGTAACGAACGAACGAATGAACGATGATGAAGATAATAATAAATATTATCAATGTGTACGTATAATGTGTGATCCCGTACGATTATGAAGGTTATGTTTTAACAAGGGTAAAGTATTTTATTTACAAAACTAGAACTCACTCAGCGTCGCTGACTTTTTGTATGCATGATAGTTGGCAGGTATTTTGTTGATGCTGAGGAGTTGTAGGCATGGATGCATACACTACTGGGAATGTTTTGAGGCTGGCATCCACATTTTGATATGATGTTGTATTTTGAAATGTAAACAATTTATGTAATGACATGTTTTAATTATTAATGAAAGTATTAATTCCTCTGCAAAAGTAATGTATGTTTTAAATATTTTATGCGATGACGGTCCAGCTGTGAGGTCTCCGGGATCGAGGCCTTACACGAAGGTTGTCAAGAAAGTGCCAACAAAGTCATCCAGGCCAACTAGCGAAGGCACTTCTCAAAGAGGAACCACTCAGCAAGCTCTAGTGTCCACAACTACCGAACCTGCTCCAATGGCCTCCTCTTAGAAGAAGAAAGAAAAGGATCAAAAAAGATGTAACTTAGAAGCTCAACTTAAGTTGAAAGGATTCAACTTCCATGAGGTCATGGAATGGAGCCTTGCTGAGATGAAATCAAAGCTTATAGATACAACTCATGCTGAAATGGAGAAATCAGGAGAGTTAGCTAGAAGGAAGAGAGCTGAATTAGAGAGAAAACAAGCAGAAAAAGTCAGACAGGTGATCAAAGATAAGCAACAGATGAAGATGCTCTTGAAGACTTATGGTTTCTCTAGTAAACAAGTATGTCTACTCTTGATCTGAACATTAGAGAAATCAAAAAGAAGGTTGCAGCTGGAGAGCTACCAATGTATGATGTACCTAGAGAGCAATGGGAAAGACATCAACAAATAAACAAGAAAAGCAATCTCATCACCCTTTGCCAAAAGGAAGATTATGCCAAAACGAGTAGTAAAGGAAAAAGTGATTGACCCGGAGGTGGAAGAGAAAATACTCAAAGGAACCAAAGTTTTGAGTGCTGGGTATGTATCCCAAATGAAGAAATTTGTAGTCAAGAGGGAAACGGTGAGATCATGTACTATGATATGAGAATGAAGTACTTGATCAGCCTCTTGACTTCTTAGAGCAAATTGTCAAGTGCCTTAGCATCTTTGGATATAGAAATATCAAATCCAAGATGCTACTTTAAAAGGTACTATACTTAGTCAAGACTGATTCTGGTAAGGAAATCCTTGAAGCTTCACTATTAGTATATGATCCAATAGTGGAGTGGGAATATGATTAGAAGAAAGACACATACTCCATCACCAGATCAGTAGTTGGAAGGTAGCCTACTAAAGGAATCAACTAGTTTGTTTCAACAAATTTGAGATAGCTGACCTAACCAGACTAAGGCTAAGGAACACAAGAAATAACTCTAAGGCAAAGGAAGTAGAGAAAGTGCTAATGAGAATATACAAGTCTCATCTAGAAAAGTCAAGGCAGGCTTTAGAACAAAGAAGAAAACTGAAAGAGTCTAACACTATGAAGTCACCATATCTATTGACCTTACACCCTGTAACCTTTCGTGTTTTCGTTAATTGATAGTTAACCTTGTTATGTTCTGGTAAGGACCATTTATGTCATTTAAGAAACTATATGGGTTGTTTATGAGTGTTTCTTTTATGATGCATTAATTCATTAATATATGAGTTAATAATTTGTTTTAATATAATAAAACATAATAATAATAGTTAAAATAAGATAAAAATAATAATAATAATAATAGAAATAATAATTTATAAGAGTTAAATAATTAACAAGTTTAAAACTTAAAGTTTAATTAAGTTAGGGGGTCTTTAAGACAATTTACAAACTTAAAATAGAAGTTTTGTATTTAAAATAATAATATGTAAACTACAGGGACTAAAGCTGTAATTTAGTTTAAACTAGAAATAAAACTTTGGATTAAAAGGTGTAATATTAAAACCTCAGGGACCAAAGGTGTAAATTGTAAAACCCAACCCCCAAACACCCGATTTTCCGGTGGGAGCTCCGGCCGAGCTCCGGCCACCCCCAAATCGGTCGATATACCCGAATTTAACTCAATTAAACCACACCATTACAGTCGCGGAACCGTTTCGAACTTGAACACGCACCTTAATTGCGTTTAGACGTCGGTTATGAACCCAATCGGTTTGAATAACCGAAGCTTTTAATCATAGAGCCGTTCGAACATTAAAACTCAATAATAATCAAATTAAATGTGTCATAATCGAACGTTTAACTAATCCTAAGCTGCCATCAATCTCAATTTCACCTGAAACTCACACGAACATCACATTCGATCATCCCCTTCATCGCGACCTGCAACATAGTGTTCTTGCATCTCCAGTCATTCTAAATTAAAATTGATAAAGGGCTTTCAATCACCGAGACCAGTAGAAGCTATCTGTGCAACTAATTTGATTATTAACATCATTTACAACCCGAACCAATCTCGACATAGCCGCGACTTGTTCTTCGTCTTGCTCACCATCGATTCGACTCTGATTCGGGTAATTAAACATAGTTATCTACTCGTTTTTACATGGGGAACAAAAGCCCCATGATTATCATCGTTATCAATATCGATTTATGCATCAATTTGGTCCTAAATCATTCTAGGGTTTATGTGATTTGGGGATTTCATCTGATTTATGTGTTTTAAGATAGGGGAACTGGATTCCAGCAGGCATAGGCTACCCAGCCTACTGGTTAAGCGCGTGTTACCCCATCCTTGAGGTCCCGGGTTCGAACCCGGGCACCCTCAACCTATTTTTTTAAGGGTTTTCTGCAATTATTTTAATTACAGAAATTTTTAATTATTATAAAAATCAATTTTTGTAAACTTTAATTAATTTAAAAGGGACCAAATTATTTTCTGCAATTTTTTTTTTTTTTTTTTAAAAAAAAAAATTAAATACTTATATAATCTTTTAATAAAACAATATAACAAGATTATTTTTAATTATTTCTTATAAAATGGATTCAAAATGATAGTCTAACTTAATAAATTATTATTGGCCCAAACGTTAATTTTAGTTTAATCGTGTTATTTAAATAATCATAGAAATTATTTACACTTTATATTTAATTATTATAAATGCTTTAATTATCTAATGGTATAATACTTTTCATTGAAATAAAATATAAGTGATTCCATTGTTAAATTTTATCTAAATCAAAAAAAAAAACCCCAAACCTCACTTGAAACCCTAGTTCACGTTTAATCGTTAATCTTGTTGTTAAACTTAATCTTGGAATATACACATTTAGGTAACTTGTAAAAGAAATCGTTGGAGCACCATTTACATTACTCGATATTACCTTTAACATCAACTTATATCATGTGAGTTTTCATGCCCCTTTTTTACTTTATTTCACACTTTTTGGGGTGAAACATGTTAACTTTATGAACTTGCACTTGTAAACATCTTGATACTTGTAAATGCACGAGCAATTCATTTATGAACTTTGTCATGGTTATTTGTAATATTGTGAGCTTTATATGATGAATATTATATGTTGACAATCATTAACTATTGCTAGCCTGGCGACGTCATAGATCTATGGGCCTGACAAGCCTATTTGGTGCTAAAGCCGAGGTTATTGCCGGCTCCTAGTGTCGTATTCTTGAGCACTATGGGAACCAAGTACACTTAGCTAATCGTTAAACTTGTAAATGATATTCTTGGTCAAGGTTTGATTGTAGCTATATGTTATCTATAAACTTGCTTATTTCGTAACCATTGACATGAATTGCTACTTGTAAACTTTATATATATATATATATGTATGCTTAACCCATGGAAACTCACCAACTTTTAAAGTTGACCCTTTTATTTTTAACATGTTTCAGGAAATGCACAAGGTTGATGATTATCTTTTGAAGCATGCTTACACCTAGGATTTGGACCTAGGAAAAATAAATAAAATAACTTGAGACTTGAAAGTTGAACTTTGTTTATTTTTGTTTGTTGAGACATTTGGTTGTAATGTTTATTTCAACTTATGAATTTTTATATTTACAATTTATGGTAGTGTTATGTGGCTGTGAACAATCTTAACCCTCACATCTCGACGTTTCCGCCGTTAAGGTTGGGGTGTGACAGATTGGTATCAGAGCCCATAACTATAGGGATTTAGGTTATTAGAAATGGTGACCTAGACTATAGTTGATGCATGAACCTCATAAGAAAAATCTTTATGATCTTGTAATATATTTTGTTGCATGCTACATAATGCTACTTGTTAAGGAGGGCTTCTTAATGTGCAACTTGATGCCTTTAGTTAGGATTGCCTTATAATTGAGAAACTTGGTTGTCTTGTCTCCTCTAAAACTTATTCTTAATCCTTTATTCTCTCGGCGATGAAATATCTTAAACTTATTCTCGACGACACGGGGGAACGTAAGCTTTATATCAAAAGGTTCAAATCTTTAGACTTTATGACTAATCCATGAAAATCTCATCAAGGTTTTAATTCCATGAACCTAAAGAAATATTGTGTGACACATAGACACCTGTATTCTGGATTTCCTGGCAAAAAGCCTTCGGGCTAAGGTAAGCATTTCGCATAAATCCCGTGGGACTAGTTATGCTTACCTGGGGATTTCTGGGATGAGTGATAAACTATGGTCAATATACACAAGTTTCTAAGGCAATTGGAGTTAACTCACCTTGACGTGTCAACGTTTCCAAATGGTAATGCGTACCAAATGGAATCATTCCATATGTGTTTTACAAGTCTTGAAAAATCTTTGTTTTATTATCTTCTATCTCCAAATTTCTGTGACTAACGTATTTTATATCCAGCATGTCTCGTCATCATGGAAAGCGTGGTAGCTCCGACCGCAAATTAGCCGCCATGATTGCCCGTCAAATGGCTGCCGTCATTCCGACCATGGTTGCCGAACTGAGTAGCACCTTGATGACCAACGCTAGTGACAACACTAATGGCAATGGGCAAGGAGAGAATAGTGCAAATCAAGGAAGAAACAACCAACCCTGCACGTTTAAGCACTTCAACTCGTGCAAACCCACTAGCTTTAGTGGGAAGGAAGGAGCCACTGGACTTCTCGAGTGGTTTGAAAGTATGGAGAACACCTTCATCAACTGTGAGTGTCCCGAGGCACTCAAAGTCCGTTATGCCACAAGTGTTCTTCAACAAAGAGCACTTACGTGGTGGAATAGTGAGAAGAGGAATCGTGGTGCTGATGCTGTGTTGGCACTCACTTGGGAAGAATTCAAGAACATTGCCATCCAAAAGTTCTGCCCGAGAAGTGAGTTGCAAAAGCTGGAGGAGGAGTTTTGGAATCTCAAGCAAGATGGTGGAGATCATTTGGCCTATTCAACTAGGCATCACGAGTTGAGCATCCTGTTACCTCACATGGTTGACACTGTTCCTAGGAACATTGAGAAGTTCATCAAGGGGGTGCCACCTCAAATCCAAGATGCCGTGGTGGGAAGTAGACCCACAACTTTGGAAGATGCCATTACCATCACCGCTCAACTTACTGAAAACCATATTCGAGCGGGCACCTTGTCTGTCAAAGGGGCTAAAAAGACTGAAAAGGCGGTCCCTGAAGCAGCTAAGGAGAATAAGAATGAACCGTCTTACAACAACAAGAAACGCAAGTTCACACCGGCGCGTAATTTTGCTGTGGCTACACCCAAAGTACCTCAAAGACAACCCGCTCCTGGTACACAAGCACCTGCTGCTAGAACCTATGCTGGTCCTCTACCATTGTGCAATGTCTGTAAGTATCATCATGCGGGTAATACCCCGTGCCGTATCTGTACACTGTGTGGTAAGTATGGACATTTGGTGGCTACTTGTCACCGTGCACCAAACAATGCCGCGTTAGTTGCTAATCGTGCTTGCTACAACTGTGGGGAACCTGGTCATTTTCGCCCACAATGCCCTCGTCTTGCGGGTAACGTACCACAAGCTCGAGGACGTGCCTTCAACATCAATGCAAACCAAGCACAGGCTAACAACGATGTGGTGAACGGTATGTCAAATCCAACCCCAACTTTATGATCCAAGTTCTTTTGTTGCTTTACCTGTATCGTAAACGTCTTTAAAACTGAACAGGTATGTTTCTTATTAATAATTCTTATGCCTACGTTCTATTTGACTCTGGAGCCGATAAGAGTTTTGTCTCGATAGAATTTGAGCCTATACTTGCTAAGCCACATACGAAACTAGAAAGACCTCTTACTGTCGAAGTCGCCGATGGAGAACCCATCACCGTTGGTGTCGTTATTCGTGATTGCATTTTGAGCCTAAACGAGCATGATTTCTTTATCGACCTTATTCCTATGAAACTTGGAAGTTTTGACGTTATCATTGGCATGGATTGGTTAGCTAAACATCATGCGGAAATTATTTGTTTCGAGAAGTGCATTCGAATTCCTTTGCCTTCGGGGGATACATTGAAAGTATTTGGCGAAAAATCATCCAAAGGACTCAAACTCATGTCGTGTACTCAAGCCCGAAAATGTCTAAGCAAGAATTACATGGCTTTCTTGGCTTACGTGGTCAACACGAAAGTCAAAGGGAATGATCTTAAGAAGGTCCCGATTGTACGAGACTTTCCTGAAGTGTTTCCCGATGACCTTAGCGGTTTACCTCCCGTGCGTGAAGTCGAGTTTAAGATCGATTTAATTCCGGGAGCGAACCCTGTGGCTAAATCACCATATCGACTTGCACCGTCAGAAATGCAAGAGCTGGCCAGTCAACTTCAAGAACTGTCCGACAAAGGCTTTATCCGACCTAGCTCATCGCCTTGGGGTGCACCTATTTTGTTCGTGAAGAAGAAAGATGGATCATTTCGTATGTGCATCGATTATCGTGAGCTTAACAAACTTACCATCAAGAACCGCTACCCTCTTCCTCGCATCGATGATCTTTTTGACCAACTTCAAGGAGCTGCTATTTTCTCAAAGATTGATTTACGTTCTGGCTATCATCAATTACGAGTTCATGATGATGATATCCCAAAAACTGCGTTCCGTACCCGATATGGACACTATGAGTTCATGGTGATGCCCTTTGGTTTAACGAATGCTCCTGCTGTCTTTATGGATCTCATGAATCGAGTATGCAAGCCGTATCTAGACAAGTTCGTGATTGTCTTTATTGACGACATACTTATCTACTCCAAGTCCAAAACCGATCACGAACACCACCTGCGACAAGTTCTTGAGCTATTGAAGAAAGAACAACTATACGCAAAGTTCTCAAAGTGCGAATTTTGGCTTGAGGAGGTCCAATTTCTAGGACATGTGGTGAATAGTCAAGGAATTCACGTTGACCCTGCAAAGGTGGAAGCTGTGAAAAATTGGTGTGTTCCCACAACTCCAACCGAAGTTCGTTCTTTCCTTGGTCTTGCTGGGTATTATCGACGTTTCATTGCCAACTTCTCTCGAATCGCGAAACCGCTTACTTCCTTGACCCAAAAGAATAAACCATTCGAATGGGGGTCTGAACAAGAGGGAGCCTTTGAATCCTTAAAGCACAAGTTGTGTAATGCCCCTATATTGACCCTTCCCGATGGGAACGATGATTTCACCGTATATTGTGATGCATCTAAACAAGGCCTTGGTTGTGTTCTCATGCAACGAGGAAAGGTCATAGCATATGCATCGAGACAATTGAAGGTCCATGAGGTGAATTATACGACACATGATCTTGAACTTGGTGCTGTGGTTTTTGCCTTAAAGATTTGGAGGCATTACCTTTATGGGACGCAATGTATAGTCTACACCGATCACAAAAGCCTACAACACGTCTTCAATCAAAAGGATCTCAACATGAGACAACGACGTTGGGTTGAGTTGATTAGTGATTATGATTGTGACATTCGTTACCACCCTGGAAAGGCAAATGTCGTAGCCGATGCACTAAGTCGTAAGATTCATAATAAGATGGATCTCGTTTCAAGAAATTCGCGATCGACGACAATGGTTTGATATCTTGGGAGAATTTGATACTGAGATTCGTCTGGATGTTAACGAGACTACGGTGCTGCTACAAAATTTGAGGATTGAGAATGACATCGAGACTTGTATCATGGAGGCTCAACAAGCGGTTCAAGAAGGAGGGAAAATGGGAGAGGAATTGGAGTACAATCTTCGAGCTCAACTAGAAACGAAACCCAACGGGTTGATGTATTTCTTGAATCGAATTTGGGTTCCAAACTGTGATAATCTTCGTACCTTTATCATGAATGAAGCTCATCAAACTCGTTACTCAATTCATCCTGGTTCCGATAAGATGTATATGGATCTGCGTGGTCAATACTGGTGGCCTGGAATGAAGAAAGACATAGCAACTTACGTAGCTAAGTGTCTTACGTGTACAAAGGTTAAAGCTGAACATCAACGTCCTAGTGGATTGCTTGAACAACCCGAGATTCCTATGTGGAAATGGGAACACATATCCATGGACTTCATAACCAAACTACCTCGCACCTCTCGTGGTCATGATAGCATATGGGTGATCGTTGACCGATTGACCAAGTCGGCACATTTCATACCCATACGTGACACTTACAAAACGTCAAGGTTAGCTCGTATATACATTGATGAGATTGTGAGTCGTCATGGCGTACCTTTGCATATCATATCCGACCGAGACGCTCGTTTCACTTCGCACTTTTGGTCGTCTATGCAAGAACTTTTGGGTACTCAACTGGATTTAAGCACGGCTTACCATCCTCAAACGGACGGTCAAACCGAGCGAACCATCCAAACCCTAGAGGATTTGCTACGTCTTTGTGTCCTTGACTTTGGTGGTGACTGGGATACGCATTTACCTCTCGCGGAATTTTCGTATAATAATAGTTACCACTCGAGTATCAAAATGGCACCTTTTGAAGCACTCTATGGTCGTAAATGTCGTTCCCCGATCTGCTGGACTGACATTGGTGAAAATTTCATCACTGGTCCTGAGCTCATACAAGAAACAACCGATAAAGTTTCCCTGATTCGTGAGAACCTTGAAGTGGCTAGAAGTCGACAAAAAAGTTATGCCGATAAACGACGCAAGCCGTTGGAATTTCAAATTGGGGACATGGTTCTTCTTAAAGTCTCACCATGGAAGGGAGTCGTTCGTTTTGGGAAGAAGGGTAAATTAGCTCCACGATTTGTAGGACCTTTCAAGATCCTGAAAAGGATTGGGAAAGTGGCTTATAAACTGGAACTACCTTCCGATCTTAGCGGGGTTCATCCTGTTTTCCATGTCTCAAATTTGAGAAAATGTTTGGCTGATGAAAGTCTGTATGTCCCATTAGATGACATCCAGATCGACGAGTCATTACATTTTGTGGAGAAACCCGTTGAAGTCATGGACCGCATTATGAAGAAGACTAGGACCACTACTACCCCAATCGTCAAGGTTCGTTGGGAAAATAAGCGTGGACCTGAGTTTACTTGGGAGCGTGAGGAGCATATGAAGATGAAATACCCGTATTTGTTCGTCTAGTTCAATCTTAATTTCGGGACGAAATTCTTAAAAGTTGGGGAAACTGTAACCTTTCGTGTTTTCGTTAATTGATAGTTAACCTTGTTATGTTCTGGTAAGGACCATTTATGTCATTTAAGAAACTATATGGGTTGTTTATGAATGTTTCTTTTATGATGCATTAATTCATTAATATATGAGTTAATAATTTGTTTTAATATAATAAAACATAATAATAATAGTTAAAATAAGATAAAAATAATAATAATAATAATAGAAATAATAATTTATAAGAGTTAAATAATTAACAAGTTTAAAACTTAAAGTTTAATTAAGTTAGGGGGTCTTTAAGACAATTTACAAACTTAAAATAGAAGTTTTGTATTTAAAATAATAATATGTAAACTACAGGGACTAAAGCTGTAATTTAGTTTAAACTAGAAATAAAACTTTGGATTAAAAGGTGTAATATTAAAACCTCAGGGACCAAAGGTGTAAATTGTAAAACCCAACCCCCAAACACCCGATTTTCCGGTGGGAGCTCCGGCCGAGCTCCGGCCACCCCCAAATCGGTCGATATACCCGAATTTAACTCAATTAAACCACACCATTACAGTCGCGGAACCGTTTCGAACTTGAACACGCACCTTAATTGCGTTTAGACGTCGGTTATGAACCCAATCGGTTTGAATAACCGAAGCTTTTAATCATAGAGCCGTTCGAACATTAAAACTCAATAATAATCAAATTAAATGTGTCATAATCGAACGTTTAACTAATCCTAAGCTGCCATCAATCTCAATTTCACCTGAAACTCACACGAACATCACATTCGATCATCCCCTTCATCGCGACCTGCAACATCAGTGTTCTTGCATCTCCAGTCATTCTAATTAAAATTGATAAAGGGCTTTCAATCACCGAGACCAGTAGAAGCTATCTGTGCAACTAATTTGATTATTAACATCATTTACAACCCGAACCAATCTCGACATAGCCGCGACTTGTTCTTCGTCTTGCTCACCATCGATTCGACTCTGATTCGGGTAATTAAACATAGTTATCTACTCGTTTTTACATGGGGAACAAAAGCCCCATGATTATCATCGTTATCAATATCGATTTATGCATCAATTTGGTCCTAAATCATTCTAGGGTTTATGTGATTTGGGGATTTCATCTGATTTATGTGTTTTAAGATAGGGGAACTGGATTCCAGCAGGCATAGGCTACCCAGCCTACTGGTTAAGCGCGTGTTACCCCATCCTTGAGGTCCCGGGTTCGAACCCGGGCACCCTCAACCTATTTTTTTAAGGGTTTTCTGCAATTATTTTAATTACAGAAATTTTTAATTATAAAAATCAATAAAATTAATTTAAAAGGGATTTTTGCAAATTAATTTTCTGCTTTTTTTTTTTTTTTTTTTTTTTTTTAAAAAAAAAATTAAATACTTATATAATCTTTTAATAAAACAATATAACAAGATTATTTTTAATTATTTCTTATAAAATGGATTCAAAATGATAGTCTAACTTAATAAATTATTATTGGCCCAAACGTTAATTTTAGTTTAATCGTGTTATTTAAATAATCATAGAAATTATTTACACTTTATATTTAATTATTATAAATGCTTTAATTATCTAATGGTATAATACTTTTCATTGAAATAAAATATAAGTGATTCCATTGTTAAATTTTATCTAAATCAAAAAAAAAAAACCCCAAACCTCACTTGAAACCCTAGTCCACGTTTAATCGTTAATCTTGTTGTTAAACTTAATCTTGGAATATACACATTTAGGTAACTTGTAAAAGAAATCATTGGAGCACCATTTACATTACTCGATATTACCTTTAACATCAACTTATATCATGTGAGTTTTCCATGCCCCTTTTTTTTACTTTATTTCACACTTTTTGGGGTGAAACATGTTAACTTTATGAACTTGCACTTGTAAACATCTTGATACTTGTAAATGCACGAGCAATTCATTTATGAACTTTGTCATGGTTACTTGTAATATTGTGAGCTTTATATGATGAATATTATATGTTGACAATCATTAACTATTGCTAGCCTGGCGACGTCATAGATCTATGGGCCTGACAAGCCTATTTGGTGCTAAAGCCGAGGTTATTGCCGGCTCCTAGTGTCGTATTCTTGAGCACTATGGGAACCAAGTACACTTAGCTAATCGTTAAACTTGTAAATGATATTCTTGGTCAAGGTTTGATTGTAGCTATATGTTATCTATAAACTTGCTTATTTCGTAACCATTGACATGAATTGCTACTTGTAAACTTTTATATATATATATGTATGCTTAACCCATGGAAACTCACCAACGTTTAAAGTTGACCCTTTTATTTTTAACATGTTTCAGGAAATGCACAAGGTTGATGATTATCTTTTGAAGCATGCTTACACCTAGGATTTGGACCTAGGAAAAATAAATAAAATAACTTGAGACTTGAAAGTTGAACTTTGTTTATTTTTGTTTGTTGAGACATTTGGTTGTAATGTTTATTTCAACTTATGAATTTTTATATTTACAATTTATGGTAGTGTTATGTGGCTGTGAACAATCTTAACCCTCACATCTCGACGTTTCCGCCGTTAAGGTTGGGGTGTGACACACCCAGCACTCAACAACAAGCATCTCCTTCCAACATCCAAACTGCTCAAACCACTAAAACATGTTTCTCCAATACTCCTACAAGCTCTTGAAATAGCTGAATCTCCAACCCAAAGCCAATCTGATTATACGGCAGATGAAGTGATTATCACCAATCCTACTGAAAGGGTAAAACAAGGCTTGGACAATCCAGACCGAGAAGAAGAATTCTCAAAATATGAGAATATGACTTGAAGATGATGATACAATCATTATCAAATAGGGATATGAATTGAAGGCTGGGAGATTCTTTATTGAAATAAAGAATATGTCTAAGTCTTTCTTTCCGATTGAGCTAGAAGTTCTGAACCTCAACCTTAAAGATTTAAAGAAGATGTTCACTTTAATCTCAAAGTATGAAGGTATGGCAGAAAAATACAAATCTATGGCCTCCATTTTGGAAGATAAAGTTTGAAAACAAATTTAAAGCAGAACAAGGTGGAGACAAAGAAGAATATGTTCTACATGTGACTCCTTTGAGCATTCATGACCCAATCATACACTAGAGCTACAATTCCTCAACCAACACCTTCTTTCTGACCTTTGCTGGTGCCAAAAAAACTAAAGTCAAGGAGTATGATCTCTTTAGACTATTTCGGCATAACTTGAAGGACTTGGTCAATCTGCCTCTTGAAAACCCCTCAAGAGATAGAAAAGGATATATGTATGAACTACTACCGATCAGGATGCTAGAAGGAGGAAGATAAAGTTTTGGTAGCATCAACCTAGGGGATTTTGTTGATCTATAAAAAGGATGAAGCTACTGAAAACTCAGGGATTCAGCATATGGCTCTCAATTGCCGAATGATACCAAGTGCTGATCTACTACCGATCAGCACATGCCAAGTGCTGAAACAATGTTGATCAGCACCGAAAGTGATGAAGTGCTGTGACTGCATATCAGCACTTAAATGGATGCTCTACTGATCAATCACAACATTAGACAAGACTGTCTTTACCATAGTACTCTGACGGCTGCTGTGTTCTATCTTTTAGAGACAACATGGTACTGAAGTGCATACTTCTGATGTGCCGATTGTCTGTCTGAGTTGTACATACTTTTTGTAAACCAAGAATAGATGTAAAGTTGTTTATTCTTAGTGTTTACCCTTTTATAGTATAAAACACCTCTCACTTGTATAGTTTAGAGGCAAGCTTGTAAGCCCACTTGTTTTATCTAACGATTGTATCATTTGTACTTAAAATATTAATCAAGTGTATACTTTGAAAGAAAATCTTGTGTTTATATTTTCTAAAAGTATATGTGTGTTTGATAAGTAAAAGAGTTAACTTAGATTCTGCATTTGTTATATGTTGATCAAATAGAAAACCCTTGTTAATTCATTAACCCCGATCCAACACACATGTTACTTGATTCTACCGTAGATCCTTCAACAATAGAACTAAACATAATGGAGCATTAATGGCGCATTAATAGGGCGTTATAGCTTATTAAAATGCACTTACACTACTCCCATGGGCATTGTAGGGGCGTTATAGGTGGGAGCGTTTTCACCGTAACCCTATAACAACTCTCATAAATGGGCAATGATTGAAGGGCCATTAAAGGACATTAACCATTACATATGTCTTTGGCTGGCGCTGATGTGACTAAAAATATCCTTTAAGATGCATCAACCATTATATATGTCTTTGGCTGGTGTTGATGTGACTAAATATATCCCTTAAAATGCATTAACCATTAAATATGTTCTAAGTAATTAAGTCTAAATGGTAAGGTTGTGCTTGCAACCTATCTTTAATCCTTCGAAACTAGTTCTTGCAACTCCTGCCATTACTTTTCTCTCTCATTGTATAGACACATATGATAAGGTTATTTACAAGAGCACAAATATTACTAGAGTTTGCAAGAATCAATCTAAATGATATATTTATTTCTTTTTATTGAGATTCGAGGAGTATGAGATTACAATATAATAATGTAAATATATACGAGTTAATTAATAACATAAATTATATTTACTCATGTATTATAAACATTTATACACATATAGGTTCATTATATATATTAAATCTACACGTGTACGAAACATATTGCAAGGAAGGAAGGATGCATACTAATAATATAATCTTTTAAAATTATACACTTTCTTAATTTTTAATAATAAATAAATAACTAAACAAAAGTAGTTCTTATGAGCTTTTATAATATTTGTGGTTCAATAAATTATTTTATGTATGTATGTGTGGATGGTTAGAATGGATGAATATATGTACATATCACACCAACAAATAGGATAGGAACAATCTTAATGGGCACCAACATCTGGGAGATATGTAACTTTGAAGTAGGGTTTCTTCCTAATCGAAAAAGTTAATTGCCCCACTAGACACCCATGCCTTTTCATATCATATCCCATGCCCCACCCAACATCAATAATAGAAGAAAAGGGTAATGATTCAAAGTACCCTTAATTCATCTCTTCCTCCATATAAAGATTGCTTTGGTTGAATCCATTCATATAAAGATTCCTCTTGCCATACTCCTTATACATTTAGCATCATTACAAGAAACTGAGATAAAACCCAAATAACTCTGGTAACCGTTGAGTCAGCTCGTGCGTAAATTGTCTAAATTTACAAAAACTATGTCATATAACGAGTTCATCGTAAAAAATGGAACTTCTTAGGGTCTCAGGATGGATTCCCATGGCCACTCATGTCGGTTAATATCTTGATCTTTTTTGGGCAATAAGATACCCTAAAAGGCTTCTAATAATGGTTTAGCTTATTGGTGGAATGTGATTAGAAGGTATGGTTTCTTTTCACTAGTGCAAACCAACCCTACTTCACTATTTGCAAATATTGGGAAAATGATGGTTTGATACTTTGATTAAACATGTCATAAAAGTCAAAGATGAAATAAAGATACATCAACAAAATGACTAAGTATAGGTTTGAGTATAGAATTCGAGGATGGTCCTATTCTCAAAAAGGGTTTTGACAGTACTTACACTCAAAGCAACTAAACTTTGAAACAACTTCTTCTTTTCTTTGAACCTCCCTTTGTTGTTAAGATTACAAAAGAAAAAAGTGTCTTTACTGTTTATGATAATTGATTCAGAAAATCAATGCACCGATAATTAGGGTCCTCGCGACTTAGGAAGATGCGATTGTATAGTTTTTTTACTTCTTTTAAACAATAGTAGACCAATTTAAATCTTCTATTCTCGTACAAAAATTCTGGGTAAGAGGTGGTTCTAGGCTTTAACAAAATGATTAAATAATGCTTGATTGTTAACTTTCGTCACTAAAATTACAAGTTATATCATTTATTTATATATGAAATTACATGTTACGTACTTTAATTTTAATAATTACATAAAATGTCATTATTTAAATAAATTTACACCATATTGTCCTTTACACTAACTTTTATCTAAATATGTGATTAACTCTGTTATGTGTTTATCACATAAGGGACATTTTTATCATTTGCTTTCCATATGTTATATAATAAAAATTTTAAAAATTTATTAATAATCTTAAATGAAAAAAAAATTAATTACAAGACATTAGAGCTTTGAATAAGTCGATAAAACCGTGTTCTTTTTAAGCTCAACAACATTAAATTCAACGTTTCTTTTTTTTTTTTGATATTCCAACGCCGATTATTTTCACCACCACTTAACATCTTCTTCGGCATTTAAAGCCCATTTAAGTTTTTAAAAGCCTTACACATTTTTCTATATTATGTACTTTATTTTGGACATTCAATCTAGTTTAATGATTGCTTATTAAAAAAAACCTTTTTTTACTAATTTAGATGTGAAAAATAAATGATAAAAATATCAGTTATGTGAGGATCACATAACTGAGTTAACTGAATATTTGTATGGTGGTTAATGTAAAGTACAATATATGTGCAAATTTGTTTAGATAAAGAACATTGTATGTAATTATTAAAACTTAAGGGTATGGCATGCAATTATATATACTAATAAAGCACATAATTTTTAATTTACTCCACTAAAAAACTATGGAGGGTCAATAAACGCTCTAATGTTAACTCTAAATGGCAATACATTAACTTTATTCTTGCACCTAATGATAATATGTGGACTCAGTTCTTATTATATTCTATTGAGATTATAGCTCTATATGACATATGATTGGGTTGTTAAAATGTAATGGTATATGTACGGTACTATGTTGCATTCTATAAAAGAAAAATTGATAACAAACGGTCCCAAGTTTAACATATTGGTAATCATTGGTCCAACTTTTTACATTCGTTGAGGACAGTCCTAACTATTTATTTTTGTGTTGTCATCGGTTCCACCCTAACAGAATGTTAGCTCCGTTAACTTCCTTCTGACATGGCAATCCAGCTGTCGTATACGTGTAAGGAAAATTGGTAACAAACGGTCCCAACTTTAACCTATTGGTAACCATTGGTCCAACCTTTTACATTCGCTAGGGACAGTCCCAACTATTTACTTTTGTGTTTTAATCGGTCCCACCCTAACAGAATGTTAACTTCGTTAACTTCCTTCTGACTTGGCAATCCCCAACGAATGTAAAAGGTTGGACCAATGGTTGCCAATAGATTAAAGTTGGGACCGTTTGTTACCAATTTTCCTTACACGTAGACGACAGCTGGATTGCCACGTCAGAAGGAAGTTAACGGAGTGAACATTCTGTTAGGGTGGGACCGATGACAACACAAAAGTAAATAGTTAGGACTGTCCCCAGCGAATGTAAAAGGTTGGACCAATGATTACCAATAGGTTAAAGTTAAGACTGTTTGTTACCAATTTTCCTCTATAAAAATACCAAATAATATGTGAAATATAACACTTTTTAAGTACTAAATAATTTATATATGATAACTTAGGTTTATTTCTTAAACAAAACAAAATAAGTAAATCAAGTCAAAATGATAACAATAGTTTTATGTGCATTAGATTACTTTAAAATCTCATTATGAAATATAGTGCGCATGATAAATTACTATAAGCATATTCCAAGTATAATTTTATAATATTTTAGTTTAAGGTGGTATATAGGTTTAAATATTGAAGATTATTATGTCATTTAGTTTTTATACCTAATTTATCATGTTATTAAATAAATAAATCTTGCTTTTCTCCGAGTGATATCCGTCGTCCATAATTCATAGTCATTAGATCCATTGTAGACTATTCTAGCCAGTTTTATTATTGACGAATTAAATAATCAAAAGAAAACCAATGGTGATTTTTCCTTCTCGGAGGACGCCAGTGGTGTTATGTTATTGGATGGATTAGACTCGTATGAAGAATTTTACCAATTAAGGAGCTAATCGACGAATTTATAAAGACTATTTGGTGGGTTTTGTGGCTGTCTCTTAATGATTTTGTGTTCAAGTCTAAGACTATGGTTTTGTAATAATAAGACTGATCGTAGTGGACATTTTGAGGGCATTAATGATTATGACATGAATACAAATAGAATTCCAAACATCATTATAAGATAGTTAAAAATGACTTTAAATCCATAGAGCTTCAAGTTATTAACGGGCGTCAAATACAACTTTTCCTACATTATTATATTAATAGAGTCTTCAAATACTAGTTAACCACTATACTTGATTTAAAAGAGGTTTTAGTGAAGTTGTTTTTATTTACATAACATTGTTTGACATTTTAACTAAATAAACGCTGCACATAATTTTAGCAATAACATTTCATGGGTGGAGTGGCTAAAATATACCATCTTGTTATTTTAATTATGTTTTTTTCCCCTGTTAGTAGGCTTTATAAAACTCCGCAGTTAAAAAAACAATGGTGAAAGATTGTAGGTTTATTATGACCATAGATGTAAAGTCACTTGTAATTGTTCTTTTTTTTTTTTTTTTTTTTTTAATATTGTGATGTATACCTTATCTAATTTGTAATATATATACATAGGAGCGGATTATTGTATCAAGTTTATTAGCGTATGAAATGTATAAAACCATGAGAATGTGACAAGTGGCATAGAATGAGAGGACATTTATGTCGCATCATAATTACACATGTGTGTTAAACATTCACGCACATAATACATCATTATATTTATGTAATTATACAAATAAATTATGCAACTTATACAAATAATCAAGCAACTTATATAATAATTACTCGATGTATATAGTAATTACATGATATATGTTTATATAACGTGTATGTATAATTACATCGACATTTTTATATAAAAGAGTATGTTTTTTTTAAAATACTCAATTTATCTTAATTTTTTCAAATATAACATCATATTTAAAAAATTATATACGATAAAAAGATACGAGAACTTCGAAACTGTCAAGCTATACCAATCACCACTCTAGGCATTCTAATACGTGAACCTTATCTACGTGACATCCTTATAAATCATCTAGATTAATGACTTATCATCACTTCACACGATTTGCACCATTAAACCATTTTGTATTTGAAGTTATACGTGAGTGCACACACACATATAAAGGGATATGATCATTTCACACTCTAGAATGAAAATATTTTACAAACAAGTTCGAGTCAAGTAAAAATCTATTCAAGCTTGAGCTAGTAATAACATAAGTAGCGTACACTTGACTCAACATAATAGAGCTCATGAGCTCGCTTCAAACTTGTGGCTCTATGAGCTGGCTTATCATTCTGAGCTTTACTTTTTTTTAATGTTTCTTTATGAAAGTTTCAAATAATAGTTTAACTAAAATAAACAATTATCGATAGCACAAGTAAAGTCATATCAAACAACCAATAATATATATATATATATATATATATACATATATATATATATATATATATATATATATATACATATATATTATATATATATATATATATATATATATATATATATATACATATATATATATACATATATATATATATATACATATATACATATATATACATATATATATATATATATATATATATACATATATATACATATATATACATATATATACATATATATACATATATATACAATATATATATAATATACATATATATACATATATATACACTAGTAATACATATATATGGTACTCATCTCTGTTAGTTTTATATTTAAAAAACTGAATTCTTTCTTTTAAGCATATTGTAATAAACATGAAAAAAATGTATATAATTAAAGATACAAGGATGTAAGTGTAAATAAGTTTAAATTTTTACTTTTTTAGTAGCGTTAGAAATACATAATTACCCTTATTAAATTGATTTTTTGTATTGTACATTGTGCTTAAAATTTATAATTTCTTAACTTTTGCCGGAATCCTTCTTTCATGTATATATATATATATATATATATATATATATATATATATATATATTATATATATATATATATATATATATATATATATATATGTGACAACTTAAACGAATAGCGAGCTAGTTATTCAAGTCAAATAAGCTTGAGCTTTTATACGACTAAGTGTTGCCTTAAACTGGATCTTGAATCAATATTTATATGACACAATCAGCTCAAGTTTTAACAACCTATATTATATGAAACGACAATCTAACCATAATTTAAAATAACAAGTAAATTTATGCGAGCGGATGATTGAGCATGAGTCACAAGCTATTTGAGCAGCTATAGATATGCATCAAATATGAAAACTATCTTCTAAATATCTAGGGCGTATTTTGAAAGTTAGGAAAAACGTATATTAAATTTCTTTTTTATCTTTTCAAAATAAGAAGAAATTATTTAAACATAAATCATCA
Source organism: Flaveria sonorensis (assembly GCA_025506505.1). Classification (NCBI taxonomy): domain Eukaryota; kingdom Viridiplantae; phylum Streptophyta; class Magnoliopsida; order Asterales; family Asteraceae; genus Flaveria; species Flaveria sonorensis. Next base: position 63,580,398 of record CM046433.1, on the reverse strand, counting down.
TATTTTATGATTAGAATGGCCATGCCAAACTTTCCACCTCGCATGACTTTTGCTTAATTGAAAAGGTTGGGGCATCTACAATCTTTTTCAACGGTAGATTTCGAAACAAGAAGCAAAAGAAAAGGAAAATTCACTTAAAAAGAGACCAATAAAAGCTACTTTTCCATTTTGTGGACTAATAGTAAGTCCATTTTGTGGACTAATAATTAGGTGTGGAATTGCGGTTCACTTCATATTTTAAAAATCAGTTTCCTTATGCTTTACACACAAGCACTCTACCTTTCTATGTGAGAAGATGAACTAAAAGATTATAAAGTTTATTTATTCAATCATAAAGTTAGGGTTTCATATTTGCTTTCTAAAGTTGAGACAAGTGTGGAGATGAAAACCATAATCTTTTACGTGGGACCTTTGAAAAGTTTAAATATATATTTTTCTAATAAAACATTGCCTCAATTTAAACATGAAACAAGTTCTCTAATTGATATATGATATTCTCATACTACTACGTCATAACCACAATGTCAAATGGATTAACGGATTGTGCATTTGTGGCATGAGTATAAGCATGCTTCATTATTTGGTTAGATGCATTGTACAAATACACTGATTATTTAACATAAGTTTTTAATATAATTAACGTGTATGTATGTGTAAATGATGATTTCATGTCAAAAAAGCCCGTTTAAGTTCTTAAATCACAAGTATTCTCGTAAGTAACCTAAAATCTATGATCACGCTTTCTGAAAGATGAAGATTATTAAAATGAAGTGCGCTAACTTGAACGAGCAACTACCAAAGTAGAATTGAAGTCTATAGGCCGGGAAATTTATAAAGTAGCTTTTCATAATGCACTCAAAGTGACCACAAAACATTCCCTAGGGACGTCACTCTATAACTTCACAAATGAATATGCTTTAACATCAATTCATCTCAAGTGTTGACTTTCTTAGTAAGCATACCACAAAATTGTTTGATTTAGTAAATAAAGCTACCGCCACAAAACACTTTGAATGCCATTAATGGAGCCCTCTCCATAAACGTGTAACTATAGCATTAAAGCCTTTTAAGATGTTTCTTTTATATCGAAGAAAAAAGGACTCAAATTTATTTTAATATAAATAAAATAAATTTGAAAAGAAGTATACAAGAATTTTCAAATTTACTCGTGACAATTTACAATTTCAATCTAAAAATATAACTTAATAAAATAACTATGCATATTATCCTCCGGATAAATCATGCTGCATATAGTGATATGTATATCTTATGTGTGACATAAAACTTTTTATGTGTTCATAAATCGACTAAATGGTCTAAACCAATACAAAGCGATGGTTTAGCCGGTTTAGATTTATATGGTTCAGTTCAAGGTTTGAAAACTGAGTTAAAAAAAATAAATAAAAGCTGATTCAAACATCTAAAACAATCAAGGTGAGTCATTTCGTTCGATTATCCTAATAATCCAACCAACCCCACTAGTTTAATTTTCCATTTTTCAATAACTTAGTTAGTTATTCGACTCCGGATTTTCATCAAAAGCCGGTTTGAAAATATTGGTATAAGGTTCAGTTGACGGTTTGTAACATATAACTGGTCCAGTAATCTAAATTGGCCATAAAAAATATAGCTATGCATATCTATATTATTAAAGAACTGTTTATATTATTTTAAAATCTTTTATAAAACTTAAAGCTTTAATGAAAGTTAACTGTTGAGAGTTAACTGTTTGTTTTACATGCAAGAGGATGCCAATTCATGTCATCAAGCAATATGAAAGTAACCGATTAGTAAAACGACCGGAATGAATGCATATATGATTGCATTAAGATTTTTAAGAAATTTAAATATTATTTTGAGCAACTTTTAATCTACTCTTACGGTAGCAATTGAACCGGTCCTTTTTAGATAAGAGTATAATATTAACTATCACAATTTTTGTTGGACTATTTGAAGATGATACTTACCAAAAATTAAGTGCCAAATCTCATGATGATTACCAAAACCGACACGGTGAAGATATGCTAAAGATATGATCAAAATGAAGAAAATTAACCAAAGTCAAACTTGGTCAACCGTGGTCAAAGTCAACAGTCAACATGCAAGAGGATGTCAATTCATGTCATCAAGCAATATGAAAGTAACCGATTAGTAAAACGACCGGAATGAATGCATATACGATTGCATTAAGATTTTTAAGAAATTTAAATATTATTTTGAGCGACTTTTAATCTACTCTTACGGTAGCAATTGAACCGGTCTTTTTTAGATAAGAGTATAATATTAACCATCACAATTTTTGTTGGACTATTTGAAGATGATACTTACCAAAAACTAAGTGCCAAATCTCATGATAATTACTAAAACCGACACGATGAAGATATGCTAAAGATATGATCAAAATGAAGAAAATTGACCAAAGTCAAACTTGGTCAAACTTGGTCAACCGTGGTCAAAGTCAACAGTCAACATCAGCGGTCGTCCCGAATGACGTCAGCACCCGGCAGTCACGCATCGGCAATAGAGAATTTATCAGACTTAGAACTATATTTGTGTAATCATTTGTGCTTAAATGTAATTTTTTTTATTTTTGTAAAGAGTATAAATGACTAAGTATAGTCATTTATACTCTAACATTAGAACAATCACTAAAAATCCATCGGATTCACTAAAGAAATCAAGGTTGAGTGTGTGTGAGAGACTGTTCTTACAAACTCCCTTGTTATTCGTTAGCATCATACACATGAATAAATGAAATCTTTATGATTATGTGTTGTTAATTTATACATTATTCATTCATCATCATACATTTCATCTTGCAATAGATCTTCATTTTTGAAATCATCAACGGGTTTGTGACATTCCGCATCACAAATTCGATAAACGGCAACAATATGATTGCAATATTCGATCCACTAGCAGAATCAGTGGTCTTCACAATTGGTATCAGAGCCTTGTCTCCTTGTTCTTCAAATTTTTCTCAAAATTTGAACCACAAGTTTGATCTGCAAATTGTTGTTGTTTTTTGATGAAATCAAGCTACCATTAGCTTAGATTTGTTATTTCGTGAAGATCTGCAAGTTTTCACATCAATTGAAGTTCATTTGAGCCATTAATTTGAAGATTTAAGCAAACTTGTTATTCAAGTCTTCAAATGCTCATGAACGTGAAATTTTGATTTTGATGTTGTTTGATCGAATTTAAGCTTCTGATAGCTTTAGTCTGTGATAACTAACACATCTGCAAAGTTTCATATCAATTGAACAACCATAACTCTTGAATTTTAAGATTTTTTAAAAATTTTGTGTTCTTGAGAAAAGTTCACTGTTCTTGAGGAAAAATCATCAAAATCACGAATCTGATGTTGATTAGATGAAATTGATAGTGATTTTAGCTTAGAAACATCAAATCTAAGGTTCGTTTATCATTCACAACATCCAAATAATACATTTTGAACATTGATTCTTAGATCTGGGTTTTTGTTCTTCATTGTGTTCTTTATGGGTTTATCATCTAAATCTGAGTTTAGATGATGATTATATGAAATTGATTGTTGTTGAGCTTAGAATCACTTATCTACAGCTATTATAACCTTTGTTTTTGCCCAATTCCATCAGAAATCCAAGAATCAAAAGTTTGTTCATTCAAGAACATGAAGTTTGACTTTTTCAAAGTCAAACTGTTTTGAAATCTGAAAATCAGCCTAATCTATGATTTGATTAAGGTTTTGATACATTTGTTCATTATACAATCATTCAAAATCATTCAACAAACATATATATAACAAGTTGTGAATTTGAAAGTGAAATTTCATTCATAATCAAGTTTACAAAATCATAAAAATTACACTTGTTGTTTTTGATAGTTTGTTTAAATGGTCACAGCTGATGAACAACTAATCTACAGCCGATGTGTTAAGTTTTTCTTAACTTACACTTTGATTCAAGGCTACCAACATCAATCAGCATCATCTTCAAACATTCATATACCCATATCATACACATCATACACCAAACAAGCTGCTGAAAATCAACATCCACAGCTGCCTTGTTGTTTCTGTTCACAGCAGAACTTCTTGAATCCACAGCTGATTTACTATCCCAAACACATAGCCACAAAGAACAAGCATCAATCACAGAGGACGGTTTACCAAAAAAAAAAAATCACAGCAGACAATAATTTGGTCCACAGCGGACAAACAATTCGAACCCACAACGGACGATTTACCAAACAAGATTAATTCACGGCGGATGGTTTAACTAAACACGCTGCGGACAGCAAAGCTGAAATCCATAGCGGACACAATTTCTTTGATTCATAACGCATAGACTTTGATTCGCAGCGGACTTGATTCACAACAAGCATCAACATATAGCAGACAAGTTCAACCCAAAATAATCCATAGCGGACGAACATCAAGTCAATTCACAGCGGACAAGAGACTCGATTCTGTACTTTGAACACCTCATCACCACTGTCGACCTTCTATCCGAACCCCCAATCAACATTAATCAACTCCTCCATAACAAACAATCCCCTGTTGACCCTTAATCAGGATCGAAGAACACCAAATCATCTTCGGTCGATCTTCGAACACCATCGAAGACCCCTAAAATCAAACATCCACCGCAGCTAAAGAGTCGACCATCATCATCATCATCGACCCCTCCATCTTCAATCATCGATTTCCACAACCTTCGGACCACCATCAATTGTTTCCCCTTCGAACTCCGACTGAAAGTTGTTGAGAATTGATAGTGTGGCCGAGAGAAGCTTCGGGAGAAAGGGAAGAGAAGTTGTTCGGAAGTTTCAGAATTTCAATTTCGATTTTTTGTTGAAGTTAAAAGTTATCTATTTTGACTTGACCGACAAAGAGTCGGTTGTGTTGGAAATTTTAATTTTGACCTTTTTTGTTTGAGTTGACCTTTTTTGTTTGAGTTATAAAACTCAAATTTTAACTTTAGACTTCTAATTTTAACCAGCAAACTATTTATATATTTTTTAAACAAACAAATCAAACTTCGAAAGTTTTTAAAATATATCCAACAAATTATAACTTCGGAAGCTTTTCAGAATATATCAAATAAATCAAAGTATCTCAATTAACAAATTTTTAAAAGTTTGTTCTCGAATGATATTGATTTTTCAAAGTTTTCAACTTGACTAATTTTAACACTTGTTCTCGGAAGATTTTAAAGAAGTTGAAATATTTGAAATCAAGTCACAAAATTATATAATTTTAATTGATAAGATTCAAATTTTATTACTTTTAATTAAGTTTAATTAATATTAATTGAGCTTTAATAAATTGTAATCGAACAAAGTTAACTCTTTAATTAGACCGATCTAATTAAATTGAGTTTCGACGTTCTTTGGATTCAATTAAAGTTTAAATTTGATTTTGATTTAAAACACAACACAAATTTTCAAATCATTTTTGTTGTTAAACAAAATGAAAAATTCAACATCATTCACTGACACTCGAGTTTCAAAAAACCGAACTATCTTTCTTGCTGCAGGAAGAAACAGGTTTCAAGAATTCAAACAAAGCAAACTAAGTTGCAAACAACCAAACAATAGCAGCAAATCAAACAAAAGCTACAAACAACCAAACATTAACAGCACATCAAACAATAACTCATTGTTTGACAACACAAACATACAGTTGTACATCAGTCGCATCGAAAAAGAACTGATGCACTTACATTTATGTGATCTTGCAAACTCAAACAACACATTGTGTAATAATCTGATAAAATGCAAATCAGAGATGAAACAATCTCAAAGAAATAATCAAGAACAAATGAAGACATTGAATCAACAAAATACCAGTTTAACTTAAGACATAAACCAGTTGCAAGACATAATGGTTCAACAACAAATCAAAATTGAAGAGTTAACTGCTGAGCTTGCAAAAGTCACAAACATCAACAACACAAACATTCCTCCTTTGCCTGAAATTCCTAAAGATAGAAAGATCAATCTATGTTCATCAGCGTGCATAGATGAAGTTCAGGCATATCGGAATTATTGCAACAATATATCATACATGATAAAGGCGGAAAGAGCTTCACATGTAGAGGAACTAAAAACTTCTGCAAAACAAATCAGTTCACTGGATAAAGAAGTTGATAAATTGCTTAAAGAAAATCATAAGCTGAATGCTCAATCAATTGAACTCTCTGTGAAGTTAACAAACACAAAGGCTGAAACTAAAGCCAAAATATCAAAAGCAAGTACAACCAAAACAATCAATAACTTGCAACATTACATTGAGCGTCTAAATCAAGCAATCATAACATAAAAGGCTATAAATACAGAATTGAAGATACAATATAAAGCCTTTGAAGATAAAATCAATTCTCTTCTAAAGGATTTAGACAAACTCCTTAGAGAAAGAGTTAGTCTTCAAGCTCAAGTTATAAGACTCACTGAGTCTTTAACAAAGACAAAAGCTTATCATGCATCAACAAAAGTTGAACTTGAGAATTTAAAAATGACTACCAGCAAGTTGGAAGAACTACTTAAGGCATAAAGAGATCAAAAGAAGAGTGCTGGAACTACATACCATGTTGTTCCTCCTCCTTACAATGATAACTACACAGAAATGCCAACTTCAATGACAAGTCTAGTCAAAGAAGATTCAGATATGCATGATCATCATCAAACAGACAAACAATCCACTATCACTCAAATCACTTCTCCTGAAACAGCACCAAAGCAGTATCTTAAACCAGAATCACCACAGAATGAAACCTTTCATTCTTGTGATGATTAAGATGGAGATTATGCAACTGATGATAGTGATGAATAAATCAACCAACCAAACAAACAAAAATTGACATGTATTAATCATGTCATTGAAGAAATTAATTCAAAACAAACACAACCACAGAAATCCAAAGCAGCAAAGCCTGATAACAAACAAAAGGCAATGGTTCTCTATGAGAAATTCAAACCAGCAGGATTTCTTGAACCAGAATTGCCTAAGGCTGAACTCAAGGTAAAGATTCAGATGGAGTTAAAGAACAAACAGAAACCTGAGGTACAAGAAATCAAAGAACAAGTCAAGAGGAAGAAGACCAGATCTAAAAGAAAGAAGAAAAGCCAAACCAAGTCTTCTAATCCTAATCCAAACTAACCATCAACCTCAAAGGCTACATTATAAACTCCAAAACAATAACCAATTCTCTATGAGACATGTAATTCAGATTCACACAACACTTCTGAGTGTAAAAACACTAAGAGTGATACATATATATGTCCTCACAAGAGAAACCAACAAAAACAAACAAAACAAATAGCTGTGAAGTTCCAAGAAAATCCAACTTCATCATTCAAGCATAAGGAAAGAAGATCCCGACCTACTCCTTACTGCTTAAATTGTGACATGGAGAATCATACCACTTCAGAGTGTTCATACAAAAACTCTCCAACATCACAACACAGAAGAGGTCAAAGATCTTATCATACATCAGAGTCATACTCACTAAGATTGGAGCATGAGTACTACAACAGACATCATAACTACTCTTCTCCTCGATCACATCGGCATGGGTATGATTTTAAACATTATGATATTTATAATTATTGGGCACCAAGACATTTTCCTAGGTCATACACTCAACATCAGTATGATAGATATAGAAATAATACTTGGAATAATAGATATCATAGAAGATCATATCCATCAAATTATTATAATCATAATCATAATTCTTATGATGAATATGATCATATGCCCAGAAGAAAAAACTATGATCAAGGACAAAGATCCTTTGCTACACCTCCACAAAACATTAAAAAGAAAAATAAATTTTCTAAACCAACCAAAAGATTTTCAAAAGCCAAACAAACTCCTTTTGTTAAACAAACTAAAGTTGAGTCAGTTGGTTTAAAAACAAAACAATGTTAGAGAAAGAAAATAATTTCCGGAGGTGAATCTGATATATCATCAAATACAGCAAAATCATACACATACAAGCAAGTCACATATAAAAAAAAAATGGACAGCTCAGGACAATAATAGCCTGGGTTGATACATCTAACTGATTTGCTAGTGTTATAGGGACAGTTATGGAGGCCTGCCAACCCAAGAAAAGTTAGCAGTGGCTGATCCCTTTCCATGACAGGAACGTGATGTTTATGAAGAAACTGAGCCAAATGGAGCAGACATTAACCATGATTCAATGCAGGACATCAATCATTCAGAGAAACTATGATGGCAATGCAAGAAACAACCAATGTTTCATTCCATCTGCTTAGTCTGATTACATTGCTACATGGAGTAACTGTTGATGATCTCTATTGAATTGATAACACATATGTCATTTCTTTATTTTCTAAAAACCAAAAATCCTAAAAATTAGAAAATCAAGAAAAGTCCAAAAATATTTCTATTGAATCTTCCTGCATTTACATGAGAAATGATAGTACACTCATCTACTATCTTCTGCATCTATTTTTCAAATCAATAAAGACTGACAAGACTCTGTTTGATATGTCAGTAGGCTCAGCTTGGATTCAAGATAAGCATATTTGTGATGAACTAAATCAATATGCATTATGGACCAAAACCATCTTTGGGTATTGGTAAGCAATGACTTTTGCAAGTGTTTGCTTATGTGGTTACCTAAACACACCAGACGAAAATGGTTTATAAATTTCTCATTGATAAAAGCATCTATTTCTCCTTTGTTGTATGTAAATACAAGCCTGGAGTAAACATAAGGAAAACTTCTGTTGTGCTAAGCACAGACCTAGTTGACCTTGCACTAAAAGTCCTTATGCATGCCAAAAAAGCAAAGAAAAGAATCCCAATGAGGATCAAAGCTAAAAGAATCCTAATGAGGATCAACTTCCAAAGTGAAGTATAAAAGAATCCCAAAGTGGATCATATCATGAGAATTTATACTCTAAGTAGTCTGGTTCAAGTTGTGATAAAGTGCCACCTTCCACTTCTAGAGGAGGGTTATTCTTCCATACTTCTGAGTGTGGGGTACTCAATTAGCAAATCTAATCAAGCCTAAACATGATAAATATCACAAAGTGTTGAAAATAGATCATTGCATGAGTTTAAGGGGACAAACATACTTACAATCAACTTTGTTCTTCATCTATGTCTATTCCAAACTTTAAACATTCTTAGATGTAAAGGATTTTGGATAAGTATGATCTTATTGCAGTTGAAGGATTCATGCTTGTAAATAGCTTAATTTTGAAAAATACAAAATACCAAAAAGATTTGTCATTTTTTAGTATTTTTCTTAGTTTTGGCAGATTTACATCTGTTATTGATTTAGGAGTGAAACTTCCATGCAATACCTCTACCGAGAGGATTTAGACTTTTGCAAGTGATGAATTGCACGACATGCCTGAGTTTCTTATTCAGTTCAAGATGTCAAGAGAACACTTCTGCTTCCCTCAAAGATCTCCTGCCAGTTGCTGAGAACTAAGAATCCTCCTTTTGGTGTCTCATACACAAAAGTTCTCACCCTCCAAAGATTTTGTTGAGGGAGAGTATATGTCAAGTCTGAAGAATTTTTGATGCTTCTCCTTCACTTTTGAAGTTGAGATAAAGCTGCTGATATTGCTACCTATGCAATCCACAGTGTATGCACATGGGTGCATTTTCAAGTCTTAAAAACAAGACTAGAAGATCAAGCTGATGAAACATCCATCAAGTGCCGAACCAAAGTCTTTATGTGCCGAAACAAAGTCCTTTTCTCAATGCCTTTTTATGAAGCTATTAAGAAGATGCTACCAAAAAGGGGGAGAAGACTGCACTTCAAGACTGCACATCAATCAACATCCAAGGTTTTGATAATCATGAGGTTTTGGCAGCATCATCTTAGAGGGAGTATTGTTGGATTATTTGAAGATGATACTTACCAAAACCTAAGTGCCAAATCTCATGATGATTACCAAAACCGACACGGTGAAGATATGCTAAAGATATGATCAAAACGAAGAAAATTGACCAAAGTCAAACTTGGTCAAACTTAGTCAACCGTGGTCAAAGTCAATGGTCAACATCAGCGGTCGTCCCGAATGACGTCAGCACCCGGCAGTCACGCATCAGCAATAGAGAATTTATCAGACGTAGAACTATATATGTGTAATCATTTCTGCTTAAATGTAATTTTTTCTTATTTTTGTAAAGAGTATAAATGACTAAGTGTAGTCATTTATACTTTAACATTAAAACAATCACTAACAATCCATAGGATTCACTAGAGAAATCAAGGTTGAGTGTGTGTGAGAGAGTGTTTTTACAAACTTCCTTGTAATCCTTTAGCATCATACATATGAATGAATGAAATCTTTATGATTATGTGTTCTTAATTTATACATCATTCATTCATCATCATACATTTCATCTTGCAATAGATTTTCATTTTTGAAATCATCAACGGGTTTGTGAGATTCCGCATCACAAATTCGATAAACGGCAACAATACGATTGCAATATTCAATCCACTAGCAGAATCAGTGGTTTCCACAATTTTCTTACCATCACAATTTTCTAAGTGACTCAAAAAAAGTACTTACACAATTGTTTTATGCTTATAGCCAGAAACTAGAAGCAGAGTAATAATAAATAAAAAATTTGCATGGTCCAACTGCCAAAATATTTCACAATACCTCTAATTGTAATTATTATAACTTTATTCGTAAAAAAGAAATATTACTCGTGACAAATTCCGGGTCACACAAATACGTATACGGCTGCCTAATTGTCCCTTTTTAGGTATGGACCAATTGGCCCGCTTGATTTAGTATATTGGGTACGTCTAGTAGCCCAAAGTTTAAAGCCCAGATGCTAAGAATATAATAAAAATAGCTTGCAAATGGGTCGGTTACAATATTTGGACCCTAATCAACAAAGAGGGGTACGGAACCTTTTTTTTAAAACTGGATCGGGCCAAATCAGTCTGGTTTGGTCGACTCTGATCAAAAACCAGTTTGAGGAGAAATCGGTGCGGGGTCGAATAGGTTTTAAGAGTTCTTGAGGAGAAATAGGTGCGGGTTTGAACTGGTTTTGAGGTTTTTGAGGGGATCAAACTAGTTTTGAGGGTGAGTGAACCGAACCCTAGCCAAAACGGTTTGGATAAGGTCCAAATCGGGTCAGTCCTAAATTGTCCCCAAAGTCGGTAATATTTACGAAAATTAATAAATAAATAATATACAATACAAATTACATAAAATGAATTTCACTTTTTTTTGATTAAGGGTTTAAGAAATTAAAAAAATTACATAGATGCAAATAAAACAAACTGAAGTTTACTCTTTTTTTTGTTGCATCGCCTAATATTTTAAAAGTCTTCATCATTATCCAAGCTATCAAATAGGTATTTGTCTCAACCAGTTTTCTCCTTGGTAAGTGGGACTGAATCCTTGGTTTAATTCTTCCCCGTATATCTCGCCTTCTACGATTTTTCACCTTCAAATGATGATCTATCTTTTATGCTTTCCGCTGCATTCAAGTTATTTTTTTTAAGAAAATGCACTTCTCCACTGATTTTGAAGTGATTTTGAAGTGAGTCTTGTTCTTCGTAACATAACAACCCTACAACTAAAAAAAAATTAGATTCTAAAGTTACTATTAAAAATAGATCACAGGCAATAGCATCAATAATTGGAAATTAGTCTTCATTTCCTTATCACCAAGCCGAGAAATTACATTTTTCAAAGTTTTTGACGGTCGCAGTATATTAAAAGTTCGTTCCACTATTCTCAGTTTGCTACTTGGAGCGGTACCACGTTAACATTTAGTAATTTCTTTCATTAATGTGTTGTATAAGTTATTTAAACAGTAGATTACCACTGCTACTTGAGCTTATTGTTGTTGAACTTCTTATTGACTCATGGTACCATATGTTGTTATATAAACATTAAACATATTTGTTAAAATTTTTTGAAAAATACTTTTTCAAAGTGTGATTAAAAATGAGCCTTCCATTTTTAAATCCAAATCATATGAGATTTTTTCAAGTAAAATTTTGATCCCCATTACGGCTAAGCATTTAAAGACGCAAATAATGACAGGATGTATTTCTTTAAAATATTTTGAAAAACTTTCTATTATCAACGGCCTAATAATTAAGAATTAGAGTCTTTACAAAGTTGTATATGTCTTGTACATTCTTTTATAAAAATTTCCAACTCGTCACTTAACTTTTGACACATTTAAATTTCTTTTAAGTATTACGACTAGTGGGATAATAACTCCCAATGTAGAAGTTGTTATGGTTTTGAAAGCATGAAAATATCGGCTATGTATTCAATAATAACTCAATTTGTGGGGGGAAACCACATAACCTTGTTTTTTCTAGAATAAGTTCTTGAAAAGCTTGCGGATTTTGTTTTTGTCTAATTGTTTTTTCAAACATGTTACATGTAGAATTCTATCTTGTTGGTACGTCTTAGTTCAGGTCTAAAAATTCAGAATTCAAGTCTTTACAAATTTTTATATAACTTGTACATCATTCTTTACATGGACTAAAAACTTCACGTAACATTTGTTTCAAAGCATCTTTTATTGATTCAATATGGCTAAGACCATCATGCATAGTTAATTTGATGATTTGTGCACCACATTGGCTATAGAAAAAAGCACCATCATAAAACAAGCTATATTTTAATTTTAGTTGGTTTGCTACAACTTGGTTATTCGACACATTATCAAAAGAAATTAAAAAAATTTTGTTTTTTAATTGAAATTTTTTATTACCTTATCTAAAATGTAGAATAAATTTTGACTCGTATGCGGATATCTAAACACTTTAAACATAATTGTACGTTTGATCATTTGTCACGTATTGGGGTTTACCTAATGAGCACTAACACAAAGGTATGAATCGAATCATGAGGAGCCAACCAAACATCACAAGTTAAGTTTTCATCGGTTTTTAAGCTTTTAAATCCTAAGTTAACTCATTTTTGATTTTTCCAACATTTTCAAACAATAACATCTAGGGGGCACGACTTATATGACTGAGCGTGATTGTAGCCTTTGTTGAGTAAGCCGAGTTTAATTCGTTTTGTCAAAGTGGTTGAATGGCAAGCTTTCTTGCAAAACAAAATGTGTCATCCTCTCCCGACCCACATCAAAGTTATAAGAACAAAGTTTTCCGTCGTTTGTCATTATTGCTCGACCTCTCCCCAGTTCACCTTCAACAGCTTGCAACATTTTTTCCATGTGTAGGTTTTCAAGGTTGTGTTTGTATTTTTTTAAAAGAAATGTTGACAAAACTGCAACACGCCTTGTTTGCCTCATTTCAAAAGCAATTTCTAGAGTGAATTTTGAATATTTGTGCAAATAAATTAGCAGTTTTTGACCGCTTTTGAGAGTTTTAGTAGTGTTATTCAACTAGTATATCCACTACCTATTTATACTAACACAAGAGAGGCAAAATGGTGAAACAAAATTATAAGAGTTATCTTAGAGGCTGATGCTAACCAAAGAGCTCTCAGCATGCATTCTAAAGTAAAAGGAAGTTACTTCGGAAGATTTGACAAATGCACAAAGAAATTCACTAAGTGTCAAATCTTTAGAATCCAAAGACCCAATTCTTCCGAAGCCAAAAGTGAAGTCTTCCATAGCTTCAAGACAAAGTCTTTTGAAGCTTGAAGACTGATTTCTTCCAAAGACAAAGAAGACATGTTTTCTCTGACATGCTTTTGACAAAGCTGAACTACCTTTTACTGCCATCTCTGAAGACTCACCAACTTATACAAGTTGGTGATTTCTCTATACTTTTGTCAACTGTAGATTATGGTCTTTGGGTTTGTAACTTTCCACTCTTGTACTTTTATCCTTTTTGTAATAGATTAGGATGTGAGCTATGGCATGTAATAGTCATTAGTCAAAAGGAAATCTGCCTTTTGACTTTACATTGATCTTGTTGTCTAGATTAGTGTTCCGGCTGGCCTTCATAGTATGGCTAGCTGTAGGATGTAGTATAAAATGTCTCATGTAACCAGTCCTTAGGACTATTTCTTGTAACAATTCTAAAACACTTAAGAGGAATATACATCATCCTTGAAAACCAATCTAATTATTCTTGTGTGCTCTTTACTTTTGTTCTTTGTTTTACTTGCCTGGTTCCCTATTTGATCTGTTAAGTGTTACACTCTCCACCTTTTGAAACTATTGCATTAACCTTCACCGGTCCTTCAATTGGTATCAGAGGTTTTTAGACTCTTAATTGTAAGATCTCACCATCTTTAATCTATTTAGTTTCACAAAACACTTACCTGCTCAAATGGCAACTCTCACTAAGGCTGACATGGAAACCAGCACCATGACTAAATCTCCACTGATCAGCCCTGATGACTTTGATACTTGGTGTGTAAGGATAAAAGGCTTCATCAAGTCACAAGACAGTAGGATATGGAGATCTGTAGTCTTAGGAACTCACATCCCAAGCAGTACTTCAGCATCTGCTAGTGGTGTGATGATTCCAAAGGATGTGGCTGACTATTCTGAGGTAGATCGGAAGAAGATTGATATAGATCACAAGGCCATGACCGCTCTTCAAACTGCTATACCAAACTCTATCTACAGAGGTTTCGAACAGTGCAAGACTGTAAAAGAATTATGGGATGCATTGAAGCTGGTATATGAGGAGTCTGATGAAGCCAAGGAAAATAAGAAAGATCTTATGAAGCAGCAGTTTGAGAACTTCATCTTCAATAATACTTTAGGTATGTTGAGATTGTAGATACTTTGATGGATGTTGGAGTTAAACTTGAGAATACGGACATTGTGAGGATGTTCATGTTCTCTTTTCCTAGACAATGGACACACTACTCTGTGGCCATTATGAAAACTGAAAACCTCTGCACCCTTACTCTCACAGAGCTGTATGGTATCCTGAGCGGTTACCAGTGTTGGGATCAGTGGTATCTTGGTTAGGTTTATTTATCAAAACAATTTTGATAATTATTAATCAGATTAATAATATATAACGTAGCAGAGTAAAAATTGAATACCAAAGGTGAACCCGTCTGGATCTGTGTTACAAATAATGCAAATACAGAATATTAATAATATACTGATGATATATAATATACCTTGGTGGTTAATAATTAACTATTTAAGACACCGAGGGTTCAACAAATTTATTGCTAGAACACGAAGGATCACGAACTTGGGAATTGGTCGCGGCTACAAGAGGCACGATAAAAGGCTTGGCCTTGTTCGACAATGCGACAAGAAAACTAGGCCGGTAGTGGCTCGGTGTTCACTGGCAAAAGCAAGGGATGCAATGGTAGTGGGGTTTATTTTGTTGTATTAGTTTGTGATAAGAAAGCAAAATAATTTTTTTATCTTATCACTTGCAGCCGTCACATTTCGTCAAAAAAAGGAGATTCACTCCATTTAATTCAATCAAGATATATATATATATATATATATATATATATATATATATATATATATATATATATATATATATATATATATATATATATATATATATATATATATATAAATTAGGTTTTGAAACCTAATTAATCATTTAATTAATATTAATCTACTCGCGGGCCCCGAGCCCGATTAGATCAATATTAACCCACGTAATAACCGAGATCTGAAACAATGACGTTTAACGCTGTAAGGCCCAGTTCCCGGGACACTTACAGCTGGTCAATCATTGCACATAAAACATAAAACACATATTTATGTGTACTAAACAGCGCAGCGGAATAATTTAAAATCATTTCATTCATTTCTTTTGTAAAATAATACAACATTCATAATCGTTACAAAATCTTGTTTGTTCGCATTACAATGCAAAAACGTCATAATTTAAGCAATAGATGCCGTCCCAAAAACGCCAAGTAGCTGCCTCGTGCCATCCTCAGCAACATTACCTGCCAACTGGAAACACATAAAATTCAGCGTTGCTGAGTGAGTTCTAGTTTTATAAATAAAATACTTATCTTTCGTTTAAAATCGTACTTTACTTTCGTAAGCGATCATACATCATACGTACACATAGATAATAATTTATTATTATATTTCATCATCATTCGTTATCTTTCATTCCGTACATTTCATTCATTAACCTTCCTTCGTTCATTCCTTCCGGATCAAGGTCATCGGCTATACCCCAAACGTGGGCACAAAGCGGGTACTGGGCCGAAGTTTATCAGACTTCCATTCATTGCGCACAAAGCCTGGCACCAGCACCGGGTAAGCGAAAAAGATCCGTGTCAATCTCATGGATTGAATCCCTTACGAGTCTTTTTATGACAACCCGGTCACTCACCTCAACGTTGGCAAACAAGTCTTTTGTGACAACACAGTCACTCACCTCAACCTTTGGCATACAAGCCTTTTGTGACAGCACAGTCACTCACCTCAACCTTTGGCATACAAGTCTTTTGTGACAACACAGTCACTCAACTCAACCGTTGGCATACAAGTCTGTTGTGACAACACGGTCACTCACCTCAACCTTTGCTTGCAAGACTTTTCCATTCATTCATTCATTACATCGTTAATGCATGCATTCTCTCAATCCTTACGTTCCCTTTTCATTATCTTCCGCTTTACGTTACATAATACTTTCCATTTACTTTTCATAATCATACCACGTAAAGCCACGGAAAATAAACATACATAATAAGGAACATAACATATACATAACCATACCATGCATAGCATCATCACATAAGACATCATAAGGTCAACATACATTACCCCCGGAAACAGCCCAAGTCAAAGCCTACACTTAAGCTCTACATCTCAAAAACCTCCAAAAATTCCATCCCCTTAAGGAAATGCGGATGAGCTAACAAATGTGGATGAGCAAACAAATGCGGATGAACACCTCAGGAAATATTCTAAGTGTCCCAAAGAAATGCGCATGAACACTGTAGCGAATGCGCATGCATAAAGCACATGTAAGTTTCCAGAAAATAGTCCAACGAAGTGCGCATGAACCAAATGCGGATGACCAAAGCAAATGCGCATGGACAAACAAATGCGGATGAACACTTAACTAATGCGGATGAACAACACTTATGCAAATATTCAAACTTAATGCGGATGATCAACTAACTGGAAACTGCGCCTTACACTATAATCAGTTCCCAATCCTCATTCTTATACATTCATCGCACCGATCTAGCATGCTAATCTCTCAGAACAAGCATACAACCACATACACCGAGCAAAACATGCAGGCCCTAACACACCCAATAAAAGAACAGGGCCAAACTTACGGTATAAAATACTGGTCATATAAAAAGTTAGTTATATGCATTTCCAGCCCCAAAACAGGTTTAAACATAGAAACCGGGGTTCTAGAACTCACCTTTGCAGCCTTCGAGTGTGACTTCCTTCAAACCCGTTTGCACTATGAGTTCAACCACCTAGAAACCCACCAAAAACACACACCCAAACACAACAAAACACACATAAGCATGCAACCGAGGCATAGGCCAGCCAAGAACAACTTAAAACGATGAATTCTTACCTTGAATTCGGTTTCCTTGTTCTTCCTTCTTCAAACTCGAAACTCTTCTCTGCTTTCTCTCTTTAAATCCGGTTGAAGTGAAATGTGCAGGAAGGTGTGGGCGGCCATCACCTTTTTACACCTACTTTTATTCTTTTTGTCCTTTTTGACACATTTAGCCCCTCAACTTGGGTTAAATTGTGTTTCTTCCTTTTTATCTGCTTTTATTCTTTCTTTCTCGTCTTTTAAAATTTTTCGGGTGTTACAAGTCCACCCCCCTTATATAGGTTTCGTCCCCGAAACCTGTTATACCTCAAACAAACATGGGTAATGCTGCCTCATCTCTTCTTCAGTCTCCCACGTAGACTCGGATCCCTTCCTGTGCTTCCACTGTACGCGCACAAGAGGAACCACTTTATTCCTTAACCGTTTCTCCTTGCGGTCAATGATTGCCACTGGTTGCTCCACATAATTGAGCCTTTTATCAACTTCAATATCCCCCAGTGGTACAACCATATCCTCGTCAGCTAAACACTTTCGCAGATGAGATACATGGAATGTTGGGTGAATTCCACTTAACTCATCGGGTAACTCTAACCTGTAGGCCACCTCTCCTACTCGAGCAATGATTCAGAAAGGCCCTATGTATCTCGGGCTCAACTTGCCCCCCTTTCTAAACCGAATGATACCCTTCCAAGGTTAGACTTTCAACATAACTCTATTGCCCACCTGGAACTCAATCGGTCTACGTCTCTTATCGGCATACGACTTCTGCCTATCTTTGGCTGCCTTCATAAAGGCTTTGATCTTTTTGAGCTTCTTAGTCATAGCCTCGATCACCTTAATACTTCCTAACTCCTTCTGACCAATATCACCCCAACAAACGGGTGTTCTACATCTCCTACCATATAGCATCTCATAAGGGGGCATACCAATACTGGCATGATAACTGTTATTATATGAGAACTCAGCTAACGGTAAGTGGTCATCCCAACTACCTCCAAAATCAATGACGCATGCCCGAAGCATATCCTCAAGCGTCTGAATGGTTCTCTCTGACTGACCATCCGTCTGTGAATGATAAGCCGTGCTGATGTGTAACCTCATCCCCATTGCATCATGAAATCTCTTCCAGAACTTAGATGTAAACCGAGTGTCACGATCAGAAACAATAGACACTGGTACACCATGACGAGTTACAATCTCCCTGATGAATAGATCCACTAACTTCTCAGATGAATACGTCTCTCGGATCGGTAGGAAGTGAGCACTTTTCGTCAGACGGTCGACTATCACCCATATGGCATTGTTCCCCTTCACGGTACGCGGTAGCTTCGTGATAAAGTCTATGGTGATATGCTCCCACTTCCACTCGGGTATATCCAAAGGTTGGATCTTCCTGTACGGCTTCTGATGCTCGGCCTTCACTTGGAAGCAAGTAAGACACTTACTCACATACTCCGCTACATCGCGCTTCATACCCGGCCACCAATAATCTTTCTTCATATCTTGATACATCTTTGTAGCACCTGGATGAATGGAGTATCGAGTCTTATGAGCTTCATCCATAATCCTCCCACGTAAATCCCCGTAACGAGGGATCCATATCCGTCCGAATCGGGTTCTAACACCGAGAGTGTTTTCACCAATTCCGCGACTAGACCTCTCATCCTTTCAGAGTTAAGATGATCTTCCTTCGACGCCTCATCTTGAAACTCCTTGACCTTCTTCATCATATCGGAGGTCAAAATCAATTGGTAAGCCTTCACCCGGATTGGTTCAGGCCTCTCCTTTCGGCTAAGGGTATCCGCCACTACGTTGGCTTTGCCCGGATGATAATGGATTTCACAATCATAATCCTTTATCAGTTCCAACCATCTCCTTTGCCTCATGTTTAAATCCTTCTGCTCGAAGAAGTACTTCAAGCTCTTGTGGTCAGTGAAGATGGTGCACCTCGTCCCGTATAGGTAGTGCCTCTAAATTTTTAACGCAAAGACCACAGTTGCTAGCTCCAAATCATGAGTAGGGTAATTAACCTCATGAACCTTCAATTGTCGGGATGCGTAAGCTATAACCTTTCCTCGCTGCATTAGTATGCAACCCAAACCCGAGTAAGAAGCATCTGAATAAACCACCAAAGCCTCGCTCCCTTCGGGTAATGATAAGACAGGAGCTTGAGTCAACCTCGTCTTCAACTCTTCGAAAGCCTTCTCTTGCTCTTGACCCCAAACAAACTTCACATCCTTACGGGTTAACTTGGTCAGTGGAGAAGCTATCTTAGAGAAGTCTTGGATGATTCTCCTATAATAGCCCGCCAACCCAAGAAACTACGGATCTCGGATGGCATCCTAGGAGCCTTCCATTGCATCACAGTTTCCACTTTTGCTGGGTCTACCATAATCTCCTCGGGATTCACCACGTGACCCAAAAACTAAACCTCACACAACCAGAACGCGCACTTGGAGAACTTAGCATACAACTTCTCCCTTCTCAACGTCTCTAACCCCTCTCGAATGTGACCGGCATGTTCCACCTCGCTCTTCGAATAAATCAAGATATCATCGATGAACATAATCACTGATTTATCCAACATCGGCCGGCACACTCGATTCATCAGTTCCATAAAAGCAGCTGGCGTGTTGGTTAAACTGAAAGACATGAAGAGGAACTCGTAGTGTCCATAATGCGTACGAAAAGCTGTCTTAGGAATATCCTGCTCCTTCACCTTCAACTGATGGACACCAGATCAGAGATCTATTCTTGAAAACCAACTGGCACCTTGGAGCTGATCAAACAGGTCATCAATCCTCGGCAATGGATACCGATTCTTCACTGTCAACTTGTTCAGCTCGCGGTAGTCAATACACATCCTCATACAACCGTCCTTCTTCTTTACAAACAAAACCGGGGCACCCCAGGAGAGATACTCGGTCTAATGAACCCCTTATCAAGCAACTCCTACAGTTGCTCCATCAATTCCTTCATCTCGGTCGGAGCCAACCGATATGGTGCTTTAGCAACAGGTTGGGCACCGGGTATCAGGTCGATCTGAAACTCGATCTCATGGTCCGGCGGCACACCTGGTAAATCTTCAGGAAACACATCTGGGAACTCACACACAACCGGTACATCCGACAGTTGTGGTGTTGGCGTATCAACATCTTTTACATAGGCCAAGTAGGCACTACATCCACGCCTCATACACTTTCCCGCCACCACCATTGAAATCACCTTCGGAATGGTCGTAACTTGATCATCGTAGATCGTCACCGAACTCCCGTCAGACGCTGTCAGTCCAATCATCTTCTTGTGACATAAGATATTCGCCTCGTAGGCCGCTAACCAGTCCATTCCCAGGACTACATCGAAACCGCCTAAGGTCATCACGAATGGTCTAACAGGAACTTATGACCTTCTACTTCTATGACACAACCTTCCATCATCTCAGAAATCCTGGTAGACTTACCTATGGCAGTTTCTACATCGAAGGCTCCTCAATACTCCTACTCCTTAAAGGCAACTTAGCATAAAAGGCAGCAGAAATGAAGCTCTTACTAGCACCAGAATCAAATAACACGGAGGCAAGAGTTTGGTTTACTAGGAACGTACCTGACACAACATCGGGGTCCGTCCTAGCCTCCTCCTGAGTCATCGTGAATGCTCTGGCGCTTGCTTTCTGCCCTTAGGTTCCGTCGTCTTCTTCGCCCCGAAACTCTCAGCCCTCTGCTTCTTACATTCCCTGATCATGTGGCCCTCCTCGCCAAAGTTATAACACCTCCTTACCTTATAGTCCTTCGCCACGTGTCCTGTCCTCCCACACCAGAAACAGACATCGAATCTCAACCTATACTCTCCGGTGTGCTCTTTCCTACATTTGCCACACCTCTTCGACCCCGCACCGGGTGCGACCACGCGTCGGTCATCCACCCTCGCAACTTTGTTGTTTGGAGCGGCCCTGCCACGTCCAAGCCTCTTCCCATTCCAATTCCGGTCACCACCACCTTTCTTACTCACCTCAGCCACCACCACTTCCCATTCATCATACAGCCTCCCTGCCAGATCAACCACTGACCTAAACGTGCTAGGTCGGGCGGCGATCATGTGCCTGCGGATGTCCGTCGGCAAGCCCTGAATGTATCTCTTAATCTTTCGTGACAAGGGTGTCACCTGATCCGGCACCAGCCGTGCCATCTCATTGAATTTGGTGGTATATTGCTGATGTGTCATGGTTCCCGCCTCCAGCTGTAGGAACTCCCTCTCAACCTTGTCGAGGTCTCGGTGAGGACAAAACTCCTCGATCACCAGTTTCTTCAACTCATTCCACCTCATCCTGCCAATTGCTCTACTACCCTCGGCCTGGACAATATTATCCCACCAACATAGGGCCGAGTCCACAAATGAGTGGGTGGCAAACTTCACCTTCTGATCTTCCCGTCACTCGCTGATATCTAGAATAGCTGCCATCTCTCTCACCCACCGGTGAGCAGCAGCAGCAGTGCCATTCCCGTCAAAAGTCAGGGGCTTGCATCTTTGAAATGCCCCATAGTTACAGCCTCGTGCTGCCTCCGGCACAGGCTCTTCTTCTTCTTCCTCATCAGCTGAGACAACCGTCTCAGTCTTCGGTTTCTCCTTTACTCCCAAGGACCTATTCCTCTCTTTCCTTTCTCCTTCTCACACAGCTTTGATCACTTCAATCACCACAGATGGTAAGATTGTCGCATGACCTGGTGAACCTCTTCCACCACCGCCTCCTTCACTGAGGCCCTCAAGTTAGCACTCTCATTACCACCCTCCAGATGAGGGGTCTCGGGCTCCTCATGAGCCACCTCTTCAGCTCTAGGCCTTCCTCTCGTGACCCGTGGTCCAGCACCACATCCACCACGACCTCCACCTCGAGAAGCCTTTGAAGATCTACCACCGGCCATCCTCGAACACGCTATAAGATTCAAACACCAGCACGGTCATTCAAGGTAACAACTCAGTTTATGTCAAGTATAGTAAGTCCCTAATTACAATGGCCAGTTGTGATTAGCCATTTACTTTACTCTTCATACCCCAAGCATTTCCTATCCTGACTTCATCAGTATCTAAATCTACTAAGAAGCACATAAATCACATAACATGCGCACAGAATACCGGTTAACATTAAGAAAATACCTGATGGCACGCAGGTACTCGGACTGGCATCCCTTCTCTTTGTCCCATTTTCAGTTTAAGCTTAGGTTTCTTTTGAAAATTTTAACCCGTTTCACTTAAACTTTGGCTCTGATACCAACTTGTAAGGCCCCGTTCTCGGGACACTTGCAGCTGGTCAATCATTGCACATAGAACATAAAAAATATATTTATGTGTACTAAACAGTGCAACGGAATAATTTAAAATCATTTCATTCATTTCTTTTGCAAAATAATACAACATTCATAATCGTTACAAAATCTTGTTTGTTCGCATTACAATGCAAAAACGTCATAATTTAAGCAATAGATGCCGTCCCAAAAATGCCAAGTAGCTGCCCCGTGCCATCCTCAGCAACATTACCTGCCAACTGGAAACACATAAAAGTCAGCGTTGCTGAGTGAGTTCTAGTTTTATAGATAAAATAATTTTCTTTCGTTTAAAACCGTACTTTACTTTCGTAAGCGATCATACATCATACGTACACATAGATAATAATTTATTATTATCTTTCATCGTCATTCGTTATCTTTCATTCCGTACATTTCATTAATTAACCTTCCTTCGTTCATTCCTTCCGGATCAAGGTCATCGGCTATACCCCAAACGTGGGCACAAAGCGGGTACTGGGCCGAAGTTTATCAGACTTCCATTCATTACGCACAAAGCCTGGCACCAGCACCGGGGTAAGCGACAAAGATCCATGTCAAATTCATGGATTGAATCCCCTACGAGTCTTTTGTGACAACACGTTCACTCACCTCAACGTTGGCATACAAGTCTTTTGTGACAGCACAGTCACTACCTCAACCTTTGGCATACAAGTCTTTTGTGATAGCACAGTCACTCACCTCAACCTTTGGCATACAAGTCTTTTGTGACAGCACAGTCACTCAACTCAACCTTTGGCATACAAGTCTGTTGTGACAACACGGTCACTCACCTCAACCTTTGCTTGCAAGACTTTTCCATTCATTCATTCATTACATCGTTAATGCATGCATTCTCTCAATCCTTACGTTCCCTTTTCATTATCTTCCGCTTTACGTTACATAATACTTTCCATTTACTTTTCATAATCATACCACGTAAAGCCACGGAAAATAAACATACATAATAAGGAACATAACATAAACATAACCATACCATGCATAGCATCATCACATAAGACATCATAAGGTCAACATACATTACCCCCAGAAACAGCCCAAGTCAAAGCCTACACTTAAGCTCTACATCTCAAAAACCTCCAAAAATTCTGTCCCCTTAAAGAAATTCGGATGAGCTAACAAATGCGGATGAGCAAACAAATGCGGATGAACACCTCAGGAAATATTCTAAGTGTCCCAAAGAAATGCGCATGAACACTGTAGCGAATGCGCATGCATAAAGCACATGTAAGTTTCCGGAAAATAGTCCAACGAAGTGCGCATGAACCAAATGCGGATGACTGAAGCAAATGAATGCGGATGAACACTTATCTAATGCGGATGAACAACACTTATGCAAATATTCAAACTTAATGCGGATGATCAACTAACTGGAAACTGAATTAGTTCCCAATCCTCATTCTTATACATTCATCGCACCGATCTAACATGCTAATCTCTCAGAACAAGCATACAACCACATAAACCGAGCAAAACATGCAGGCCCTAACACACCCAATAAAAGAACAGGGCCAAACTTACGGTACAAAATACTGGTCATATAAAAAGTTAGTTACATGCATTTCCAGCCCCTAAACAGGTTTAAACATAGAAACCGGGGTTCTAGAACTCACCTTTGCAGCCTTCGAGTGTGACTTCCTTCAAACCCGTTTGCACTATGAGTTCAACCACCTAGAAACCCACCATAAACACACACCCGAACACAACAAAACACACATAAGCATGCAACCGAGGCATAGGCCAGCCAAGAACAACTTAAAACGATGAATTCTTACCTTGTATTTGGTTTCCTTGTTCTTCCTTCTTCAAACCCGAAACTCTTCTCTGCTTTATCTCTCTAAATCCGGTTGAAGTGAAATGTGCAGAAAGGTGTGGGCGGCCATCACCTTTTTACACCTACTTTTATTCTTTTTGTCCTTTTTTGACACATTTAGCCCCTCAACTTGGGTTAAATTGTGTTTCTTCCTTTTTATCTGCTTTTATTCTTTCTTTCTCGTCTTTTGAAATTTTCCGGGTGTTACAAACGCATAAACGTTTATAAATGATTTATAACTATTATAAATTATTAACACCCAATGAACAGTCCGCATATTTACCAATTAATCCAATTAAATGGGTTTGAGATTCGTTGCCCAAGGTGTAACTATTACGAGCCATAGCTCTATTGGCAACATTACATAATCGAACCCGTATATATTTCCAACAAACTCCCACTTGGACGGAATTCGTTTAAATCTTAACGTAAACAGTCAGCGGCGCTCTAGCTGCACATGACTGTCCCCAACAAACAATGACACTTTAAAGTCATTAACCAAAACATCTTGTTTTAGTAACATCTTTCTATAACAAGACAATAGACTTATGCAAGTCATAGTCATTCATCCTTTTTGTAAAAGACATCAATTGAGTCATTGAGATTAATTATCATATGAAGCTCAATCATTATTGTTCTCGATCCAGATTCAAAATAGTCCAATCAAACACACAGTCAGTTTGGGTGAGGCCTCATACATCACCAATTTGAATCAACGAGGACACCACGATGTCTAACTGTTACATATAATATAAGAGTACATAATCCCTTATTGACTACATACAACTTCCACTAAACTTTAAAATTATTCCCAACCAAAGCCTTTATACCTGGTAGTTATACGATAACAGTTGACAATGATAAAAGAATACCCTTGGTAAACGGAAGTTCTAGTATGCATCTCAAGTCAGAGGTGCCTAAATGAGTATACCAATACGAAAGCATCCTATAATAAAGATGGTTTATGGTGAGTTACATCCAACGTCATTCATAATGAGGTTTGGGAATTTAGGAGTCAATTCCTTGAGTCTAAATTTATAATTGTTCCCACAAGTCTGACCGACTATGGATAATTTAGAATACAATACTCATGGATTAATTGTATTAAAATCAAACATAGTTATATGATTCATAATTGCACTTAAATCAGTAAATGAAAATGAATTCAAAAGCATAACTATTAAAAGTTCATACATCCAAATAGTAAATCAAAATATATCACTAGCTAATCTAAGCCTGATCGCATCCCTATGCTGATCATGCTTGTCCTGAGTCATGGGTTAGTAAACGGGCCTGCTAGGTTTTGATCTGTGTCTATTTTGCTTATCATGATGTCTCTCGTTTCACTTTGTCCTGTATATATTGAAACTTCGTCTAAATATGCATGGCCTTGTGATGAGATCTGGGCTCTTTGGCGTGAGCAATGGACCATGTGTTATCACATAATATCTCTATTAGGTGCTGAATACTTGGAATCACATCGAGATCGGCTATGAACTTCTTCATCCAAGCAGCTTCCTTTGTAGCATTTGGTGCTATAATATATTCAGATTAAGTGGTGGAATCTGCCACCACACTTTGCTTGGAACTTTTTCAAGAGAGATCTGCACCATTAAGTGTGAATACAAAACCTGATTGTGAATGAGAGTTATCTCGGTCAGTTTAAAAACTAGCACCAGTGTAACATCTTACAGTGAGCTGTTCTTCGAACATGTCTTTAGTCCTTCTCAAGTACTTCAAAATGTTCTTGACTGTAGTCCAATGGGCAAAGCCAGAGTTTTGCTGATAACGGCTAGTAACACTTAAAGCATATGAGACGTTAGGTCTAGTGCACAACATAACATACATGATAGAACCAATCGCTGAAGCATATAGAACCTTTTCCATTCGCTTAATATCAATGTCCATTGAAGGAGATTGAGATTTGTTTAACACGGTACCTTTAGTCATTGGAACACCTCCTTTCTTGGAGTTTTCCATCTTAAAGCGTGTCATCATTTTGTCTATATATGTTCTTTGACTAAGCCCTAGAAGCCACTTAGATCTATCCCTATAGATCTTGATTCCTAGAATGTAAGCAGCTTCTCCAAGATCTTTCATTGTGAAAAAAGATCCCAATGATCAGTATATCATCCACATACAATATGAGGAATGATATAATGCTCCCACTAGCATTTCTATAAACACAAAGCTCATCTTCACTTTTGACAAAACCAAATTCCACGATTCTCTGATCAAAATGAAGATTCCAGCTACGAGATGCCTGTTTAAGTCCATAAATGGACTTATCCAGTTTGCACACCTTATTTGGATATTATGGATCAACAAAACCATTAGGCTGAACCATATAGACATCTTCAGAGAGATGTCTATTTAGAAAATCAGTTTTGACTTCCATTTGCCATATCTCATAATCATAATAAGCGGCCATGGCAAGCAATATCTTGATTGATTTGATCATAGCAACTGGGGAGAAGGTTTTATCATAGTCAACACCTTGAGTTTGAGTGAAACCTTTCGCAACAAGTCATGCTTTATAGGTGTGTACATTTCCATGCATGTCAGTTTTTCTCTTGAAAAGCCACTTGCTCCCTACTGCTCGTGAACTGAAAGGTAGCTTAACCAAGTCCCAGACTTGATTGTCTCGCACAGATTGCATCTCAACGTTCATGGCATCTAGCCATTTCACAGATTCTGGATCTGAGGTGGCAGATTTGTAGTTAGTATGTTCATCACCAGAATTATTTACTACCAGAACCTCAGGACCATCTAGATTCCAAAGATATCTGTCAGATTATTTGCCAGTTCTGCTACTTCTGCGAACGCTTGTGTTTATGTTTGAATCAGCAACAATTTCTTATTGTCCAGACCAAGCTACACTGATGCAACTCCCAAAACTGAGAAGCCAAGCCAACCAAAGCAACAAGTTGCTGTTGTTATTGAAGAGGGAGGCTTTGACTGGAGCTTTCAGGTAGAGGATGTTTCTCCAAATCAAGTACCGATGGCTGACCATGATAAAGCCAAGGTATTGGGACTTCTATGTACTGCTGAATGCATTGCTAAAGTAAACATGTATAGGTCCTATAACTTGGAAGTGAGATCTGATCTTGAGTCTTTAAATATTTTAAAAGCTGATTTTAAAAGAGGAGAAAATCTAAACTTAAAATAGAAGATTTAGAGAAAGCAATTTCTACTTTTAAGCATAAGCACACAAATTAAAGGACTCAGATCAAAGATCTCATTGCCAAGTTGACTGAATGTCAGGCTGAGCTTGTGATCAGTAAAGCCGGGGTAGAAAAATGTGTTCTTAAAGAGGAAACCTTCAAGAACATCATATCTTCATCCTTTCATACAAAGATTTGTTATCAAAATAGGCAAGCACTAGGATCAAGTGAGATAGCTCTTCCACACACATTATTATCTGTCAGATCTCTAATGCGTGGAACTAATGAAGATGAGTTGCCGCTTATTGATCCTATAAATGAAATTCCTTTTGAGGAAGACCAATTACATGGTTCCCTTTGACCAATCTATTCATATTTTTAAAATTCATGTGTCCTAAGCGTCTATGCCAAAGTTATGATTCATCAAATGATGCTTTAGACAATAGACATGTCTCTTCTGATAGACGAGCAGAATTAAGGTTCAAGACATATGTATTATTCTTCCTCGGTGTCTTTAAGACAACCCATTCTTCAGGAATGTAAAATCCTGGTTTCAAGATGTAGCAATGAGTGTCGGTGAAATGAGGAGAATATTTCTTGGTCACAAATCTGGGATACACTGAGCGGATTGAAGTTCAGCTGCTCGCAGTAATTGACTTTGCCAAAGCTCAGAATCCCATTCATCACTGAACCTTCTCCAGTAATTCTACCGCCCTGTGAATCTCCGCCAAATTCCACAGTAGTTCCTTGAATGTGCTTGAAGTCATGAAGGAGGGAACTATCTCCTGTCATGTGTCGGGAGCATCCACTGTCCACGTACCATAAGCTATTGGACCTGTATGAATGACCCTACAAGCACAAAAAGAACTAGTTAGAATGAGGAACCCAAGCCATAATGGTCTTGGGTTGTCCTTTGGCATCTATCACTGTTACTTCTTGATACTTTCCTCTTGTGTGTTTTAGTGGAGGATGATTTCAGCCTTTTTCTTTTGTTTCTTTGAGGTCTCAGTTCATCAATTTCATCTGATGTGTCAGAGGAGTATTCAAACCTTTCCTTTTGCTTTTTGTGCCAAGGATGAACAGATTTTTGTTTTTCAGAAATCACTTTGATTTTATACTTTTGATGAGAATTTGATGATTTGTTTAGGTTTGTTAGACTTTTGTGTCTGACCTTGTCAGTTGGAACTGATGAAATGGGCTTGTGTTGTGAATTTTCAATCCTTTTTTATTAAAGTAACACTCAATTGTATTATGATTGGTCATAGCACACAATGAACAATATTTTTTAAAATGATAGTTTTTTGTTGAGTGATTGTTCATGTCACAGATAGAGCGGTACTCGGTGAAGTAGCTTCATCTGTGGGGTGATTTGACATATCACAGAATTCACAATACATTTGATTGTCCTTTAATTTAAAACAAAAGTCATATCAGTCTTTGGAGTGCCAACAAATTGTTTCACATATATGAAGACTTGCAAGATGGTGAATCAGATTTTGTCAGGATCAGTGATCTAAGTTTGATCAATTAGAGTTGAATCACAGCGGAATTAGAGCAAGAATTAAACAAATATAGCAAGAACACAATAAATATTCAATGGAACAGTACACGGTTATATAGAAATAGGGTTTTCTGCAAAGGGATAATAACATTCATGCACACATGCTTCGGTATGGCGGCTGCTAGGTTTTTCTAAGCTGCCCGATTACAATTAGGTCAGCATTCCTTATATATAGGAATGTGACGTCTGCTGATGTCACTTGATAGTGACGTCTAACAGAATTATTACAAACTACTGAAAGTAAGCAAACTACTGAGAATGTTCACAACAACTGAGAACATCTCAGAGTATTCTAAGTACACGAAGAAACATAAAACTACTGAAACTACAAGTACAGAAAAGAAAATACAACTACTGAAAGGAAACCATCACAACTACTGAAGAGGTCTTCTTCAGCTGTTGTGACAATCATCTGAAACTTGGTCTTCAGTCTTTGTCTTCAGCTCTTTCACTTCAGACTTTGTCTTCAGCTCTTTTAGCTTCAGACTTTGTCTTCAGCTCTGTCTTCAGACTTTGTCTTCAGCTCTTTCACTTCAGACTTTGTTATCAGCTGATGTCTTCAGCTGTTGCAGACTACTTCAGTTGTTGTAATGTCCGTGGGACTTAAAGGTTTTTCTGATCAGGCTCATTGGTTCTTTTGGTCCAACAAACTCCCCCTGAACCAATGCAGCCAAAACCTTTAAGCTTATTGAGGTCCCACTTATTCTTGGCAGAAATACTCTCTTGATCAGCTTTAGAGATATCGGATAAGCACAGGCCAGGGAACAGGTTTCAGTAGATGTGAATGTCAAAGGATGGAAGGGAACTCTGTCTTGGGGAACTGGACACAGAGCCGTTATCCCAACCATGAAACCTACTTCCCATTGATGAGTCTATAAGACTCTCTGACGTAGGCCTCAAGGAGAACAACTTGTTCCTCCTTAGTGAGTTCTTCTGCTTCTCCTTCGAAGAAGAACTCTGGGCCATAGTACTCTGATAAGTACTTTATCGTCTTTCCATTTTTCAACTCAACAGTTGTTATCTCTCTGTAAGCAAATTCATCTGGGTGAGTCCCTTCTAATAACAACTGGAGTTCATTTTTCTTGATCTCTTCAAGCCTCTTGTATAACAACCCCTTCTTGACCATTTTGTTCTCCATTAGAGTTTGAGGGGTCATCTTTGACTTGTAGGCTCTCTTGAAGTCTTCAAGTATTTCCCAGGGTGAGACTACAATGGCCAACATAATAGCAGCATCTATGGTCTTTCTCACTTGGCCATTGTATCTACTTGGTATGGATTTCTTATGAATTCTAGAACTAACCCTGGGGTCTGGCCAAATCCTTACTCTCTCCTTTTGATATTGAAAGGTATACCTGAGAGCATACAGCCTTTGAGCGTGTTTCTTCATGGCTTGTATAGATGATGACTGAGGAAACTCTTTGTCAATCATCTTCAAAAGTTGCTCATCGTGCTGTTTCTACTGTTCTTCTTCTTCAATCTTAACTTTCACCATTTGCCTCTGAAAGTCTGGTGTGATCATTTGTTGACTTCTGGGCTCAGGTAATTTTAGAACAGCAGAGATTGGCAGACTATCTTCTTCATCATCATCTTCTTCTTCTTCTTCTACCATCCTCAACACCCTTCTCCTCCTTCTGGGTGCATCACTGGATGTGGTTTGAGGTGGTTTTTGGGGTAAGGGAGTTGGTTTTGAGGGTTGAGTTGATTTGGAGAGTTGTGGGGTTGGTTGTTTTTGAGAGGGAGTTTGGGAAGGCTGATCTAGCATTTTTATGGTGAGTTTGGCTTTGGAAAGCTTGGCCATATCAGTTCTCTTCCCAGCACCTGCTTCGTCTAAGGCTTCTATAATCAACCCCTTATTGAATTCTTCAGAAGCACAGATTCTGGTGGTTATTGCCAGAATACTGTCTCTGGTCCATGATTTAATCTCAATTAATGATCTTCCCAAGTATTTTGCAATAAACCTGATCATTATCTCCAACCTCTCCCTTTCCATCACACTATAACTGGCCCATCTTTCTTGTATCTCATTAATCTCCAGCCTTCTGATCTCAGTGTCTAATGTGGCTGTATCAAAGCCCTGTCTGAAGAGTTGATCTATTATTCTGTCCATTGATCTGCTGTGAGCTTCATCAGCTTCTTTAATCAGATCTTCCAATGATTTCTCTTCATCAGGCTTTTGAGTTTCAGCACTTTTCTTTCTCTTGTATGTGATCAGCTGTTTTTCCTGTTCTTTTTCTTGTTGTTTCTCCTCTTCCACTCTCTTTCTCTTTCTTTCTTTCACTGCCTTAGACTCCCCCTTTTTGGGTGCATTGGGTTCAGGGGTTTGAATGGCAGAAAGCTTCTTTTGCACAGCATCATCAACAAGTGTTTTTAGATTCGAGGAGATCCTCTCATCAATGGCTTTATGCACAATCTCATTGATGATGGGAGTGATGAGAGGTAAGGAATTTTGAAATGTAGCAACCATCTGCTCAGAGGGGTTCTGTCCCTGAGAGGTGGTGCCAACAACAGTGGCTGGTGGCTCAGTTGAGTGAAGTGGCGGAGTGTTTGGGGAACCTTCAGATGAAGGTGCCATCTGTGGGTTTATTGGGGCAGATGGACTTTGATCCTGAGACATTTTGGCAAGCAGTTCTTTGAGTCTGCTCACCTCAGCCTCAAGGATTGTGTTATGGGCTAAGACATCGTAGAAAAAGCCCAGGTCATCATCAGTTTTTGCTGAATCACCTGACCTCCTGATTGAATCAGGATGTACATGCCCTGAGTGTAGATCAGTTGTAGCATGTGCCCCTTGTTCTTGGTTCTGGGGACTTCCTGCCTCAGGACTGAGTCCTTCATCGGCAGTTGCCTCTGGTGAGGTCTTAGAGATGTTACCAACTTCATCCTGTTCATTTGCTGAATCAGTAGAAGTGGCAGCCTCACCAGATGTTCTAACCTCCTCCTCTACACGGGGAGATTGAACATTATAACCCCTGTGCTGTGGGTTATCAGCAGCATTTTGGTCCTCTTCCTCAGCTGTTGAGGTTCTCCCCATTGTAATTGGTGTCTGGGGAGGAGGAGAGGAATGCAGCTGACTCAACACTTGTGCAACAATAAATGTTGGGCTTTGAGGGGCGGTTGCATTTGGAGATAGGTTTGAAGCAGATTGCACCCGGGGTGACTGGTGCTCTTCAATGGTAACCTTCTCAATTGAGATAGGTTCCAGCATTGTGGTATCCCCAATTTTGGTTGCATCAGGATCCTGTTGAGAGGATGCCTGAGCGGCTAGGGCTGGTGGAGTCTTTGACACTACTGGGGGGTTAGAACCAGTAAGTGTTTCCTGTATTGGTGGTACAGGGGCATCCTCAGGGGACTCATCTCCCTGAGTAGCCTTTTTGGGCTTTTTGGTGTTGGGTTTGGTGGGGACTTTGGATCTGGAAGTGGAGGCTGTGGGTTCCCGCTGCTTGGGTTTGAGCAGCCGGGCAGCCCCTTTCATTGTAGGGTCAGAGTTGTGCCTGGAGTATACTTCAGGCAATACAGCCGGAGCAGGGACTCCAAGGCCAACAAGGCCGTCTGATTTTAGCTGTGTTAAAATTATGGCCATGAGAAACCTGGGATATAATATCCATCTGTTTGCCACAGGTTTCAAGGCCAGATCCTTTAGTTCCATAAAAACTATCTCAGAAAAATTTAAAGTTTGTCGTTCAAAGATAGAGTATAATACCTGTTGCCATCGGGAGGACATCTGATCCCATGAGGAGGTTTTTGGTGCAAGGCAGACATTCACCATGTGGAATATAAGACGTTCAGCATCATGGAAGTGCTTCTTCAGAATGGTGGTAGCACTTAAGTCTCCTTCATACCCGTTGTTGATGAAAGACATATCGGTTGTGCCTTTCGGGTATTCTGTGACACAGGTGGCATCATGTAGATCTAGGGTTTGTCGAATGATGTCCGGAGTGATGACCACCTGTTTCTGGTTGACCAACGACTGGAGAGTGATTTGGCTATCATTCTCACTAGTTTGCACAGAGACGTTGGTCCAGAACTGGCTTAGGGAATCGGGGTATATGGTAGGATTCAGAAGAAACGCGGTTCGGTACTGGGAATCTACCATAAGATCGATGGCGTTATCAAATTTGTTCCAGAAGGCCGATTTCGAGAGGTAGGCAACACAGTTGTGTCTGGGTTTGAGTTTCATGGTCGCCATTGTTGAGAGAGTGAAGGACGGAAAACGGCTAATGAAACGTTTGAAAGTAGGTTTAGGTATTTATAGGGTAAGAAAAGGCTGATATAAAACGACTGAAAGTGTTGGTGCTGTCATCAGTTGTTTGAAAACA
The DNA here is from genome assembly GCA_025506505.1 of Flaveria sonorensis. Classification (NCBI taxonomy): domain Eukaryota; kingdom Viridiplantae; phylum Streptophyta; class Magnoliopsida; order Asterales; family Asteraceae; genus Flaveria; species Flaveria sonorensis. Next base: position 63,546,734 of record CM046433.1, on the reverse strand, counting down.
ACTGAAGACCTGGTTTTAACTTTCAGAAGTTGTAACAACTGAAGACTTGGTATTAGTCATCAGTAGTTGTGAAACTACTGAAGACATGGTTTTGGCTTCAGGTGTTGTAACAACTGAAGACTTGGTGTTAGTCATCAGTAGTTGTGAAACTACTGAAGACATGGTTTTGGCTTCAGTTGTTTGAAGTGAAGCAGCAGTTGTAGAAACAACTGAAGAGAAAAATTTCTCATCAGCTGTTGTCGTCAATTCTTAGCTCATCAGCTGTTTCATTCTGACCTCAACACTTCATCAGACTTTGTCTGAGTTTCAGATGTTTCATAGGTCATCAGTACTTATCTGTTATTCTGACATCAGCAGTTGTAACTACAGCAGTAGTTGTAACCACATCAGTTCTTTTCAACAGATGAGTACTTCAGTACTTTTAAGTAATTTAGTCTTCAGTAGTTATGAAAACTACTGAGGATAAAAGAACTTCAGTACTTATTTGTGACAGTAGTATACGAATGCTCATCAGTACTTGTTGACTGAGATCATCAGTAGTTGTCACTTATTCTAGCTGCAGCATACCAAGCCTTAACACTAGGTTTTGGAAAGTTGAACTGTCCAAAGGCTTAGTAAATATGTCTGCAAGCTCATCAGCACTAGGAACAAACTTTGGATCAATCAGACCTTTTTCAAAACAATCCCTAATAAAATGGTGTCTGATCTCAATATGTTTGGTCCTAGAGTGCTGGACTGGATTCTTGACAATACAAAGAGCTGAAGCACTATCCATTAGTAATGGAGTCTTAGTCTCTGTAATGCCATAATCCAGTAATTGATTCTGAAGCCAGAGTACCTGAGATGTACAACTTGCAGCAGCAATGTACTCGGCTTCAGCAGTGGATGTAGCAACAGATGTTTGTTTCTTACTCTGCCAAGAAACCAAACAGTTGCCTAGGAATTGACATCCACCAGAAGTTGATTTTCTAGTTAATTTACACCCTTGCAGATATCTAAAGATCCTCTTGACTGCAATCAAATGAGACTCTTTAGGAGCAGCCTGAAATCTAGCACAAACACAAGTTGCAAACATAATATCTGGTCTAGAAGCTGTTAAGTACATCAAGGACCCAATCATACATCTGTAAAGTGTTTCATCAACAGCTTTACCTTTCTGATCTGCATCCAGTTGTGTGGTGCTGCACATGGGAGTAGAACAGGGCTTACAGTGTTGTAAATCAAACTTTGCCAAAAGACTTTTTGTGTATTTTGACTGATGAATGAAAGTTCCATCAGCCTTTTGTTTGATTTGCAAACCTAGAAAGAACTGTAATTCTCCCATGGCACTCATTTCGAATTTTTGTTGCATCAACTTTGTAAATGCATCACACAACTGTGGATCAGAGGAAGCAAAAATAATATCATCAACATAAATTTGAACAAGGAGCTTATGCTGACCCACTTTCTTAATGAACAAAGTTTTATCTATGGAGCCTCTAGTGAAATTATTCTGAAGAAGAAAATTTGACAGTGTTTCATACCAGGCTCTAGGAGCTTGTTTCAACCCATAAAGAGCCTTATCAAGTTTATACACCCAATCAGGATGTTTATTATCCTCAAAACCTGGTGGTTGACACACATAAACCTCTTCTTTTATTTTACCATATAAAAATGCACTTTTGACATCCATTTGAAAAACTTTAAGATTGTGGAATGCAGCATAGGCTAAGAACAATCTAATTGCCTCCAGTCTGGCTACAGGGGCAAAGGTTTCATCATAATCAATACCTTCTTCTTGTGAAAACCCCTGGACAACCAGTCTGGCCTTGTTCTTGACAATTTGCCCATTTTCATCTGTTTTATTCCTAAACACCCATTTAGTGCCTATTGCACACTTACCTGGGGGTAGAGGAACCAGTTCCCACACTTGCTGCTTTTTGAACTGAAGAAGCTCAAGCTGCATGGCATCAACCCATCCATTGTCTCTTAATGCAATATGATAGTTCTTTGGCTCTTGCTGACTGATGAAAAGAGCATAGAAGCAGAAGTTGGACAATTGACTTCTAGTTGAGACACCAGCATTGATATCACCAATGATTTGAGACGTTGGGTGATTCTTCAGCTCTTGATACACTATGAGATCTGTGCAAGTGTTTGTAGCACGCTCAGCAGCAACAGATGTTGATCCAGATTCTTGAAACCAAGTGTTAGATGGCAGGTCAAATGAAGTAGAGGATTCAGAAATCTCATCAGCATTTGTTGTGGATGGTGCTACTGAAGCTACAGGAACATCAAGTTGAGTAGACTCAGGCAGTTGATCACTAAACTTGAATAGGTGAGTACTGGGATCATCATGAACATCAGTACCACCAGATGGATGACTAGCTGCAGAAGGTGATGAATTCACATGATCTGCAACAGCTGGAGGCTGATAAGGAACATATTGCAGTATGTCCAGATCAAACAACTCCACAGGGTTTTGTGGGATTTTGTCCTTAGGAGATTCATTGAACTTCACATGCAAGGTTTCTTCAACCATCTTTGTTCTACAGTTGAACACTCTGTAAGCCTTGCAAGTGGATGAGTACCCAACAAAATACCCTGCATCCACCTTAGAATCAAACTTTTGGAGTTGATCCTTTGTGTTGAGAATGTAACAAGGACACCCAAATGCTCTGAAGAATGAAATTAGAGGAGCCAAATGATGTAGAACTTCATAAGGAGTCTTCATCAACCTCTGATTCACTAAAGCTCTATTTTGCACATAGCATGCTGTGTTGACAGCTTCAGCCCAAAAGGTCAGTGGCAAACCAGAGTCAGCCAACATGGACCTTGCAGCTTCAATTAGGGTCCTGTTCTTTCTCTCCACTACTCCATTTTGTTCTGGAGTCCTTGGGATGCTATACTGCCTCTTGATTCCTTTTGAAAGGTAGAAATCATCAAGTGTATGGTTTCTAAATTCAGTTCCATTATCACTTCTTATACACTTGACTGATAGGGAATACTGCTTCTCAACATACAACACAAAGTTAATAATTGTCTGAGCAGCCTCATCCTTTGAATGCAAGAAGAAGGTCCATACAAATCTGGAGTAATCATCCACAATTACCAGACAGTATTTCTTCTTTGCCATGCTCATTACTCTCACAGGACCAAAGAGATCCATGTGCAGTAATTGCAAGCAGGCAGTGGACTTTGGTTCTTCTATAGGAGGGAATGAGACTTTGTGTTGTTTTCCTTTTAAACAAGCAGTGCAGGTTTCATCACAGAGGAACTCCTTTATTGGTAGACCTCTTACTAAACTATTGTGGATCAGCTGATTCATGTTTTTGAGATTAACATGACCCAGCCTTCTATGCCACAGTTTAGATTCCTGAGGAGAGGCCTTGGAGAACAGGCAAGGATGACCTTTTAACGCAATCTTCTTTGACAAATCCAAGGCATATACTCTTCCTATCCTGTTGGCCTTCAGGAGAGTATGTTCATCCAATACCTTGTCAATCAGCCTCAGAACTTTGGAAGACAGAATCCGGCAGTTCTGGCTTGTGAAAAGTGCAACATGCCCTTTATCACACATCTGACTGACACTCAGTAGATTATACTTGAGATTCTCCACATGGTTAACATCATCAAATCTGATTTCTCCATTTGACACAAATCCTTTCCCGATGATGTAACCCTTAGCATCATTTCCAAATGAGACAAATCCCTTCTTTCCTTGAGAGTAGTCATTAAGAAGAGAACTGCTCCCAGTCATATGCATAGATCCTCCACTGTCTACATACCAGATGCTTCTTTGGCATGCTGAAGAACCCTGCATTTATCATAAGAAACTAGTTAGCTTTAGAGACCCAAACCTTTTTGGTTTTGGGTCTGTTTTCATCAACAGATTTAACCATAACTTGTTTCTCATGATTAACAGCTGATGAAGGTGGAGATGGTGCTGAAATGGAATTCTTAGATTTGGGCTTGGATTTCCTTTTCAGTGGTTTGATCACAGGTGCATCTAGTTGGTTAACTCTCCCCAACAAATGCTGAACCATCATAACAAGTTGTGTCTGATTTGTTGCTAAAGCCTTCAGCTCATTTGACACATCAGTACTTGTTTTTGATGAGTTCCTGTGACCCACCATTTCCTCCTTCTTGAAATTCACAGACTTCGTCTGATGTTTATCATGAGGAACACTATCAGCTGTTTTCTGATAAACCCCATCCTTCTTTTTGGATTTTGGTGAGGCCTTGGGTTTATCAGTTTGAGATGACTGTGGTACAAACTTGGTTTCAAACTCATTTTTCATTTTATTTATCTCTTCTTTAATGAGCTTATCTCTGTTGAGTTTGGAACCCTTTTTGTACCAGCATTCATCAGATAGATGATTGAATTTACCACATATTTCACATGGCTTATTCTTCATCTTGGATTGATCAACTGCTGAAGTGGAAACTACTGAAGGTGTGATCTTCAGTACTTTCCTCCTTTCAGTACTTGTGTTAAGTACTGAAGGATCGGTAACAACTGAAGACTTGTTCTTCAGCTGTTCTCTATCCGTCCTGAAAGACCGTATGATAGATTCCTCAGCAGTTGTTAATCCTTTTATTTCATCAGATTTGAAATGCTTTTCAGATGTTGTGACTTGCCCTTCAGTACTTGGAGTACTTTGAGGAACAACATCTGAATTTCTCAGCTTCATGTGTTTATCAGCATTTAAACCATCAGGCAATTGATTTGCTGAGATCTTAACACTGACTTCATCCTCTAATTTTGTATTATCATTTGAGGATGAATCACATGATGATGTGGTTTGGAAATTACTTTCACCTTCAGATTTTACTATTGATTTTGAAGTAAAATCAGTAGGTGGTGCAGTATGATTGTAACCTATTCCAAACTTCACATTTGAAGCTGTTTGCTTGCTGAGAAGCATTTCAAATCCCTTGCAGGATGTTACCCATCGGTCACACTCAACTTGGGTAGCTGCAAGTGTCTCTTTGAGACTTCTGTGGTTCTCGAGTATGACCTCTACCTTAGCCTTTTCATCATTAAGTTGGCATTTAAGCTTGTAAATCTCATCATCTTTGTCATTAAGTGCAGACACATACTCATCTTTTCTTTTGGAAATAGTTTTCTCAAGCTCAAGATTTTGATTGATTAAAGCTACATTTGCCTCTCTAATAGAGACAAAGGCAGCTATGCATGATTCAGAACATAACTTGGCTTTAGCCTCAGAAGATATCTGGGTTACCTGTGAAGATGAAGCATCTGAGCAGGAACCCTCAGTAGACTCCAGGGCCATGAGAGCAAGATTCCCAAAAGGATGTTCACCACCATGTTGACCAGCACCAGCAGATAATTGCTCATTGAAACCAGAAAGATCATCTGGTAAGCTGCTCCAGTCAACAACTCCTGGTGTGAAGAAGCTGTGATGAGGTTGAGATTGTGATGGAGATGGTTGAGGCTCAGGTAGGGCTTGAGGTTGTTGTGCTATAGGGACATGAACTGGATTTGGCTGTGGCATGTAATAGCAGGGATAAGGATATGGCATTGGACCCTGAGGGACAAAGTATGCAGGAGATTGAGGTTGTGAGTGATGACCAGAACTAGCAGGATGTTGCCCTTTGTTTTGTGAACTATTGCTTGGAAAGGTCACAAAGGGTGCAGAGGAGTTAGATCCAGTTGATCTACACTCTCTTGCAAAGTGCCCAAGCCTGTGGCATTTGTGACACCTCAACTTACTCTTGTCAAAACCAACTTTGGTTTTGCCAGAGAGTCCTGGAAATTTCCTACCAGTTCTCTTGTAGAACTTTTGAGATCTGATATTGATCAGGGCCATTTGGCTCAAAATATCCATCTCTTCTAAATCATCATCAGCAATACCCTGCAAATCATCCATGATAAAGCATAAATTATCACTATTACACCCAGAATGACTGTCAACACCAACAAATGCATGATCAGAACTGTTTGAAGAGAAATCTATATGCTCATCATAATGACTTTCTGATCCAGCATATTCTGACTCATGACCGACCAAGGCAGTGTTACCTGGTACAAAGTCATCAGAGAGCTTTCCTGATGATGCCAGTTTCCTTTTCTGCTCTATCTCTCTTTCAAATGTAAGCAGTTTCCCATGGAGTTGGGTGAGAGATAGGCTATCCAGATTTGCACTGGAGCGTAGGACAATGGTGTATGTGTCCCATCTCTCAGGCAGTGATCTGAGGAATCTGTTGTTCATCTGGCTGTTAGTATACTCATGCTTGACCATTTTCAGCTCAGAGATCAAGCAGGAGAAACGCTCAAACTGTTGAGTCAGTGTCTCACCCTTCCTATGAGAGAATGTCTCATATTGTTGGGCGAGGATTTCTCTGTTGTTTGCTAAGACCTCATCAGTTCCTCCGAATTGTTCCTTCAAAGCATTCCAGAGGTCATGAGCAGTTTCATGATGCATAAGCCCAGAATAGATTTCATTCGGCAGTGCCATGGCCAGAATTCCATGGGCTTTAGCATCAATCTCAAACAATTTACGATCTTCATCTGAGTATTGCTCCTTCTTCTTCGGAACCATTTGATTGGTCTCTGGATTGTTCACCATAGGCTTGTGTGGACCGTGAACCACAGATGTCCAACAACCTGAACTGTTAACAGACAGGTGATGGAGCATTCTTCGTTGCCATATGTTATACTCACTCCTAACCAGCATCGGAGGCTTGGTTGAGGAGCCAGTATTGTGAGGATCATTAGATGGAGTAGTCATTCTTAGATTCAAACCAAATCAATCAAGTTTCAAAGATTTAGCACAAAAACACAACAAACTCAATAAGAACCAAGAAGAAACTCAAATTAAATAACCAGAAGCAGCAGAAAATCAATCTTTATAACCAATTCTTGCACATATGCTAATTCGATCAAACTATAGATATCAAAATAGCAGTTTCAATGATCAATTGTTAAACCGATCAATGATTAACCCGCTCTGATACCATTTGTCAGGATCAGTGATCTAAGTTTGATCAATTAGAGTTGAATCACAGCGGAATTAGAGCAAGAATTAAACAAATATAGCAAGAACACAATAAATATTCAATGGAACAGTACACGGTTATATAGAAATAGGGTTTTCTGCAAAGGGATAATAACATTCATGCACACATGCTTCGGTATGGCGGCTGCTAGGTTTTCTAAGCTGCACCGATTACAATTAGGTCAGCATTCCTTATATAAAGGAATGTGACGTCTGCTGATGTCACTTGATAGTGACGTCTAACAGAATTATTACAAACTACTGAAAGTAAGCAAACTACTGAGAATGTTCACAACAACTGAGAACATCTCAGAGTATTCTAAGTACACGAAGAAACATAAAACTACTGAAACTACAAGTACAGAAAAGAAAATACAACTACTGAAAGGAAACCATCACAACTACTGAAGAGGTCTTCTTCAGCTGTTGTGACAATCATCTGAAACTTGGTCTTCAGTCTTTGTCTTCAGCTCTTTCACTTCAGACTTTGTCTTCAGCTCTTTTAGCTTCAGACTTTGTCTTCAGCTCTTGTCTTCAGACTTTGTCTTCAGCTCTTTCACTTCAGACTTTGTTATCAGCTGATGTCTTCAGCTGTTGCAGACTACTTCAGTTGTTGTAATGTCCGTGGGACTTAAAGGTTTTTCTGATCAGGCTCATTGGTTCTTTTGGTCCAACAGATTTCACTTTAGATTTTTGAACAAAAGGGTTTTCCTTTGGTAACTACAGGAACTTTGGTTTTATCCTTGAAGTTCAATGAAACCTTGTCTGATTTGCTTGAATTTTTAGGATATATGATCTCATAATCAGATCTGCTTTCAGCAGATGGTTTCACTGAGCATTCAACATTGTGCTTTAATTTAAAATTTTGTGGAACAAATTTTACAAAAGGCATGATAGCTTTGACTGGGCTCTCTGGTTTCTTGATAACCACAGGTTTGTCTGATCATCTTTGATTTTGATAGGATGACCCAATCTGATTTTATCCTATCATTTCCAATGTAAACACCTGGTTTGTTTTGAGGATTTGTTGTTTGAGAAATCATTGATTTGGTTTCAATAATTTAGATTCTCTTTGTATCTGATTGAGTAAGTGACTCAGGCATAACCAATGTAGTTATCATTATATTAGAGGAGGACAAGTTTTGTAGCCTATTTTAGTGATATCTTTAGCCCCCTTTTGAGACACAAGTACCCTTGCAGCTTGACAATGAGAGCTGAAACTTTTCAAGTTTCATTTCAGTAGCTGATTGCTCAGCTTTTGATTTGGTCAACAATTCAGTTAACCTCTCATTTTGATTTTAACTTCATAAATTCTCATTTCTTGTTTTAACATCTCTGATTTCACCTTTTCATCTCTTATTTTATTAGCTAATTTGTGATTGTGTTCCCTGTACCCCTATACTTCTAGAACTCATTTTTCAGAACATAGATTGGATTTTACCTCAGATGGCATTGGAGTTGGTCCATCATTAATATGTACCTTAAGTGCATGATTTTGAAACTGTGGTTGAACTTCCTCAGCATACACGCTCCAATCACAAACTCCATCTTGTCTGATGACAAGTGCATTTGAAGTTTGTTGATTACTTCCTTGAGATTGATGAGTCAGCAGAGGTTGTCTTTGCTGAATTGTCTGTTACTGATTTTGTTTTTGCTAAATTGGCTACTGCTGATTTTGTTATTGGTGTGAATAAGAGTTGCTTAGCTGAAAGTTGGTGTTGTGTTAAGAAGCATGCTGGCCATGTGAGGGTCTTTGAAAATTGTTGTTGCTTCTCTTGGGAGAGTTACATTCCCGATAGAAATGACCACTCAATCCACAGTTAAAACACTTAAATTTGGATTTGTCATATCCCAGCTTTGTATTCTCATTGAGACTCAGTTTCTTCCTTTTTCGAAAGAATTTCTTTGCTCTCATAGCAATTATGGCCATCTGCCATTGCAAATCCATTTCTTCAACATCATCAGGGTCCATTTCTTCTAGATCTTCTTGAATTAGATGAGCTGATGTGAGTCTCCCTCCAAGGTAGGCTTCAAAGCTAGCAACAAAGGCATTGTAAGTTGCCTTTTGTTCTTCAGACTTTTGCTCATCATGCATGTTGTTAGGAGATACAGTGGGTTGGGCAGAAGATGGTTGTTTTTGAGGTTGTAGCGCAGCACAAAATCCTGTTGTTCTTGTTTGATATCTTGATGACAGAAAGTCTTCTTCTTCAGTAACAAAGGCATTTTCAATAGAATGAGTTTCAGATGGAAACTTGTAGGCCTCAATGACTTGAGGTCCACTCAGATTTCTGCTCCTTTCATCAAGTTCAAGAGCCTTAATTTTTGCAATCATGATATCCAAGCTAGTACTCTCCAAATCAAGAGTATTCTTTAACATTGTAACATTCTGTTTCCAGCTTTCAGGCAAGCTGTGCAGCATTTTCTTGTTTAGTTCCTTCTCCTTATGAGTGACCCCCATAATTTCAAGGTCATTTACAAGTTGCACAAATCTCTGAAGCTATCTGGAGATAGACTCTCCTTTGGTATGATGAAATGTCTCAAACTGATTTATCAACTTGTCTTTGTTAGTTTCAGTAACTTCACTACTTCCCTCACACATAATCTGTAAAGCATCCCAGACACCCTTAGCTGTTCCATATTTTTCTAATCTTTTTAGAACATCCATTTTCAGTGCTTGTGTAAGTATGGAATAAGCTCTAAGATCAATCTTGATTTTCTTATATTCTTCATCATCAAGAGTTAAGTTTGGATCCTCAATGGGAATTCTTGCAGTTTTGTACTGAGCAGGTTGATCAGTATTTAGAGACAGTGGAATGTAGGGACCTTTACAAATAGTTATCCAGTAGTCAGGATCTACACCTGTAATGTAGTTTCTGAAATGAATTTTCCACTGCTTAAACTCAGATTTGTGTTTAAGCATAGGAGGTTTGGATGCATGACCAATTTTAGTATGATTATAGGAATCCATGTTAGTTAAACTGATTTTAACTTGTTGAATACTGTTATAAGTTGATTTTAAGTTCGAACTGTGTGTTTTTCTTCAAATCTTCTGTTTTCGGTCAAGAACAGGTTTGTTAAGTTTAGATCTGTCGATTTGAAGGAGTTCTAAGTTCTTGATTTTGTGTTGTTGGGTTCGACAGCTGCAGATCTGAAGATTTTGTACTTTGTGGTGTTCGATTACAGTATGTTTGTTTATCAGAAGAGGAGATCTTGCTAATGAACAACTCAGTCTACAGTTCAATCGATTTTCACCCAAAATCCGAGATGATTCTGTGATGAATTCAAGTGCCAAGGCTCTGATACCAATTTACTAGGTTTGAGAATGATATTCTCGGTTGATGTAACTCAACCTAGGATAGAATATGTGGACTGAGTCAATAATATAGCAGCGGAATTACTATATCAAATAACATTAATCGCGGTAGTAAATGCTTGAATGTGAGAGAATCAAGAACCGTAGTGAATGTTGTAAAATATTGTGAATATTACTGCTGAAGTCAACAACCTTACAAAGTTAGGGTATGTGACCCTATTTATAGGCGTATTCATTGCATGTACAAAAGACTAAACCAACCCTGATTTATACAAGAGAATCTAGTCTACGTACAAAATAAATGTGTAAGTTGTTCATCCGCATTAGTTCATGCGGATAAACAAGTCTTCATCAGCATTTGTTGTTTGCTCACCTGCATTAGTTCATGCGGTTTGAACAAGTCTTCTCAGCATTTGTGTTTGCTCACCCGCATTAGTTCATGCGGGTGAACAAGTCTTGTCAGCATTTACTGTTGTTCATCCGCATGGACTAATGCTGGTGAACACTTCTTGTCAGCATTTCTTCAGTTCATCCTCATGGACTAATGCGGATGAACACTTCTGTTCAGCATTAGTTGTCTTGATCCGCATTTGTTAATGCGGGTGAATAAACACTTGTCCGTATTTGTTCACTAGTCATCCGCATTAACAAATACAGGTGCTTTATACTTGTCTTGTCTTGTCTTGTCTTCTGTTTTCTGTTGTTTTCTGTAACTGATGTTTTCCAACCAGAACAACCTACAACCACTTCTTGAGTTGGCAAGTATGATCCTTTCAGGGTCTAACACTGATTTCTTCCAAAGACAGAGTGGATGTGCTTTCTCTGATCTACTTTTGTATAAAGCTGACCTACTTTCCGTTTCAACTCTGAAGACTCACCAACTTGTATTAGTTGGTGAAAAGGTTAATGCTTTTGCAATTGTATATAATGGTTTAGAGTCTGTAACTTTCTTCTTTGTACCTTTTATTCTTTTTGTAATATATTAGGAAGTGAGCTATGGCATGTCATAGTCACTTGTCAAAAGGCAATCTATCTTTTGACTTTACATTTATCTTGTTTCTAGATTAGTGTTTCTAGCTGGCCTTCAAAGTTTGGCCGGATGTAGGATGTAGTATAAAGTATCTTAGGTCCCTGTATTTCTTTATGCTTTGTAACACTTGTAAAAAGAACTTGAGAGCAATATACAACATTCTTGAAAACCATATAAATCTATTTTTGTTCTTAGTTCTATCTCGTTGTTTACTTGTGTTCTCAGTATCTTTCACATAAATCCGATTCCCTATTTGATTTGTTAAGTGTTCTAACACTCTTCTTATTATCAGACTGATTGTATTGACCATCCCTTTAACTGATCCTACAAGATTGCTAAGTAATAAGGTCCATCTATAACCGCCTTTTGTTTTGATATATAATTGATACATAATTTAGCTAGGGCATCATGCCTAAAGCCCACTTGTGTCGGTCGTTCACGAACAATACCATAACGTGGCCCAATGGCCCCTTAGGGTTTCGTGGGTCAAGACCATTTGGCACTAGGGCCCAATGGCCAGTTTAAAGTTTGATTGGCCCGAGCCCATTATGGTGTGTCTGTGTATCTACATTTTGGGTTAATCTTGTTGGGCCCATTTCATTGGCCTCCGATGTAATCATTGTTGGGCCCATTTCATTGGCCTCCGATGTAATCATTGTGTGGCCCGGTTTCAAAAAAAAATTTTGTGGCCCAAAAATCAGTGTTGTCATAATTACTGAGACAACATTCAAGCAATCAGGCAAACGAGATTGGTTCAGGCAATAACTGCTAGACCTAAGATATTTGAAGGCACATAGGGAAATTTTGGACTAATACTCATTTAGAACAAGATCAGCAAGTCATAGTCTCAAGTATGTATAATCAGCCAATCACCATTAGTGAAGATGTGATCAGAAGGTTACTATAATTGGGCGATGAGGATTCCAATGGTCCTATAGAATTTGATGATAATTATGTTGTAAGATCAAGATGATTATCTTAAAGGCTGATGCTAACCATGCATGCCTAAATATTTGAAAAACATTCCTAAAAGTTTATCAGCAAAAAGCTGATGAGTTCATAGGTTTATATAAAAGGTTATCATAATTTCCATTCGTAAAAAGATATAATTATCCCAGATTCAGCCCCTGGATCGTCAAGTACTAGCTAGGTCTATGGACTATGACCGCAATCAAGAGCCGCATAATCAAACCAGGACACAATGTCCCTCAATTTCCTTTCAACACATATTCCCTCCATACCAGACCAGTGCGACCGATCCCGAGGGGCGGTTGTCAAACCCAATAGATGTACCAATATATCATGTGGCCCCTCAAGGGTAAATGATTATGGCCGAGGGCCATCGTGCACAAATAACAAAACAACTCAAGGCCATCATAAAGATCACACAGTTATTCCATAATTAAATCATATTATACATAAAACGTTATGGCATGTTTTCCCTCAACATAGTTAAACAAAAGCGTAATTTAAAATAGGGGTTGTGAAAACCCACCAATAAACACGCCAAAAGAGGTTCTAGCAAAATCGAGCCCAAGTACTTAAACGGCCAATTAATGCCATAGACATAAAGGACCCATTAATGGTTAAGTAATAAGTCTACGACGCAAGTTGTTCACCCAACTTGCTAGACTTGTTATGAAATCATTTTTAAATGACATGTTGATGACTTTTGGTTTGGTTATATCGTTTAGTTTATAAATTTCAAACATTAGTTTCTATACAAACCATTTACCCTTAAATGATAATCACATATTACACACAAAAATAAATACATAAAAATATATAAAAATATGATCGTAAAAATTACTAAGTTATGCATTAAATGAATAAATAAATAAATAAAAACATAATAATTCATAATAAAATTTTATCTAAGATTAATAATAAAAATATATTCATAGACTTGTTTTTGTTAAATTAACTATTTCTTATTATTATTATTATTTTTAAAAAATATTACTTTATTTAATATTAATTCATATTGATTAATCTTTTTAACAAGTAACTTATTTTCCAGTGGTAAAACATGTATTAAGTTATTTTAAGACATGTTTTATTGTAAAAATATGTTTATTTATACTTAACCCAAATTTAACTCATATACGGTGATTTTTAACCCAAAGCCGCATGGTTTACATGCAAAAACCGTACATAAACCCGTGTATACCTTATGACCATTATACATGTTTTAAAATGAACTTTTTTATACCAAAAACATTCTAAATTTTTTTTATTAAAAATCAGTTTCAAAACAGTCCCAAATTTTTATACCGAAATTGTCAATTTTCTGCTTTTTTGCACGTATAAAATCAACACCGATGACCATGCATATTATGGATTTGTTACATAATTAAAAAAATAAGTTTTAAACTTAAAACACAATATTATTTTCTCTTTAAAACAGTACTTGTGCAAAAACACTCGTTTTTGACCAGAAAAAGACCGTTTTTAACGTGTTTTTAAACGTAAAACATTTACGTGATTAAACCCAATCATCAAAATCCTTATTTCCAGTAGATTACTTACTTTTAACTGATCATTAACTTGTTTTAAACTTATTTTTCCAGATTTGAAATGATCCTTCCCTTGATGTTTAAATCTTGTAAAATCATTACTTGTGATCATGTCCAACCAGCACTTGATTATCATCATTTCTAACTTCTTTTTACCTTTTTCTTTAAGTCAAAAGTTACTTAAAATTCAAAAACTTCCACATCATGATCACCATATATATGGATTATTTCAATCATCTCCAAACTCATAAGTCAAGAACATATCAAGATTAAAAATACCAATCATAGATACAAACATATATACGATTCATACATACATATATAACCCAAATAATCAACATTTCTATTGTGTTTTTAGTTTTCATTTTATCAAAATACCCTTTAAAAACCCAAAATATTTTAGATCATGATCCCCATCATTCAGGGATCATCCTAATCATTTATGAAATCCAAAAGCAAGACGAGCTCAAGAACATCATACATACATATATACATGTATTACCCATTTCCATCTTCTATTAAAAAATTTTGTTTGATGGATGGGTTTCTTATGATGTTCATAAGCCAAGATCATAATTATATCATCTTTCATGTCAAAATCAACAAAAATATAAAGAAAATTCCAAAATCATCAACATTAAACACACACACACACACACATACATGGTTCATACACAGACATACAGACATTCTTTTAAAACCCATTTTTTGTTGACTAAGAACCATTGTTGCAACCTTGGATTTCAGTAAAATCTAGTTTTTGGTGAACAAACTTGCAACAATCATTCGCTTGTTAGGTTGCAAGAGATTTTTATAGAAAACACCCTTACCCTAGGATGAATAACTTCTAGAAATATGGATGATTACTTGATGATTTCATATCCTTGGAGTTAGATTTTTGCAATTACTTGCATGAAACTCACTAAGGGATCCTTAAATAAGTTGTTTGAAGCTTGATTAAGCTAGTATGATCAAAGTTTGGAAGTGGCGAGGGTATGGTGATGGTGGTTTTCAGCTGAAGGGTGGAGAGAGGGAGAAGAGAGAGTTTTAGTGAGGGAAAGTAACTGTAAGATAATATCAGAAGATTATAAGGCTGATGCAACCAAAGAAGCCAAAACAACCAAGGGTCTTCCTGCATGCATGCACTAGACGTACAAGGTAGAAGTGCTTCGGAAGTTTTACACTCTACATTAGAAAATACTTTAAGTGTAAAATATTCTTAAGCCAATGTCCAAATCATCCGAAGCCAAAGATGAAGTCTTCCAAAGCTTCAGAGACAAAGTCTTCCGATGTCGTTTTAATGTGTAGACTGATTTCTTCCGAAGATAGAGAAGACATGCTTTATCTGATCTACTTTACATTTCCACCAGAATTGTCATTACTTGTTTGAGATGAAAGGTAAGGATTAGCAACACTTGAAGAGTATGAATTAAATAATCTTGGAGGATCAGCAGTTAGTGGCACTTCACTCATACTTGGAGGTACATAAGGATAGCATGTATCTGTAGTACCTGCAACATTCAAATAACCAAAGTTAAATGAATTTTTTAATGCATCTATATGAAACAACCAAGATGATCTTTTTACTGATTTTGGAAATAAGGATTCATCAAATGATACATTAGGAGATTCCTCCACAATGTTGTGATGAGGAATGTAAACTCTGTATGATTTAGATGTTGATGAGTAAACAACAAAGAAACCATCATAAGCTTTCTTATCAAACTTTCCTAATTGATCTTTGGTGTTTAAAATAGACACAGACACCCAAATGCTCTAAGATAGCCTATAAAAGGTTTTCTTTTAAAAAAAAAATTCATAGGGTGTTTTATTATGTTCTTTGACAATTAAGGTCCTGTTTTGAACATTGCATGTTGTATTCATAGCTTCAGCCCAGAATGTGATTGGCAATTGTGAGTCAGCAAGCATTGTTCTTGCTGCTTCAATGAGAATTATGTTTCTTCTTTCAGCAACTCTATTTTGTTGTGGAGTTCTTGGTGAACTGAATTGTCTAGCTATGCCTTTGCTCCTGCAAAAGTAATCTAAAACATGATTGAGAAATTCAGATCCATTATCACTTCTTAAGATCTGACTTTTAATGTTTCTGATGTGATTTTCAATCTTAGTGATAAACTCTATTAATGTTTCTGATGTTTCACTTTTGTGGGTGTTTTGCTTGTGTTAATTGTTTTTGGACTTATGTGACACCCTATGTTTTTTCCTTTGTAACATGCAGAACAATGATTAGAACAGCAAAATCTTTCTTGTGAAGGCCAATGACTAAGTCATTTTTGACCAACTTGTTCATGTTCTTCATGTTTGAATGAACCATCCTTCTATGCCACAATTGAGCTTCATCTTCTGATGACTTAGAAATCAGTCAGGTTTCATTGCTTGTCATAGAGGAGTTGTTCATGTCCAAAACATATATGATTCCTTTTCTTGGTGATTTAAGAAGGATCCAATCTGTGAGGATTTGTAAACCTGGCTTAAGAATGTAACAATAAGTGTTATCAAATAAAGTGGTATAATTTTGATCACAAATTTGAGATACACTCAGTAAGTTGTATTGTAAATTTTCACAAAAATTTACTTTCTCAAATTTGAGTACACCATTTGCTACCATTCCTTCACCAATAATTTTACCTCCCATCTTATCCCTACCAAATGCCTTATATGAAGCATTTTTATGTTTGAAATCATAAAAGAGAGAACAGTTTCCTATCATATGTCTAGAACAACCACTGTCAACATACCACTTGTTGTCAGTCCTCCTTGGATGTTCCTGCATAATAATGAAATCAATTAGAGCGTGGAGCCCAAGCCTAAATGGTCTTGGGGTTGCATTGTTATCTATGATTGTACTCTCTTATGGATGTGCCTAGATTTTTTTGGATTTTTTTAGACTCAATTGATTTATTATGTTTTGTTTTGGGTGTGGATGATTCTATTAAAGATGAACTTGAAGCACTTTGTTCTTGTTCTATAGTCACTTCCTCTGTCACCTCTTCTTTGAGTATCTTTTTCTTCAAAGCATCTTTTGTCTTTGATTATGGTACTTGATTACCTTTTTCAAAATGATCATAGAATGATTCATCTTTCGGCAATTGTGAGGAGTCTTGCTTTGAGAATGTTGCTTCTCCTTCTTCGTCTTTGTTTGATCATCAGTAGATGTTTGCTTCTTTGCCTTTGGAACCTTTTGTTTTGGTTGCTGCTTCTTTTGCTTTGGGACTTTTGATTCATCATTCTCAGAAGATTGTGAGTCTGATTCAACATTCTCAGATTGTTGCTTCTTTGGCACTTTTGATTTGTTCTTCTTGTTGAAGTAGCATTCTTATGTAGAATGGTTGTTCTTGTTGCAAATGGCACAGTGCTTGTTGAAGTAACAATCAGCAGTCATATGATTGTTCATGTTGATATGGAGCAATAACAGAACAATCAACTATGTTGTGGTTATACATGTCACACCACTTGCAGTATTTTTCTTCAGCTTCACTTTCTTTTTCTGCTTCTTTAATTCTCTCTCAATCTTTGTAGCTGAAAGATCTTTACCTTTACCAGAAATGATGTCAAATGGTTCTTGTTGCTGAGGATTCATAGCTCTCTGTTTCTTAACTTTCTTGATAACAGTTTGTGATTCAACAGATGATTTCTTCTTCTGTAAATCTTCTACGGATGTTTGTTTTGATTCAGATGATTGCTTCTTCCGTAGATCTTCTACGGATGACTGTTTTGATTTAGATGATTACTTCTTACATAGATCTAATACTGATGTTTTTTTGGAACAACAACATTTTTCTTCCTTTGCTTTTCTATGGATGGTTCTGAGCCAGTCTTCTTCTTTCGCGGTTGTTTTGCTGAAGTGATTTTCTCTTCTTCCTTCGTAGTTCTTTTTGATGATTGATTTTTGTGCTTCTTGTTAAGCTCATAAATTCCTTCATTTAACTGACCAATTCTTGTGTAGATGGTCTTCAACAAATTTCTTTGTTTGGGACAATAAGGTAGCTTGATCTCCTCAAGAACTTTGAGAATTATTTGTTCACTTACTACATTCTTACCCTTACCCAAACCAGCACATTCTTTCTCATTAGGCTCATCAACCTCATCCAGGTCATCACACTCATCAAAGTCAAATTTTGAGTTATTTTGTTTTAAACATTCTGATTTAGATGAATCAGTTTCACTGATCTCAGTATCTTCATCATTTTCAAAATCATTAATTTCAATTTTTGGTTCAGTTTTGGTGCTTGATACAAAATGATTTGACAGACTATTGGTCATTGACTCAGGTAGTGTGGTGTAGTTGTCATTTAATTGTGGTGCAACAGCATGAAATCCTAACCCATACTTGTTTTTTGATTCAATATGAGAATTTAAAAGTTTCTCATATTGCTGAGATAATAATTGAAACTTCTGAAGTTTCACTTCATTGGATGCATGATCAAACATTGATTTTGTTAAAGAGGTGGTCAAATGCTCAACTTGTGCTTTCAAATTATAGTTTTCAGACACAAGTTTATCCAAATCCTTTTGTAAGGAAGTGATTTTGACGTGATATAATTTATGTTCTCTCAAATGAGATTCATTCAAAATCATGGTTTCTTTGACTTTATCAGCCAATTGTTGAGCATGAACTCTATATCTTTCAACCTCTTTAACATATTTGGATGAACATAATATATCCCTTACCTCTCTGGCCATAGGTGGAATTTTGTTCTCCATGTTAGCCAACAATGCTTGATTCTCCTCTTGAACTTCCTTCTCATACATACTCCAATCACAAGTACCATCCTGCAAGATAGTTAACCTAGTTTCTTTAGAGTTACTTATACCTGCTGAAGAACTTGTGACTGGTGGGGATGAGTTTGTAAGCTAAGGTCGCTTGAAGATTCTCCTCTTGAACTTCCTTCTCATACATACTCCAATCACAAGTACCATCCTGCAAGATAGTTAACCTAGTTTCTTTAGAGTTACTTACCTGCTGAAGAACTTGTGACTGGTGGGGATGAGTTTGTAAGCTAAGGTCGCTTGAAGTTTCTTTGATTTGCTTGTCTTGTGTCACTTGTTGATGCTGATTACATTCCTTGGAAAAGTGACCATACAAATTGCACTTGTAGCACCTCACTTTTGATTTATCAACACCAATCTTGGTAGTTCTCCCTGCGACAAACAATCCCTTGTTCCTTCTCATATACATTTTGGCTCTGTAAGCAATCATAGCCATTTGCCATTGTAAATCCATTTCCTCCACTTCATCAGGATTAAGTTCTTTAAGGTCTTGTTAACAAATGTGAGCAGGAGTCAAAGTACTACCCAAATAAGCTTGAATGCTTGAACTGAAAGCTGCAAAGGGCTGCTTTCTGTTCTTCTGATTCTAGAACCATAGTAATTGGTTCAGATTGGGTGTCGCTTTTATTGTTTGTGGATCCCGTTGCTGCTGTATATTTGAGCTTTTTAAATCATTAGGTTCCCTTTCATTTTCTTGTTAGGACTACTTTGAAAGTTTGATTTAGAGGACTTTGCTGCATAGAAACCAGCTTCTTCTTCGTCGTCACTTTCAACACAAGAGCTTCCATCATCATCATTGGATATCAATGCACTTCCGGCACCCTTTGTTTCTTTAAATTGATATGGTGCTATTGGTGCTATTACACTCTTGTTTCTTGTTTTCTCATCCAACTATATTGCTTCCCCTTTTGCTACTAATGTATCCAGCCCAATTGCCTTTAGATCAAGAGTATTCTTGAACATAGACACAGTTTGAGTCCAACTTTCAGGTAAAGTATGGAGCATCTTTTTGTTCAACTCCTCATTACTATACTTCAACTCAAAGATGTTCATCTCAGTAACAAGTTGCATGTATCTATGGAGTTGTTGAGAAACAGATTCACCATGAATATGATAAAATGTTTCATACCGTGAACGAAGGGTATCCTTCTTGATGCTTTTGATCTCATCACTTTCTTCACACAAAGTGTGAAGAATTTTTCACAATGAGTTGGCTATTTTGTATGATTCATAACTCATTAAGAGGTCTTCAGGTAAAGCCATAGTAAGCATACTATCGGCCTTAATATCAATTTTGACCCTCTTAGTATCTTCAGGAGACCGATCTTTCAAACTTATGGGCTGATTGTTGTTATTGTAATTAGGTCCAAGAGCAGGTGGAATATAAGAACCTTCAATAATTAACACCCATAAATCAGAATCAGTATAATTAGTGTGGTTCCTGAATCTGATTTTCCATGTTGTAAAATCAGCTTTGTTCTCCAACTTTAGGGGTTGATAAGCTGAGCCAACAATTGAATTACTCATCTTAATTAACTTGATAATTACCAAAATATCAACCGATCTAATTGCTTATGATGTGAAACAAAATGAATGCAAACACACTCACACGTAGTAAAAAATCACTGATAATATTGATATTAAATCAACTAAGAAAAATTCCTTTGAATTAATGGCTTTTGTTGTGAATGAGCTAATTAATGACAAACTCTTAATAATTAAGAAGTTATGGTCAAAATTAGTCAAATCTTTCAATGAATTCTCAATGGATTTGAAATTTGAGATGTATGATGATGAGATTTGTTCAAATTTGTTTGAATAACCTAGAAATATCGAATCAACGACACAAATCCACGAATCAAAATGATTCTGATGTAGATCAAGGTTAATCAACTAATGGAATAGTACTCGATGATCGATATAAAAAGGGTCTGATGATTTTAACGGATTAAACCAAAATCGTTGAGTAAAATACATTTGTTAGCTATTGATTAGCTAAACTCAACTTGTGTTTTGATTAATCGTTCACCAACACGCTTAAATATGAGTTATGAACTCTCAAGCTGTGATGAACACCCAAAAGAAATTTGAAGCTACCATAATCATATCTAATCAGAAACTGATAGATCTAATGAAATAAACAACTAATTCGACTAATCAAACTGATAGATCAATTGATCTAGATTAATGAGCATGAGGCTCTGATGCCAACTCTGAATCCAAGGATCAAAACAGGAATCATTAGTTTGATTGAACGAATGATGATCCCGAAATTATCATAACTCAATCTCTAATTAATTATTTGATATGATGAACAACAGATAATAGAAATGGAGAGCAAAATAAAGTTATGGATAAACAACTTTGCTTCAATTGATTTCCAATAATAATGAATCAGTTACAATTGATTTTGATGTTTTGATGATATGGTAATTGGTAGGTGTTCTTGGTGTTTTGGTATTGTTATGATTTGATTGATATTGATGCTGATTTGTTTAATGTTGCTATTATTAGTAGGTTGCCCTAAAAGTATGCACCCATGCCTTCTATTATAGGAGAGGGATTCACTTTTTACATAGGAAAAAGAAAATTCATGACGTGACATGAAATATCGATTTTGACTAAATAGAAGTCTTCCGTAGATGTTGACTTGATGTACATCACTTCAGTCAGCTTGGCTTGACTTCATGTGTTGTTCTTCCGTACGAATTGGCCTTCCGTAGGAATTAGCCTTCGTAAGTTAGCCTCCGTAGGGTTGGTTCTTTGTTAATCTTGAAACTTCATCCTCAGGAGCAAGCTCTTCTACAGCACCAGCAATTGATCTCTTGTCACACCCACCCCGGCCCAGAAGAGGTGGGACGTCTTAGATTAGCAACATACATTGTAGCGGAAACCAACCACACGAGAGCACACAAGGAGAGAAATCACAATGGCATTACATTACACAAAGTTTTAACCGGGTTAACACAGTCAACCCCAAGTAACAATGACCCATTACATAAGTATTCATATTAGTCTCAACAATTTCAACGTTTATAAATGTTTCGGAAGTTCAACTAATGCCAGGGGTAGTCACAGTACTAGGCCAGCTTTGAGGTCTTCCCTAAAATCCAAGCTCATCAGGATACCTGAAACATGCTCAAAAAGCATTGTGTCAACTAAAAAGTTGGTGAGTTCAAGTGCTTAAGTTTAAAAACAAAAGGACTCATTGAATCATAGTTTAGTTTAAATATAGTAATCTCAGTTGTGGATCACAAATCAACCCTGCACTCAGCCCGGCTACCTCTTCTAAACTTGTGTTGCCGAATCCCAAGAGGGAAACTGAGCCTCAGAAACGTACCATACCTACCGATGGTACACCATAGTATCTTTTAAACCTGTCACATGCGCAATGACCCCGCAGGATCTCATGTGGTACCCTTCTCCTCGGAAGGCACTGTGCGTGGGGGATTCCCCAAGTAGATCTACCCATATAATCAAGCGGTTCACAAAAGATTTATGATGTGTGATACAAAGATGCAGGTTCTAACAATAGCCAATCACATACAATCGTATCTCATAATGGCATCTTATAATCGTCTCATTGTATTATTCAAAAAGTTTGGTTAAAACAGAGCATGTTTCACCCGAAAATAGTAGTATAAAGGGGACACAAGAAACTCACCTTGAGCAGATATGATTCTTCAAACTAGATAGATTCAGGTCCTAGCATCCTAAGAGCAAGACACATGCATAAGCTATATATTCTGACTCTTGGAAGTGGTAATTAAGGTATTAGTGTTTAAAAGGTATATATTGACCACATCCCTTAGAAGTTTGTGTCAAAAAGTTTCATTTTTAGGAAAGTTTGGATTTTTGGCATGTGAAGACATGTTTTGATTCTGTAAGTCCTTATAGTTTCTGGTCCACATAGCTAGTGAAATATGGTTGATTTTTAGAATTTACCACTTTAGCCCCTCAAGTTTTTCCAAAATTACAATTTTTACCCCGAAGTTGGTTTTGTCCAACTTTTGACACAATATGACCCTTAAAAGTTTCTAGGGGTCCTTATATCACTTTTAAATCAGTTTTAGAAAGAGTTTTGGGGTCATTTGCACAAAGATCTTGTTTCTGACATTTAACC
The DNA here is from genome assembly GCA_025506505.1 of Flaveria sonorensis. NCBI lineage: Eukaryota > Viridiplantae > Streptophyta > Magnoliopsida > Asterales > Asteraceae > Flaveria > Flaveria sonorensis. The sequence continues at coordinate 63,523,963 of CM046433.1, read as the reverse complement.
CCGTTAAAACCCGTTTTTACCCAAAATTGACACTTTAACTATTCTCATCAAATATTTTTGTCAAAAATGGGTTTGGGGGTCCTCGTCTTACTAAAAAGTCATGGTTTTCATGGATTAAGGCTTGTTATAATATTTTTAAAATTTTATTCCAAAATCACCCGGTTAGGCTCGTTTAAGCTAAATAAGTGCATAGAATTAACATGTTGACCCAATGTTTCCCCCAAGTATGGTTTTAGCCACTGATTTAATAGTCATAGGACCTGAAAAGTTTGTATCTAACAAGTTCTCACGAATTTGGCTATGTTAAGCTACACCTATCACTTATTCGGGTCCCTAACAAGCATTCTAAGGTCCAAATATCATACCAACTATCCATCCCAATATCAAAACAGTTGAACATCATCAAACATTCTGAAAATTCAGATTTTACCCACGGGCATAGCAACCTAAGATAACAAGGTCATGGTTGGGCACATAAGTCATCATTTACACATGTGTAACATGAATTCTCGGGTTTTAAACACCCATTAACATACTGAAATCGTAGGTCCAGACCATAAAATGTTTATAGGAAAATTTAAACAGGTTTTTAGGTATCAATATGGAGGTTAGATTCAGAACAGTGAGTGGAATGGTCCTGAAAACCTATGAAAGAGGGGTTTCCGGGTTGATTCATGGCAATAACACAAGGTAAACATGTATGAAGGAGTGTGTACCTCTTGTAGAACTGAAAGATCCACTATGCAATCAACTTGGTCATGGGTTCTTGCCTTTGAACAAGAAAGATGGTTTCAAAGGAGGAAAGGTAGAGAAGACAGCAATAAAAGTTTTGTTCGGGTGCAAGAAAGCTTACTCGCAAGTTGTTCCAAGTTTAGAGTGATTCAATAGGTGCGTGAATGGTTGTTCCAAGAGATTGAGGCTTGAAGTCCTTGTTCCCTGCTTGGTTGAAGCTTGAGGAGTTCTCGGTTCCTAGTTGTGATGATTTGCCGAGAGAGAGAGAGATAGAGTGTAGAGAGAATTTGACAGAGTGTGGAAAGGGTGAAGGAAGTAGGAGCTTTGGTTTTTGAAGGAGGAGATGGAGTGTGGATTCGGGTTAGTGAAAACCGAGGGGTGGTGTGGTTGGGTGGTGGAATGGCCGAATGCATGGCAACAGCCCATGCATTGGCCAGTTTGAAGGTGCCCTGACCAGGTGAAATGTTTCTAGAAGGGTTCAAATATTTTAAAATGCTAAGTGTTGGCAAAAACTTTCGAACAGTGCTCATGCGCCCACTTTCTGGGCGCCTGAACAGTTGTCATGCACCTAAGTGTCAAATACGCCTAAGTGTTAAATGCGCCTGAACAGCTGTAATGCACCTAAACAGTTGTAATGTGCCTAAATAGTTGTGATGCGCCCAAGTGAAAATTCAAAGAAATTCGGATGAAGACCAAAGAAATGCAGATGAAGACCAAAGAAATGCGGACGAAGACCAAAGAAATGCGGATGAAGACCAAAGAAATGCGGATGAAGAATCCAAAATTTTATTTTTAATACAAGTAATTTGTTAATTACAAAGAAGAGAGTACATAAAAATACATGGAACATTGAAAATAAACAAATCTTAATTTACATTAGAGTTCTGGAGCTGGATCTAGGAGTCGGTTGTTACATTCACCCATCGTTTGGGAAATTTCATCCTGAAATTTTAGCTTCGATTAGATTCTGGACGAGTGGGTTTAAAGAGGTGTGGATACTCCCTCCTTATCATATCTTCTCGTTCCCACGTGAATTCGGGTCCTCGCCTAGAGTTCCATCTTACTTTCACTTTGGGTATCAGACTTCGTCTGAGTTTCTGACTAGTCGGTCAGTAATCTCTATGGGTTCTTCCACAAACTTCAGCTCCTTGGTGATTTTGGCATCTTTCAATGGGAGTTCCAAGGTCTTATCAACGAAACACTTCTTCAAGTTGGACACGTGAAAAGTGTCATGTACGTAGCTCAGCACTTGGGGTAGCCTTAACTAGTATGCTACCAGGCCAACCCTCGACAATATTTCAAATGGTCGAATGTATCTTGGGCTTAATTTGATCTTCTTGCCAAATCTCACTATGCGTTTCCATGGCGCCAGTTTTAGTATCACTCTATCGCCCACTTTAATTTCTAGGGGTTTCCGCCTTCTATCGGCGTACTTCTTTATGCTATCCCTGGCTGTTCTTAATCATTCCTTAATCTTATAAACTTTGTTTGTGGTTTCCATTACAATATCAGGCCCCATTATTTGGCTATCACCAATCTCATTCCAACTCAAAGGCGATCGACACTTTCTACCATATAGGGCTTCGTATGGGGCTGCTTTTATACTTGCGTGATAACTATTATTATAGGAAAACTCCACCAGAGGAAGGTGATTATCCCAACTTCCCCCGAAATCGAGTACGCAAGCTCTTAACATATCCTCCAGCGTTTGAATGGTTCTTTCACATTGCCCATCGGTTTGAGGATGGTATGCGGTGCTTAAATCAAGTCGTGTCCCCAAAGCCTGTTGGAGAGACCTCCAGAATCGTGAAGTGAAACGACTGTCATGGTCTGAGATAATCGATAGGGGCACTCCATGCCTTGTTCCAATCTCATTGATGTATAGTCTCGCTAGTTTCGGTAAATCGTAATCTTCTTGTATCGGTAGGAAGTGAGCTATTTTGGTCAGCCTGTCCACTATTACCTAGATTGCATCATGCCCACGAGAAGTTCTTGGCAACTTTGTAATGAAGTCCATCATAATGTTATCCCATTTCCACTCAGGGATTTCGGGTGTTGTAAGGTTCCTGATGGCTTTTGGTTCTCTGCCTTTACCATTGCACACGTCAGGCATTTCCCTACATAGCTAGCAATGGATTTCTTCATCCCTGGCCACTAGAAAAGAGCCCTTAGATCCTGATACATTTTTTCACTTCCCGGATGAACTGAGTATCATGATTTGTGTGCTTCATCCAGGACTATCTCTCTAATTCCCCCATGTTTCGGTATCCAGGTTCTTCCCTCGTGCCTATACAGCCCGTCACTACACAATTCCAAACATTTTTCCATTCCTGTTAGCATTTCTTCCGCTAGTTTATCCTTGCTTAAGGCTTCCTTTTATGCTTCTATCAATCTAGCAGTAAGGTTGGTATACACGCTCATTCTTAGAGCACAGACACGAAGGGGTTTCTCCCTTTCCTTTCTACTTAGGGCATCAGCCACCACATTGGCCTTTCCTGGGTGGTAGCGAATTTCGCATTCATAATCACACAGCAGTTCTCCCCATCTTCGCTGGCGCATATTTAGCATCTTTTGTTCAAGGACGTGTTGCAGCTTTGTGGTCAGTGTAGATGATGCATTTGGTGCCGTAAAGGTAGTGTCTCCATATCTTGAGGGCAAACACCACGGCACCCAGTTCTAGATCGTGGGTAGTATAGTTTCTCTCATGCTCATTCAATGATCTGGACGTGTAAGCAATCACCTTATCTCATTGCATCAACACACATCCCAGCCCCTGACGCGACACGTCGCAATAGACCACAAAATCATCAACACCTTCAGGTAGGGTGAGGATTGGTGCACTACATAGCTTCTCCTTGAGTAATTCGTAGGCTTCATTCTACTTCGTTCCCCATGTGAAGGTTGTGCTCTTCTTGGTTAAAGCGGTCAATGGTTGCACAATCTGTGAGAAATCCTTAATGAACCTTCGGTAGTATCCGGCTAAACCAAGAAATTGCCTTATCTCTGTTTCGGTTTCCGGAATCTTCTAGTTTTTAATGGCTTCAACCTTTGACGGGTCTACACGGATTCCATCTTTGTTCACCACATGCCCTAAAAACTGGATTTCGCGCATCCAAAACTCACATTTGGAGAATTTTGCGTATAGCTGTTCATTCTTATGCAGTTCTAAAATCAGTCTGAGGTGTTTCACGTGCTCTTCTTGGCTAGGAGAGTAGATTAGGACATCATCGATAAACACAATGACGAATTTGTCTAGGTATGGACGACACACTCGATTCATAAGATCCATGAATGCGGTGGGTGCATTAGTCAGTCCGAAGGGCATGACTAAATATTCATAGTGTCCATACCTCGTCCAAAAAGTTGTCTTGGGTACATCTTCTTCTCTCACCTTTAGTTGGTGATATTCCGATCTTAAGTCTATGTTGGAAAAGTTGCTGGCTCCTTGCAGTTGGTCGAACAAGTCATCAATTCTTGGGAGAGGATAGCGATTCTTGATTGTAAGCCTGTTAAGGTCGCGGTAGTCGATACACATTCGCGGGGTCCCATCCTTCTTCTTAACAAACAACACCGGTGCACCCCACATAGAAACACTTGGCTGGATGAATCCCTTATCCAGCAATTCTTGGATTTGCACCATTAACTCCTACATTTTGGGTGGAGCGAGTCGGTAGGGTTCCTTGGCCACTGGTGCAACACCAGGCACTAGATCTATCTAGAATTCGACTTGTCTAGTCGGAGGTAGTCCCGGTAGGTCCTCGGGAAAAACGTCCGGGTATACAGCTACCACCGGTATATCACGTAGACTATGAAAGCTGGGCATCCCTTACGGAGGCTCTTGGTAGCCTTCAAGTGGGAAATCATAGGGTATAGCGTTTCGTTTCTGTCACCGTGGATTGTTAGCGTGCTTCCATCAGTTAGAGGTATCCTAAGCAAGCGCTCACCACATACAATTACAGCCTTATATTTTGCTAACCAATCCATTCCTACAACTGCATCAAATCCCCCTAGCGTAATAGGCATCAAGTCTATTTTAAACGGTTTACCCTTTAATTCTATCGTGCAATCTTTGATAATTTCATTGGTTTCTATTATCTTGCCATCAGCTAATTCTACCACGTAAGCATCACTTAGGGCACACGCTTCCAAATTAATTAAATGCCTAAAGTAGTAGAAACAAAACTACCAGTTGCGCCAGTATCAAACAAAACAGTAGCAGGGTGGTTATTAATAAGGAACATACCGTTTACCAAGTTGGGATCCTAGCGAGCACCCTTGGGGTCCATCACGAATGCTCTCCCTTTAGGCTTGTTAGGCCTAGTGTCCTTGTCTCTTGCCAGCTTGGGACACTTGTTTCGCATGTGTCCCGGATCCCCGCATTCGTAACATTGCTTCCCGGTCTCGAAGGTACAATCCTTTATCAGGTGGCTAGTTCGTTTGCACCTAAAGCAGGGCATCGGATTGCATTCCCCTTGGTGGTGCAGTTTGCATTTGGTGCATAAAGGGTTGGTACCTACATACAGTCTTTAACCTCTTGCCCCTTGCTCGTCACATCTTGCCCTTTCATCGGCCCTCCTGCTTGAGCTACTACCACTGGCACTTCTAATGTCTGTCCACCTTCGTTTCTCGCCTGATAACCTCTTCTTATCCTCGTTCCTCCCCTGATCTGTCCATCCAGCCTTGATCAGGTCGTCCGTTAAGTTGCCAGTAAGAGCGACAACTGACTAGAGGGTTGTGGGTCTAGCAGATCGGACCATGCTTCTGACTCTGGGATGCAGACCCCAGATGAATCGGGCTACGCCTTTAGATTCGGGAATTACCAAGTGAGGCATAAGTCTGGACAGAGTAGAGAACCGGTTTATGTACTCGGTGTAATTTGAGCCCCTCATTTCAAGGCTCAGAAATTCCGCCTCTAGTTTCTCCAGTTGGTTCATCGGACAGTATTTACTGGTCACCAGTTCTCGGAAATCCGACCACTTCATGCGGCTGACAGCATCTCTGCCCCTTGGCTGAACGATAGTCTGCCACCATTCTAAGGCTGGTCCCTTTAGAGATTGGGAGGCAAACCTGACCATATGTTCGTTCTTTCACTCGCTTATATCCAGCACAGCTTCCATTTCGTCCAGCCAGTGGTAGGTGTCTATTGCTCCCTTAGTTCCGAAGAAGTCTTTAGGCTTGCATGACATAAAATTTTTGTAAGAACACCCGGTCCTTACTTCTTCAACATTCCCAGCATCTCCCGCATTGTTTCCGAGTCCATCATTCTGGGATGTATTTCCCCGATCAGCATTTATTTGTGTGATGATGGTGGGAATAGCATTTGCAATTTGTTGGGCCACCAAGTTGGAAATCCTTTCATTGTTTTCGCGGTTAGAGTTCTCCTCCCGGTCGGCCTGGGTGGAGTGGGTGATCGGTTCCCACCTCGACCCCTGGGGCGTCCACACCCATGTTTCTTCCTCCGCGTATTTCCCTTCTAAGCGGCATTCTGGTGTAAATCATAGTTAAACTCATTTAGTGTCTCATAATTTGTTTTGAGTATCCCACACACCAATTGACTCCTAAAGGTCATTCCATAATACACCAAGGTTCTCATAACACACAATAAGTCATACATAGTCTCATATATTCATAGAATCAATTAGCAAGTCAAAAAGGCAATCAAGAAAGATCCCTAGAATATACTATTACATAACCCAAACAGACAACCAGCAATAGATAAGATAGTATCATAAAAGAAGTTCAATCATAAATAGTAAAACAAGCACCAAATAGGGTCGATAGTTTCATAGCAATACAAGCTGGAAGGTGCCATCACCCCTAAAAATAGTATTAGAGATAAATAGTTTCTCATAAAAATAGCATCATTCAATAATCAAGTTTCATCCAGTCACTATTGCCATTTCTTCTTTAACCACCCGAACCATCCTGACCCCTTCTTCTTTTGTTCTTGCTCCAAGCGCTGGACACCGTGGGACGCCATTAGTGCTTGAAATTGGGCGGACTGCGAGGTTCATGTGGCGTGCTGAATCGTCAACTCGTGACGATTGATGGTCCTTAATATATCACTCAAAGTAGGGTCAGATGAACCGAAGTCACTGGCACGGCGGCTGGACTACGAGTAGTGGTCCCCTGCTAACATGCTCGGGCCATCTTACATGCTGTGCCTTGGAGGCATCCAAAACTCATCCTGAGGTAGGCGTCTAGGTGGTCCCATCATCAGGGGCGCCGGCGCAGGAGCATTTGCAGGTGGAGGTGGAGGAGGCGGCATCCTAAACGAGACAGAAGCTCCAGGTCGGGTACTCTTCCGTGGTCGAGTGATGACTCGCGCGCCCCTATTCCCAATAGGTGGGATGGGCGAGTACGCCGGTGCCGGTACATGAAGTAAGTTGGAGCAGGTCCGGCTCCTTGACTGAGATGTCAGGATGAATCTTCGGATGGCTCGGTGTCATCAGATGTAACAAATATCCATCCGGGGTGACTGCACCACCTAATGTACTCCTCGTATTGATACGGGGAAGTTGCCCTCCTCAGCACTCCTACAGGGGCGGTCTCGTCCACGGAAAGTGCGGGAGCTTTTCCGTTGTTGGCCATAGTCCTCGAGTTCCTGTAAAATCATCATGAGTAATTTGGTTTCTCATAGCTCATGGCAATAGTGACGATAGTATCTCATAATACCAGTTACAACAGTAACGAAGGTAGTAGTATCTCATATTAATAAAAACACGGTTACCGCAGAGTCAAGACAAAGTTTAGATTCACACCAAAACATTTTCCATACCAAAGAAAAGATTTTAACACCAAATAGGGGATTGTGTCGGAACTCACGCGTCTGGTAAATTCGTGATTACGTTGATCAAGTGTAATCATCAATTTAACCAACCTATTTATCCCAATGCATTCCAAAACAGGACAGTCCTAGGGTATCAGGGTTGTAGCCTAGGGTCCACTAAGGTATTCCCGATTTCTCTACAACCTGTGGCTCGGATACCAATCTGTCATACCCCGGGCCCAGAAGTGGGTGGGACGTCTCAGATTAACAACATACATGGCAGCGGAAACAAAACCACATGAGAGCACACAAGGAGAAAAATCACAATGGCATTACATTACATAAAGTTTTAACCGGGTTAACACAGTCAAACCAAAAGTAACAATGACCCATTACATAAGTTTCATTTTAGTCTTAACAATTTCAAATGTTTATAAATGTTTTAGAAGTTCAAGTAATGCCAGGGGTAGTCACAGTACTAGGCCAGCTTTGGAGTCTTCCCTAAAATCCAAGCTCATCAATGATTACCTGAAACATGCTAAAAAAGAAATTGTGTCAACTAAAAAGTTGGTGAGTTCAAGTGCTTAAAGTTTAAAAACAAAAGGACTCATTGAATCCATAGTTTAGTTTAAAACATAGTATCTCAGTTGTGGGATCACAAATCAACCCTGCACTCAGCCCCGGCTAGCTTCTTCTAAACTTGTGTTGCCGGTAATCCCATAGAGGGAAACTGAGCCTCTGAAAGCGTACCATACCTGCCGATTGGTACACCATAGTATCTTATAAAACCTGTTACATGCCGCAACGACCCCGCGTGATCTCAGTGTGGTACCCTTCTCATCGGAAGGCACTGTGCGTGGGGGATTCCCCAAGTAGATCTACCCATATAATCAAGCGGTTCACAAAAGAATTAATGATTGTGATACAAAGATGCAGGTTCTAACAATAGCCATGACATACAATAGTGTCTCATAATGGCATCTCATAATAGTATCTCATAGTAGTATTTAAATAAGTTTGGTTCAAACAGAGCATGTTTCACCCCAAAATAGTAGTAAAAAGGGGACACAAGAAACTCACCTTGAGCAGATAAATGATTCTTCAAACACAGATAGATTCAGGTCCTTGCACCCTAAGAGCAAGACACATGCATAACCTATATATTCATAGACTCTTGGAAGTGTAATCAAGGGTATTATGCGTTTAAAAGGTATATATATGACCACATCCCTTAGAAGTTTGTGTCAAAAAGTTTCCTTTTTAGGAATGTTTGGATTTTTGGCATGTGAAGACATGTTTTGATTCTTATAAGTTCGTTTGCATAATAGTAAGTCCAATAATAGTTTCTGGTCACATAGCCAGTGAAATATGGTCGATTTTTTAGAATTTATACTTTAGCCCCTTAAGTTTCCAAAATTACAATTTTTACCCCGAAGTTGGTTCTGTCCAACTTTTGACACATTATGGCCCTTAAAAGTTTCTAGGGGTCCTTATATCACTTTTAAATCAGTTTTAGAAAGATTTTTGGGGTCCTTTGCACAAGATTTTGTTTCCGACATTTAACCCGTTAAAACCCGTTTTTACCCAAAATTGACACTTTAACCTATTCTCATCAAATATTTTTGTCAAAATATGGGTTTGGGGTCCTCGTCTTACTGAAAAGTCATGGTTTTCATGGATTAAGGCTCGTTACAATATTTTTAAAATTTTATTCCAAAAATCTCCCGTTAGGCTCGTTTAAGCTAATAAGTGCATAGAATTAACATGTTGACCCAACGTTTCCCCCAAGTACGGTTTTAGACACTGATTTAATAGTCATAGGACCTGAAAATTTTGTATCTAACAAGTTGTCACGAATTTGGCTATGTTAAGCTACATCTATCACTTATTCGGGTCCCTAACAAGCATTCTAATGTCCAAATCATCATACCAACATATCCATCCCAATATCAAAATTGTTTAACATCCTCAAACATTTGAAAATTCAGATTTACCCATGGGCATAGCAAACTAAGGTAACAAGGTCATGGTTGGGCACATAAGTCATTATTTACACATGTGTAACATGAATTCTCTGGTTTTAAACACCCATTAACATACTGAAATAAATAGGTCCAGACCATAAAATGTTTATAGGATAATTTAAATAGGTTTTTAGGTATCAATATGGAGGTTAGATTTGGAACAGTGAGTGGAATGGTCCTGAAAAACCTATGAAAAAGGGGTTTCCGGGTTGATTCATGGCAATAACACAAGGTAAACATATGAAGGAGTGTGTACCTCTTGTAGAACTGAAAGTCACACAAAGCATCAACTTGGTCATGGGTTCCTGCCTTTGAACAAGATTTGGTTTTTGAAGGAGGAGATGGAGTGTGGATTCGGTTAGTGAGAACCGAGGGGTGGTGGGGCTAGGTAGTGGATGGCCGAATGCATGGCAACAACCCATGCATTGGCCAGTTTGGAGGTGCACTGACCAGGTCCAATGTTTCTAGAAGTGTTGAATATTTTAAAATGCTAAGTGTTGGCAAAAACGCCCGAATAGTGCTCATGCGCCCACTTTCTGGCGCCTGAACAGTTGTCATGCGACTAAGTGTCAAATACGCCTAAGTGTTAAATGCGCCTGAACAGCTGTAATGCGCCTAAACAGTTGTAATGAGCCTAAACAGTTGTGATGCGCCCAAGTGAAAATTCAAAGAAATGCGGATGAAGACCAAAGAAATGCGGATGAAGACTAAAGAAATGCGGATGAAGACCAAAGAAATGCGGATGAAGACCAAAGAAATGCGGATGAAGAATCTAAAATTTTATTTTTAATACAAGTAATTTGTTAATTACAAAGAAGAGAGTACATAAAAATACATGGAACATTGAAAATAAACAAATCTTAATTTACATTAGAGTTCTGGAGCTGGACCTAGGAGTCAGTTGTTACATCTCTAAACTTGTTCTTTAGTAGTTATGATTGTGCTTCCGCCGGAGATCCACTGATGCACATTGACTTGTTCATTTATGCTTCCGTGGAAAATCTACGGAAGAACAAACTTGTTCATCCGCAGATAGTTCTTGCACTTAGTCAATTTTCCAAATTGACCAAGTATGATGTTTTCCTGCAATTACATAAAATCAACACAAATAATATTTGGATTAACATATATATCTTGCATTACATAAGAAAAAAGATTTCAAAATGATTATTACAAGAGATGACTAAACATCTAAACCTATACATTGGATCTAGGCCTAACAACTATGTATACTTAAACCTCAAACCCAAGTACAACATGAAAAAATTGACAAGTATTGTGGGCATATTAGAACAATTATTAAACTACCTATTCATTACATTTTTTTTAATATTATGTAATCCTTAAATGATTTTATGAGATAAAATTTATGAAACTTAAAGAAATCACAACATTAAATGACATCCATTGTCACACCCTCAAAGTCCACGTGCGGGGTTTCACCGCGAGGTGAGTGAACGAACGAGGATCTCAGTCATTAGTTACTCAGAACGACTCTATATGCAACATTTCAACAAAACAGAGTTTAAAACTTTAAAACAATTGTGGAAGTGTTTTGTAAATAACTAAAACACAAGGTACTAAAGGTAAACTGCGTAAAACATGCGCCCAAACCAAAATACGTAAGTAAATGATTAAGTAAAAGTAAACAATGTTTGAATAAAGTATGGTTGACATGTGCGTGCTCCTATTGGCAGCTGCTAATGGCTACCTAAGAAAAGCATACTAAAAGTGTCAACACGACGGTTGGTGAGTTCAAGAGTTTGTAATCAATAATAAGCAATAGCGTTAGTAAAATACTAATAAGTGCATTGAAATAGATAGCTAGTCTAATCTCATTAGTAAAGAACAATTGTGATTTCGCGATCGAAGTTGACTATGTTTGTCTGTTTGCCTCCCGCCACGACATACCAGGTCGTGATGCTGTTAGTAGTTTAGGAAAATATTTCACCCGTTGACTTCCGGTCACACGGATGGGACTTGTCAAACCCAGTAGTACTACCGAAGATTTCCCGCTAGATTCCTTAATTGACGATCTGAAAGTGTGAGGGCTTTCAATGGTATATCACACTATGTCTTACTAAGCACATGTTATAATAGTAAAGCGTTTAAAAATAGAGTATGCTTTCTCCCCCAAAAGAGAGTAAATAAAAGTGGGGCATGAACTCACCTGATGCGCAAACGAATGATAACAAAAGCTAACAGTGAGTAGAAAGACAACCTTCAGAGGTTATCTAGAACACGCAAGTACATAAGTACGTATACACAGAATCTTTAACAACCCTAAGTTCTCAATAAACACATTGACTCAAGGTTTTGGAGAAACAAAACTTATTTGACCTAGTTGACCCATTTGACCCGTTGGTGAAATGTTAAGTTAAATTTTTTGTTTAATCAATCATAACAACCAATAATTCAACAAACCATTCCAAACTACTATGCAAGTTATTCTCATACGCCACATTGTAACACGTAAGACTTATCATGCTTTTCATTCTAATCCAGGTTATCATACAACTCACGTAATCCAATTCATCATACAACACAGATTCCAAATTAGATTGCTATACAATAAACATTGGGTTTTGTCACTCACAACATGCCATGTGAAGCCTCTCACGGCTACAGACCCTAAATCCTGTCAATCCTACAAAGTAGGGGCCTCAGATTCGCACGCGTGTATGATACCCATCATCAACATTCCACATATAACTCATGCAAGCAAGACATTAATATTATAGTAATCGATAATTACAATTCATCCTGGCATATAACATGTGTACTTGCACATTTTCCAAGAAAGCCCATGTGTCCCCATAGTTGCACCAACTAACTATATGACGCCATTATAACAATCCAACACATTAGACATCATCCAAAAACATTCTAACATGATCCTAACATCATAAACAAGTCCAACACACAATATCCAAAGTTCTATACAGATAAAGTTTCCCTTTTGGGAAAGTAGTATCCCAAAGTCAATCTAGCACCCAATTAATTTATGAATTCATCAACACCATGCCATGCTATCATCTAGACATGATCAACATCATCAAATCATCATAATTCAAAAATCCCATATCCAAATGTTTCAACTCATAGCAAGGTATGAACTATATGATCAATTCATGTATTTCTTGCATAATAATCATAATCCAATGTTCATACAAAATCATTAACACCATAACATCATCAATCTATCATCAATTCACCAAGTTCATGCATAAAAGTTACTATTTTTAGTAAGGTATGAACAACGCATCAAAACCACGAATTTCTAGTATAATCCACGTAAAATAACATCAATACAATCTAACTAACATCATATAATCATCAAACAATCAAAAATCGACATTCTAGCATCAAAATCGACCTAGGATTCGGCCCACACTCAAAAATCATGAAAACACATAAAAATCTAACCTTTAATCGCGTTATGGCTAAGAATTGATATTGCTAACATGTTGTAATGCTTGAAACTAATCAAAATCGATGCTTGGTGTTTGTTCTTGATCACAAAATCGTAATGTGTGTGTATGGATGTGAATCGCGGCCGAAGGGGGTGGGGGCTAGGCTTTGTGGTTTTTTTACTTAATTTAATTATATTTACCATTTAACACCCCCTCCCCCCTCTGAATCACCTTTTGTAAAAAAACTAGTCTTTTAGCACACTTTTAACAATTTTAAACTACAAAATACAAGTATACTAAACTAATAATAAAAATCATGCATAATTTTTAATAGTCACAAAACACATGCAACAAATATAACACGTAATCACATTACTAAGTAAAATTTACAAATAATATTTAAAATCTATTACTCACATAAGTACAACTTAGTAATCAACATTATTAGTTAAATTATTATCTATTAATCATTGTTAATTATTATTAAGTCATCAACGTTCAACGACAACTAGTGTGTGCTCACGACACGTGTATGCTAGACCTAACGGAACTAACGGAGTTTGGTAACTGAAAATTACCGGATGTCACATTATCCCCATGTTGAAAGAATTTTCATCCCGAAAATTGCGTTACATGGTTGAGTTACATCACTGCACTACTGCATTGGCACAAAGAAATCGAGTGAGTTTCAGGTGGGTTGTCACATCATCCCCATGTTGAAAGAAATTTCATCCTAAAATTTAATTAATACCTTCGCCAGCTGGCATCGTCTTTTTGAATAGTTGAGGATACTTAAGCTTCATTTGATCCTCACATTCCCACGTGAATTCTGGTCCATGTTTCGAGTTCCAACGAACTTTGACTATGGGTATCTTGCTTTGCTTAAGAGTTTTGACCTCTCGATCCATCACCTCAACTGGTTCTTCAATGAACCGTAGTTGTTCATCTACTTGCACTTCCTCCAGGGGTACAACCATCGTCTCGTCAGATAAGCACTTTTTCAGATTTGAGACATGAAATACACTGTGAATTCCACTCAACGAGTCAGGTAGATCTAATTGATACACCACTGGACCTATTCTTTCCAGAGTCTCAAATGGTTCAATGTATCTCGGATTAAGCTTGCCTCTTTTAACGAATCGAATCACACATTTCCACGATGAGACTTTCTGCAAAACTTTATCGCCAGCCTGAAACTCCAAAGGTTTCCGTCGCTTGTTTGCATAACTCTTCTGTCGGTCACGTGCTGCAGCCATACGAGTCCTTATTTGTTCTCAGTAGTCTCGTGCACCAATTCAGGACCTGTTAACTGACAATCACCAATTTCAGCCCAGTAAACTAGTGATCTACACTTTCATCCATACAAAGCCTCAAAAGGTGCTGCCTTAATGCTGGTGTGATAACTATTGTTGTAAAAAAATTCCACCAATGGTAGGTGAACTTCCCTGTTATTCCCGAAATCAATCACACAAGCATGTAGCATGTCCTCCAATGTCTGAATGGTATGCTCGCTCTGCCCATCTGTTTGTGGATGATAAGCGGTACTCATATCTAGACGTGTACCCAGAGATTTCTGTAACGACTGCCAGAAGTACGATGTGAAACAAGCATCGCAGTTAGAATTAATTGAGACTGGTACACCATGTCTCGAGACTATCTCCTTCAAATAAATTCGCGTTAACTTGTCCATCTTATTAGTCTCCTTGATTGCCTGGAAATGAGTGGATTTAGTTAACCGATCCACAATCACCCATATCGTGTCACAACCAGTTGGAGTCTGGGGTAAATTAGTAATGAAGTCCATAGAAATCTGTTCCCATTTCCACATAGGAATCTCAGGTTGTTGTAGTAATCCAGATGGCTTCTGATATTCAACTTTTACTTTCGAACATGTTAGGCACTTGCTCACATATGTAGCTATGTCTACTTTCATATTAGGCCACCAATAGTGCGCCTTCATGTCATGATACATCTTGGCAGAACCAGGATTTATAGAGTACTTAGACTTGTGTGCCTCACTTATAACCAAGTCTCTTAGGTTTCCATACAAAGGTACCCAAAGTCTGTCCATGAAGTAACGAATCCCGTCTGCTTTCACTTCAAACTATTTGTCCATTCCCCGTAAGGATTCAGACCCGATGTTCTCCACTTTCAAGGCTTCTGTCTGAGCTTCTCGGATTTGTTCAGGCAAGTGAGTGCTAATTGTATGGTGCAAAGCTCGCACTCGTCAAGGCTTAGCAGTTTTCTTTCTACTCAAGGCATCAGCGACTACATTTGCCTTTCCCGGGTGGTATTTGATAGCGCAATCACAATCGTTCAACAATGCCACCCAGTGTCGCTGCCTCATGTTCAACTCCTTCTGCTCAAATATATGCTGAAGACTCTTGTGATCGGTGTAGATAGTGCATTTGGTACCGTAAAAGTAATGTCTCCAGATCTTCAAGGCAAAAACTACCCCCCGTTCCAAGTCATGGGTGGTGTAGTTCTTCTCGTGCACCTTCAGTTGTCTCGAAGCATAGGCTATTACCTTGTCACGTTGCATCAAGACATAACCAAGTCCTTGGATAGAAGCATCATAATAGACCACAAAGTCATCACTTCCCTCTGGTAATGCCAATATTGGTGCGCTACATAATTTCTGTTTTAGCAACTGGAAAGCAGACTCCTAACTATCACCCCATTTATACGTTGTTCATTTATGGGTCAAGGATGTAAGAGGTTGAGCGATCTTAGAGAATCCCTCAATGAAACGTTGATAATATCCTGCCAGTCCAAGAAATTGTCGTATCTCACTAGGTGTCTTGGGAACCGTCCAATTATTTATTGGCTCAAACTTTGCTGGATCGACATGTATTCCTTTCTCGTTAACAATGTGACCCAAAAATTATACTTCACGTATCCAGAAATCACATTTGGAAAACTTGGCGTACAGTTGTTCCTTTTTGAGTAATTCCAAGATTAGACGTAAGTGTTCTTCATGTTCCTCCTTGGTCTTTGAATAGATCAATATGTTGACGATGAACACAATAACAGATTGATCAAGGTAGGGTTTGCACACACGATTCATGAGATCCATGAATACTACTGGTGCATTTGTCAACCCAAATGGCATGACCAAGAACTCATAATGGCCATAACGTGTACGGAAAGCTGTCTTCGAGATGTCTTCCTCTCGAACTCTCTGTTGATGATAACCAGACCTTAAATGAATCTTAAAATAATAGCTTGATCCTTGAAGTTGATCAAACAAATCATCTATACGAGGTAAAGGGTATCTATTCTTGACTGTAACCTTGTTCAACTCTCTATAGTCGATACACATTCGAAATGTGCCATCCTTTTTCTTGATGAAAAGAATAGGTGCTCCCCAAGGGGATGAGATCGGTCGGATAAACCCTTTATCCAACAGCTCTTGTAGCTGAGCAAATAGTTCCTATAGTTCATTCGGAGCTAACCGGTAAGGTGCTCTCGTAATCGGAGCGGCTCCGGGAGTCAAATCAATCTGAAACTCAACTTGACGATGAGGGGGTAGTCCAGGCAAATCCTCTGGAAACACTTCAGGAAAGTCACGAACAACTGGAATGTCCTCTATCTTCTTTTCTTCCAGTTGCTTGTTAGTGACGAGGGCTAATATAGCCAAGCGACCTTTACGTAGCAACTTCTGTGCTTTCATGTATGATATGATACCCATCATGACACCACACTTATCACCTCTGATCGAAAGAATTTCTTCGCCAATGGGATTCGTATAATCTTTTCGCGACATATGACTTCCGCCTGCTTGTCAGAAAGCCAATCCATGCCCACGACTACATCAAAACTTCCAAGTGCAACAAGCATGAGGTCGATGTCAAAGGTATGACCAGCAAGTTCTATCTTGCAACCCCTAAGAATGTGTGTAACATGAATTTGCTTACCATCAGCTAATTCTACCGTATACTTAGATTCTAACGGAGAAGGCATATCACTTAAGAGACTACTAAACTTAGTAGAGATGAAACTCCTATCGGCTCCAGTGTCAAACAATATAGTAGCAAAGCGACCATTAACAGGAAATTTACCAGTAACGGTAGTAGGTTCGTTTAGAGCCTCACCTGAACCCATGACAAAGGGTCTCGCTTTTGCTTCACCATTGTTACCACCGTTATTGTTACCATTTTCATTGTTGTTGTTTCCACCATTTCCAGCACCATTTCCATTTTTCTTCAACCGAGGACAATTTCTTTTGTAATGTCCTTTTTTTCCACATTCAAAGCAACCTTTTGGTGTTTCCTGAGGTTGCTGAGGCTTCTTCATCAGCTCACCATGACAATCCTTCGCCGCGTGTCCAGCCTTACCACAACACTGGCAACAAAAATTGTCACACCTGCCAGAGTGATGGTAGTTGCATCGGTTACATTTGGGATATTTCCCCACATATCCACCTTGTCCATGTGATGAAGAAGATGACTGATTGATGTTGTGATTATAATCAAACCTCCTTTGTTGCTTATGAGGTTGATGCTGATGAGTGTGTTGCTACTGCTGCTGTTGCTGGTTGCTAGAGGATGAGCCCTTGTTGCTAGTATTCTCCCACTTACATTTGTTATCAAGTACGCTAGCCACCGTGCCCCGTTTGGGTAATCTTCCTTGTTCAACTACTTGGTCAGTTAGCATGTGGGCTAAATGGATGGCCTGTTGTATGGTAGAAGGATTGGAGGCTGTCACCATACTCTAGATCTCGAGAACCAGTCTACGTATGTAATGCTCGATCCTTTTATGCATTTCATTAACCATTCCCGGACATAGTGTTGCCAGCTTATGAGACTATGTAGTATAGGCCTCAATCTCAGAACCTTTCATCTTGAGTTTCCAGAACTCAATTTTTAGCTTCTTCACTTCATCTCGGGGGCAATACTCCTCTCTTATCATTGCCTTAAATTCATCCCAAGGTAGGTCATTAGCCATCTCTTGTCCTAACATTTGCACCTGGGCATTCCACCAGGAGAGGGTTTGCTTCTTCAAGGGTACAGTCACGTACTTCACTTGATCGACTGGCAGACAGTTACATTTTGCGAAGACAGATCCCTTCTTCTCGAACCATCGTACCAGTCCCACAGCTCCTTCAGTTTCGTTGTAGGTTTGAGGCATGCAATCCATGAAGGATTTGTTGGTACAGGGTGGAGGTCCTGTTCTGCGAGTCCATGCGCTCAGTAAGTGCTACAACGTTGCCTGCCAGGGTATGATGCCCGCTAATGGCCATCGAGAGTCGCTCCTGGAGCGTCTCTACCTGGTAACGCAACTGACGCATCTCATATCGTAGAGTGGAGTTCTAATTAGTGAGTCCTCTAATGCGTTCTCGCTCAGTGTCTAACGTAGCCACCAAAGCTAGACGTCTAGGGTAGGAAGAATAGGTAATATAGAGGCTGTTGACGACCTAGTCCTAGGTCGAGTTGGAGCTACCGCTGGTACACGCTCCCTGTAAACCATACGGCGTATATAGGTAGGGTAGAAGTTCCAGTTCCGCGGGGGACCGCGTTGAGGCGGTACAAAAGGCTGATCCCAGTCTATCTCGCCAGGAGGATAAGGATGCCGGGGCAGGTCTCTTGCCTAAATCTCTTGATGACGATGCCATGCTGCGAGGTACCTGATGTGTATGCTAATGGGTATACAGTAAGGAATAAGTGATGAGTAACTAACAAATTATGCGGTTATAGTCTAGTGTGTACGCAACCTAGTTCCCTATAACCAATGGCTCTGATACCAATCTGTCACACCCTCAAAGTCCACGTGCGGGGTTTTACCGCGAGGCGAGTGAACAAACCAGGATCTTAGTCATTAGTTACTCAGAACGACTCTATATGCAACATTTCAGACCCAGTAGTCCTACCCAAGATTTCCGGTCACACGGATGAGGCTTGTCAGACCCAGTAGTACTACCCAAGATTTCCCGCTAGATTCCTTAATTAACGATCTGAAAGTGTGAGGGCTTTCAATGGTATATCACACTATGTCTGACTAAGCACAAGTTATAATAGTAAAGCGTTTAATAATAGAGTATGCTTTCTCCCCCAAAAGAGAGTAAATAAAAGTGGGGCATGAACTTACCTGATGCGCAAACAAATGATAATAAAAGCTAATATTGAGTGGAAAGACAACCTTCAGAGGTTACCTAGAACACGCAAGTACAAAGTACATGTACACAATATCTTTAACAACCCTAAGTGCTTAATAAACACATTGAGTCAAGGTTTTGGAGAAACAAAACTTATTTGACCTAGTTGACCCGTTTGACCCTTTGGTGACATGTGGAGTTAAATTCTTGTTTAATCAAGCATAACAACCAATAATTCAACAAACCATTCCAAACTACTATGCAAGTTATTCTCATAAGCCCCATTGTAACACGTAAGACTTATCATGTTTTTCATGCTAATCCAGGTTATCATACAATTCACGTAATCCAATTCATCATACAATATAGATTCCAAATTAGATTGCTATACAATAAACATTGGGTTTTGTCACTCACAACATGCCATGTGAAGCCTCTCACGGCTACAGACCCTAAACCCTGTCAATCCTACAAAGTAGGGGCCTCAGATTTGCACGCGTGTATGATACCCATCATCAACATTCCACATATAACTCATGCAAGTAAGACATTAATATTATAGTAATCGATAATTACAATTCATCCTGGCATATAACATGTGTACTTGCATATTTTCCAAGAAAGCCCATGTGTCCCCATAGTTGCACTAACTAACTATATGATCCCATCATAACAATCCAACACATTAGACATCATCCAAAAACATTCTAAAATGATTCTAACATCATAAACAAGTCCAACTCACAATATCCAAAGTTCTACACAGATAAAGTTTCCCTTTTGGGAAAGTAGTATCCCAAAGTCAATCTAGCACCCATTCATTTCTGAATTTATCAACACCATGCCTAATCAAGTCCATGCTATCATCTAGACATGATCAACATCATCAAATCATCATAATTCACAAATCCCATATCCAAGAGTTTCTACTTATAGCAAGGTATGAACTACATGATCAATTCATGGATTTCTTGCATAATAATCATAATCCAAAGTTCATACAACATCATTAACACCATAACATCATCAATCTATCATCAATTCATCAAGTTCATGCACCTAAGTTACTATTATTAGTAAGGTATGAACAACGCATCAAAACCACGAATTGCTCGTATAATCCACGTAAACTAACATCAATACAATCTAACTAACATCATATAATCATCAAACAATAAAAAAACGACATTCTAGCATCAAAATAGACCTAGGGTTCGGCCCACACTCAAAAATCTTAAAAACTCATAAAAATATAACCTTTAATCGCGTTATGGCTAAGAATTGATGTTGCTAACGTGTTGTAATGCTTGAAACTAATGAAAATCGATGCTTGGTGTTTGTTCTTGATCACAAAATCGCAATGTGTGTGTGTGTGGATGTGAATCGTGGCCGAAGGGGGTGGGGGCTAGGATTTGGGTTTTTTTTTACTTAATTTAATTATATTTACCATTTAAACCCCCCCCCCCCTACCACCTTTTGTAAAAAAACTAGTCTTTTAGCACACTTTTAACAATTTTAAAGTACAAAATACAAGTATTCTAAACTAATAATAATAATCATGCATAATTTTTAATAGTCACAAAACACATACAATAAATATAACACGTAATCATATACCAAGTAAAATTTACAACTAATATTTAAAATCTATAACTCATATAAGTACAACTTAATAATCAACATTATTAGTTAAATTATTATCTCTTAATCATTGTTAATTATTATTAAGTCACCAATGTTCAACGACAACTAATGTGTGCTCACGACAAGTGTATGCAAGACCTAACGAAACCAATGGAGTTTGGTAACTGAAAATTACCGGATGTCACAGTTATTATCTTGATGTTTCTTATATATTGACCATACAAAAACTTGTGAAACCATAATTAATTATCAAACAATGATGTACAACTTTGCATATAATCTAGAAAATTGAGGCCCATAAAATATGAAAGCCCTAAACGAGCACTTGTTTTTTATACAGTCGAGTCACCCTTTATAATAAATTGCTGGTTAATTGGATCTATTTGAAACGCACTAGCATAGTTGTGCTAACATCAAGGTTTTTGAAAATGAACCGGAAAATGAACCAGTCGCTTTAGTTGTTCACTAGTTGGACTTGTTGGATCGATCGAACCGAATTTAAGATCCGGATTACGTCACTAAAAATGCATATTATTTATATGTATCTAGTTCAAGAAAATACAAAAATATTATATGTTTTGAAATGAATTTACACTTTTAGCGATCTTATCGTCTAAACGGGTCAGTTTCTCAAATACTTGGTTTATTTAATAACCACCACGGGCTCTCATTTGGCGTGCTTTCTTACCACTCTCCAAGCCTTGATGCTCGTTAATCCTTTTTTCTATTAAACTATCTTGTATTCGCTTAAGGCTTTTAGAAAAATATTCTCATTGTTTCTCCCACTAGACCAACGATGTTTCTTTATTTTTAATGACAAAAAATTAATTACACAAAAAATCAAATTATAAATATAAAATGTAAATATATAAATGTAAAAGTAGTAAATTTACCATTCGGATATATATTCCGTTAAAACGTGACTCATCGCGTGGTTCATTATCCCCCACTTTGAGTTTAGTTGATCAATGTTTCAATTAGTCAAACCAACGGTGGCGGTGAAGTGCCGAAATACTTTTTTTTCCAAAATGAGCCATTTTTTATGGATCTCCAATTGTAGTGTCTTCAAATACATATATCCAGTCCTTTGCCAATGCTTCCTCTTCATTTTCACCCCAAGCCTTGTTAGCGACCCTGCTTGTGGATTTTCCTTTCGACTTAGATTTCGGTTGGGGTGTTTCTTCGACACGAATATCTTCATCTTAGCTTTTGTAAACTTGAAGATCATCGAAGAATTCGTTTTCTCTTCTTCATTTTCTTTGTCTTCTCTTCTTGTACGTGTTGAGGTGAGTTTTGAAAAGGGTTTGGGACATTATTGTAATACAAAAATTATGGTGGGTTTTGAAATGTGAGCATAATTGGGCAGTAGACCGATAGTTGTGGGTATTTGTAACGATTTTTGTTGGACTCAACAAGTGTAA
Source organism: Flaveria sonorensis (assembly GCA_025506505.1). Taxonomy (NCBI): domain Eukaryota; kingdom Viridiplantae; phylum Streptophyta; class Magnoliopsida; order Asterales; family Asteraceae; genus Flaveria; species Flaveria sonorensis. Next base: position 63,501,866 of record CM046433.1, on the reverse strand, counting down.
AAAAAGGATAATGATTGCTATAATCAAACATAATATGTTTTAACATTCAAACAATCATTAACTAACACATTAGAATCATTAACATTCATAACATATACTAATTATTGTTTAAAATTTCTTTTTTAGGTTTGTAGATAAAAGAAATTTTTGCACCAAGTGTCCACAACGGATGAAGATCTGTCCACAGCGGATGAACAAGTAGCTGCAGTGGATGAAGAACAAGTCTAAGTGTCTACAACGGATGACCATCACACACACAGCGGATGACCAAGTCTACAGCTGATGAACAGTCCACAGCTGATGAACACTTCACAAAGGACGACTATCATGCAAACACACAAGTGCTCACAGCGGACAACATCCAAGACACAACGGACATGTTATCCAACATCCACAGCGGACAACTTAACATGCACAGCGGAAAGCTAATCATCCACAACCTACGACTTATAGACTTAGGATTATATGTAATTAGTTTTTACATAAGGGTATTTTTGTAACTGTACATAGCTCTTTGTATCGGCTATAATTAGTAGTATACCCTAATCATTTGTAAGATTTTGAACAATCAATCAAACAAGCAGTTTATTATTATCATTCAAGCATTCAAGCATACAAAAACACAATAATACAAACACACACATAGATATCATATCATTAATCATGGGTTTCCACACCATGATTAATGAGTATTGATTCTATAACAACTTGTTATATTTGAGAGATTGAAATCGAGCCTTGGGGGAATTCATTATTTTCTTCTTGTGTTCTAAGTTCAAAACCAGGATTCCATCAACTTTGTAACCAATTTGTTGTATGCGGTGGTGGTAGGTTGAACGGTTGGTTAAAAGGCGTCGGTTGACTTGGACCCAAACACACCTTTGGTTTATATTTTTGGAGGTTTGAGCATGGGATTTTGAGGATTTTTTGGTGGGATCTATTTTTTTTAAAGTATTATGTAAATTTGTACAAGAGAAGATATGAAATATTTAAGAATGAGGTCAAATTTGTGAGTTTTAGGTTAAAATTTATAGTGTAATTTTTTTTAAAATTTTAGCAATTAGCCATTGGGGGTGGGGTGGGGTAGGCTCCAACGGACCAAAATATAACCGTTTGCAAACGTTCAAAACCCACTTTTTTAGCAATTAGCCATTGGGGGTGGGTTGGGGTAAGCAATTGTCGTGCGGCGCCGGTCAACGCAAAGACCTCAAGGTGCAAGCAACCCACCACCCTAACAGGTTTGATATTAGAAAGAAATCTAAAGTTATAAAATCTAATAAAGAAAGTGATGAATGTATGTGTTGTGTTACCCCTTTACACCAATTATTTGGGATTTTTCGCATCATTTGTGATCAAAAGTTTTTGAACTACAAGAATCTAATCGAGACTAAACAATGAACCATTTTGTTTTATAAGAATCTAATCGAGACTAAACAATGAACTATTTTGTTTTATCATTGCGCTGTATGTAACATTTTATCCATTTCAAATTGCAAATCCGAATCTGTTTGGGGTCATTTATGTATGAGTGAATTATCATTTTCTTCATTATGGTTTGGTCACATTTGATATTGTCATCCAGTTATATCTTTTCTTGCACTTGGCTACTCAAGGTTTAAAAAAAGTTACCACTTTCATCCGAAAATGTTAACTCCATTGTTTTAAAATGTTAAATATTCATCGTTAAAATGATACTTATGTAAATTTTCATATAAAAATAAAATTTTAATTTATGTTTACGTGTTGCTGATAAAATTTCTTTCATAGAATTCATGTTTTTGGATGAAAATGGTAACTTTTTTAAACCTTTGGGAGGAAAATATATAAAAAAATTTTTGAATTAAAATAGCAAATATAATCATAGGAAACAACAATTCACTATTCATTTAATCAAATTATTGTTTAATCAATTTGGAAATTATTATGTTTAATTACAATTAATATTATTATTTATTCAATTCATGATGCTTTTATAAATTATAATGTAAACGATTACAAATTTATTGAATTAAGTTATTAATAATAAAATTTAATTAAAAAATTAAAATAAATAATTATATTACAAAGTTTATAAGTTTTAAAGTTTTTTTAAACAAATAATTTAATAAATTATTAAAGATAGGGTTTTAATAAATTTAGTGTTTAAATGCTAATTATTCTATTATTTATTTAACTTTATTTTATTTTATATCATTTTAAAATTAAAATCATAACCCCCTTTGAAAAACTATTAATTCACCACTAACATCATTCATAACCCTCTTTAAAAGTCAACTATAAAAACTTTAGCCCTTACTTTTTCTTTACCCATTTTCTAAAAAATCTTATTAACAGAGCTTTCTTTTATTCTTTTGTTTTGACCAATTCTTCTATAAGCAATTTCAAAAAAAAAAAAAAAAAAATAGTGCTAAGGTAATATTGTGTTGCTTTTACATTATGTATTTCTTTTATGTTGTTTTATTTTATTTTTATTTCATTTTAATCTAAATAACCATCATAACATCCAAACATACATTATATTTTTGTAGAATGGATGTAAGCAATATAAATGATAAACAAGTCTATCAATCACTTGATTCACCTATTATCCTCGTAACTTTATATTCTCATTTTTATTCTTTCTTTTACTAAATCTCTTTTTATTTTAATCATGATCATTTGATCATTAACTTTAATAGTCACTAGCCCTCTAACAATCATTAACATGCTTAAATCAAGCTAACGACACGTTAACAAAAGCAAAGAATCCTTTTGCACGTGGACGAATGTGACATCGCATTCGGTTATTCCACAAAATTATTTCTCTCAACGATGGTTATATTGAAGTATTAAAACATTCTTAATATATCGACATATTAAGATTTGTTCTAACCCATTTTACGCTGTAACAATTTAAAAAGTGCACATAAGTGTCTTACTAGAATTTTGGTAGAATGTAGTCTAAATTTAACAAACAATAACTTGGTTATAACCAAATAAATTTGCACAAACTCAGACTCAACTATTAAATTCGTTGAATTACCTTTTAACGATTGTTTATACGTCTTTAGACTCAATCGGACAACTTCAAAACAACCTTCACAAGATAAGTGCGTATTTCAGCACCTTTTATCTTGTGTTGTTGATTTGACTTATTTTCGGGTCTTTTATAAAAACATTTCTAAACAAAAGATGTCCAGCAGACTTTGAACTAGTTGATTGGGAATTTTCATAAGTTTCTTAAACCGTTGGATATTTCTAAACGTTATTCAAACTATATATGCATGAAAAACTTTTTTACTCACTGGCTAATTATTTAGTTGACTCGTTACCTTTTCATATGATTTCAGCATATGCTCCTTAATTCGATTATATGCAAACATCTAGGATGCTAAACCTATATTATAACAAGACTTTATTTTGTGTTATTTGAGTTTTCTTTGAATGTAACGCAAAGTTAGATTATTTAATGAGAATGAAATTTGTAATTAATATTATTTCAACACATTTATTGCCATGTGCTATGAGCACTCAATTCACCATCGTCCTCCCTGATGATTCCGCCATCAGTTGGGGTGTTATAGATTGGTGTCAGAGCTGTGGTTATAGGGGATTAGATTTTAGAAATGTAATGACCTATATTATAATAAGTACCTTACGCATGATTCCTCTCTTATACCTTATACATAGATATTATTATAGGTTATATGCCTTATTGTAAGGCCCCGTTCACGGGACGTTTACAGTTGGTCAATCATCGCATAAAACATATAAAATTTATCATTTTGTAGTGGAAATTTAAACTTTTCATTAATAATTAAAAACATGTCAATACATCATATCTTCAATTTACATCATCAAAAATTGTATTAATACAATATCATCTCAAAATATGGATGCCAGACTCAAAACATTCCCGGTAGCTTATGCATCCATGTCTGCACCTCCTCAGCATCAACAATACCTACCAACTATTATGAATACAAAAAGTCAGCGACGCTGAGCGAGTTCTAGTTTTCATAATAAAATACTTTACATTACGTTAAGACATATCCTTTACTTTAGCTCGTGATCACACATCATACGTACATCTAGATAATAGTTATTATCTTCATCATTGTTCTTCATCATTCTTCTTTTACTTCTTTATAGATCATGCCTCATGCTATACCCCGACTCATGCTAAAAAGCTGATACTGTACCGGGGTTCGTAAACAAACCTCCGACTCATGCTCGAAAGCTGACACAGTACCAGGTGAGCAACAATGATCTCATCATTCATTACTTCCATTTTCGTCATTCATTATCTCTCACTTTTGTTACGTAATACTTTACTTAAGTACATAAGTATAACATACCACGTAAAGCCACATCATATACATAACATGGAACAACATTAACATCATAACAGCAGACAATGCATACATATCTTAAACAAGGGTAAGCCACCATAAAACATCATTTGTTAGCGCTTAAACTCTACTTCCCAAAATTTCAGAAAAAAAATCTAAGTCCCCAAAGAAATGCGAATGAACTTAGATAAATACGAATGAACAAATGCGAATGAAAGTCTTCAGAAAATATTCTAAGTGTCAAAAGAAATGCTGGTAGAACAAGTGCAGATGAACTGTAGCAAATGCGGAAGAACAAAAAGCAAATGCTGATGAACTGTAACAAAAATGCAAATGAACAAAAAGCAAATGCTGATGAACTGTAGCAAATATGGATGAACAAAAACTAACCTGCAATGCAACTTATACCATTTCTAGTTCCCAATCATCATTCTAACACATCCTTAACATAGATCTATCATGCTACACACTTAGAACATACTAAACATCATACACATCTTAGAAAACATCTAAAAACATACACCTAGTCGCACATCATGTTAAAATTTCATAGTTTGGTTTAGAAAACCTTTTGCCCCGTATGCATAACAGCCCCAAACACTTCAAAAACCAGTAAAATTGGGGATCTAGAACCCACCTTGAACAGTTTTCGAGTAGAACACCTCAAACCCGAGAACCCAATTGAAGTTCCAGCACCTAAAACCCACGAAAACGAGCACTAAACACCAGAATCTCAATCCAGAAGCTCAAATCCAGCAGAAAACAGGGAAGAAACACTTGAAAATCTTACCTTTTGAATATTTTCTTCCACTTTCTCTAACTAAAACCGTATGAAAGCTCCTTTTCTCTCACTAACCGAAAGTTGTAGGAGAGAACGAGAGATTATGGGCGCCCATTCCCCTTTTAAACCCCGCTATGTGCAAGTTTGGTCCTTGCACGCTTTAAACCCTTTCCTTTTGAAATAACTTCCTGTTTGCTCCTTTACTTTTCTTTTCTCCCTTTTTTTTGAAATTCGCGGGTGTTACAAGTCCACCCCCCTTATATAGGTTTTGTCCCCAAAAACTGTCACTCCTTAAAGAGATCTGGGTAGTGTCATCTCATTTCTTCCTCTGATTCCCCAAGTAGCCTCCATTCTTTCAATGCAATGACCATAGCTTCCACTTTATAGAACCCTTTGGATAAATACCCTATGGTACTCACAAAACCCAAGAAACTACGAATCTCAGATGGCGTCCTTGGAGACTTCCATTGCATCACCTCCTCAACCTTTGTCAGGTCTACCATAATCCCTTCAGGATTAACCACATGACCCAAAAGCTGAACCTCGCATAACTAGAACGCACACTTGGAGAACTTGGCGTACAGCTTCTCCCTTCGAAGCGTATCCAACACTTCCCGAATGTGACCGACATGTTCCTCTTAGCTCTACGAATAAATCAAAACATCATCAATGAACACAGTCACTGACTTATCTAACATAGGTCGGCACACCTGATTCATCAGATTCGTAAAGCAGCTGGCCCATAGGTTACACCATAGGAAATCACGAGGAACTTGTAGTGTCCATAACACGTATGAAAAGATGTTTTACGAATATCCTGCTCCACCTCAATTGATGGTAACCAGATCGGAAATATATCTTCGAGAACCAACTGGCACCGTGGAGCTGATCAAACGAGTCATAAATCCTTGGTAGTGGATATTGGTTCTTCACCGTCAACTTGTTCAACTCACGGTAGTCGATGCACATCCTCATGCTACCGTCCTTCTTCTTTACAAACAAGACCGGAGCACCCCAGGGAGATACTCGATCGCACGAACCCCTTATCCAGCAACTCTTGCAGTTGAGTCATCAATTTCTTCATCTCGAAGGGAGCTAATCGATACGGTGCCTTGGCAACAGGTTGGGCACCAGGTATCAGATCGACTTTGAATTCAACCTCATGGTTAGGTGGTACACTTGATATATCTTCTAGGAATACATCTGAGAAGTCACACATGACCGGTACGTCCATCAATCGTGGTATTGACGCATCCACATCTTTCACATAAGCCAGGTAGGCACTACATCCACGCCTCATGCACTTCTCTACCACCACCATTGAATTTACCTTTGGAACAATATTGACCCTATTGCCGTAGATCATCACCAAACTCCCACCAGGTGCCGTCAAAAAAATCATCTTCTTACGACACATGATGTTTGCCACCTTTGGAACAATATTAACCCTATGGCCTTTTGACTCTATGTCACAATCCTCTATGGCATCTGATATCCTAGTGGACTTACCGATAGCAGTTTCTACATCGAATGGCTTATTAATATTTCTACTCCTAACGGGCAACTTATCACAGAAGGCAGCAGGAATAAAACTCCTACTAGCACCAAAATCGAAAAGTACAGAGGCATAAGTTCGGTTTACTAGAAATGTACCTGGCACAATGTCAGGATCCACCCTAGCTTCCTCCCGGTTCATAGTGAATGCTCTGACCTTCATCCTCTACTCTCCTTCTCAGCCCTTTCTTTGCCCCGGAGCTCTCAGCCCTTGACTTCTTGCAGTCCCTGCTCATGTGCCCAGTCTCGCAACAGCTATAACATTTAGCCATGCAACAATCCCTTGCCCTGTGGCCCTCCTTCCCACACTAAAAGCAGATGTTAAATCCCTACTTACACTCACCCTTGTGACCTCTCCAACACTTCTTGCACGCCTCTTCCTTCCCTGTCATCATTTTTCAATCATCAACTCTTATCATCTTACCCTCAGCCACAAATCCACCATCATTATCCCGCCTCCCATTCCCATTCCTAACATTGTCCCGCTTCTTCTCCACATCCACCATCACCACAACCTCTCGTTCGTCATACAGTCTCCCCACCAGATCCACCACCGACCTAAACGTACCTGGCCGAGCGGCGATCAGATGTCTAGATTTATCTGCCGATAGAACTTGGATGTACCTATTGATCTTTCGTGACACAAGCGTCACCTGATCTGGCACCAACCTTGCTATCTCATTAAAATTCGTTGTATACCGCTGGTATGTGATGGTTCCTGCCTCCAGCTGTAGGAACTCCCTCTCGACCTTATCAAGCTCCCTATGAGGATAAAACTCCTTAATCACTAGCTTCTTCAGCTCACTCCACCTCATCCTCCCAATCGCCTTACTACCCTCGACCTGGACAACGTTGTCCCACCAACGTAAGGCCGGATCCACAAACGAGTGGGTAGCAAACTTCACCTTCTGATCCTCTCGGCACTCAGTGATATCAAGTACCGCCTCCATCTCTCTCACCCATTGGTGAGCAGTATCAACACTCCCATTTCCATCAAACGTTGGTGGCTTGCATCTTTGGAATGCCACATAGCTGCACCCCTTCGTGGTTTGCCGCACTGCTTCCTCTTCCTCACTGCCACTGGAGACAACTATCACACCCCAACCATAACGACGAAAACGTCGAGGTGTGAGGGTTAAGATTGTTCATGCCATACAACGCTAATTTAAAATGACAATATTATTAAATATCAATATTCATAACATACATTTAAGAAATAACATAAGTCAAACATTCAACAATACATAAGATTTCCAACATCATATGATAATAAGTGTCTTTTTATTTTAATCTAGGTCCAATCCTAGATGTAAGCAAGTCTTCAATAACAAGCTAAGCGGTACCATTTCCTGAAACATGTTAAAATAATGTCAACAATATGTTGGTGAGTTTCCATAGATTTTCATACATAGATATATATCAAAGATGGCAATTCACGTTATAGGTTATTGAATAAAGTAAATTAAGATGGATGAACAATTGTAACAATCAAACCTTGAAAAATATGGCCATTACAAGATTAAACGATTAGCTAAGTGTATTTGGTTCCCATAGTGCTCAAGAATACGACACTAGGAGCCGGCAATAACCTCGGCTTTAGCACCAAACAGGCTTGTCATGCCCATAGATCTATGACGTCACCAGACTAGCAATAGTTAATGATTGTATCTTACAATAGTTATCACATGATAATTACAAGTGTTCAAATAACCATGAGAACATAATATGAATCACACAAGTGTTACAAGATTAGAAACGTGGTTACAAGTGTGTTTATAATACGATTAACATGTTTCACCCCAAAAGTATGAAATAATATAAAAAGGGGTATGAAAACTCACATGGATAATAAGGATGGCAAATAAGAAGTCTTGTATATAATGCCGAGGATTCGTTAACATTCAACCTAAATGAACGACGCGTTAAGTTAATCATGATTGATACACGGGAATTCACAGTTTAAGTTTGTGATTAAATCATTAACCCATGATTTTAATTTTTAAGATATATATACATTTTTATTATTTTAATATTTAAATATTTAAATAGGAATTTTAGAGATTGAAACCATTAATAAAAGTTAGACTTTTATTATTAAGAATTATTATTTACTATTTTTTAAAATAGTAAATTTGTAAATTTAAATGATTAAAATAATTCTTTCAAACTCAATAGATGCACATTTTAAATATGTACATATATATATTTATTCTCATTCAAATATCTAATTGAGTTTGAAAATATATTTTATAAAGAAAATGAGGAATTTATTAAGTTGAAATTATTGAGAATTAAAGGGAAGTCATTACAATTTAAACTTAATAATAAATGGTATTTTGTAACAATTTTTATAATTTTTAAAATAAAAGAATAAGAATTTCTTAATTGAATTTTTAAGAAAATTTAAAGGAAAATAATTTTATTTAATTTCTGATTAAAAATAATTTTTATATGATCAATAATAATATTTAGATATTTTCTGAAATTTATAAATTAATGAAAACTTTAAAAAAAATTAAAGGCAGGGACTCGGGTTCGAACCCGGGTCCCTTGCCAAGCCAAGTAGTGTTCCAACCGCTAGGCCAAGGCCCTGGTCTGTGCAAGGAAGCAGAAATCGAGTTTTAAAAAAATAAGTTTCCCAGAAATCCCCAAATTTCATCCGAAGAACCCTAGTTTCGATTTGATTCGATTGAACGCCAATCAGGTTATGATAATGAAATTAACCTTGGGGCTTTTGATCCCCACATCAAATCGAGCATAATAATATGTTCAATTTACCTGTAGAGTGTTGTGTTGACAATTACGGCTCAAACACCACCCGTAACTGTTTTCTTGATTCGAATTGGTTGTGCGTGTGTGTTGTTCGAGAAATTAAGCTTACAGAGAGTTAAAAGAAATTAACACGAACAATTGCCCTCTAATTTATAACCTTAATTTGACCGATTAGGTGTCCAACGGTTTTAAGTTCGAACTTGGGTGTTACAAGTCGGTTTTGATTAGGTAAATTGTTGTTTCAAATGGAATTAATCATGTCATTGATTTTTAGTTGATTATACGAACGTATCACACGATTAATTGTATCAGTAATGTGATTTAAGTGCATAAATGGATTTTGTTTTGATGCTGGTTTGGTTTCGGTTGGGAGGGATGAAACCGATGTTTAAATTTCAAATTAACTGTGTGGTGGGGGTTCGAAACTGATGTTTGATGGTAAAGGATGGTTTAATTGGGTTGATATCGATGAGTTCGATGGTTTTGTGGGTGGCCGGAGCTTGGCCGGAGAGTTACCCGGAAAATCGGGGTGTTTGGGATTTCTTTTAAAAATCTACACTTTGGTCCTTGGGGTTCATGTTTTGTCAGTTTAATCCAAAGTTCAAGATTCAGTTAAAAACAAAATTACAGTTTAGTCCCTGCAGTTTTAGTTTTATTATTTTATCCCAAAATAATAAATTACAAATTTTTCTAAAATCTTAAAAATAATAAGACTTATACTATTTTATTTATTTCCATGATCAACGCTTAATATGTCTATTATTATTATTGGCATTATTTTTTTATTGTTATTTTCTTTATTATTATTATTATTATTAGCATTATTATACTTGTTATTATTTTTATTTTTTGTTATTATTATTATTATTATTATTATTATTCACTTAATTATTTAATGATATCTAAATTATAAGGATGCCAAAAAGGGTCAAGATACAAGAAGTTATAAACGAGTCCTCGTATATGCATTAATGACAAAACAACCACTTACAAGAGATAACGAAGTTAACAAACATTAAATAAAAAAAATACGAGAGGTCACAACAACCATTTCAGTCTCTGGTTGCTCCATCTCCCTTGAACCTCCTCCTTCACCCCTTCGCCTAGCAGTTTTCCTCTTCTTCTCTTTCTCCTTCTTCTCATCCTCCCTTACAGCTCTATAAACCTCGGTCACCACAGATGGTAGAATCGTCTGCATGACTTGATGAACCTCCTCAACCACCTCCTCCTTCACTAAGGCTCTAAGATTAGCACTTTTCGTCCCTACCTTCGTAGTGACAAAGCTCGGGGCTCTTTAGGAGCCGTCTCGATAGTTCTAGCCTTCTTCCTAGCGACACGTGGCCCAACACCACGTCCACCACGTACTCCACCTCGGGAAGCCTTTGAAGATCTACAACCAGCCATCTCTAAGCACTACAAGATTCAAACACCAACACGATCATTCAAGGTAATAGCTTAGATCCTGTCAAGTATAGTAAGTCCCTAATTACAGTGGCTAGTTGTGATTATCCACTTACTTTACTCTTCATTTTCCAAGCATTCCCTATCCTGACTACATCAGTATCCAAATCTACAAAAAGGCACATATTACACATAACACGTGCACATAATTCCCTTTTATTAACCGTCATAAAACGTTTACATAAAACTTTTTCCTGTAGGCATGTAGCTACTAGGACTAGCATCCCTTTCCCTTTTGGTCCCATTCTCAATTTAAGTTTAGGTTCTTTGAAAATAATTTACCCATTTCTCTTAAACTTTGGCTTTGATACCAACTTATAAGGCCCCGTTCCCGGGACGCTTACAGTTGGTCAATCATCGCACAAAACATATAAAATTTATCGTTTTGCAGTAGAAATTTAAACTTTTCATTAATAATTAAAACATGTCAATACATCATATCTTTAATTTACATCATCAAATATTGTATTAATAAAATATCATCTCAAAATGTGGATGCCAGACTCAAAATATTCCCGGTAGCATATGCATCCATGCCTGCACCTCCTCAGCATCAACAATACCTGCCAACTATTATGCATACAAAAAGTTAGTGACACTGAGTGAGTTCTAGTTTTCATAATAAAATACTTTACATTACGTTAAGACATATCCTTTACTTTCGTTCATGATCACACATCATACGTACATCTAGATAATAGTTATTATCTTCATCATCGTTCATCATAATTCGTCTTTTACTTCTTTACGGATCCTGCCTCATGTTATACCCCCGACTCGTCCTAAAAAGATGGTACTATGCAAGGGTTTATAAATAAACCTCTGTCTCATGCTCGAAAGCTGATACAACACCGAGGTACACGACAAGGATCCCATCTCAACTCATATGCTAAACCCCCGGCTGATGCTAAAAAGGCTGACACAGTATCGGGGTGAGCAACAAAGATCTCATCGTTCATTACTTCCATTTTCATCATTTGTTATCTTTCACTTTCGTCACGTAATACTTTACTTATGTACAAAAGTATAGCATACCACGTAAAGCCACATCATATACATAACGTGGAACAACATCATCATCATAATAGCACACAATGCATACATATCATAAACAAGCATAAGCCACCATAAAACATTATTTCTTAGCACTTAAACTCTACTTCCTAAAATTTCAGAGAAAATCTAAGTCCCCAAAGAAATGCGGATGAACAAATGCGGATGAAAGTCTTTAGAAAATATTCTAAGTGTCCAAAGAAATGCTGGTAGAACAAGTGCGGATGAACTGTAGTAAATGTGAAAGAACAAAAAGCAAGTGCTGATGAACTGTAGCAAATGCGGATTAACAAAAAGCAAATACGGATGAACTGTAGCAAATGTGGATGAACAAAAACTAGCCTGTAATGCAACTTATGCTATTTCTAGTTCCCAATCATCATTCTAACACATCCTTAACACAGATCTATCATGCTACACACTTAGAACATACTAAACATCATAGACATCTTAGACAACATGTAAAAACATACACCCAGTCGCACATCATGTTAAAATTTCATAGTTTGGTTTAGAAAACCTTATGCCTAGTATGCATAATAGCCCCAAACACTTCAAAAACTAGTAAAAGACGGGATCTAGAACTCACCTTGAACAGCTTTTGAGTAGAACACCTCAAACCTGAGAACCCACTTAAAGTTCCAGCACCTAAAACCCACGAAAACTAGCTCTAAACACCAGAATCTCGGTCCAGAAGCTTGAACCCAACAGAAAACAAAAAAGAAACACTTGAAAATCTTACCTTTTGAAGATTTTCTTTCACTTTCTCTCACTAAAATCGGTTGAAAGCTCCTTTTCTCTCACTAACCGAAAGTTGCTGGAGAGAAAGAGAGGTTATGGGCAGCCATCCCCCTTTTAAACCCCACTATGTGCAAGTTTGGTCCTTGCACGCTTTTAACCCCTTGCTTTTGAAATAACTTCCTGTTTGCTCCTTTACTTTTCTTTTTTCCTTTTTTTTATATTTTAAGGTGTTACACTTATGCAATTATTCTATACCCTTGACTAGAATCAGTTCACACATAATTCTCGATTCATATTCTAAGGAATTGTCCCTAAATCAAAATGATTTTCAAATTTTGATTGTTATTTATGTTTTTTAAATCCTGTCAAAGTCTAAGTCCCCTCATAGACCTGGAGTACACCTAGGCATTCTTTGTTGTGCTAAGCACACACCTGAATGACCTAAATTGTGATCCTTAAAAGATTCCTAAAGAGGAACACATCCATCTTGGATGAACACTCAATAAAGTCTTCTTGACTATATTCCCTGTAAATGAATCAAAAAAATCCCAAAGAGGATCTCCTTCCAAAGTGAAGTGAAAAAGAATCCCAATGAGGATCAACCTACATGGATCAAATTAAGCATTTATAGTCCTAAGTAGCTAGGTTTTATGTATTGAAAGTGCTTTCTAGCATATCTTGAGGAGGGTTGTACCAATCATATAATCAGATGTGGGGTACATATATCCCATGTCAATCAACTCAAAAACATGATAATCACTCACTGTTTAAATCAACCATTAATACGATGCTTGAGTTTAAGTGGATCAATATATCTATAATCAACATTGTACTTGTCTATGTCTATTCTCAAAACCATACAAACAACTCAGTGAGAATTATAGACTAGTATGATCTCATGGTATGTACAAGAGATAATGTGCAAACATGATAAACATTCATTTTTGGTAAGATACTATCTTCTCTTGCTAAATGATTAACAAACAAGCAAATTGGACTTTCATAATTTCCATATTAAATCATATAAAGTTTTGTCATTTTATAAAAAGGTTTTATAAATATGCAAAAATTTAGGGGGAGAAATTGAACATGAAATTATCAAAGGCAGCAGAATTGCGCATTTCTATAAATTTCAAATTTTGATATTTTCAAAATTTTGAAAAACAAACAAAACCAAGTCAAGCTAACACTAACAAACAGAAGGTTGACACGCTTACATTTGTTTATTTTATTGCACAGTATTACTTATGAGTAATATCAAATCATCAATATATTGAATATGTTAAAATTCAATATTTTAACATACATTTTAAATCAAATTTTTAAACAAACATTTTGATTTAAACAAAATTTAACATTTCGAAACATTTCTCAAACATGCTTCGGAAGATTAATTTTTTCAAAATTAGCTTCGGAAGAAAATTTGTCAAAAATGCTTCGGAAGATTAATTGTTCAAAATTAGCTTCGGAAGAAAGCATTTCAAAATATTTTTAAAATTTTGACAATTTTTCACACAACAGATGAGCAAATACTACATCCGCTGTAGGAACAGTACCACACAAAACATTTCAAGTGTCCACAGCGTATGAACACTATTCATCCGTTGTGAACAAAGCTCTTAAAACATTCAAAGTATCCACAGCGCATGAACAAGGTTCATCCGCTGTGAATATTCATTAAAACATTCAAGTATTCCACAGTGCATGAACTTTGCTCATCCGCTGTGAACATTTCAAACATATGATCTAAGGATCCACAGCGCATGAACAAATGTTCATCCGCTGTGAACAATCAGTTCAATGCTCCAAGGATATACAGCATATGAACAAAATGTTCATTCGCTATGACTACAGTTCTCACACGCAGCATATAAGCTATGTGCACAACGCATGAACAAATTGTTCATCCGCTGTGTGCACAGTACAACATATACCGCACAGTGTAAAATGCACAGCGCATGAACACTGTTCATACAACGGATGACCTAATATTAATTTTGAGTCATTTTTGCACAGCGCATGAACACTGTTCATACTGCGGATGACTTGCACATGAATACTGTATCCACAGTGGATAGTCTTTTGTCCACTGTGTATATAAACCACACTTGCACAATTTTTCTTTTTCATCACCAGAGAAAGAGAGAGAAAACATTCAAAATTTCAAACGTTCTTCCTAAACCCTTAGACCCTCGACATTCAGTTCAATCATAAACCCTAACATACATTGATTAAACTCTAATTTGTTGATCCAAAAGGTATAAACACATGATAGAAACCATAAATCATCCATTTTAACATCATTCGAACAATATCAGATTCATACATTGTTCGACTCTATCGACCTAAGAACATTCAATCGACAATATAAAAATTGATGTTAATAATCACATTAATATTTGAAATCATGTTATTAGGGCTTCATTGAATGTGTTTAGGCTGTTCATTTGATGAAATTTGAATAAGTGTTCATAATGAACATGAACCGACATGGTGTTCATGACATAATCACACAAAAGTACTGTTTGATCTTGGAAATGTTGAAAAGTTTTTAATAAGTGTTAAAACTTGGTAAACATCTTCAAAAGATGACTGGGTTTGAGAATTAGATTCTCGGTTGATGTGACTCAACCTAGGATCGAATATGCAGACTAAGTCAGTAATATAGTTGTGGAATCACTATATTACAGAATAGATGAACCTGAAATAAATGTTTGAGTAAATGCAGTACATGAACACCGAAGTCACTAATGTATAATATTGATGTTATAACTGTTGAAGACCAAAAAGCTTACAAAGTTAGGGTATGTGACCCTATTTATAGGCGTATACATTGCCTGTACAAAAGACTAAACTAACCCTGATCTATATAAGTGAATCTAGTCTAAATACAAAATAAATATAAAACAGTGTAAGTTGTTCATCCGCATTAGTTCATGCGGATGAACAAGTCTTCATCAGCAGTTGTTGTTTGTAGTCAGCATTTGTGTTTGCTCACCCGCATTAGTTAATGCGGATTAATAAGTCTAGTCAGTATTTACTGTTGTTCATCTGCATGGACTAATGCGGGTGAACAATCTTTGTCAGCATTTCTTCAGTTCATTCGCATGGAAAAATGCGGATGAACACTTCTGTTCAGCATTAGTTGTCTTGATCCGCATTTGTTAATGCGGGTGAACAAACACTTGTCAGCATTTGTTCACTAGTCATCCGCATTAACAAATGTGGGTGCTCTATACTTATCTTTTCTTGTCTTCTGTTGATGATGTCTTCTGTGTTCTTCTGTTGTTTTCTGTAACTAATGTTCTCCAACCAGAACAACCTCCAACCACTTCTTGAGTTGGCAAGTATGATCCTTCCAGGGTCTAACAATACTCCCCCTAAGGATTATACTACCTAGGTTCCTTAAGATTATGATGGAGTTGGTGGTTGTGAAGATTCTGGTTGGTCTTCTTGTGATGTCTTCTGTTGGACTTTTGGGGAGAAAGTTGCAGCAGCTTTTATTTGTGATTCAGGTTGTACCATTGAGGGATCGATAATGGCCTTGATCATATTGGAAATGTCTTTTGCTTCTTTCATCTTTTCTCTGCTCAGCACATGTATCTTCATCTCACTCATGGTGTAGATAGCAGCAAGGGGCATTTGTTTCAAAAAGATGGGTTCCCAAACTGAAAAGGAAGATAACCCATCTCTTTGAATTAGCAATGACCCTTCAGCATCAACCTCTAACTTGATAATATTGCCCATCTGTATTGGCACCTTTCTCTTCTTCCTTTGTTCCCTTTTATTATTGATTCTGTCAAATGCCATCTTCAAGATCTTAACACACTTCAACATAAACTCCAGATCATCTTCAGTAGCTTTGTTTTTGAGGGCTCTGAAGTGTCTTGTGAAGATATAGTGTATGTAAGACTCATCTAGCAGTCTGACCTCATAACCACTAAAGATTCTAATTTCAGGGGCTTCTTTTCGTCCCCATGTTCTTTCAATCACAAGCTCATAAGTTTCTTCATCATAATAAACATTAGAAATGGGCTTTGACTTATTAGTGCCTGTAATCATCTTTCTTTTCAGACTTTCAGTTGGCTTTACATGCAATTCAGGGAATACTATTTCTTCTACTTCTTTTGTTATTCTTTTATCAAATGGGTTGTTGAAGGTCTTGTCTTTTCTTGTGCAAATGGATTTCAGTGATTTGAAGTTGTTAGTTCTTTTAAACATTTTCAAAATATCAGCAAATTCATATCCTCTATACATGCCAGCAGGATTCACTAGATCAAGCTCAACAGTTCTTTCAGATCATGAACTTTCAATGCATTGACTAAAGCTATATACTCAGTGAAGAATTGTACCAATCCTGATATTCTTTTCACCATGAACATATTCCAGTCATTGTCATACTTCTAGGCAATGATTTTAACATCATTTTTGCCACTTGGAGTAGACACCCCTCTTATTAATTCAGCAGTGGTTAGCCCTTCTTGGAGGTTGAGCTGAGAAGGCTCTATAAACCACTCTAAATTCTTATGTAAAATAGGGCCCAGAACATCTTTATCTTTAACTGTCAGCTGCACATCTTGTGCTGATGTTCTTGTTCTGGGCTTCTGGGAAATTACTTCTTCTTCAATTGCCTTCAATCTGTTATTCATGTCATTCAACAATTTTAACATTGCAACCCTTAGGGAATTGGTCTTCATGTTACCAAGTTTTCTTTTTGTAAACCCTTGTTTGTTAAGATAGTCCTTTATTTCCCTATCAGACATACCATAGGGATCAGGAAACATAGACTGTTCAGCATCTTTCTTTATTGATTTTAAGATGGAATGTGTTGTCTTTTCAGCCGTTTTCTTTTCAAAATCTTTCCTCATCTCATACTCTGTTACATATGATGGATCCAACAGCTTTTCTATCTTCTTTACTTCTTCTACGATCTCATCATAGGTCATGTTGAATACCATATCAGCTTCATAGCCATGATTGATCAGATACATAGCATGAATCATCAGATCATCAGTTTTGGCCTTTTCAATCAAGCTTTCTACAGATTGCTCAATAATAGCTAGGCTGGTCACATCATCATGTGTCTTTTGTTGTTTGTTCTCAGAGTCTTCTTCCTCCAGCATTATCACTTCCAAAGTATGCTGTAACTCTTTTTTCAGCCTGCTCATGTTCAACCAAAAATTCACAATTGCTGCCAAACTTCTGGGATCATCTTTGGTTTTCTTTTTAGGTTGTTCTTCCTCAACCATAAAAAGTTTTCCTTTTGTCTTTTCTGATAAATACTTCCTTTTTCTTATGTATGTCATCATTTTTGATCCTGATGATGAAGCTTCATCAGTTTTGGCCTGTTGTTCTTGTTCAACAGCCTTAATTTCAGGAGTGATTCTTTGTTGTTCAGCCTCAACAGCTTCTTGTATGTTCAATTTAGTAGTTTCTTTTTCTTTGAACTCATCACAAAGTCTTTTAATTAGACTTTGTTGTTCAACAGACAACACAACTGCAGGCACAGGCTGCATTCTTAACTCTTCTTCAATTGGCACAGGTTTTGAAGGAATTTCTACAATAGAATCAGAGGGGGACCTTATGTATTTGATATAGTCCCAAAACTCTTCATCTATGATTAATTCACGGGAAGAATACCTGTCCAAGTCATCACTCAATTCTTTCATCATAGTAGCATCTGCAGATGAAGGTTCAGAATAAACCACTATTTCCTAACTGGATTCAACCCTGACTTCTTCTTCCTTTTCTTGTTCTTGTTGTTGTTCTGCTACTTGTTGTTCAATTTCATCATTAGATTTCTCATCCTTTTCTTTTATAATTTCATCTTTCAATTTCACAAGGAGTTCTAGTTCATCAACTCTTTTTGTTAAGTCATCATTTCCTTTTGTGAGCTTATCAATTAACTCATTTTAAGACTCAATCAAGGTTTCTTGTTCCTCCATTGCTTCTGTTTGTATGGCAACAGTTTCAACAAACCCATACACTTCTTCTCTTGCCATTTCCAAAGAGGATTTTGGTTTACTGATTTCATCATCCTTCATCCTCATCTCAGCTTCATACTTTTCTTTTGACTCCCTTAGTCCTTTTTCGTTTTCATCTAACTCTTGGAGTCTACCACTGAGTACCCCTGACCTCCTATTTAATGTATTCTCTAGTCAAGACACTTTTGCCATCAGTTCAGATATCATCTTATCTTTATCATCTGGTCTGTTTATTTTTAATTTAGCAAAGCTCTCAGAAGGAGCATCTTCAGAGTCAATTTGTCTCTATGGAAGAGGTGCAAACTATTGATTATCTTCCTCATCATCAGATGATTGAGAAGAATCTGTGGAACTAGTAGATTCACCAGAACTTTCAAATACAACAACAGCTTCATGTGCAGGGGTTTCTTGTGATTCTTGATGCGTATGAATAGGAGAACATGATTGTGGGATAATGGGATCAACCCTAAAAGGGGATAAAACAATAGCTTCTTGTATTGTTTCACCAGAGTGAGGGTCACCAATCAAAGGTGACACTGTTCTAATTAGTTCTTTAGATTCTGCATGCTCATCAACATGGTATTGATCATGAGCAGCAGCCTGCTTCACTGATTGTTCTGGAGCTTCTTCTTAAACATTCACTTCATGAATTGGTTCCTCATCAGGAACATCAGCTGCCATTTCTTGTGCAGGTTCCTCAATAGGAACATCATCATGTAAAACAGATTCTTGTTGTTGTAATTGTTCCTCATCCATTGGCACATCATTTTGGGGATCTATTTGTTGTTGCATCCAAGGTAAAAGTGGAAAGAAAGTACCACTATAGAAATTTCTTGGATCTCTCTTCTTGATGTACTTCAAAGATTTTGCATTATAATGAGGAATTTCAAGAATGGGGCCTTTTAAAACCATATCAGGAAAGGCTTCATTAATAAGACACTGAATGAATCTGGGATACATTAAGAACATGTTCCTTCTCCCCTCTTGAATGTTTGCCATCATTCCATTAAAGACATAGGCTGAAAAGTTGTAGGGTCTGTTAGAGCAGAGGGCACAGACCAATGAAGATGTAGTTAATGGTATATCATTCCACCCAGATTTTCTTTTAGATAAGTAGTGTTTGATATAATGAATGAGAAACCTCCACTGCAAATCTACCAATCCTTTCACTGTTTGTTTTGCCTCAAATCCACCCTCATATCCAATGTCAGCAAAGAATGACATGATATCTTCTTCACCAAATTCAGTTGGAGAATCAGGTTCATGTTCAAATCTCAAGCATTGTCTTATTGTTTGCTCAAAGATTATCAGTGTATGATCAGCAGTTATT
Organism: Flaveria sonorensis; assembly: GCA_025506505.1. NCBI lineage: Eukaryota > Viridiplantae > Streptophyta > Magnoliopsida > Asterales > Asteraceae > Flaveria > Flaveria sonorensis. Next base: position 63,481,859 of record CM046433.1, on the reverse strand, counting down.
CTTCCTGAAATTACTTTTTCTCCATCATTGTCTACGACTTCTGCATTACTCCAAAATGATCTGATATAGTTCTCAAAGATCACTGGTCTAACTGTAATGGCATAGGCTACTCTGGTAGTGGCAATAAATCTGATCATGTCTCTGAGACCTTCTGCTTCAGGGACATCTGGATTGAGAAAACCACTGACATTGTGGAGCTTGCTCCAAGTCAGGTTAGCCATTATGTAATCTAAACACAAAGAGGATGAATTAGTGAGAATTGTGTGTGATTTGTTTAATTTTGACTTTTTAGGTCAAAAATGAATTCTGCTTGTTACTGTTACATTAGGTTGTTTGACCTAATTTTGATTTTTCATGAAGAACAGTTCAAAGTTTTGTTTCTTTGTGTTGGGATACACTGATTTTGATTGTGTTTTAATAGGTTGTTTTGATGTCAACATTGTTATAAACTAGTATCCCCTGTTCATCGATGTTTTATGTGTTCTTAGAACAACATGAAATCTTTGATGTTTACATCGATCATTGGTTTTAATGAACTCTGTCATTCATCTAAATCTAGTGTTCTTGAGTGTATTTGAAGAATTTCACAAGATTAGGGTTCCATTTCAAGGAATTTTGTTTAACAGTCGAAGTATGTAAGAAACTGATAATCACCTTTTAGTTGACAATACTTCGATTTAACAGACAATGTTGTTTGTTTTGATGTTGGATTTGAACAAAATGAAGCTTGATTAGTGTAGATTTGAACTCAAAAGAAGAATGGTTTTCTGGCACTCGACTCTCTATAAAAGTTCACTCAAAAATTTGAAAAGTAATAAATGACCCATATTAAATGAGTATTTATAGAACATTTCATATTTTTCACAAATTTTACAAGTGCAGAAAATTTTTACTGTTGCAAATGCGCATATAGAATTTTTATCGGCGCATTTACTGTAACAAATGCTGATGATCAAATTCAAATGTCAGCATTTACTGTAACAAATGCGGAAGAGTTAATTTTACCTATCCGCATTCACTGTAGCAAATGCGAACGGAAAAAGTTAATTTATCAGCATTTACTATAGCAAATGCGTGAGAACAAATGACTTGTCTGCATTTACTGAGACAAATGCGGGTGACCAAATTTAACTTATCAGCATTTCATGTAGCAAATGCGGGTGAACAAATGACTTGTCCGCATTTACTGAGACAAATGTGGGTGACCAAAGTTCACCCTTGGAAATGTTGATGAGTTAAGCTATCCGCATTTACTGTAGCTAATGCGGATGAACAATTTGTTGTCCGCATTAGTTTACTTGTACAAAAACAGTTACTCGCATTGGTTAAATGACAGGGTTACCTTCACCCGCATTACCCAATGCACTTACCCGCATTAAATTTTGAACTAGTCCAAAATTGATGTAGTTACAGTGAATGATTTTGACTAGTTTGTACAGCTACTTCTGATTTTATGAAGATGAGTCTGCATTTTTGTTGTTTTATGAAGATTTTACAGATTCTGAGATTGTCAATTCTTACTTGGATTGTCATGTATCTTGATGTGACACAGATTCCCAACTTGACTGATTTTGGAACATATTCATCTTTTGAAGCTGATTATGGAGTAATTTCCATACAGACACAATCAATTTGACAAAGTAGTCAATTTAATGTTTGCAAATTTCATGTTTTTGTAAATATTTCCTTTTAAATTTTTTCCCTAAAGTTTATATCCATGCGGGATAAAAACTTTAAATAAAATTTATAAAATTTTAGGACAATATTTCTGAACTGTTTAATTGTTTTGCACTTTTGTTTGAAATTTTGGGATCATATCAATCTTATCTTTCATAAGTGCAAGTTGTCTTGAGCTTATTGATTGAAGGTATATTTGTCCTTTTAAACTCAAACTTGATCAATATTGTAATGCATGTGATAATTATCATGTTTTGATTGAATTAAACATTCAACATGAACCTCACACTCAAGCATAGAAAGATCAACTATCCTCATGTACTGTATGGTAGAAATTTTTCACAACTTTTAATACCTGGTCATTTAAATTATGAAGTCTCATTCATTTTGGTAAGGGGGATCCACTTTGGAATTCTTTAACCTGGTCCTTATTTAATGTGATCCACATTGGGATTCTTTTTGCTCTTCACTTTGGAAGGTGATCCACTTTGGGATTCTTTTTGTTATATTATTTTATTTGTCATCCGTATTGGATGTGTTCCTCATTGGGAATCTTTTTGGATCTAGACATCATCACTATGTGCTTGTTTCCCTAGGTCTTTGCTCAGTAAAACAAAGGAGAAACTGATGGTTTAATGAGATTCATAAAGTATCATGACCTGATGTGTTTAGGTTGCTACACATTCACACACTTGGATAAGTTAGATACTTACATGCTCTAAGATGATGCATTCACAGTTGAGTGTGATCTTTAGTTTATCATAGCATTTATCTTCTGTTCTAAGTTGAGCCTACCCACATATCAGGTAAGTCATGTCAGTCTTTCAAGATATTGAATTAAGCACAGTGAATGATATAACGACTGTAATTATATCATTTCCCAAATAAAGTACAAATCAAGGACTTCAACAAAAATTGATTTCCTTTTGTAATTTTGTGAATTTTTTAATGTTTTTGTAGAGATTTTACTCAAGGTTAATCATGCCGATTGATTGGACTAAGAATTCAAACCGACTAGGGTCAAATGCCTTAGTAAACAAATCAGCTAGTTGATTATCTGTGTTAACCTGAATCAGCTTGATTAAACCTTTTTCAGCACAGTCTCTCAAAAAGTGATATCTAATTTCAATATGTTTTGTTTTTGAGTGCTGAACTGGATTATTTGTTATGAAGACTGCAGCAGTGTTGTCAATATGAATTGGTGTGTGCAAGAAATTGAAACCATAATCAAGCATCTGGTTTTGAATCCAGAGAACTTGAGAGCATCAAGCTGATGCTGCTATGTACTCAGCTTCAGCTGTCGATACAGAAACATTGGTCTGTTTCTTGCACTGCCATGACACCAGTCTGGGACCAAAAAATTGACAACCGCCAGATGTGGATTTTCTATCAAAATTGCATCCCCCGTAGTCACTGTCGGTGTTGCATAGAGATTGAAGTCTCCATCCTTTGGATACCATAGACCAAGAGCAGGTTTGCCCTTAAGATCTTTGAATATCCTCTTGACTGCATTCACGTGAGATTCCTTGGGATCTGCTTGATACCTGGCACATACACAAACACCAAACATAACATCAGGTCTACGGGCTATTAAATACATAAGTGAACCAATCATGGATCGATAAAGAGTCTGATCCACAGATTTGCCATCTGTGTCTGGGCCAATCTTAACTTTTGTATCAACAGGTGTTCTGATGGACTGACAGTCTGCAAAGTGAAACTTCTTCAACATAGATTCAACATATTTGGATTGGTTGATGAAGATTCCACTGGATGTTTGTTGTACTTGAAGACCCAAGAAGAAGGTGAGTTCTCCTATAGCACTCATCTGGAATTTTGAATGCATAAGATATTCAAAGTCTTTGCAGAGCTATTTGTTAGTGGAACCAAAGATAATATCATCCACATATATCTGGATAGCAGCATCTCATTTCCTTTTCTCTTTCTGAACAAAGTCTGATCAATCTTTCCTCTTTCATAGCCATGGTCAAGGAGAAAAGATGACAGAGTCTCATACCATTTCCGAGGGGTTTGATGTAAACCATACAAGGCTTTATCAAGATTGTATACCCTGTGAGGGAAATCAGGATCCTCAAAGCCTGGTGGTTGACTCATATAAACTTCTTCAGAGATCTTTCCATACAAGAATGCACACTTCACATCCATTTGATAGACAATGAATGTCATGGATGCTGAGTATGCAAGAAAGAGACGTATTGCTTCTAATATGGAAATAGGGGCAAACACTTCATCATAGTCTATTCCTTCTTCTTGTGTATAGCCCTGTGCTACCAATCTTGCTTTGTTTCTGATGACGATCCCTCTATCATCAGTCTTGTTTCAGTACAGCCATCTGGTGCCGATAGGGTATTGACCTTTGGGAAGATCCACTAGCTGCCATACTTCCTGTTTCTTGAACTGTAACAACTCTTCCTGCATTGCCTCAATCCAGCTATTGTCTTGTAATGCCTCTTTAATGTTTTTGGGTACTGTTTGACACAGGAAACAAGAAAACAAGCAGATGTTTGCTATGTTTGACTTGCTTCATGTCACCCGCTCGTCTAAATCACCAATAATGTTGGACACTGGATGATTCTTGTGTGTCATGGTAATTGGAATCAGATCACTAGCAATGGACACATCAAGATTGGAGACATTCAGGTCATCTTGGTGCGAGGCATCTTGTTGTTGTAGTGTGGGAGAGTGATGATCAGAATCAGAGGGAACACCATCTTTAGCTTCAGCAGCACTCTGAATACTCTCATCATTTCCATCTCTGTTAGTATCAGCTGGTGCATGAGTTGGTTCTGAATGTCTCACTTCAGTTGAAGGTTCAGCTGAAGGAGATGGCATTGAATTGCGACCAGAATCTATTGAGATACTATCATTTTGTGTAACTTGATGGATAGGATCAGCTTGTAATGGCACTTCTTCATTGTCTTGATCAGTAGAAGGAGGAATCATTGGGAAGTCTGTTCTTCTTTCAACTGACCCTGATGTTCTTGTGTTTGAAAAATGAACTGATCAAAAGATCTTGTAAATGAATCAATATCAAACAACCAGTCAGGACCAATTGTTAATTTGGGAAACGAATGCTCATTGAATTGAATATTTGTTGATTCATCAATGATGTTTAATCTAGGTTAAACACCCTAAAAGCCTTAATCCACGAAAAATCCCTCGTCAGACTTAGGAGCAAACGTTCCTAAATGGTCTCTGGTGTTCAATATTGAGACAGTACAACCAAATGACTTCAAAAATCCAATGAATGGTTTTCTGTGAAAAAGAAGTTCATAAGGAGTTTTATTATGTTCTTTGATTATCAGAGTTCGATTTTGCATAAAACATGAAGTGTTAACTGCTTCTGCCCAAAATGTAATTGGCAGTTTTGCATCAGCTAGCATTGTTCTTGCTGCTTCAATGAGTGTTCTATTCCTTCTTTTAGCAACTCCATTTTGTTGTACAGTACGAGCTGCACTGAACTGATGAACAATGCCTTTTATTGTGCAAAATGAACTCATGCTTTCATTTTTAAATTCCATCCCATTGTCACTTCTAATAGATTTTACTTTTAAATCAAGTTGATTTTCAATTTTGGTTATAAAATCTATTATGATTTGGGACGCCTTATTCTTATGAAGTAGGAAGAAGACCCATGTAAATCAAGTAAAGTCATCAATGATCACTAAACAATAATGCTTCTTGCCAATACTTATGACGTGAGTCGGCCCGAAGAGATCCATATGAAGTAACTTCAATGGACAATTGTTAGTGTTCACAAGTTTTGGCTTATGAGATGATTTATGTTGTTTTCCTTTGAGACACGCGGTACAGTGGTCAACAAAATGAAATTCCTTTTGAGGAAGACCAATTACATGGTTCCCTTTGACCAATCTATTCGTATTTTTAAAATTCGTGTGTCCTAAGCGTCTATGCCAAAGTTGTGATTCATCAAATGATGCTTTAGACAATAGACATGTCTTTTCTGATGGACGAGTAGAATTAAGGTTCAAAACATAGGTGTTATTCTTCCTCTGAGTCTTCAAGACAACCCATTCTTCAGGAATATGAAATCCTGGTTTCAAGATGTAGCAATGAGTGTCAGTGAAATGAGTAGAATATTTCTTATCACAAATTTGGGATACACTGAGTAGATTGAATTTCAGCTGCTCGTAGTAATTGACTTTGTCAAAGCTCAGAATCCCATTCGTCACTGAACCTTCTCCTGTAATTCTACCGCCCTGTGAATTTCTGCCGAATACCACAGTAGTTCCTTGAATGTGCTTGAAATCATGAAGGAGGGAACTGTCTCCTGTCATGTGTCGGGAGCATCCACTGTCCACATACCACAAACTGTTGGACCTGTATGAATGACCTACATGCACCAAGAACTAGTTAGACGGAGGAACCCAAGCCATGATGGTCTTGGGTTGACCTTTTGCATCGATCACTGTAATCTCTTGATACTTACCTTTTGTTTGATTTTTTGAAGAAGAGGATGTCAGTGATTTTCTATTGTTCTTTTGATGTTTGATTTCATCAATTTCCTCTGACGAGTCAGAAGAGTAAACAAACCTTTCCTTTTGATTCTTGTGAACATGATGATTATGTTTTAGGTTTTCTGAAATCATTTTGATGTTGTTCTTTTGAAGAGATTTTAGAGGTTTGTTTTGTTTTGTCGGACTTTTATGTCTGACTTTATCAGTTGAGATTGATGAAATTGGCTTGTTTAGTGTTGTTTTCAAGCCTTTCTGATTGAAATAACAATCAGCTGTGTTGTGATTTGTCATATCACACAATGAACAGTATTTATTAAAATGAAAATTTCTTGTAGAATGGTTGTTCATGTTATAGACAGAACAGTACTCGGTGAAGTAGCACTCATCTGTGGTGTGATTTGACATATCACAAAAATCACAATAGGGTTGCTTGATTTTTAGCTTAGATGAAGAAGACATAGCAGTCTTTGGGGTAGTAACAGATTGTTTCATAACTCTGTTTTGCTTTGCTTTGTGGGACTGATGCTGCTTCTTTCTGTATTGCCTTATTTCCCTATCGAATTGTTCTACATGTTCTTTGTTGAAAATATCAAACCCAATTCCTTGTCTGATATTTGATGAAGATGGTGAATCAGATTTCACTTTAGATTTTTGAACAAAAGTGGTTTTTCCTTTGGTAACTACGAGAACTTTGGTTTTATCCTTGAAGTTCAATGAAACTTTATCTGATTTTCTTGAATTTTTAGGAGATATGATCTCATAATCAGATCTGCTTTCAGCAAATAGTTTCACTGAGCATTTAGCATTGTGCTTCAATTTAAGATTTTGTGGAACAAATTTTACAAAAGGCACAATAGCTTTGACTGGGTTCTTTGGTTTCTTGATAACCACAGGCTTGTCTGAGCACTCCTTGATTTTGATAGGATGACCCAATCTGATTTTATCCTCATCAGTTTCAATGTAAACACCTGATTTGTTTTGAGGATTTGTTGTTTGAGAAATCTTTGATTTGGTTACAATAATTTTAGATTCTTTTGTATCTGATTGAGTAAGTGACTCAGGCATAACAGTATAGTTATCATTATATGGAGGAGGACAAGTTTTGTAGCCTTTCCCAGTCATATCTTTAGCCACTCTTTGGGAGATTAGTAGCTCTTACAGCTTGACTGAAGACAGCTGAAGCTTTTCAAGTTTCACTTCAGTAGCTGATTGCTCAGCTTTTGACTCGGTTAACAGTTCAGTTAACCTTTCATTTTCAGCTGCAAGGGCATACTTCTCTCCATGAAGTGTTTCCATTTCAGACAGCAAAGACTTGATTTTAATTTCAAAAATTCTCATTTCTTGTTTGAGCATTTTTGATTTTACTTTTTCTTTTTTTATTTTATTGGCCATTTTATGATTGTGTTCTCTGTACCCCTGTACTTCAAGAACATACCTCTCAGAACATAAGTTAGATTTTACCTCTGATGGTATTGGAGAAGGACCATCATTGATATGAGCCATTAGAGCATGGTTCTGGAATTGAGGTTGAACTTCCTCTGCATACAGGCTCCAGTCACACACTCCATCTTGTCTGATGACAAGAGCATTTGATGTTGCTGACTGCTTCCTTTAGATTGATGTGTCAGCAGAGGTTGGCTTTGGTGAGGTTGCTGCTGCTGACTCTGTTGTTGTTGTTGATTGTTGTTCCTTGGATGATAGTTGGTATTGTGCTGAGTAGAATGCTGGTCATGTGATGGTCATTTATAGCTTGTATTGTTTCTTCTGGGAGAGTTACATTCCCTAGAGAAATGACCAGCCATCCCACAGTTGAAGCGTTTAACTTTAGATTTATCATATCCCAGTTTGGTGTTCTCATTAAGGCTCAGTTTCTTCCCTTTGCGAAAGAATTTCTTTGCTCTCATAGCAATCAGCCATTGCAAATCCATTTCTTCCACATCATCAGGATCCATTTCTTCTAGATCTTCTTGAATCGGATGAGCTGATGTGAGTCTCCCCCTAAGGTAGGCTTCAAAGCTAGCAACAAAGGCATTGTAATTTGTCTTTTGTTCTTCAGAGTTTTGCTCATCATGCATGTTGTTAGGAGATACAATGGGTTGAGTAGAAGATGGTTGTTTTTGAGGTTGTGGAGCAGCACAAAATCCTGTTGTTCTTGTTTGATATCTTGATGACAGAAAGTCTTCTTCTTCAGTAACAAAGGCATTTTGTTTAGTTCCTTCTCCTTGTAAGTGGCCCCTATAATTTCAAGGTCATTTACAAGTTGCATAAATCTGTGAAGCTGTCTGGAGATAGACTCTCCTTTGGTATGATGAAATGTCTCATACTGATTTATCGACTTGTCTTTGTTAATTTCTGTAACTTCACTGCTTCCCTCACACATAATCTGTAGAGCATCCCAGACCCCCTTTGCAATACCATATTTTTCTAATCTTTTGAGAACATCCATTTTAAGAGCTTGTGTAAGAATGGAATAAGCTCTAAGATCAATCTTGATTTTCTTGTATTCTTCATCATCAAAATTTAAGTTGGGATCCTCAATGGGAATTCTTGCAGTTCTGTATTGAGCAGCCTGATCAGCATTCAAGGATAGTGGAATGTGGGGACCTTTGCAAATCGATATCCAGTAGTCAGGATCTACACCTGTAATGTAATTTCTAAAACAAATTTTCCATTGCTTAAACTCAGATTTGTGTTTAAGCATAGGAGGTTTAGATGCATGACCAATTTCAGAATGATTATAGGAATCCATGTTAGTTAACTGATTTTAACTTGTTGAATACTGTTTTAAGTTGATTCTAAGTTCGAACAGTGTGTTTTTCTTCAAATCTTCAGTTTTCAGTCAAGAACAGGTCTGTTAAGTTTAGATCTGTAGATTTGAAGGAGTTCTAAGTTCTTGATTTTGTGATGTTGGGTTCGACAGCAGTAGATCTGAAGATTTTGTACTTTGTGGTGTTCGATTACAGGATGTTTGTTTATCATAAGAGTAGATCTTGCTGATGAACAACTCAGTCTACAGTTCAATCGATTTTCACCCAAATCCGAGATGATTCTGTGATGAATTCAAGTGCCAAGGCTCTGATACCAATTGACTGGGTTTGAGAATAAGATTCTCGGTTGATGTGACTCAACCTAGGATCGAATATGCAGACTAAGTCAGTAATATTGTTGCGGAATCACTATATTACTGAACAGATGAACCTGAAATAAATGTTTGAGTAAATGCAGTACATGAACACCGAAGTCACTGATGTATAATATTGATGTTATAATTGTTGAAGACCAAAAAGCTTACAAAGTTAGGGTATGTGACCCTATTTATAGGCGTATACATTGCATGTACAAAAGACTAAACTAACCCTGATCTATATAAGTGAATCTAGTCTAAGTACAAAATAAATATAAAACAGTGTAAGTTGTTCATCCGCATTAGTTCATGCAGATGAACAAGTCTTCATCAGCAGTTGTTGTTTGTAGTCAGCATTTGTGTTTGCTCACCTGCATTAGTTAATACGGATGAATAAGTCTTGTCAGCATTTACTGTTGTTCATCCGCATGGACTAATGCGGGTGAACAATCTTTGTCAGCATTTCTTCAGTTCATCCGCATGGACAAATGCGGATGAACACTTCTGTTCAACATTAGTTGTCTTGATCTGCATTTGTTAATGCGGGTGAACAAACACTTGTCAGCATTTGTTCACTAGTCATCCGCATTAACAAATGCGGGTGCTCTATACTTATATTTTCTTGTCTTCTGTTGATGATGTCTTATGTGTTCTTCTGTTGTTTTCTGTAACTAATGTTCTCCAACCAGAACAACCTCCAACCACTTCTTGAGTTGGCAAGTATGATCCTTTCAGGGTCTAACAAAAGACTATAACAAACTTAAAAAAACAGTTATTTTTGGGCAGAAACATTCATACAAACATTAAATGTATAAGCATTTAATGTGCATTCAAGGCAATTTTTACTTTTTGAAAGTCAATTTGAAATGTCATGGTCAATCTCAAATAATGTGAAATTGTATATGTTTAAGGACCTCAAACCTTGTTTTCAAACATTCTAACACATTACAAACAATGGTTGAATCATAAATTGATGTTTTAAACAATCTTTCAAACAAGCAAAATCAATCAACAGTTGACTTTGAAAAAGTCAAACTGTGATAGTTGTTTAAACACTTCAAACATGCATTTTAATCACACAACAAGTATTAAACATACATAATTCATCATTACATGAACATACAAATGAACACTTGATCAACATTTCATCATTTAAAACATCATACATATATCATACAGGATTCTAACACTTAACTTCTTTTGTGCAGACATGGCAAACTTAGTATTTGTAAGGGATCACAATATATGTGCATTCCTCAACCCTGAATCACCCAAGGCAGAAAACTACGGAGACATGATCCAAGCCAAAAGACAAACAAGACTGGTTCATGCTATGATAGCAAGGCCAGACATCTATGAGGATCATATTGTCTAATTTTGGACCAATGCACATCTGGGAGAAATTGATGACCAACAAGTAGTGATATCTACTGTGTATGACCAACAAATCATCATCTCTGAAGAAGTAATCAGAAGAGTATTACAACTGGGAGAAGTTGATGCTGATGGCCCAGTAGAGTTTGATGAAAACTATGTGTTACATGTGTTCAGACAGATTGGATACACAGGCTCAAAAGAAAGAAAGCAAATTAAGAAGTCTTACATGTGTGCTTAGTTTAGATTTTTGATGCATACCTATTAGAAAACAATGACCAATAGAAAGACTGGTTGGGATGCTACATCTCTGAGGGTTTCTTGTGCCATAGCAAGCATCATAGCCAGAAGGCCATTTAATTTTGCTGCAAATACTTAATGGGCTAGTTTATAACATTACACAGGTGAGGAACAAGTTTCAGATGTTTCCAAGATTCCTACAGATGATCATTGATGATCTATTACCAAACATACCCAGAGAAGGAGCCATCGTTCACCCTGTTCATTTTAATGATCATGTGTTTACAAGGATAAAGTCTAGCCTTTATCATGGAGATGAGGTACCTGTGCCTGCACATATGATTGATAATGACATCCCTGTTCCTGAGGTATTTCTGAGGATTCCAGGATAGGATGAGACTTTTATGCTTTACCAACATGCCATCCAAAAAGCACCCATCATACAACCACCACCAATCATTCCTCAACCAATCATTGAACCTGCTCCCTTCATACAAGCCCAAAACATCCAACCAAAACAACCAATCCAACCAAAACACCCAATTCTACCTGAACAACAAATCAACCCACAACAACCAATCTCACAAGAACAACCCATTGAGGAGGATTTCCAACAAACTAAAAACATACAGTTGGATCTTTATTTCCCTTCACCTCCATAAAGCCCAACTTTGTCTGACCAACAAACACTTTCATCTCTTTTAAGAGATATTGATATAGCTCTTGAACAACAATATGATGAACATGAAGATGTTGGTACATCATCTCATGAGCCTATGCATGAACAGACATCCACTATAGTTGAAGAAGTTGGAACAAGCAATGAGAATCTCACAGAAGATGATATTGAGCATTCCAAAGTCTTTCTCTTTACAGAATACAACAAGCTAATTGAAAGATCAAACAACAGGGCAAAGAGACTAAAAGACAAACTCAAAGAAAAAGATAAAGAGATTGAGAAGCTTAAAGCTGATCAAAATGCACAGAAACTGATTGTGAAATTTCTTGAAAAATAGCTTGAACAAACAAAGAATGAATTGAAAACAAAGGATAATGATCTCAGTAGTGCAATAGCTAATATTGCCTGCTTATCAAACCAATCAGAAACAAGAGGAGATAAGGTGGATGAGCTGAACAAAATCATTGAAGCTCAATGAAGAAATTAAAAGGTTGAAAAGAGAACTTGAGCTTGAAGATACTCAGCTGAATGATGAAGAACATTCAGCAAGTCTTAATCAAGACTTGAGTGCAAATGATGAAATGGCTGAAGAAGAAGAGATAAGCGAACAACAAGAAGAACAACAAGAACTGGTACTGATCATTCCTGAAGAGTCATACTCTATGGATCAGTTGTTCAGTGAAACAAACCCTTTTGAAAACATCCATTATTCACCCATCTTGAGACAACACTTTCACAGTCCTGATCCACAAGTCCAAGAAACCAACATTGTTCCTTATAATCCACTCACAAACAAACAAAAGGAATTAATTAGGTAGTTTGCTGAGACTGCTAATGTGCAAGCTGAACAATCAAATTTTCAAGTATCATCTTCTGAACCCCAAATCAAAACATATGAAAGGAAAAGAAAGAAGATGTATTTGGGATCCTCATCCAAGGGGAAGAAAGCCATTGAAGATGTTTATGAACCTGAATCCCCTCCTCTAAAGTTTTTAAAGGTTAAATCAGAACCAGTTGATGAAGCAACTCAACAATCAAGTCCTCTTGAAGAAGGAGAGATTGACCAAAGCACTGACAAGCAGCCAATCATCATATTGACTGATTCTGATGATGAAACAGAAGAAAAAGAAGAAGAGGAAACCATCAAAAAGATACAAGAACTCTTCCCTGATGACCCCAAAACTCTAATGGGAATTGAGTTAGTCTCAAGAGGTTTCCCTTATGATGCTTTCATGCAGTTAAAACTATCTGAAGTCAAGGATTTGCTCAAGGACTTTCAGAAAGTGATGAAGAATGAAAGTGAGCAAACCTACAGAAGGTACAAAGAGATCAAAGATCAACAGGAGTTATAGAAGAACCTGCCAAAGGATCCTCAGATAGATAAGATGACTTACCAATAAGTAAAGAGTTGGTTGAGTCACACAAGGATTCCATACAGATCTTATGCTGGGAGATCATTGTCCCAAATGAAAGATATGGCCAGGAGATTTACAAGAACATGCTCTTAAATGCCCTGAAGCCACAGGTATTTAAACCTCATCCTGTAGCCTCTCTCTTAACATACCACCAAGCTCCCCCTGAACTGCATCCTATTGAAGAACCAAGAGAGTTCATGCCTCATAGGCTATGGCCTGAAGGAAATGAAGTCAGTGAGATGATTAGTTAGAAGACTAATTTTGTTAAGCTGTATGACAAAATCTCTTTGACAGCTGGGGCAAATGAAACAAAGATAGTGGCCTAGAAATATGATAAGGTATGGGATGCTGTTTTAATCAAGAGAGTATCTAGACTTGTCCAATACTTGTCATACATGTCCCAGTTGGGCACCCTCACCTATGAAGATAGACTGGACCTTCTTCAATTGAGAATGGTCAATCATACAAACAATCCAAGAGGAGCTGATTACTTCCATATTCTTAGAACATACATGCACAAGCAACATCATGAATTGAAGGCCAAAGCAGACAAAGATGATAAACTTCATATCGAGAAATTGAGGAGAGAGCAGACAACAGCCAGGAAGGGGAGACAGCCCCAAACAGAACAAACAGAATAAGTTGACCCTGAACTACTTGAAAGAGTAGAATACCCTTTAAGACCTTCTGATCTGAAGCTGATAATGAAAAAGATAGAAGGCAACCAATACAATCATCAAATCACCCGTTGGTACTATGATGAAAATCATTTTGAAGTGGTGTTAGAGAGAAAGTTAGAAGGAAAGATGGCTGATGACATAAGACTATTTGATCCTGTTGAGATTAAACTACATCACCCGTCTTATGTATCATTTTTGAAAACCAAAACATTTCCAGCCATACAAGATGTGCTTTGCAAGGGTGACTGCTGTAACTTTGTTCACATGCTGAGAATACTGGGAACAGTATATGTAAAGGCAGCTTTAAAACAAAGATCGGAAAAAAAGCAACAGCCTCTTACCCACATTGAAGGAATCACTGGAATGAGGATTTCTGAGCACAACAACCTGGAGATTCTTGAAGGAAAGCATGTTGTCACCACCTTGGTGAGCAACACTGATGTCCAAAGCCATGACCAGTCCACTCTGGAACAGCTGGTTCACTTGACTATAGAGAGAAAGTATGATGATCAGAAAAGCACAATTGACTACTTCACTGAACACATAGTCAATTGTAGAAATACTTTCAAGATCACTGCACTTAAGGACCAGGTGAAGGAAGTTGAAGCTGACCAAGCCATAGAGCAAGACATTGAAGACACTCTTAAGGCTATGGAAGAAGCCCAAAAGAAGACTAATGAAGCAGGACCATCACACTCCTAAGGTTTCTAAGCATACACAGCTGGGGAACAAACAAACAAACATATCCTTCTTTATTTTCACACATTCATATAATCATACATACATGTACTCTTATGCACATGATAACTTGCAAACATTCATAGATGTGTTGATAACAGACACATGAATTCATACAAACATTCATGCATGTAATCCTATGCACATGATGACATTCAATCATTCATACATGTATTTAGTAAGAAAATACATGGATACATACAATCATACATATTTGTGCTATTATGCTAACACTTGAAATCATTCAATCAAATAATCATTTCAAACATGCATTTTGTGTAAACACATGTAAACATACACAAAAACAAACATTTGAATAAACAAATCATTCTGATTACACTTATGTAATTAAAGTAACATACATTAACTATCAATCATACAAATAAACATTCAAACAATTAAAAATACATGTAAACAAATAGTAAGTAAATACCATTCATTCAAACACTCACGTAAGGGAGATTACACTTGTGTAATCTTACAATCAGTTAATCAATCAAAACAAACATGTGTTACATATGTAATCAATCAAATATACACATTAACAATCAATCATACAAGTAAACAATCAAACAAACAATCATACATAACAGACAATCAAAACATGCATAACATTCAAGACAAACAAACAAATAACAAAATTATTCATAACAAAACACACACACACATTACTAACAAACAATACATTAAACAAGCAAACACAAATAGTTGGCAACATCATACTTAGGGGGAGTATTGTTGGACAACAATTGCATTAAGAATTAATGCATAAAAAGTATGATGCTTGCCATATCAAACAAAACAAACATAATGTGTTTTAACATCCAAAACAATCATTTAATAACACATTAACATCATTAACATTCATATCAAACACTAATATTTGTTTAAATTTCTTTTTCAGGTTTGTACATAAAAGGAATTTTGACAAGTGTCTGCAGCGGATGAAGAAAGAATCCACAGCGGATGAAGAAATCTGTCTAAGTGTGTGCAGCGGATGAACAACCATCCCACAGCAGATGAAGAACGTACAAAGGACAACATTCCACAACGAATGTTCATCCACAACGGATGAACATTCCACAGCGCATGTTCATCCACAGCGGATGAATATCGACAGCGGATGAACAAACAAGATGCACAGCGGATGACAAACTTCTCCATAGAGAATGACAAGCTTCTCCACAGCGGATGAGATATCATCCACAGCGGATGACTTTTTCTCCACAGCGGAGAGCTTATAGACTTAGCATTATTTTCTATGTAATTTCATTTACATAAGGATAGTTTAGTAATTGCATATAGCTTTTGTGTATTGGCTATAAATAGAATGCTACCCTAATCCTTTGTAAGCTTTTAAACGAAATCAATACAATCAAGCAGTTAATTTTCATTGTGTTCTTGCACACACACAAACACACACATACACTGATTTCATAATCTTTCATTATAGGTTTCCGCACCATAATGTTAGTGTGTTGCGGTTGAGAGATATTGAAAAGATCCTAGGGGGAATCAACCTTTTATTCATGTTCATCATGAGTTTAAGCTGATTTCATCAAAGACTATCATAGGTACCAAATAGGTATTCAGGAACGAGAAGGATGATAGAGGGATTATCATCAAGAACAAGGCTAGACTGGTTGTCTAAGGGTACAATCAAGATGAAGGGATTGACTACACTGATTTCTTTGCTCCAGTAGCAAGACTTGAAGCTGTAAGGATATTCCTGGCTTATGCTGCATCCAAGGATTTCAAGGGCTACCAGCTTGATGTTAAGTGTGCTTTTCTCTATGAGGTGATTGATGAAGAAGTTTATATCAAATAACCACCTGACTTTGCAGAGCCAGATCATCTTGATTATGTCTGCAACCTTGATAAAGCTCTATATGGACTGCATCAAGCTCCAAGAAAGTGGTATGAGACTCTATCAACGTATCTCTGTAAACATGGGTACAAAAGAGGTACTATTGATGGAACTCTCTTCATCAAAGAAATAGGGAATGACATATTGCTAGTTCAGATATATGTAGATGACATTATCTTTGGTTCAACTAATCCAAAGCTCTGCAAAGACTTTGAGATGCTGATGAAGAATAGATTTAAAATGAGTGCAATGGGGGAACTCAATTTCTTTCTAGGAATTCAAGTGAAGCAAGTTGAAGATGGCATCTTCATTAGTCAGTTAAAGTATGTACAGGACATACCTACAAGATTCAAGATGACTAATTGTAAGGTTACAAAGACACCCATAGCCAGAAATCACTCCCTTGATCCTAATCTTGAGGGGGAGGGTGCTGATGAACATCTCTACAGGGCTATGATTGGGTCACTTATGTACCTTACTGCTAGCAGGCCTGATATTATGTTTGCTACATGTATATGTGCAAGATATCAAGCCAACCCTAAGATGTCACACCTAATCACTGTTAAAAGGATTCTCAGATAACTCAAAGGTGCTTCAAATCTAGGCCTTTGGTATCCAAAGAATTCAGACTTTAATCTGTATGCTTATATAGATAGTGACTATGGTGGCTGCAACATGACTCTAAAGTCCACATCTAGGGGATGTCAGTTCCTTGGTGGAAGGATAGTCTCTTGGCAATGCAAGAAGCAATCCTGTGTGTCTGCATCAACTGCTGAAGCTGAATATATTGATGTTGCAAGCTGTTGTGATCAAGTGCTTTGGATTCAGAATTAGATGCTAGACTATGGGTTCAACTTCAAGGAGACTCCCATCCACATAGACAACAACAGTGCAATCTCTATTACAGAGAATCCTGTGCTGCACTCAAGGACCAAACACATCAACATTAGGTATCATCTCATTAGAGATAATTTTGAAAAGGGATTGATCAAACTAATCAAAGTTAACACAAATGAACAATATGCTGATCTGTTCACAAAGGCATTTGATGAACAGAGATTAAAGTACCTTGTATCAGCTATTAGGATGATTAACTTTGAATAGATTTTCTTTAATAACTTAATCAACTTTATTTCTTAAAATTGTGGGTCCTAAGTTGTCTATTAGCTCACCTCATAAGCCCAGTTCTCTTTGGAAGAAAACTAACTTTTAAATGATATTCCTTAGATTTGTGAAAATTTATTCCTTCGAAAGAATTCAAATTTCCTTCGGAAGAAATTTATGTCCTTAAATCATTTAACAGATTATCTAAGATACACCTTCGGAAGAAACTCTCAGTGTATCTTCCAAAGCTTAAATTTAGGTATAAGTACTTAAATGCATTCAAAGTAACAAATATCTTCCGAAAGCAACTAAGTCTCGGAAGGCTTATTCAGTTCTTCCGAACCCAAAATTTTCACAACTCTTTAAAATATCTTCCGAAGCAAAATTGCCTTCGGAAGCTTTGATTGAAAAGTTTTCGAAGCTAAAATTGCCTTCGGAAGATTTGCAACTTCCAAGAAAACTAACTTTTTGGGCGCCTTTTTTCAGAAATGGGACCCACTTACGGATTTCAAAGTTTATCTTTTTGTCTTAACATTGTCTCAAATCCACAACATATATCGTTCAAACGATTCTTTTTCGTCTTTCTACTCTCACTGATCCTTATCCTTACCCTAAATTCACCCCCAAATTCCACTTTCTTCTTCATTTCTTCACTGTTAAGCTTCCTCAAATGGCCAACATCGATCGTAGAAACGACCCTGATTTCTCCATGCACCTACATAGGCAACACAATCTGGTTTCCCTGTTGCACTCTGAGAAGGATCCAAGCTTCTTAGATGTATGTAGGTACCTTTCTTCATCTTATTACTTTACCTCCCTTACAATTGATACTCCTCTCTATGAGGACCAGTTGCTTGAATTCTAGAGGACCTGTCAAGAGGAGGACAGTTTTCATCACTCCGGCCATCATAAACACTTATTTGCAGCTGGATGATGAAGCAGGTGAGCTATCCTTTCCCAAATCTGCTGTCAATCACTCCTTACAGCAGATGGGCTATGAAGGTGACTTCTCAGTCAAAACCTTCAGGAAGGGAAAGGTCTCATCCCTGTGAAAATACCTCCTTTATGTCATCATACACAGTTTATCTAACAAGCATGGAGGATGGGATCAAGTTCCAAAAGACCTCTCCTTCATAGTCCATGGGATGGTGCAAGGGTTCAAGTTTAGGTACTCTCAGTTTGTCTATACGAATTTACTTGCAAACTTGGACTCCTTAGAATATTACATGTTCTCTAGGTATGTTCAACACATTCTCAACTATGAGTTGGGACCACAGTTGAGGGGAACAGGTAATATTCTTAAACTAGGACAAATGAGGCCTGACATCTTCAAAATCTTGAAGAAGCCAACTGTTGGCTTCTCTAGGGTAGAAACAGCCCTTGTCCTAAAAATGTTTGAGCTCGTTGCTCAGGGTGAAAACCTAGCAGCACCAGCTAGTTTTGAACCAACACCCTCCACCTCTTAACCACCTTAAAAACAGCCTACCATCACCATTACCTACAAAAGAAAACCAAAACAAACCCTACACTTGCTACTGAGCATGTGCAGGCCCCCATATCACAATCCATACAGGTGGAAGTGGAATCTTGAGCTCCCACTTCCCCTGAGGAGCAGACCACTCCCATCTTTCAACAAATCAGTGCTGAGGTTCCTCATGCTCATCCTGATGAGCTCACAACCCCACAAACAACCTTAAGCCATCACTCTGAGTCTCAACACTCTAGTGATCAACCTTCTGGGGAAAGCTACCATCCCCAACATTTTGATCTTAACCGCCCCATTCCCAGCGTTGACTTCTATTCCGATGAAGATTTGGGCTTCAGTGAGTACCATGAGTCTTTCATCTCTTCCCACACTCTAGGAGAGATGAGTACTCCTGCTTCCCCAACTTCTAGCCCACATCAGCAACCCCCCACTAAGGTGGATCCCTCTAAATCAGTTTAGGAGATCCATATGGCGAAGGCTATCACTTTTGCAAGTGATAACATCACTAGGACCTCTACCATGACAACCCACCCTCTTGACACTTCTCTGGAAGTTGTTATTAGGAAGGGGAAATCCAGCAGCCAAGAACACAATGCTAGTGATGAAAAAGAAGACTTAGGTCTAATTCTCTCATCCCCTAATGATTCTTCATCTAAAGATGAGGGGAGTCTGAAACAAAGGGTGCATAAATTGTCAACTACATACACCTATTTAGTTTCCAAGATAGCTCACCTGGAATCTCAGGTGACTATCCTATAAAAGAGGGTCAATGACCAGCAACTTGAGATCACCGATCTCAAGGGAAAGTTAGCTGAGAGACCCATGAGGACAACTCATCCAGGTCCATAAGAACCTGTGGATAACATGGATCAATCTCCTAGCTCACCTATGCAAGAGGTGATGCTACCAAAAAAGAGGAGGAAATTCTGACAATCACAGAACCTGGGAGTTCTTCCCAGAGTATGGACATAGAGGAATTACCATCCTCTTTTGCAGTTGTCCATACTCAGCAACCACCTCTAGATAGTGATCTACACTTGCTCATCCAACAACTGTTTGAGGAGGTAATTCCAAGAGTAATGTCTGCCCCCTCTGAGAATCTAATTATAGGATGGGGGTATGACATCAACAGAAGAGCTCTTGTAATCTCTAGAGCTTAGGGTCAACTAGAAGTCTTCAAACCACAACACCTGAGTTTCTATAACAGCATCAACTTGGTGGATCTACCACTTGTCAACCCAAGCAACAACAGACAAGCAACAAGATTGGCAGAAAGGATCCAAGACAAGGTGCTAGAGGAATTTAAATTAAGATCAAAACTATTTAGATAGAGGCTAGCAGGTGAAATCTTTGGTCAACTAGATGTTGAGGTGGACCCGGAGATTAGCTTCGAAGGGAAAACCTTGACTGAAGGCCCAGAGGTTGAACCTATAAACCTTGAGACAGGATCTCCCTTTGCACCATTACCCTCAGTGAAACACTAGCTGGTGATGGTGCTTCACAACCTCTCTCTGCCCAGAGCTTGATAGCTGAACCAAGCAATAAAGGCCAAAGCTCTCTCCAGCCTAAGTCACCAAAGCCTGTGGTTGACAAAGGCAAAAAGAAATTGACTCCTGAGGAGATTGAGGAGGAGAAGAGAGAGAGGAAGAGGAAGCTGAGAGGAGAGAGTTCAAGTGGTTCCTTATGGTTCATGGAAGCTACAATCAGGGCTGCCCCCAGGTAAAACTCTTAGGAAGATGAGTTAAGGTTAGCCAGGCTAAACTACCTGGGAACCAAAAACTACAATGTTTATGAACTCATCTCTCTCCCTTTGGATGAGCTGAATGAACTGGCTGACACAGAGCTGTCAAAAAAGAGGAAGGAAGCAGAGGATGCAGCATTGCTCCTCAAGTAAAAGGAAGAAATAAGGCTGAAAAGACTCTACAAGAACATTCCTATCCTCTCCCCAGTTCAAAAAACTCCAGAGCCAGAGACTGTGGCCACTGAACAACCTCAGGTAGTGATTGAAGAAGAAAGACTAAATATGATCAGCTACCTGAGTGCCACAGGTGTCTATCAGGCAGATGCACTTCTTCCCTTATCATATGAGTATGTATTGTTTGAATACAACAAGCAGCTGGAAGAACAAGCCAAAAAAGAAAAGCAGGCTGCTAAGAAGAGATTAAGGAAAGAAGCTGCAAAGTCAAGGGCCATCATCCACAAAAGCCAAAAGAAGTCTGCTGACAGACAAAGGATTATCAGCTTCTTGAAGCTGTATGGATTCTTTGGAAGGAGGCTTGGCCCTATGTCTCTATCCATAATGGATGAGCATATCTGGGTGATCAAGCAGAAGATAAAGAAGGAAGAGCTAGTGGACTTGCATTCTCCACCAAGTCAAGCTCAACCTAAAGTTAAGGTGAAGGTTGAACCCACTGAGACAACACAACCTGAAAGTAGAGCTGCATCTTAGCCAACATCATCTTCTGATCCACAGCAGGGTCCTCCTCTCACTCCTTCTGAACCTATGAGAGAGGAGATGCTAACTGAGAGGGACTCAACTGAACAACCTTGTACTCAAGACCTGTCCCCTTAGTTAAAATCATCAGGGAGGAGAAAAAGGATGGCCAGAAGATCAACTTCAAAGAAGAAGAAAAGAAAGGCATCCACCTCCCAATCTCAGGATGAGTCAGAGCATCCTAAGGAAGTGCATGAAGAGGCTGCTCACCAAACTGCCATGATAGTAGAGTCTCTTGCCATTGGAAGACCCATTCTGTCTTGGAGCTATGATGAAGATCCAGACAGATGGTATGTCATAAGAGATCAGAAAGGCATGCATGTCTATTCCACAAAAGACATGCTTAATCTTCCTCTACATGATCTCTTTGACATGAGATGGTTTTATGTTAGTCTGAAGGATCCAGACCTTATGATGAAGAAAGTAATGCTGAAGATCCTAATATGGACTATCAAAATCTGAAGAACCTCTCTGTTTTGGTAGCATCAGCCTAGGGGGAGTTTGTAAGAACAACTGAATATTATAAGGCTGATGCAACCAACAAGCCAGAAAAACCAAGTCTTCCATGCATGCACTAAGGAACAAAGATAACTAGCTTTGGAAGTCTTACACTCTCAAATCTATCTAAGTGTAAGATCTTTCGAAGCTAACAGTTCAGAAGAAGTTACTTCGGAAGTTTCACACTCAAACAGAAAATTATTATAAGTGTGAAATCTTCCGAAGCCAGAGACCAGTATCTTTCGAAGCCAAAGATGAAGTCTTCTGAAGCTTCAAAGACAAAGTATTCTGAAACCACTTTGCTGAGAAGACTGATTTCTTCCGAGGATAGAGAAAATATGCTTTCTTTAAATCCATTTTTGATAAAGCTGACACACTTTTTGTTGCCTGCTCTGGTGGTTCACCTACTTTACACAAGTTGGTGAAACTTCCATGCTTTATCAAATAGTAGGAAATGGTCTTTGTCTGTAACTTTCCATACTTGTTCCTGTAGACTTTTTGTATTAGGAAAAGTCAGTGAGCTATGGCATGTCATAGTCACTAGTCAAAAGGCAATCTGCCTTTTGACTCTAGATTGATCTTGTTGTCTAGATTAGTCAAATCAGAAATGTGTTTACATGTAAGTGACGGTTGTAGGTTGTAGTATAAAAGTGTCTCAGGTCCTTTGTATTTTCTTTATGCTTTGTAACACTTGTAAAAGAACTTGAAATCAATATACAACATCCTTGAAAACTACTCTTGCGTTCTTGTGTTGTTCTTAGTTCTGTCTCTTTGATTTACTTGTGTTTATAGTATCTTTTGTTTGAGTTACCAGTTCCCTATTTGAATTGTTAAGTGATTAAAGTTCTCTCCTTAGTGTGAACTAAGTGTTAAGCACCCTTATCCGGTCCTGCAATGCTTTTCTCAGGTCGTTAATAATATATGTACCTAGGAGTACATCATGGCTCAACCATGCATTAGAAAATTTATATGTTAATGTTTTGTTTTATACTTACTTTAAAACAATGGTTTGAGCGCGTGTTTTTGCGCATTTACATTTGATTGTTTAGGTTTTGAATATTTATCAACGCTTCTGTAATGTTTTAAACTTTTAGAACTCTAAGGTTCGTTTTTATAATTCACATAGACTCATTTAGAGTAACTAATGACTTCGATCCAGGTTTTTTCATCGATCCAGGTTTTTTCACACGTCTCATGGTAAAACCCCGCACGTAAATCTTGATGGTGGGACAGTAAGTATGATGTAAGTTACGTTATATTTGAGTTAGTATCTTAGTGCAATAAAAAAGGGTTAACAATCATTCCTTACCCCAGACATACATACATACAACATACTAGGGTTGTGTGTATATATATATATACATACTTAGATATATACATACATACACACATAGGTACATACAAACATGCATATATACATACATACATTTGTATGTGTGTGTATATATGCATATATATATATATATATATATATATATATATATATATATATATATATATATATATATATATATATATATATATATATATATATAATACATTCACCTTTCAGACTTCAATTGTTTAACATTTATTAGGCTTCAAAATTATACGACCCTAAAAAATATAGGCTAACAATAGAATTTAACCAAACTTAAAATGTTCAATCAATAAATTTTACCATTTAACCTAATTATTAGTATGATACATTAACATTCAACATGCTAGGGTTGTTTATCATTAACATTTGAAATTAGTTTAAATTTAATCTAAACCGGTTTATTCGTATAGAACTAAAATTCGATTGGAATACTTAAAAGATCATTTAAATTGGATTGCGTGGATTCCATTCAAAATTTAATAAAGTAATTCGCACAACCCATCTTCGTTCTCCCCACTGGCTAGAAATTATCACCATCGCTGGCTAATAACCACCACAATCAAGGTGGATGCATGCGAAATAGTGATGAAGCACACAAACTAGGTGGTTGGAAAACATGAACCATATGGCTAAAAAAACACAAAATAGGTTGTCAAAACATTTGGCTGAGGATACACATAGAGGTTCGAGGAAGATTTGAATCAAATTGCGACCGACTATGGTGAAATCTAGTCATGCGTCTCCAATATCGATAAAGGGATTGCTGAAGATAGTGAGGGTTGAGCAACAATTGATGGATAGGGCCCTCAATACATTTGGTGGTGGTTAAATGGTGATATGGGTTGGATATGATTGAATATATGCTTAAAAAGAGTTTTGGCAGTCATGGTGAATCATATGAGATGGCGTGTGTGACGTCGTGGATAGGATGTAATTTGTAGAAACGTTGAAGGGTGGTCAATGCAATAGTTTTACAAGGTGGAGAGATTTAGAATACTTAGCAGATCAAATAGGGAACCGGTTAGGATGAAATAATGAACACAAGTAAAAGAACAATAAAAAGAACACTCAAATATGGTTTTAAAGAATGACGTATATTAGTCTCAAGTTCTTATAAGAGTTACAAAGCTTACCTTTTTGAAAACAAGTACTTGAGACACTTTATACTACATCCTACAGTCAAGCATACTTGAAGGCCAACTGGAAAAACTATTCTAGACAACAAGATCAATATAGAGTCAAAAGGCAGATTGCCTTTTGACTAGTGACAATGACATGCCATAACTCACATCCAAATATATTACAAAAAGGATAAAAGTACATAGTTGGAAATTTACAGACAAAAGACCTTTATCTACAGTTGACAAAAGCATAGACTTTTCACCAACTCATATAAGTTTGTGAGTTTTTAGAAGTGGCAGCGAAAAGTGGTTAAACTTTTATCAAAAGGGTGATTCAGAGAAGGCATGTCAGTTCTGTCTTCAGAAGAAATCAGTATTTGGCTTTAGATGACTTTTGTCGTGAAGCTTCGAAGGACTTCATCTTTGGCTTTGGAAGATATGGTCTTTTTGCTTCGGAAGATATGGCCTTTTGGCTTTTGAAGATTTGATACTTATCATAATTCACTTAGTTATATCAAATCTTCCGAAGTAACTTCTTTACTTCACATGTGCATGCTGTGAGCTCTTTGATTGTTCTTTGGTTGCATCAGCCTTTAAGTGTATTCCTTACAAACTCCTCCTAGGCTGATGCTATCAAAACTGAAGAGGCCTTTGAGCCTTGATCTTCATCTGTTGACAGTCCTCATCAGAATCAAGACAATTCCCTTTATCGTCAGTTGGTCAGGATTCCTCAAACTCTTAAAGTATCTCCTCATGTCATAGAGACCATGCAGAGGGAGGTCAAGTATGCTTTACGAGAAGTACATGTCTTGACCCCCTTGATCTCTAGTGACATACCATCTGTCTAGATTGATGGCAAAGATCCAAGACACGATGGGTCTCTTAGCAGCAAGAGGCTCTACTTGAATAGGAGTTGGATGACCAGCCTCTCCTTAATCACCTTCAGGATGTTCTAACCCATCATGGGGTGTAGAGGCGGATGCCTTAGACTTCTTCTTCTTCTTGTCCCTTCTTATAGCCATCCTTTTCCTCTTTCTATACTTTAACTGAGTAGACTGGCCTATAGTACCAGATTATTCTTGTTTTTCTTCCTTATTTGGGTCCTTGTCTTTCATAGGTTCAAAAGGATAAGGATTAGGACCCTATCGTGGATCAAAAGATGAAGTTGCTGTGATGCAGCACTAGGTCCACGTTGTGTTGTCTCTTGGGGTTCAACCTTTACCTTAGCTTCAGGTGCATCCTAACTTGGTGGAGAATACAAGTCAACCAGCTCACCCCTTTTGATCTTCTGCTTGATTACTCTAATGTGCTCATCCATGGTGGATTGAGACATTGGACCAAGTCTCTTCCTGAGAATCCATACAGCTTTATGAAGCTCACCATCTTCTGTCTATCAGCAGATTTCTTCAAGTTTGGTTTGATGGTGGCTCTTGAACTTGCAGCCTCTTCCCTCATCTTCATCTTTGCAGCCTTTTGCTCTTTTTGCACTTGTTTCTCAAGTTGCTTGAGGTATTCGAACTCAATATAGTCATATGGCAAGGGAAGAAGGTTTGCTGCCTGATAGAGACATGGGGAACTCAGGTAGGTTATCATGTTTTGCTTATCTTGTTCCCTACCTACCTGAGATTGTTGCTCTGTAGCCATAGTCTCTATCTCAAGACTTTCCTGAACTGGGGAGAGAGTTGGAGCTTTGTAGATTCTTCTTCTCCTTCTTTCTTCCTTGATTTTAAGAAGCAATTCTACAATCTCATCTTCCTTCCTCTCCTTTGACACTTCCATGTCATCAACATTGTAATTCCTGGACCCTAGATAGTTTAATTTGGTTCCCCTTAACTCATCATCTTGAGTGCTTGGCCTGGGGGTAACCCTGATTGTAGCTTCCATGAAGCTAGGGTCGTACTTGAACTCTCTCCCCTTGCCTTCCTCTTCCTCTCTCTCTTCTCCTCCTTATTATCCTCAGAGGTCATCTTCCTCTTCCCTTTGTCACTCACAGGCCTATGTGACTCAGGGTGGAGAGAGCTTTGGCCTTCCTTGCTTGGGGCCGCACTTGAGCTCTTTCCAGAGAGAGGCTGTGAGGCACCTTCACCAGCTCGTGCCTCACTGAGGGTAATAGGTACTAAAGCAGCTCCTGTCTCAAGGTTCACAGGCTCAACTACTGGGCCTTCAACCAAGGTTTTCCCTTTGAAGTTAATCTTAGGTCCACCTCAGCATCCAGTTGACCAACAGTCTTGCCTGTTAGCCTTTATTTATATAATCTGGTTCTCAGCTTGAACTCTTCAAGAACCCTTTGTTGAACCCTATCAGCTAACCTTGCAGCTTTCGTCTTTTGACTTGGGTTGGAAAGTGGGAGGTCAACTAGATAGGTGCTCTTATAGTATCTCAGGTTGTAGAAGTTGAAGATCTCTTGTTATCCCTATGTTGCTTCCCTTTCAGGCATGCAACACAATGGTCATCACTTGTAAACTTTTTCTATGACATTCTAGTTACCAAATCATTCTTAATTAATTTATTCATGTTCTTAAAGTTTACATGGCACATTCTTTTAGGCTAGAGGAAAGACTCATCACTATTGGCTTTAGACAAAAAGTAAGAAACTTCTCTTGAAGGGGACGTTTCTTGCAAGTCCATCTTGTACATGTTCCCTTTTCTGGGGGCTTTGAGCAAGATATGCTCTTGAGGAATGACCACCTCGAGCTTGACAACAATGCACTCTTGCTCAGTAAAGAGCATGTTGTGTCTCTGATCATAAAATTGGGATACACTCAAAAGATTGTACCTAAGCTCCTTGACAAAGATTAACTTCTCAATGCTAAGCTTACCATTTGTGACCCTGCCTCTTTCAGTAATGTAACCACCTGATTTTTCTCCAAAAGCAACTGGCCTTCCATCAATTTTCTCAAAATTTATCGCAAAGAGCCATCTCCTGCCATGTGCCTAGAACAGACACTATCAATGATCCATACTGTAAGGCCCCATTCCTGTGAATCTTACAGTTGGTCAATCATCACATAAAACATATAAAATTTATCATTTTAAACCGGAAAATTAAACTTGTCGTTAAAAAATTATGTCAAAACATCATATCGTTTCATTTACATCCCAAAGATTGTATTAATACAATAATATTCTCAAAATATGAATGCCAGACTTGAATCATCCCCAATAGCTTATGTATCCATGCCTGCACCTCCTCAGCATCAATATTTACCTGCTAACAGATATGCATATAAAAAGTCAGTGACGATGAGTGAGTTCTAGTTTTATAATAAAATACTTTACTTTAAATAAAAACCTTTCCTTTACTTTCATACGTGATCACACATCATACATACATCTTGGTAATAATTATTATCTTCCATCATCGTTCATAATCGTTCATCATTCGTTTTGTTCATTTCGTATATTTTGAACTTTCATTATTATCTTTCACTTTTATCTAGATCCTGCCATATGCTATACCCCCACATCATACAAAAGCTGGTACTGTGTCGGGGTTTATAAATAAACCCCCACGTCATGCCAAAGCTGACACAGCACCGGGATATGCGACAACGATCTTCTCACGACTAGTATGCTATACCCCCACGTCATGCAAAAGCTGATACTGTGCCAGGATTTATAAATGACCTCCATATCATGCCTAAGCTGACAAAGTACAAGGGTCTTCATCACTCATCGTTTATTAACACTATCAATGTTCATATAAATCCTACCATGTGTTATACCCCAACATCATGCAAAAGCTGGTACTGTGCCGAGATTTATAAATAAACCCCCGCATCATGACGAAGCTGACACAGTACTGTGGTGAGTGGCAAGGATCCTCTCACAACTTGGTTTTAGGTTTCACTTTCGTTAACATTATCTTTCCTTTTTATTATATAATACTTTACGTACATTCTTAAATCATACCACGTAAAGTCACATCATCATCATTACATCAGCCCACAAGCATACATAACATAAACAAGCATAGGTCGTCTAAAACATCGGAACTTAGCATTTAAGTCTACTTCCCAAAATCTCAGAATTCACCTAAGTGTTAACAACGCATGAACAAGATATACTACGGACAACTTAAATATATTCTAAGTGTCCACAGCGGACAACCAAGGTCCACAGGGGACAGCCAAGGTCCACAGCGGATGGCTAAAACATTCTAAGTATCCACCGTGGATGAATAAAGTCCAATGCGGATGAACAAGGTCCAATGCGGATGCACAAGGTCCACATCGGATGAACAAGTCCACAGTGGATGAACAAGTTCACAGTGGACAATCATAAAATCTTCTAAGTGTCCACAGCGGACATGCAAAGTCCACAACAGACATGCAAGTCCACAACGGATGGTATAAATCCATAAGTGTCCACTGCAGACACACTAATGCCCACAACGGACAGCCAAAATGGCTAAGTATTCATAACGGACACTCTAATGCCCACACCACAACCAAAATGGCTAAGTGTCCATAGTGGACACTTCTAATGTCCATAGTGGACAACAAATTAGCTTTTGAAATGCAACTATGCAAATTTCTAGCCCCATACATCATTTCTAAATGTACCCTTAGCCTGGATCTACTAGTTATACATTCTTAAAACATCATAAACAATCATTCATCATACTAGAAACCTTTTAAAACATCACCCAGCCATATATCCATAAAGAAAAGCATAGCTAGTTTAAAAAACATCCTTTTTAGTATGCATAATAATAGCCCCAAACAAGTAGAAAACCTGTAAAAGAGAGGGATCTAGAACTCACCTTAACAGCTTTTGAGTGAACCACAACAAACGCGAGAACCAGCCTGGAGTTCTAGCACCTAAAACACATGAAAATGAGTGCTAAACACATGGAACTTGGTCGAGAAGCTAAAAGCCCAGCTGAAACCGAAAAGAACACCTTAAAAACCTTACCTTCCTTGAAGAACTTCTGCTTTCTCACACTACAAACTAGGTGGGAGCTTCTTTCTCTCACTAACCGAAAGTTGTGTAGGAGAGAGAGATCATGGGTTGCCATACTTCTTTTTAAACCCCATAGAGGGTTGGTTTGGCCCTTGTATACTTTTAATCCCTTTTTTTGAAATATAATCTCAATTGCTCCTTTACTTTTCTTTTCTTCTCTTTTTGTGAAATTTTTGGGTGTTTCACATACATTCCCTTTGGTCTTTAGCTATTCCTGCATATGAAAAGATGGTTAGTTATATTTGGAAACCCAAGCCTTATTGGTCTTGGGCTTGTCAAAGTTAACAGAAGATAATGCAATAGTAATTGATCCTATATGTAAGTTCTAAGAATTATTTATTATTGTTGATGAAGAACTTTCAGTCACATGGCCTTCCTTCATCCTCCACACCATCTTTGGAAGACTGGACTTGGCATTCAATACTTCGGAAGTTTTGATGACTTCGGAAGTTTTGGAGACTGGACCTTTGGAAGCTTTTGTATCCAATGTAGCAGACTTCAGTACTTCGGAAGCACTCCTTTCTTTCGAGACCAAAATTTCTTTCGAAGGTAAGTTTTCACTTATCTTCTTCTTCATTTTGGAGCTTTCAAAAGGCAGAGATTTTCCTTCTGAAGTTGTTTTGTTCTTTTTCTTCTCAGTTGTTTTCTTCTTGTTTAAGTGGATAGTACTTTTGGGATGTAGATGCAATCCTTGGCAAAATGAGAAGTACTACCACACATGATGCATTGAATTGGCATGCTTCTAAGTGTCTTATTTTAAGTAGGAGGTTGAGCTTGGTCACTTTCTACTTCCTTCTTCATCTTCTTAGATGATGTAACAGGCTTCTTGGGATGAGGTTTGCTTTGGAACTAGATGGTTCAAGTTGTGCAGTAGTGGTGCACATTTTATCAGCCTTCTTCTCTTGACCAGGATGATTTGGAAATGAACTAGGACTCCTGGTAATATAATCCATAGTTGATTCTTCAATCTTTCCCACTTCAAATCTAGCAGAAATGAAAGCTTGCTTTTGCTTGGAGTTGAAGGTGGCCTTGATCTCTTTGGCTTTCTTGGGCTTTCTTTTGGCTACCCTGATCAAGATCTTCCTTGCAGACTTGGTCATCCTTGGTTCTTTCTTCTCTCCAGGAGCAAATTGTTCCTTCTTTGGATAACCCTTTTCATTAACCTCAAGTTCATCCTTCACTATCTCCTCTTCATCTTCATCCTTCTCTTGGATAGGTACAATAGGAGGCAGCTCAACTTGACAAGTTTCACACCTTGGAGATCTAAAAAGTAAGAGTGTGTGTGGAGGAGCTATCTTACTTGATCCTAGTCCCTGCCTATTTTGGTAACAAACTTTTGCATGAAAGGATGAGGATATTATGTTCTTGAAGGTTTCCTCTTCAAGAACACATTTTTCTGCCTTAGCTTTGCTAATCACAAGTTCAGCCTGGCATTCAATTAACTTGGTAACAAGATCCTTTATTTGAGTCCTGTAGTTTGTGTGCTCATGTTTAAGAGTTGAAATGGTTTTCTAAAAATCTTCTATTTTAAGTTTATAGTCATTTTTAGCTCTTTTAAAGCCAGCTTTTGAAATATTTAAGAACTCAAGGTCTGATCTCACTTCCAAGTTGTAAGACCTGTACATATTAACTTTAGCAATGCATTCAGGAGTACAAAGATATTCTAATACCCTGGCTTCTTCATGATCAGCCATCAGTGCTTGGATTGGAGAAGCATCTTTTACCTGAAAGCTCTAGTCAAAGTCTTCTTCTTCAATAGCAACAGTAGCATATTCTTTGGGTTGGCTTGGCTTCTCAGTTCTTGGAGCTGCATCAGTGTAGTTTGAGCTGGATTGTGCTTGACAACCATTTTTCCTTGGTGCCTTGCACTCTCTGGCAAAGTGTCCTATTTGGTTACAGTTGTAACATTTCATCTTGCTTTTATCCAGGCCAAACTTTCCACTGGCCATATTGCTGGAAAACTTTCTTCATGTCCTCTTATAGAACTTCTTGGCTCTATGAGTAAGAAGAGCCATCAATTGGACTATCTCCATGTACTCTAGATCATTCGAATGGATGGTTGCAGTCCAAGTCTTCAAGTGTGAAAAGAAAGTTGCCACAACTTTCATTAGTAGAGACAAAGGCTTGTGCAGAGCTTGTCTCTTGAAATGAGCTTCCTTGGATGTAGCTCTCCCTTAGTGTCTTAGGAAAGATGATGAAAGGACCCTTTTGTGACTTTTTAGGGAAGTAGATGAGATGATTTTGTGGTTCTATGCTATCCTTTTCAACCACATGTAGGGTAAAACTCTACTGATTGTTGGAAGAGTTGCTTGATGGATTTTGCAAGTTTATCTCTATCTAGTAGCCACTAAGGATACCATACAGCTCTGTGACAGTAAGAGTAGAGAGGTTCTCAGTTCTCTTGATGGCCACACAGTAATGAGTCCATTGTCTAGGAAGAGACAACATGCAATTCCTCATTATGCCTCTATTCTCAAGCTTAACTCCAACATCCATTAGAGTATCCATAATCTCAACATAACTAAAGTATTGTTAAGTCATGGTTTCACCTGTCTTGTAGCTAAAGTTTTCAAAATGCTGCTTCATAATATTATTCTTGTTCTCCTTGGCTTCCTCAGACCCCTCATACATGAGCTTCAATGCATCCCAAAGCTGCTTAGCAGTCTTGCGCTTCTAGAAGCCTCTGTATATAGAGTTAGGAAAAGTTGTTTGAAAAGCTGTCATGGCTTTTTGATCTACATCTATTTTTTTCCAGTCTTCTTCAGAGTAGTCAGCCATTTCCTTAAGTATCATCCAACCTCCAGCAGTTGCTGGAGAGGTGCTTGGGATGTGAGGTCCTTCAACAACAGATCTCCACATCCTGTTGTCTTGAGACTTGATGAACCCTTCCATATGTTGGCACCAAGAATCAAAGTTATCAGGAGTGATCAGTGGAGACTTTGTCATAGTACCGGTTTCCATATTAGCCTTAGAAAGAGCTGTTATTTGAGTTTATAAGTGTTTTGTGAAACTAAAGTGATCTAAGATGGTAAGATCTTATAATTAAGAGCAAAAGATGCCCTGATACCAATTGCAGGACCGTTAAAGCATGGTCAATGCAACAGTTTTACAAGGTGCAGAGATTTAAAACACTTAGCAGATCAAATAGAGAACCGGTTAGGATGAAACAATAAACACAAGTAAAAGAACAATAACCAGAACATTCAAATATGCTCTCAAGTTCTTACAAGTGTTACAAAGCTTAGCTTTTTGAATACAAGTACTTGAGACACTTTATACTACATCCTACAGCCGGTCATACTTTGAAGGTCAGCTGGAAACACTAATCTAGACAACAAGATTAATGTAGAGTCAAAAGGTAGATTGCCTTTTGAATATTGACTATGACATGCCATAGCTCACATCCTAATATATTACCAAAAGGATAAAAGTATATAGTTGGAAAGTTATAGACAAAATACCTTAATCTACAGTTGACAAAAGCATGTAATTTTCACCAACACATATAAGTTGGTGAGTCTTCAGAAATGGCAGCGTAAAGTGGTTAAGCTTTTGTCAAAAGGGTGATTCAGAGAAATCATGTCTTCTCTGTCCTTGAAAGAAATCATTCTTTAGCTTCGGAAGACTTTATCGTTAAAACTTCAAAAGACTTCATCTTTGGCTTCGGAAGATATGGTCTTTTGGCTTCAGAAGATTTGATACTTAGCATAATTCACTTAGTTATATCATATATTCCAAAGTAACTTTCTTGTACTTCATATGTGCATGTTGAGAGCTCTTTGGTTGTTCTTTGGTTGCATCAGCTTTTTTCCTTACGTGATTGGACTTATTGTTTTAGTTTCTAGTTTTTTTTCTTTTTACTGTTTTTACTAAGATGTGATTCATAGCATTTTTTACAACTTTTTGGGGAAAAAATTTAACATGTCATAGTTACACTCATTTTCACTAAGATGAATTGTTTTCCATTCCTTCATTGTCTCGGTTAAAGAGATTGAAAACTTCATCAAAAAAAAAGATTGATGATAGTCCGTCAAGATCTAAGGCTATATGCTTTTATAGTTTAACGAGGATGCTTTGCCAATTAAAAAAGAGTATGAACGACAAATTGAATGAAATGCAACTAAACGTGGTCAAAGTCAATATCTAATACCATATTATTCATCGAACATGAAAGTGTGGTATTCTTTGTTGAAGACCAACAAGAAAAGATCGGTTTGAGAAAATCAAAGTTGTCTTGCAAAAAGAGAAGACTAAATTGAAGAAAAAAGAAAAAAAACTTAGAGACTTCAATCCAGCTTAAAACTTCGATCATCTCACAAGCTTAAATCACTACAAGAAAACTAATCTGATGCAACCCCAAAAAAATATTTCAATAGGTCTTAAAAAGGTTGCATTATGCCTAATGCAATATTTTATTGGGAGCTGCATTAGAAGAAGTTGCATTATACCTAATGCAACTTTTTTAAAATCCAATGCAACCTTTTTTGAAAGTGCTGCGTTTGTTATTCAAATGAAACCTTTATGTATGCAACCTTTTTTATAATATACTGCAACTTTTGTTACTATAAAATACAACTTTTCTAATACTCAAATGCAACTTTTGGTATGGTTAAGTTACTATATGCAACCCTTTTGACACTCAAAATGAAACTTTTTATGTACTTAAATGCAACCTTTGCCTAACTTGGTTACAAAAATGCAACCTTTTAATAGTGCTTAATGCAACCACAATAATCTTTTTAATAGAAGGAAATGCAACCTTTTTATAGTAAATGTAATATTTTTACACTTCTAATTACAACAATTGCAACCTTATTTACACCAAAATGCAAGTGTACAACATGAATTCAGTTACCGTTAATAAGTATGCATTAATCAAAATTACACCAAAAATAATAACATTGATGTCATTGATAGTTAAATATTGTACTTTAACATACTTGTTTGTACTCAAATAACATTATATTCTTCACAAAGTGACAATTACTATAATATAAAGGAAACATTCTACTCATCTTGATCTCTAACTCATAGTAGTTTCACAATCTTTCCCATCATAGCTTCCGAGTCTTTTCGCTGGTTATTAATATATTCTTGCATAGCTTCGAGGTTGGCTTTTTTTTATTTCATAATCCTATTTAATCTGTTTGCGTAGTTATAGAAGTTGGCTTTTCTCAACTTCAATGTATGCTTTAAATAATTCCATCAACCCCTCTGGAATCATATACGACACCATCTACTTTTTTTCTCAATGTGTATGTAATGTTTCTTCCATAAAGTCAATGATATCCCTTGGTCTCTTTGTTCATTACAACCAGAAAAAAATATACCGTGAGATTGCCAACCTCTATAAGTTTGTAGTTAGTTTATTCCTGCAATAATGTGTACAATAATATTAAAGAAATATTGTCCAAGTTCAAAAGTCAAAAATTATGAAGGTTAAACTTGCATAGAAAGTGTGTGTCTATATGTATCTATTTCTGCGAGTGAAGCAAAGCAAAAATAATTTAGGGAAGTAATCTTTAAATAGTATAGTTAACTGAGATTATCCACCTAATGCTTGACCTCTAACTTGCACTACTAAAGAATTGAGCAATTGACACAAACACTTACCACTTAAAACGACAACAATTAGCAAATATAGCCGCCGATTTCCCACCTAAATACAAATTAAGCATACTTGCTATGATGTGGTAGCTAAGCTGTCGAAATTTATTAGATCGTGTACCTTGGTCATATATTTGTAGGAAAAACACTAAACAATAATTAAAAACGTAATATATTTAATTTACATGGCAAAAGCTAGAAAAAGGTATATTTAGTATCCTTATAATAGTGCACATAATTCACAATTGATGTGCGATTAATTACTTTGGACTTTTTTAATATATTTGTTAGTTTGATTGATTGGTATTCTGGAAACACTATAATAGTCTAGTGTGATGGATACCAAGTCAATTGTTCAGTTGTAGTGTTGTGTAATGTTAATTGAGTTAGTAGACAGGAATTTTAACAGATAAATTATGATTTTAATGTTATTCATTATAGAACTAAACTGATATCATGTAATAATTTAGTGTTGTGTAATGTTAATTGAGTTGTAGTGTTGTGTAATGTTAAATGAGCCTATTGAACCTTTGATCCCCAATCGATATTATCTACCTAATTATTATGTATTTGAATTGAATTTCAATATAGAGATGACAATATATACCTCGGTAGCATGTAATTGAGGTCATTCTCAATTTAATTAACATGAATAAATGATATGATCAGTTTAGCAGCAATGAAAACTTATAATCAAGCATACATAATTGTAAAAAATTTAGATTAACTTGATGAACACAGGCATCAATAACCTTTAACACTAACTCAGCATGCTCATAATCATAACATCCATCACACACAAGTTCAAGAATTGGACTTAAATCAAATACATCTCAAACAAATTATGGTCTAATTCATAAACAAAGTACCTCAATTACCTGGACACTCGACCCTCACAATTCACATACCTTGATTTATCCAGTTCAATCAGTTGGCCGTGTTTGAGCACTGGGCGTTGCTTCTTACGATTGATCCTTAGTTTGATTTATCAACTGTTAACTTTTAGGCATAGAAATTAGGTTAAGTATTTGTATGTAAAAATTAACTTGCAATTTGTACAAGCAAGAAACACACCGACTAGATTTTTTAAAGAATTTAGACTTATTTTTATATTTCAATTATACTAGCAATGAACAATCATCATTTAAATTTTTGTCACAATGGTTATGTCACTTCACTTGTGTATAGCATTCCTAGTTTCGAGTCTTGAAATTAAAATCCTTAGTTTTTTTTTTATTTTTTATTTTTTTTTTATTTTGTATTTTTAATTTCAGCATCCTTAACTACCCTTTATATATTAACATTTTCTTACAAGTGCACCTGTTTTGACAACATCAATAATGGATACACCTTTCTACTGGAAAAACATATTTTACTTTTAAAATAATTTAGTGATAATTAGCTTGCAACAAAATAATTTTAAATTAGTGATTATTAGATGCAAAACTTAGAAGGTGTTTGTTTTTTTCAAAAAGTCATTCCCCACCTTTTCATCTGCGCGCACGCAGATGCGGGGAGATGTTTTCAGAGAGCAGACTGTTTGATTTCCGGAAAACATTTCATTAAAAAGGTCTTCCTCGCCTCTTCTTGGGGAAGACATTACCCACTCTCTTCACGCCTCTTCTAACCTCTTCCCCGACAACAACAAAAAAAAAACCTAAAAACCTAAAAACCGTCGGACATCTATTCCCTCCCAAGCCTCCTCTCCATCGGTTCTCTTCCCTTCACCTCCCCCTCGTCGCTGCCGCCTAACCTCCTCCCTCGTCGCGTCCTCCCTCCTCCCCTCTCAGCCGCGTCCCTCCTCCTCCCTACTCCCCTCTCAGTAGCCTCCCTCCTCCCCTCTCAGCTGTCGCCTCCTCCCTCCCTCCCTCCTCCCCTCTCATCCAACTCCCTTCCTCCTTCCTCCCCTTTCATCCACGTCCCTCCTCTTAGTTGCCTCCCCCCCTCCCTCCTCCCCTCAGCCGCCTCCCTTCCTCCCCTCGTTCTCCATATCTGCTGCCTTCTCCTCCTTCATCTGTTGCCTCCCTCCATCAGGTTCTTTCTGAGCTTTAAATTTGAGTTTAATTTTTTCTTGAAAACTTGTTTATGTTTAGGGTTAATTTTTTATTTTAGTCAATTGATTTGTGACTTTAAATCTTGTTTATGTTTAGGTTTGATTTTTGATTTTAGTCAATTGATTTGTGACTTGAAAGTTTGTTTATGTATAGTTTTGATTGTTGATGTTAGTCAAATGAATTATGACATGGAAACTTTATTATGTATAGGTTTGATTGTTGATGTTGGTCAAATGAATTATGATATGGAAACTTTATTATGTATAGTTTTGATTGTTGATGTTAGTCAAATGAATTATGACATGGAAACTTTATTATGTATAGGTTTGATTGTTGATGTTGGTCAAATGAATTATGACATGAAAACTTTATTATGTATAGGTTTGATTGTTAATTTTTATTTTAGTCAATTGATTTAATGCAACTTATGTTAAACGAAGTTGCATTCGAATCAAATGCAACTTAATTGAAAAGGTTGCATTTAAAAATTTGCATTAGCCTTATTTTCTAATAGTGAATTGACAATTGATGGAGAAATAAAACAAGAGATTAAGAACAAACGCAAGTTTACTAAGTATTTTTATGTTTTATATTTTTTATTATTTTTATAAAATTTGAAATAATAAAATTATATTAAATGTTTAATATTAAAAAATTAATGAAATAATAAAATTATAATTTATTCATGTATTTATATTAAATGTTTACTATTAAAAAAATGAATGAGATAGAGTTTACAGGGTTAAGCTATTTCCTTAAGAGGAGAAGAAGTGAAAAATAAAAGAAAACATATGATGTGACATGCAAGTGAAGTTAATGTATAACATTGCTTAAGTGGTTGCATACGTAAGTGTAACAAAGTAAAGTTTTAAATGCTTTAAGATCAACTACGAGAAGTACCGATTCATAAATGTTTCAATTGCATATAATCGAATCAAACACGTAAACAGTACCAATCCAACAAAATACATATGGACAAAAAAAGTGAGACTAAAACAACTGGACTAAAAGTATAGCGAAACAAAATCATTTAACTCGCTATAAATTAAAAGCTTCACCAAAACAATATTAATTTTTTCAACCACCCTAACTAAAGGTGTTATTAAATATCTCGTGGTATTGGGACTTATCTCTATCTTTATATTTATACTACTTTATAAAAGATTTGACATGAGTTCTATGATAATTTCATCAGCTTTTAAATTTTAACATTAAATGACATATGTATTTGAAGAACTATAATCATATAAATATTAGATACATACGTCATATTTAAGTTTTTATTAATATTATAGCGTCTTCACTTTTATTTTTATTTTTAATCACATATATATGTGTATGACATTAGTTATTGAATAAATATAATTATATAAATATTAAATATATGCAACATGTTTATGTTTTTAATTTTAAAGTATTCTTTATTTTTATATATATAATATATATATATATATATATATATATATATATATATATATATATATATATATATATATATATATCACACTTATATTTTTATGACGTTATTCGGTTCTAAAATCTAGTTGGATCGGTCTAACTAGTGCGACTAATGAACCTTCAAGTTGTCTACTTCAATCTCAAGATCGGTTATGAAAATATTTCTTATTGAGAGATAAAAGGGGATGAGTGTCATAATGACACAAATAGATGTTCAAATAATCAATAACCTAAGTAATACTACTCCCACATAGCCGTCTAAATAATAGTTTTGCCCCTGACCGGTCTGACTAGGTGTGTGCCTATACCATGTGGGCTACACTCTCACATCCCAACCAGTGGGTGAATCATAATGGCGGATGTCACACCCTCAAAATCCGCGTGCGAGGTTTTACCGCGAGGCGCGTGACATACCAGGATCTCAGTCATTAGTTACCAAGAACGACTCTATATGATTAATTAACAAAATCAGAGTTAACGTTTAAAATACTGCAGAAGCGTTTTTAAAACCAGAAAACCCAAAACAAGTAGTATGTAAAGAGAATGCGCAAAACATACGCGCCCCAAACACAAATGTTTAATATGAAAATAATCCCAAATTTGTAAACAATCAAATGTAGACAACTCAACAATGCTGACGTGCGTGCTCCTAGGCAACTGGCAACCTTAACCTGAGAATAGCATACTAAACAAGTCAACACATGGTTGGTGAGTTCAAGAGTTTGCGTTAATAAGTAAACCGATAAACAGTTTTCAAGTCATAAGTAGTGTATTGCAATAGATAGCTAGTCTATTAACATAAAAATATTAATCATAGTGATTTCGCGATCGAAGCTGACTGTGTTGCGTTTGTTGCCTCCCGTCACGACTTACCAGGTCGTGACGAATATATGTTAGGACAAAATTGCACCCGTATGACCTCGAGTCACACAAGTGGGGCTCGTCAGACCCAGTAGTACTACCCAAAATTTCCCCGCTATTCAATATTAACAATCCGAAAGTGTGAGGACTTTCCATGGTAAACAGCACTATATCAATATTATACACACTCATATATAAAAGCGTTTGTGATCAACAGTATGCTATCTCCCCCAAAAGAGATTATGTAAAATAAGTGGGACAAGAACTCACCTGATACGCGCAAGAATTAACTTAGAGCTTAACTTGAAAGAAAGAGGGAAAGACAACCTTCAAAGGTCACCTAGAACACATGAGTACATAAGTACGTGTACACAGAATCAATATGAAACCCTAAATGCTTTACAACCCAAAGAACTCAAGGTTTAAGAAAGACAAGACACATTTGACCCAGTTGACCCGTTTGACCCGTTGGTGACATTATAGGTGATAAGTCGTTAATACTAACACAACAGCATATCATACATGTTCAACATACAACTTGATTACATATAGCACATCATTAACCACATGTACTACCTAGATCATCATACAACTAGATATCATACAAGTCATGCGAATCACAACAGGCCAAAACAGGTAACAAACCAAATCAACATCCCTATAACCTAAACAACACATTTAATCACCTTAGAAACCATCCATGAACACACTAGCATGATCCTAATATCCCAAACATGCTCAAATCATCCAATTCAAGGGTTTGCACAATTAAAGTTTGTCTTTTGGGAAAGTTCATCCCAAATTCATCAAACTCACACTACATTCATGAATTCATCAATTATATACCAATTCAAGTCCATGACAACATCTAAACATGATCAACAACACCTAATCATCATGATTCATCAACATTCAACACCAAAAGTTACTATTTTTAGCAATGTATGAACTATAAGACATCTTCTTGATTTAAATTGTTCATATCATCAACCTAGCATCTAATCACCATCACAAAACACATCCATAACATTCATACATCATCCAATCATCATTCATGCAAAATAAAGTTACTATTATTAGTAACCTATGAACAACGTATCAAAATCATAGCTTTCTTGCATACTCGACGTTAACTAGCATATATACAATCCAACTAACATAATAGCACCAACCAACATCAATAAATCGGCCTCCAATTGCAAGTTTCGAATTAGGGTTTCGGCCCTAATGCAAATCCCATAAGAACTTGTAAAAATCCAACCTTTATTGCATACTTGATGTTAATTAACATGTAATCTATCTAACAAACACATTAACAACGACAAACAAGCATCAATCGACCATCAATTGCGGATTTCGAATGGAACTTTCGGCCAACATGAAAGATCATCACAAACATGTAAAAATCTAACCTTTAAAAGTGTAATGGCTTGCAATTGATGATTCCAACGTGTTCTATGCCTTGTAATCGACCAAAACCGAAGATGATTGCTTGATCTTGGGCTGAATTCGAAGAGGAGAGGGAGAGAGGAGGTCGATCGCGGCCGATGGGGTGGGATTAGGGTTGGGTTTTGATTTTATTTATTTAATAATCCATAATTACCCTTTTAACCTTATAATTTGTATTTTATAAAGATTAGGCTTTTTGAATAGTTTTTAAATAGTTTTTAACTACTAAACACAATTATTATTAGTCACAAATAACAATCATGCATAATTTCCATTTATCACAAAACACACGAAATAAATATGCACGTTTTCACGTTACGCGATAAAATTACAGTTAACATTTAAATCACATAAGCATAACTTAATAATCACATTGTTCCTTA
Source organism: Flaveria sonorensis (assembly GCA_025506505.1). NCBI lineage: Eukaryota > Viridiplantae > Streptophyta > Magnoliopsida > Asterales > Asteraceae > Flaveria > Flaveria sonorensis. The sequence goes on along the minus strand of CM046433.1, from coordinate 63,440,726 downwards.
ATTATCATTAATTTAACATTACTGATTATTGTTAAGTCACCAACGTTCAACGACAACTAGTGTGTGTGCACGACACGTGTATGCAAGACTTAATGGAACTAACGGAGTTTGGTAACTGAAAATTACCGGATGTCACATTATCCCCATGTTGAAAGAATTTTCGTCCCGAAAATTGCGTTACATGGTGAGTGTTCCATCACTGGTCTACTGCATTGGCACAAGGAAACGAAATCGTGTGAGTTTTGGATGAGTTGTCACATCATCCCCATGTTGAAAGAAATTTCGTCCCGAAATTTAATCAGTACCTTCGCCGGCTGGCATCGTCCTTTCGAATAGCTGAGGGTACTTAAGCTTCATTTGGTCATCACGTTCCCACGTGAATTCTGGTCCACGTCTCGAGTTCCAACGAACTTTGACGATGGGTATCTTGCTTTGCTTAAGTGTTTCACCTCACGATCCATCACTTCGACAGGTTCCTCAATGAAGCGTAACTGTCGTCTACTTGAACTTCTTCCAGCGGTACAACCATAGTTTCATCCGTTAAACATTTCTTTAGATTTGAAACATGAATACATCATGGATTCCACTCAATGAATCAGGTAAGGCTAGTCGATAGGCCACTGGACCAATTCTTTCCACTATCTCAAATGGTCCCAGCATAGCTTTTCTGTCTGTATCGCGCTGCGGCCATGCGGTTTCTTATCGGACAATCTTCTCAGTTGTCTCGTGTACCAACTCGGGACCCGTTAATTGACTATCACCAATTTCAGCCCAGCAAACTGTTGATCTACACTTTCTCCCATACAAAGCTTCAAAAGGTGCTGCCTTTATGCTAGTGTGATAACTGTTGTTGTAAGAAAATTCCACCAATGGTAAGTGAACTTCCCAGTTATTCCGCGAAGCAATCACACAAGCACGTAACATGTCCTCCAAAGTCTGTATAGTATGCTCGCTTTGACCATCAGTCTGTGGATGATAAGGCAGTACTCATACCAATCGCTACCTAGAGCTTTCTGCACGACTGCCAGAAGTGTGATGTGAAACGAGAATCACGGTCAGAAATAATTGAGATCGGTACTCCATGCCTCGAAACGATCTCCTTCAAAATAAGGTCGAGTTAATTTCTATCTCTGTCTGTTCCTTTATCGCTAGGAATGAGCAGACTTTGTTAATCGGTCCACACGATAACCCATATTGTTCACATCCTGTAGAAGTGCGAGGGTAACTTAGTAATAAAATCCATTGATATCTGATCCCACTTCCACATAGGGATCTTGGGTTGTTGTAGAGACCAGAGATTACTGATACTCCACTTTCACTTTGAGCAGGTCAGGCACTTGCTCACATAAGTAGCTACATCTGCTTCATGTTAGGCCACCAATAGTGCGCCTTCAAATCGTGATACATCTTGTCAGATCCAGGATGTATAGAGTATTTAGACTTGTGTGCCTCACTCATGACCAATCTCTCAGATTTCCGTGTAGAGGTACCCAAAGTCTATCTATGAAGTAACGAATTCCATCCGCTTTTACTTCCAATTGTTTTTCCATACCCCTTAACGATTCAGACCCAATGTTTTCTGCTTTCAAAGCTCTGTCTGAGCCTCTCGGATTTGTTCAGGTAACTGTGTGCTGATAATAAGTTGCAAAGCTCGCACACATCGAGGCTTAGCAGTTTCTTTCTACTTAGCGCGTTGGCAACACATTGCTTTCCCCGGTGGTACTCTTATAGCACAGTCATAGTCATTCAGTAATTTACCCAGCGCCTTTGCCTCATGTTCATTCCTTTGCTCAAAGATGTGCTGGAGACTCTTGTGATTATAAATAGTGCATTTGGTACCGTACAAGTAATGTCTACAGATCTTTAAGGCAAAAACTACCGCACCCAGTTCCAAGTCATGGGTGAAATAGTTCTTCTCATGAATCTTCAATTGTCTAGAGGCGTAAGCTATCACCTTATCCCGCTGCATCAAGACGCATCCAAGTCCTTGAATAGATGCATCGCAATAGACTACGAAGTCATCACTACCATCCGGTAACGCTAATATTGGTGCGCTACACAGTTTCTGTTTCAGCAACTGGAAAGCAGATTCCTGACTCACGCCCCATTTGTACATTGTTCCCTTGTGAGTCAAGACTGTGAGAGGTTGTGCAATCTTAGAGAATCCTTCAATGAATCGTTGATAATATCTCGCTAATCCAAGGAATTGTCGTATCTCACTCGGTGTCTTAGGAACAGACCAATTCTTTATCGCTTCAATCTTTGCAGGATCACCATGTATTCCCTTCTCGTTGACAATATGAACCCAGAATTGTACCTCACGTATCCAAAATCACACTTTGAAAACTTTGCATACAATTGTTCCTTTCTAAGTAATTCCAAGATTAAACGTAAGTGCTTCTCATGTTCTTCCACTGTCCTTGAGTATATCAGTTGTCATCAATAAAGACGATAACAAATGATAAATAGGGTTTGCACACGCGATTCATGAGGTCCATGAATACTGCGGTGCATTCGTCAACCCAAATGGCATGACCAAACATTCATAGTGACCATATCGTGTACGGAAAGCAGTCTTCGAGATGTCCTCTTCTTCGAACTCTCAGCTGATGATACCCAGACCTCAGATCAATCTTAGAGTAATAGCTTGATCCTTGCAGTTGATCAAACAAATCATCGATCGAGGTAAGGGATATCTATTCTTGATAGTAACCTTGTTCCATTCCCTATAGTCAATGCACATTCGAAATGTACCATCCTTCTTCTTCTTCACAATAGAACTGGCGCTCCCCAGGGCGACAAACTCGGTCGGATGAACCCTTTATCTAACAACTCTTGTAGTTGGGCAGATAATTCCTGCAGTTCATTCGGAGCTAACCGGTACGGTGCTCTCACAATTGGAGCGGCTCCTGGAGTCAACTCAATTTGGAATTCAACTTCATGATGAGGCGGTAACTAGGCAGGTCTTCCGGAAAACACCTCGGGAAACTCACAAATACGAGGATATCCTCTATCTTCTTTCCTTGATCTGTTTTGTTACTGTGACGAGTGCCAATATGGCTAGTCGACCCTTTCGTAATAACTTTTGTGCCTTCATAAACGAGATGATGCCTATCACCGCACCACTCCTATCACCTCTGACCGTAAGGACTTCCTCACCAATGGGAATCCGTATGATCTTCTCGTGGCATATGACTTCCGCTTGTTTAACGAAAAGCCAATCCATGCCTACTACCACGTCAAACTTCCTAACGTAACAGGCATGAGATCTATGGTGAATGTATGACCAACAAGCTCTATCTTTAGTCTCTAAGAATATGCGCTATGTGAATCTGTGTACCGACAGCTAACTCTACGGTGTATTAGATTCTAAGGCTGAGGAATATCACTTAAAAGACTACAGAACCTAGTGGACACGAAAAACACAGACAACACGCTCCAGTATCTATAATAATACGGTAGCAAAATGACCATTACCGAAAATTTACCAGTTACTGTTGTAGGATCGTTTAGAGCCTCACCTGAGCCAATGACGAAGGCTCTTCCTTTGGCTCCATTGTTGTTTCCACCATTGTTGTTGCCACTATTATTGTTGTGTTATTGTTGTTGCCATTGTTATGTTGCTTGTCTGTTTCCATTGTTGTTGTGGCCATACCATTTCCTCTTAAGTTGGGACAGTTGCGTTTGTAATGGCCTTCTTTTCCGCACTCAAAACACCTTTCGGAGTTTCTTGTGATTGTTGAGGCTTCCTCATCAGTTCACCCCGACAGTCTTTGGCTGCGTGACCAATCTTCCCATAACGTTGGCACTTGAAGTTATCATATCGACCCACATGGTGGGAGTTACACCGGTTGCACTTCATTGTCTTCGTCTTCCGCCATACCCACCGGGTCCTTGATTAGTGGGAGTCGCCTGGTTGAAGCTTCGATTGTTATCGAACTTCCATTGCTGTGTTGCTGACTTTGCTGCTGTTGTTGAGGTTGAGATTGGCTGCTGGATGACGATCCCTTGTTGCTTGAACCATCCCACTTGCGTTTATGGTCGGGCACACTTGCCACCGCACCCCGCTTAGGTAATCGACCTTGCCCTACTGCTTGATCAGTCAGCCTGTGGGCTGTTCGGATAGCTTGTGTGTATGGTAGTGGGGTTAGAGGCAGTTACCATACTTTGAATTTCGGGCACCAATCTCTGTATATATTGCTCAACCCTCTTGTGCATTTCATTCACCATACCTGGACATAAAGTGGCTAACTCATGAGTACGGGTCGTGTAGGCTTCAATTTCTGAGCCTTGCATTTTTCAAGTTTCTGCCAGCAACTCAATCTCCATTTGAGCTTGCAGATACATTTCAATCTGCCAGTGTTTCTGCACTTCATTCGGGGCAGTATTCTTCGGTCATAAATCCTTAAAATCATCCCAAGGTAGTTCATTGGCATGGCTTGACCCAGCAATTTGCACCTGGGCATTCCACTAGGAAAGTGCTGTGCCTTCCAATGTCCGGTGGCATACTTACCTGATCAGCAGGCGGAAAGTTGCATTTTGCGAAGACAGACTCTGTCTTCTCAAACAACCTTACAAGCCCTACAGCTCTTTCCGTCCCGCTGTAGGTATAGGGTTTACAGTCCATGAAGGACTTGTAGGTACATGGTGGTGGTCCTATTTTGACAACCCCAAATATTAGTCAGATATCCTAGACAATTAACTAGAATAATTAGTTTAACCTCTCGTTATCATTTACCTGCTGGTTGTCCCGTTGGCAGCAGCCACTACCGCCTGAACATGTTCGTTAATTAATGCCGCCAATTCCACAGGCGTCATGTTTATGGCTCCGGCACCACGGCCTCCAGCGCCACGTCCACGACCATGCCCACGTCCTCTTCCACGTGCGTCCATATTTCACTTTACAATTCACAATTACAAAATGAGTAACATCCAACACATTAATCTCATAAAGGTACAATAAACAAAAAGAAATAATGCATTCACCACAACCTCAACATTTATAATAGAAATAATAACCAAAGATAAATAAATTGCAATTGAGTCACAAAATATTCCATTAATGTCAAAATTTAAGTTTGTCAGTTGGGTGGGAAATAACCCTTCCCACATAGGTTTCAAAGAAAAGAAACACTACATAGTTTAAGTCATTTAAAAGTGGAATCAGTCCAGTACGTCAGATCCGACACTGTCCTCATCCATCTCTGCTGGTTCTTCTTCGGGGGCTTCCTCAGGTTCCTCTTCCGGGTCTTCCTCATCAGGGTCCACCAAAGGTGCAGGGGCTTCAACAACCTGAAGTGCTGCTAGCTGTGCCTCTAAATCAGCAAACCTATCATCGATCACTATGTTATGGTGATCCCGTGCGTCCATGCGCCCACTAGTGCTACAACGTTGCCTGCCAGAGTATGATGTCCACCGATGGCCATCGAGAGTCGCTCCTGAAGTGTCTCTACCTGGAAAACGCAACTGACGCATCTCAGATCGTAATGCAGAGGTTCTCAGTGAGTCCTCTAATCCGCTATCGCTCCGTGTCTAGAGTGGCTACCAAAGATGCAAACGCCTGCTCGAGAGGGATGCTCAAGGTAGGAAGAGTAGGCAATGTAGAAGTGGTCGATGACCTAGTCCTAGGTCGTGTAGGAGCTACTGGTGGTACGCGCTCTCTATAAGCCATACGATTTATGTAGGTGGGGTAGAAATCCCAGTTCCGCGGAGGATCGAGCTCAGGAGGTATGAAAGGCTGATCCCAGTCTATCTCGCCAGGAGGATAAGGATGTCGGGGCCAGTAAATCCCCTATCAGGTACGGGAGATGTAGGAGGTGACTCAGATCGTGCAGGTCTCTTGCCTAAATTTCTGGATGACGGTGCCATGCTGCGAAGTACGTGTTGCGTATGCCAATGAGTATACAGTAAGAAGAGTAAGCGATAAGTAACTAACAACTGTGCGGTTATAGTCTAGTGTGTGTATGCAACCTAGTTCCCTATAACCAATGGCTCTGATACCAATCTGTCACACCCTCAAAATCCATGTACGGAGTTTTACCGCGAGGCGTGTGAACAAACCAGGATCACAGTCAATAGTTACTCAGAACGACACTATATGCCACATTTAAAATAAAACCAACCAAAGTTCAAACTTAAAACCATGCGGAAGCGTTTGTAAATAAGACAAACCCAAAATATAAAAATGCATATTTGGCAAAACATGCGCCAACCCAAACATTTAAACACTCGTAAATAGACCCAACAAACATGTCTTTAAAATAGAGTCTGAGAATGCATGTTGGAACCCGTGTGGTGCTCCTAATGGCAAGCAGAGTTAACAACCTGAGAATAGCATACTAAAATGTCAACACAATGGTTGGTGAGTTCAAGAGTTTGCGTTTATCATAAACAATAACATTTTCATAACATAAGAAGTGCATGAAATAGATAGCTAGTCTATATTCACAAGTGATAACCATAGTGATTTCGCGATCAAGCTGATTGTGTTGCGTTTGTTGCCTCCCATCATGACTTACCAGGTCGTGATGATATTTGTGTCTAGGACAATATTGCACCCGTTTAACCTCGAGTCGCACAGGTGGGGCTCGTCAGACCCAGTAGTACTACCCAAGATTTCCCGCTAGTTACCATTATTAACGATCCGAAAGTGTGAGGACTTTCAAGGTATTAAGCACTATGTTAAAACATACATAGCTTATAATAATAAAATAGCGTTTGAGTACAAGTATGCTACCTCCCTCAAAAAGAAGGTTTATAAAAATAGAGGGGCATGAACTCACCTGGTGTGTAAAGATAATAACTAAAGAGAACTGGTGATAGGTGCAAAGACAACCCTTCAAAGGTTACCTAGAACACGAGAGTACATAAGTACGTGTACACAGAATCATATTGAAACCCTAAGTGCTTTACAAACCAAAGAACTCAAAGTTTTAGAAGACAAGACACATTTGACCCAGTTGGCCTATTTTACCCGCTGGTGACATTATAGGTGAGATTCCATTCAAACAATCATAACAGCCTATCACACATGATTAACATACAAACTGATTACATATAACACTTTATTAACCACATGTACTAATTAGATCATCATACAGCCAGATATCATACAAGTCATGCAAATCTCAAACTATTATCATGCTCATAACAACTATAACACAAATAATACACCATACAAGGATCAAATTACGCATCACATGCCATGTGAAGCCACTCACGACTTCACACCCTAAACCCTGCCAATCCTACTAAGTAGGGGCCTCAGATTCGCACGTGTGTATGATGATCATTAACATACCAATTTTCCATAGCTCATATCATCGAAAATGTTCATTCTTAATCAACCATCAATCAACAAAAGTCCTAGCTTACCTATATGACTCATGCCAAGATTTTTCCACAAACAGGCCAAAACAGGTAACAAACCAAATCAACATTTGTACAACCTAAACAACACATTTAATCACCTTAGAAACCATCCACGAACACACTAGCATGGTCCTAATGTCCCAAACATGCTCAAATCATCCAATTCAAGGATTTGCACAATTAAAGTTTCCCTTTTGGGAAAGTACATCCCAAATTCATCAAACTCACACTACATTCATGAATTTACCATTTGCATACCCAAATTAAGTCCATAACAATATCTAGACATGATCAACAACATCTAATTGGCATGTTTCATCAACATTCAACATCAAAAGTTACTATTTTTAGCAAGGTAAGAACTACAATGTGCATTCTCGATTTCCCATTGTTCATATCAACAATCTAGCATCTAATTATCATTATAAACACATCCATAACATTCATACATCATCAAATCACTATATCCATGCAAATAAAGTTACTATTATTAGTAACCTATGAACAACGTATCAAAATCATAGCTTTCTTGCATAATCGACGTTAACTAGCATCAATCTAACCTAGCTAACATAATAACATCAACAAACAACCAAGAATCAACCTTCAATTGCAGGTTTTGAATGGAACTTTCGGCCAACATGAAAAATCATCAAAAACATGTAAAATCTAACCTTTAAACGTGTAATGGCTTGCAATTGATGATTCTAACTTGTTATGATGCTTGAAATCGATCCAAAATCAAATGGAATTGCTTGTTCTTGATGAAAACTAAAGTGTGTGTGTGTTTGAAGGTGAAGTTGCGGCCGATCAAGGTGTGGGGGCTAGGGTTGGGAATTTTTGTTTTATTTAATAATCCATAATTACCCTTTCAACCCTTATAATTTGTATTTTATTAAAACTAAGCTTTTAATTACTTTTTAAATGGTTTAAACTTAAAATAATAAGCATATAAACTAGCAATAATAATCATATGCATTATCTTCACTAGATACAAAACATACGGATTAAACACACACGTTTTCACGTTACGCGATAAAATTCACAATTAATATTTTAATCGCATAATCATAACCAATAATCAACATTGAAATTATTGTTTAACATTATTAATTTTTATTAAGTCACCAACGTTCAACGACAACTAGTGTGTGCTCACGACACGTGTATGCAAGACTTAACGAAACTAACGGAGTTTGGTAACGGAAAATTATCGGATGTCACACCAATTCTTGTCTTTTTGTCCATGTTTCATCCTCAATTTCTTTGTCGAAACCTTTTAGAGCTATATTCTATCATGGCCATAGACCATTGTTAATCCATTTCTTCTACCATATCTAGTGGAAGCTCATCCAAGTCCTATTGAATGATTTGAGATGGAGTCAAACATGCCACTAAGAATGCTTCAAAACTAGTTGAAAAGGCTGCATAAGCTGCCTTTTGCTCTTTACTTTGTATAATGATAGTAAGAGCATCCATAGGTTTTTCAAGTTTGTGTATGTTTGATGTTTGAGGTTTTGACTGTTTGTTTGAGGTGGAGTTATAAGGGTGATGCTTTCTTTGGGGTGTGACTTCATGAGAAGCATGAACTCCAGTCATCTTAGACTTGTGTTTGTTGCTGGATGATTCTAGTGCTGAGAAGAATGATGTCTCATGAGAATCCAAGAATTTTTCTTCTTTATCTTCTCCAGTGCTTGTGAGGAAAGCACTGTTTGTGTGTTGAGTTTCTTTGAACTTATAGGCCTCTACATGTCTGATCTGGTTATTGTTCCAGGATTTTTCATCCATTTCCAATGCTTCAATCTTGGCTACTAGTGAGTCAAGGGATAGAGCCTCTAAGTCTAATGTTGCTTTCATAAGTGACACTGACTGAGTCCAACTCTCAGGCAATGTGTGCAACATTTTCTTGTTGATTTCAACAGTGTCATATTTAAGTCCATACACTATTATTTCAATGACAAGTTGGACATATCTGTGTAACTGTTGAGGGATGGACTCTCCATGGATGTGGTGGAAGGTTTCATACTAAGTCCTTAATTTTTCCTTTTTGATTTCACGGATTTCCTCACTGCCTTCACACATTGTGTGAAGAACCTTCCACAGCTCATGGGCTGTTTTAAAATTTTCAACAAGAGTTAAAATTTCAAAAGGCAAAGTCATTGCAAGAATACTATATGCCTTCATGTCTAGTCTGACCCGTTTCAGGTCATCACCAGCTACACTTTTTAGACTAACTGGTTTTTGGATGTTGTACTCAGGTCCTAATGTCAGTGGAATGTAGGGACCTACTGTGATGGATGTCCATAAATCTGGATCTTGATATGTAATCCAGTTTCTAAACATAATTTTCCATTACTTAAAATCTGATTTGTTCTTCAATTTAGGGGGTTTTAATCCACTCTTAGAACTCATCATTTCATCAGCCATGCCTGTTTGATTTTAACTTAATAAATTTTAAGTTAAATTGGTTTGTTTAAATTTTAGTGCGGTAATAAAATTTTAATTAATCCTAATTGTCTCTGGGATTTGTTTGTTAATTTGATAAACTAATTTGTTTTAATTGTTTACCAAATAAAGGAATTAATTAAATAATTGTCCTATGATTGATTCTTTCTATGTCACGGTTGACAAGAAAGATTGTGTGAGAGGAATATTTGTCCTTTTTTGAATTTAATAAAGGTCAAAACCCTCGGTCTTTTAAAAACAGAAAACTTTTTGGATCAAAAAGTTGGTTTTAAAAACTTTTCTGGTTTTCAAAAACTTCCGTGAATTGTGGATGTATTTTTCAACAAAATCAAAGGGTTTTGATGATGAAATAAAAAACACAAATGTGTTCCTAGTGAGATTGTCACAAGTTTGTGATGATAATGAACAATCTAACCGGTTTAGAATGTTCAAATGATATTTGGTTCCGATTAAAAACCAATGAAACAGTGATTAAACACTATTCAAAAATGTATGTAAAAACCCTTTAAAACCGATAGGGTTTAAAGGTTTTAATGATGATTTGATGTTGAAAAACCTTCTGTGGAATGTTGTTGAAATAAGATGAACAATACTCGTGTATTGTTAGGTCAATAAATCCACAGAAAACTTGTGTTTATATGATGTTTCAAACATGAATATCAATAATACTTCTTTAAAATGCATAAACCGATTCTGAAATCATGTTTGTTTACACTTAATGAATGTTTATGAGAAGAAGAAGATGAGTTTGATGATATTTCAGCTTGTGAATATGTGTTTTGAAGCTAATGAACCACTAAAATCAAGGTTGTTGAGTGAGAGGATCGAAATCAATGAATTATTGAGCCAAGCCTCTGGTATCACCTGATGAAATCAGCTTAAACTCATGATGAATATGAATAAAAAGGTTGATTCCCCCTAGGATCTTTTTAATATCTCTCAACCTCAACACACTAACATTATGGTGCGGAAACCCATAATGAAAGAGAATGAAATCAGTGTTTGTGTGTGTGCAAGAACACAATGAAAATTAATTGCTTGATTGTATTGATTTCGATCAAAAGCTTACTAAGGATTGGGGTAGCATTCTATTTATAGCCTATACACAAAAGCTATATAAAATTACTAAACTACCCATATGTAAATGAAATTACATAGAAAATAATCCTAAGTCTATAAGTTGTCCGTTGTGGAGAATAAGTCATCCACTGTGGATGATATCTCATCCGCTATGGAGAAGCTTGTCATCTGCTGTGCATCTTGTTTTTTCATCCGATGTGGATGTTCATCCTCTGTGGATGAACATCCGTTGTGGAATGTTCATCCATTGTGGATGAACATCCTCTATGAAATGTTGTCCCCTGTATGTTCTTCATCCGCTGTGGGATGGTTGTTCATCCGCTGCACACACTTAGACAGATTTCTTCATCCACTGCTGATGATCTTCATCCGCTGCAGACACTTGTCAAAATTCCTTTTATGTACAAACTTGAAAAAGAAATTTAAACAAATATTAGTGTTTGATATGAATGTTAATGATGTTAATGTGTTATTAAATGATTGTTTTGGATGTTAAAACACATTATGTTTGTTTAGTTTGATATGGCAAGCATCATACTTTTTATGCATGAATTCTTAATGCAATTGTTGAGTCCAACAGTCTTCCCTTGAGGAAGAGGGCATAAGTTCCACACCTTCTGTCTTTTGATTTGAAGCAACTCTTCTTGCATTGCTTCAATCCAGCTTCTATCCTTCAAAGCCTCTTCAACTTTCTTTGGCTCAATCTGGGATAGGAAACAAGAATGCAGACAAACATGGCTGTCATGAGTTTGTCCTCTTGTTCTTACCCCTGAGTCAACATTTCCAATGATGTTTGTGGTGGGATGTGACTTGCGGATCCTAAGTTGAGGAATCATAGCAAGTTGGTTAGACAGATCTAAGTTAGAGAAATTCAGATTTGGCAATGAGGTATTTCCCACCAGATCAGCACACTTATCAAGAGTAACTTGATCTAATGAGTGTGTGACATCATTCATGTTGTCTTCAATGGAGTGGTTATCAGCATCAAAAAATTCTTGATCACTTTCACCACCTCCAGTTCCTCTTGCATTGGAAGTTCCTTCTCCTAAATTTTGAACATCTGAGCCAGAATTTGAAGGCAATTCAGTTGAATTAGCAATATTTGTCATGCTGGTGCTGCTGATAGGAGCTTCAATTGTAGGGTTACTTACCACTGGAGCTGAAGTAGTCTTCTTGTTTGGTCATCTCAACTCAAATCTTGGATTAGTATCTTCTATTAATCTGTTATCTGTAGATCCTGAAACATTCTCACAAGACTTGTTAAAACAGTTGGTATCTAAATCAAGATCAAGCAGCCAATCCGGACCAGAACCTTTTACACTAGGTGTGTGTTCATTGAAGGTCACATTGGCTGACTCCTTAATTACTCTAGTTCTGAGATTGTATACTCTATAAGCCTTAGCTTGGGAAGCGTACCTAACAAAGTGTCCATCATCTGATTTCTCAGTAAACTTAGCTATATGATCTTTGGTATTCAAGATGGTGCAAGGACATCCAAATGTCCTGAGAAAACCAATGAATGGTCTCCTTTTATGCCACAGTTTATAAGGAGTCTTACCATGTGTCTTAACAACTAAAACTCTGTTCTGCACATAGCTAGCTGTGTTGACAGCCTCTGCCCAGAAGGTGATAGGCAGTTTAGAGTCAGACAACATAGTTCTTGCAGCTTCAATAAGTGTCCTGTGTCTCCTCTCAGCAACACCATTTTGCTGAGGAGTCCTAGGAGCGTTATATTGTCTTAGAATACCCTTTTCATCACATAATGTATCAAGGGTTTGGTTTTTAAATTCAGTTCCTTGATCATTTCTTATGGTCTTGACCTTGTGATCAGATTGATTCTCAATTTTCAATATGAAGTTCTTCAAGATCTCAGGGGTTTCATCCTTAATTCTAAGGAAAAATACCCAAGTGAATCTTGTGAAATCATCTGTGATCACTAGACAGTAAGAGGTCCTATCTAAATGCATTACACTGGTGGGACCAAACAGATCCATATGTAACAAGTGTATGGGAGTAGTGATAGAGTTCATTTCCTTTGGCATATGAGACACTTTGTGTTGCTTCCCTTTCAGGCATGCAACACAGTGGTCATCACTTGTAAACTCTTTCTTTGGCATTCCGGTTACCAAATCATTCTTAATCAATTTGTTCATGTTCTAAAAGTTTACAGGGCATATTATTTTATGCCAAAGGAAAGACCCATCACTATTTGCTTTAGACAGAAAGCAAAAACTTCTCCAGAAGGAGATGTTTCCTGCTGATCCATCTTGTACATATTCCCTCTCCTGGGGGCTCTGAGCAGAATATGCTCTTGAGGAATGTCTACCCGAGGCTTGAGAACAATGTACTCATGCTCAGTGAAGAGCATGTGATGTTTTTTGTCACAAAATTAGGACACACTCAAAAGATTATATCCAAGCTCCTTGACAAAGTTTACCTTCTCAATGTTAAGCTTACCATTTGTAACCTTACCCCTGCCTGCAATGTAACCTCCTGCATCTCCTCCAAAAGCAACTGGTCCTCCATCAAATCTTTCAAAGTTTTAAAGTAAGGACCCATTGCTTGTCATCTGCCTGGAGTAGCCACTATCATTGATCGAGAAATTTTTGTTGGTCTTTAGTTGTCCCTGCATAAAAACGGATGATTTAGTTATATTTGGAAACCCAAGCCTCATTGGTCTTGGGCTTATTTAGGTGAATTGAAGGCAATGAAACAGTAAGTGATCCTATGTTCAAGCTTTGAGGATCATTTGCTATTGTTGATGAAGAATTTTCAGTCACATGGTCTTCCTTCATCTTCCATACCACCTTTGGAAGATTTGGCTTGACCTTCAATGCTTTGGAAGCTTTTGTAGCTTTGGAGGCTTTAGAGACTAGACCTTCGGAAGATCTTGCTTTCACTGCAGCAGGCTTCAGTACTTCGGAAGCATTCCTTTCTTTCGAGACCAACTTTTCTTTCGAAGGCAATTTTTTACTTGCCTTCTTCTTCATTTTGGAGCTTCCGAAGGAAACAGATTTTCCTTCCAAAGCTTGCATTTCCTTCTTCTTCCCAGAAGCCTTTTCTTTGACCATGTGGATAGTACTTTTGGGATTGTAGATACAATCCTTATCCAAATGAGAGGTACTACCACACTTGATGCAGTCTATTTGCTTCCTTCTAGGAATCTTCTTTTCTTGAGAAGACTGAACTTCAACACTTCCCTTCTCCCTCTTCACCTTTTCAGATGATGCAGCAAACTTTCTAGGGAGAGGCTTGCTTTTGAAGATGGGTGGTTCAGGCTGTGCAGTGACACACAGCTTATCAGTCTTCTTCTTGGAGCTGGAGTGAGTAGAGACTGAAGTAGAATTCTTGGTAGAGTCTTCAGCTTTCACCTCCTCAAACCTTGCAAAGATAAATACTTGTTTCTACTTGGGGTCAAAGGTGGCCTTGATGTCTTGAGCTTTTCTTGATCTTCTTTTTGCTCTTCTGATCAAGTTCTTTCTCTTAGACTTACTCAAACCAGATCCTTTTTCCTCCTCAGGAGCATGGTGACCCCTTTTGGATTGACTCTCTTCACTCACTTCAGAGTCATCCCTCACCATCTCCTCTTCATTCTCTTTATCACTGGGGTCTATAGGGGGTAGCTCATCTTGACCAGTTCCACACCTAAAAGATCTTACTGACAGTAGGATGTGTGGAGGAGCTATCTCATAAGATCCCAGTCCCTGATTATTCTGATAACAAACTTTTGCATGCAGAGATGAGGATATTATGTTCTTGAAGGTCTCTTCTTCAAGAAAACATTTCTCTACCTTGGCTTTGCTGATCACAAGCTCAGCCTTGCGTTCTGTCAACTTAGTGAGTATTTGAGTCTTGTAATTTGTTTGCTCATGTTTAAGAGTTGAAATTGTTTTCTCTAGATCTTCTATTTTAAGCTTATAGTCATTTTCAGCTCTCTTAAAATCAGCTTTTAAAATGTATAAAGACTCAATATCAGATCTCATTTCTAAGTTGTAGGACCTATATGTATTCACTTTAGCAATACATTCAGGAGAGCAGAGATGTTCTAATACCTTGGCATAATCATGGTCAGCCATGAGTGCTTGATTTGGTGAAGCATCTTCAGCCTGGAAGCTCCAGTCAAAGCCTCCTTCTTCAATAGCAACTTCAGCTTGCTGTCTTGGCTTCTCATTCTTGTGCCCTCCTTGAGTGTAGTTTGGCCTGGATGATGCTTGGCCACCATTTGACTTAGGTGCCTTGCATTTTCTGGCAAAGTCTCCCATCTGGTTACAGTTGTAACACTTTACTTTGCTCTTGTCTAGTCCAAACTTGCCACTGGCAACATTGCTAGGAAACCTTCTCCCAGTTCTCTATTAGAACTTCTGGGCTCTGTGAGTGAGAAGAGCCATCTGCTGGACTATCTACATGTATTCCAGATCATCTTGTTGGATACAGTCAAGATCTTCAAGAGTGAAGAGAAAGTTTCCTGAACTTTCATCAGTAGACACAAAGGCTTGAAAGGAACTTGTCTCTTGGAGTGGGCTTCCTTGGATGTAGCTCTCTCTAGGTGTCTCTGGGAAGGTGATGAAAGGACCCTTTTGTGAAGTTTCAGGGTAGTAGATAAGATGATGCGGTGGTTCTCTGTTGTCCCTTTCAACCATATGAAGGGCTGAACTCTGGTGAGTGTTCGAGTTACCAGATGAATTTTGCATGTTCATATCCATCTGGTATCCACTGAGTATCCCATACAACTCAGTGAGAGTAAGTCTTGAGGTTTTCAGTCCTTTTAATGACCATACAGGTGTCTCCATTGTCTGGGAAGAGAGGACATGAACTTCCTAACAATATCCTTGTTCTTAATAGTTACTCCAACATCAGCCATAGTATCCATAATCTCAACATACCTGAAGTATTGTTGAGTCATGGTTTCACCTATCTTGAAGGTGAAATTTTCAAACTGCTGCTTCAGGAGGTCCTTCTTGTTCTCCTTGGCTTCATTGGACCCCTCATACATCAGTTTTAGTGCATCCCATAGCTGCTTAGCGGTCTTGTATTTCTTGAAACCTCTGTAGATAGAGTTTGGAAAAGCATTTTAGAGGGTTGTCATGGCTTTCTGATCAATATCAATCTTTTTCCAGTCTTCATCAGAAAAGTCAGCCCTCTCCTTTGGTATCATACCACCACCACCAGTAGCTGAAGTGGTGTATGGTACATGAGGTCCATTGATAACAGGCTCTCACATCCTGGAATCTTGAGACTTGTTGAAGCCTTCCATTCTTTGGCACCAAGTGTCAAAATCTTCAGGAGTGATCAGTGGGAACTTTGTCATAGTTCTAGTTTCCATATCAGCCTTAGAGATGGCTGCCATTTGAAGAGTTAAGTGATGTGTGAAGCTAAGAGGATTAAAGATGGTGAGATCTTACAATCAAGAGCCTGGAATGCTCTGATACCAATTGCAGGATCGGGTAAGGGTGGTTAATACTTAGTTTCATACTGAGGAGAGAACTTTGATCAATTAAGAATTAAAACAGGGAACTGGTAACTCAAATAGAAGATACTATGAACACAAGTAAATTAAAGAGACAGAACTAAGAACAATACAAAAACACAAGAGTAGTTTTCAAGGATGTTGTATATTGATCTCAAGTTCTTTTATAAGTGTTACAAAGCATAAAGAAAATACAAAGGACCTGAGACACTTTTATACTACAACCTACAACCATCACTTACATGTAAAGACAGTTGGGATTTGACTAATCTAGACAACAAGATCAATCTAGAGTCAAAAGGAAGATTGCCTTTTGACTAGTGACTATGACATGCCATAGCTCACTGACTTTTCCTAATACAAAAAGTCTACAGGAAAAAGTATGGAAAGTTACAGACAAAGACCATTTCCTACTGTTTGATAAAGCATGGAAGTTTCACCAACTTGTATAAAGTAGGTAAACCACCAGAGCAGGCAGCGGAAAGTGTGTCAGCTTTATCAAAAGTGGATTCAGAGAAAGCATATTTTCTCTATCCTCAGAAGAAATCAGTCTTCTCAACAAAATGGCTTCGTAAGACTTTGTCTCTGAAGCTTCGGAAGACTTCATCTTTGGCTTCGGAAGATACTAGTCTTTGGCTTCGGAAGATTTCACACTTATAATAATTTTTTGTTTGAGTGTGAAACTTCCAAAGTAACTTCTTCTGAACTGTTAGCTTTGAAAGATCTTACACTTAGATAGATTTGAGAGTGTAAGACTTCCAAAGCTAGTTCATCTTGGTTCCTTAGTGCATGCATAGAAGACTTGGTTGTTCTAGCTTGTTGGTTGCATCAGCCTTATAATCTTCAGTTGTTCTTACAAACATACTAAAATGTCAACACAAAGGTTGTTGAGTCCAAATCATAAGTAATAACAATAGTGATTTCACAATCGAAGCTGATTGTATTCCTGTGTTTGCCTTCCGCCACGACTTACCAAATCGTGACAATGTTTGTCTTTTAGGACAATGTTGCACCCGCTTGACCTCCGGTCGTATGGGTGGGGATTGTCAAACCCAGTAGTAGTACCAAACCAAGTAGTAGTACCCAAAATTTCCGGCTAGTTTCCTTAATTAACGATCTGAAAGTGTAAGGGCTTTCAATTGTATGATACACTATGTTATACTACACACAACTTACAATAGTTAAAGCATTTGTAGAAGAAAGTGTGCTTTCTACCCCAAAAAAGAGTATATAAAGTTGGGACATTGAACTCGTTATGCGTAAGCGGAAAAGAAATATGAAGCTAAGAACGAATGGAATGACAACTTGTCAAAGGTTACCTATAATACATGAGTACATAAGTACGTGCAAATAAAATAGTTTAACAAACCCTAAGTGTTCAATCAAACAAATTGATTAATATGATTTGGAAAACGTTGACCTAGTTAACCTAATTGACCCGTTTGACCCTTTGGTGACATGTTATGTGAAATCTTGTTTGCTCAAGTTTAATAATTCGTTATTCATGATTACCATGCAAAACCATTCACGCATAGCATATCATGAACCTTAAGTTCTAGCAAAATGATTAAACTAGCATAAACTTTCATACAACACATGTGAACCTCAATAGATAACTACCATGCTCATTACAAATAAAGTAATCTCAAATGCCTAATCACATATTAAGTTTAATCACGCACTACATCCTATATGAAGTAACTTACTACTTCATATCCTAAACCATGTCAATCCTATTAAGTATGGCCTCAAATTCGCATGCGTGTATGATACTCATCATCACATTCCACACATGAATGATACTATCTAAACAATCAAAGCATACCACACTGATCAAATACCATTATCCAAGTACAAAACCCTAATTTTCTAACATAACTTCACGAACCCTAAATATCCAATAGTCCCAACATAGCATACATATGATCTAATCGTTGCATTCTAACATATTAAATAATATCAATAATAAATCTAACATGATATATCTCATTATGCATGCCCAAATCATGAAATCCTTTCAATCATGTTAATAAAGTTTCCACTTCGAGAAAGAAATATTCTACAACTAGAATTTTACCAAAAGAAATCATTGATTCATCAATTATATGCCTAAACTAGTTCATAGCAATCATAATATCATAAGAAACATCAACAAATCACAAAACCATAAGTTCTTGAGAATTAAAATTTCTACTTTTAGTAACATATGAACTAGACGTTAAATCCTTGAATTTTTTCCATAACTCACATAAATCAACAACAATACTATCAAACTAACATGATAGCATTATCTAATAACATCCATTTCATGTTATCATGCCTAATTGAACAAGGGTTTGTTCATAGATCCAAAACAAGTAAACCAATTGAAAAATTCACCTTAATCGCTTTAATAATCAATAATCAAGCTTGCTACTATGTTGGAATGGTCAAAGCAGCATAAAATCAAATGTTTTAGGAACCAATATTGATATAGCTTTTGTAAAAACTCTAGCAATCAATATGAGCCACACATTTCTAATCACATGCAAGTCACATGTCATTTTCATCTTTTTTTAAAACGTTCAAATATTTTTTGACAACATTATTTTTCCAAAAAAAAATTCACCATTAATTTTACTATTTTTTTATATTTCTAATGCCTACCATATTGATATATTTTTTATAAAATAATCAGCTACCCATTATTTACCCATGTGTATAACCGGGTTATACACGTGTAAATCTAGCATTACATTAGTATAAAAAAATTCTTAAAAAACGATTTTTTTTGTTTTTTTATAAATTATTTTTATTTTTTATATGAAAGACGGAAACAAGAGAAACTATTTTGTGTATTTATTTATCTAATTTTCATGTTATTTTTCGTTTTATAATTTTTTTAATATATTTTCGTTAATTACAATTTTACAATTAAAAACTTGTGACTCATATTACTTCCTATACTTATTACAAAAAAATAGAGTTCTCATTTTATCCCTCCCCTATATATATACGTACGTATATATACGTATATACTAATACGTATACCTACGTATGCTTACGTATATATATGTACGTATGTATACCTACGTATACGTATGTATAAGTATCCATACTTACGTATATATACGACGTACACGTATGTATATACACGTACATACGTAAGTACATGTACGTACGTATGTACACGTACGTACATGTACATACATACGTACGTACATGTACGTACGTATACATACCTAGACTTACATACGTACGTATATCTATGTACATATACGTACGTATATCTATGTATCTACGTACGTATAGATACGTATATATATACATATATAGACGTATATATACGTGTATTTATATATATACGTATATATATGTATATATACGTGTATTTATATATACATATACGTATATACATGTGTATTTATATATATACTTGCATACATACGTGTATTTATATATATACACGTATATAAATATGTGTATTTATATATATACGATACACATCCTCTTCTTCTACCTTTCTTTTCTGTTATTTTGGATTTTGGTGGAGGTGGATGTGGTGGTGAGGATGTCGGGGGAAGGTGGAGGTCTGGTGTTAATATGGTGGTGACGGGTGTAGGCTGCGATGGTTGGGTGGGTGAGTGACCCTAGGGTGGATTGTGATGGTGGTGTTGGGTTCGGTTGGTAGGGGTGCAGGTGGTAGGGGATGGCTGCGCAAGAGGTTGCAGATCGTGGGTATGACCGTGAGTTAGGGTGGCGATGGGAGGGGAGAGGTGCAGTGGTCGCAGTGGTGGGTGCGATGAATCTCATGGATGTTGGTTCAGTGCGATGCCGGTTTGCCACGGTGCGGGTGGGTTAGCGGGTCAGTGGTGTTGTTGGGCGTGGGGAAGCTGGTGTTGGGGTTGTTGTTTGGGGGTTCATTTGTGGGGATTCTGAACCGATTCCTGGTGGGGATATTGGGGGCTTTGCTGTTGGGGTTTGGTGTTGGGGTCACTGTTGGAGGTGGAAGGCAGTTGTGGTCTACAGAGGAGCCACCAAGGTGGGGGTTGGGTTAGGAGTGAGGTTGGTTCGGGTGTGTCTGTGGGTGGCGGTTGGAGAAGGATGGTGCGGTGGAATATGGTTGTTGATGGTGGTGGTTGGTGTTGGGTTTTGGCTGGGTGGTGTTTGGGTTTTAGCTTGGTGAGGTCGCAACAGCAGTTGTTCTGCGATGGTGGTGGTGTTAGATCTGTTGGGTGTGGTCGCAGCAGTAGTTGTTCTGCGGTGGTGGTTCTGGTTCTGTGGTGGTGGTTCTTGGTTGACTTAGGCAGCAGTGGATCTGGTTGGTTGTTGTGGCTTGGGTTTTGTGGATGAAGTTGTGATGGGCACACTTTAGTTTCGCTGTGTATAAAATAGATTCGCCGGAAATGTCGCCGGAAAACACAAGTTCGCCGGCAAGTTCGCCGGAAAACCAAAGTTCGCCTGAAAACTACTTAGTTTGGCCGTAGTTTTGCTGGAGTTTCGCCAGAAAACGTGAACTTTCGTTCAGATGAAGATTTGAAGATTTGAAGATCTGAAGAACAACAAGAACACACACACAACTGTGTGTGAGAGAAACCCTTTTAAAATTCAAATTTCTTTTTAATTTCTTGTAGACATCGATTTGTAAATGTAAAATATGATATTAAATGATCTAAATCTGCTCTGAAATGATGTAGATCTGATCAAAATCAGTGATATTGATGAACACAAAACTCAGATCTAGTTTCTCTCTCTAAAACCCTATTTTCTCTCTCTAAAAACACTTCAAAAAATCAGCAACAAAATCTTCAAACCAGCAATAGGAATTGATTCAAGTTGGCTCTCATACCAAATTGTTGTCCCAAGAGCACTTGAATCATCAAATAGTAATGAAGATTTGGATCAAAATGATAAAATATGAAGAACTTGGATGAACACTCAAGAACATCAATGAAAAACCCTCATTTGATCTTTATTGATTTGCATAAGATGTTAATTATATGAAAACCCTTAAGTCTAGCTCATACAAGCTTAACAACACCCTAATGACTCTAGCTATATATAGTCTAATGACAATTAGACTTAATGATAATTAGCCCCCTAAACTATGATTAAAAACATGAAAATAATGAAATTACAATTAAGACACAAACTAGACAAACAAAGATTAAATATATATTTTGTTGACAACAAAATATTTATCAACCCTAAGACCCATGTGCTTTGTATCTTCAACGTCTCACTACTAATCTTTGTTCCGAACGTGTCGTCTTGACTTTAGCGTTGACTTTGACTTTAATGTTGACTTTTGTTGACTTTGACTGCGTTGATAATATTAGACTATTTTTCAGACCCAACAATATATACGTGCATACATACGTGTATTTATATATATTTGTGTATATATATACGTGTATATATACATGTGTGTATATATACACGTATATATATATATATATATATGTATATCTCTAAACATACATGTACGTATAAGTGTATACATACATATATGTATGCGTACACGTGTGCGTGTTCGTGTGGGCATACACATGTGCGTGTACGTGTGTGCGTACACGTATACGTATATGTGTGTATATACATATACTTATATGTATGTACATACATATACTTATATGTATGTGTATATATATACACATACAAATACATACACACACACACACACAACACACACAAACACACACATACACACACAAACATATATATATGTGTGATATGAATTTATTGATGCCAAGTATGATATAAATTTGACTTTACAAAAAGGGTAAATATGTCATTTTATATCTCAACCAATATTATCTAATTAAATATTCTATCTACTCATTTCTTCTATTAAAAAAAATTACCCTTAACTTTTAGAACATTTGTAACTTTTTTATTAAATATTATTTTTTAACAAAAATTACACCAATAAATAGATCGTATTTTTATCTTCAAGTTCGTTATAGGTTTTCTAAAGGTCTGTAATTACACATATGTAATGAGCAGTTACACATATGTAATATATTTTCATTATATTCATAAAAAATTCTTTTTAATGGTAAATTTTTTTTCACGTATTTTAAAATGTAGTAAATTTTTAGTATGTGTTTATAATCCTAATACGACATATCAGTTATTTGATACTATTACGTTATTGACAAGCAATAGTACTAATGATATAATTGATGGTATTGAATATATATATCTTAAGTATAATAGAAAATATATAGGTCATATTTTTTAAATTAACGTGAAGAAAAGAGACAATAAGAAGAGGTTGTTAATTTGATGATTTTTATTTATTTATGTATATGTGATTATATCTAACAAATATTGTAACTAATTTTATTTGATTTATAAAAACGATATTATTATACAAGAAATGCTTAAATTAATACTTGATGTTAATTGTTTTCATTTATTTTATAATAAAAAAATTCAATGTTGTTAAATGTATTTACGTATACATTACACAAACATAACTCTTCGTCACTTATATGTAATATTAGATTGTAAATGACCATGAACAAATACGACATTACATATATGTAATAATAAGATATTACATATATGTACAAGAATAATTTTTATATCTATCTATCTATGTATATACATATATAATATTAGCAATTACATGTATGTTCATACTATATAAGAAATGATTAATTGAAGATTTAATTATAAATTTAATTTTTTATCATTTATTTACAATAAGTAAATTAATTAATATAAAACGCACATTAAAATTATGTCGTGACTTTTAGCAATGATACAAGCCCTAAAAAATATAACTTTTTTTATCAACAAATTGATTAACATGATATGTTTGAAGAAATGTATATCATCTTTAAATATTTATAGTAGATTATCATTCTAAAAATTCTAGAAATTACATCAAACAAATATTTAGACAACTAACCATGCTTGCAACATATTAAACATATGTAATTAATTCATATTACACGATAGAAAAATTACATTCACGATTGTATTACATAATGCGATTTTTTTGTTTGGTATATGTTTTAAAACAGGAGAAGTTTTTATAAAAGGAGTGAACTTTAATAAAAATTGGAGAAATTTGTTAAATATATGCAACAATTCATTACATATATCTAATGACGTACGTTCGATAAAAGTATAAGAGAATTAAAGATAAAATTGCCATCTATTTAACGGTGTAATTATTTATTAAAAAACCAATGTATAAAAAAGTATAGATTATAGAATATGAAGGGGAACCGTTTATTAAAAAAGGGCGGAAATGAGTGCAATGATTGTTTGATTAAAAAAATTGGTGAATGCGTTCTTTTACAGTTTTACTCTTTCTATTATCTTAATAATTGTGACAGTGGTGCTCTTCTATTAGTCAATAAGGGTTTATATGTGTATGTATGTGTGCGTATATCTGTAAACATATATATATATATATATATATATATATATATATATATATATATATATATATATATATATATATATATATATGTGTGTGTGTGTGTGTGTGTATGTGTGTGTGTGTGTGTGTGTGAGCCCGGATTTTTAGGCCCCGGCACATACATCATAATGGGCTTTGACCCATCAAATTGATATGGACCTTAGGCCCAATGTCTTAATAGGCCTAGAAATTCTCTGGACTTTGGCCTGCAAACCAAACTAGGCTTGGCCAAATAAGCAAAACATAAAACATAAAAATCCCAACATTAATAAAACCCTAAACAAAATCAATGAGGCCAAATAAACAACCATCATAACCAACAAACTCGTAGACCTATGAAGTTATGATCATTCAATAGATTAAAAACTTACAAGCATGATTACTTGAAATACCAAATATACATAAAATAATAAAAGTATTGATTTTATGAAAATCATAAAATCAAAAACTTTAAATATAAAAATTACAAACTACAACTATATACATTTACATACTTAAAAACATGTACTTGGTCAACAACTAAAAATTTATAAAAATATGCAATTTAACACTTAATTAAATATAAAATGTATTGTATACAATATATAAAAATCTTAATACTTGAATTCATATAATACAAGATTTGCAATATGCAAAAAAAAATCAACTAATAATTTATAAATATCATGTGTAGTCAAGTGACACTAATCTAACCAATATACTTTAACCCACCTATACATGATCTAGTTTTCTTGTAAACTCAATTAAAATCAACAACAAATCTCTGTAATCTAGAATAATACAAACCAAATTCATGCACGTACACCCACATATATGAGACACACACACACCACACACACACACATGAGGCATACACACCACACACACACACATATGTATACACACACCATACATACGACATGTATACATATATTCACACACACACACACACTCATACTAACGTATATAATTACATGCATGCATAAAACCTTTACTTATGTATCCATATCTTGATCTAACCAAGATGTGGATCCACTAAAACCTCTTCTTCTTCATTCGACCGAACACACATATACACAGCCAACACACTTCAAAGTTCTTCTCCATTTCACCTAAAACTGTTATTAAATTTGCCCACTTGAAACCTCTATCTTGCATAACTCATTTACAGCTTAAGAACACCAACTTCTAGCAACTTTTAAACACCTAAAAAGAGGATACAAACAAGCTCACAAGACTACCACAAGTTAAGGTGAGATCATACACACATACTAAACCATAATCTTTCATAAACTCTTACATTCTAGACATCATGAACTTTTACTAGCCCATAATTTTGTACAACTCATTCCTATCATTTTAAAACCTCTACAATAGCCCCTAAGTCTCATACAACACTTAACAACATCAAGGTAACAAAACATAACCCTAGTAAAATATCGCGTATCTTCGTTTTAGTGACACAACAAACCCCATGACAGCCCAACATCATATAAATACTTATAAATACGTATTTCTATACACAAATATACAAAGGGTTACACAAAGCTTTGATGGCTATAAACATGTTCTTTTATAATACTAGTAAACCCGATTCTACATAAAAATTAGAAAGATGAAGAGAAATGTCTCCTAGCAGCTTAACTTGACTTGAAAGGATACAATTTTGATAAGATCAGGGAGTGGAGTACTACTGAGGTTAAATCAAAGCTGATAACTACAACTCAGGCTGAGATGGAGAAAGCAGCTGAGTCAGCTAGAAGTAAAATGGCTAAATCAAAGAAGAAGAAAAGAGAAAGAGTTCAGTAAGAGTTCAGGGATAAGCAGCAGAAGAAACAACGTCTCAAGTACTTTGGTTTCTCTAGTAGACAAGTAGGACCAATGAGTATGTCAACTCTTGATCTGAATATCAGAGGACTCAAGAAGAAAGTTGTTGCTGGAGATCTCCTAAAGCTTGAACAAGCAAGGGAGCAATAGGAGAGACAACAGGCCAAGTCAAAGAAAATCACTCAAAATTCCTCCCATCTACCGGCCAGGCTTCCATCATCCCCTGACTCTTCATCAACTATCTCTGATGATGAGAAGCCCATCTATTAAGTGCTTGCTAAGAACACAAAAGCTCCAAAGAATGTAATAAAAGTAAGGATTCTTGACCCAGAAGTTAAGCAGAAGATGCTCCAAGGAACTAAAGTATTGGCAGCTGGGTATGTTACTGGGATGAAGAAATTTGCTATCAAGAGGGCAAATAGAGAGATCATATACTACGATCATGAATATGAAGTACTTGATATGCCCCATGACATCTTATAGAAAATTATTAAGTACTTTAGCAACTTTGGATGTAAGAATGACAAGTCCAAGATGCTAATACATAAAGTACTCACCTTAGTCAAGTCTAATGATAGTGAAGAAGTCCCTGAAACTCCACTATCAGCACATGATCCTATAGTGGAGTGGGAATATGATCAGAAAAGGAACACTTACTTCATCAGTAGATCAGCGGCCGAAAGAGTAGCTTACTCAAGGAACCAACTAGTTTGCTTCAACCGGTTTGAGATAATTAACTTAACCAGGCTGAGACTTAAGAACCCAAGCAACAACTCTAAGACAAGAGAAGTGGAAAAGGTTTTAATGAAGATTTAGAACTCTCATCTTGAAAGATCAAAGGAGGCTTCAAAGTACAGAAAGAAGAAGATAGAATTTGACACTACTAAAACCATTCCATTTGTTGAGCCCAGCAACCGACCAACTTCTCCTCCTCATACTCCACTACCTGCTCAAATCACTGAGCAAGACTCTCCACAAGTCTAACAAGCTACTAACATAGCCAAATCCCCTACCCTAAGCCAATCTGAAGAGTCAATAGATCAAGTGATCATCACTGATGTAGTGGACATAATTAGACATGGGTTGGAGCATCCTAAAAAAGAAGAAATCTCTAAGAATCTGAGGAAGAGAAAGACTTAGAAAATGATGATAGCATAATCAATTGGGATTATGATTTCAAAACTGAGAGGTTATACATTGAAAGAAAGAATCAGACAAAAGCCTTCTTCTTATCTGAGTTGAATGTTCTAAAGCCGAGCCTTGAAGACTTAAAAAAATGCACAAACTAATCTCATAAAATAAAGACATGCCAAACAAGTACAAATCAATGGCTGCTATACTGAAGAAAAGTTTGAAGTCAGGACTGAGTAAAGGGAAGAAGAATAAGCTCTTAATGTAACTCCTCTAAGCATTCATGACCCAATCACTTATTAGAGATACAGTTCCTCAACCTACTCCTTCACTCTTACATATGTTGGTGCCAGCAAAGTTAAAGTAAAAGAGTAGGACATGTTCAGACTCTCTCAGTACAATTTGAAGGATTTGATAAATCTGGCTCTTCACAACCCCTCAAGAGATAGAAGAGGATATATGTATGAGTTTTGGTAGCATCATCCTAGGGAGAATTTATTGAATCATGAAAGTTGAATCTACCAAAAACTCCGGATTTTAGCATTAGCCTTCAACTGCCGAATCAGGCCAAGTGCTGAATCTAATACCGAATGCCACATGCTGAATGACTACTGATCAGCATATTCCAGGCAACTACCGAACTACATGTGCTGAAAGACTATAGATTAGCACATACACTTCAACTGCTGATTAGCAGATAACTCCATTATCTATAAATCAACTGCTGCTGAGAATAAGCATATCTGTGCCAACGACTGCTGTGTTTAACCTTTTAGGAGACAACATAGTACTGAAGCTACCAACTCTGATACAAAGAATACCTGTTAAACTGTACATCTAAACATAGAATAGTTTATTCTTATTATTTAGTATAAAAGTCCTCATACTTGTATAGTTGAGACAAACTTTCTTAGCCACGTTTGATTGTATCTGCCGAATTGTAGTCTTTGTACAAAAAAGATTAATCAAGTGAATACTTTGAAAGAACTTATTGTGTCTATCTTTACTCAAAGTATTTTTTTTTGTGATAGTAAGTAACTAACTTAGATTCCACATTCGTTAGTTATTGATCATTGAAGAAGTTCTTGTTCGTCTTAACCGACCCCGATCCAACAAATACCAAAAAGGTCCTAAATAGATATGTGAAGCTCACCTGGGTATAGGTTAATTATCCTCTTAGTCTCACTAACCTAATTTAATACTTATATGTTCTAAGAATTGTTATCTCTCGACCTCATAACTTAAAAAGCATCCAAGAGTGTAAGGGAATGCAAGGGACATGATAATTATCGTATTGATTAATGACAAGTACTAAATAATTAAGGCTAATTTTCTATCATGCAATCAAAGCCTAAAACCTAATAATTATGACTAATCTATAATCCTTTACCTCTAGATCTCAAAATTAGTCAAATTTTAGTTTTTAGGTCAGTTCTGTTACCTATTCCTATGGTGATCTATGTCTAAAAACATCCAAACTCAATCAAGATATAAAGTAATGATCAAATCCATATACGTTGGCCAAATAGGACAAACCTAATTAATCAAAGCATAGAGGAACACAATGAAGACAATCATCCCAAAACACGAAAGCTAATCAACAGAAAAATCCATAATAATCATCCATTAACATGAATATCAACCAATCAAGTTAACTAATACCCAAAAATTATGAAAACAACCAAATCATCACAGGTTTAGATAGTTTGAGTGGTTTAGCTACTTATGCACATAGTAAACTTATATAATCCAGAATTAAAGCTAATGTTGGAAACAATAACTGAAATCAATGAAAAACAAAAAATGAGATGTTGACAGATGTGCTACAAATTATAAATGTAAAATATCTTAATTTTAAAGATAAATTATTCCTAAACTTCTTACTAAAAGTGATGAATTGATAAGTAAATTTATAAAATTATGTTTTCATGCTTGAAAAAGATCAAGATTGATGAAATCAACAACAAAAATCTCTTGATGTTTTTGAAATTTTCTAATAAGAACAAGAACAAGAGCCGGTTGATTTCCCTAAGGATCTTTTCTAATCTCTCAACCAATATAACAACAAGTTGTTATATTGTATTCAACAAACAATAATCATGGTGGGGAAACCCATGATTAGAGCTATGATATTAGTATGTGTGAGTGATTGTGTCTTTGCTAGGGATTGAGTGCTTGAATGATAATAACTGCTTGTTTGTATTGATTGTTCAAAAGCTTACAAAAGATTAGCGTACTATGCTATTTATAGCTTATATAAAATAGCTATATAAAATTACTATAATACCCTTATGTAAAACAAAATTACATAAAAATCCTAAGTCTATGACGTCCGCTGTGGATGATTAGCTGTCCGCTGTGGATGTTAAGATGTCCGCTGTGGAAGTAGATAACTTATCTGTTGTGCCTTGGATGTTGTCCGCTGTGAACACTTGTGTGTGTTTGTTTTGTATGTTGTCTGCTGTGGAATGTTCATCCGCTGTGGATGAACATCCGTTGTGAACAGTTCATCAGCTGTGGACTTGGCATCTGCTGTGGGTGTTGTTCATCCACTATGAGCACTTGGACTTGTTCTTCATCCGCTGCATCCTTTTAGTCATCCGCTGTGGATAACACTTCATCTGCTGCTGACACTTGTCAAAATTTCTTTTATCTACAAACATGAAAAAGAAATTTCAACAATAATTAGTGTATGTTATGAATGTTAATGATACTAATATGTTAGTTAATGATTTTTTGGATGTTAGAACACATTATGTTTGTCTATGGCAAGCATTAAGCATTATCCTATTAATGTACTTGTTGAGTCCAACAATACTTCCCCTAAGGATGATGTTGCCATCTCTTTTAATGTTTGCTTGTTAATGTTATGTTTGTTAGTAACTGTATGTGTGTTTGTGTTTGATGTGAATGATTGTAATGTTTGTGTGATTGACTTATCATGTTTGATTGCTTGTTTGCTTGTTTGCAAGTTATGCATGATTGAATGATTGACTGTTTGTTCTGATTACATGTATGATTGATTTTTTTTGTACGATTGAATGGTTACTTGTATGATTGCATGATTACATGTATGATTGCATGATTACTTGTATGATTGCTTGATTACATGTATGATGCATGATTACTTGTACGATTCACTGATTACACATGTGTAATCAGATTGCCTTGTATGCTTGATATATGTATGTTTGCTGGTATGACTTTTTATTTGTCTAATTGTTTCTTATGTGTGATAATTATGTATAATATAAATGTATGATTGATGTTCTGATGTGTTTGTTGTCTGTTATGTATGGTTGGATGTTATGTTTGTTTGTAAGATTAGACATGTTTGTTTGTTTGTTTTTTGTTATACACAGTGGATGAGCATTTGCTCATGCGTTGTGGAAACTTTGTTTTGATATACACAATGGATGAACATTTGTTCATTCGCTATGATTACTTGATGATGATGTACAACGTATGTTTACATGTGTATGTAACACCCAGAAATTTATTAAAAAGAAGAGTATGAAGAAGAAAAGGTGAATTATCCCAAGTCAAGGGGGTTAAAGTGTAAAAGAGGCAAACTTGCCCCTTTATGGGTTCAAAAAGCAGGGGATGGCCGCCTACACCCCCATTTCACCAACTGCTTTTGGCTGCAAGAAGAAAGAATCAGCTGCCATAAGGTTTTTAGACAGAGAAGACTTCAAAAGTTATGATTCTATAGTGTTCTTCTAGGTTTCAGCTGGGTTTTCAGCTTCTGGATCGATCCTTATGTGTTTTTGTGTGCTGGTTATGTGTTTTCGGGCGTTAAGGTGTTTGAACCCCAGGTTGCTCTCGGGTTTGGAGGAGTTTTTCTCAAAAGCTACTAAAAGTGAATTGTAGATCCCCGGTTTTACTTGTTTTAAACTCATTTAGGGTTGAAATGCATATTACCTACTGTTTTACAACCGACAACATGAACTGATCTGTATTTTTGCACCTGTTTTATGTGTGGGTGTGTGTTTTTGAATGCTTGATCAATTTATGTGGTTGTATGCTTGTTCTAAGTGTTTAGCATGCTAGATCTAGGCTAAGAATGTATAAGAATGAAGATTGGGAACTAAATATAGCATAAGTTGCAACTGTAGGTTGGTTTAGTTCATCCGCATTTAGATTTGAATATTCGCATAAGTGTTTTGTTCATGCGCATTTGCAACAGTGTTCATGCGCATTTGCAACAGTGTTCATGTGCATTTGCTTCAGTCATCCGCATTTGGTTCATGCACACTTCCTTAGACACTTAGATTGTTATCTGAAGACTTTCATTTGCTTTGTTCATGCGCATTTGCTACAGTGTTCATGTGCATTTCCTTGGGACACCTAGAATGTTTTTTGAGTATGTTCACCCGCATTTGTTCATCCGCATTTCTTTTGTTCATCCGCATTTGTCTAAGTTCATCCGCATTTCTTTGAGGACTTAGAATTTTCTGAGATTTTGGGAAGTAGAATTCAAGTGCTAAGGAATGATGTTTTATGGTGGCCTATGCTTGTTCATATGTTTGCATTGTATGATGATGTTGTTCCATGTTATGTATATGATGTGACTTTACGTGGTGTATTATGCTTATGTACGTAAAGTATTATATAATGAAAGTGAAAGACAACGTTAATGAAGTGGAACATAATGAAAGAATGTAAAGTCTTGCAAGTAAATGAAAGGAGGTTCACAACTCATTGAGGGGTTGTTAGATCAACTGTGTGCGCATTAGCTAACCTATGAAGATGCACACAGGGGTCAATCCTTGTGATTGACTAATAAGTACGAAACATGACCCTTATTGCTTGCCCCAGGTACTGGAGTCAGCTTCGTGCACAATGTTAGGGGTCTATTTATAGACCTCAGCTCAGTACCAGCTTCATGCATAATATTCCGGGTATTGCACATTGGTCTAGATGAAAAGGAAAGATAATAATGAAAGTTCGAAACATACAAAATGAACAAAAGGAATGATGAAAGATAATAATGATATTATCATGATGTACGTATGATGTGTGATCACGAATAAAAGTAAAGGAAGGGTTTTTATTCAAAGTAAATTATTTTATTTATAAAACTAGAACTCACTCAGCAACACTGACTTTTATATGCATTTTTAGGTGGCAGGTAATGTTGTTGCTGAGGATGGCACAGGGGTGAAGCTACTTGGTAGGAAAAGACTGGCATCAATGTCATGCAATTATAATGTTGTTATTTTGTAATGCAACTAAATATTCTTTTGTAATCCTTCAAACAATGATCTATTACTTGGCAAAAGTATTTATTAATGCATGAATTGTTTTTGATAAATTATTCCGCTAAATTATTTTTATTATTTAATGAATCTTATGATGTTTTGATATAAAAGATGCAATGAATGACCAACTGTGGGGTTTCCCGGAACGGTGCCTTACAAGTTGGTATCAGAGCCGAAGTTGAAGAGAAATAGGTAAATTATTTTCAAAAACCTAAACTTAAACTGAGAATGGGACTGAGTAGAAGGATGCCAACCCAAGTAGCTACGTGACATCGGGTAATTTTCATAAAGTTAACCTGTATAATGTGCGCATTCTATTTGATTTATGTGCTCTTAGTAGATTTGGATACTGATGTAGTCAGGATAGGAAATGCTTGGGGGATGAAGAGTAAAGTAAGTGGCTAATCACAACTGGCCACTATAATTAATGACTTACTATACTTGACATAATCTGAGCTATTACCTTGAATGACCATGTTGGACTCAACAAGTGCATTAAGAATTAATACATAAAAGTATGATGCTTGCCATAATCAAACATATGACACACATAATATGTTCTAACATCCAAAACAATCATTTACATACATATTACATTAAAACACTAATATTTGTGAAAAACATTTCTTTTGATGATTTGTAGATAAAGAATTTTTTGCTAAGTACCCGCAGCAGATGAGAAGAAGTTCATAGCGGATGAAGATCATCAGCAGCGGATGAAGAAACTTGTCTAAGTGTGTGTAGCAGATGAACAAGATCCCATAGCGGATGAATCAGCTGACAACGGACAACAACACATAGCGGATGTTCATCAACAGCGGATGAACATTCCATAGTGGATCTTCATCCACAGCGGATGAACATCCCACAGGGGATAACACACATCCATGCACAAACGGATGACAAAGTCTTCTCCACAGCGGATGAGTAAACATCCACAGTGGATGACTGATCTCCATAGTGGATGACATATAGACTTAGGAATATTTTATGTAATTTTCATTTACATAAGGGTAGTTTAGTAATTATATATAGCTATGTGTATAGGCTATAAATAGCATGCTACCCTAAGCGTTTGTAAGCTTATGAACGAATTAATCAAACAAGCAGTTATTTTCATTGCATTCAAACACACACACCACACACACACAAACACACACATACACTGATTTCATACTCTATAATCATGGGTTTCCGCACCATGATTTTAGTGTGTTGATATTGAGAGATTTTGAAAAGATCCTTGGGGGAATCAAACTGCTCATGTTGAATATTGTTCCAATAGGTTCATATTCAACCTGTGTTTAAGTTGATTTCATCAGGTGGTATCAGAGCTTTGGCTCAAATCTTTATAGATTTTCGATCCTCTCATCCAACAAACATGATTTCAGTAGTTCATTAGCTTTTAACATCCATTTTCAAGATGGAAAATCATCAAACTTATCTTCTTCTACTCTTAACAATCATTAAATGCTACAAACATGATTTGATAATTTGTTTTTATGCATTTTGAAGAAGTAATTTTGGTTGTTTCAGCTTAAACAACATTCATACACAAGTTTTCTTTGTGTTCATCCACAAACACTCACTAACACCTCTTCGGATTTGAAGGGTTTTCAGATATAACAATACACGGGTACTTTTCAATCTATTTTCAATATCTAACAGCAGTTTTTCAACACAAAATCATCACCAAACCTTTAAACCTTATTGGTTTTTAAAGGGTTTTTGCAAACGTGTTAAAGTATTGTTGAGTACTGTTGCATTGTGTTTTCTTCTAAACAAACACTGTTTGAACAATTTGAACCAGTCAAATTGTTCAAAAACATCACAAACTAGTGACAATCTCACTAGAATCATTTTGTTGTTCTTCATTCAACAAACCGATTGTTGAATCTGTGAAGAACATTGTATCCGTAACTCAAAACTCTAGAACAAACCCTAGGTTTTGATTTTGCATAAAAACTCACAATCTACGGAGATTGCAGTTGTTCATTTGAATATTCAAAGAAGATCCGAAATCTTCTTTTGAATTTTTTCAAAACTTACTTTTTGATCCAAAAAGTAACCGGATAAAACAAAATTTGTGTTTTTAGGGTTTTTGACTTTCTTGTGACATTATTATAGAAAGTTGACATTCCATTTCAGAAGATTCCTTTCTTGTCACTGGATCTGAAAGAGACATTTCATTGGATTTTAATTAATTAATTAATTTCCTTTATTTGGTAAACAATCACATCAAACAAATCCTAGAGACCATTAGGATTAAACAAAATTTAGCATCGGCTAAATCAATGAAACAAATTTAACTTAAAAAATATAATAAGTTAAAATTTTAACAATCATGGCAGAAGAAATGACTGGTTCAAGCAGTGGTCTAAAACCACCAAGGTTGAAGAACAAGTTTGATTTCAAACAATGGAAAATAATATTCAGAAACTAGATTATCTTTCAAGACCCTGATCTCTGGACATCTATTACTGAAGGTCCTTTCATCCCACTAACATTAGGACCAGATTATAACATACAAAAACCAATGAGTTTAAAGAGTGTAGCTGGTGATGACTTGTAAAAGGTCAAAACAGACATGCAGGCATATAGCATTCTTTCTATGACCGTGCCTTTTGAAATTTTGACTCGTGTTGAAGTTTTTCAAAATAGCACACGAGTTATGGAAGGTTATTCACACTATGTGTGAAGGTAGTGAAGAGATACAGGAAATCAAGAAAGAAAAACTAAGGACCCAGTACGAGACCTTTCACCACATTTATAGGGAATCCATCCCTCAACAGTTACATAGATACGTCCAATTGATGAATGAAATGATAGTATATGGACTAAAATATAATACTATTAAAATCAACAAGAAAATGTTGCACTCTGCCTGAGAGTTGGACTCAGTTAGTATCCTTGATGAAGGAAACTTTGGATTTAGAAGCCCTACCCCTTGACTCTCTGGTAGCTAAGGTTGAAGCCCTAAAAATGGATGAAAAATCAAGGAAGAACAATCAAATCAGACATGTAGAGTTACAAATTCAAAGAACCACAACAAACAGACAGTGCTTTTTTGACAAGCATTAGAGAAGAAGATGATGAAGAATTTTTGGATTCTAGTGATACATCATTCTTTTCAGCACCAGAATCATCCAGTAACAAGCACAAGTCTAAGAAGACTAGTGTACATGCTTCTCATGAAGCCACACCCCAAAGCAAGCATCACCCTCATACCTCCAACTCAAACAAACAGCCAAAACCTCAAACCAACAACATACATAGACTTGAAAAGCCAATGGATGCTCTTACTATAATCTTACAAAGTGAAGAGCAAAAGGCAGCTTATGCAGCCTTTTCAACTAGTTTTGAAGCATTTTTGGGAACAAGTCTAACCCCTTCACAGATCATCCAACAAGATTTGGATGAACTTCCACCAGATATGGTAGAAGCAATGGATCTTCAATGGTCCATGGCCATGATAGCATACAGGTCCAAAGGTTTCTGTAAAGAAATCAGGGGTTACACATGGACAAGAAAACTAGAATTGGTTTTGATAAGACAAAAGTTAGGTTCTTTAACTGTTAGCTTTATGGGCATTTTTCAAGAGAATGTCAACAGCCCAGAGTTGACAGAAACACACATCAGGCACAACCATTCAGTGGATATCATTCAAACAAACAAGTGCCACCACCAATCTGCATTCCAAATGCTCCAACTCAACCTCATATCACACAATTCAGTCCAACCCAACATCCAACATCTTCTGCTATGATCATCAAAAAGGATGGAGAATGTGACTGGAGCCTTTAAGAGGCTGAAATCCCATCACCTATAGATCATGCCCTTATGGCAAATATTGAAGACAAACTAACAGGCATCCCGAAAAAGGTAAAAGAAAACCTCTGTAGTCAAGCATGCATTGATGAGGTTAATACACATAGAAAGCATGCTGATAAACTATCAAAGAAAGTTATAGAAATAAACATTTTGAATGAAAGTTTAAAATCTGAATAGAAACAATATGCAACTTAAATACTTTTATTACAAATAGATTTAGACAAATTTTTATCTGAAAAACTATCACTAGCAGCACACGTCTAGCAACTCTCTATATCTTTAACTGAATCAAAATCATTACAAGCTGAATCTGAAGTGAAACTTCAGAAGTTTCAGGTTAGTAATAAGAAGTTTGAAGAACTTCTTGCACAACAAAGGGCCTTTAAGGACCCATCAGGTTTAGGATATAACAAGGTAAGTCCACCTTATAACGATAATTATATTCCTTTACCTAACTCAATGACCAACAAACATGATGAATCTCCTGACACTCATGAAAAGATTGATGACTCCAAACAATCCTCATTATCATCAAAATCACCTTTAACATCAAAGTCACCATTGAAAAAGTTTGTTAAAACTTCAACACCGCCACCAATCAAATCAACTGACTTTTTATCAAGAAGAAAACAATGAATTTGATGAACAAACAACAGATGATGATAAGGATGACTTATTAGATGATAAATATGATCAGCCAATTATTGAAACTCAAAAGGTTTCAAGTGTGGCTGATACATCAAACAAACAAACGAAACAGATTCAAGGATTTGATATCTGTTCCAGTGGATGGAAAGCTGTAACTTCCATTCCCTCTCCCAAACAGCTAAATAAAGGGAAAGGCAAAGCAACAATATAACCAAAACAACAATCAGTAACTTTTGAAATTCCCTTAAAATCAAATTTGAAATCAAAAGTTATCAATAAACAATCAAATGCAGAATTACCATATTACGAGTGGTGTGATCAATTCACACGCACCACTGAAAAACGCAGGTATGGTAAATACTGCATGTACTGAAAAATGAATAATCACAGTACTGAAACATGTCATTTTCACAATTACTGTTCAATTTGTGAAAGAAATAACCACAGCACAGCAAACTATTTCTTGAACAAGAAAAACAAGAAACAAAACAAGCAAACTCAGGTTGAGAAAACCACTAAGAAACAATCAGTTGTTCAAAATAAGAGCAAAATGGGAGTTCCTAAACAAACTCCTCATCATAAAATTGTTTTAGATAGTGATAAAATCTTTTATGACAATTTTCAACACACATCAAGGAGACATAAGTCTCAGAACAGACAAACAACTGACATTAGCTCACAAAAGAGAAGAGCTCAAAGCACTTCTCCCAATAGAGCTAAAACAAAACAAATGAAATCTAGTGTTTCTAGAGTTCCAAAACCAGCAGACAATGCCATTTTGGAAGAAATTTGGGTTGTCGGAAAAGACGGAAAACTCAAGACCATCTAGGCTTGGGTTGCTCCAACTAACTGATACCATCTAGGCTAGGGACTTCTTAGAAGGCCTGATAACATCTGGTATGTTGACAGTGGATGCTCCCGTCATATGACTGGTAATTATTCCCTCCTTCAAGATTTTAAGGGCAAACATGGAGGCAATGTAGCCTTTGGAGGAGATAAAACAGGTGGGAAGATAACTTGTTAAGGAACAGTAACAAATGGGTTGATTAGCTTTGAGAATGTCAACTACTACTCCAACCTCCAGTTCAATCTTCTAAGAGTATCCCAAATTTGTGATAAAGGATATGTCACCTTATTCAATTCCAACAACTGCAACATCCTCAAGACAGGTTTTCAAATTCCAGAAGAATATATCCTTTTGAAAACTCCCCATCTAAACAACACATACATTGTTGATATCAACAATGTTTTAGCATCAACTCCTGAAACTTGTTTATTATCAAAAGCATCAGAAGATGTCTCACAATTATGGTATAGACGATTAGGTCACTCTAATTTTAACAGAATGAACAAACTTATTAAAGCTTATTTAGTCATAGGTCTATCATAAAAGGAATTTTTCTGTATAGCCCACTGCATAGCATGTCTAAAACACAAACAACATAGAGTTTACCATAAGTCAAAATTGATAAACTCTAATCAAACACCACTCAAATTGCTTCGTATGGACCTTTTTGGCCCAATATGTTTCCTAAGCATAGGTAAGAAGCAATACTGTCTTGTTATAGTAAATGATTATACTAAATTCACATGGGTTTTCTTTCTACTACACAAGTTAGAAACAGCAGACATAATAAAATCCTTTATCACTAAAATTGAGAATCAATTAGATCTTTAAGTTAAATATTTAAGAAGTGATAATGGTACTGAATTTAAGAATGACTACATTTCTTCTTTTTGTGTAGAAAAAGGAATAAGTCATCAATTCAGTGTAGCAAGAACTCCACAGCAAAATGGAGTAACTGAACGGAGAAATAGAACATTGATAGAAACGGTAATATCTATGCTAGCTGACTCTCTATTGACCATATCCTTTTGGGCTAAAGCCATAAACACAGCTTGCTACATTCAAAATAAAACATTAATCATCAAAGAAGACTCCAAAAAGCGTTATGAATTAATGTTTAAAAGAAAACCATTTATAGGATTTCTTAAGGCATTCGGATGTTATGTATCAATATTAAACACCAGAGAACAATTATCCAAATCTGCTCCAAAAGCAGATGATGGATTCTTTATTGGATATTCTGGAAGCTTAAAAGCTTACAGAGTATACAATCCAAGGCTAAATATAGTGGAAGAAACAACTGATGTTTTTTTAATGAACATTCTTTCACTAAGAAAGCCATTGGATCAAGCTGGCTGTTTGATATTAATGCTTTAACAAAATCATTTTGACACATCTTATTTTGATGTCTTAGGTACCAAGGATAACCATTAGTATCCAATGGTTCCTCCAACAACCATTGATGTTCCGTTGACTGCTGATCCTCCAAGAAAAACTAACATCACTTCTTCAAGTACAACAGTCTCAACTCCTCCAGAACAAACAAACACATCAAAAGGAACATCATCTAACTCACTATCATCTTCATCTCCTGTGACCACTCAACCATAACCACACAACCAAACTAAACCTCATCAACCAACCAATGCTGAAGAAGATGACGATTACCACTCATTACCAGATACACATCATGAGGATGAAATCTTAGATTTCTTTCAAGATTCACCTCACACATACCAAGAGATCCCTTAGCCAGATAAACAAGCAATTCCTAATACTCTTGCTTAATCATCATCCCCTAGTCAAGCAATCACCAATCTTGAATCAACAATTCCTGTTGATCAAGTTACCACAATAAGAGTTCATAAAGACCATCCCATAGAAAATATCATAGGTGACCTCAATACCAGATTAACTGGAAGTCAATCTGATCTAGGAAACATGTGTCTGTATTCTTGTTTCTTATCCCTGACTGTACCCAAGAACATTACTGAAGCACTCAAAGATAACAGTTGGATAGAAGCCATACAAGAGGAACTACAACAATTCAAGAAGCAAGAAGTTTGGAAGCTGGTAGATCTACATGAAGATCAATACGCCATTAGAACAAGGTGGCTCTTCCAAAACAAAGCAGATGACAGAGGGATTTTCATAAGTAACAAAGCAAGGCTAATATCCCCAGGGTTATACTCAAGAGGAAGGCATTGACTATGATGATGTCTTTGCTCCTGTAGCAAGACTAGAAGCCATTCGAGTATTCCTTGCTTATGCCTCATCTCAAAATGTCACAGTCTAGCAAATGGATGTCAAATGTGCATTCCTCTATGTTGGGTCTGAAAAGGATAGTCTATATTATCAACACAGCCAAAGGCAACAAATGTCAACGTCACTGTCAACGTCAAGGCAAAA
Source organism: Flaveria sonorensis (assembly GCA_025506505.1). Taxonomy (NCBI): domain Eukaryota; kingdom Viridiplantae; phylum Streptophyta; class Magnoliopsida; order Asterales; family Asteraceae; genus Flaveria; species Flaveria sonorensis. Next base: position 63,400,992 of record CM046433.1, on the reverse strand, counting down.
GTCAAGCAGACGCGTTCGAGTCGAAGAACCGAGACGAGACGTTGAAGATATAAATGACTAGGAGTTTATTGTTAATAAATATATTTTGTGTCAACAAAATATATTTATTTATGTTTAAGTCTTTTTTATGTTTTATATGTCATTTATTTAGTTTGTCTAAGTATAGGGGCTTAAGATGTCATTAGTGAATATTATTACTATATATAGATTAGTGACTATTAGTTTAAGAGAGCTTAAATGAGCCATTGATTGAGGGACTTTCACATTTGTAATATCATTTGCAATCAATTCAGATCAAACAAGGGTTTATTGAATGTTCTTGAGGTGTTCATCTAGTTCATCTATATTTTATAGTGTTTGATCTATATTGTTCATAAATATCATTGATATTTGTGTTATCAGTGGGTTTTGTTTGTGTTTATCAATCAATTGCACTGCTATCTCGATCCACAGGACCAACAATTTGGTATCAGAGCCTTTGTGCTCTTGATTGATTGAGTTTTTGGGTATTTTTAAGTTCAACTCACTGTTTCATTCATTTTCGATCTGATTTGTGTGTTTTGGACATGGAAATTGATTGAGGATTGCTCAATTTTGGTGTGGGAAGCTTTAGAAATCATCAGATCTCAAATTCATTGAGATTTGGATGAATTTCAGTTGATTTCATGTGGAAAAAGTTTTTCAGACTCGTCGGGTGAATTTACAGATCGTCTAGCGAAACTATAGCATCATTCAGCAAAACTACACAGTTTCGCCAGGTGAAACTAGGGTTTATTCAGTGAAATTACACAGTTCATGGTGTTTGTGTGCCAATCCCAGAGAAATTGCTGCCAAATTGTTCTCTGAACGAAAGTTCAACTAGTTTCAGGCGAAACTATCCAGCGAAAGTAGCATCGGTGTGCCATTGCTGGGCGAAAGTGTTGCCGAAGATACCAGCAAAACTTTGTGTCTCAGCAAAACTATCGCCGAAACTAGAGTTTCTGATCATTGATTCGGGTGAAACTACTGCTTGTTTGTTAGCGATTCTAGGAGCAAATCTACTAGCGAAATTAGTAGCGAACTTGCCAGTGAAATTACTGAAAATTCATTGAATTAATAAACAGTTGCTTAGAAACCATTTAGTTGACATTAAAAGTACTTTTTCTCGGGGGAGAATTAATTAACAATTTTTGGGAAAAATATTTTTCGGGCGTGAAAGTGAATTTAATTTTTTAAATGAAAATGTCGTTTTCTAACGATCTCGAATCAGACAATGCCATAATGGCACAAAGTCGGTTTGATTCTTTTGTAGCTATGAAAGATGAAAAGATATCTGATTTGGTTGATCGATTTATGATGGTGGCAAGCAATCTTAAGAAGTATGATGACCAGCTGGGGAACCATGAACAAGTCTCAAAACTTTTGGACTCTCTTCTTCAATAGTTATCCACAAGTTAGATTGTTAAAGCAAGAAAGAAATTTTGCTGACTACAAACTCATGGATGTTATCAACAATCTGAAGTCATTTGATTTGGATATGAAAAGAAAAGAGTACAACCAATTCATGTATAGTGGTGCATCTTCAAGTGTTGAGATCAAAGAAACTAAAGAAGAAGTCAACCATGAGTTGAAGCTGTTGAGGATTTTGATCCTTTCAAAGAATTTAGGTGTGACACTCAAGGTGAGAATGTCGTTGATGTTAATGCTTGTGCAAGTCGGCGTAAAGTTCAGGATGAAGGAAAGCAAGAGGAAGTTGAAGCTGCAGAAGCTAAGAAAAGAGCTGCTGAAGAGGAAGAATACAAAAAGAACACTCCTGTCTGTCAATGTGAAAAAGCCCTAGCTGCTGAAAAGATAGTTATGGGGCTTCCTTATGAGGTTGTTCAAGACATGTGTTCTCCTCCATGCAAAATTCATTTATTCGGGGTTTATAAAGCTAACAGATTACTGTTAAAAAATGAAAAAGAATTAAAATGAATAAACAAAAAACTTAAAATCAATGAGTCCAAATATTTTGTTAAGTTAAATGAAGCATTAAAAGAAAATGAGCTTTTAAAAAGAAATCTTTTGGAAAGAAACATTGAAATAAATGCTTTAATTAAACGTGTGGCACTTGCTGAATTTGAAACAAGCAAATTAAAAACCAAACTTGAAAAGTGGATAATTTCTGGGATGAAACTTGAGGAGCTTTGCATGAATCAAAGGAGGGCTAGAATTAAGATTGGTTTGGGAAGCAAAGAAACCACTCATGTTTATCCTCCACCTAGCACTTACTGTTACTCTCTTATGCCTCAACCTCATCCATCTAATGATTTAATTGAAGCTGCAGATAGTAATAGTTTACATGCAGGTTTAAGTAGCGTTAATCACAAAGAAGTTCGAGATGAATATGATTTTCCTGTAGGTTTGGGGCTCATCAAGCAAGGATCTGATCTGCAAAAAGATAATTCCACCTCTGATGCTTCAAAACCAGTATTAGTTGTTTCCAGTAACTTCTTTAACAAACTCAAGACAGGTAACATCCCTTCATTTGTTCCTGTCAAGTTTGTCAAAGAAGGAACAACTGTGGAATCGTCAAGCAATCAAAACTCACCGACACAACAAGAGTCATCAATCAAGATCCATTGGAAGCTGACTTGTGTATACAGGACTGGACAAGTTCTGATGATGAACCAGAGATCATCAAGTCACCCGAAGTTATCAAATGTCAAAAGCTTCGAACAATTGAATCAAGACCTATACGAATCTCATCTCCTACTGCTAAACAAATCAACAATTCCTCCAAAACTCAGCAGAAGCACTCACCATCTTCATCTGCTATCCATCAAGCTCACCAAAAATCTACCTCCAAGTTTAACAAATCACCAGTCATACAAAAGTGTACTCAGAAGAATGTTCAGATCTCAGCTCCTAGAACATCACAAATCAAATCACATCCCAGTTCAAAATCCACATTGACAAAGCCTCAAAAGGTTCAATTTCCATATATCCAAAAGAAGAAGCATCAAGGTTGTTAACAAGCTGCATCAACCTCAAAGCAGGCTCCACCCTCTCCTATTGTCCACGGGACTACAAAGAACCAAAAGCCTTTCAAGGCTTGCTTTAGATGTGGAAAGGAAGGTCATGTGCTAAAGAAGTGCCCTCAGGTTCAAAGGCAAGCTTCGGGAGGTAAAGATAACACAGGTTGCTTCTCGGGTTCAAAAGGTAAAAGCACATATCTTTGAATGGTTGGATGAAGAACAATCTATCCAAACCTTCTCATGTGAAGCCGGTTCCACATGATTCAAAGATGAAAAAGACCAATGTTTCAAAATTAAAATCTCTTTCTTCGGGTCTTAAACAAAAAATGATTTCCAAATTCAATTCTTTCAAATCAAAACTAATTGAACAGAAACAAATTTGGAAAGTAAAACAAAATGAAATGGATAAACAAATAAATGATTTTTCAAAAGAGTGTGTGTTTAAATAGGTTACATACACTGATGAAAAAGGAACTCCCAGGACCACGATGGCCTGGGTCCCTCTCTCTAACTAATTTGTTTATGAGTGCAGGAACAATTCAGGAGGCCTATCAGTAATCTGGTTTACTGACTGGGATTGTTCTTAATTCAAATTTGAGGCGGAACAAATAGGTTATGGTATCTCATCCACATTTTGGATTCTTATCTACCATTCACAATCACTGCATTTTTCTTGTTACTTCATTTCTCATGTTTTTGCTAGTATATGTTGGAAGAATTTGTTTAGTAAAATTATTTTTTCAATTCCGTTTATTATATACTTAAAAAAAATTGAAAAAAAAATTAAAAAAAGAGGAAATTTCTTTTTTTGTTTCATGGCAGCTAAAAAGAAATTTCGGGGGAGAATAAAAAAAAGAACTTGATTTGGGATGACTGAGAAATGATAGTATGTCTTCTTGGTATGCTTATTTGCATGACTTGTACTTTGTGAGAAATGATAGTAACTGATGTAGATGTCTGTATCACTTAATATTCTAAAATCTAAAAAATACAGTTTCATTATATGATATGCTTGGTAGGCTTAGCCTGAAAACAAAGTAAAAAGTGTTTCTGTAACCTAACCAAATCTTTAGAACTCGGTGATAAGGATCATTTCCATGACATCTCGGCCTGCATAAAGTTACATGTCCTGTCAAAAATTGGTTGAGAGTTTAAAATCTCTACTTTGACATTTTCAAAATCTCCCTATCCCCAAGTCCTGAATGTAGCTTCTCGTTAGCTCTTCAGATGTATATATCGTGCTTATCTCCTCTGCTATGAGGAAGCATTGACCTGGAGTGATGATCTTCTCTGTTATACGTGAGTATAGACCTGAAGCTCTTATCAGCATGCTTAGATGATCATCTCCTCTGTTATACATAAGTATAGACCTGGAGCTCTCATCATCTGTTCCCCAAATAAAGGCATAGTGATTCTTAAATTAAGATCATTGTTGAAAATTCAAATGAAAGTCAAGCAGAGTTAATCATATTACTCAATAAGCCCTGATGATGGGATAAGTTCTTTGCCGGATGTCTATGGGAACCAATTCACCTGAGCTTCTTTAATTAAATTTAAAACATGATAAAATCAGTTGTAGATCACTTGCTGAAAAGGATAAGGCATGGGTTTAAATTGGACAAATATACCAACAATCTTTTTTGAACTGTTTTTGGCTTTCAAAAACTTAAAATTATGACCATACTCTGTATCAGTGTGATCTCACTAACTTGTCTATGTTCAAATACATCTTTGTGCTTTTGTATATCTTGAGGATGTGATCTCATGATCAAATTGGTTCTTGGTGTAATATGATAAAACAAAATAAAATAAAATATTCATTTCAAATCTTTTTTTCAAGTCATCCATATTATGCTATTAAAATGTTATCATTTTCACATGCATTTCACTGGAAATTGCACATTCAGATAAACACGGGTATATTTGTATTGTTGAAATGATCTAACGAGAATTGTGTAGAATGTGTTTGTATTTGTGTTACAGGTTTTTGCTTCAAATGATGCCTGATCATCAGCTGAGCAAAGTACCTGACCAGAGAACCTATTCCTCAAGTTTGCAGAAGATACCGAGCTAGGATTCCTCCTCCTACATCTTTTGAAGCACTCAAGAATAGAGAGTTGGAGATGTTGTTCCTGATCATTCTCACGATGCACAAGAAAAGGGGGAGCATACACTAAGGGGGAGCCTGTTAGATGAAAGATCTTCAGTACCAAATCATCAATCTAGGGGGAGATTGAAGATCATTATATATTTGACTTATAAGGTGTTGATAATGATAGACTAAGGGGGAGTATTGTTGGGTCTGAAAAGAATAGTCTATATTATCAACACAGTCAAAGTCAACAAATGTCAACGTCACTGTCAACGTCAACGCAAAAGTCAAGCAGACGCGTTCGAGTCGAAGAACCGAGACGAGACGTTGAAGATATAAATGACTAGGTGTTTATTGTTAATAAATATATTTTGTGTCCAAAAAATAAATTTATTTATGTTTAAGTCTTTTTTATGTTTTATATGTCATTTATTTAGTTTGTCTAAGTATAGGGGCTTAAGATGTCATTAGTGAATATTATTACTATATATAGATTAGTGACTATTAGTTTAAGAGAGCTTAAATGAGCCATTGATTGAGGGACTTTCACATTTGTAATATCATTTGCAATCAATTCAGATCAAACAAGGGTTTATTGAATGTTCTTGAGGTGTTCATCTAGTTCATCTATATTTTATAGTGTTTGATCTATATTGTTCATAAATATCATTGATATTTGTGTTATCAGTGGGTTTTGTTTGTGTTTATCAATCAATTGCACTACTATCTCGATCAACAGGACCAACACTCTATCACAAGATAGATGAAGAGGTATATGTTGCTCAATCACTAGGGTTTGAAGACCCAGATTTTCCTCACAGAGTCTACAAGTTAGATAAAGCTCTGTATGGTCTTCATCAAGCACCCAGGAAGTGGTATGAAACTTTATCAATGTTTCTACTACAGAATGGATACACCCATGGAAAAATCAACCAAACATTGTTCTTAAAGAGAAAAGAACAAGACTTGTTAGTAGTTTAAGTATATGTGGATGACATAATATTTGGCACCACAAACACACAGCTTTGCAAAGAGTTTGAAACTCGTATGCAATCCAAATTCCAAATAAGCTCTATGGGAGAACTTACAGTCTTCCTAGGACTTCAAGTTCAACAATCGGTAGACAGAATTTTTATCAATCAAAGCAAATATATGAATCAGATATTGAAGAAGTACAACATGTCTGATTGCACATCAAGCAAAACACCATTCGCAACTGGATTGAAGTTTGGACCCGATCCAGAAGGAAAGTCAGTTGACTAGAAACTTTATAGATCCATGATAGGTTCACTGATGTACCTAACAACAAGCAGACCGGATATCATGTATGCAATATGCATGTGTGCAAGATATCAAGCAGATCCAAAAGAATCACACATCAATGCAGTAAAGAGAATCTTTAGATACTTGAAGGCATCCCAAAGATGGAGATTTCTCTTTATATGCATACACAGACAGTGATTATGGTGGATGCAACAATAACAGAAAATCCACTACTGGTGGTTGTTAGTTTCTTGGATCTTGATTGATCTCTTGGCAGTGCAAGTAACAAACAAATGTCTCTGTGTCAATAGCTGAAGCGGAATACATAGCTGCTTCTGCATACTGTTCTCAAGTGCTTTGGATTCAAAACCAAATGCTTGATTATGGTTTTAATTTTCTTAAAACACCCATACACATTGACAACTCTGCTGCCATGTTTATTGCTGACAATCCTGTTTAACATTCAAAAACAAAACACATTGAGATCATATATCATTTTCTGAGAGATTGCTCAGAAAAAGGGTCTGATCAAGTTGATCAATGTTCATACAGACAATCAATTGGCTGACTTGTTTACAAAACCATTTGTTTCAACAAAATTTGAATTTTTGGTTCAGTCACTTGGTATGATCAACTATGAATCAAACATGTAGCGTGTTTCAAACATTAAAATCAAACAAGTTGATTTTATCAAAGTCCAGGTTTAACAGCGAAATGTATGTTAACATCAAACATGTATCTTGAAAATCAAGAAATCAAACAAACACATCATTTTTAAGTATATTGAATCACACATATATCTCATGAGAAATGATAGTAAACTAGCTTAGTTCTTCACTTGAGTCACTTTCAACTAATAAAGACTGACTTGTATTTTGTTTGATATGTGGATAGGCTTAGCATGGGACATCTAACATCACATACAACAGTGACAAACTAAATTCTCATGATTGTGTGGTCAACAACACATCTTGGTTTATGGTGAGTATTAATCTATCCAATATAGGTTGCCTTTAAAGTAACTACAATACACCAAGTGAAACAGTTTATAAATTGCTCAATCACACTAGTGTCTCCTCTGTTATGATAATCATAGACCTGGAGTACACCTAGGCATGCTTTATTGTGCTAAGCACAGACCTGAATGACCTACATCATGATCCAAAAAGATTCCCAAAGAGGAACACATCTAGTTTGGATGAACAATCAATAAAGTCTTTTAAACTACATTTCTTGTGAATGAATCAAAAGAATCCCAAAGAGGATCACCTTCCAAAGTGAAGTGAAAAAGAATCCCAATGAGGATCAAATAACATGGATCAAATTGAGAATTTATACTCCTAAGTAGCTAGGTTTTAAGTGTTGAAAGTGCTTTCTAGCATATCTTGAGGAGGGTTGTACCAATCATACAATCAGATGTAGGGTACATACAACTCATATCAATCAATACCAAAACATGATAATCACTCACTTTTTAAATCAATCATAAATACCATGCTTGAGTTTAAATGGATCATTATATCTATAATAAACATTATACTTCTCTATGTCTACTCTCAACACCATACCAAACCACTCAGTGAGAACTTTAGACTAGTATGATCTCATGGTATATGAACTTGATTCATTTCCAAATAGCAACACATTCATTTATTTATGAGATACAATGTGATCTTACTAAGTGTGCATCAAACAAGCTATTTGGCCTTTGATAATTTCCATTTCAAAACATATAAATTTTTGTCATTTTTTAAAAGGATTTTATAAATATGCGAAACTTTAGGGGGAGAATTTGAACATGGAATTATCAAAAGCAGCAGAATTGTGCATTGTCATACATTTCAAAATTTGAAATTTTCAAAAAAAATTTGAGTTATAAACAAAGCCAGGTCAAGCAAGTACCAACAAACAGCAGGTCGACACACATACATTTGTTTATAATATTGCACAACATTGCTTGTGAGTAATATCTTATCATCCATATATTGAATATTGTAAAATTTCAATATTTTAACATTCATTTTAAATCAAAATTTTAAACAAATATTTTTATTTAAACAAGATTTATCAAACAAAATTTTCTTTTGAAAGTAAATTTATCAAACATATGTTTTGGAAGAAAACATTTCAAAACAAACAAAAATCTGAATTTTTTTTTTAATTTTTGACAACTGTTCACATAGCGGGCATACAATAATACATCCGCTGTAGCTACAATACAACAATACCATGCAAACACACAAAGTATACATAGCAGACAAACAAACATAACATCCGCTATGGACTTGTTAACATACAAGTGTTCACAGCGCATGATGTTAACATAACATCCGCTGTTAACACAGTACAAATGTACAGCACATGACATGAATAGTTATCAGTTGAAGAAACAGTGTAAGTGTGTCCAGCGTATGCATACAGGTAATCATAAACTGTAAACATTCTCTCATAACATATCAAGTGTCCACAACGCATGAACAAATATTCATCCGCTGTGAACAATCATTAAAACAATTCAAGTGTCCACAGCGCATGAACATTGTTCATCCGCTGTGAACAATCATACAAATGTTTTCATGGATCCACAGGGCATGAACACTATTCATCCGCTGTAAACAAACAATTTAAGGGTTAATAGCGTATGAACAAATTTGTTCATCCGCTGTGAACATAGTTAACATACAAAAGGTTCCACAGCGTACAATGTAAAGTGTACAGCGGACACTGTTCACACTGCGGACACTGTTCACACAGCGGACACTGTTCACACAACGCATGACCTACAATTAAATTTTAAGTCATTTTTACACAACGCACATACACTGTACCCACAGCGGATATTCATTTGTCCGCTGTGTATATAAACCACACTTGCATATTTTTTCTTTTCATCACGAGAGAGAGAGAGAGAGAGAAACAATTCAAAATTCAAACGTTTCAAAATCCCCTTAAACCCTAGTCACCCTATTCGATACAAAATCATTGTGATTCATTAGCTATTTTTCAATCGAATAGGTATAACAACATAATTAACACTCTAAATCATTCACTAAAACATCATCTACATAGTGTCTGATTCACACATTGTTCGACTAAGTCGAACATTAAACAAACAATCAACAATGAATCAGTTGATGTTTATAATCAAATTAAACATTGAAACTATGTTATTAGACTTTAGTCGAATGTATTTAGGCTGTTGATTTTGTGCAATGTTGATTAAGTGTTCATAAGGATATTGAACAGACATGATGTTCATGCCAAAATTAAACAAACACACTATTTGATCTTTGAAAATGTTTAAAACTTGTTATAACTTGGTAAAAATCTTCAAAAGATTATAACAAACATATAACAAACAGTTATTTTGGCAGAAACAACACATACACACATTAAATGCATATGTATTAAATGTGCATTAAATGGTATTTTGACTTCAAAAGGTCAAACTGTAGTTCAAGATCAAACTGATATAATGTGTAATTGATGCATGTTTATGGACTTATAATAGTTGATAATATAACCAACCTGATTATAAATCTTGATTGAATCATAAAATAATGTATTAAACAACTTTTCAATAAGCAAAATCAAACAACAGTTGACTTTGAAAAAGTCAAACTGTCATAGTTGATTAAACACATCAAATATTCATTTTAATCAAACAACAAGTGTTATTCATATATAAATCTTCATTACATAAACAGACAAATGAACACTAGATCAACATTTTATCATTTCAAACATTATACATGTATCATACATATTACTAACACTTATCTTCTTTTGTGCAGATATGGCAAACTTGGTGTTTGTCAGGGATCATAACATTTGTGCATTCCTAAATTCTGACACACCCAAGTCAGAAAACTACGGAGACATGATCCAGGCCATAAGACAAACAAGACAGGTTCATGCTATGACAGCAAGGCAAGACATATATGAGGATCACATAGTCCAGTTCTGGACTAATGCATATTTAGAAGAGATGAATGACCAACAAGTAGTGGTATCTACTACCTATGACTAGCAAATCATCTTCTCTGAAGAAGTGATCAGAAGAGTTCTACAATTGGGAGATATAGATGTAGAAGGGCCTGTTGAATTTGATGAAAACTATGTACTGCATGTTTTTAGGTAGATTGGGTATACTGGCACAATAGAAAGGAAACAGATTAAGAAGTCTTATATGTGTGCCCAGTTTAGATTCCTAATGCATACATATGAGAAAACCATGACAAATAGAAAAACTGGTTGGGATGGTACATCTTTAAGGGCTTCTTGTGCTATACCAAGCATTATTGCCAGAAGGCCATTCAATTTTGCTGCTCAAGTATTAAATGGCATGGTGTATAACATAACCGAGGTGAGGAACAAGTTTTAGATGTTTCCCAGATTCCTACAGATGATCATTGATGATTTATTACCAAACATACCAAGACAAGTTTTAGATGTTTCCCAGATTCCTACAGTGGGCACCTCCTCTCAACATGAACCTGAACCAGAACAAACATCTACTGCTGTTGAAAATGTTGAATCAAGCAATGAGATTCCCATAGAGGAAGAAATTTAGTATTCCAAAGTCTTTCTATTCACTATGTATAACAAACTCATTGAAAGATCAAACAATTGGGCAAAGAGACAGAAAGACAAGCTCAAAGAAAAAGATAAAGAAATTGTGAAGCTTAAAGATGATAAAAATGCCAAGAATCTGATTGTGCAATTCCTTGAAAAACAGCTTGAACAAACAAAGAATGAGCTGAAAACAAAGGATAATGAGCTTAGTAGTGAAATAGCTGATTTTGCCTACTTATCAAATCAATTAGAAATAAGAGGAGATAAGGTGGATGAGCTAAATAGAATCACTAAAGCTCAAAATGAAGAAATTAAAAGGTTGAATAAAGAGCTTGAGCATAAAGATACTCAGCTGAATGATGAAGAACATTTAGCAGGTCTTGAGCAAGACATGAGACAATGATGAAATGGCTAAAGAAGAAGAAATAAGCCAACAGCAAGAAGTGCAATTAGAACTGGCACTGATCATTCCTGAAGAGTCGTACTCTATGGATCAGTTGTTCAGTGAAGCCAACCCCTTTGAAAACATCCATTATTCACCCATCATGAGACAACATTTTCATAGTCCTGATCCACGAGCCCAAGAAACCAGCATTGTTCCTTATAACCCACTCTCTGCTAAGCAAAAGGAACTAATCAAATAGTATGCTAAGACTACCTCTGTTCAAGATAAACAAGCAGATGCTGAAGCCTCATCCTCTGAACCCCAGATCAAAACCTATGAAAGAAAAAGGAAGAGAATGTACTTAGCTTCTCTGTCCAAGGGAAAGAAAATAGTAGAAGAGTTAGATGCACCAAAATCCCTTCCATTAAAGCTGCTCAAAGTAAAACAAGAACCATCCGAGCATGCTCAATCAAGTCAACTTGAAGTGGAAGAGATTGATCAAGGGACTGACAAATAACCAATAATTATTTTGTTAGATTCTGATGATGAACAAGAAGAAACAGAAGAAGTGGAAACATCCAAAACATACAAGAACACTTCCCTGAGGACCCTAAAACTCTAATGGGAATTGAGTTAGTCTCTAGAGGTTTCCCTTATGATGCTTTCATGCAACTAAACCTGTCTGAAGTTAAAGATTTGCTTAAGGACTTTCAAGATGTTATGAAAAATGAAAGTGAGCAAACATACAAGAGATATAAGGAGATAAAGGATCAATAAGAATTACAGAAAAACCTACCCAAATATCCTTAGATTGACAAAATGACCTACTCACAAGTGAAAAGCTGGTTGAGTCATACCAGAATACCCTATAGGTCTTATGCAGGAATGTCTTTATCCCAAATGAAAGATATGGCTCGAGGATTTACAAGAATATGCTCTCCAATGCTTTAAAGCTACAGATCTTCAGACGACACCCTGCATCTTCTTTGTCAACCTACCATCAAGCACCACCAGAGCTTAACCCAATAAAAGAGCCTAGAGAGTTCATGCCCCACTGGCTATGGCCAGAGGGAAATGAAGTTACAGAGATGATAAATGAGAAAACCAACTTTGTCAAGTTATATGACAAAATCTCTTTAACTGCAGGGGCCAATGAAGTGAAATTGTATCATGGAAATATGATGAGGTTTGGGATGTTGTCCTCATAAAAAGAGTATCTGGGCTTGTCCAGTATCTATCATACATCTCCCAAATGGGATGCCTCAGTTATGAAGACAGATTAGACCTTCTACAATTAAGAATGGTCAATCATACAAATAATTCAAGGGGAGCAGACTACTTTCATATTTTGAGATCCTATATGAACAGAAGGCATCATGAGCTGAAAGCTAAAGTAGATAAGGAAGATAAGTTGCACATAGAAAAACTCAGAAGAGAGCAGAGAGTAACAGGCAAAGGAAAACAGCCCCAAACAGAACAAACAAAATAAATTGAAATTGAAATGCTTGAAAGAGTTGGCTACCCTCTAAGACCTTCTGATCAGAAGTTGATAATGAAAACGATAGAAGGCAACCAATAAAATCATCCAATTACTCGCTGGTACTATGATGAGAATCATTTTGAAGTGGTGTTAGAGAGGAAACTAGAAGGAAAGAAGGCTGAAGACATAAGACTGTTTGATCCTGTAGAGATTAAACTATTACAACCGTCTTATGTATCAGTTTTGAAAACCTAAACATTTCCAGCCATCCAAGATGTACTATGTAAGGGTGATTGCTGCTATTTCATACATATGTTGAGAATATTAGGAACATTTTATGTCAAGGCAGCACTAAAACAAAGATTGGAAACAAAGAAGCAGCCTCTTACTCATATTGAAGGAATAACAAGGATGAGGATATGTGAAAACAACAATTTAGAAATTTTGAAGGGTAAGAATTTTGTCACCATACTAGTGAGCAACATTGATGTTCAAAGTCTAGATCAATCTAACCGGGAGCAGCTTGTACACCTGTCTATAGAAAGGAAGTATGATGATCAAAGAAGCGCAGTTGACTACTTTACTGAGCACATTGTCAACTGCAGAAATGCTTTGAAGGTCACAGCTCTAATGGACCAGGTGAAAGAAGCTGAATCTGACCAAGCCATTGAATAAGATATTGAAGACACCTTGAAGGCTATGGAAGATATTTGGAAACAAGCTGAAGAAGCTGGACCATCTCACACTTAGAGGTTTCTAATCAAACAAACGGGCAAAACAAATATTCAAACATGTCTAACAATCACACAATCATACATACATGTGTTATCATATAAACACCTGGAAACATACAAACATACATACATGTGTTATCATATAAACACATGAAAACACACAAACATTCATACATGTGCTATTTAGCAAACACAAGGAATCATACAAGCATAGAGACAAACAATTCAATCTGATTACACGTGTGTAATTAGTGTAACATACATAAAAACAATCAAACAATCACTCATGCATAACATACAATCAAAACATTCAAACAATACAAGTCAAACAAACAAATAACAGAATCAATCATAACAAACAGACACATATTGCTAATAAACAAAACTGTAACAATCAAACATAAAAAGTTGGCAACATCATACTTAAGGGGAGTATTGTTGGACTCAACAAGTTCATTAAGAATTAATGCATAAAAGTATGATGCTTGCCATAAGCAAACATATGAAACACATAATGTGTTCTAACATCGAAAACAATCATTTACATACATATTAGCATCATTAACATTCATTACAAACACTAATATTTGTGGAAAAAATTTCTTTTGCGAATTTGTAGATAAAGAATTTTTTTCTAAGTACTCGCATCGGATGAGAAGAAGTTCACAATGGATGAAGATCATCAGCAACGGATGAAGATCATCAGCAGCGGATGAAGAAACTTGTCTAAGTGTGTGCAGTGGATGAACAAGATCCTGCAGCGGACAACAACGCACAGTGGATGTTCATCCACAGCGGATGAACATTCCATAGCGGATGTTCATCCACTGTGGATGAACATTCCATAGCGAATGTTCATCCACAGCGGATGAACATCCCACAGCGGGTAAAACACAACCACGCACAACTGATGACAAAGACTTCTCCACAGCGGATGAGTAAACATCCATAGTGGATGACTGATCTCCGCACCGGATGACATATAGACTTAGGATTATTTTATGTAATTTTCATTTACAAAAGGGTAGTTTAGCAATTGTATATAGTTATATGTATAGGCTATAAATAGCATGCTACCCTAATCCTTTGTAAGCTTTTGAACGAATTAATCAAATAAGCAGGTATTTTCATTGCATTCAAACACACCCACCACACACACACAAACACTAATTTCATACTCTTTAGTCATGGGTTTTCGTACCATGATTTTTGTGTGTTGATATTGAGAGATTTTGAAAAGATCCTTGGAGGAATCAAACTACTCATGTGGAATATTGTTCTAATATGTTCACATTCAACCTGTGTTTAAGTTGATTTTATCAGACCTTATTGGTTTTTGAATCTTATAGCATTTAGAGGATGGCTGGTGGTAGATCTTCGAAGGCTTCGTGAGGTAGTGGATGTGGTACAAGGGTAAGACTGCTGAGACGACTCCTATAGAGCTCGAGCTTCATCACCCGAAAGGCAGAGATGAGAGTACGAACCTGAGGGCCTCAGTGAAAGAGGCAGTTGTGGAGGAAGTTCATCGGGTCATGCAGACGATCCTGCCGTCTGTGGTGACTAAGGTTATTCGTGCTGTGAGGGAGGATGAAAAGAAAGAGGAGGACAGGAGGAAGATTGATAGGTGAGGGGGCGAAGGAGGAGGTTCAGGGGAGTTGGAGTAACCGGAGACTGGGATGGTCATCTCTAGTGATGATGATGAGGAGGAGGCGGTGCAAGAAACTTCAAAAGGGTGTAGTTATGGGGCATTCCAAAAATGCAAGCCCCCGACTTTTGATGGTAATGGGAACGCTGCTGCTGCTCATCGATGGGTGAGAGAAATGGAAGTTGTGTTGGATATCACTGAATGTAGGGATGATCAAAAGGTGAAGTTTTCTATCCAGTCATTCATAGACTCGACCTTGTGCTGGTGGGACAATATTTTCCGGGCCGAGGGTAGCAGGACGATTGGGAGAATTAGGTGGAGCGAGTTAAAGAAGATGGTGATTAAGGAGTTTTGTCCTCACAAGGATCTTGACAAGATTGAGAGAGAGTTCCTATAGTTGGAGGCGGGAACCATGACACACCAGCAGTACACGACTAAGTTCAATAAGATGGCAAGGCTAGTGACTGATCAGGTGACGCCTATGTCAAGAAAGATCAAGATCTATATACAGGGTCTGCCGACGGATATCCGTAGGCACATGATTGCCGCACGACCGAGTACGTTTAGGTCGGTGGTTGATTTGGCGGGGAGGTTATATGATGAAAGAGAAGAGGTGGCAGTGGTTGAGGTGAGCAAGAAGGGTGGTGGTGACAGGAACTAGAACGGGAAACGATTTGGTCGTGGTGGTTTCACCCCGAACAACAAGAAGGCAAGGGTGGATGATCGAAGGGTAATGTCTGCGGGTATAGGAATGAAGAGGTGTAGTAAGTGCGGGAAGGAACATACGGGAGAGTGTAAGTGGGGATTGAACATCTGCTTCAAATATGGGAAGTCTAGGCATATGGCAAGGGATTGTATGGTGATGAGGTGCTATAACTATGGTGAAGAGGGCCATCTAAGCAGGGATTGCAAGAAGCCTAGGGCTGAGAGCTCCATGGCAAAGATGGGGGTTTAGAAGGAGGGGCAGAAGGCAAAAGCCAAAGCATTTACTATGACCCAGGAGGAGGCTGGGGTAGACCCCGATGTTATGACAGGTACCTTTCTAGTAAACCAAATTTGTGCCTCTGTCCTTTTCGATTCTGGTGCTATTAAGAGTTTTATTTCTACTGCCTTCTGTGATAAGTTGCCTGTTAGGAGTAGAAAGATTGATGAGCCCTTCAATGTAGAAACTGCTATTGGTAAGTCTACCAGGATATGTGATCTGATAGAGAATTATGACATATAGATGGAAGACCATAGGTTCTTTTCTAAATTATTCATGATGCCCCTAGGCGAATTCGATGTGGTTCTAGGGATGGATTGGCTAGCAACATATGAGGCAAACATCGTGTGTGGCAAGAAGTTGATTTGTTTGACCGCACCTAATGGGTGTTCGGTGAAGATCTACGGCAATAGGGTCAATACGGTTCCAAAGGTAATTTCAATGATGGTGGCAGAGAAATGCATGAGGCATGGATGTAGTGCGTATCTGGCTTACATAAAGGATGTGGATGCACCAGTTCCACGATTGTCTGACGTACTAGTTGTGTATGACTATCCAGACGTATTCCTTGAGGATCTACCCGGTGTGCCACCTAACCACGAGATCGAGCTCCAAATTTATTTGATACCTGGTGCCCAACCTGTTGCCAAGGCACCGTATCGACTAGCTCCCTCAGAGATGAGGGAACTGATGGTCTAGTTATAAGAGTTGCTGGATAAGGGGTTTATCTGACCGAGTATCTCCCCTTGGGGTGCCCCGGTCTTGTTTGTGAAGAAGAAGGATGGTAGCATGAGGATGTGCATCGACTACCATGAGTTGAACAAGTTAATGGTGAAGAACCGGTATCCGCTACTGAGAATTAATTACTTGTTTGATCAGCTCCAAGGTGCCAGCTGGTTCTCAAGAATAGATCTCCGATCTGGTTATCATCAGCTAAAGGTTAAGGAGCAGGATATTTCGAAGATCGCATTTCGAACGCGATATGGGCATTACGAATTCCTCGTTATGTCTTTTGGTTTAACCAACGCGCCAGCTGCTTTCATGGATTTAATGAATTAGGTGTGTCGGGCGATGTTAAATCAGTTATTGTGTTTATCGATGATATCCTGATTTATTCAAAGAGCAAAGAAGAGCATACCTGTCATATAAGCTAGGTATTGGAGATGCTTAGAAGAGAGAAGCTCTATGCTAAGTTCTCCAAGTACGTATTCTGGTTGCGCGAGGTTTAGTTTCTGGGTCATGTGGTCAACCCGGAAGGGATTATGGTGGACCGGCAAAGGTGGAGGCGGTGTCGCAATGGAAGACTCCAAAGACGCCATCCGAGATCCGTAGTTTCTTGGGTTTGGTGGGCAATTATAGGAGATTCATATAAGACTTTCCCAAGATAGCTTCACCAATGAGCAAGTTGACCCGCAAGGATATGAAGTTTGTATATTCGGATGCTTCTTATTTGGGATTGGGTTATATGCTGATGCAACGGGGGAGGGTAATAACCATGCGTCCCAATAGTTGAAAATCCATGAGGCTAATTACCCTACTCATGATATGGAGTTGGCGGCTGTGGTCTTTGCATTGATGATTTGGAGGCACTACTTGTATGGGACGAAGTGCACTATCTTCACTGACCACAAGAGCTTAAAGTACTTCTTTGAGCAAAAAGATCTCAATATGAGGCAAAAGAGTGGTTAGTGTTGATCAACGATTATGATTGCGAGATCCATTATCATCCGGGCAAGGCCAATGTGGTGGCGGATGCCCTTAGCCGAAAGGAGAGACCCGAACCGATCGGAGTGAAGGCTTACCAATTGGTGATGACCTCTGATGTGATGAAACAGGTCAAGGAGTTTTAAGATGAGGCGTTGAAAGAAGATCGCCTTAACTCCAAAAGGATAAAAGGCCTAGTCACGGAGTTGGGTGAGAACACCATTGGAGTTAGAACCAACTTCGGGCGGATGTGGATCCCTCATTTTGGAGACTTACACGGGAAAATCATGGATGATGCTCATAAGACTCGATACCCAATTCATCCCAGTGTTACGAAGATTTTTCACGATATGAAGAAAGATTACTGGTGGCTGGGTATGAAGCGTGATGTAGCGGAGTATATGAGTAAGTGCCTTAGTTGCTTACAAGTGAAGGAAGAGCATCAGAAGCCATACGAGAAGATCTAACCCTTGGATATACCCAATTGGAAATGGGAGCACATCACCATGGATTTCATTAAGTTACCACGTATGGCAAGGGGGTACGATGCTATATTGGTGATAGTTGATCTTTTGACGAGGAGTGCTCACTTTCTACCGATCCGCACGACGTATTCATCTGAAAGGTTGGCGGTCTGTTCATCAAAGAGATTGTGACTCGTCATGGTGTACCGGTGTCTATAGTATCTGACCATGACATTTGGTTTACATCTAAGTTTTAGAAGAGAGTCCATGATGCGATGGAGACGAGGTTGCACATCAGTACAACTTATCATCCTCGGACAGATAGGCAGTCCGAGAGAACCATACAGACACTTGAGGATATGCTCCAAGCATGCGTAATTGATTTTGGAGGAAGCTGGGATGAACACTTATCGTTAGCTGAATTCTCATATAACAACAGTTATCATGCCAGCATTGGTATGCCACCATATGAGATGCTATACGGTAGGAAGTGTAGAACGCCTGTAAGTTGGGGTGACATCAGGCAGAAGGAGTTGGGGAGCATTGAGGTGATCGAGGCTACTACTGAAAAGTTGGAAAGGATCAAGGCCTTTATTAAAAAGAAGAGTATGAAGAAGAAAAGGTGAAATATCCCAAGTCAAGGGGGTTAAAGTGTGAAAGAGGCAAACTTGCCCCTTTATGGGTTCAAAAAGCAGGGGATGGCCGCCCACACCCCCATTTCACTAACTGCTTTCGGCTGCAAGAAGAAAGAATCAGCTGCCATCAGGTTTTTAGAGGGAGAAGACTTCAAATAGTATTATTCTATGGTGTTCTTCTCGGTTTTAGCTGGGTTTTTAGCTTCTGCACCGATCCTTATGTGTTTCTATTTGTTGGTTGTGTGTTTTCGTGTGTTAAGGTGTTTGGACTCTAGGTTGCTCTCGGGTTCGGAGGGATTTTACTCGAAAGCTACTAGAGGTGAGTTCCAGATCCCTAGTTTTACTTGTTTTAAACTCGTTTGGGGCTGAAATGCATATTACTCACTGTTTTACAACCGACAACATGAACTGATCTGTATTTTTGCACCTATTTTATGTGTGGTTGTGTGTTTTTGAATGCTTGATCGATTTATGTGGTTGTATTCTTGTTCAAAGTGTTTAGCATGCTAGATCTGGGCTAAGAATGTATAAGAATGAGGATTAGGAACTGAATATAGCATAAGTTGCAACTGCAGGTTGGTTTAGTTCATACGCATTTAGATTTGAATATTTGCATAAGTGTTTTGTTCATGCGCATTTGCTACAGTGTTCATGCGCATTTGCATGAGTCATCCGCATTTGGTTCATGCGCACTTCCTTAGACACTTAGAATGTTTTCCAAAGACTTTCATTTGCTTTGTACATGCGCATTTGCTACAGTGTTTTGTTCATCCGCATTTGTCTAAGTTCATTTGTATTTCTTTGAGGACTTGAATTTTCAAAGATTTTGGGAAGTAGAATTCAAGTGATAAGAAATGATGTTTTATGGTGGCCTATGCTTGTTCATATGTTTGCATTGTATGATGATGTTGTTCCATGTTATATATATGATGTGACTTTACGTGGTGTTATGCTTATGTACGTAAAGTATTATATAATAAAAGTGCAAGACAACATTAATGAAGTGGAACATAATGAAAGAATGTAAAGTCTTGCATACAAATGAAAGGAGGTTCACAACTCATTGAGGGATTGTTAGCTCAACTGTGTGCGGTTTAGCTAACCCATGAGGATGCACACAGGGGTCAATCCTTGTGATTGACTAATAAGTACGAAACGGGACCCTTGTTGCTTGCCCCTGGTTCTGAGGTCAGCTTCGTGCACAATGTTAGGGGTCTATTTATAGACCTCGGCCAAGTACCAGCTTCGTGCATAATGTTCGGGGTATTGGAATTGGTCTAGATAAAAGTGAAAGATAATAATGAAAGTTCGAAATGTATGAAATGAACAAAAGGAATGATGAAAGATAATAATTATATTATCAAGATGTGCGTATGATGTGTGATCACGAATAAAAGTAAAGGAACGGTTTTTACTCAAAGTAAAATTATTTTATTTATAAAACAAGAATTCACTCAGCAACGCTGACTTTTATATAAATTTTCAGTTAGCAGGTAATGTTGTTGCTGAGGATGGCACGGGGATGAGGCTACTTGGCAGGCAAAGACTGGCATCCATCTCATGCAATTATAATGTTGTTGTTTTCTAATACAACTAAATATTCTTTTCTAATGCTTCAAACAACGATGTATTACTTGGCAAATGTATTTATTAATGCATGAACGGTTTTTGATAAATTATTCCGCTGCAATGTTTTTATTATTTAATGAATCTTATGATGTTTTGACATAAAAGATGATGTGAATGACCAACTGTGGGGTTTCCGGGAACGGGGCCTTACAGTGTACATACGCTGTGTACACTTGTATTGTCTCTACAACGGATGACTAATGTAAGTCATGCGCTATGAAATGGAACTGTATTCACAGCGGATGTCTTACCAACATCATGCGCTGTGAACACTTGTATGTTCACTAGTGCATAGTAGATGTATGTTTGTTTTTTTCACTATATACACTTGGTGTATTTTGTAAGTTATGATTGTTACTGTAGCTACAGCGGATCTATGCTTGTATGTCTGCTATGACAACAGTTGTCAAAAATTTAAAATTTTGTTTGTTTTGAAATGATTTCTTCTGAAGAACAAATTTGTTTCTTTCTCTTCCAAAGCAAATTTCTTCCGAATCAAATTTTCATCCGAAGTATGTTTTGTTTTTCTTCCGAAGCAAAATTTTCTTCCGAAGTATGTTTGATTGTTTTTCCTTCCGAAGTAAAAGTTGTATGTTTATCTTCCGAAGGAAAAGTTATTTGTTTATCTTCCGATGGAAAAGGTGTTTGTTTATCTTACGAAGGAAAAGTTGTTTGTTTATCTTCCAAAGCATAATTTTCTTCCGAACTATGTTTGATTGTTTTTCCTTCCGAAGTATATTTTGATAAAAAATTTCTTTCGAAGGAGCTTTTATTTGTTGACACTTGTTTGAGTCAAAATTTTTGTTTAAAATGTACATTAAAATGTTAAAATTTTAACATGATTAATGTATGGATGTTAAAGAGTCACTCATAAGCAATATTGTGCAGTATTGTACATATGTATGTGTGTCAAACTGTCGTGTTTGGGTGTTGGCTTGACTTGGCTTTAGTTAAAACTAAAAATTTAATATTTCAAATTTTAAAATTGTATGATTATGCACATATTCTGCTACCTTTGATATTTCCATGTTCATTTTCTCTCCCTAAATTTTTGCATATTTATAAAAATATTTTATAAGATGACAAAAAATTGTATGTGTTAGAATAGAAATTATCAAAGTCCAATTTGATTGCTTGCTCGATAAAAGTTAGAAAGATAACACTTTATCTAACTAATAAATAATGATTTTCATGTGTGGAGATGAATCATTTGCACATAACATGAGATCATACTAGCCTTAAATTCTCACTGAGTTGTTTGAATGTTTTTTGACTAATACAATGTTGATTGCAGATATTATGCTCCACTTAAACTCATGCATAGTATTAATGATTGATTGAAACAGTGAGTGATTATCGTGTTTTGAGTTGATTGATATGAGTTGTATGTACCCCACATCTGATTGTATGTTTAGAATAACCCTCCTCAAGATATGCTAGAAAGCACTTTCAATACTTATGACCTAGCTACTTAGGAGTATAAATGCTTAATTTGATCCATGTTGTTTGATCCTCATTGGGATTCTTTTTCACTTCACTTTGGAAGGTGATCCTCTTTGGGATTCTTTTGATTCATTCATAAGGAATGTAGTCTAGAAGACTTTATTGATTGTTCATCCAAGATGGATGTGTTCCTTATTGGAAATCTTTTTGGATCATGTTGTAGGTCATTCAGGTCTGTGCTCAGCACAACAAAGAATGCCTTGGTGTGTACTCCAGGGCTATGAAAATCATAACAGAGGAGACACTCGTATGATTGAGCAATTTATAAACTATTTCACTTGGTGTATTGTAGTTACTTTACAATAAACCTATATTGGATAGATTAATACTCACCATAAACCAAGATGTGTTGATGACCATACAATCATAAGAATTTAGTGCTTCATTGTTGTATGTGTTGTTAGGTGTCCCATGCTATGCCTATCCACATATCAAACAAAGTACTATCAGTCTTTATTAGGGGAAAATGACTCAAGTGAAGAACTAAGCTAGTGTACTATCATTTCTCATGAGTGGTATATGTGATTTAAGGTGTTTGGTTATTAGAAAACATGAAAGTTTATTTGATATCTTGATTTTGAAAGATGCATGTTGATGTTAAACTTGGACATTGACAAAATCAAGCTTATTTGAAATTAATGTTTTAAAAACATTACTTGTTTGATTCATAGTTTATCATACCAAGTGACTGAACCAGAAATTCAAATCTTGTTGAACCAAATGGTTTGGTAAACAGGTCAGCCAATTGATTGTCTGTATGGACTTTGATCAACTTTATTAGACCCTTTTCTGAGCAATCTCTCTGAAAGTGATATCAGATATCTATGTGTTTTGTTTTTGAATGTTGAACTGGATTGCTAGTGATAAACATGGCAGCAGAATTGCCAATGTGTATGGGTGTTTTAAGATAATTAAGCCATAATCGAGCATTTGGTTTTGAATCCAAAGCACTTGAGAACAACATGCAAAAGCAGCTATGTATTCTACTTCAGCTGTTGACATAGAGACATTTGTTTGTTTCTTGCGCCACTAGGAGATCAATATTGATCCAAGAAACTAACAACCTCTAGTAGTGGATTTTCTGTTGCTGTTGCATCCACCATAATCACTATCCGTGTATGCATATAAAGAGAAATCTCCATCTTTTGGATACCATAGGCCAAGTGCTGGTTTGCCTTTTAAGTATTTGAAGATTCTCTTTACAGCATTTATCTGTGATTCTTTTGGATCTGCTTGGTATCTGGCACACATGCAAACTGCATACATGATGTCTGGTCTGCTTGCTGTTAGATACATCAGAGAACCTATCATTGATCTGTAGAGTTTCTGATCAACTGATGTTCCTTCTAGGTCGGGTCCAAACTTCAATCCAGTGGCAAATGGTGTTTTACTGGATGTGCAATCAGACATGTTGTATTTCTTTAATATCTGATTCACATACTTACTCTGGTTGATAAAAATTCCTTCAATAGATAATTGAACTTGAAGAGCAAGAAAGAATGTAAGTTCTCCCATTGAGCTCATTTGGAATTTTTATCGCATAAGACTTTCAAACTCTTTGCAAAGTTGGATGTTTGTGGAGCCAAAATTTATGTCATCCTCATAGACTTGAACCACTAACAAGTCTTTTTCTTTTCATTTTATGAACAATGTCTCGTCTATTTTCCCTCAAGTATACCCATTCTGTAGTAGAAACTCAGATAAAGTTTCATACCACTTCCTAGGTGCTCGATGAAGATGGTACAATGCTTTATCTAACTTGTAGACTCTGTAAGGGAATTCTGGGTCTTCAAACCCTGGTGGTTGAGCAACATATACCTCTTCATCTATCTTTCCATAGAGGAATGCACACTTGACATCCATTTGGAAGAAAGTGAAGTTTTTGGATGAGGCATATGCAAGGAACACTCGGATGGCTTCTAGTCTAGCTACTAGAGCAAATACATCATTATAATCAATGCCTTCCTTTTGAGTATATCCTTGGGAAATTAGCCTTGCTTGTTTCTGATGACAACCCCTCTGTCATCTGCTTTGTTTCTGAAGAGCCATCTTGTGCCAATGGCATATTGACCTTCAGGTAGATCAACTAACTTTCATACCTCTTGCTTTCTGAATCGCTATAATTCCTCTTGTATTGCTTTTATCCAACTGATATCTTTGAGTGCTTCTGTGATGTTTTTGGGTATAGTTAGATATAGGAAGCAGGAATACAAGAAAATGTTTGCTGTGTTAGATTGACTTCATGTCAATCTAGTATTGAGGTCACCTATGATGTTTTCTAAAAGATAATCTTTGTGAACTCTGGTTGTTGTAATCTGATCAACAGGGATGGTTGAATCAAGATTGGTATTTATTTGGTTGGGTATTGATGGATGAGCAAGGGTATTTGTTGTTGTTTGAGTATCTGGTTGTGAGGGTTCATTAAATGTTTATGGAGAATCATGAAAGAAATCTAATATTTCATCTTCATGATGTGTATTAGGTAATGAATGATAATCATCATCTTCTTCAACTGGGGTTGGTTGTTGTGGTTTTGTTTGGTTATTTGGTTGTGGTTGGTTGGTAACAGGAGTTGATGAAGATGGTGTGTCTGATGATGTTCCTTTTGATGTGTTTGTTTGTTTTGGAGGAGTTGAAACTGTGGTACTGGAAGGAGTGATGTTTGTTCTCCTCGGAGGATAGTAGTTAAAGGAACATCTATGGTTGTTGGTGAAACCATTGGATACTCATTGTCATCCTTGGTACCTGAAACATCAAAGTAAGATTTGTCAAATGATTTTGTTAATGAGTAAATATCAAACAACTAGTTTGATCCAGTGACTTTCTTAGTGAAAGAGTGTTCATTAAAAACAACATCTGTTGTTTCTTCCACTATGTTTAATCTTTGATTGTATACTCGGTAAGCTTTTGAGCTTTCGGAGTATCTAACAAAAAATCCATCATCTTCTTTTGGAGCAAACTTTGATATTTGTTCTCTGGCGTTTAGTATTGAAACAGAACATCCAAAAGCTTTAATAAATCCAATGAAAGGTTTTCTTTTAAACATTACTTTATATGGTGTTTTGGAATATTCTTTGATTATTAATGTTATGTTTTAAATGTAGCAAGTTGTGTTGATTGCTTCAGCCCAAAAGGATATGGGTAATAGAGAGTCAGCTAGCATAGATCTAGCAGCTTCTATTAATATTTTGTTCCTCCTTTTAGCAATACCATTTTGCTGAGGAGTCCTTGCTACACTGAATTGATGACTAATTCCTTTCTCTGTACAAAAAGAAGAAATATAGTCATTTTCAAATTCAAAACGATTATCACTTATTAAAGATTTAACTTTAAGATCCAATTGATTTTCAATTTTAGTGATAAAGGATTTGATGATTTCTGATGTTTTTGACTTGTGTAGTAGAAAGAAAACAGATATAAATCTTGAGTTATCATCTACTATAACAAGACACTATTGCTTCTTTCCTATGCTAAGGATGTTTGTTTGGGCAAAAAGGTCCATGTGAAGCAATTTGAGTGGTGTGTTGTTTGAGTTTACCAATTTTGACTTATGAGACACTCTGTGTTGTTTTCCTTTCAGACATGTAGCGCAATGGTTTGTACAAAAGAATTCTTTTTGTTGTAGACCTATTACTAAGTCACCTTTTACAAGTTGATTCATTCTGTTATAATTTGAGTGTCCTAAACATCTATGCAATAATTGGGAAACATCTTCTGATGATTTTGATACTAAACATGTTTAAAGGGTTGATGCTGAAACAACGTTCATATCAACAATGTATGTGTTGTAATGCCGGGGTGTTTTCAAAAGAATATAATCTTCAGGTATTTGAAAACCCGTCTTGAGGATGTAACAGTTGTTGGAGTCAAACAAGGTTGCATATCCTTTATCACAGATTTGGGATACGCTGAGAAGATTGAACTATAGGTTAGAGTAGTAGATGACATTTTGAAAGCTAATCAACCCATTTGATACCACCAGTTATCTTTCTACCTGTCTTATCTCCTCCAAATGATACATTTCCTCCATGTTTGCTTTTAAAATCCTAAAGGAGGGAACAATTTCTAGTCATGTGTGTGGAACATCCACTGTCAACATACCAGATGTTGTCAGGCCTTCTTTGTTGTCCCTGTAAAAGCAAAGAAATCAGTTAGAGGGTGCAACCCAAGACCGATGGTCTTGGGTTTCCGCCTTTTCCCATAACACATATATCTTCTAAAGTGGAATTGTCTGATGGTTTGGAAATTCTAGTGACACTAGATTTCCTCTGATTGTTTTTAGCTTTGTCAGGAGAAGTACTTTGAGCTCTTCTCCTTTGAGTGCTAATGTCTATTTGTTGTTTGCTTTGAGACTTATGTCTCCTGTTTGATTGGTTAAAGTTGTCATAAGAGGTTTTTATTTAAAACAACTTTTTGATGAGGAGTTTGTCGTCGTCCTCCTCCTTTGTTCTTGTTAGGAAAAACTGTTTGTTTCTCAGTTGATTTCTCAACTTGAGGCTGTTTGTTTTGCTTCTTGTTTTTCTTATTAAAAAAGCAGTTAGCAGTGTTATGGTTGTTTCTTTCATATATTGAACAATAATTGTGAAAATGGCATGATTTAGTACTATGATTGGTCATGTTATTGTACTTGCAATATTACATTTTTCAATGATATGAGTGTATTCATCACACCATTCACAATATGGTTGATTTGCATGGCCTTTTTTGTTTATAACTTTTGATTTTAAATTTGATTTTAAAGGTAAGTCAAAAGTTATAGTTGTTTGTTTTGCTGAATGGGAGCCTTGCCTTTCCCTTTATTTGTTTGACTAGGAGAGGCAGTGGAAGATCCAGCTTTTCTTCCACCTGAGCATATGTCAAAACCTTTTTTCTACTTTGTTTGTTTGATTGGTGTATCAACCACACTTGAAACTTTTGTAGTTTTAGTAATTGGTTGATCTGACTCATTATTCAATAGATCTACATCATCTTCATCAGATGTTTGTTCATCAAACTCATTATTTTCTCCTTGATAAAAATATCTTGATTTGATTTGTGGATGTGCTTGGCATTTAATAAATTTTATCAAAGGTGTTTTTGATATTAATGATGTTTTTGATGATGATGATGATGATTGTTTTGAATCATCAGTCCGATCATATCGGTCAAGAGACTCACCATGGAGTCAGGTATAGGAATATAATTGTCATTATAAGGCTGGTTGACACTATTATATCCTAAACCTAAAGGGTCTTTAAATGCCCTTTGCTGAGCAAGAAGTTCTTCAAACTTCTTGTTGCTCACCTGAAATTTTTGAAGTTTCACTTTAGTTTTAAACTGTAGTGTTTTAGACTGAGTCAATGATTCAGAGAGTTGCTCTAATTAAGCTGCAAGTGATAATTTTTCAGACATCAATTTGTCCAAATCATTTTGTAATGAAGAATTTTAATTCCATATTATTTTTGTTCTGATTTTAGACTTTCATTTAAAATGTTTGTTTCAATTACTTTTTTGGAATGTTTGTCTGCATGTTCTCTGTCAATGCATGCTAGTATACATAGGTTATCCCTTACCTCTTTAGGGATTTTAGTGATCTTATCTTCTAAATTTGCCACAAGGGCATGAACAGAAGATTGGATCTCAGCCTCGTACATACTCCAATCACACTTACCATCTTGTTTGATAATCATGGTAGATGATTTTAAGTGTTGATTTGGGCTATACTATTTAATTTGTGGTGGAGTTGGCGCAGCAGGAATACTGATTGGAGGTGGGATTTGTCTGTTTGGATGGTAGCTGCTTGATGCTTGTGTTTGGTTGTTGTTTTTGACAGCTCTAGGTTGTTGGCATTCTCTGGAGAAATGTCCATAGAGTTGGCAGTTATAGCATCTCACATTTGTCTTATCAAAATCAATTTTGGTTTTCTTATCCATGCTTAAACCTTTGTTTCTTTGTAGGAACTTCTTGGATCTGTATGCAATCATTGACATTGACCATTGAAGATCCATTTCTTCAACCATATCAGGAGGCCATTCATCCAAGTTTTGTTGTATGATCTATGATGGTGTTAGGTTAGCTCCTAGATAAGCTTTAAAGCTTGTTGAAAAGGCTGCAAAAGCTGCCCTTTACTCCTCACTTTGCAATATGATTGTTAATGCATCCATTGGTTTCTCAAACTTATGTATGTTTTGAGTTTTTGGTTGTTGTTTTTTGCTGGAGCTAGAAGTATGAAGATGTTGATGTTGTTTCTCTGAGGTGTTGCTTCATGGGAAGCATGAACACAAGTATTTTTAGACTTATGCTTGTTGTTGGATGATTCAGGAGCAGAGAAGAAGGAAGTTTCACTGGAATCTAGAAATTCCTCATCTTCATCTTCTCTAGTACAGGTCAAGAATGCACTGTCTGTTTGTTGAAGTTCCTTGAATTTGTATGATTTTAGATCTTCATCTAGTTCTATTGCTTCAACTTTAGCCACTAGAGCATCTAGAGTTAATGCTTCTAGATCCAATGTTGCTTTCATTAGAGACACTTACCGAGTCCAGCTCTCTGGTAGTGTGTGCAACATCTTTTTGTTGATCTCCACATATTTATATTTGAGACCATAAACGATCATCTCATTGACTAGTTGAACAAATTTGTGAAGCTGTTGTGGAATTGATTCTCCCTGAACATGATGAAAGGTTTCATATTGGGTCCTCAATTTCTCCTTTTTGATTTCCCGTATCTCCTCACTTCCTTCTCACATGGTGTGAAGTACATTCTAGAGTTCATGTGCAGTTTTGAAATTTTCAACCCGTATCAAAATTTCAAATGGTAAAGTCATGGCCAATATATTGTATGCTTTCATGTCTATTTTGACCTTCTTGAGGTCATCACCAGCTACGCTTTTCTAGCTTACTGGCTTCTGTATGTTATTATCAGACCCAAGAGTCAATGGTATGTATGGTCCCAAGGTTATGGAAGACCATACGTCCGGGTCTTGGAAAATGATCCAATTTCTGAAAATTATTTTCCATTGTTTGAAATCAGCTTTGTTCTTGAGTCTCGGTGGTTTTAGACCACTGTTTGTTCCTGAAATTTCATCAGACATTTTTGTTAAATTTTAACTTAACGGTTTAAGTCAAAGTTGATTGATTATTTAGCTCGATGCTAAATTGGTGTTATCCTAAAGTCACTAGGATTTATCTGTTAGTGCTTTTGTTGTTTACCGAATAAAGGAGATTAATTAATTTTATTTTCAAATTAATTAATGTCCAATGATGTCACTTTCAAATCTCGGTGAAAAGAAAGGAGTATTCTGTTAGGAATGTCAACTTTTAATGATATCAGTCAAGAAAAGTCAAAAACCCTAAAAACAATTATTTTGGTTAAAAAGTTAACTTTTTTGATCAAAAACTAACTTTTTTAGAAAATTCAAAAGAACAACATCTTTCTTCTTTGGTTTTGATGTTGAACCAATAAAAATCATCGTAGATTTTTGAAGGATATGTATGAACAAAAACTAGGGTTTATCCTAGGGTTTGTTGGCGGATGTAACAACTTCAACCAAACAACAATCGGTTTGTTGTTTGAAGATGATAAATCGCCTGATTTGAGTGTAGATCAACTCAAATATGATGTTTAAATACAATAAATAGATTCAAAGTATTCAAATGATTGTTTGTTTGATGAAAACTGGATAGAACAATAGCCATGTACTGTTTATCCGAAAACCCTTAGAAACCGATGAGGTTTTTGAGAGTTTTGTGATGAACACGTTTGCAAAATCATGTATGAATGATATTTACAGTTTTAAACACAAAAGATCTTCAACAAATTGTATGAAAACAGATTATTCAATCATGTTTTGAACATTTGATAAATGTTTAAAGTATAAGAAGGTTGTTGTGATGATTTTCAGCTCGAAATGTATGTTATGAAGCTAATGAACCACCAATATCATGTTATTGAATGAGAAGATCGAAAATCAGTGTATGATTTGAGCCAAGGCTGTGATACCACCTGATGAAATCAAAAACAAAAATCTCTTGATGTTTTTGAACTTTTCTAATAAGAACAAGAACAAGAGCAGGTTTATTTCCCCAGGTATCTTTTCTAATCTCTCAACCAATATAATAACAGGTTGTTATATTGCATTCAACAAACAATAATCATGGTGCGGAAACCCATGATTAGACCTATGATATTAGTGTGTGTGAGTGATTGTGTGTTTTCTAGTGATTGAATGCTTGAATGATAATAACTGCTTGTTTGTATTGATTGTTCAAAAGCTTACAAAGGATTAGAGTATTATGCCATTTATAGCCTATACAAAATGGCTATATACAATTACTACAATACCTTTATGTAAAACAAAATTACATAAAAATCCTAAGTCTAAGACGTCCGTTGTGGATGTTAAGATGTATGCTCTGGAAGTCAGATAACTTGTGCGTTGTGCCTTGGATGCTTTCCGCTGTGAACACTTGTGTGAGTTTGCTTTGTATGTTGTCTTCTATGGAATGTTCATCTGCTGTGGATGAACATCCGTTGTGAATAGTTAATCAGCTGTGGACTTGGCATCCGTTGTGTGTGTTGTTCATCCACTGTGAGCACTTGGACTTGTTCTTCATCTGATGCATCCTTTTAGTCATCCGCTGTGGATAACACTTCATCCGCTGCCGACACTTGTCAAATTTCTTTTATCGACAAACCTAAAAAAGAACTTTAAACAATAATTAGTGTATGTTATTAATGTTAATGATACTAATGTGTTAGTTAATGATTGTTTGGATGTTAGAACACATTATGTTTGTTTATGGAAAATATTATACTTTTAAGCATTATCCTATGAATTTACTTGTTGAGTCCAAGAAAGATCAAAAAAAGGAGTTAAACAAAAAGGAAACTAAAGAAAACTAAGATCTAGAATCTAAGCATGTGTAGTGCCTCATGTGGAACGCCCCCATGTCTAACCTAAAACGCGCCCCCATGCCAAATTTAGCACACCCTCATGTTTGTCAGTTTGATAGGACAAAAGTACCATTCCCCAAAAGGAGGTACGGACGTGCCCCATGAGGTACAGGGGCGTGCTCGACAATATCTACTCGTACAAGCTGACCAAATTTTATGTACTTTGAACTAGCATGGGATCATACCTTGGGAGGCATGAAGCCTTGCCCAAGATCTAAGAAAGCTTATTGTAACTTTGGGTGAGCTTTTGGAAGGGTGAGACTTTGTTGTTTTCTCTTATGAATCTGCAAGACTGTTGACGGGTGGTCAATGCAAAAGTTTCAAAAAGTGGAGAGACTTAGAACACTTAGCAGATCAAATAGGGAACCGGTTAGGATGAAACAATGAACACAAGTAAAAGAACAAGAACAAGAACACTCAAATATGGTTTTCAAGAATGATGTATATTGCTCTCAAGTTCTTACAAGTGTTATAATCAATAATCAGAAGATACAAGTACTTGACATACTTTATACTACATCCTTTAGCCAGCCATACTTTGAAGGCCAGCTGTAAACATTAATCTAGTCAACAAGATCAATGAAGAGACAAAAGACAGATTGTCTTTTGACTAGTGACTATGACATGCCATAGCTCACATCCTAAGGTATTACAAAAAGATAAAAGTACATAGTTGGAAAGTTACAGATAAAAGACCTTAATCTATAGTTGATAAAAGCAAGGACTTTTCACCTACTCATATAAGTTGGTGAGTCATTAGAAGTGGCAACGGAAAGTTCTTCAGCTTTTGTCAAAAGGTGATTTAGAGAAAGCATGTCTTCTCTGTCTTTCAAAAAAATCCGTATTTGGCTTCGGAAGACTTTGTCATTAAAGATTTAGAAGTCTTCATATTTGGCTTCGGAAGATATGGCTTTTTGACTTCAAAAGATTTGATACTTAGCATAATTCTCAGAGTTATATCAAATCTTTCAAAGTAACTTCCTTGTACTTCATATGTGCATGTAAAGAGCTCTTTGATTGTTCTTTGGTTGCATCAGCCTCTAAGTGTATTCCTTACAAACTCCCCCTAGGTTGATGCAACAAAAAATAAAAAGACCTTTGATTCTTGATCTTCATTGTTGACAGTCCTCATCAGAATCAAGATTATTCCTTTTATCATCAGTTGGTTAAGATTCCTCAGACTCTTAAAGTATCTCTTTATGTCATAGAGATCATATAGAGGGAGGTCAAGTATATTTTGCCAAAAGTACAGGTCTTGACCTCCTTGATCTCTGGTGACATACCATCTGTCTTGATTGGTGGCAAACATCCAAGACACAATGGGTCCCTCAACAGCAAGAGGCCCTACTTGAATAGGAGTTGGATGAGCAGCCTCTTCTTGATCACTCTCAGGATGTTTAAACTCATCCTGAGGTTCAGAGCTGGATGCCTTGGAGTTCATTTTCTTCTTCTTCTTATCCCTTGCTATGCCATCCTTTTCCTCTTTTTGAATTTTAACTAAGAAGAATGGCCTGCAGTACCAGGTTGTTCTTGTTTGTCTTCCTCGGTTGGTCCTTGTCCTTCACGGGTTCAGAAGGAGAAGGGTCAGGACCCTTCTGTGGATCAGAAGATGAAGCTAGCTATGATGTAGTACTAGGTCCAGGTTATGTTGTCTCATAGGTTCAACCTTGACCTCAGCTTTAGGTGCAGCCTGACTTGGTGGAGAATGCAAGTCAACCTGTTCACCCCTTTTGATCTTCTACTTGATCACTCTAATGTGCTCATCCATGGTGGGTAGAGACATTGGACCAAGTCCCCTTTAGAAGAATCCATACAGCTTTAAGAAGCTCAACATCTTCTGTCTATCGGTAGATTTCTTCAAGTTTGCTTTGATAGTGGCTCTTGACCTTGCGGCTTCTTCCCTTATCTTCCTCTTTGCAGCTTTTTGCCCTTTTTGTACTTGTTGCTCAAGCTGCTTGAGGTATTCGAACTTAATGTATTCATATGGCGATGGACGAAGGTCTGTTGCCTGATAGAGACATGTGGTACACAGGTAGGTGATCATGTTTTGTCTATTTTGTTCCCTACCAACCTAAGTTTGTTGCTCAGTAGCCACAGTCTCTGTCTCAAGACTTTCCTAAACTAGGGAGAGGGTAGGAGCTTTGTAGATTATCTTTCTCCTTCTTTCTTTTGTTATCTTGAGAAGCAGTTTTGTTGTCTCAGCTTCCTTCCTCTCCTTATGCACTTCCATATCAGCCAGTTCATTTAATTCCTCCAAGGGGAGAGAGATGAGTTCATCAATGTTATAGTTCCTAGACCCTAAATAATTCAATCTAGCTACCCATAACTCATCATCTTGAGTACTTGGACTAAGGGCAGCCCTGATTGCAGCTTTCATGAAGCCAGGGGTCCTAGTTGAACTCTCATCCCTTGCCTTCCTCTTCATCTCTCTTTTCCTTCTCAATCTCCTCAGGAGTCATCTTCTTTTTCCTTTTGTCACTCACAGGCCTATGTGACTTAAGGTGGTGACAGCTTTGGCCTTCATTGCTTGGTACTACACTTGAGCTCTGGCCAGAGAGAGGCTGTAGGACACCTTCACCAGCTGGTGCCTCACGGAGGGTAATGGTTGCTTAGGGTGCTGAAGCATATCCTGTCTCAAGGTTCACAGGCTAAACTACTGGGCCTTCAGCCAAGGTTTCCCCTTCAAAGCTAATCATAGGGTCCACCTCAACATCTAGTTGACCAACAGTCTTACCTGCTAGCCTCTATCTATATAGTCTTATTCTCAACTTGAACGCTTCAATCACCCTTTGTTGAATCTTATTAGCCAACCTTACAGCTTGCATGTTTGACACGAGCTGGCAAGTGGGAGGTCAACTAGAAAAGTGCTCTCATAGAATTTCAGGGTGTAGAAGTTGAAGATCTCTAGTTGCCCCTCAAACCTAGAGATTTCTAGGGCTCTTCTTTGATCATCATACCTCCATCCCACAATTGGATTATCAGCTGGGTGAGATGGAGTTGGCATTGCCCTTGGTATACCATTCTCAAACAAACTTTGTATGAGAGAGTCTACATCCATATGGACCTGAGGAGGTTGTTGAGTATGGACATCTGCAAGTGAGGGTGGTCAATCCTCCATGTCCATGCTCTGAGAGGAATTCCCAGGTTTTGTGATTGTAAGTAAGACTTTGTCCTCCTTTTTGGTAGCATCACCCTCTTACATATGGAGCTAGAAGTTAGGTCCACCACATCCATAGGTTCTTGTGGGTCTGGTTGAGTCCTCTGGATGGGTCTCTCAGCTAACTTGCCCTTGAGATCAGTGATCTTAAGTTGCTAGTCATTGACCCTCCTTTGTAAGGTAGTTACTTGAGATTCTAGGTGACTAAACTTGGAAACTAAATAGGTGCAAAGTTTGGACAGTTTGTGCACCTTTAGTTGCATACTCCCCAGATCTTTGTCAGAAGAATTATGGGGGGTATGAGAGAATAGGACCAAGGTCTTCTTCCTCATCACCAGCTTCAGTTTCTTGGCTGCTAGTTTTCCCGTGCATACTGACCGCGTATAAAGAAGTGTCAATGGGCTGGGTTGCCATGGTTGAGGTCTGAATGATGTAATCACTTGCAAAAGTAAGAGCCTCTTCCATATGTCCCTCTTAAATAGGTTCAGGGATGTCAACCTCAGTTATGGGTGGATGATGTGGTCAACCTCAGGTTCAGGGAGCACTTATCTCTCCTTAAGCAGGGGTGGAGAAGAGAGACTAATGGTACTCACTTAAATCTATATC
Organism: Flaveria sonorensis; assembly: GCA_025506505.1. Taxonomy (NCBI): domain Eukaryota; kingdom Viridiplantae; phylum Streptophyta; class Magnoliopsida; order Asterales; family Asteraceae; genus Flaveria; species Flaveria sonorensis. The sequence goes on along the minus strand of CM046433.1, from coordinate 63,366,211 downwards.
ATTATCATCATAGAATTCAAGGTTTGGTATTGGTTGGTTGAGGTCAAGTGGTTTAGGATGGTAACTTTCCCCTAAAGGTTGATCACTAGAGTTTAGAGACTCTGAGTGAAGGCTTAAGGCTGAAGTTATGAGCTCATCAAGCTGAGCATGAGAAACCTCAGCACTTATCATAGAAATAATGGGACTGGTTTGCTCCTCAGGAGAAGTGGGAGCCTTATCATAGAAATAATGGGACTGGTTTGCTCCTCAGGAGAAGTGGGAGCTCTAGTACCCACTTCTTCTGGCATGGTTGGTGATTTGGGGGCCTGCTCAACCTGTCTAGGTTGAGTAGCGGTTCCTTTGGATTTTCTTTGGTAGGTTATGGTGATTTGTGGTTGTGCGGGGGTTGCAAAAGTAGAAGGTGTGGGTTTAACATTGGTTGGTGCTGCCAAGTTGTCACCTTGAGCAACAAGGTCTTACATATTTGGGACCAGGGCTGTTTCTACCCCTGAGAAGCCGACATTAGGCTTTCTCATTCTCTTGAAGATGCCAAGCTTCATCTATCCTAATTTAATAATATTACCTGTTCCCCTTAACTATGAGCCCAGTTCACAGTTAGGAATGTATTGAACATATCTAGGGAACATATAATATTCTAAGGAGTCTAAGTTTGCAAGCTGATTTGTATATAAAAATTGAGAATACCCCCTTGAAATATTCCTTACCGTTTCTAAAATTTCTTACGGAGTAGTCCCATTCATAGCCCATCTGCTGGAATGAGTTGTTAAAAGCAAACTTAGGGAAGGACAAGTCACCTTCTTCATCATCCAACCTTAGATGAGAGTTGATGGTGGTTGGAGTTATGAATACTGTCTTCCCCTGCACTGTGGAAGACAGTGCCTTCCCACCATCCAAGATGACCTCTTGGCATGTCCTCTAGAACTCCAAAACATGATCTTCATATAATGGAGGTTTGATTGCGAGGGCAGTGAGATAGTTGGTTAGAGACAAGAAACGACAAACGTTTGAGAAACCAGGATCTTTCTCAGACTATAACAAAGCAACTTGATTATGTTGTCTGTGTAAGTGCATGGAGAAATCTGATTGGTTTCGAGGATCAGAGTTGGCCATTTTGATTAGATTTGAAGTGAAGAAAAGTAAGAACAAGGTCGGTTTGTGGGTGAATTTAGGGTTTGAATCTTGCAGATGAAGGGGAAAGTAAAAGAGGGGAAACTGTTGTACAATTATATATATGTTATGGATTTGAGACAAGTTAATGCAAATGAATAAACTTTGAAATCCGAATATTGGTCCCACCTCTAAAAAAGTGCCCCAAAAGGTAGTTTTTTGGAAGTCGAAAATCTTCCAAAGGTAATTTGTCTTCGGAAGTTTTGAGAAAACTTTTGAAGCCAGTTTGGCTTCGGAATATATTCCTTAGCTTTTCAATAATTTTGCTTAGGAAGAAAAAATTCTTAGAGTATTTTCACTTCCTAGATAAATTTTGCTTCGGAAGATATCAAGTATTAGAAATTTTATTCAATGAGAGAATAAATCTTCCGAGACTTAATTGCTTTCGGAAGAAAATAGTCCTTCATTACATATAAGTACTTAGTGACAAATATACGCTTTGGAAGATGTATCAGAATTTCTTCTGAAGGTTAATTTCTCAAAATTAGTTATTTGTTTTAAAGACATAATTTTCTTTCGAAGACAACTTGATGTTTTCCAAAGGAAAGCATATCTAAATTTCTCAAAGTTCTGAGGGATGTCATTTAGAAAGTTTTTCTTCCAAAGTAAACTGGGCTTATATGGTGATGATATAGACAACTTTAAACACATATATTATTAGAAAATAATCTTGAGTTTAGTTTAAGAAATATCTACTCAAAGTTAATCATCCTAATATCAGATACAAGACATTTAAATCTCTACTCATCAAAAGCTTTAGTGAACAAGTCAGCATATTGTTCATTTGTGTTAACTTTGATAAGTTTAATCAACCCTTTTTCAAAATTATCTATAATCAAATGATACCTGATGTTGATGCGTTTTGTCTTTGAATGTTGTAAAGGATTCTCTGTAATAGCGATAGCACTGTTGTTGTCTATGTGGATGGGAGTCTCCTTGAAGTTGAATCCATAGTCTAGCATCTGATTCTAAATCCAAAGCATTTAAGCAAAGCAGCTTGCAACAGCAATGTATTAAACTTTAGCATTTGATACAGACACATAGGGTTGTTTCTTGCATTGCCATGAGACTATCATTCCACCAAGAAATTGACATCCCCTAGAGGTAGCTTTTGCAGTAATATTGCAGCAACCATAGTCACTATCGGTATATGCATACAGATTGAAATCAAAATTCTTTTGATACTAAAGGCCTAGTTTGGGAGCACCTTTAAGATATCTGAGAATTCTCTTGATAGTAACCAGGTGCGACATCTTGGGGTTGGCTTGATATCTTGCACAAATACATGTAGCAAACATGATATCAGGCCTACTGGCTATGAGGTATATAAGAGACCCAATCATAGCCCTGTATAGATGCTCATCAACATACTCTCCCTCAAGATCTGGTCCTAGAGAGTGGTTTCTGGCTATGGGTGTCTTAGCAACCTTGCACTTAGTCATGTGAAACCTGGTAAGTATGACTTGTACATACTTTGACTGATTTATGAAGATGCCATTGTCAACCTGCTTCACTTGAAATCCTAGAAAGAAAATTGAGTTACCCCATGGCACTCATCTCAAATCTATTCTTTATCAGCTTCTTAAAGTCTTTACAGAGCTTTGGATTAGTTGACCCAAAGATAATGTTATTAACGTAAACTTGAACCAACAACAAGTCATTTCCTGTTCCTTTGATGAAGAATGTTCCAACAATAGTACCTCTCTTGTATCCGTGCTTACAAAGATACTATGATGGTGTCTCATACCAATTCCTTGGAGCCTGATGCAGCCTATAGAGAGCTTTGTCAAGCTTACAGACATAATCAGGATGATCTGGGTCTGTAAAGCAAGGTGGTTGTTTGACATACACCTCCTCATCAATCACCCCATATAAAAAGGCACACCTGACATCAACTTGGTAGACCTTGAAATCCTAGGATGCAGCAAAAGCCAGGAATATCCTAACTGCTTCAAGTCTTGCTACAGGAGCAAAAACATTTGTGTTGTCAATCCCTTCTTCTTGTATGTACCCATGAACAACCAATCTTCTGTTGTTCTTGATGACAAGTCCTCAATCATCTTTCTTGTTCCTAAATACCCACTTGGTACCTATAGTAGTCTTCCCTTAAGGAAGAGGACATAGATTCCAAATCTTCTGTCTCTTGAATTGAAGCAGCTCCTTCTGCATTCATTCAACCCAACTTCCATCCTTCAAAGCTTCATCTACTCTTAGGCTCTATCTGAGACAAGAAACAAGAGTGTAGAAAACATTTTTGTCATGGGTTTGTCCTCTTTTTCTCACCCTAGTTTCAACATCTTCAATGATGTTTGTGGTGGGATGTGACTTGTGGATTCTCAGTTAAGGAATCATAGCAAGTTAGTTGGACAGATCTAAATTTGTGAAATTCAGATCTGGTGCTTGAGAATCATTCACCACATCAACTCACTTATCAAGAGTTTCTTGATCCAATGAGTGTGTTACATCATTGATGTTGTCTTCTATAGAGTGGTTATCAACATCAAGAAATTCTTGATCACTATCACCACCTCCATCGCCTCCTACATTGGAAATTCCTTCATTTGTGTTTTGTGCCACTATGCTAGAATTTATAGGCACCTCAGATGTATCAGTTGAAGAATTTGTCTTGGTTTTGCTAATAGGATTTCCAACTATAGGGCTAGTTACCACTAGAGCTGAAGTAGTTTGAACACTTAGTCTTCTCAGCTCAAATCTGGGATCATAATCTCCTGTTGATAAGCTACCTGTAGATCCTGAAACGTATTCAAAATATTTGTTAAAACAATTGGTAATTAAATCAAAATCAAACAGCCAATCAAGATGTGTGCTCATTGAAGGTCATATTGGCAGACTCCTGAACTTTTCTAGTTCTGAGATTGTATACTCTATAAGCCTTAACTTGGGAAGAGTGTCCAATAAATGTCCATCATCTGATTTCTCAGCAAATTTGGCTATCTGATCTTTGGTATTCAAGATGGTGCAAGGATTTTCAAATGATCTGAGAAAACCAATAAAAGGTCTCCTTTTGTGCCATAGTTCATAAGGACTCTTACCATAAGTCTTGACTACTAAAACATTGTTCTGCCCACAACATCCAGTGTTAACTGCCTCTGCCTAGAAGGCGATTGGCAGTTTAGAGTCAAATAACATGGTTCTTGCAGCTTCAATAAGTGTCATGTTTCTCCTCTCAGCAACACCATTGTGCTGAGGAGTCCTCGGAGCCCTGTATTGTCTTGTAATACCCTTCTCATCATAAAATGTGTCAAGGATTTGGTTCTTAAATTCAGTTCCTTGATCACATCTTATGATTTTGACCTTCTGATCACATTGATTCTCTAATTTTTGAATGAAACTCTTCAAAATCTCAAAGGTCTCATCCTTAGTTATAAACAAGAAGACCTAAGTGTATCTTGTGAAGTCATATGTGATCACCAAATAGTATGTTCTTCCTAGACTCATTACAATGGTGGGGTCAAAGAGATCCACTATAGGGGAGTAGCGATGGAGTTCATTTCCTTTGGCTTGTGAGACACTTTGTGTTGCCTCCTTTTCAAGCATGCAACACAATGGTTATCACTTGTAAACTCTTTCTTTGGCATTCTCGTTACCAAATCATTCTTAATTAATTTATTAATATTTTTAAAGTTTACATGACACATTCTTTTATACCAGAGACTATTTGCTTTATATAGAAAGCAAGAAACCTATCCTGATGTAGATGTTTCCTGCAAATCTATCTTGTTCATATTCCCTTTCCTGGGGGCTATAAGCAGGATATGCTCTTGAGGAATGACCACCCTAGGCTTGAGAACAATGAACTGATGCTCAGTAAAGAGCATGTTATGTCTCTGATCACAAAATTAGGATACACTAAGAAAATTATACCCAAGCTCCTTAACAAAGTTTACCTTCTCAATGCTGAGTTTATTATTTATGACCCCACCCCTTCCAGTAATGTAACAACCAGAATCTCTTACAAAGACAATTGGCCCTCCATCAATTCTTTTAAAGGTTTAAAGCAAACAGCCATTGCTTATCATGTTCCTGGAACAGCCACTGTCAATGATCCATACATTCCCTATGGTATTTAGCTATTCCTGCATATAAAGAGATGGTTAGTCACATTTGGAAACCTAAGCCTCATTGGTCTTGGGCTTGTCAAAGTGAACTGAAGATAATGCAACAGTAATTGATCCTATATGCAAGCTTTAAGGATCATTTGTTGTTGTTGATGAAGAACTTTTAGTCACATGACCTTCCTTCATCTTCCACACCATATTTGGAAGACTAGACTTGGCTTTGAATACTTCAAATGTTTTGATAATTTTGTAAGTTTTGGAGACTGTACCTTCAGAAGCTTTTACATCCACTACAGAAGACTTCAATACTTCGGAAGCATTCCTTTCTTTCGAGAAAAATTTTTCTTCCGAAGTTAGATTTTCACTTACCTTCTTCTTCACTTTCAAGCTTTCAGAAGGAAGAGATTTTCCTTCTGAAGCTATCTTCTTCTTCTTCTTCTCTAAAGTTTTCTTCTTAGTCGTGTGGATAGTACTTTTAGGATTGCAGATGCAATCCTTTGCAAAATGTGAAGTATCACCACACATGATGCATTAAGTTGGCATGCTTCTGAGAGTCTTCTTCTGAGTGGGAGGCTGAGCTTGATCACTTTCCACTTCCTTTTTCATCTTCTCAAATGATGCAGCAGGCTTCTTAGCGTGAGGCTTGCTCTTGGAACTGGATAGTTCATGTTATGCAGTAGTGGTGCATATTTGATCAGCCTTCTTCTCATGACAATAATGATTTGGACATGAACTAGGACTTCTGGTACTAGAGTCCATTGTTGAGTCTTTAGTCTTTAACACTTGAAATCCAACAGAAATGAAAACTTGCTTTTGTTTGGAGTTGAAAGTGGCCTTGATATCTTGGTCTTTCTTAGATTTTCTTTTGGCCGCCCTTATCAAGTTCTTCCTAGCAGACTTGGTCATCTCGGGTTCCTTCTTCTCTCCAAGAGAATAGTGACCCTTCTTAGGATAACCCTTGTCACTCACCTCAGGTTCATCCTTCACTATCTCCTTTACATCTTCATCCTTCTCTTGGATAGGATCAATAGGAGGCAGCTCGTCTTGACAAGTTCCACACCTTGGAGATCTAACAGATAGGAGTGTTTGTGGAGGAGCTATCTTACTTGACCCTAGTCCCTGCTTAATCTGATAATAAATCTTTGCATGCAAGGATGAGGATATTATGTTCTTGAAGGTTTCTACTTCAAACACACATTTTTCTGCCTTGGCTTTGCTAATCACAAGCTCAACCTGCATTCAATTAACTTGGTTATAAGATCTTTGATTTGAGTCTTGTAGTTTGAATGATCATGCTTAAGAGAAGAAATGGTTTTCTCTAAATCTTCAATTTTAAGTGTATAATCATTTTCTACTCTTTTAAAATTATCTTTTAAAATGTTTAAGGACTCAAGATCAGATCATAATTCTAAGTTGTAGGACCTATACATAATAACTTTAGCAATAATTCTAGAGTATAAATATGTTCTAATACCTTAGCTTCTTCATGATCAGCCATCAGTACTTGGTTTGGAGAAGTATCTTCTACTTGAAAGCTCCCGTCAAAACCTCATCCTTCAACAACAATAGTAGTATGTTGTTTAGGTTGGCTTGACTTCTCAGTTCTGGGAGCTGTATCAGTGTAGTTTGGTCTGGGTTGTACTTGGCCACCATTTGTCCTTGGTGCATTGCAATCTCTAGAAAAGTGTCCCATTTGGTTACAGTTGTAACACTTCACCTTGCTTTTATCCAGGCCAAACTTCCACTGGCCACATTGCTTGGGAACTTCCTTCCCGTTCTCTGGTAGAACTTCTTGGCTCTATGAGTGAGAAGATCCATCTTCTAGACTATGTCCATGTACTCCAGGTCATCTGGATGGATAGAATCTAGGTCTTCACGAGTGAATAGAAAGTTTCCACAACTTTCATCAGCAGACAAAGAGGCTTGAGCAGAGCATGTCTCTTGAAATGAGATTTTTTGGATGTAGTTCTCCCTTGGTGTCTCAAGGAAGGTGATAAAAGGACTTTTTTGTGAGTTATCAAAGAAGCAAATGAAATGATGTTGTGGTTCTCTACTATCCCCTTCAACCACATGAAGGGCTGAACTCTGCTAATTGTTAGAAGACCTACTTGATGGATTTTGCAAGTTTATCTCCATCTGGTAACCACTAAGGATACCATACAGCTCTATAAGACTAAGACTAGAGAGGTTTTTAGTTCTCTTGATGGCTACATAGTAGTGAGTCCATTATCTGGGAAGAGAGAAAATGAACTTCCTCACTATGTTCCTATTCTTAAGTTTGACCCAACATCCATTAGAGTGTCAACAATCTCAACATACCTGAAGTATTGTTGAGTCATGGTTTAACCTATCTTGTAGGTGAAGTTCTCAAACTGCTACTTCATAATGTCTTTCTTGATTTCATTGGCTTCCTCAGATCCCTCGTACATAAGTTTAAGTGCATCCCAGAGCTACTTAGCAGTTTTGCATTTATTGAAGCCTCTATATTTGGAGTTTGGAAGAGCAGTTTGGAGAGTGGTCATGGCTTTTGGATCTACTTCTATTTTCTTCCAATCTTCTTTAGAGTAGTCAGCCATTTCCTTTGGAATCATCCTACCTCAAGCAGTGGCTGAAAAGGTGCTTAGGATGTGACGTCCTTCAACAACAGATCTCCACATCCTGTTGTCTTGAGACTTGATGAACCCTTTCATATGTTGGCACCAAGTATTAAAGTCATCAGGAGTGATCAGTGGAGACTTTTTCATGCTATTGGTTTCCATATCAGCCTTAGAGTTAGCTGCCATTTGAGTTGGTAAGTGTTTTGTGAAACTGAAGAGATCTAAGATGGTGAAATCTTACAATCAAGAGCTTGAAATACTCTGATACCAATTGCAGGACCTTTGAGGGGTGGTCAATGCAACAGTTTCATAATGTTTGGAGAGTGTGAGAACACTTAACAGATCAAACAGGGAACCGGTCTTATGATGAAACAAAGAATACAAGTAAAGAACAAGCACAAGAAAAAGATAATATATGGTTTTCAAGAATTTTGTATATTGCTCTCAAGTTCTTACTACAGTTACAAAGCTTATCTAAAGATACAAGTGCTTGAGATATTTTATACTACATCCTACAGTCAGCCATATTTTGAAGGCCAGCTGGAAACACTAATCTAGACAACAAGATCAATGTAAAGTCAAAAAGACAGATTGCCTTTTTGACAAGTGACTATGATATGTCATAGCTCACATCCTTATCTAAAACAAAAAGGATAAAAGTACATAGTTGGAAAGTTACAGACTCAACACCTTAATCCACAGTTGATAAAAGCATGGACATTTCATTAACCCACGCTAGTTTGTGAGTCTTCAGAGATGGCAGTGGAAAGGTGTTCCCGCTTTTGTCAAAAGCAAGTCAGAGAAGACATGCCTTCTCTGTCTTCGGAAGAAATCAGTCTTGGCTTTGGAAGACAATGTCTTCGAAGTTTTGGAAGACTTCATCTTTGGCTTCGGAAGAATTGGTCTTTTGGCTTCGAAAGATTTGATACTTAGTATAATTCACTAAGTTATATCAAATCTTCTGAAGTACTTTCCTAGTACTTCACATGTGCATGTTGAGAGCTCTTTGGTTGCATTAGCCTCTAAGTGTGATCCTTATGATCTTGACTTCTGATTATATATGTTTCCCATTCGAATCATCATTCATTCCGCGTTTGATGGATCGATATCAATCATATTTTAATCCTTTTAAAAAGAATCCTGGATTTGATAAACAAAAAGCTCTCGGATTCAATTCCCACTCATTGGGATGTTTATTGTGTGACCATAAGCATACCGTCAAGCATAGTGATATGTCTCTTCAAGACTTGTGTTCACTCTATCAAGAAAACATTTTGGTTGGGTTTTGGTACGACAAATTCTTATAAGATTTCATAATTTTTTTTGAACTCAATGAGAATTATCCGATTAAATATATGTTTATCGTTCCAATCAAGAAAATCTTTATTTACTTGATTATGCTTTTGATCTTGACTTGTGATTATACTTTTACCATTCCAATCATCATTCATTTCGCGTTTGATGGATCGATATGAATCATATTGTAATCCTTCCAAGGAGAATCCTAGATTTGAAAAACAAAAGCTCCTGGATTCAGTTCTCACTCATTGGGATGTTTATTGTGTGACCACAAGCATACCGTCAAGCATAGTGAAATTTCTCTTCAAGACTTGTGTCACTTCATCAGGAAAACATTTTGGTAGGATTTTGGTATGACAAAATTCTTATAAGATTTCGTACTTCTTTTAACTCTATGAGAATTATCTGGTCGTATATATGCGGGTATCAATAAAATAATTCAATCAAAAAGTTTCACATGGTTTTCAAATTTATCCAACTTATCATGAATTACAAAACCTATAACTTTTTATTTAGATTTTGTTTCTTAATTGCTTCATTTAATTTTGCTTGTTTTCAAATTCTAAAGGTGGAATGGGTGGTGGTAGGGTGGAACCTTTAAATCTAAAAATATAGTAGTTTTTTTTCAATCAAAAGTTGCTATATTATTTTACCCTAAGAAGCCATCAAATATCTTAAGAGGAGGGGGCAAGATTCTTTGAACCATAAATATCCTAGCATTTTCAAACCCCCAAACGATCATATTTTTAAAAGGTATTGTTATTGTGTGTGCAAGTTGTTCATAGGGATCATGAAACAACCATCCTTACCTGATAAGCTACCTAACGGAGGCTAGACGGTGTACCTTTGGTACCCAAGGTGCTATCCGAATCTCACTCCCTCCCCCCTAATTCCATATTTTTTTCCTGTTTGTTACACTGATGAGTTACAAAGAACGAGAAAGTCGAGCACGAACTTCGTGGCAGGAAGCAAATTTTAAACTGTTGAGTCAGTAACATAAACGTAGCTCAGCTCAAAAGAAAATATGGTTAAGTGCATAAAAGAAATGTGTAAAGTTACAGGTTGGTTGTGAAGATTGAAACAAAGATAAAAGACATTCATATAATGGTACCGATTATTTCAGTCGATGTAGGTCTCATTACCTTCGTTCGATATAACTATCGATACCTAAAATATACTTTATAATGAATACAGCTTAGTTTTTAACAAAGTTTATACCGGTACGTTAAGATAGAAAATTAAGAACAACCACAAATTTTTTTTATTAAATAAATTAGTGAACAAAAGTTATTAAGGAAAAATCAGTTTGCATATAGTATAAGGGGTGGACTCAAAATTTTAAAAACTTGAGTAGTCAAAGTGACATTCACAAACTTTAGTGCTAAGTTTTAACATTATACAAAAGTTGAGGGGAGATTTGGTTGGTGGCAAAGAACACCGACACTTGTAAATCATGAGTTATATAATAAATCACAGTTGACTGTTAAGATGTTGATGTTGATGTTGACGTTTCGGTAAAATAGAAATACATAGCTAAATTTATAGGGAAATTTGAAAAAGAAAAAAGAAAACAAAGAAAAAAAAAAGATCAAAGGGTGTGATGTTTTGCTCCTTCTGGCCAATTGTTGGCACGCGTTTGTGGAAATGTATGTAAAACTTCTTTGAACTGCAATGTTTGATCGAGACCGAACAACAACCAACCATCTTATTATTGTTATTATTATATGTTTTTAATTAATATTGTTGGTGAAGCTTTTAATTTAAAGTGACTTAAATGATTTTGTTTCACTTTAATTTGGTCCACTCATTTGTTGTCTCATTTTCATCCGCAAATATATAGTTGGATTTATACTTCTTGCTTGTTGATCCAAGTCATATGACAATTGGAACATGTTAGTTATAATTTAGAAGTTTACTTTCTTATGCAACCTCTTAAGATCATGTAATCCAAGACGCTTCAAACATCGACGATTCTTTAGTCGATAATGATTTTTGCCAACCATGTGAGACGATTTTAAATCGACGGTTTTAAAATACTATAAAATATGTAGATTTGACATCCATGATCCAAAGTCCAAACATTATTTAAATATGTTTAAAAAGATTCATTAAATCAAATGTTCCTTATAGTTACTAGTGTAAGTTTCATATAAACATAAGTAAATTTGAATTCATACAACAAAAAGCTCACACTTAGAATTAATAAAAAGTGGTAGAATGATTGAAAAAATAAATATGTAGCATCACATTCCATCTCATCGGTGCCTTATGATATTTTAGAAGTTGTTAATTTTAAGAGTTATCAAAAGATTGTAAACTCTTTTAAATTGAACTTACACGGTGAGTATTATATAAATCAAAAAATATTGTCGAGGACATCAAATTTTGCAGTAATTAGAAGACAACGTCAGTTAACTTAAACTTTTCACAAATAAAAAACTTGGGTGGTGATTCTTTTAGGTTAGCGGTTAGCAGTTTGATGAACCCGCACAATGTATTTATTCATATAAAGAATTTTTGGCGATAACTCAAATTCATTTAAAGTAAGCATAAAGCTAATAACATATCTATATTATACATATAAGAAACACAAGAGAGTATTTTTATATAAAATTTAAGACTTTAACTCATTATAAGTGTTAAAACACATTGTATTATCTTTTAAAGTTAAGCAAAAGTTTTTTTTTTTACTTTTTATCTTTTTCTACATTGGTGATTGGAGGAAAAAATCATAAAGAGGACCAATATAAATAGAAAAGTCTCTTTACTAGAGAAAACTGAACAGTGCATTTCCTTAACGTTTTTTTTTTTGGCTAGATTGCCTAAGCGATTAGTATTTTTTATTAATTAAAAAGTTATGTTTTAGTGCAAAAACTTAAAATTTTAACCGAGCTTCGAAGCTTGCAGGACAGTTTAAGGAAGGTTAATGCAATCAGTCTCACAATAAGGAAAATTTTAGAACACTTAACAGTTCAAATAGAGACTGGTTATATATTGATGATACTAAGAACACAAGCTGTTAAGATAGGCTAAGAACAAGAACAAGACAAGTATGGTTTTCAAGGATACTGTATATTGCTCTCAAGTTCTATTGCAAGTTTTACAAAGCATATCTAAATTACAAGGACCTGAGACACTTTATACTACATCCTACAACTGTCAATACTTAGAAAGACAGTTGGATACACTAATCTAGACAACAAGATCAATATAGAGTCAAAAGAAAGATATGCCTTTTGACTAGTGACTATGACATGCCATAGCTCACATCCTTTTCTATTACAAAAAGGTTCACAGGTACAAAAGTAGGAAGTTACAGACAAAGACCTTAATCAACAGTTTACTAAAGCATAGACTTTTCACCAACTCATACAAGTTGGTGAGTCTTCAGAGTTGCAGCGGAAAGTATGTCAGCTTTATGTAAAAGTACATCAGAGAAAGCATATTCTCTCTGTCTTCGGAAGAAATTAGTCTTCACAGCAACTTGGCTTCGGAAGACTTTGTCTCTAAAGCTTCAAAAGACTTCATATTTGGCTTCGGAAGATTTGGACTTTGGATTCGGAAGATTTTACACTTGGTGTATTCCCTGTGGAGAGTGTAAAACTTCCGAAGCAACTTCTACTTTGTTCCTTAGTGCATGCATGCAGGAAGACTCTTGGTTGTTTTGGCTCTTTTGGTTGCATCAGCCTTATTTTATATCCTTACAAACTCCCTTTAGGATGATGCTACCAAAATAGAGAAGTTCTTTGGATTTTGACAGTCCTCACTATGATCAAGACCATGCCTTTTTTCATCATTTGGTTTGCTCTCATAGTACTTTCTCATGTCATAGAGATCATGTAGAGGAAGATCAAGCATGTCTTGCCAGAAGTAGACATCTTGACCTCCTTGATCTCTGATGACATACCATCTGTCAGGATTAGCAGCAAAGGTCCAAGACAGAACGGGTCTTCCAGTTGTAAAAGGCTCAACTTTGATTGGAGTTAGTTGAGTAGCCTCTTCATGCACTTCCTCTGGATGCTCTGACCTTTCCTGAGGTTAGGAGGTGGATGCCTTTGACTTCTTCTTTGGAATACTCTTCATGGCTATCCTTTTCCTCCTCTTTGATGACTTTAACTGAGAGGACTGGTCTTCAGCACCAGGTTGTTTTGCTGTGTCTCTCTCAGTCGGGTTCTCTTTTCTCATAGTGTTAGAGGGAGAGGGAAGAGGACCCTGCTATGGATCAAAAGATGAAGTTGGGCTGAGATTCAGCTCTAGATTGTTGTTAGTCTTAGGAGTTCAACCTTAACCGGGTTCTCTTTTCTCATAGTGTTAGAGGGAGAGGAAGAGGACCCTGCTATGGATCAAAGATGAAGTTGGCTGAGATTCAGCTCTAATTCAGGTTGTTAGTCTTAGGGAGTTCAACCTTAACCTTAACTTCAGGTTGAGCTAGACTTGGTGGAGAATTCAAGTCACAAGCTCTCCCTTCTTAATCATCTACTTGATCATCCTAATATGCTCTCTATAGTGGATAGAGATATTGGACCAAGCCTCCTTCTGTTTCTCTTAGCAGCCTTTTGTTCCTTAAAAATTTGTTGCTCCAGCTACCTAAAATATTTAATCTCAAAGTACTCATAGGATAAAGGAAGAAGTGCAAATTCTTGATAGAGGCCTGTGGCACTCAGGTAGTTGCCACATCCTCTTTCTCTGAATTCTTGAACTGGAGAGAGGGTAGGAACATGTTTGTAGAGTCTTTTCAGTCTCCTTTATTCTTTATTCTTAAGGAGCAATGCTACATCCTCTGCTTCCTTCCTCTCCTTTGACAACTGTAAGGAATATCTTAAGATTATGAGGCTGATGCAACCAACATACCAGAACAACCAATTCTTCCATGCATGCACTAAGGAACAAAGATGAACTAGCTTTGGAAGTCTTACGCTCTCAAATGTGTCTAAGTGTAAGATCTTACGAAGCTAACAGTTCAGAGGAAGTTACTTCAGAAGTTTCACACTTAAACATAAAATTATGCTAAGTGTGAAATCTTCCGAAGTCAAAGACCAGCGTCTTCTGAAGCCAAAGATGAAGTCTTCCAAAGCTTGAGAGACAAAGTCTTTTGAAGCTGTGCAGACTGATTTCTTCAGAGGACAGAGAAAACATGCTTTTTCTGAATCAACTTTTGATAAAGCTGACACACTTTTCGCTGCCTACTCTGATAGTTCACCTACTTTACACAAGTTGGTGAAACTTCCATGCTTTATCAAAAGGTAGGAATGGTCTTTGTCTGTAACTTACCTTACTTGTTCCTGTAGACTTTTTGTATTAGGAAAAGTTAGTGAGCTATGGCATGTCATAGTCACTAGTTAAAAGGCAATCTGCCTTTTGACTCTAGATTGATCTTGTTGTCTAGATTAGTCAAATCCCAACTGTCTTTACATGTAAGTGACGGTTGTAGGTTGTAGTATAAAAGTGTCTCAGGTCCTTGTAATTTCTTTATGCTTTGTAACACTTCTAAAAGAACTTGACATCAATATACAACATCCTTGAAAACCATTCTTGTGTTCTTGTGTTGTTCTTTAAGTTGTGTCTCATTATTTACTTGTGTTCTTAGTATCATCTCTTTAAGTCAATAGTTCCCTATTTGAATTGTTAAGTGATATAAAAGATATCACCTCCTCTGTGTGAAACTAAGTGTTTGGCACCCCTTAACCGGTCCTGCATTTGGTATCAGAGCATTCTAGGCTCTTGATTGTAAGATCTCACCATCTTTAATCCTTTAGCTTCACACATCACTTAACTCTTCAAATGGCAGCTATCTCTAAGGCTGATATAGAAACTGGAACTATGACAAAGTCCCCACTGATCACTACTGAGGACTTTGACACTTGGTGTCAAAGAATGAAAGGCTTCATCAAGTCTCAAGATTCCAGGATGTGGGAGTCTGTTGTCAATGGACCTCATGTACCATGCACCTCTTCAGCTGCTGCTGGTGGTGGCATGATACCAAAGGAGAGGGCTGGCTTTTCTGATGAAGACTGGAAAAGAATTGATATTGATCAGAAAGCCATGACAGCCCTCCAAACTGCTCTTCCAAACTCCATGTACAGAGGTTTCAAGAAGTGCAAGACCGCTAAACAGTTATGGGATGCACTGAAACTGATGTATGAGGGGTCAAATGAAGCCAAGGAGAACAAGAAGGATCACCTCCTGAAGCATCAGTTTGAAAATTTCACCTTCAAGACAGGTGAAACCATTACTCAACAATACTTTAGGTATGTTGAGTTTGTGGATACTCTGGCTGATGTTGGGGTAACTATTGAGAACAGGGATATTGTAAGGAAGTTCATGTCCTCTCTTCCCAGACAATGGACACACTACTGTGTGGTCATTAAAAGGACTGAAAACCTCAAGACCCTTACTCTTACTGAGTTGTATAGGATACTTAGTGGATACCAGATGGAGATGAACATGCAAAATTCATCTGGTAACCCCAACACTCACCAGAGTTCAGCCTTTCATGTGGTAGAAAGGGATAGCAGAGAACCACAACATCATCTTATCTGCTATCCTGAAACCTTACAAAAAGGTCCTTTTATCACCTTCCCGGAGACACCCAGAGAGAGCTACATCCAAGGATGTCCCTTCCAAGAGACAAGTTCTTCTCAAGCTTTTGTCTCTACTGATGAAAGTTCAGGCAACTTTCTCTTCACTCTTGAAGACCTGGACTGTATCCATCCAGATGATCTGGAATACATGGAGATAGTCCAACAGATGGCTCTTCTCACTCACAGATCCCAGAAGTTATACAAGAGGACTGGGAGAATGTTTTCTAGCAATGCAGCCAGTGGCAAGTTTGGGCTGGACAAAAGCAAGGTAAAGTGTTACAAATGTAACCAGCTGGGACACTTTGCTAGAGAATGCAAGGCACCTAAGTCAAATGGTGGCCAAGCATCATCTAGGCCAAACTACACTGAAGGAAGGCACTAGAATGAGAAGCCAAGACAGCAAGCTGCAGTTGTTATTGAAGAAGGAGGCTTTGACTGGAGCTTCCAGGCTGAAGATGCTTCTCCAAATCAAGCACTCATGGCTGACCATGGCGAAGCCAAGGTATTGGAACATCTTGCTCTCCTGAATGTATTGCTAAAGTAAATATATACAGGTGCTACAACTTAGAAATGAGATATGATATTGAGTCTTTAAACATTTTAAAAGTTGATTTTAAGATAGTTGAAAATAGAAGATTTAGAGAAAACAATTTCAACTCTTAAACATGAGCAAACAAACTACAAGACTCAAATAAAAGATCTTGTTATTAAGTTGATAGAATGCCAGGCTGAGCTTGTGATAAGTAAAGCCAGGGTAGAAAAATGTGTACTTGAAGAAGAGACCTTTAAGAACATAATATCCTCATCTCTGCATACAAAAGTGTGTTATCAAAATAAGCAGGGACTGGGATCTAGTGAGATAGCTCCTCTACACACCCTACTATCTGTAAGGTCTCCAAGGTGTGGAACTAGTCAAGATGAGCTACCCTCCATAGACCCTAGTGATGAAGAGGATGAAGAGGAGATGGTGAGGGATGACTCCGAAATGAGTGAAGAGAGTCAATCCAAAAAGGGTCACCATGCTCTTGAGGAGGAGAAAGGACCTGGTTTGATAAGTCCAAGAGAAAGAACTTGATTAGAAGAGCAAAAAGAAGATCAAGGAAAGCCCAAGACATCAAGGCCACCTTTGACCCCAAGCAGAAACAAGTATTCATTTCTACAGGGTTTGAGGTGGTGAAAGCTGATGTTTCTACAAAGAACTCCAGTATCAAGAGTTCGGCTTCAGCTTCAACTCATCCAACTCCAAGAAGAAGACTGATAAGCTGTGTGTCACTGCTGCACAGCCTGAATCACCTATCATCCATACCAAGCTTCTCCCTAGAAAGCCTGTTGCATCATCTGAAAGGTGAAGAAGTAGAAGGGAATTGTTCAAGATCCATCCTCTTTAGAAAAGAAGATTCCCATAAGGAAGCAAATGGACTGCATCATGTGTGGTAGTACTTCTCATTAGGCTAAATATTGTATCTACAATCCCAAAAGTACTATCCAAATGGTGAAAGAGAAGGCCTCTCGGAAGAAGAAAGAAAGACAAGCTTCGGAAGGAAAATTTGTTTCCATCGGAAGCTCCAAAATGAAGAAGAAGGCAAGTGAAAAATTGCCTTTGGAAGGAAAGTTGGTATCGGAAGAAAGGAATGCTTCCGAAGTACTGAAGCTTGCTGCAGTGAAAGCAAGATCTTTTGAAGGTCCAGTCTCCAAAGCTTTCGAAGCTACAAAAGCTTCCAAAGCATTGAAGGTCAAACCTAATCTTCCAAAGGTCGTGTTGAAGATTAAAGAAGGCCATGTGACTGAAAGTTCTTCATAAAAAATAGCAGATGATCCTCAGAGCTTAAGCATAGGATCACTTACTATTTCATTGCCTTCAACTCATTTTAACAAGCCCCCAATGAGGCTTGGGTTTCCAAATGTAACTAAATCATCTCTTTTTATGCAGGGACAGCTAAAGACCAACAGAAATGTCTGGATCATTGATAGTGGTTGCTCTAGGCACATGACTAGCAATGAGTCCTTACTTTAAAAATTTGAAAGATTTAAAGGAGGACCAGTTGCTTTTGGAGGAGATGCAGGAGGTTACATTACTGGCAGGGGCAAGGTTACAAATGGTAAGCTTAGCATTGAGAAGGTAAACTTTGTCAAGGAGCTTGGATACAATCTTTTGAGTGTATCCCATTTTTATGACCAAAAACATCACATGCTCTTTACTGAGCATGAGTGCATTGTTCTCAAGCCCGGGGTTGACATTCCTCAAGAGCATATTCTGCTCAGAGCCCCCAGGAGAGGGAACATGTACAAGATAGATCTACATGAAACATCTCCCTTTCGAGAAGTTTTTTGCTTTCTGTCTAAAGCTAATAGTGATGAGTCTTTCCTTTGGCATAAAAGAATGTGCCATGTAAACTTTAAAAACATGAATAAATTGATTAAGAATGATTTGGTAACTGGAATGCCAAAGAAAGAGTTTACAAGTGATGACCACTGTGTTGCATGCCTTAAAGGAAAGCAACACAAAATGTCTTACAAACCAAAGGAAATGAACTCTATCACTACTCACATACACTTATTACATATGGATTGTTTTGGCCCCACCAGTGTAATGAGTTTAGGAAGGACCTCATATTGTTTAGTGATCACAGATGATTTCACAAGATTCACTTGGGTGTTTTTCCTTAGAACTAAGGACAAAACTCCTGAAATCTTGAAGAATTTAATTTTGAAAATTGAGAATCAATCTGATCACAAGGTCAAAATCATAAGATGTAAGGTACCAAATTCAAAAACCAAATCCTTGATACATTTTGCGATGAAAAAGGTATTTCAAGACAATATAGAGCTCCCAGGACTCCTCAGCAAAACGGTGTTGCTGAGAGGAGAAACAGGACACTTATTCAAGCTGCTAGAACCATGTTGTCTGACTTTAAACTGCCTATCACCTTCTGGGTAGAGGCTGTCAACACAGCCTGCTATGTACAGAACAGAGTTTTAGTAGTTAAGACACATGGTAAGACTCCTTATGAACTATGGCATAAAAGGAGACCATTCATTGGTTTTCTCAGAACATTTGGATGTCCTTGCACCATCTTGAATACCAAAGATCAAATAGCCAAGTTTGCAGAAATCAAATGATGGAAACTTTGTTGGATACTCTTCTCAAGCTAAGGCTTATAGAGTAAACAATCTCAGAACTAGAGTAGTTAAGGAGTCAGCCAATGTGACCTTCAATGAGCACACTCCAAGTGTGAAAGGTTCTGGTTCAGATTGGCTGTTTGATCTTGATTTAGTTACCAACTGTTTTAACTAATCTTGTGAGAATGTTTTAGAATCTCTAGATAACAGGTCAACAGAAGATCCTGACCCAAGATTTGAGCTGAGAAGACCAAACAAGAAGACTACTTAGCCCCAGTGGTGACTAACCTTGTTATTAAGGCTCCTATCAGTACAAGCATGACAAATACCGCTGATTCTACTGAATTACCTTCAAGTTCCAGCTCAGAGGCTCATAATTCAAGAGAAGGAACCTCCATTGCAGAAGGAACTGGAGGAGGTGACAGTGATAAAGAATTTCTTGATGCTGATAACCACTCCATTGAAGACAACATGAATGATGTCACAAACTCATTGGATCAAGTTTCTCTTGATAAGTGTGTTGATGTGGTGGGGGACAGTTGTTTGCCAGATCAAAATTTCTCTAATTTAGATCTGTCTAACCAAATTGCTATGATTCCTCAACTACAAGTCACATCCCACCACAAACATCATTGGAAATGTTGACTCAGAGGTAAGAACAAGAGGACAAATTCATGACGGCCATGTTTGTCTACATTCTTGTCTCTTATCCCAGATTGAGCCGAAGAAAGTTGATGAGGCTTTAAAGGATGGAAGCTGGATTGAAGCAATGCAAGATGAGCTGCTTCAAATCAGAAGACAAAAAGTGTGGAACTTATGCCCTCTTTCTCAAGGAAGACTGTCATAGGTACCAAATGGGTATTTAGAAACAAAAAGGATGATAGAGGGATTATCATCAAGAACAAGGCTAGACTGGTTGTCCAAGGATAGACTCAAGAAGAAGAGATTGATTACTCTGATGTTTTTGCTCCAGTAGCATGACTTGAAGCTGTAAGGATATTCCTGGCTTATGCTGCATCCAAGGATTTCAAGGTCTACCAGCTTGATGTGAAATGTGCTTTTCTCTATGGGGTGATTGATGAAGAAGTTTATGTCAAACAACCACCTGGATTTACAGACCCAGATCATCCTAATTATGTCTGCAAGCTTGATAAAGCCCTATATGGACTGCATCAAGTTCCAAGAAAGTGGTATGAGACACTATCAACATACCTCTATCAACATGGATACAAAAAAGGTACTATTGATGGGACTCTCTTCATCAAAGAAACAGGAAATGACACACTGCTAGTTCAAATATATGTAGATGACATCATCTTTGGTTCAACTAATCCAAAGCTCTGTAAAGACTTTGAGATGCTGATGAAGAATAGATTTGAAATGAGTGCCATGGGGGAACTCAGTTTCTTTCTAGGAATTCAAGTGAAGGAGGTTGAAGATGGCGTCTTCATTAGTCAGTCAAAGATGTACAGAACATACTTACAAGATTCAAGATGACTGACTGTAAGGTGGCAAAGACACCCATAGCTAGAAACCACTCCCTTGGTCCTGATCTTGAGGGGGAGTGTGTTGATGAACATCTCTACAGGGCTATGAATGGGTCACTCATGTATCTTACTGCTAGCAGGCCTGATATTAGGTTTGCCACATGCATATGTGCAGGATATCAAGCCAACCCCAATATGTCACCCCTAATCACTGTCAAAAGGATTCTTAGATACCTCAAAGGTGCTCCAAATCTAGGCCTTTGGTATCCAAAGAATCCAGACTCTAATCTGTATGCTTATACAGATAGTGATTATGGTGGCTGCAACGTGACTGCAAAGTCCACATCTGGGGGGTGTCAGTTCCTTGGTGGAAGGATAGTCTCTTGGCAATGCAAGAAACAATCCTGTGTGTCTGCATCAACTGCTGAAGCTGAATACATTGTTGCTGCAAGCTGCTATGCTCAATTGCTTTGGATTCAGAATCAGATGCTAGACTATGGATTCAACTTCAAGGAGACTCCCATCCACATAGACAACAACAGTGCCATCTCTATTACAGAGAATCCAGTGCAATACTCAAGGACCAACACATCAACATCAGGTATCATCTGATTAGGGATAATTTTGAAAAGGGATTGATCAAACTTATCAAAGTCAACACAAATGAACAATAATAAAAGCTTTTGATAAACAGAGATTTAAATATCTTGTATCAGCTATTGGGATGATTAACATTGAATAGATTTTCTTTAATAACTTAATCAACTTTATTTCTTAAAATTGTGTATCCTAAGTTGTCTATTAGATCACCTCATAAGCCCAGTTCTCTTTGGAAGAAAACAAACTTTTAAACTGATATCCCTTAGATTGTTGAAAATTTACCTTCGGAAGAACTAAAATTGCATTCGGAAGAATTTTATGTCTTTAAATCATTTAATAGCTTATCTGAGATTTACCTTCGGAAGAAATACTTAGAGTATCTTCCAATGGTTAAATTTGTATATAAGCATCAAAAAACAAATATCTTCCGAAAGCAAGTAAGTCGCGAAAGACTTACTTATTTCTTCCGAAGCAAAAATTTTCAAAACTCTTTGAAATATCTTTCGAAGCAAAATTGCCTTTAGAACCTTTGCTTGAAAAGCTTCCAAAGCTAAAAATGCCTTCAGAAGTTTTACGACTTCCAAGAAAACTAACTTTTTGGGCGCCTTTTTCAGAAGTAGGACCTACTTACGGATTTCAAAGTTTATCTTTTTGTCATAACTTTGTCTCAAATCCATAGGTTATATTGTTCAAACGGTCACACTTCGTCTGTCTATTCTCACAGATCCTTATCCTTACCCTAAATGCACCCTCAAATTTCACTTTCTTCTTCCTGTCTTCACCGTAAAGCTTCCTTAAATGGCGAACATTGATTGTCGTAATGACCCTGATTTTTCCATGCACCTACACCGGCAACACAATCAGGTTGCCCTATTACACTCTGAGAAGGATCCAACCTTCTCAGATGTATGTAGGTATCTTTCTTCATCTCACTACTTCACCTCCCTCACAATCAATGCTCCTCTCTATGAGGATCAGTTGCTTGAGTTCTGGCGGACCTGTCAAGAGGTCACCATGGATGAGGAGAAGGCACTGTCTGCTACAGTGTAGGGGAGGATAGTTTTCATCACTCCAGCCATCATAAACACCCATTTGTAGCTGGATGATGAAGCAAGTGAGCTGTCTTTTCCCAAATCTGCTGGCAACCACTCCTTTCAGTAGATGGGATATGAGGGTGACTTCTCAGTCAAAACCTTCAGAAAGGGGAAGGTCTCATCCCAGTGGAAATACCTCCTCCATGTAGTCATTCATAGTCTTTCAAACAAGCATGGAGGATGGGATCATGTTCCAGAAGACCTCTTCTTTATAGTCAATGGGATGGTACAAGGGGTCCAGTTCAGGTATTCTCAGTTTGTATATAATAATTTACTTGCAAACTTGGACTCCTTTGAGTATTACATGTTCCCTAGGTATGTACAACACATTCTCAACTGTGAGATGGGACCACAGTTGAGGGGAACAGGTAATATTCTTAAAATTGGACAAATGAGGCCCGGCATCTTCAAAATTTTGAAGAAGCCAACTGTTGGCTTCTATGGGGTAGAAACAGCCCTTGTTCCAAAAATGTTTGAGCTCATTGCTCAAGGTGAAAACCTAGCAGCACCAGCTAGTGTTTAACCAACACCCTCTACCTCTCAACAACCTCAAACACAGCCTACCATCACCATCACCTATAAAAGAAAATCCAAACGTACCCCTGAACTTGCTACTGAGCATGCGCAAGCCCCCATATCAGAACCTATGTAGGAGGAAGTGGAATCTAGAGCTCCCACTTCCCTTTAGGAGCAGACCACTCCCATCTTTCAAACAATCAGTGCTGAGGTTCCTCATGCTCAGCCTGATGAGATCACAACCCCACAAACAGCCTTAAGCCATCACTCTGAGTCTCAACAATCTAGTGATCAACCTTCAGGGGAAAGCTACCACCCCTAACCTCTTGATCTTAACCGACCCATTCCTAGCCTTGACTTTTATTTTTATGAAGATTTGGGCTTCAGTTAGTACCATGAGTCTCTCCACTCTACCCACACTCAAGGAGAGATGAGTACTCCTGCTTCACCCACTTCTAGCCCACATCAACAACCCCCTACAGAGGTGGATCCCTCTAAATCTATTCAGGAGATCCATATGGCAGACGCTGTCACTTTTGCAAGTGATAACATCACTAGAACCTCTACCATGGCAACCCAACCTTTGACACTTCTCTGGAAGTTGTCATTGGGCAGGGGAAATCCAACAGCCAAGAAACCCATGTTGGTGATAAGGAAGAAGACTTAGGTCCAATTCTCTCATCCCCCAATGATTCTTCATCTGAAGATGAGGCGAGTCTGAAACTACAGGTGCATAAACTGTCAAATCTTTGCACTTATTTTGTTTCAAAGATAGCTCATCTAGAATCTCAAGTGACTATCTTGCAGAAGAGGGTCAATGACCAGCAACTTGAGATCATAGATCTCAAGGGCGAGTTAGCTGAGAGACCCATGAGGACAACTCATCCAGGTCCATAAGAACCTGTGAATGTCATGGATCAATCTCCCAGCTCACCTATGCAAGAAGGTGATGCTACCAAATAGGGGGAGGAAATTCTAACAATCACAGAACCTGGGAGTTCTTCCCAGAGTATGGACATTAAGGACTCACCATCCTCGCTCGCAGTTGTCCATACTCAGCAACCTACTCTAGACATTGATCTGGAATTGCTCATTCAACTGTTTGAGGAGGGAATACCAAGAGCAATGTCTGCCCCTTCTGAGAACCCAATCTGGGGTTGGGGGTATGACAGTAACAGGAGAGCTCTTGTGCTCTCTAGAGCTCAGGGTCAACTAGAAGTTCTCAACATTCCAAACCTGAGTTTCTATGAGAGCATTAACTTGGTGGATCTACCACTTGTCAACCCAAGCAACAACAGACAAGCAGCAAGACTAACAGAAAGGATCCAAGACAGGGTGCTAGAGGAATTCAAACTGAGATCAAAACTATATAGACAGAGGATAGCAGGTGAAATCTTTGGTCAACTGGATGTTGAGGTAGACCCGGAGATTAGCTTCGAAGGGAAAGCCTTGACTGAAGGCCCAGAGGTTGAACCTGTGAACCTTGAGACAGGATCTCCCTCTACACCTATTACCCTCAGTGAAACACCAGCTGGTGATGGTGCTTTACAGCCTCTCTTTGGCCAGAGCTTGATAGCTGAATCAAGCAAGGAAGGTCAAATCTCTCTCCAGCCTGAGTCACCAAGGCCTGTGGTTGACAAAGGTAAAAGGAAACTAACTCCCGATAAGATTGAGGAGGAGAAGAGAGAGAGGAAGAGGAAGCTGAGGGGAGAGAGTTCAAGTAGTTCCCTTGGGTTCATAGAAGCTGCAATAAGGGCTGCCCCTAGGCTGAACACTCAGGAAGATGAGTTAAGGGCAGCCAGGCTAAACAACCTGGGAACTAGAAACTACAATGTAGATGAACTCATCTCTCTCCCCTTAGATGAGCTAAATGAACTAGCTGACACAGAGCTGTCAAATGAGAGGAAGGAAGCAGTGGACGTAGCCTTGACCCTCAAGCACAAGGAAGAAATAAGGCTGAAAAGACTCTACAAGAACATTCATGTCCTCTCTCCAGTTCAAGAAAGTCCCGAGCCAGAGACTATGGCCACTGAACAACCTCAGGTAGCAACTGAAGAAGAAAGCATAAAGATGATCAGCTACATGAGTGTCACAGGCCTCTATCAGGCAGAAGCACTTCTTCCCTTACCATCTGAGTACATATTGTTTGAATACAATAAGCAAATGGAAGAAAAAGCTAAAAGAGAAAAACAAACTGAAAAGAAAAGATTAAGGGAAGAAGTTGCAAGGTCAAGTGCCATCATCCACAAAATCCAAAATAAGTCTGGTGACAGACAAAGGATGATGAGCTTCTTGAAGCTGTATTGATTCTCCAGAAGGAGGCTTGGCCCTATGTCTCTATCCATAATGGATGAGCATATCAGGGCAATCAAGCAAAAGATAAACAAGGGAGAGCTGGTGGACTTGAATTCTCCACCAAGTCCAGCTCAAACTAAAGTTGAAGTGAAGGTTGAACCCTCTGAGACAACACAACCCGAACCTGGAGCTGCATCTCAGCCAACTTCGTCTTCTGATCCACAGCAGGGTCCTCCTCTCTCTCCTTCTGAACCTGTGAGAGAGGAGATCCCAACTGAGAGGGACTCAACTGAACAACCTGGTACTCAAGACCAGTCCCCTCAGTTAAAATCATCAGGGAGAAGAAAAAGGATGGCCAGAAGATCAACCTCAAAGAAGAAGAGAAGAAAGGCATCCACCTCCCAACCTTAGGATGAGTCAGAGCATCTTGAGGAAGTGCATGAAGAGGCTGCTCACCAAACTCCAATCATAGTAGAGCCTCTTGCCATTGGAAGACCCATTCTGTCTTGGAGCTATAATGAAGACTCAGACAGATGGTATGTCATAAGAGATTAGGAAGGCATGTATATCTATTCCATTGAAGACATGCTCAATCTTCCTCTGCATGATCTCTTTGACATGAGAAGGTTCTATGGTAGTCTGAAGGATCCAGACCTTATGATGATGAAAGGTATGCTTAAGATCCTCATGTGGACTATCAAAATCTGAAGAACCTCTCTATTTTGGTAGCATCAGCCTAGGGGGAATTTGTAAGGAATATCTAAACATTATGAGGCTGATGCAACCAACATGCCAGAACAACCAATTCTTCATGCATGCACTAAGGAACTAAGATGAACTTGCTTTGGAAGTCTTACACTCTCAAATGTGTCTAAGTGTAAGATCTTCAGAAGCTAACAGTTCAGAGGAAGTTACTTCAGAAGTTTCACACTCAAATAAAAAATTATGCTAAGCGTGAAATCTTCCGAAGTCAAAGACCAACATCTTCCGAAGCCAAAGATGAAGTCTTCCAAATCTTGAGAGACAAAGTCTTTCGAAGCTGTGCAGACTGATTTCTTCAGAGGACAGAGAAAACATGCTTTTTCTGAATCAACTTTTGATAAAGCTGACACACTTTCCGCTGCCTACTCTGATAGTTCACCTACTTTACACAAGTTGGTGAAACTTCCATGCTTTATCAAAAGGTAGGAATGTTCTTTGACTCTAACTTACCTTACTTGTTCCTGTAGACTTTTTGTATTAGGAAAAGTCAGTGAGCTATGGCCTGTCATAGTCACTAGTCAAAAGGCAATCTGCCTTTTGACTCTAGTTTGATCTTGTTGTCTAGATTAGTCAAATCCCAACTATCTTTACATGTAAGTGACGGTTGTAGGTTGTAGTATAAAAGTGTCTCAAGTCCTTGTAATTTCTTTATGCTTTGTAACACTTGTAAAAGAACTTGAGATCAATATACAACATCCTTGAAAACTACTCTTGTGTTCTTGTGTTGTTCTTTAAGTTTTGTCTCATTATTTACTTGTGTTCTTAGTATCATCTGTTTAAGTTAACAATTCCCTATTTGAATTGTTAAGTCTAAAAGATATCACATCCTCTGGGTGAAACTAAATGTTTGGCACCCCTTAACCGGTCCTACAACAACACTTTATCATCTAGTTCATTTAATTCTTCCAAGGAAGAGAGATGAGTTCATCTATATTATAGTTTCTGATCCACAGATAGTTTTGCCTGGTTGCCCTTAACTCATCATTTTGAATATTTAGCCTGGGGGCAGCCCCGATGGCAGCTTCCATGAAGCATGAGGATCCTACTAAACTCTCTCCCCTTAGCTTGCACTTCCTCTCTATTTCCTCTTCCTCAATCTCCTCAGATTTCATCTTCCTCTTCCCTTTGTCACTCACAGGCGTTGATGACTCAGGGTGGAGAGACCTTTGGCCTTCATTGCTTGATTCAGCAGTCAAGCTCTGGCCAGAGAGAGGCTGTGAAGCACCTTCAGCAACTGGTGCCTCACTGAGGGTACTGGGTGTTGAAAGAGATCATGTCTCAAGGTTCACAGGTTCAACTTCTGGGCTTTCAGTCAAGGCTTCCCCTTCGGAGCTAATCTTAGGGTCCACCTCAACATCGAGTTGACCAAAAGTCTTACCTACTAGCCTCTATCTATATAGTTTTGACCTCAGTTTGTATTCTTCAAACACCCTATCTTGTATTCTTTCTACTAATCTTGCAACTTGATTGTTTTGACTTGGGTTGAAAGTGGAAGATCAATCAGATTAATACACTCATAGAAACTCAGGTTGGAAAAGTTAAAGATTTCTTGTTGACCCTGAGTTCTAGAGATGCTAAGAGCCCTTCTTTATGTGTCATACCTCCATCCCATGATTGGATTCTTCGAGTAATAAGATGGGGTAGGCATGGCTCTGGGTTTACCCTCCTCAAACAGACTTTGAATGAGAGAGTCTACATCCATGTAGACTAGAGGAGATTACTGAGTATAGACTATTGCAAGTGAGGGTGGTGAGTCCTCAAAGTCCATACTTTGAGAAGAACTCCCAGATTCTATGACTGTTTGGACTTTCTCTCCCTTTTTAATAGAATCACTTTCTTGTATAAGTGAGCTGGGGTTGAGTCTATCGCATTCACAGGTTCTTGTAAACCTGTTGAGTTCTCCTGGGTGGTCTCTCAGCTAACTTACCCCTGGGATCGGTGATCTCAAGTTGCTGGTCATTGACCATCCTTTGTAAGATAGTCACCTGAGATTCCAGGTGACTAATCTTAGAGACTAAATAGGTACAAGTTTTACTCAATTTATGCACCTTTAGTTTCAGAATCCCCTCATCTTCATCAGAAGAATCAAGGGGGGGGGGGTAAATAATAGGACTAATGTCTTCTTCCTTATCAGCAGCATATTGTTCTTGGCTGCTGGATTTCCCCTGCATCATGACAGCTTCAAGAGAAGTGTCAAAAGACTGGGTTGCCATGGTTGACGTTTGAATGATGTAATCACTTGCTAAAGTGAGAGACTCTTCCATATGGACCTCTTGAAATAGTTTAGGAAGATCCACCTCAATGCTGGGTGGATGATGCGGGCTAGACATGGGTGAGACAAAAGTACTCATCTCTCCTTGAGTAGGGGTGGAGAAGAGAGACTCGTGGTACTCACTGAAGCCCATGTCTTTATCATCATAGAAGTCAAGGCTGGGAATTGGTTGGTTTAGATCAAGAGGCTGGGGATGGTAACTATCCCCTGAAGGTTATTCACTAGAGTTTTGAGACTCTAAGTGAAGGCTTAAGGCTGTGGGGGTTATGAGCTCATCAGGTTGAGCATGAGGAACCTCAATACTGATCATTTGAGAGATGGGAGTGGTTTGCTCCTCAGGGAAAATGGGAGCTCCAGTGTCCACTTCCTCCTATATGAGTGATGATATGGGGGCCTGTACAGGCAGAATAGCATGTGGAGGAGCTCGTTTGGATTTTCTCTAATAGGTGAGGGTCATTTGTGGCTATGTTGGTGGATGAGAAGGAGAATGTGTGGGTTCAACACTAGCTGGTTCTGCTAGGTTGTCACCTTGAGCAATGAGCTCTAACATTTTGGAGACAAAGGTTGTTTCTACCCTAAGAATCCAACAGTTGGCTTCCTTATGGTTTTGAAGATACCAGGCTTCATCTGTCCTAATTTTAGAATATTACATGTTTTCCTTAACTGTGAGCCCAGTTCACAGTTGAGAATGTGCTGGACATATCTAGGGAACACGTAATACTCTAAGGAGTCCAAGTTAGCAAGTAAATTAGTATAGACAAATTGTGAATAGCTGAACTTGACCCCTTGAACCATCCTATGGACTATGAAAGAGAGGTCTTCTAGAATTTGGTCCCATCCTCCATGCTTGTTGGATAAGCTATGTATGACAACATGGAGGAGGTACCTCCATTGAGAGGAGACCTTCCCCTTTCTGAAGGATCAGACTGTGAAGTAACTTTCATAGCCCATCTGCTCAAAGGAGTGGTTTATAGCAGATTTGGAAACGACAAATCACCTTCTTCATCATCCATGTGAAGATGAGTGTTTATGGTGGCCGGAGTGATGAAGATTGTCCTCCCCTACACTATGGAAGACATTTCCTTCTCCCCATCCATGGTGACCTCTTGACATGTCCTCCATAATGCTAACAACCGATCCTCATAGAGAGAAGGATCAATGGTGAGGGAGGTGAAGTAGTTTTATAAAGAAAGATATCTGCAAATCTTTGAGAAACTAGGATCTTTCTCAGAGTCTAACAGGTCAACTTGATTATGTTGACTGTGAAGATGCATGGAAAAATCTGGTTGATTTCTACAATCAAGTTTGGCCATTTGAGGAAGCTTTGCGGTGAAGGAAGATAAGAACAAAGGCGGTTTGTGGGTGAATTAGGTTAGAGAAGTTTATGGATGAAGAAGATAGTGAAAAGAGGGGGAACCGTTGAGAGAATATATATGAAATGGATTTGAGACAAAGTTAATGCAAAAGAATAAACTTTGAAATCTGAGTGTCGGTCCCACCTCTGAAAAAGCGCCCAAAATGGTAGTTTTCTTGGAAGTCGAAAATCTTCCGAAGGTAAATTTTTCTTCGGAAGTTTTTTGAGAAAAAGCTTCAAAAGCCAATTTTGGCTTCGGAAGATATTCCTAAGGTTTATGAAAATTTTGCTTTGGAAAAAAAGTACTTATAGAATTAAGACTTGGGAGTTTTACTCCAAAGAGAATAAATCTTCCAAGACTTAATTGCTTTTCCGAAGAAAATTGTCGTTCGTATACAAATAAGTACCTAGAAGCATACTTAAGCTTCGGAAGATATCTCAGAATTTCTTCCGAAGGTAAATTTCTTTTAAGTAGTTGGTTGATTTGAAGACACAATTTTCTTCCAAATGTATTTTACATGTCTTTCAAAAGAAAATAAAAATTTTCAAAAATCTAAGGAACATCCTTTTAAAAAATGTTTCTTCCAACATAAACTAGGCTTATTAAGGTGATAAAATAGACAACTTAGGACATACAAGGTTTAGAAATAAAGTTGATTTTAGTTTTAAGTATATCTATTCAAAGTTAATCATCCCAATAGCTGATACAAGATATTTGAATCTCTGTTCGTCAAAAGCTTTAGTGAACAGATTAGCATATTGTTCATTTGTGTTAACTTTGACCAGATTGATTAAGCGTTTCTCAAAATTATCTCTAATAAAATGATACCTGATGTTGATGTGTTTTGTGCTTGAGTGCTGCAAAGGATTCTCTATATTGGAGATAGCACTATTGTTGTCTAAGTGAATGGGAGTCTCTTTGAAGTTAAATTCATAGTCCAGCATCTGATTTTGAATCCAAAGCACTTGAGCACAGCAGCTTGCAGCAGCAATGTACTAAGCTTTTGCAGTTGACGCAAACACACAGGATTGTTTCTTGCATTGGCAAAAGACTATCCTTTCACCAATGAATTGACATCCCCCATATGTAACTTTGCAGTCATGTTGTAACCACCATAGTCACTATCTGTATAAGCATATAGATAGAAGTCAGAGTTCTTTGGATACCAGAGGCCTAGCTTGGGAGCACCTTTGAGATATCTAAGAATCCTCTTGACAGCAACTAGGTGTGACATCTTGGGGTTGGCTTGATATCTTGCACAAATGCATATGGCAAACATGATATCAGGCCTGCTGGCTGTGAGGTATATAAGAGACCCAATCATAGCCCTGTATAAGTTTTTATCCACACACTCCCCCTCGAGATTAGGTCCAAGGGAGTGGTTCCTAGCTATGGGTGTCTTAGCAACCTTGCAATCTATCATGTTGAATCTTGTAAGTATGTCTTGTACATACTTTGACTAACTTATAAAGATGCCATTGTCAACTTGCTTTACTTGAATACCTAGAAAGAAATTAAGTTTCCCGATGGCACTCATTTCAAATGTATTCTTCATCAGCCTCTTAAAGTCTTTGCAGAGCTTTGGATTAGTTGACCCAAAGATAATTTCATCTACATACACTTGAACCAGCATTAAATCATTCCCTATTCCTTTGATGAAGAGATTTCCATCTATAGTATCCCTCTTGTACCCATGTTGACTGAGATACTGAGATAGTGTCTCATACCACTTTCTTTAAGCTTGGTGTAGCCTATAAAGAGCTTTAACATGCTTGCACACATAATCAGGGAGATCTGGGTCTGCAAAGCTAGGTGGTTGTTTCACATACACCTTTTCATCAATCACCTCATATAGAAAAGCACACTTGACATCAAGTTGCTTGACCTTGAAATCCTTGGATGCTGCAAAGGCCAGGAATATTCCTACAGCTTCAAGTCTTGCCACATGAGCAAAGACATCTGTGTAATCAATTCCCTCTTCTTATGTGTATCCTTGAACAACTAGTCTGGCCTTATTCTTGATGATAAGTCCTCTAACATCCTTTTTGTTTCTAAACACCCACTTGGTTCCTATGGTAGTCTTCCCTTGAGGAAGAGGACATAGGTTTCAAACCTTTTGTCTTTTGAATTAAAGGAACTCTTCTTACATTGCTTCAACCCAACTTCCGTCTTTCAAAGCCTCATCAACTTTCTTTGGCTCTATCTGGGACAAGAAACAAGAAGTATAGACAAACATTTTTGTCATGGGTTTGTCCTCTTGTTCTCACCCAGTGTCAACATCTCCAATGATGTTTGTGGTGGGGTGTGACTTGTGGATTTTGAGTAGAGGAATCATAGCAAGTTGATTTGGAAGATCTAAATTTGAGAAATATAGATCTGGCAATAAAGTATCACCCGTCACATCAGCACACTTATCAAGAAGAGCTTGATTCAATGAGTATGTGACATCATTTATGTTGTCATCTATGGAGTGGTTATCAACATCAAGAAATTCTTGATCACTATCACCACCTCCATCTTTTCCTACATTTGAAGCTCCTTATTCTGAGTTTTGAGCCTCTGAGCTAGAATTTATAGGCATCTCAGATGTATCAGCTGAATTTGTCATGGTTGTGTTGATAGGATCTTCACTTGCAGGGTTAGCTACAACTGGAGCTGAAGTAATGTTTTTGCTTGGTCTTCTCAGCTCAAATCTTAGGTTAGGATCTTCTGCTTATAGGTTACCTATAGATCTTGAAACATTCTCACAAGACTTGTTAAAACGGTTGGTAACTAAATCAAAATCAAATAGCCAATCAGGACCAGAACCTTTCACACTTGGAGTGTGCTCATTGAAGGTCATATTGGCTGACTCCTCAACTACTCTAGTTATGAGATTGTATACTCTATAAGCTTTAGCTTGGAAAGAGCATACAATAAAATGTCCATCATCTGATTTCTCAGCAAATTTGGCTACTTGATCTTTTGTATTCAAGATGGTGCAAGGACATCCAAATGACCTGAGGAAACCAATGAATGGTCTCCTTTTGTTCCAAAGCTCATAAGAAATCTTACCATGAGTCTTAACCACTAAAACTCTATTTTGCACATAGCAGGCTGTGTGGACAGCCTCTGCCTAGAATGTAATGGGTAGTTTAGAGTCAGACAACATGGTTCTTGCAACCTCAATAAGTGTCCTGTTTCTCCTTTCAGCAACACCATTTTGCTGAGGAGTCCTGGAAGCACTATATTGTCTTCTAATACCCTTTTCATCATAAAATGTATCAAGGATTGGTTTTTAAATTCTATTCCTTGGTCACATCTTATGGTCTTGACCTTGTGATCAGATTGATTCTCAATTTTCAGAATGAAGTTCTTCAAGATCTCAGGAGTCTCATCCTTAGATTTAAGGAAAAAGACCTAAGTGAATCTTATGAAATCATCTGTGATCACTAAACAATATGAGGTCCTTCCTAAACTCATTACACTGGTGGGGCCAAAGAGATCCATATGTAATAAGTGTAGGGGAGTAGTGATGGAGTTCCTTTCCTTTGGCTTGTGAGACACTTTATGTTGCTTCCCTTTCAGGCATGCAACACAACGGTCATCACTTGTAAACTCTTTCTTTGGCATTCTAGTTACCAAATCATTCTTAATTAAGTTATTCATATTTTCAAAGTTTACATGGCACATTCTTTTATGCCAGAGAAAAGACTCATCACTATTTGCTTTAGATAGAAGGCAAGAAACCTCTCCTGAGGGAGATGTTTACTGAAAGTCCATCTTGTACATGTTCCCTTTCTTGGGGGCTCTGAGCAGGATATGCTCTTGAGGAATTACCACCTAGGGCTTGAGAACAAGGCACTCATGCTCAGTAAACACCAGTCTCTAATCACAAAATTGGGATACGCTTAGTAGATTGTACCCAAGCTCCTTAACAAAGTTTACCTTTTCAATGGTGAGCTTACCATTTGTGACCATGATCCTTCCTGTGATGTAACCACCAGCATCTCCTCCAAAAGCAACTGGTCCTCCATCAATTTTCTCAAAGTTTTAAAGCAGAATACCATTGCCAGTCATGTGCCTGGAACAGCAACTATCAATGATCCATATATTCCTTTTAGTCTTTAGTTGTTCCTGCATAAAAAGAGATGTTTAGTTATATTTGGAAACCCAAGCTTCATTGGTCTTAGGCTTTTCAAAGTGTTCTAAAGACAATGTAATAGTAATTGATCCTATGTGTAAGCTTTGAGGATCATAGGTTGCTGTTGATGAAGAACTTTTAGTCTCCAGGTCTTTTTTCATCTTCCACACCATCTTCGGAAGATTGGACTTGACCTTCAACTCCTCGGAAGTTTTGATAACTTTAGAATTTTTGTAGACTGAGCCTTCAGAAGATCTTGCTTTCACTGCAGCAGGTTTTAGTATTTTGGAAGCATTCCTTTCTTTCAAGACCAAATTTTCTTCCGAAAACAAGTTTTCACTTGTCTTCATTTTCCCTTTGGAGCTTTCGAAGGAAACATACTTTCCTTCCGAAGCTTGGTTTTCCTTCTTCTTCTCAAAAGTTTTCACTTAGATCATGTGGATAGTACTTTTAGGATTATAAATACAATCCTTAGCCAAATGAGAGGTACCATCACACATGATGCAGTCCATTTACTTCCTTCTTAGAGTCTTTTTTCTATAAGCAAGGTTGAACTTGATCACTTTCCTTCTCCATGTTTATCTTCACAGATGATTGAGCAAGCTTCTTAGAGAGATGCTTGCTTTTGGAGCTGGATGGTTCAAGCTATCTAGTAGTGGTACACAGCTGATCAGCCTTCTTCTTCTTGCTAGAATGATTTGGAACTAGACGGGAACTCCTGGTACTATAGTTCACAGTTGAGTCTTCAGCCCTTCACCACTTCAAACCCTGCGGAGATAAACACTTGCTTCTGCTTAGAGTTAAAGGTGGCCTTGATTTCTTGAGCCTTCTTTGCCTTTATCTTGGCTCTACTTATCAAGTTTTTTCTTTGAGACTTAGTCGTCCCAGATTCTTTTCTCTCCTCAGGAGAATAGTGACCCTTCTTAGGATGCTCTTCTTCACTCTTCTCAGAGTAATCCTTCATTATCTCCTCTTCATCCTCTTCAACAATGGGGTCTATAAGGGGAAGCTCATCTTCATCAGTTTCATAGCTTGGAGATCTTATTGACAATAGAGTGTGTAGAGGAGCTATCTCAGTAGATCCTAGTCCCTGCTTATTCTGATAACAAACTTTTGCATGCAAGGATGAGGATTTTATGTTCTTGAAGGTCTCTTCTTCAATAACACATTTTTCTGCCTTGGCTTTGCTGATCATAAGCTCAGCCTGACATTCAGTTAACTTAGTGATGAGATCTTTGATTTGAGTCCTATAATTAGTGTGCTCATGCTTAAGAGTTGAATTGATTTTCTCTAGATCTTCTATCTTAAGTTTATAATCATTTTCAGCTCTTTTAAAATCAACTTTTAAGATGTTTAAGGACTCAAGATTAGATCTCATCTCTAAGTTATAAAACCTGTATCTATTAACTTTAGCAATACATTCAAGTGTACAAATATGTTCCAATACCTTGGCTTCATCATGATCTGCCATCAGTGATTGGTTTGGAGATGCATCTTCAACCTGAAAGCTCCAGTCAATGCCTCCTTCTTCAACAGCAACTGCAGATTGCTGCTTAGGCTTCTCATTCTGGTGAGCTCCCTCAGTGTAGTTTGGCCTGGCTTGTGCTTGGCCACCATTTGCCTTTGGTGCCTTGCACTCTCTAGCAAAGTGTCCTATTTGGTTATAGTTGTAACACTTCACCTTGCTTTTGTCCAGCCTAAACTTTCCACTAGACATATTGCTAGGAAACTTCCTCCCTGTCCTCTTGTGAAATTTCTTGACTCTGTGAGTGAGAAGAGCCATCTGCTGGACTATCTCCATATACTCTAGATCATCTGGATGGATACAGTCAAGGTCTTCAAGGGCGAAGAGAAATTTTCCTATGCTTTCATTAGTAGACACAAAAGCTTAGGAAGAGCTTGTCTCTTAGAATGAGCTTCCTTGGATGTAGCTCTCCCTCTCTCTTGGTTTCTTTGGAAAGGTGATGAAAGGACCCTTTTATGAGTTGTCAGGGTAGCAGATAAGATGGTGTTGTGGTTCTCTACAATCCCTTTCAACCACATGAATGGTTGTACTCTGCTGGCTGTTGGAGTTACAAGATGGATTTTGCATGTTCATCTCCATCTAGTAGCCATTGAGGATACCATATAACTAAGTGAGAGTAAGTGTCTTGAGGTTTTTAGTCCTCTTTATGACCACACAATAGTGTGTCCATATTCTGGGAAGAAAGGACATGAACTTCCTCACAATGTCCCTGTTCTCAAGAGTTACTCCAACATCCATCAGAGTATCCATAATCTCAACATACCTGAAGTATTGTTGAGTCATGGTTTCACCTGTGTTGAAGGTGAAATTCTCAAACTACTGCTTCAAGAGGTCTTTCTTGTTTTATCTTACTTCATTAGACCTCATACATTAGCTTCAGTGCATCCTAGAGTTGCTTGGTAGTCTTGCACTTCTTAAAGCCTCTATAGATATAGTTTGGAAGAGCATTTTGGAGGGTGGGCATGGTTTTCTGATCAATATCAATCTTCTTCTGGTCTTCTTCTTCTAGTCTTTTTCAGAATAGTCAGCCACTTCCTTTGGTATCATACCACCACCAGTAGCAACAGAGGAGGTAGATGGTATATGAGGTCTAGAGACAACAGATCCCCACATCCTATAGTTTTGAGACTTGATAAAGCCTTCCATTCTTTGGCACCAAGTATCAAAGTCATCGGAATGATCAGTGGAGATTTTGTCATTGTACCAATTTCCATATCAGCTTTTGTGATTGCTGCCATTTGAGATTTTAAGTGTTTTATAAAACAGAAGGGATTAAAGATGGTGAGATCTTACAATCAAGAGCCTAAAAAGCTCTAATACCAATTGTAGGACCGTTTAAAGGAGGTTAATACAATTAGTCTCAAAATGAGGAGAGCTTTAGAACACTTAACAGTTCAAATAGGGAACTGGGTTTGTATTGATAATACTAAGAACACAAGCTGTTAAGACAGAACTTAGAACAAGAACAAGACAAGTATGGTTTTCAAGGATGTTGTATATTGCTCTCAAGTTCTATTACAAGTGTTATAAAGCATATCTAAAACAAGGACATGAGACACTTTATACTACATCCTACAACCGTCAATACTTAGAAAGACAATTGGATACACTAATCTAGACAACAAGATCAATGTAGAGTCAAAAGGAATATTTGCCTTTTGACTAGTGACTATGACATGCCATAGCTCACATCCTTTTCTATTACAAAAAGGTTTACATGTACAAAAGTAAGAAGTTATAGAAAAAGACCTTAATCTATAGTTTACTAAAGCATGGACTTTTCACCAACTCATACAAGTTGGTGAGTCTTCAGAGTTGCAGCAGAAAGTATGTCAGTTTTATGTAAACGTAAATCAGAGAAAGCATATTCTCTCTGTCTTTGGAAGAAATCAGTCTTCACAACAACTTGGCTTCAAAAGACTTTGTCTCTGAAGCTTTGGAAGACTTCATTTTTTAGCTTCGGGAGATTTGGACTTTGGCTTCGGATGATTTTACACTTGGTGTATTCTCTGTGGAGAGTGTAAAACTTACGAAGCAACTTCTACTTTGTTCCTTAGTGCATGCATGTAGGAAGACTCTTGGTTGTTTTGGCTCTTTTGGTTGCATCAGCTTTATTTTATATCCTTACAAAACACACTTGAAAAAAGCCCGGCTCATCTACTTGGTTGTATACAAATCAAGTTTGTTCAACTCGGTATGTAAATGCGTCAAGGTTGAGCTAGGCTGGGCTAGGTTTTGTTCCCCGCTGCATCACGCTGGCACCCTACTAGTTTATCAAAACGAGTCATTTGGGTAAACCAGTCTGTTGTGTTACAAGTTGTAGCAAACATATATATTTCTTATATTATTTTGTTTTTCAATTTCTAACTAACTTTTTGTATTTTTCTATTTTTCATATTGTTTTAGAAGTTAAATTGTTTTTTTAACGTATTTTTCTAAGTTGGCTCGAATAGTGAACTAACGTAACACCTGAAATTTTCGGATGAATTTAAATGCAATAAGAGTATGGGGTTTGAATTTATCTATAGTTGAAGGATGTTAAATGAAAATGTGAAGGAAACTTATGGTGTGGAGTTTAAAAGGTCAAAACCCTAACTATCTTTCTTCACCACTTTCATTTTAAATTAAACAACAATAGGGAAAGGGAGAGAGGTCGATCATCTACCCTCTCAATTTCATGGGAAAGTTATTCAGCAAAGAGAAAAATAGAGGATCGTATGACTAAAAAGATCAATTAAGAACCTAATAAGGTGGATTGAGGTGAGTTTTCGAGTAGTTGATAAATAGAAAATGATATAACTAGTTATGGATGATTAGGACGGGTAAAGTACAAACCTCATTAGTTGAGATATTATAGTTATGATACAATTAAGTAGAATTTGTAACAATGAACACGAATACGAAATCAGCAACATAAACGATCCATAAAAATCTATCTAACAATGGACAACTAGAACTTGTATTGAAGATGGATATTACAGAAGAAAAATGATTGATGAATGAATATACAGATTAACCCCATATCATCTTAATACACCAGCTTAACAATTTCTAACAAACTATTTACACACTACACCCTCTGGTTTAGTTCTGTTGTAAGTGACAACCATCAAGAGAATGCGGAAATGACAAAATTAATCCATTGACTTTATTAGACTGTAGCATGAATACCCAACAATCTCCACCTCATGCGTCGGTCAACATCACCAACCTTTAACAAAGTCAAACACTTATTAAAACATGAACATGATAAAAGTTTGGTTAACATATCAAACGCATTATCAACTTATGCAACAGCCTCCACCCTTATACCTCCAGAGCTAACAATTTCTCGAATGTAATGAAACCTCACATTTATATGCTTTGTACGATCATGAAACATTTTATTTAGATAAAGTTGTATGGTACCTCAATTATAAAACCATATCAAAGAATTTGTCAAAGATATTTCCAAATCAATCATAAAACCCCTCAACCATACGGCCTCTTTCACTGCCTCAGTTAAGGCCACATACTCAGCTTCAGTGGATGATAAAGCTACTATATGATGTAAAGATGATTTCCAACTAACAAGACCATTGAATACTAAGAATACGTAACCCGTAACTGATAAGCACTTGTTTGGATCCTTTGCAAAACCTGAATCGACATAGCCATATATATCAGTCTCTATCATCTAAGACTTGCCATATATCAACCCGATATTCCTTGACCTATTCAAGTATCTCAGTACCCACTTTACA
Source organism: Flaveria sonorensis (assembly GCA_025506505.1). Taxonomy (NCBI): domain Eukaryota; kingdom Viridiplantae; phylum Streptophyta; class Magnoliopsida; order Asterales; family Asteraceae; genus Flaveria; species Flaveria sonorensis. The sequence continues at coordinate 63,327,596 of CM046433.1, read as the reverse complement.
CCTTCCCAATGTAATTTACCAGGATTTGTCAATACCTACTTAACACACTGACAGCATACCCTAAATCAGGGCGGGTACATACCATTACGTACATTAAACTTCCTACAGCATTGGCATATGGAACTTTCATCATCTCTTCCTTTTATGCATCATTAATAGGACATGCTTGATTAGATAATTTAGTATGAGCAGCCAGAGGAGTGTACACAGTTTTACTATCAACCATAGAAAAACTATTCAAGACTTTCCTCATATATGACATTTGAGACAAAAATAGCTTCCTATCAACTCTATCTCTGGTTATCTCCATGCCTAGAATTTTCTTGGCATTACCTAACTCCTTCATTCAAACTCCTATTTCAACATCTCCTTTACCTTACTAATCTACTACTTATCTTTACAACAGACCAACATGTCATCAACATACAAAAGTAGGTACACCACATCCCCGCTAACACTCTTTCGGTGATAAACACAACTATCAAACTGGCTTCTATACTATGTGCTCATCAAACTATTTGTACCATTTCCAAGGAGATTACTTAAAACCATAAAAAGAATTCAAGAAAAGGCACGCCTTATGCTCTTCCCCTGCAACTTCATACTCTGCAGGTTTTCACATCTAATTGTTCCAATTCGAAGTCCGTAGCTACTAAGGATAGCATGACCCTGATTGATGTGTGCTTAACCACTAGACTAAAATTTCATTGTAGGCAACCCCTGGTACCTTTGCTACCAGCCTACCTTTGAATCTTGGTGCTTCTACCCCTTCTATTACTTCTTTAATTTTGAAGAGCCACTTGTACCCCACTAGTTTTTGGCCTTCTAGTTTATCAACTAGTTTACAAGTAGAGTTTTTTTTCAAAGACTTCATTTCTTCATCCATAGCTTTGATCCACTCACCTTTGTTTGGTGCACTAATGGCCTCATTATATGTCAAAGGTTCAAAGGTACTTTCTTGTTCAGCTGTAGCAAACACAAATGCTAAGATATTAGCTTCATCCCCATCGTGATTTCTTAAAGGCTTGGTCCCATTCCTCCTTGGTCTATCCCTGACTACACTAAGGGGCACATCACTATCCAAATGTTGGGAATGCTTAGCACTTGAGCCCTTATCTTCATTATGAGTTTTATCCACCTCAATTTGATCTCCATCACCCGAGTCAGTAGCCAACTATATTCCTTCCAACACCTCATGATACATAACATTCTCATTGAACACTGCATCTATACTAATGATTATCCTTGGACTGACATCATCCAACCTCCACAATCTATATGCTTTAACTCCCTTTTGGATATCCCAAAAAGATACACTTTAAGGCTCTAGGTTCAAGCTTACCCTGGTATATATGAGCATAGGCAAATGCAGGACCGTTAATGGACAATACAATCAGTCTCACAATGAGGAGAGTGTTAGAACATGTAACAGATCAAATAGGGAACCGGGTTTATGTAAATGATACTAAGAATACAAGTAAAGAAATAAGACAAAACTAAGAATAAGAACAGGCTAATATGGTTTTTAAAGATGTTGTATATTGCTCTTAAGTTCTTTTACAAGTGTTATTAAGCATAAAAAGAAATACAAGGACCTGAGATACTTTATACTACATCCTACAGCCAATCATACTTTGAAAGCCAGTTGGAAACACTAATCGAGACAACAGGATCAATGTAAAGTCAAAAGGCAGATTGCCTTTTGACTAGCGATTATGACATGCCATAGCTCACATCCTAATATATTACAAAAATGATAAAAGGTACAAAGTAGGAAGTTACAGACTCAAGACCATAATCTATAGTTTACTAAAGCATGGACCTTTTCACCAAGTTGTATAAGTTGGTGAGTCTTCAGAGTTGCAGTGGAAAGTAAGTCTTCTTTATGTAAAAGTACATCAGAGGAATCATGTGTTCTCTGTCTTTAGAAGAAATCAGTCTTCATTTCATTGGCTTCTGAAGTCTTTGTCTTTGAAGGTGCGAAAGACTTCATCTTTGGCTTCAAAGATTTGGTCTTTGGCTTTGGAAGATTTTACACTTAGAATAATTTTCGTGGTAAGTGTAAAACTTTCAAAGTAACTTCTACCTTGTACATCAGTGCATGCATGTAGGAAGCTTCTTGGTTGTTTTGGTTTTTTTGGTTGCATCAGCCTTATAATATAACCTTACAAACTTCCCTTAGGCTGATCCTACCAAAAAAGAGAAGTTATTCAGATGTTGGCAGTGCTTATTAGGATCAAGACCATACCTTTCTTCATTGTCTGGTCAGGATCCCTTAGAATCTCAAAATACCTCCTCATGTCATAGAGATCATGTAGAGTGAGATTAAGCATGTCTTGCCAGAAAAAGACATCTTGACCTCTTTTATCTCTGATGACATACCATCTGTCTGGATTAGCAGCAAAAGTCCAAGACAAGATGGATCTTCTAGTTGCAAGAGGTTGTGCTTGAGTTGGAGTTGATGTAGCAGCCTCTTTTTGTACTTTCTCAGGGTGCTCTGACTTTTCTTGAGGTGTGGAGTTCGTTGTTTTTGACTTCTTCTTGGGAATACTCTTCATGGCCATCCTTTTCCTCCTCTTTGAAGTCTTTAACTGAGAGGACTGGCCTTCATCACCAGGTTGTTCTGCAGTGTCTCTCTTAGTTGGGTTCCCTTCTCTTACAGGTTCATAAGGAGAGGGAAGAGGACCCTGCTGTGGACTAGAAAATGAAGTTGGCTGAGATGCAATTCTAGGTCCAGGTTGTGTTGTCTCAGGGGGTTCAACCTTGACCTCAACTTCAGGTTGAGCTGGACTTGGTAGAGAATGCAAGTCAACAAACTCTCCCTTCTTACTGCTTGATCACCCTAATGTGCTTATCCATAGTGGATAGAGACATTGGACCAAGCCTCCTTCCAGAGAATCCATACAACTTCAAGAAGCTCATCATACTTTGTATGTCAGCAAACTTCTTTGCAGCTTTTTCCCTTAGTTTTCTCATAGAAGCGTTTTGTTCCTTGATAACTTGATGCTCTAGCTACTTGAGATACTCAAATTTAACATACTCATATGATAAGGAAAGAAGTACAGATGCCTGATAGAGGCATGTGGCACTCAGGTAGTTGATCATATTCAGTCTATCAGCTTTCTTGTCTACCTGAGGTTATGCGGTTGCCACAGCCTCTGTCTCAGGATGTTCTTGAATTGGGGAGAGGGTAGGAGAATGCTTGTAGAGCCTTTTCTGTCTTCTTGCATCCTTGTTCTTGAGGAGCAATGCTGCATCCTCTGCCTTCTTCCTCTTCTTGGACAACTCCTTGTCTGCTAGTTCATTCAGTTCATCTAAGGGAAGAGATATGAGTTCATCAATGTTTTAGTTCCTGGTCCCCAGGTAGTTTAGCCAGACTACCCTCAACTCATCCCTAAGTATTTGGCCTCGGGGCAGCCCTGATGGCAGCTTCCATAAGGCTTGGAGACCCTCTTGAACTCTCTCCCCTTAGCTTCCTCTTCCTCTCTCCCTCCTCCTCCTCCTGAATCTCCTTAGGAGTTAGTTTCCTTTTCCCTTTGTCACTCACAAGCCTTGGTGACTTAGGGTGGAGAGAGCTTTGGCCTTCATTGCTTGGTCCAGCAGTCAAGCTCTGGCCAGAGAGAGGCTGTGAAGCACCTTCGCTAGTTGGTGCCTCATTAAGGGTACTGGGTGCTGAAGAAGCTCCTGTCTCAAGGTTCACAGGTTTAACTTCTGGGCCTTCAACCAGGGCTTCCCCTTCGAAGCTAATCTTAGGGTCCACCTCAACATCCAGTTGACCAAAAGTCTCACCTGCTAGACACTGTCTATATAGTCTTCACGTCAGCTTGTATTCTTCAAACAACCTTTCTTGAATCCTATCTGCTAATCTTGCAGCTTGTCGGTTTTGACTTGGGTAAATAAGTGGAAGATTAATCAGATAGATGCTCTAATAGAAGCTTGGGTTGTAGAAGTTGAAAATTTCCTGTTGCCCCTGAGATCTAGAGATAACTAGAGCTCTTCTATCAGTGTCATACCTCCATCCCATGATTGGATTCTCAGAGTAAGGAGATGTGGTAGGCATAGCTCTGTGAATACCCTCCTTAAACAAACTTTATATGAGTGAGTCCACATCCATGTAGAGTTGAGGAGGTTTCTGAGTATGGACCATTGCAAGTGAGGATGGTAAATTCGCAATGTCCATACTCTATGAAGTACTCCTAGGTTCTGTGATTGTTTGGACTTTCTCCCCCTTTTTGGTAGCATCACCTTTTTGCATAGATGAGCTTGGGGTTGGGTCTGTCACATCCACAGGTTTTTCTGGACCTAGTTGAGTTCTCCTGAGTGGTCTCTCAGCTAACTTGCCCTTGAGATCGGTGATCTTAAGTTGCTGGTCATTGACCCACCTTTATAAGACAGTCACCTTAGATTCCAGGTGACTTATCTTTGATACTAAATAGGTGCATGTTTTTTTTCAATTTTTGCACTTTTAGTTTTAGACTCCCCTTATCTTTATCAGAAGAATCATGGGGGGATGAGAGAATTAGACCAAGGTCTTCTTCCTCATCACCAGTACTTTGTTCTTGGCTGGTGGATTTCCCTTGCACCATGACAACTTCAAGTGAAGTGTCAATGGGCTAGGTTGCCATGGTTGAGGTCTTAATGATGTAATCACTTGCTAAAGTGAGAGCCTCTTCCATATGGACCTCCTAAATAGGTTCAGGGAGATCCACCTCAATAGTAGGTGGATGATGTGGGCTAGATACGGGAGAAACATGAGTACTCATCTCTCCTTGAGCAGGGAAGGAAAAGAGAGACTCATGACACTCACTGAATCCCATGTCTTCATCATCATAGAATTCAAGGTTGGGGATTGGTTGGTTTAGATCAAGAGGTTGGGGATGGTAACTGTCCCCTAAAAGTTGTTCACTAGAGTTTTGAGACTCTGAGTGAAGGCTTAAGGCTGTGGAGGTTGTGAGCTCATCAGGCTGAGCATGAGGAACCTCAGTACTAATCAAATATGAGATGGGAGTGGTTTGCTCCTCAAGAGAAAGCTCCAGTGTCTACTTCCTCCTATATGGGTGATGATATAGAGGCCTGCACAAACCGAGTAGCATGTGAAGGGGTTCAGTTGGATTTTCTTTGGTAGGTGATGGTTATTTTTGGCTGTATTTGTTGTTGAGAAGTTGAAGGTGTGGGTTCAACACTAGCTGGTGCTGCTAGGTTGTCACCTTGAGCAATGAGTTCTAACATTTTTGGGACAAGGTCTGTTTCTACCCCTGAGAAGCCAATAGTTGGCTTTCTTATAGTCTTGAAGATGTCGGGCTTCATCTATCCTAATTTTAGAACATTACCTATTCCTTTTAACTGTGAGCCCAGTTCACAGTTGAGAATGTGCTGGACATATCTAGGGAACATGTAATATTCTAAGGAGTCTAAGTTTGCAAGTAAATTAGTATAGATAAAATGTGAATGACTAAACTTGACCCCTTGAACCATCCCATGGACTATAAAGGAAGGGTCTACAGGAATCTGGTCCCAAACTCCATGATTGTTGGATAAACTATGAATAACCACATGAAGGAGGTACTTCCACTAAGAGGAGACCTTCCCCTTTCTGAATGACTTGACTGAGAAGTCACCTTCATAGCCCATCTGCTCAAAGGACTGGTTAAGAACAGTTTTTGGGAAAGACAAGTCACCTTCTACATCATCCAGCTGAAGGTGAGTGTTGATGGAGGCTAGAGTGATGAAGATTGTCATTCCCTGCACTATGGCAGACAGTTCCTTCTCCCCATCCATGATGACCTCTTGGCAGTTCCTCCAGAATTCCAAAAGTTAATCCTCATAGAGTGGAGGATCTATGGTGAGGGAGGTGAAGTAGTTTGATAAAGAAAGAAAATGGCAAACCTCTAAGAAACCAGGATCTTTCTTAGTGTCTAATAGAGCAACCTGATTATGTTGCCTATGAAGATGCATTGAGAAATCGGGTTGGTTTCTCCAGTCAGGGTTGGCCATTTGCGGTAGCTTTACTGTGAAGGAAGATAAGAACAGAGTCAATTTATGGGTGAATTTAGGTTAGAGAAATGCAGATGAAGAAGATAGTGAAAAGAGGGGGAACCATTAAGAGAATATATATGAAATGGATTTGAGACAAAGTTAATGCAAAAGAATAAACTTTGAAATCCGAATGTCTGTCCCACCTCTTAAAAAGTGCCCAAAAAGGTAGTTTTCTTGGAAGTTGAAAATCTTCTGAAGGTAATTTTGTCTTTGGAAGTTTTTAAGAAAAAGCTTCCGAAGCCAATTTTGGCTTCGTAAGATATTCCTAAGGTTTGTGAAAATTTTGCTTCGGAAGGAAAACACTTAGAGAATTTTCACTTTTGAAACATGTTTGGTTTCGGAAGAGATTAACACTTGGGAGTTTTATTCTAAAGAGAATAAATATTCCGAGACTTAATTGCTTTCGGAAGAAAATTGTCCTTAAAATACATGTAAGTACTTAGAATCATATTTAAGCTTCGGAAGATATCTCTGAATTTCTTTCGAAGGCAAATTTCTTATAAGTAGTTATTTGATTTGAAGATATAATATAGATGCTTCTTAAAGATTAACATTTAGTCTTTATTAGTCTTTGTATAGTTTTTGTCATAGTTTAGGGACTATTTTGTAAATATTTGTTCCTTTTGTATTGATAGTATAAATAGCATAAATAAGGTATGTGTAGGTAAGCACCTTAGAATATCTTAGAACGAATTGTAACTGTTTTCTTTCTATACTTGTACTTTCTATGCATTCTATCAATGAAACTATGAATTTTTGTGATTTGTTTGCTTAGATTTGATTATATGTGTTTGTTTATTGAATTGTATCATGATATCATCACAGATTGATCCATTTTGATCCTATCAAATGGTATCAGAGCTGTTGGTTCAGTGATTGAGTTTCTTCAAAATGTCAAACTCATAAAATCACTTGAATTTGTGATTGATAAGCGATTCAATCAAATAATTGTAGATTTCAGTTGCGTTTCATCATTAATAACATGAATTGAATCACAATTGCAGCTCAGTTCGTTCAAAAATCAGTGAATTTGTTAAAATCAGTGTGCGAACCTGTTATTCATTTTCGGACTGAAATTCGATCAGAAATCCGGATAATTGTTTTTGTTTGATGAAATTGAAGATAAAGGATTGATTATCGACCTATAAACTACCTAATTGGAAGTTTTTAGATCAATTAATCAAGTTTTGAAGGATTTCAGATAATCTGAGTTCGTATGAATCTATTGAAGTTGGCGCATTAGTTTAAAACACTACTGAAAATTGCCCAAGTGTTAGGCGCTTGACAACTGTTTAGGCACTTTTCAACTATTAAGGCGTTTTTGGATCAGGCGTTTTACCACTGTTGGGACACATTACAACTGTGTGCACACTTTGGATCTTTTCAGAAACTAAGAAATTCTAGGCGCATTACAACCGTTGAGGCATTTTTGAACTTTTTGGGCGTTTTTACACCCAGGCGTCTAACAACTGTTTGGGCGTTTCACAACTGTTCAGGCGCATTTCAACTTGGACGTTTGAGAATTTTTCTAAGGCAATCCCTTAGATGATTCAAAGTCAAAGTCAAAGGAAGTTTCACTACTGTTTGGGCGCTTCATCATTGTTTAGGGGCATCAACATCAACACTTAGAAATTTTTCAGGAATTTTTCAAAAACATAAAAAAAATAATTCAAAAATATTTTCATTTCATTGTTTAAATTCAAAAACTTAAAAACAACAAAAACAAATCTTTTTCTACAATCAAAAATTAAAAATGGTGAAATCAAAAGACTCAGAGAACAGAGTTCCTAAACTGAAGAACAGAGCTGATTTTAATAATTGGTCACTTAGATTGTAATATCACCTTAATTCTATTAACACTGACTTTTGGAAGTCAATAGAAAGAGGACCTCACATTCCAATCACTTCAGATGGTCTTGATAGAGGGTTTGTCTATACTAAAGACTCTCTAGAACTATATCCTGAAGATGGATTACAGGGTGATGATCTAAGGAAAGTTAAGAATGATATCAAAGCATATTCTCTGATGTGTAAAGGACTACCACTTGAAGTCTTAACTAGACTAGATGGATATCAAATGGGATATATTTGAAGATAATTTGTGAAGGTGGTAAGGAGATTCAAGATCTCAAGAAGCAGAAATTGAAGAGACAGTTAGAGCTATTTGAGCATTTATCTGGTGAAACTATAAACCAAATGATGAATAGATTTATGCAACTGACAACTGAGATGTCAACTGCTGGCATCAAAAATGATCTAAAAGATCTAAACTTTAGGCTTCTCAATACTCTTCCATCTTCATGGCAACAAACCCTAACTCTGTTAAAGCATACTGAGAAATTTCCTATGGATCTTGATCTGTTGATAGCCAAAATTAAGTCTGTTGAAATTGATGAAAGCTCAAGGAATAATGACAGAGCAGCTTCAATGTCTTAGTACAAATATGTTGCATCTCCAACTAGTACTGTGGAGAATGCCTTTATGGCTAAAAATGAGAGTTTACCAGGAGAAGAGGGTGATCTGTTTGTAGGAGGAGGGTTCTTTACAGATTCTTCATATACAAGTGTTCCTTTTTATGCAACACAACCATAACCTCAGTCTCCTCCTAAACCTCAAAGCTCTAAATCTCAAATTGAGACTCCATCTGTTAACTCTGCTAACACTAGCAAAGTTAAGGATGTCATTAACATCCTATTACAGGATGAAGAGTCCAAAACTGCTTTTACTGCTTTCATGGCTAGTTTTCAAGCATATCAGGGTAGTCATCTAACACAAGTGGATTTTGTTTTCCAGGACTTATTTGAGATGGACCTAGATGATGTAGAAGAAATGGATTTAAAATGGCAAATGGTGATGATTGCATACCGAACTCAAAAAAACTCCTATGTCAACAGAAACTACAAGCCAAGTGCTAACAAGACTGTAGGATTTGACAAGTCAAAATCAAGGTGTTTCAACTACAATAGTTATGGCCACTTTCAAGAGAATGCAAAGCTCCTAGAAACAAAGGAGGGAATGGCTAATCAAGTTCAAGCAATCAGAGGTTTCAATAATCATCTCAGAAGACATTCCAGAAACCATACCAAAGCTTACCAATGCCTGAACTGAAAGATGAATCTAAGTCATCTGAAGAGCCTAAGAAAGTTCTAGTTGTCAATACTAAAGATGGATATGATTGGAGTGTTTATGCTGAGCAGTTTACTGCTGATCTAATTTCTAATTTATCCCTTATTGTAGAAGTTCAAGGAGAAGATTGGTCAGAGGACAATGATCCAAAAGCTGAAGGGAATTCTTAGAATGAGGAGGAAGAATATGACTGGAGTGACAAGTCTGATCCTAAAGAGGATTCAGAAGAAGTTGCTTTAATGGCACAGTCAAATCAACCAAAGGTTGAAAAATCATCTTCTAACTCTGAGACCTCTCCTCCTAAATATCCTGAAATACCATCAGAAGTAAGAGAAAAACTATGCGTAAAATCTTGCTTTGAACATGTTGAATACTACAGAAATTACTCATACAAAATATGTGAAAAACTTAAGCAAGAGGAATTAATGCATAATAAACTCAAAAATGATCACAAAGTGTCAGATGAAAAGATCATTTCCTTACAAACTTCATGGAACAAAACTTTTAAAGAACTAGAAATAGCTTCAAAAAAACTTGAAGAAATGACCAAGAACTTAGAATAGGAGAAAATAGCACATGCTGCTACTCAAGTTGATCTTGCTAAAGTCAAAAGTTCCAAAACAATCGTGGAACAACTGGTAAGTGAAAGAAAGGATAAACAAAAAGATGGATTAGGTTTCACTCACGAACCAATGCCTGATTCTATAACTAACACTTTGCCAGAAAATTTTAATACGCATGATCACTCTCCTGAAAATGAGGCAAAACTCAAAGCTTTCCAAAACAAAAATAAGATTTCTGATAATGAAGAAGAGAAAGCTAATGTGGAAATCTTTAAAGAGAAAGATACTGAAAAAATCAAAAACGGTCATCCGGTTAAAGTCAAATCTTATGAACCAAGACCGAAAACAAGAAAATTTTTGTTCCAACAGAATCTGTCTTGGAGGAAGTAATCACTAAAAATGATAACCAAAACTCCAAAACCAAAGATAAAGCTAAACAAGAAGAAGTAACATCAGAAGATTCTAACTCATATGGTCTAAATAATCCTGAATTTATTAAACGGAAAAAGGACCAGAAAAAGAAAGAAAATGAAAAAGAATCTTCAACTGAAGATGTTCAATCTCAAGTAAAATCAAGTTCCACAAAATCAAGGAACCATAGAAGAAGAAGAAAAATGAATAAATCTAAAATAATCAAATTAAAGAAAATCAGACACAGACAACAAATCAAACAAATAAATTTAAACCAATAAAATTTGTGTCTGCCGGTATGTTAAACATGAATTCAATTCAAGATGTTAAGCAAACTCCTAATAACAAATCAACCTCTGATCTGAAAATAGGTTCAGATTCTAAGTCTTCCGCTATCGTTAAACGATTTGTATCTAAGGAAACAACGAATGAAGTTCATGTTCAAAAGACAAAACAAAATGTGCAAAAGAAAAATCTGTCAAATCAAAAACAAAATTTTTCAAATCAAAAACAACAGATTAACTTTTTGATGCCTAAACTTAAACAAGTATCAAATGTTGCATCAACATCAAAAGTTAATAAACAATTGTTCAAAACTCCACAGAGGTACTGTGAAATCTGTGACATGTACAATCACAAAACTTCTGAATGTTTTTTCAATAAATACTATCATATTTACAATATGAGAAATCATTCAACATCAGAGTGTTATTTCAATAAGTATTGTACCTACTATGATGAACGGACTCACAATACTAAAAATTGTTACTATCGAAAGAGTTCATCGAGGAAAGGATTTGCTACTTCACCAGTGAGCAAAGCTTATGTTAATCCTCAATATAAAAGAAATCAAAATGTTAGGTTTCAAAGATTAACAAACCAACCTTCTTTAGCTTTGAAATCTTTCAAAAGAAATGATTTGGTGAGACCAAAACAATACTTTAAAGATCAATTCATTCCAAGGTCTGTGAGAATGAATAATAAAAATTTTGAAAATAAAGGTTTTTCAAAAATTGGTCATTCAAAAGGTATGAAGTTTCTAAATAATCAAAAATTGGTAAATAATAACAGAATTGGTAAATTCATTAAAAATAAGCCTGATGTGAACAACTTCATTTCAAACAATTTACAATTGTTGATAAGTTTGGAAAACCCAAGACCATCTCGGCTTGGGTAGATAACTCAACTTAATTTCTTTGTCTTGTAGGTACGCTCGAGAAGGCCAATTAACACATGGTATGTGGATAGCGGGTGTAGCCGGCACATGACAGGCAATCATGTCTGTTACAAGACTTTAAGTTAAATGATGGTACGCATGTCGCCTTCGGTGGTGATGCAGGAGGAAAAATAATAGGAGAAGGAACAATATCCAATGGGATAATAAGCTTCAATAAAGTCAACTACTGTTCACAGTTGAACTTTAACTTGTTAAGCGTATCCCAAATTTGTAATAAATCCTATTCTATCCTTTTTGATGATTCTTATTGTTATATTTTGAAGCCTGGTTTTCAGATTAGCAAGGACTGCATGGTTGTTAAAGCTGTTAGGGATTGAGATGTATACAAACTGGATATGTCTCAAGTTGATCCATCTACAGAAACAACTTGCCTCATTGCTCAAGCTTCAAATGACAAAAGCCAGCTTTGGCATAGACGTCTCGAGCATTCCATCTTCAAGAATATGAACAAGCTTGTAGCAGGAAATCATGTTATCGGCCTTCCATCAAAGAAGTTTGCCACTACTAATCACTTCTCAGCATGTTTAAAAGGGAAACAGAACAGAGCGTCTTATAAGCCCAAGCAAATAAACTCAAATTCCAAACCCCTTCAGATGTTGCATATGGACCTTTTTGGACCAACCAATATGAAGAGTATTGGAAGAAAATCATATTGTTTAGTTATCATTGATGACTTTACAAGATTTTCATGGGTTTATTTTTTGAATGCTAAATCACGGCTGAATTATTATAAGAATTCATCATAAAAGTTGAAAATCAATTAGATCAAAAAGTAAAAATAATAACAAGTGATAATGGTATGGAATTTAAAAATGTAATGATTGACATGTTTTGTGCAGAAAAAGGAATTGCTCATCAGTTCAGTGCTCCCAAAACTCCATAACAAAATGGAGTTGCTGAAAGGAAGAACAGAACTTTGATTGAGGCTGCACGATCCATGTTATCAGATGCGAAAATTCCTATCACTTTCTGGGATGAAGCCATATCTACTGCGTGTTTTGTATAGAATCGTACTTTAATTGTGAAAGACAAACTGAAAACTCCTTACGAGTTGATGTTTGGCAGGAAACCAAACATAGATTTTCTTAAATCTTTTGGTTGTCCAGTTATGATTTTAAATTCAAGTGATCAGTTAAGAAAATTTGATGCAAAATCTGATGATCGATTTTTTGTTTGATATTCATCTGTTTCAAAAGCCTATCTAGTTTATAACTCTAGGACAAATGTTATACTTGAAACATTCAACGTTAAATTCCTTGAAAACTCTTTTCCATCAGTTTCAAATGGTCCAGCTTGGTTATTTGATTTAGATTCCTTGTCAAACTCTTTTCAATATAACTTGTTTGATCAATCTAACTTGCTTGATTCTATAGGTGAGAAGATAATTCAAGGAGATCTTGGTTCTTTCAGTGATGATTCAGATTCTGATGATATGGATGATGCAAGCCAAGACTATCCATTTTCTTTTTTGTCAAAGATTCAATAATTCAAGTTGATAATAATAATGATCTCTCTTAGCAAGATGAAGATCATTTCATTTCAGAAAATCAAGATGTTTCACAACCTATTCCTAATGATGGTATAGAAATTGTACAACCTGAGTCAGGAACGTCATCTATTTCTGGTGATGTAGTTGATACCAGTAATCTTGATTACTTCATCAACTCACCGACTCAAGTTCCAAATTTCAATGCACATTCTTCGAGCCTATTGCATCAGCTTTCCAACTTGAACCAAACCAATCTGGATGTTCATGTTTAAAGGAATGAAATTCCAACATCTCGTATCCACAGGAACCATCCAACATCTCAGATTATCGGTCCATTGAATGTGAGAACTACGAGGAGTAAAACAGAACAAGCAAATGTTTGTTTATACTCGTGTTTTCTTTCTCAAATTATTCCTAAAAACGTTATCGAAGAGTTAAAGGACAATAGTTGGCTTGAGGCTATGCAAGAAGAATTACTACAATTTCGCCAACAAGAAGTGTGGAATCCTATGGATTTACCTGAAGGAGAAAACGCCATAGGCACAAGATGGTTGTTCAGAAACAAAACTAATGATTGAAGAATCATTATTAGAAATAAAACAAGACTCGTTGCACAAGGATACACCCAAGAGGAAGGAATAGATTATAATGAAGTATTTGCTCCGGTTGCAAGAGTTGAATCAATTCTTGTCTTCCTGGCTTATGCATCATTCATGAAATTCAAAGTGTATCAAATAGATGTAAAAGGAGCATTCTTGTATGGACTGATCACCGATGATGTGTATGTAAAGCAACCTCCGGGTTTTGAAGATTCATAATATCCACATCATGTGTACAAGCTTAGCAAAGCTTTATATGGTCTACATCAAGCCCCTAGAATCTGGTATGAGACATTGTCACAATACTTAATCCAACATGGATAAACGAGAGGGAAAATCGATCCAACTTTGTTCATAAATAACGATGCTGATGATCTCTTATGTGTACAAGTGTATGTCGATGATATCATATTTGGTTCTACTAGTCCAAAATTGTGCAATGAATTTGAAGAAATATGAAGTCTCGATTCCAAATGAGTTCTATAGGATAAATCAATTTCTTTCTTGGACTTCAAGTCAAACAATCTGCAGATGGAATAAATCAAGAGAAGTTCGTTGACAAACTCTTGAAGAAATTTAAACTGCAAGATTTTTAGTCAATAAGGACTCCAGCTGACGTAAACACCAAGATTGAGCTTGATCCAAAAGAAAAATCTGTAGACCAAACTTTATACAGATCTATGATTGGTTCTTTGATGTATCTCATTGCATCTAGACCAGACATAATGTATGTTGTTTGTGTCTGTGCAAGGTATCAATTAGACCCAAAGGAATCTCACTTAATTGCTGTCAAACGCATATTCAGATATCTCAAAGGAAAACCGGCATTAGGGTTATGGTATCCTTATGAAGGAAACTTCGAGTTATATGGGTATACTGATAGTGATTATGGAGGATGTTATCAAGATAGAAAATCAACTACGGGTGGTTGTCAGTTTTTAGGACCCAGATTAGTCTCATGGCAATGTAAGAAACAAACAAATGTCCCCGTTTCAACCGCAGAAGCTGAGTACATAGCTGCTTCAGTAGGATGTTCTCAAATCCTTTGGTTACAAAACCAACTGTTGGATTACGGGTTCAACTTTCTTGAAACTCTAATTTACATTGATAACACTGCTGCTATGTTCATTACAACTAATCCTGTCCAAAATTCAAAAACAAAACATATCGAGATTCGATATCATTTTCTCAGAGATAACTCTGAAAAAGGTTTAATCATTTTGATTCAAATTGCTACTGAAAAATAGTTGGCTGACCTTTTTACTAATGCCTTCTTACCAGGACAATTTGAGTATTTGGTAAAGTCAATTGGTCTTGTTAACCACATTTAAAAACTAGTTTTTCAGTATTTCAGTAAATTGAGTCTAAATATGATCAGAATCCTTCCTTACCTGAATAGGACACAGCAAGTGAAACTGTTAAAGTTAATTGCCTGATTGTATTTTGTGTGTGTATATTTCTTAGAAAAAGCAAAACCAAATACAAAAATAGAAAACTGAAAAATCAAAAGATAAAGATATAAAACAAAAACTATAAAAATAGAGTTTTTATTGATTAATTCATTATTTAGGATGAATCTATCTTTGCAATATGTGAGAAATGATAGATACATTAGTTCAATCAGTTGAATACTTTGCTTATGACTAAAGTCTGACGTGATCAGATATGATGTGCAGGTAAGCTCATGTAATTATACTGAACAAGTAAACTCTTGTGCTTAAACTAAATAAATCATGCATTTGTGTTTGTCCATTTCAGTACCCATGAGTAGTATTGACTTCTCAAATTGATTGCTTGTAAAGTCATAAACTCACACCTGATGGTGATATAAATAACCATGAGATCTGTTTATATCATTAATTTAAAGCATCAATTCACTTCTCTGTTATGAGTCATCATAGACCTGAAGTGACGAGATATCCTTTGTTGTAAGTCATTACAGACCTGGATATTCTCACCTGATGCAAAAAGATGCCAATGTGCACAAACTAAACATGAGATCTGGTTATAAGTATATGTTGGGTTTTCAAGTTGAGAAAAGTGATTTCTTGCATATCTTGATGAGGGTTGAGCTCTCTAAGTCTAAGTGTGACTCACATAATGTCATATCTAATCGTACCTTAAGAAATCCAAGAGTTGAAAAAGTAAGTGTGCTGAGTACCTTGCCAAAAGCACTCATTTTCTATCCTTAGGTCTCGTGTCTCCTTTACTGCAGAAATGCTGACCTGGAACATACCTGATCAGGATCTATTCACTGTCTATGACTATCCATCATTTTTTTATTTCAATGTGCTGATCTTAACTGATATGATCTCACTGTAGACATTGATTCAATTGTAAATATTAGATTTTTATTCTGCTTTAATTTTGATTATTGCATGTTTTTCTGTATTAACAATTATTAGTATGCTCTTCATGTGACTTTCAAGAAACTTCTAAGTTTGTTAAACTTAAAAGTTTAGGGGGAGTAAAAAGAGTAAAAAGTAAAAATGTCTAAGGGAAAATAATTCAAATTTCAAAATATGAAAAATCAAAATTTTGTGTTTTGAATGGAAAGGATGAAGCTAAACAGTTCAAGCATGTGTGTGTTTGACATAATATAAAAATGAACCTGAAAAACATTTTAAAGTGGAAAAGCTTCTTGCAACAGTTTAATATGAGACTATTTGTTAAAAAATAGAGACTAAAATGACGGAAAATTAATTTTGAATAATTAAAACAAATATAAAAAGGTCAAAATATAAAAAATAAAAATAAAATAAAAATAATGTATATAAAAAATTTAAAATGTCAAAAGTTCAAAATTGAGGGTCTATTATGAAAATTTGGGTGAAAATCAAAAAAAAAATTTGAGAAAGTGTTTAAATATTAGTATATGAACAGTACTAATATGTCTAAATAGTGTACAGGTGGAAGACTTGAAAATTACAAGTGTTAGATTCATGAAAGTCATCACATGCGCCTAAACAGTGTTCAAAAGTCCAAAAGTAGGAGCATGATGAATTTTCAGAATTTGTACAAGTGTTGGACGTTTCAGACAACCGCATGCGTGTAAACAGCTGTCATGCGTCTAGTCAATTGTCATAAGGCTGAATTTTGGTCAAGTGTTGGGCGTTTTAGCTAAACTCATGCGCCTACACAGTACCCAGACTTTCAAGAATTGGGCGTATCAAGTGAAAAATACCAAGTGTTGGGCGTTTCAGCTAGACCCATGCGCTTGAACAGTGCAAAAGCGCCTAAACAGTGCTTATGCGTCTGAACAGTGCTCATGCGCCTAACCTAATGCGCACAAACAGTGCTCATGTGCCTAAATACTTAGTGTAAAAATTAACCTCATGCGCACAAACAGTGCTCATGCGCCTAAAAGTTTCACTTAGTATAAATACAACACTTTGTTATTTCAGTCGATTCATTCACTCAAAACCCCTGTTCACTCACACCCGACTCTCGATTGACTCTCATTCTATGATTTCGATTGATTTATGTTCAAATCTTAAGTTCGATAGTGAGGATTACTGATTATAAACATGGCTGAATTAAAGTTTGAACCAAAGCATAATGTGGCTGCTTTTCTTAATGAAGATGTTCGAGAAGCCACTGTATATGAAGAGATCATTAGATTTTTACTAAGGACTAAATATGTATATGCTATGTGTTATCAACCAGTGATCTATTCTAGTCTAATCAAAAAGTTTTGGTCCACTGCGACTGTTGAAATTAATGATGAAGGAAGAAAAGTTTTGAGAGGATTCATTACAAATGATAGAATGATTGAGATTTCTAAGGAGTCTATAAGAGAAGCACTAAGATTAGGACATAATGATGAACAAGACTTAGCAGAACTGTCCTATAATGAATGCAAAGAAACATTTCTTGCTATAGGTCACCCCGACCACTTTCCTAAGAAACAATTTTTCAGAGCTAGAGTGTTTAATAATTGGAAGCTGATATGCTATATCTTTCAACACTTCATGTCTAAGAGAAGTGCTAGATGGAATTCATTTCCACTAGACATTGCATCTCCAATTGTTGCTCTTACAACAAATAGAAGATTTAACATGGCAAGATGGATTATGAATGGATTTATTTTCAACCATGAAAAGGGTATTAGAAAATAGTATCTTATGTACCCAAGGTTTCTACAGATGATTATAAATTAAGCAAATCCTTATTTTTATGCTTATGGAGTCAATGGAGAAGTGTTATTGTTGGAACACATGAATGAGATGACATATAAAAAGTTGGCCATGGTAACTGGTGCTCAGAACATTCCATTGTTTGACTACATAAGAAATGTGGCAAATGATGAAGTGGATATTACTTTAGATCACTTTTATTTGACTGAAGATGAGCCAGTTGACCCAAATGATCTTATAGAAGAAATACATCAAGAACCATCTGATGATGATGAAGATAATGATGATGATGATGAAAATTCAAGTTCTTCTGATGATAATGATGATGACAATAATAAAGGTGGAAATGATGATGACATGGAAGTTATTCATGAAGAAGGGCATGAAGCTGATCAAGCTAATGAAGAAGTTATTAAAGAAAGTGAAGATGTCAATGAATTAAATCAAGCTGATGATGTTCTTAATGAAAGTCAAACTGTTAAGGAAATTGCAGAAATGATTGAAGAAATGATTGGAATAGAAGAACATGTTGATGTTAATGAAAATGTTAAAGAGTTTGAAGTATTTGAAGCTGAAATACATACTGAGTTTGTAAGTTTGTCTCAACAAGATACTCAGGTGACTGAAGAAACTAATTTTCAGCAGATCATTGATGAATTTAAAGAAGAAAATTCTAAGCAAGTGAAGCTTATTGATGAACTGAAAGAAGAAAATGTTAAGTTGAAAGAAGAGTTGCAAAAGAAAGATAAAATGATTGCTGAACTTGAAAAGGATAAAGAAGCAAATGTACAAAGTTTTGAAGTTATGCTTAGAGATTATGATATCATGGAAGAAAAATTCAAGAAGTTGAAAGAGAGCCATGATTTATTGGAAGAAGAATTTGAGAAAATGAAAGAAAGTGCAAAATCTCCAACTCCTAAATTGATTATTAATTCTTGTGTTATTCCTGTTGATTTGGAAAAGACATCTATTTTAGATAAAGGAAAAAGGAAAATTGATGACATTGATGTTTTAGTTTTACCTGAATCATCAACAAAGGTGCAAAAGATTTTTGATGAACCTGCAAGGGAAGAAGAAGAAGAGTATGATATTCAAGAAACCATAGGAGCTCTTGATGATATAGAAGCTGAATATGGTGATGATTGGTATGATGAGGTACTTGAAGATGAGGATTTAGTTTAAGCAAATGCTGATGAAAGTTGTTTACCAATTGAGAGAATTCAAGAAGCTATACCTGTATACATTGAAGATAGGTATATCTATTTAATCAGGATGAAGTATAACATAGTATTTCTAGATAGATTGACTGTATCTCAAATTAATGAAGAGTTTGAGAAGTGCATAGCTGATGAATCCAGTGCACTAATAGATCCAAATAAAATTATTATTGAACATGGTGAATGGAATCCTATCAGTGAAAGTATCAATGTTGATGATATTCCAACTTCTGAGTTGCACCATCCAAACCCTGATGATATGAATGTTACAGCATTCAGAACGTGGTTACAGTCTCGAAATTATCCACGAAAGAAACTTAATCGATTACAAGTTGAGTCATTAAGGAACTTAGTGAGAAGTTTCCAAGCCACTGAAAGACAAACAAATAAAATGATTGTGCTAGACATGGACAATCCTCAATACTTAGAAATCACAAAATACACGAGGATTCTGAAACCTCAAGAAATTCAGTCTATGACTATGAAGAGCACAGTGTATGAACGAAGAAAGGAGCTTGTGAAAATGTTTCTAGAGACTGAAAGGCAAGTTTATCAAGTCTCAATAGAACAAAAGCAATTATGGAACAAAGCGCGTTCAGCGGGAGATCTGGTACGTAATGTATTGCAGAAAGAGCAATCTATTTCAGAGCTACTAAATGCTATGATTGTACCTAATACAACTAAAGAAGTGAGAATTGTGGCATGGAAATATGATGAGATTTTCGACGCATTTTTAATCAAAAGAGTAAATGCAATCTGTGACGTTTATTATTTTTTCTCAAGTATTATTAAACTTCCTGTTCAAGATCTCAAGGAGTTGAACAAACTGTCATTGATTAATCCATCTAAAGCTAAGCATGGAGAAAACTTTGTGCAATTGTTAAATAGAAGAATAACTCGGATGAGTTCATTTTTACAAATGAGGTGTGATCAGGAGGATAAGGAATACTTTTAATCAATGAAGAAGAAGAGAAAAGGCGTTGAGAAAGATATTGGAAAAGAAAAGTTTTTAGACACATTCAGTGATCAATACTTTGAAAAAGTAACAAATCCAGGACTTAAAGTCACTGATGGATTACAACAATCAAAACCAATCTTGAGGTGGTTTTATAATGCCGATATATTTGAGCTGAAATTAGTTAGAGATTTGAATGATTGGAATCATGATATGATTTCTTTATTTGGTGTTTTCGAGTTGAAACTTTTGCATCCCAGTTACATCTCATTCTTGTCTATACAGAAATTTGAAAAAGTTGTTCCAGAAACGGCTGAAAATGATAAGAAGTATTTTGTGTCGATTATTAAAGTAATAAATGCGGCAATGGAAAGGATATCTCTAAGGAAAGCCTTGGCATATGCTAACATTGTGAAGAAGGATATTAAAGAGATAGAGTTCATGAGGATATCTAGCAAAGGGGTTTTAGAAATTCATTGTAAATATAACTCAAACCCAATAGAATTTTATGCTAACATGGATATTGCTGGTCTATCAAAGGAAACTTTGAAAGTAATGAATAGAATGGAGATAAAGACGAATGAAGCTAAACCGGAGCAAGGCATCGTAGCTAGAAAGTTCAAGTCGGCTATTGCTAAAGCTTTGAGGGAATAAGAACTTTATAGGGAGAAGCCAGTATTCAAGATTAAAGAAGAGCCTGAAGACTTCTTTGAGTTATGAAGACTGAAGACAAAGAAAAAACATGGAGACTGAAGATAAAGACAAAGAATGAAGATTGAAGAAGATCAATGATTAAAGATAGAAGATATGAAGACAGAAGATTGATTTTGAAGACCGAAGAGAATGTCAATCTTAGGGGGAGTATTGTAGATGCTTCTTAAAGATTAACATTTAGTCTTTATTAGTCTTTGTATAGTTTTTGTCATAGTTTAGGGACTATTTTGTAAATATTTGTTCTTTTTGTATTGATAGTATAAATTTAGATAAGGTATGTGTCGGTAAGCAACTTAGAATATCTTAGAACGAATTGTAACTGTTTTCTTTCTACACTTGTACTTTCTATGCATTCTATCAATGAAACTATGAATTTTTGTGATATGTTTGATTAGATTTGATTACATGTGTTTGTTTTATTGAAATGTATCATGATATCATCACAGATTGATCCATTTTGATCCAATCACATAATGTTTTTCGAAGACAACTTGAAATCTTCCGAAAGAAAATATGTTTGGAAAAATTTTCAAAAATCTAAGGAATATCATTTTATAGAATATCTTCTAACATAAACTGGGATTATGAAGGTGATAAAATAGACAAGTTAGGACACACATGTTTTAGAAATAAATTTGATCTAAGTTTAAGAAAATTTACTCAAAGTTAACCATCCCAATAGCTAATAAAAGATATTTGAATCTCTGTTTATCAAAAGCTTTAGTGAACAGATCGGCATATTGTTCATTTGTGTTAACTTTGACTAGATTGATTAATCCCTTCTCAAAATTATCTCTAATCAAATGATACTTGATGTTGATGTCTTTTTTCTTTGAGTGCTGCACATGATTCTCGGTAATAGAGATAGCACTGTTGTTGTATAAGTGAATGGGAGTCTCTTTCAAGTTGAATCCATAGTCCAGCATCTGATTCTGAATTCAAAGCACTTGAGCATAGCAGCTTGCAGTAGCAATGTGTTCAGCTTTAGCAGTTGATGCAGACACATAGGATTGTTTCTTGCATTGCCAAGGGACCATCCTTCCACCAAGGAATTGACATCTCCTTGATGCAGAATTCTTTGAATACCAAAAGCCAAGCTTGGGAGTACCTTTGAGATATCTAAGAATCCTCTTGACAGCAAGCAGGTGTGACATCTTTGGGTTAGCTTGATATCTTGCACAGATGCACGAGGCAAACATGATATTAGGCTTGCTTGCCATGGATTACATAAGAGACCCAATCATATCCCTATAGAGATATTCATCCACACACTCCCCCTCAAGATCAGGTCTAAGGGAGTGGTTTCTAGCTATGGGTGTCTTTTCAACCATACAATCAGTCATGTTGAATCTTGTAAGTATGTCTTGTACATACTTTGACTGACTTATGAAGATGCCATTGTCAACTTGCTTCACTTGAATTCTTAGAAAGAAATTGAGTTCCCCCATGGCACTCATTTCAAATCTATTCTTCATTAGCTTCTCAAAGTCTTTGTAGAGCTTTGAATTAGTTGACCCGAAGATAATGTCATCTACATATACTTGAACCAGCATTAAGTCATTCCTTGTTCCTTTGATGAAGAGAGTTCCATCTATAGTACCCCTCTTTTAGCCCTCTTATAGCCATGTTGACAGAGATACTGAGATTGTGTCTTATACCACTTTCTTGGAGCTTGGTGCGGCCCATAAAGAGCTTTATCAAGCTTGCAGACATAATCAGGATGATCTTGGTCTGCAAAGCTAGGTGGTTGTTTGACATACACTTCTTCATCAATCACCCCATATAAGAAAGCACATTTGACATCAAGCTGGTAGACCTTGAAATCTTTGGATGCAGCAAAAGGCAGTAATATTCTTACAGCTTCAAGTCCTGCCACAAGAGCAAAAACATCAGTGTAATCAATTCCCTCTTCTTGTGTGTATCCTTGAACAACTTGTCTGGCCTTATTCTTGATGACAAGTCCTCTTTCATCCTTCTTGTTTCAAAAAACCCACTTCATTCCTATGGTAGTCTTCTCTTGAGGAAGAGGAAATAGGTTCCAAACCTTTTGCCTTTTGAATTGAAGCAGCTCGTCTTGCATTGCTTCAACCTAACTTCCATCCTTTAAAGCCTCATCAAATTTTTTGAGCTCTATCTGGGACAAAAAGCAAGAGTATAGACAAGCATTTTTGTCATGGGTTTGTGCTCTTGTTCTCACCCCTGTATCAATATTTTCAATGATATTTGTGGTGGGGTGTGACTTGTGGATCCTGAGTTGAGGAATCATAGCAAGTTGATTAGAAAGATCTAAATTTGAGAAATTCAGATATGGCAATGGAGTGTCACCCACCATATCAGCACACTTATCAAGAGATGCATGATCCAATGAGTGTGTGACATCATTTATGTTGTCTTCTATGGAGTGTTTATCAGCATCAAGAAATTCTTAATCACTATCACCACCTCCATTTCCTCCTTCATTCAAAGCTCCTTCACCTGAGTTTTGAGCCTCTAAGCTGGAATTTGTAGGCATCCCAGATGTATCAGCTGAATTTGTCATGTTTATGCTAATAGGATCTTCATTTGCAGGATTAGTTTCCAGTGGAGCTGATGTAGTATTCTTTCTTGGTCTTATCAGCTCAAATCTTGGGTCATGATATCCTGTTAATAAGTTACTTGAAGATTCTAAAACATTCTTACAAGATATGTTAAAACATTTATTAACTAAATCAAGATCAAACAATCAATCAGGACCAGAACTTTCACACTAGGAGTGTGCACATTGAAGGTCACATTGGGTGACTCCTCAACCATTCTAGTTCGGAGATTGTATACTCTATAAGCCTTATCTTGGGAAGAGTATCCAATGAAGTGTCCATCATCTGATTTCTCAGCGAATTCGGATACTTTATCTTTTGTATTCAAGATGGTGCAAGGACATTCAAATAACCTGAGGAAACCAATAAATGGTCTCCTTTTGTGCCACAGCTCATAAGGAGTCTTACCATGAGTCTTAACCACTAAAACTATGTTCTGCATATGGCAGGCTGTGTTGACTGCCTCTGCCTAGAAGATGATGGGTAGTTTAGAGTCAGACAACATGGTTCTTTCAACCTCAATAAGTGTCCTATTTCTCCTCTCAGCAACACCATTCTACTGAGGATTCCTGTTGGACTCAACAAGTGCATTAAAAGGATAATGCTTTCCATAATCAAACATAATGTGTTCTAACATTCAAACAATCATTACTAACACATTAGTATCATTAACACTCTTAACAAACACTAATATTGCTTAAATTACTTTTTTAAGTTCGTAGATAAAAAGGAATTTTTGCTTAAGTGTCGGCAGCGAATGAAGAGCTTTCCACAGCGGACGTCTAAGAGGATGCAGTGGATGAAGATAAAGTCCAAGTGCCCGCGGCGGATGAAGACTTCCCACAGTGGATGAACAACAAATAGCGGATGCCAAGTCCACAGCTGATGGACTGTCTACAGCGGATTTTCATCCATAGCGGACAACATAAAATGCAAACACCCCAAGTGTTCACAGCCGACAACATCCAAGGCACAGCGGACAAGTTATCTGACTTCCACAGTGGACATCTTAACATCTACAGCAAACAGCTAATCATCCACAGTGGATAGCTTATTGACTTAGGATTTTTATGTAATTTTCTTTTACCTAAGGGTAGTTTAGTAATTGTATATAGCTTTGTGTATAGGCTACAAATAGCATACTATCCTAATCCTTTGTAAGCGTTTGAACAATCAATACAATCAAGCAGTTATTATCATTCAAGCATTCAATCACTAGCAATCATACACGCACATACACGCACTAATATCATAGCATTAATCATGGGTTTTCGCACCATGATTATTGTTTTTTAAATACAAGTATAACAATCTGTTGTTATATTGTTGTTTGAGAGATTTGAAAAGATCCTTGGGGGAATCAACCTGTTTATGTTCTAAATTGTTGTTTAAGTTCATAAACACCCTACTGATTTATTGATTTCATCAGGTGGTATCAGAGCCTTGGCTCAAATCATACAGTGATTTTCGATCCTCTCATTCAACAACATGATATCTGTGGTTCATTAGCTTCAAAACATACATATTCGAGCTGAAAATCATCACAAACACCTTCTTCTACTTTAAACATTCATCAAATGTTCAAAACATGATTGAATAATCTGTTTTTGTTCATTTTACAGAAGATTTTGTGTGTTTAAAGCTCAAAACATCATTCATACACGATTTTCAAATGTGTTCATCACAAAACTCGCTAAAAATCTCATCGGTTTTTTAAGGGTTTTCATATTAAACAATACATGGATATTGTTCTATCCAGCTTTCATCAAACTAACACTCCCTTGAATACTTTGAATATGTTCATTGTATTTAAACATCACATTTGAGTTGTTTTTCACTCAAAACAGGCGATTGATATTCTACAAACAACAAACCGATTGTTGTTTTTGTTGAAATTGTTTCTCCCGCCAACAAAACCTAGGATAAACCCTAGTTTTTTAATCATTCATAACCTTAATAATCTCCGGTGATTGGGTTGGTTCATCATCAAAATCAAAGAAGAAACACAATCTTCTTTTGAATTTTTTTGAAAAAGTTACTTTTTGATCCAAAAAGTTAACTGTTAAAATCATTTTCCTATGTTTTTAGAGTTTTGACTTTCATTGACGGACATCATTAAAAGTGACATTCCCTAATAGAATATTTCTTTCTTTTTACCGAGATTTAAAAGTGACATCATTAGACATTAATTAATTAATTAATTAATTTCCTTTTATTCGGTAAATCTAATTAAAAAAGGGTTTATCATTAACAAACAAACCCTAGTGACTTTACGATAAAGACAAATTTAGCACCGAGCTAAAATTAACAAACAAATTTGACTTAAACTGTTAAGTTAAAGTTAACAAACATGTCTAATGAACTTTCAGGAATGAATAGTGGTCTTAAACCACAAAGACTCAAGAAAAAAGTTGACTTTAAACAGTGGAAAATAATGTTCAGAAATTGAAAAAATTTCCAAGACGCGAACCTATGGACTTCTATAACCGAGGGACCATTCATACATTTGACTCTTGGGCCTGGTTAGAACATACAGAAACCAGTAAGCTTGAAAAGCGTAGCTGGTGATGACCACAAGAAGGTCAAAACATACATGAAAGCATATAGCATATTGGCAATGACTTTGCCATTTGAAATTTTAACACGGGTTGAAAATTTCAAAACAACACATAAACTATGGAAGGTGCTTCACACAATGTGTGAAGGAAGTGAGGAAATCAGGGAAATCAAGAAAGAAAAATTGAGGACCCAGTATGAAACCTTCCACCATGTTTAGGGAGAATCCATGTGGAGATCAATAAGAAGATGTTGCACACACTTCTAGAGAGCTGGACTCAACCAGTCTCTTTAATGAAAGCAACATTGGATCTTGAAGCATTGTCTCTAGATGCTCTAGTTGCTAAAGTTGAAGCATTAGAACTAGATGAAAGATCCAGGAATAACAGCACAATCAGACACGTAGAATCCTATAAGTTCAAGGAACTACAACAAACAGACAGTGCATCTTTGACATGCACTGGAGAAGATGAAGATGAGGAATTTTTAGATTCAAGTAAAACATCCTTCTCTCTGCCACAGAATCATCTAGTACCAAACAGGAGTCTAAAAAAACTAGTGTACTTGCTTCCCATGAAGCCACACCACAAAGCAAACATAATCCTCACACATCCAGTTCTAGCAAACATAAGTTCAAGGAACTACAACAAACAGACAGTGCATTTTTGACATGCACTGGAGAAGATGAAGATGAGAAATTTTTAGATTCAAGTGAAACATCCTTCTTCTCTGCCACAGAATCATCCAATGCCAAACAAAAGTCTAAAAATACTGGTGTACATGCTTCCCATGAAGCCACACCACAAAGAAAACATAATCCTCACACATCCAGTTCTAGCAAACAACAACAGCCAAAGAATCAAAACATACACAAATTTGAGAAATCCATGGATGATGTTGGATCATATGAGGATGGTGCAACCAAAATAACACTTAGAACATTTTGAAGTACAATTGAAGAAGTCTTCCAAAGACAAAGCTGCTCTTCCGAAGACGAGTTGAAGATCTTCCGAAGCTTAAATATGAAGAACTTCCGAAGGGAAAACTAAGTCTTCCGAGACTAAGTAGTTTTCCTTCTGAAGTATATGAAGAACTTCCGAAGATAGAATCAAGTCTTCCGAGACCAAGTAAATCTCCTTCCGAAGTATTCACACTTAGAAGATCCAAGATAAAGTCTTCCGAAGAATGAAGTCATGAAGACTTAAAGAAGACTCGGAAGAAGTGGATTCTTCTGAAGTATATAGCCTTGGATGAACTTATTCTTCGAAAGCCATTTGCCTTTGGAAGAATCAACTATGAACCAGTGGACATAAGTATGGGTTGTCTGACATCCGCTACCAACTCTTAAATACTACATGATGCTTTCTCACGCCCATGTAGTTGACCATACTTTAATCCGCTATTCATCTTTTATCAGTTAGTACAGTTACCATTCTTAGTTGGTGACAAAAGGTAAGTCATGGAAATGTCATGACTACCTAATCTAGGATAGTATTTTATCTTAGATGCTTTACTTCTAGCAATGTAGTATTTGTCTTGGGGTAAACTCCAACTGGTTATCCAAGTATAACTGGCTGTAGATAGTAGTATATATATTCTCATTGTAACTTAAGTAACATGCTTGTAAGAGTCTTGTAATACTGAGTTAAGAAGTAATATATACAAGTATCTTGAAAACCATTCTTGTGTTCATTAACTTATTATATTATTGTCAACTTAGTTAGAGATTCTGCTTCATCAACCGAGTGAGACTTTGTGAGTTTGTGAGATTAAAACTTGTGTTGAGAGACCAACGCCGATCCTGCAATTTGTATCAAAGCTTTTTAGGCTCTTGATTGTGAGATCTTACCATCACAAATCAGCCTTGTTTCTTCACACTTACTCACTTCACTCAAATGGCTCTTAACATATTGTGAGATCTTACATATTAATGGTTTCATCAAGTATCAAGACAGCCGCATGTGATCTTTCACTCATGGTCCTTACAAGCCAAAAGTGGTGGCCCCAGCTGGTAATGGCACCATGATTGAGAAAGCAGACTACTCTGATGAAGACTTCAAGAAGATGGACATCAAAGACAAAGCCATGACCTTGTTGTTCACTACTATACCAAACTCCATATAGGTAGGCTTTTAGCAATGCGAGACTACCAAAGAACTATTCGATGCTTTGATGCTGATGTACTCTCGCTCCGCTGAATCAAATGAAAACAAGAAGGATATGCTGAAGCAGAAGTTTGAGAACTTCACATATGTTGTTGGTTAGACCTTGAGCCAATAATACTTTAGGTATATGGACTTGATCACATCTCTTCAGACTATATGAGTGGCCCTTGAGAAAAGAGACATAATTAGAAAATTCATGAGTGCACTTCCTCATGAGTAGACTTGTTACAGTGTCTCTATTAAGAGAACTGAAAATCTTAACACTCTCACTATGGCTGAACTATATGGAATCCTTGATGGATACCGTATGGAGATGGAGACTCAGAAGAGCCGCCAAATGAACAGACCCTCAAATCCTACAGTTAACAATGCTCTACATGTTGCTGAAGGATCAAGAACTCCCTAGCCTCAGTTGTACCTGAACTACTCCCAGCAGCCATCATCCTCTTCTGGGCCATATATCACTTTCACTAAGACACCCAAGTCTCAACAGGCTCAACATACTCCCTTCCAGGTAGTTGTGCTTTTGTTTCAGGGAGTGAGCACTCTAGAGATTTTCAATTCTATTTTGATGATCTAGAGTGCTTTTGCCAAGATGATATTGAATATATGGACATTGTCCAGGAAATGGCTCTTTTAACCTGCAGAGCAAATAAGTTTTTTAAAAGAACCGGAAGGCAGTTCCCATAGAACGCAGCTAATAGCAAATTCGGGTTTGATAAGAGCAAGGCCAAGTGCTACAACTGTAACCAGCTTGGACACTTTGCTAGGGAATGTAAAGCTCCAAGATCTAATCCTGGAGCAGCTCAAGCCTCTGAACATCCTACTACCTCAAAGGCTGCAACCAAACCTACTAAGCCACAAACTGCAACTGTTGCTAAAGAGGTTGACTGGAGCTTTATGGTGTAGGATTTCACCCCTGCTCAAGCTCTCATGGCTGGAACTGAAGATAGCAAGGTATTTGAACATCTCTGTACCCCATACTGTATTGCTAAGGTTAAATTATATCAGGACTACAACATGGAAATTAGATCTGATATTAATTCCTTGAATTTCCTAAAATCTGATTTTAAGAGAACAAAATCTGACTACAAATTCAAAATAGAAGAGTTAGAGAAAACTGTATCGTCTTTAAAACATGAACATACCAACTACAGGACTTAAATAAAAGGAATAGCTAAGGCTAAAGCAGAGAAGTATGCTATTCAAGAGCATAACTTCAATACCATCATTGCATCATCATCCCACTCCAAGGTATGCTACCAACACAAAAGTGGGTTGGGATCTAATGAAATTGCTCCACCATACTCTCTTGTGTCTGTTAGATAGCCAAGATGTGGTACTGATGAGCAAGAGGTTCCAACTACTGACCCACTACCTAGTGAGCAGAAGAATGATGCAACGATGGTAACCACCACAGGAAAATATAAGGTTGAAAACCTCATCTTCACCAATGATCAACCCTTGACCATTAAAGCAAGAAAGAAAAAGATCCAGGCAGCAAGAAAAACTGCCAAGAAGGTGGCTGAGACCAAGATGAAGATAGACCCAAGACAAAAGTGTGTATTCATCTCAGCCGGATTCCAAGTGGTTGGAAGTTTTGATTCAGGAAAAGAGTGTAGTACCAACACTCCTACCCAGTTGAAGGATGAAAAATTGAAGGGAAAGGCTGTTGAAGAAGAGAAGAAATACAAGAAACAACAGCCCACATGTCCCACCAAGAGTAACATTGAGTGCATAATTTATGGTCTGCATAACCACATGGCAAAAGATTGTTACTACAATCCTACAAGCACACATTATGCAACCAATGTTAAGAAAAAAGGAGTCAAGGATGGTTTCACATTTGGACCTTACCATATGGTCCAAGTGTTAAGGAAAGGAAAGCTTGTTTCCAAAGCCAAGTTGCTTTCGGAAGAAACTCATTCTTCTGAAAGGAAAATAGCTTCGGAAGACAGGCCAAAAAAACAAACAAAGGAACAAAAGGAATCCTTTGAAACCTTCCGAGAAAAAGGATGCTTCAGAAGAAAAGGTGGTGAAAATCTCTTCCGAGAAGTAAGAAGCCTCGGAAGAAGGTCATGTTGCTCAAGCCTCTTCAGGCTCATCTACATTGATCAACCAAAGGATGGAGGGGAAGATCAGAAAAGATGTTGCAGCCCAAACCTCTTCTTCACAAACTACAATTGAACCTACATGCATACAATTTGGTTCAGTTATATCATCTACATTAGAAGAACCCAAGACCAACAAGGCTTGGGTTTCCAATTGTAACTAATCATTTCACCTTTGTGCAAGGACATCCACATGACAAGAATAAATATGTCTGGATTGTGGACAGTGAATGCTCCAGGCACATGACTGGGAACAGATCTCTCCTATAACAATTTAAACATTTTGATGGAGGTCCTGTTCAGTTTGGAGGTGAAGCCGGAGGATACAGTTCTGGTAGAGGTGGTGTATCAAATGGTAAGTTTAATATTGAAAAAGAAAACTTTGTCAAACACCTTGAACACAATCTCTTGAGTGTTTCTCACTTCTGTAATCAAAAGCACCAAATGCTTTTTACAGAACATGAGTGCATTATCCTCAAGCCTAGGATAACAATTCCTCAAGAATTGGTGCTTTTTAGATCTCCCAGGAAAGGGGATGTGTACATCATATGAAGAATGCTTCCTTACTGGGTGAAGTATCATGCTTTCTTTCCAAAGCCAATGGTTATGTGTCAACTCTTTGGCATAAAAGAATGTGCCATGTTAATTTTTAAACCATGAATAAACTGGTTAAAAATAATTTGGTACATGGTGTGCCTAAAAAGGAGTTTCTGTAAAGATAACTGTGTTGCTTGCCTGAAAGGAAAGCAACACAGGGCTACTCACAAATCAAAAAAGGTTAACTCCATCACCACTTTATTACACTTATTGCACATAGATCTTTTTGGTCCCACAAGTATAATGAGCATTGAAAGGAAATCATATTGCCTTGTGATTGTTGATAATTTTACAAGATTTATATGGGTATTCTTTTTAAGAACTAAAGATGAAACATCTGAAACTTTAAAATCTTTTATTCTTAAAATTGAAAATCAAAAGGATCACAAGGTAAATATCATTAGAACTGATCAAGGGACTGAGTTTAAGAATCAAGTTTTTGACTTATTTTGTGACTCAAAAGGGATTGACAGACAATATAGTGCTCCTAGAACTCCTCAACAGAATGGTGTTGCTGAGAGGAGGAAAAGGACACTTATTGAGGCTACACGAACTATGTTAGCTGATTCAAAGCTGGCTCTAACTTTCTGGGTAGAGGCAGTCACCACTGCATGCTATGTGCAGAACACGGTTCTCATTGTTAAACCCCATGGAAAGACCCCTTATGAGTTATGGAACAAGAGGCCATTGTTCATTGCCTTTCTTAGGTCTTTTGGCAGCAGGTGTACCATATTTAACACAAAAGACAATTTAGCAAATTTTGCTGAAAAGTTGGAGGATGCTATCTTTGTTGGATATTCCTCAACCTCATTGCTTATAGAGTATATAACAATAAAAATCAACAATTTGATTGATGAGCACGCTCCTAGTGTTAAGGGGAATGGCACTGATCATATCTTCAATTTACAATTGTTTCCAAACTATTCTAAACCATATTTTGAGGATGTTTCAGCTAGAATAGGAACTCAAAGTGACCCTTATGAAGATCAACTATTTGAGTTACCCAGACCTATTCCAAGTTCTCTAAGACGAATTGAAGAACATGCTCCCATTACTGGAAGTCCTAAAAGCTTGAACATCTCAGGAAGTAATAGAGCTTCAACAAGTTGTCAGCCAACTGAGCCTCGTAACTCAACAGTTGACAACTCAGGTACTCAACACCAAGCTGATAAAGATAGTAATCTGGAGGAACAGGCAACTGTTGGTACTACTTCTTAGCAAAATATCATTGATGCTGTCACACATTCATTGAATCAGTCCTCATTGAATGAGTGTGAGACATCAGCTGGTCATGGTGTTCAAAATCCTAAGCAGAACTTGTTAAACCTGGATCTTTCTATGCAACTAGATTTAATTCCCAGGCTCAACATACACAACACTCATCCAGTTGAAAACATCATTGGGGATGTCTCAGAAGGCATGAGAACAAGAAGTCAGATCCATAATGGGAATGTCTGTTTATACTCATGCTTTCTATCTTAAATGGAACCAAAGAATGTGGAAGAAGCCCTCAAGGACAACAATTGGGTTGTAGCTATGCAAGAGGAATTGCTTCAATTCAAGAGGCTGAAGGTATGGAACCTGTATCTATTGCCACCTGGCAAAGTCCCCATTGGCACCAAGTGGATGTTCAGAAATAAGAAAGATGATAGAGGTTTGATCATCAAGAACTAGGCAAGACTTATTGTTCAAGGATACACACATGAGAAGGGCATAGATTACACTGATGTCTTTGCACCTATTGTAAGACTTGAGGTTGTAAGAATCTTCCTTGCTTTTGCAGCATCCAAGAACGTCACTGTCTATCAACTTGATGTCAAATGTGCATTCTTATATTGGGAGATTGATAGAGAAGTCTATGTGTGTTAGCCACCTGGATTTGAAGACTCACAGCACTCCAACTATGTGTGTTAACTGGATAAAGCTCTTTATGGGTTGCATCAAGCACCAAGGCTATGGTATGAGACCCTTTCTCAGTTTCTTCTCAGGAATGGCTACACCAGAGGCACCATAGATAAGCCAATTTTTATATAGAAGTCTAGAAAGGACATGCTGCTTGTTTACATCTATGTTGATGACATCATATTTGGTTCTTCAAATGACCAAATATGTAAAGACTTTGAAAGCATAATGAAGTAGAAATTTGAGATGAGTTCAATAGGGAGGATAAGTGAAGCAGATGGAAGAAGGGTTCTTCATTAATCAGTCTAAGTATGTCAAGGACATCTTAGAGAGATTTGAGATGAAAGATTATAAGTCGGCCAAGACACCCATACCCAGAATCACAATCTTTGTTCTGATTTCAAGGGTGAGGATACTGATCAGCATCAGTACAGGGTGATTATTGGATCTTTGATGTATCTCACTACAAGTAGACCTGATATCATGTTGGCAACATGCATCTGCGTATGATATCAGGTTGCACCAAAGGTGTCTCACATAATTGCTTCCAAGAGAATTCTTAGATACCTTAAAGGAGCTCGCAAAATGGGTCTCTGGTATCCTAAGAATAAGGACTTCAATCTCTATGGGTACACTGACAGTGATTATAGTGGCTGTAACATCAACAAGAAATCCACATCCGGTGGATGTCAATTTCTTGGTGGAAGGATCATCTCCTGGAAATGCAAGAAGCAATCATGAGTCTCTACATCAACTGTTAAAGCTAAATACATTACTGCTGCAAACTGCTGTGCTAACCTGCTATGGATTCAGAATCAGGTGCTAGACTATGGTTTCAACTTCATGAAGACTCCTATCCATAAAGACAACCAGAGCACTATTTCTATCACAGAAAATCTGATCAAGCACTCCAAGACAAAGCATATTGACATCAAGTATCATCTCATAAGATATATTCATGAGAAAAATCTAATCAAGTTCAAATGAACAATATTCTGATTTGTTCACCAAAGCCTTCGACAAACAAAGATTTAAATACTTAATTACAGCTATTAGGATGATTAACATTGACTAGCTATTCTTTTTGAAAAACCTTTTTAAAATTTTGTCTTGTCTATATTGTCTATATACAATCTAACCCCTGTTACAAAAAGACTTTCTTCAAAAACCTAAGTGTAAATTCTTCCGAAGAGAAATTTACCCTCGGAAGAGATCTTTATCAATGTTCCGAAGGCAAATTCCTCTGCATAAATATTATCTTCCGAAGAGTTTTTAGCCTTGGAAGAAAATTTGATCTTAGATCAAATCTAATTTCGAAGCTTACTAATCTTCTGTTCTCGAAAGAAGACAGTACTCTCGAAAGCAAATTTGTCATTAAGTCATGATTTGCATTCGGAAGTAAAATAACTTTGAAAGCGAATTTGTCATTAAGTACTCTCACAGAAGTTTTTTACCTTTGGAAGAAAACTTTTACTGTGTAATGGAAATATTTAAGGCCCACTCTGTAAAAAGTAAGATTTTGTTGATGATTGTCGGTATATTTTAAAAAGGTTTATCTTACCGCGCCTGTCAAATCAAAACCCAAATGATCTTTTCACCTTATCGGTTTGGCTTTTTACCCCAATTTAAAATTACTGAGTATCTTTCTTTACTTTCTTTACCACCTGTAAGGCCCCATTCCCGGAACGCTTACAGCTGGTCAATCATCGCACATAAAACATATAATTTACATTTACAATTTCCAAAACATTGCAGCGGAATAATTTTAAACCATTTCATTATAATTACTTTTGCAAAATAATACATTGTAGTTAACTGTTACAAAATATCATAATTTGCATTATATCATAAAAACATTATAATCTAAACAACGGATGCCATCCAAAAATGCCAAGTAGCTACCCCGTGCCATCCTCAGCAACATTACCTGCCAACTGGAAACACATAAAGCAGCAGAAATAAAACTCTTACTAGCACCTGAATCAAATAACACAGAAGCAAGAGTTTGGTTAACTAGACACGTACCTGACACGACATCGGGGTCCGTCCTAGCCTCCTCCTGAGTCATCGTGAATGCCCTGGCGCTCGTCCTCTGCCCCTCGGTCCTGGTCTTCTTCCCTGCCCTGGAACTCTCAGCCCTTGGCTTCTTGCATTCACGACTCATGTGGCCCTCTCCACCACAGTTAAAACACCTTGCCACCTTGCACTCTCTTGCCATGTGGCCAGGCTTTCCACACTTGAAGCACACGTTCAATCCCTACCTACACTCCTCGGTATGCTCCTTCCCGCACTTGCCACACCTCTTTGACTCCGCACCGGATGTGACCACACGCCGGTCATCCACCCGTGCCTTCTTGTTGTTTGCCGGGGCACCACCGCGACCAAACCTCTTCCCATTCCAGTTTCGGTCACCACCACCTTTCTTGCTCACCTCAGCCACCACCACTTCCCTCTCGTCGTACAGCCTTCCCGCCAGATCGACCACCGACCTAAACGTACTTGGCCTAGCAGCGATCATATGCCTGTGAATATCCGCCGGCAAGCCCTGAATATACCTCTTGATCTTTCGCGACAGAGGTGTCACCTGATCCGGCACCAGTCGTGCATCTCGTTAAACTTGGTGGTGTATTGCTGATGCGTCATGGTTCCCGCCTCCAGCTGCAAGAACTCCTTCTCAACCTTGTCGAGCTCCCTAGGAGGACAGAACTCCTTGATCACCAGCTTCTTCAACTCTGGCCACCTCATTCTTCCCATTGCCCTACTACCCTCGGCTTGGACGATATTGACCCACCATTACAGAGCCGAGTCCACAAATGAATGAGTGGCAAACTTCACCTTCTGATCCTCCCGGCACTCGCTGATATCAAGTACAACTTCCATCTCTCTCACCCGCCAGTGAGCAGCAGCAGCAGCAGTGCCATTTCCGTCAAAAGTCGGGGGCTTGCATCTTTGAAATGCCCTATAGTTACAGCCTCGTGCTGCCTCCGGCACAGGCTCTTCTTCTTCTTCCTCATCAGTAGAGACAACCGTCTCAGTCCCCGGTTGCTCCCTTACTCCCGAGGACCTATTCCTCTATTTCTTTCCCCTTCTCTCACAGCCTTTATCACTTCGGTCACCACAGACAGTAAGATCGTCTGCATGACCCGATGAACCTCCTCTATAACAGCCTCCTTCACCGAGGCCCTTAAGTTAGCACTGTCGTCACCGCCCTCCGGATGAGGGGTCTCGGACTCTTCATGAGCCACCTCTTCAGCCCTAGGCCTTCCTCTCATGACCAGTGGTCCAGCACAACTTCCACCACGACCTCCACCTCGAGAAGCCCTTGATGATCTACCACCGGCCATCCTCAAACAAGCTATAAGATTCAAACACTAACACGGTCATTCAAGGTAATAGCTCAGTTTATGTCATGTATAGTAAGTCCCTAATTACAGTGGCCAGTTGTGATTAGCCACTTACTTTACTCTTCATACCCCAAGCATTTCCTATCCTGACTACATCAGTATCTGAATCTACAAAGAAGCACATAAATCACATAACATGCACACATAATACCGGTTAACATCTAAGAAAATACCTGATGGCACGTAGTTACTCGGACTGGCACCCCTTCCCTTTGTCCCATTTTCAGTTTAAGTTTAGGTTTCTTTTGAAAATTTTAACCCGTTTCACTTAAACTTTGGATCTGATACCAACTTGTAAGGCCCAGTTCCCAGAACGTTTACAGCTGGTCAATCATCGCACATAAAACATATAATTTACATTTACAATTTTCAAAACATTGTAGCGGAATAATTTTAAACCATTTCATTATAATTGCTTTTGCAAAATAATACATTGTAGTTAACTGTTACAAAATATCATAATTTGCATTACATCACAAAAACATTATAATCTAAACAACGGATGCCATCCAAAAATGCCAAGTAGCTGCCCCGTGTCATCCTCAACAACATTACCTGCCAACTGGAAACACATAAAAGTCAGCATTGCTGAGTGAGTTCTACTTTTATAAAATAAAATATTTCTCTTTTGTTTAAAACCATTCTTTCTTTACTTTCACATGTCATGCATCATACGTACACATAGATAATAATTTATTATTATCTTTTATCGTCATTCGTTGACTTCTGTTCATTCATCATCGTACATCATCAAACAATACATTACATCCCTTACCATCATCCAAATCCTGTCTCATGCAATACCCCCGACAGCTGATATTGTGCCGTGGCCTGTAAACAAACCCCCGACTCGTGTCCGAAGACTGGCACAGTACCGGGGTACGTGACAAGGACATCACTCGGGTAAATCTCCTAGATTAAACCCCTTATGAGTCTGTTGTGACACACAGTCACTCACCTCTGCCTGGCAAACAAGTCTTTTGTGACACACAATCACTCACCTCAACCATGGCTAACGAGTCTTTTGCAACAACATAGTCACTCACCTCAGCTTGTCATACAAGTCTTTTGTGACAACACAGTCACTCACCTCAACCATGCTAACGAGTCTTTTGTGACAACACAGTCACTCACCTCAGTCTTGCTTGCAAGACTTTCATTACTTCTTTCATTCATTCATGCATGCATTTTTTTTTCATTACTTACGTTCCCTTTTTCATTATCTTCCGCTTTACGTTACATAATACTTTCCATTTACTTTTCATAATCATACTACGTAAAGCCAAGGAAAATAAACATACATAATAAGGAACATAACATAAACATAACCATGCCATACATAGCATCATCATCACATCACATATGACATCATAAATTCAACTTACATTACCCCGGGAACATCCCAAGTCAAAGCCTACACTTTACATTTTCCCTAAAATTTCAGAAAATATTCTAAGGCATAGGCGCATGAGCACTATGCAGGCGCATGGCCATTCAGGCGCATGGGAACACTTTGGCGCATGGGAACACTTAGGCGCATGGGGAACTTTCAGGCGCATGGGCACTATTTGGGCGCATGACCCAACACTTAGTCATTCTAGGCATTTCAAGGCGCATGGATACTATTTGGGCGCATGTGTTTTGGGCGCATAGGGGACACTTAGGCAAATTCAACCGTTGGGCGCATGGGCCAAATCCAGGCGCATGGGCAACCAACACATACTAATAACATCATAGTCAGTCCCAAATCATCAATTCATCATGTTCTAACTTAGTTCTAGCATTCTAAGCATCATAATATTAACATGGCACCATCATAACATCATAAATCACCCAAATCATAACCACCCACATTCACACATACACATACATACTGGTACAAAACCCATTTTCGTAAAAACATACATACATGCACTTCCAGCCCCAAAATCAGTTAAAACATGTAAAAAGGGGGTTCTTGAACTCACCTTAGGAGCCTTCGAGTATGACTTCCTTCAACCCGTTCGCAAATGAGTTCAAACACCTAGAAACCTACCAAAAACACACACCCAAACACAACAAAACACACATAAGCATAAAACCGAGGCATAGGCCGGCCAAGAACAACTTAAAACCAAGAATTCTTACCTTGAATTCGAATTCTCCTTCTTTTTTCTGCGAAAACCCGTGAGCTCTGCTCTTTCTCTCTCTAGAAAATCCGGTTGAAGTGAAATGTGCAGGAAGGTGTGGGCGGCCGTCACCTTTTTGCACCCACTGTTATTCTTTTTGACCTTTTGACACATTTAGCCCCTCAACTTGGGTAAAATTATGTTTTCTTTCTTTTTCTGCACATTTATTCTTTCTTTCTCGTCTTTTAAAATTTTCCGGGTGTTACACCACCGCAAAAGCCCCAAATTTCCCCCATCTTCTTCTCTCTCTCTCAAATTCCTTCAATCCAATTGTACCTCTGAACAATGGCCCTAAATCCCTAACATAATCAGGTCGCTATCCTTGATTCTTCAAAGGATGCCGACTTTGCCCCTATTGTTGAATTTCTATCCCAATCGGCATACTTCACTGCCCTCACTGTTAACCCCACCATCTACTCTAACCATATAGCTGAAATTTGGGCCAATGGTCGAAGCGAGACACTAAATGATGAAAGGGTCATCAGATCGAGGATCTGTGGCACGAGATCACCATTTCTGAATCAACCCTCAAGGAGCATTTGGAGCTTTATGATAGGGGCACCCCTACTAAATTCCCCAAATCTGAGTTGGAAAACACTTACACTCAGATGGGATATGGCGGTGATGTGACAAAGTCTACAGTCTACAATTTCAACTTCTCTTATAATTGGAAGTTCTTGCTACACATCGTCTTGCATTGCCTATCCAACAAGTCTTGGTTTTGGGTTGCCTAGTCCATGGGTTGGTAAAGGGTCTGCACCTCAACTACTCACGCTTTATGCTAAACAACTTAAGAGGAAATCTCACCCGGGATCCATTCTACATGTATCCCCGGTTCATTCAGCACATACTCAACTATGAGCTGGACCAGGACAAACTACAATGTGAAGACTTTCTACTAGTCCCTCACATGAGGCCTTGCACTTTCAAAACTTTGAAGAAGGTGTCCACCAACTTCACTAGAAGATTCACTGATCTTCTTCCAGGTATGCTTGAACCAACGGCTCCTGGTGACATCCCTGCAAGCCCAGCAGGTGATGAACACACACTAGACACCACCACTTAACTACCAAGCACTTCTTCCCTCCTAATAACCATTACTTACAAAAGACACCCCAAACGAACCCTTGATCAATCTACTTAGCTTGATCAGGTCCCCTCTGTTCAAACCAAAAAGGCTCGAGTAGAACTCAAGGCTCCCACTCAGCCAGAGGTCCAACCATCATCCACCATTGACCTTAGTATCAGTGTTGAGTCTCCTGAGTCTTAACATGATGAGCCTACAATCAAAGCCTCTAGCCTTCAGGGTGAGTCCCAACACTCCCTTGAGCAGCCAATAAGGGACTCAAACATCATTAGGTCATCTGCTCTAGCAGAAGAACTCTTAGGTGCTGACCAAGGTCCCGGGTCAATAGATTTAACCTCCCTATCCTTCTTTAACCAGTTAACCTGACTTGATGAGGGCATTATGTTTCATCCGGGCAATGATGTTGAACTACCACACCACTCTGAAGATCAACTGAGCCCTATGGAACCTCTAATGTCTAGCACACATTAGTTAAGTCAAACTGGGGTGAGTCAAACCGGTGTGGAGGTGACTCATGTAGGCTTAGCTGCCAATACTGAGAATGTTTCACTAACTTCTCAGGACAGTGGTAACATAAGTGAGACTGAGTCTATGGCAACCTGGGCTCTTGATGACTCTGAAAGAGACATTAGCATGCAAGGGTATCCAGGGTGCCAAGAAACCATTACTGGTGGTGATGATAAACATACTACGTATGTTATATTATCTCCCAATGATTCTTCGAAAGAAAATGAGGGTAGTATGAAACTCATTATCAGAGACCTACTTTCTAAAGTCTCAAACCTTGAATTAAAGGTTAAGACTTTAAAGGACAGGTCAGCCACTCAGCAACTTGAGATAGAAAATCTAAAGGCTAAACTAGCTAAGACACAGATTGAGAAGTCTGTCAGGCATGTACCAAATTAGGTTTCTTTAAGTTCTTCCTCTATCTCATCTACTTCTCAATGATGCTACCAAAAAGGAGGAGAATGTACAAAAACAAAGACATGAGGAATCCTGCCTTGCCATCACAACAACTTCCCTTGATGCCACATCGTCTTTTTACCCTACACAGTAAAACCCTGCAACCATTTTTCCTCAAACAGCTCCCATTACTATTCAAGTGGACCCAAAAATGTTTATAGACCTCAATAAGTTTTTAACCACATTTTTTATAAGATCATACATTGAAGGGGATATACAGGCTCATGGCCCAGCAACCGATTTAGAAGGGACAGGTAGTACAGTTCCAATTACTTCCGAAGTAGAAATTCAAGCTGTGGAAGGAATAATTGAACTGTCTTCCTTGTATGCTGATCTGTTCATCACAGAGGCCATTCTTGACCTAGCCTCTAAGGTAAAGAGTGAGGACTTCCTTACAACTCCCATCTCCCAAGAACCACAAGTTCAAACTTCCTCTACACAACCTGAAACCTCTAAGCCTGAATCTCCAAAGGCTGAATCTTTCTCTGATCCTAAGGGGAAGAGAAAGCTCACTGCTGAGGAGCTTCTAGAGGAGGAAAGGTTGGAAAAACTCAAGAAAAAGGGTAGAGTTGATATTGGAAAACTGTTGGCAGCAAGTAGAAAAGCAGTAGCAGACGCTCAAGAAAGTATCTACAACAAAAGAAGAGTGGACATGGACAGGCTCATCAGCCTGGGAGTAACCAATGAAGAAATCCTTCTACTCATACTTAATGAGCTTGCGAAGATGGAGAAGGCAACCTTGCTACAAAAGGAAAGAGAGGAAGTAGCAAGGTTAGCCATAGAAGAGGAGAAGAGGAAGAAGAAGGAAGAAGCAATAAAAAGGGAGAGGATGGAGAGGATAGCCTTTCTATGCTCTAGAGGTTATTCTCAAGAGGAGCTGGCACCTCATGATAATCATAAGATCTTGTTTCTCTTTCACAAAGAACAAGATCAGAACAACAAAGAAAGGAAGAAGAATGATAGAGAGAAGCTGAGGGAGAAGAAAAAGAAAGAGTAAGAGGCACAACTTGCTGCGGCCAAGAAGGAGGGAGATAAGGAATGGTTGAAAACTTATATCAAAGCCCATGGCTTCTCCGGCCGACAAGTGGGTCCCATGTCACTGAAAACCCTACAGTGACATATCAGCGACATCAAGGCCAACATTCGCTTAGGAAGAAGGCAGGAGGTAATTCAAACATCAAGTGTTCAGAGGATGGTACCCAAACCAACACCAAAACCACAACCTACACCCATACCTTTTCCCTTCCCTATCAAAACTAAACCAACTACTAAGCCTTACACCCCTAAACCCATATTATCAGCCTTACCTACACCTTCACCCCCTGCTTCCTAACAACCCCCACCACCACCTATCCTTAAACCCAAAACACAACCACGAACCCACTTACCACTCAAACCATCTTCTGAAACATCTAAGCCCCTGACCTTAGAAGAGTTCAAGGAGATCAAGAAGAAGCTCATCAACTGCACCACACTGAGCGACATCTCTTGTGAGGAAGAGAAAATTAAGGTGAAATATATTGATGGCTCTTCTTGTTCCCTAACAAGAGATGCATTCTTTGATCTACCAAAGGGAACACTGGACCAAGCTCTCCAACTTCTTGCAACCAATTCAGATGTTCTTATAGAAGAATAGAAGAAATTAAGAAGGAGACTGGTGACTCTACTGGACACTAGGAAGGGAGATAAGCTTTCAACCAAACCCCTCAATCCTAGAAAACAAATTGTCTAGTGGATGTTCGATGAACTTTCACACAGCTTTGTTGTGGAAAGGGTAAAGTAAACAGGGTTGATACTTCATCTTTGTTACACTTTAGCAGATTTGATATTGCTTAGTTAGCAGAGAAAACATTCTCCAATCCCTCCAACTCTCTGGTTGCTGCTCACATCAGAAATCATCTGAGCAGTCTTCATCTGACCAATCTTACATGAAAGCCAAGACTGAAGAAGAGTTGAAGATGAGAGCAAAGAAAGAAGAAGAAGGAGCAAACAGACAAGAAAGAACATTCTTGCAGATGGTTGAAGGTCCAACTTTGGAACCAATAGTTAGATGGGAATATGACTATAATTCCCATCAACTAACTCTCTTCAGAGGGATACAGCAAAGGGTGCATGTCATTCAGAGCAACAGACTTGATCTATTATCTACGAATGACTTGTACAAGCTCATCACCACCACATTAGGGAAGAACAACAAATATCTTCTTTCCTTGGTGTTGAAGACTTTACAGAGCAGAAAGAAGTGAAGTTTTGGTAGCATCAGCCTATGGGGAGTTTCTTGGATCATATGAGGCTGGTGCAACCAAACAAACACTTAGAACATTTTGAAGTACAATTGAAGAAGTCTTTCAAAGACAAGGCTGCTCTTCTGAAGACAAGTTGAAGATCTTCCGAAGCTTAAATATGAAGAACTTCTAAAGGGAAAACTAAGTATTACGAGACTAAGTAGTTTTCCGTCCTAAGTATATGAAGAACTTCCAAAGATAAAATCAAGTCTTCCGAGACCAAGTAAATCTCCTTCCGAAGCAATCACACTTAGAAGATCCAAGACAAAGTCTTCCAAAAAATGAAGTCATGAAGACTTGCAGAAGACACGAAAAACAGTTGATTCTTTCGAATTAAATAGCCTCGGAAGAACTTATTCTTCGAAAGCCATTTGCCTTTAGAAGAATCAACTATGAACCAGTGGACATAAGTATGGGTTATCTGACATCCACTGCCAACTCTGATATACTGCATGGCGCTTTCCCACGCCCATGTAGTTGACCATACTTTAATCCATTATTCACCTTTTATCAGTTAGTACAGTTACCATTCTTAGTTGGTGACAAAAGGTAAGTCATGGACCTGTCATGACTACCTAATCTAGGATAGTATTTTATCTTAGATGCTTTACTTCTAGCAATGTAGTATTTGTCTAGTGGTAAACTACAGCTGGTTATCCAAGTATAACTAGCTGTAGATAGTTGTATATATAGTTTCTCATTGTAACTTAAGTAACATGCTTGTAAGAGTCTTGTAATACTGAGTTGAGAAGTAATATATACAAGTATCTTGAAAACCATTCTTGTGTTCATTAACTTATTATATTATTGTCAACTTAGTTAGAGATTCTGCTTCATCAATTGAGTAAGACTTTGTGAATTTGTGAGACCAAAACCGATCCTGAAGATGCTGTCACTCTTATTTTACAAAGTGAAGATGTTAGGACTAGATCTTTTGTATAGGTTAGATGATTTGCAATCTCTTGTAATCAAAATTGTAAATTTCTTTTTCATAATGTAATGCAAGATTAATAAGTCAACCTATATCATTATGTGTGTTGATTTATGTGAAATTACAGGAAACATCATACTTGAGTCAATTTGGAAAAATTGACCAAGTACAAGAACAACTGCGGATGAACAAATTGCTCTTCCGTAGATGTTAGGAAGAAGACTGGACAAGTCATCAAGATCTCATGCGGAAGCATAACAACTACTAAAGACCAAGTCTGGAGATCAAGTGCTACTAAAGAAGAGCTTGCTCCTAAGGATGAAGTTCAAGATCAGAGATTCCTACTGAAGACCAACTTCTATGGAAGAACAACTTCCTACGAAAGAACAAAGTCCTGCGGAAGAACAAAAAGTCAACAAGTCAAGCTGCCTGAAGTGATGTCATCAAGTCAACATCTACAAAAGACTGACCTTATGTCAGAGAACTTAGGATGTCACATTAGGAATGTTACAGCTATGACTTAGCACAATAGGAAAGATATAATTTTCATTGTTAAATCCCTCTGCCGATAAATAAGGAATGGATCCACTCTTTTATGTGAGTTAGTTAGGTTATTGATAGATATCGATACACATATAAATCGGTATATTCATAGAATCAATTAAAAAGATTAGTCAATCAATCATAATAGCAAAACAACAAAAACATCAAGGACATCATTGGAGATCACGAGATCACCATAGCATCATAGTAATTGTAATCTATTGTGTTTTAATGAAAAACAATTGAAACAAGTTTTGTGTTGCATTATATTATTCAGTTTTTAGTTTGTTTTATATTTTGTTTATCGATTTCAATTTCACAAACAATTAATTAAAAATCAAATCTTGATAATTCCACGATCTTTATTTGTTACAATCAAACTGATAATTCCTGATTCGATCCTTGGATTCACAGGTAGTATCAGAGCCAAGTGCTCATTGATCTAGATCAACTGATCTATCAGTTTGATTATTTTAATTGGTTGTTTGTTTTATGAAATCATCAAAAACTTGTTATATCGATCATTAATCACTGTTCCATTGCTCGATTAATTTCGATTTGCATTAGAATCGCTTTTGATTCGTGGA
Organism: Flaveria sonorensis; assembly: GCA_025506505.1. Lineage (NCBI taxonomy): Eukaryota > Viridiplantae > Streptophyta > Magnoliopsida > Asterales > Asteraceae > Flaveria > Flaveria sonorensis. The sequence continues at coordinate 63,283,238 of CM046433.1, read as the reverse complement.
TTTGTGTTATTGTTCGATTTATCAAGGCTGTTTTGAAACATTATAATTTCAAATTAACTGAGAACATATTGAGCGATTTGACTGATTTTGACCACGACTTCTTATTTAATTAAGAGTGTGTTATTAATTAGTCCATTCACAACCAAAGTGATTAATTCCAAGGAATTTTTGTCTTAGTTGATTTGATATCAATCTTATCAGTGATTTGTCATTGTTGTGTTAGTGTGTTTGCATTGTTTTTACACTTTCATAGGATATTAGATTAATTGATAATTTTTGTATTTAACACAGATAACAACATGAGTAATTCAGCGGTTGGAGCTTATCAACCTCTGAAGTTGGAGAACAAATCTGTCAGGATCAGCGATCTAAGTTTGGTCAATTAGAGTTGAATTGCAGCGGAATTAGAACAAGAATTAGACAAATATAGCAAGAACACAATAGATATTCAATGGCAAAGTACACGGTTATAGAGAAATAGGGTTTTCTGCAAAAGGGATAATATCATTCATGCACAAATGCTTCGGTATGGCGGCCGCCAAGCTTCGCAGGCTACGCAGGCTTCGAACCTTACAATTAGGTCAACATTCCTTATATAAAGGAATGTGACGTCTGCTGATGTCACTTGATAGTGACATCTAACAGAATTATTACAAACAACTGAAAGTAAGCAAACTACTGAGAATGTTCACAACTGAGAACATCTCAGAGTATGCTAAGTACAAGATGAAACTAAAACTACTGAAACTACAAGTACTGATTATAAGAAACATAAAACTACTGATTGCAAAAGAACTGAAAGGAAAATATAACTACTGAAAGGAAACCATCACAACTACTGAAGAGGTCTTCTTCAGCTGTTGTGAGAACATCTGAAACTTGGTCTTCAGTCTTTGTCTTCAGCTTTTGTCTTCAGACTTTGTCTTCAGTTCTTTAGTTTCAGACTTTGTCTTCAGCTTTTTCACTTCAGACTTTGTCTTCAGCTCTTTCACTTCATACTTTGTCTTCAGCTTTTGTCTTCAGACTTTGTCTTCAGCTCTTTAGCTTCAGACTTTGTCTTCAGCTTTTTCACTTCAGACTTTGTCTTCAGCTCTTTCACTTCAGACTTTGTCTTCAGACCTTGTTATCAGTTGATGTCTTCAGCTGTTGCAGACTACTTCAGTTGTTTGTAATGTCTGTGGGACTTAAAGGTTTTTCTGATCAGGCTCATTGGTTCTTTTGGTCCAACAAACTCCCCTGAACCAATGCAGCCAAAACCTTTAAGCTTATTGAGGTCCCACTTATTCTTGGCAGAAATACTCTCTTGATCAGCTTCAGAGATATCAGATAAACACAGGCCAGGGAACAGGTTTAAGTAGATGTGAATGTCAAAGGATGGAAGGGAACTCCCAACCATGAAACCTACTTCCCTTTCCATCACACTGTAACTGGCCCATCTCTCTTGTATCTCTTTAATCTCCAGCCTTCTGATCTCAGTGTCTAATGTAGCTGTATCAAAGCCCTGTCTGAAGAGTTGGTCTATTATTCTGTCCATTGATCTGCTGTGAGCTTTATCAGCTTCTTTAACCAGATCTTCCAATGATTTCTCTTCATCAGGCTTTTGAGTTTCAGCACTTTTCTTTCTCTTGTATGTGATCAGCTGTTTTTCCTTTTCTAACTCCTTTTCTTTCTCTTGTTGTTTCTCATCTTCCACTCTCTTTCTCTTTCTTTCTTTCACTACCTTAGACTCCCCCTTTTTGGGTGCATTGGGTTCAGGGGTTTGAATGGCAGAAAGCTTCTTTTGCACAGCATCATCAACAAGTGTTTGTAGATTTGAGGAGATCCTCTCAACAATGGCTTTATGCACAATCTCATTGATGATAGGAGTGATGAGAGGTAAGGAATGTTGAAAGGTAGCAACCATCTGCTCAGAGGGGTTCTGTCCCTGAGAGGTGGTGCCAAAAGCAGTGGCTGGTGGCTCAGTTGAGTGTAGTGGCTGAGTGTTTGGTGAACCTTCAGATGAAGGTGCCATCTGTGGGTTTATTGGGGCAGATGGACTTTGATCCTGAGACATTTTGGCAAGCAGTTCTTTGAGTCTGCTCACCTCATCCTCAAGGATTGTGTTATGGGCTAAGACATCGAAGAAAAAGCCCAGGTCATCATCAGTCTTTGCTGAATCACCTGACCTCCTGATTGAATCAGGATGTACATGCCCTGAGTGTAGATCAGTTGTAGCATGTGCCCCTTGTTCTTGGTTCTGGGGACTTCCTGCCTCAGGACTGAGTCCTTCATCGGCAGTTGCCTCTGGTGAGGTCTTAGAGATGTTACCAACTGCATCCTGTTCATTTGCTGAATCAGTAGAAGTGGCAGCCTCACCAGATGTTCTAACCTCTCCTCTACACGGGGAATTGAACATTATAACCCCTGTGCTGTGGGTTATCAGCAGCATTTTGGTCCTCTTCCTCAGCTGTTGAGGTTCTCCCCATTGTAATTGGTTTCTGGGGAGGAGGAGAGGAATGCAGCTGACTCAGCACTTGTGCAACTATAATGGTTGGGCTTTGAGGGGCGGTTGCATTTGGAGATAGGTTTGAAGCAGATTGCACCCGGGGTGACTGGTGCTCTTCAATGGTAACCTTCTCAATTGAGATAGGTTCCAGCATTGTGGTATCCCCAATTATGGTTGCATCAGGATCCTGTTGAGAGGATGCCTGAGCGGCTAGGGCTGGTGGAGTCTTTGACACTAATGGGGGGTAAAAACCAGTAAGTGTTTCCTGTATTGGTGGTACAGGGGCATCCTCAGGGGACTCATCTCCCTGAGTAGCCTTTTTGGGCTTTTTGGTGTTGGGTTTGGTGGGGACTTTGGATCTGGAAGTGGAGGCTGTGGGTTCCCGCTGCTTGGGTTTTAGCAGCCGGGCAGCCCCTTTCAGTGTAGGGTCAGAGTTGTGCCTGGAGTATACTTCAGGCAATACAGCCGGAGCAGGGACTCCAAGGCCAACAAGGCCGTCTGATTTTAGCTGATTTAAAATTATGGCCATGAGAAACCTGGGATATAATATCCATCTGTTTGCCACAGGTTTCAAAGCCAGATCCTTTAGTTCCATGAAAACTATCTCAGAAAAATTTAGATTTTGTCGTTCAAAGATAGAGTATAATACCTGTTGCCATCGGGAGGACATCTGATCCCATGAGGAGGTTTTTGATGCAAGGCAGACATTCACCATGTGGAATATAAGACGTTCAGCATCATGGAAGTGCTTCTTCAGAATGGTGGTAGCACTTAAGTCTCCTTCATACCCGTTATTGATGAAAGACATATCAGTTGTGCCTTTCGGGTATTCTGTGACACAGGTGGCATCATGTAGATTTAGGGTTTGTCGAATGATGTCTGGAGTGATGACCACCTGTTTCTGGTTAACCAACGACTGGAGAGTGATTTGGCTATCATTCTCACCAGTTTCACAGAGACGTTGGTCCAGAATTGGCTTAGGGAATCGGGGTATATGGTAGGATTCAGAAGAAAAGCGGTTCGGTACTGGGAATCTACCATAAGATCGATGGCATTATCAAATTTGTTCTAAAAGGCCGATTTCGAGAGGTAGGCAACACAGTTGTGTCTGGGTTTGAGTTTCATGGTCGCCATTGTTGAGAGAGTGAAGGACATAAAACGGCTAATGAAACGTTTGAAAGTAGATTTAGGTATTTATAGGGTAAGAAAAGGCTGATATAAAACGACTGAAAGTGTTGGTGCTGTCATCAGTTGTTTGAAAACAACTGAAGACCTGGTTTTAACTTTCAGAAGTTGTAACAACTGAAGACTTGGTGTTAGTCATCAGTAGTTGTAAAACTACTGAAGACATGGTTTTGGCTTCAGGTGTTGTAAACAACTGAAGATTTGGTGTTAGTCATCAGTAGTTGTAAAACTACTGAAGACATGGTTTTGGCTTCAGTTGTATGAAGTGAAACAGCAGTTGTAGAAACAACTGAAGAGAAAAGTTTCTCATCAGCTGTTGTCGTCAATTCTTAGCTCATCAGCTGTTTCATTCTGACCTCAACACTTATCAGACTTTTTGTCTGATTTTCAGACGTTTCATTGGTCATCAGTACTTATCTGTTATACTGACATCAGTAGTTGTAACTACATCAGTAGTTGTAACCACATCAGTTCTTTTCAACAGATAGAGTACTTCAGTACTTTTAAGTAATTTAGTCTTCAGTAGTTATGAAAACTACTGAGGATAAAAGAACTTATCAGTACTTATTTGTGACAATAGTATACGAATGCTCATCAGTACTTGTTGACTGAGATCATCAGTAGTTGTCACTTATTCTAGCTGCAGCATACCAAGCCTTAACACTAGGTTTTGGAAAGTTGAACTGTCCAAAGGCTTAGTAAATATGTCTGCAAGCTCATCAGCACTAGGAACAAACTTTGGATCAATCAGACCTTTTTCAAAACAATCCCTAATAAAATGGTGTCTGATCTCAATATGTTTGGTCCTAGAGTGCTGGACTGGATTCTTGACAATACAAAGAGCTGAAGCACTATCCATTAGTAATGGAGTCTTAGTCTCTGTAATGCCATAATCCAATAATTGATTCTGAAGCCAGAGTACCTGAGATGTACAACTTGCAGCAGCAATGTACTCGGCTTCAGCAGTGGATGTAGCAACAGATGTTTGTTTCTTACTCTGCCAAGAAACCAAACAGTTGCCTAGGAATTGACATCCACCAGAAGTTGATTTTCTAGTTAATTTACACCCTGCATAGTCACTATCAGAAAAAGCAACTAATTTGCAAGAGTGCCCAGTGGAATACCAAAGACCTAGAGATTGAGTACCTTGCAGATATCTAAAGATCCTCTTGACTGCAATCAAATGAGACTCTTTAGGAGCAGCCTGAAATCTAGCACAAACACAAGTTGCAAACATAATATCTGGTCTAGAAGCTGTTAAGTACATCAAGGACCCAATCATACATCTGTAAAGTGTTTCATCAACAGCTTTACCTTTCTGATCTGCATCCAGTTGTGTGGTGCTGCACATGGGAGTAGAACAGGGCTTACAGTTTTGTAAATCAAACTTTTCCAAAAGACTCTTTGTGTATTTTGACTGATGAATGAAAGTTCCATCAGCCTTTTGTTTGATTTGCAAACCTAGAAAGAACTGTAATTCTCCCATGGCACTCATTTCGAATTTTTGTTGCATCAACTTTGTAAATGCATCACACAACTGTGGATCAGAGGATGCAAAAATAATATCATCAACATAAATTTGAACAAGGAGCTTATGCTGACCCACTTTCTTAATGAACAAAGTTTTATCTATGGAGCCTCTAGTGAAATTATTCTGAAGAAGAAAATTTGACAGTGTTTCATACCAGGCTCTAGGAGCTTGTTTCAACCCATAAAGAGCCTTATCAAGTTTATACACCCAATCAGGATGTTTATTATCCTCAAAACCTGGTGGTTGACACACATAAACCTCTTCTTTTATTTTACCATATAAAAATGCACTTTTGACATCCATTTGAAAAACTTTAAGATTGTGGAATGCAGCATAGGCTAAGAACAATCTAATTGCCTCCAGTCTGGCTACAGGGGCAAAGGTTTCATCATAATCAATACCTTCTTCTTGTGAAAACCCCTGGACAACCAGTCTGGCCTTGTTCTTGACAATTTGCCCATTTTCATCTGTTTTATTCCTAAACACCCATTTAGTGCCTATTGCACACTTACCTGGGGGTAGAGGAACCAGTTCCCACACTTGCTGCTTTTTGAACTGAAGAAGCTCAAGCTGCATGGCATCAACCCATCCATTGTCTCTTAATGCAATATGATAGTTCTTTGGCTCTTGCTGACTGATGAAGAGAGCATAGAAGCAAAGTTGGACAATTGACTTCTAGTTGAGACACCAGCATTGATATCACCAATGATTTGAGACATTGGGTGATTCTTCAGCTCTTGGTACACTATGAGATCTGTGCAAGTGTTTGTAGCACGCTCAGCAGCAACAGATGTTGATCCAGATTCTTGAAACCAAGTATTAGATGGCAAGTCAAATGAAGTAGAGGATTCAGAAATCTCATCAGCATTTGTTGTGGATGGTGCTACTGAAGCTACAGGAACATCAAGTTTAGTAGACTCAGGCAGTTGATCACTAAACTTGAATAGGTGAGTACTGGGATCATCATCAACATCAGTACCACCAGATGGATGACTAGCTGCAGAAGGTGATGAATTCACATGATCTGCAACAGCTGGAGGCTGATAAGGAACATATTGCAGTATGTCCAGATCAAACAACTCCACAGGGTTTTTGGAATTTTGTCCTTAGGAGATTCATTGAACTTCACATGCAAGGTTTCTTCAACCATCTTTGTTCTGCAGTTGAACACTCTGTAAGCCTTGCAAGTGGATGAATACCCAACAAAATACCCTGCATCCACCTTAGAATCAAACTTTTGGAGTTGATCCTTTGTGTTGAGAATGTAACAAGGACACCCAAATGCTCTGAAGAATGAAATTAGAGGAGCCAAATGATGTAGAACTTCATAAGGAGTCTTCATCAACCTCTGATTCACTAAAGCTCTATTTTGCACATAGCATGCTGTGTTGACAGCTTCAGCCCAAAAGGTCAGTGGCAAACCAGAGTCAGCCAACATGGACCTTGCAGCTTCAATTAGGGTCCTGTTCTTTCTCTCCACTACTCCATTTTGTTCTGGAGTCCTTGGGATGCTATACTGCCTCTTGATTCCTTTTGAAAGGTAGAAATCATCAAGTGTATGGTTTCTAAATTCAGTTCCATTATCACTTCTTATACACTTGACTGATAGGGAATACTGCTTCTCAACATACAACACAAAGTTAATAATTGTCTGAGCAGCCTCATCCTTTGAATGCAAGAAGAAGGTCCATACAAATCTGGAGTAATCATCCACAATTACCAGACAGTATTTCTTCTTTGCCATGCTCATTACTCTCACAGGACCAAAGAGATCCATGTGCAGTAATTGCAAGCAGGCAGTGGACTTTGGTTCTTCTATAGGAGGGAATGAAACTTTGTGTTGTTTTCCTTTTAAACAAGCAGTGCAGGTTTCATCACAGTGGAACTCCTTTATTGGTAGACCTCTCACTAAACTATTGTGGATCAGCTGATTCATGTTTTTGAGATTAACATGACCCAGCCTTCTATGCCACAGTTTAGATTCCTGAGGAGAGGCCTTGGAGAACAGGCAAGGATGACCTTTTAAATCAATCTTCTTTGACAAATCCAAGGCATATACTCTTCCTATCCTGTTGGCCTTCAGGAGAGTATGTTCATCCAATACCTTGTCAATCAGCCTCAGAACTTTGGAAGACAGAATCCGGCAGTTCTGGCTTGTGAAAAGTGCAACATGCCCTTTATCACACATCTGACTGACACTCAGTAGATTATACTTGAGATTCTCCACATGGTTAACATCATCAAATCTGATTTCTCCATTTGACACAAATCCTTTCCCGATGATGTAACCCTTAGCATCATTTCCAAATGAGACAAATCCCTTCTTTCCTTGAGAGTAGTCATTAAGAAGAGAACTGCTCCCAGTCATATGCATAGATCCTCCACTGTCTACATACCAGATGCTTCTTTGGCATGCTGAAGAACCCTGCATTTATCATAAGAAACTAGTTAGCTTTAGAGACCCAAACCTTTTTGGTTTTGGGTCTGTTTTCATCAACAGATTTAACCATAACTTGTTTCTCATGATTAACAGCTGATGAAGGTGGAGATGGTGCTGAAATGGATTTCTTAGATTTGGGCTTGGATTTCCTTTTCAGTGGTTTGATCACAGGTGCATCTAGTTGGTTAACTCTCCCCAACAAATGCTGAACCATCATAACAAGTTGTGTCTGATTTGTTGCTAAAGCCTTCAGCTCATTTGACACATCAGTACTTGTTTTTGATGAGTTCCTGTGACCCACCATTTCCTCCTTCTTGAAATTCACAGACTTAGTCTGATGTTTATCATGAGGAACACTATCAGCTGTTTTCTGATAAACCCCATCCTTCTTTTTGGATTTTGGCGAGGCCTTGGGTTTATCAGTTTGAGATGACTGTGGTACAAACTTGGTCTCAAACTCATTTTTCATTTTATTAATCTCTTCTTTAATGAGCTTATCTCTGTTGAGTTTGGAACCCTTTTTGTACCAGCATTCATCAGATAGATGATTGAATTTACCACATATTTCACATGGCTTATTCTTCATCTTGGATTGATCAACTGCTGAAGTGGAAACTACTGAAGGTGTGATCTTCAGTACTTTCCTCCTTTCAGTACTTGTGTTAAGTACTGAAGGATCGGTAACAACTGAAGACTTGTTCTTCAGCTGTTCTCTATCCGTCCTGAAAGACCGTATGATAGATTCCTCAGCAGTTGTTAATCCTTTTATTTCAGCAGATTTGAAATGCTTTTCAGATGTTGTGACTTGCCCTTCAGTACTTGGAGTACTTTGAGGGACAACATCTGAATTGCTCAGCTTCATGTGTTTATCAGCATTTAAACCATCAGGCAATTGATTTGCTGAGATCTTAACACTGACTTCATCCTCTAATTTTGTATTATCATTTGAGGATGAATCACATGATGATGTGGTTTGGAAATTACTTTCACCTTCAGATTTTACTATTGATTTTGAAGTAAAATCAGTAGGTGGTGCAGTATGATTGTAACCTATTCCAAACTTCACATTTGAAGCTGTTTGCTTGCTGAGAAGCATTTCAAATCCCTTGCAGGATGTTACCCAGCGGTCACACTCAACTTGGGTAGCTGCAAGTGTCTCTTTGAGACTTCTGTGGTTCTCAAGTATGACCTCTACCTTAGCCTTTTCATCATTAAGTTGGCATTTAAGCTTGTAAATCTCATCATCTTTGTCATTAAGAGCAGACTCATACTCAGCTTTTCTTTTGGAAATAGTTTTCTCAAGCTCAAGATTTTGATTGATTAAAGCTACATTTGCCTCTCTAATAGAGACAAAGGCAGCTATGCATGATTCAGAACATAACTTGGCTTTAGCCTCAGAAGATACCTGGGTTACCTGTGAAGATGATGCATTGGAGCAGGAACCCTCAGTAGACTCCAGGGCCATGAGAGCAAGATTCCCAAAAGGATGTTCACCACCATGTTGACCAGCACCAGCAAATAATTGCTCATTGAAACCAGAAAGATCATCTGGTAAGCTGCTCCAGTCAACAACTCCTGGTGTGAAGAAGCTGTGATGAGGTTGAGATTGTGATGGAGATGGTTGAGGCTCAGGTAGGGCTTGAGGTTGTTGTGCTATAGGAACTTGAACTGGATTTGGCTGTGGCATGTAATAGCAGGGATATGGATATGGCATTGGACCCTGAGGGACAAAATATGCAGGAGATTGAGGTTGTGAGTGATGACCAGAACTAGCAGGATGTTGCCCTTTGTTTTGTGAACTATTGCTTGGAAAGGTCACAAAGGGTGCAGAGGAGTTAGATCCAGTTGATCTACACTCTCTTGCAAAGTGCCCAAGCCTGTGGCATTTGTGACACCTCAACTTACTCTTGTCAAAACCAACTTTGGTTTTGCCAGAGAGTCCTGGAAATTTCCTACCAGTTCTCTTGTAGAACTTTTGAGATCTGATATTGATCAAGGCCATTTGGCTCAAAATATCCATCTCTTCTAAATCATCATCAGCAATACCCTTCAAATCATCCATGATAAAGCATAAATTATCACTATTACACCCAGAATGACTGTCAACACCAACAAATGCATGATCAGAACTGTTTGAAGAGAAATCTATATGCTCATCATAATGGCTTTCTGATCCAGCATATTCTGACTCATGACCGACCAAGGCAGTGTTCCCTGGTACAAAGTCATCAGTGAGCTTTCCTGATGATGCCAGTTTCCTTTTCTGCTCTATCTCTCTTTCAAATGTAAGCAGTTTCCCATGGAGTTGGGTGAGAGATAGGCTATCCAGATTTGCACTGGAGCGTAGGACAATGGTGTATGTGTCCCATCTCTCAGGCAGTGATCTGAGGAATCTGTTGTTCATCTGGCTGTTAGTATACTCATGCTTGACCATTTTCAGCTCAGAGATCAAGCAGGAGAAACGCTCAAACTGTTGAGTCAGTGTCTCACCCTTCCTATGAGAGAATGTCTCATATTGTTGGGCGAGGATTTCTCTGTTGTTTGCTAAGACCTCATCAGTTCCTCCGAATTGTTCCTTCAAAGCATTCCAGAGGTCATGAGCAGTTTCATGATGCATAAGCCCAGAATAGATTTCATTAGGCAGTGCCATGGCCAGAATTCCATGGGCTTTAGCATCAATCTCAAACAGTTTACGATCTTCATCTGAGTATTGCTCCTTCTTCTTCGGAACCATTTGGTTGGTCTCCGGATTGTTCACCATAGGCTTGTGTGGACCGTGAACCACAGATGTCCAACAACCTGAACTGTTAACAGACAGGTGATGGAGCATTCTTCGTTGCCATATGTTATACTCACTCCTAACCAGCATCGGAGGCTTGGTTGAGGAGCCAGTATTGTGAGGGTCATTAGAAGGAGTAGTCATTCTCAGATTCAAACCAATTCAATCAAGTTTCAACAGATTTAGCACAAAAACACAACAAACTCAATATGAACCAAGAAGAAACTCAAATTGAATACCAGAAGCAGCAGAAGATCAATCTCTATAACCAATTCTTGCAAATATGCTAATTCGATCAAACTTTAGATATCGAAATAGCAGTTTCAATGATCAATTGTTAAACCGATCAATGATTAACCCGCTCTGATACCATTTGTCAGGATCAGTGATCTAAGTTTGATCAATTAGAGTTGAATTGCAGCGGAATTAGAACAAGAATTAGACAAATATAGCAAGAACACAATAGATATTCAATGGAACAGTACATGGTTATAGAGAAATAGGGTTTTCTACAAAAGGGATAATATCATTCATGCACAAATGCTTCGGTATGGCGGCCGCTAAGCTTCGCAGGCTTCGCAGGCTTCGCACCTTACAATTAGGTCAACATTCCTTATATAAAGGAATGTGACGTCTGCTGATGTCACTTGATAGTGACATCTAACAGAACTATTACAAACAACTAAAAGTAAGCAAACTACTGAGAATGTTCACAACTGAGAACATCTCAGAGTATGCTAAGTACAAAATGAAACTAAAACTACTGAAACTACAAGTAATGATTATAAGAAACATAAAACTACTGATTGCAAAAGAACTGAAAGGAAAATATAACTACTGAAAGGAAACCATCACAGCTACTAAAGAGGTCTTCTTCAGCTGTTGTGACAACATCTGAAACTTGGTCTTCAGTCTTTGTCTTCAGCTTTTGTCTTCAGACTTTGTCTTCAGTTCTTTAGCTTCAGACTTTGTCTTCAGCTTTTTCACTTCAGACTTTGTCTTTAGCTCTTTCACTTCAGACTTTGTCTTCAGCTTTTGTCTTCAGACTTTGTCTTCAGCTCTTTAGCTTCAGACTTTGTCTTCAGCTTTTTCACTTCAGACTTTGTCTTCAGCTCTTTCACTTTAGACTTTGTCTTCAGACCTTGTTATCAGTTGATGTCTTCAGCTATTGCAGACTACTTCAGTTGTTGTAATGTCTGTGGGACTTAAAGGTTTTTCTGATCAGGCTCATTGGTTCTTTTGGTCCAACAAAATCTGATTTCAAAACATGGAAAATCAAAATCATGTTGATTACACAGATTCTGATTTATGGGTGTCTATCACTGAAGGTCCTTACATTCCTCCTGCTTTAGGACCTAATTATAAAGACAATAATCAGCCCATAAGTCTAAAAAATCTATCACCTCATGATGCCAAGAAAGTTAAAGTCAACATTAAGGCCTATAGTATCCTCACTATGGCTTTACTTGAAGACCTGTTGATCAGGTGTGAAGCATATAAAACTGCTAACTCATTATGGAAAATTCTTCATACTTTGTGTGAGGGAAGTGATGAGATTAGAAGTATCAGGAAGGATACCCTACATTCATAATATGAAACATCCATCACATTCAGGGTGAATCCTTCCCTCAACAACTCCATAGATTTATGCAATTAGTTACTAAGATGAATATTCTTGAATTGAAGTATAGTAATGAAGAACTAAACAAAAAGATGCTACATACCTTGCCTGAAAGTTGGAGACAAACTATATCTATGTTTAAAAATACCATTGATCTAAAGGCAATTAGACTAGATACTTTGGTAGCCAAGGTAGAAGCATTGGAGTTGGATGAGAAAACCAGGAACAAGAGTGTTAAAGCATCAATAGCACCATACCAATTCAAAGAAGCTAAGGGTGTTGGAAGTGCTTTTATTGCCAATGAGGATGATGGAAGCTCTTGTGCTGAAAGTGAGGATGAAGAAGAAGCTGGTTTCTATGCAGCAAAGTCATCTAAATCTAGCTTTCAAAGCAATTCAAGTAAGAAAGCAAAAAGGAAAGCTGATGATTCTAAAAGTTCGGTAGCAAAGGGATCATCCAACAACAAAAACAACAACAAATACTAACCAATCATTGGGGTTCTAGAAACAAAAGAATAGAAAGTAGCATTTGCAGCATTCAGTTTAACCTTTTAAGCTTACTTAGGTAGTACTCTGACTCCTGCTCACTTCTGCCAACAAGACCTGGAAGAACTTCATCCTAATGAAGTGAAAGAGATCGATCTAAAATGGAAAATGGCCATGATTTCATACAGGGCCAAGATGTACATGAGAAGGAACAAAGGACTATTTGTTGCTGGAAGAACAACAAAAATTGCTATTGAAAAATCAAAAGTGAGGTGCTACAAGTGTAACTTGTATGGTCACTTCTCAAGGAATGCAACAACAATCAGCAATCAACACCAAACACAAGACAAGCAATTCAGAGGAGCTTCAAGCAACCTCAACTAACTCACTCATCCCCACCAGTCATAGATTCTTCAACAGGTACCAGTAATTTTAAAGAAACTGGTTTGATTATTTTGTAGGATGGAACTTGTGATTGGAGCATGAATGAGAAGGAAGTTCAAGAGGAAAATTAAGCACTGATGGCAAACCTGGAGAACAAAGTTCCACCCATGGCCAGAGAGGTAAGGGACAAGTTATGTTCACCAACATGTGTTGAAGTGGTAGAAAGATACAGGGTTCATGCTCAACAATTGGCTGATAAAGTCAAAGAAACAATGGTTTTAAATGAATCACATATAAGAGAACATAAACTGTAAGGCCCCGTTTCCAGGACGCTTACAGCTAGACCATCATCGCATAAAATGTTTAAAACATACATTACTTTTGCAGCGGAATTTAAAAACTTTCATTAATAATTAAAACATGTTATCACATTACATAAATGTGATTCGGAATGGCCCTTTATACCTCAGTATTAGCTTTCCTTGCTTTCTGAATCAGGTGATCTCCTTTCCAAGGCGAGGCCTTTGCCATTATTTCATCGCCGTAGATCGGTATCGAACTCTTTTCGGGCGCGTTCAATCAAACCATCTTCTCACAGCACTCGGTGTTTGGCTCATAGGCTGCTAGCCAATTCATCTCTAGGTGTACGTCTATCCACCTACGTCTGTTCTGAACTGTCTAGCAGGAAACACGCGTTCTCTTAATTCTATCACGTAATCCTCTACAGCATCAGTTAACCTAGTGGACTTACCAATAGCAATTTCTACGTCGTAGGTTCATCGATCTTCCTACTCCTAACGTGCAACTTATCACAGAAGGCAGCAGGAACGAAACTACTACAAAGCACCATAATCAAGGCATAGATGCACAAATTTAAATTACCGGGGAACGTACCTGACGTTACATCGGTGTCCGCTCTAGCCTCCTCCCGGTCATGGCGAATGCTATGAGCTTCATCCTCTACCATCCTTCCTTGCACCAGAGCTCTCTGCCCTCGACTTCTTGCAGTCTCTACTCATATGTCCAGTCTCGCCACAGTTGTAACATGTAGCCATGTGACAATCCCTCGCCCTGTAGCCCTCTCTTCCACACTGGAAGCAGACGTTCGATCCCCACCTGCACTCCCCCGCATGGCCTCTACCACACTTCCTACATACCTCATCCTTCCTTGTAGTTATCTTCCAATCATTGACCTTCGTCGTCTTACCTCTAGCCACAAATTCACCATCACCATCCTGTCTTCCACTCCCATTCCTATCATAGCCCCGCTCCTCCTCTTCGTTCGTTATCGCCACCGCCTCACGCTCATCATACAACCTCCCCGCCAAATCGACCACCGACCTAAACGTGCTTGGTCAGGCAGCGACCAGATGTCTGTAGATATCTGCTGGCAGACCTTGAACATACCTCTTGATCTTTCATGACACTAGTGTCACCTGATCTGGCACCAGCCTTGCCATCTCGTTGAACTTTGTGGTGTACTGTTGGTGAGTCATCGTTCCCGCCTCTAGCTGTAGGAACTCCCTCTCAACTTTTTCGAGCTCCTTATGAGGACAAAACTCCTCAATCACCAACCTCATCAACTCTTTCCACCTCACCCTTCCGATTGCCCTGGTACCCTCGGTATGGACAACGTTGTCCCACCAGCACAAGGCCGAGTCCACAAACGAGTAGGTGGCGAACTTCACCTTCTGATCCTCGCGGCACTCGCTAATGTCAAGTACCGCCTTTATCTCCCTCACCTAACATTGTGCAGCCGCAGCACTCCCATTTCCATCAAACATCAGGGGCCTACACCTTTGGAATGCTCTATAGCTGCATCCTTTTGTAGTCTCCTGCATAGCTTCCTTCCCCTCCTTATCATCACTAGAGACAACCATGTCAGGATAGGGTTGCTCCATGTCCCCGGAACCCCTAGCTTCAGCTTTTCGCCAGACGGTTCTCCCTTCCCCTCCTTCTCATTCTTCTCGTCATCCCTCACAGCACGGATAACTTTGGTCATAACAGAAGGCAGAATCGTCTGCATTATCTGATGGACTTCCTATGCTACTGCCTCCTTCAGGCTCTCAGATTAGCACTTCCGTCCTCACCATCCTGGTGACGAAACTCTGGCTCTTCAGGAGCCGTCTCAGCAGTCTTAGTTCTACTCCTCTTGACACACGGTCTAACACCACGCCCACCACGATCTCCACCTCATGAAGCCTCAGAAGACCTACCACCATCCATCTAACACACTATAAGATTCAAACACTAACACGGTCATTCAAGGTAATAGCTCAGATTATGTCAAGTATAGTAAGTCCCTAATCACAGTAGCCAGTTGTGTTTAGCCACTTACTTTACTCTTCATTCCCCAAGCATTTCCTATCCTCACTACTTCAGTATCTAAATCTACACGAAAGCACACAAGCCGCATAACATACGCACATAATACCGGTTAACATTTAACTTACATTTAATCTTTACATAAAACTTTTACCTGCAGGCATGTAGCTACTAGGACTAGCATCCATTTCCTCTTGTCCCATTCTCAGTTTAAGATTAGGTTTTTGAAAAAATTTACCCAATTCTCTTAAACTTTAGCTTTGATACCAACTTGTAAGGCCCGTTTCCAGGACGCTTACAGCTGGACCATCATCGCATAAAATATTTAAAACATACATTACTTTTGCAGCGGAATTTAAAAACTTTCATTAATAATTAAAACATGTTATCACATTACATAAATCGTTTACATATCAGAATACAACATCATATCAAAATGTGGATGCCAGCCTCAAAACGTTCCCAGTAGCGTATGCATCCACGCCTGCAACTCCTCAGCATCAACAAAATACCTGCCAACTATCATGCATACAAAAAGGTTAGCGACGCTAAGTGAGTTCTAGTTTTAAAGTGTTAAAGTACCTTGCCAGATTTATATATGAAAATATCCTTTTCAATAAATTATTTCCTTTACTTTCACTCGTGAGCATTCATCATACATACATCAAGGTATAAACTTGATTATCTTTCATTATCTCACGTATTCATTCGTTTCGTACTTTTTCATTATCTTTCACTATTTCCAGGTCCTGTCATAAATTTACCCCCGTCGTTGGGCACAAAGCCACCTCATTCTTGGGGTTAAGTGACCAGGACCCCGTTTCGCACTGTTGGATCAATCACCAAGACTGAACCCCCTGTGTGTGAACCCTGATGGGTTAGCCAAGATCGCACGTTATATTATACACAATTGAGCTAGCAACTCTTAATGAGTTGTGAACCTCCTTTATTATTTGCTCGCAAGACTTTCATTCATTTCTTATGTTCTACTTTTCATTATCGTTATCTTTCACTTTGTTACATAATACTTTACGTATGTACATCCATATACCAGACCACATAAAGTCACAACATAATACATAACGTATAATATAACATAATACATACGTTTTAAAAACCGTTAACAAAGAAAGATAACACATCACACACACACACACACATACACATCATAAACCTCATCACATCATCATGCATACATCACGCATAAGCCATCGTATCACAACGGGACCTATCTCAAACATCCACCTCTTAAATCCCTTAGAAAACCCTAAGTCTAAAATGAGGCACATTGGAACATTTCAGGCGCATGAGCATAAAAATTCTAAGTAAAATAGTCTGGGCGCATTACAACGATGCAGGCGCATGAGCCCTACTTAGGAGCATCAACACTTAGGCGCATGAGCAACTCTGGGCTCGTAGCACTATTTGGACACATGACCAACACTTAGACTCCTGGACAACCTTCTGGGCGCATGACTAACACTTAGCCACCTGGACAACCTTCTGGGCGCATGACTACTAGTTAGGCGCATGACCTTGGGCACAGGGGGTCATTTGGGCGCATGAGCAACACTCAGTCATATGAGAAACATTCTGGGCGCATGAGGGTACTTTTTGGGCACCTGACTACTGGTTGGGCGCCTGACTACTGGTTGGGGGCATGAACGTGGGCGCATGAGGACACTTAGGCGCATGAGTGCATTTTGAAAATTTCTAAACTGCCAATAACACCCGAAACACTTCTAGCCTAACCCAAACACAGATCTAACATACTAAAGGCACCTAAACATGCTACACACCTGATAGGATCAAAATGGATCAATCTATGATGATATCATGGTACAATTCAATAAAACAAACACAAGTAATCAAATCAATGCAAACATATCACAAAAAATCATAGTTTCATTGATAGAATGCATAGAAAGTACAAGTGTAGAAAGAAAACAGTTACAATTTGTTCTAAAAAATATTCTAAGGTGCTTACCTACACATACCTTATCTATGCTATTTATATTGTCAATACAAAAGGAATAAATATTTACAAAATAGTCCTTATACTATGACAAAAACTATACAAAGACTAATAAAGACTAAATGTTAATCTTCAAGAGGCTTCTACAATACTCCCCCTAAGATTTACATTGTCTTCAGTCTTCAAAATCCATAATCTTCAGTCTTCTATCTTCTAATCTTCAATCTGTCTTTTCTCTTTGTCTTTTCTCTTTTGACATCAAACTTCAAAGTAATCTTCTAGTTCTTCTTTAATTTTGAAAATTGGCTTTTCTTTATACATCTCCTGCTCCCTTAAAGCTTTAGCAATTGCAGATTTGAACTTGCTTGCTAAAATCCCTTGCTCTGGCTATGATTCATTCGTTTTGATCTCCATCTTGTTCATCACCTCCAAAGTTTCTTTAGATAAACCTGTAATATCAATGTTAGCATAAAGTTCAATTGGCTTTGGATACTCTTTTGAGTGGATTTCCAGCACTCCTTTACTTGATATCCTCATGAATTCTATACTCTTGATATCCTTCTTAACGATGTTTGCATATGCTAAGGCTTTTCTTAAGGATATTCTCTCCATAGCAGCATTCATCACTTTGATAATTGACAGAAAATACTTTCTATCATTTTCTACTTCTTCTGGTACAACTTTTTCAAACTTTTGGATTGACAAAAATGAGATGTAACTGGGATGTAAAAGTTTCAATTCAAAAACACCAAATAAAGTAATCATGTCATGATCCCAGTTATCTAAGTCTCAAACCAGCTTTAACTCAAAAGTATCAGCATTATAAAACCATCTCAAAATTGGTTTGGACTGTTGAGTTCCATCTATAACCTTCAATTCAGGATTTGTTGCTTTCTCAAAGTATTGGTCACTGAAAGCATCCAAAAACTTTTCTTCACCAACATCTTTATCAACATTCTTCTTTTTCTTCTTCAATGAATAAAAATATTCCTTATCCTCTTGATCACATCTTGTTTGCAAAAATGAACTCATTTTGTTTATCCCTTTGTTCAATAACTGCATAAAGTTCTCTCCTCGACTTGCTCTTGTTGGATTGATTAATGGCAGTTTGTTCAACTCCTTCAAATCTTGAACAGGCAATTTGATAATTCTCGAGAAAAAATGATATACGTCACAGATTGCATTAACTTGT
Organism: Flaveria sonorensis; assembly: GCA_025506505.1. NCBI lineage: Eukaryota > Viridiplantae > Streptophyta > Magnoliopsida > Asterales > Asteraceae > Flaveria > Flaveria sonorensis. Next base: position 63,264,836 of record CM046433.1, on the reverse strand, counting down.
TTAATCAAGAATGCATCAAATATCTCATCATATTTCCAAGCAACAATCTTAACCCCTTTAGTAGTGTCAGAAACAATCATAGCATTAAGCAATTCTAAAATAGATTGTCCTTTTTGTAACACATTTCTCACTAAATCACCTGCATTTTGTGCTTTACTCCACAATTTCTTTTGTTCCATTGAGACTTGATAACCTTGCCTTTCAGTCTCTGGAAACATTCTCATAAGCTCCTTTCTTCATTCATACACTGTTCTCTTCATAGCCATAGACTGAATTTCCTGAGGTTTAGAATCCTCGTTCTTTTTGTGATTTCTAAGTATTAAGGATTGTCCATGTCTAGCACAATCATTTTGTTTGTTTGTCTTTCAGTTTCTTGAAAGCTCCTTACCAAATTTCTTAATGATTCTACTTCTAACCTCTTGAACTTCTTCCATGGATAGTTTCTGGATTGCAACTACATCCTCAAAGTTGTTGCATTCATATCATTAGGATTAGGATGGTGCAACTCAGAAGTTGGAATATTATCAACATTGATACTTTCACTGATAGGATTCCAATCACCATGTTCAACAATAATATCATTTGGATCTATTGGTGCACTGGATTTAGCAGCTATGCACTCCTCAAACTCTTCATTAATATGAGATACAGGCAATCCATCTAGAAATACTCGGTTATACTTCATCATGATTAAATAGTTATACCTATCTTCAATGTCTACAGGTATAGCTTCTTGAATTCTCTCAATTGGTGAACAACTTTCATCGGCATTTGCTTCAACTAAATCCTCATCTTCAAGTACCTCATCATACCAATCATCACCATATTAAGCTTCTATATCATCAAGAGCTCCTATGGTTTCTTGAATATCATACTCTTCTTCTTCTTCCCTTGCAGGTTCATCAAAAGTCTTATGCACCTTTGTTGATGATTCAGGTAAAACTTAGACATCAATGTCATCAATTTTCCTTTTTCCTTTATCTAAAACAGATGTCTTTTCCAAATCAACAGGAATAACTTCAGAAGTAAGTTGGAGATTTTGCACTTTCTTTCATTTTCTCAAATTCTTCTTTCAATAAATCATGGCTCTCTTTCAACTTCTTGAATTTTTCTTCCATGATATCATAATCTCTAAGCATAACTTCAAAACTTTGTACATTTGCTTCTTTATCCTTTTCAAGTTTAGCAATCATTTCATCTTTCTATTGCAACTCTTGTTTCAACTTAACATTTTCTTCTTTCAGTTCATCAATAAGCTTCACTTGCTTAGAATTTTCTTCTTTTAATTCATCAATGATCTGCTGAAAATTAGTTTCTTCAGTCACCTGAGTATCTTGTTGAGACAAACTTGCAAACTCAGTATGTATTTCAGCTTCAAATACTTCAAACTCTTGAACATTTTCATTAACATCAACATGTTCTTCTGTTCCAATCATTTCTGCAATTTCCTCAATAGTTTGACTTTCATTAACAACATCATCAGCTTGATTTTATTCATTGACATCTTCACTTTCTTTAAAAACTTCTTCATTAGCTTGATCAGCTTCATGCCCTTCTTCATGAATAACTTCTATGTCAGTATCTTTTCCACCTTCATTATTGTCATCATCATTATCATCAGAAGAACTTGAACTTTCATCATCATCATCATTATCTTCATCATCATCACCATTATCTTCATCATCATCAGATGGTTCTTGATGTATTTCTTCTATAAGATCATTTGGGTCAACTAGTTCATATTCAGTCAAATGAAAGTGATCTAAAGTAATATCCACTTCATCATTTGCCACATTTCTTATGTATTCAAACAATGGAATGCTCTGAGCACCAGTTACCATGGCCAACTTTTTATATGTCATCTCATTCATATGTTCCAATAGTAACACTTCTCCATTGACTCCATAAGCATAAAAATCAGGATTTGCTTTATTTATAATCATCTATAAAACCTTGGGTACATAAGATACTTGTTTCTAATACCCTTTTCTAGATTGGAAATAAATCCATTCATAATCCATCTTTCCATGTTAAATCATCTATTTGTTGCAAGATCAATAATTGGAGATGCAATATCTACTGGAAATGAATTCCATCCAGCACTTCTCTTAGACATGTAGTGTTGAAAGATATAGCATAAGAGCTTCCAATGATTAAACACTCTAGCTCTGAAAAATTGTTTCTTTGGAAAGTGGTCAGGGTGACCCATAGCTAGAAATGTTTCTCTGCATTCATTATAGGACAGTTCTGCTAAGTCTTGTTCATCATTATGTCCTAATCTTAGTGCTTCTCTTATAAACTCCTCTGAAATCTCAATCATTCTCTCATTTGTAATGAATCCTCTCAAAACTTTTCTTCCTTCATCATTAATTTCAACAGTTGCAGTGGACCAAAACTTTTTTATCAGTCTAGAATAGATCATTGGCTGATAACACATAGCATATACATATTTAGTCCTTAGTAAAAATCTAATGATCTCTTCATATCCAGTGGCTTCCCAAACATCTTCATTTAGAAAAGCAGCCACATTATACAGAATACAGTCGAACAACAAGGAGCAGAAACATTCGGTTACTTTTAAAAACATTTACTTGGTTTGCATAACAGCCCCAAATACTTGAAAATCAGTAGAAAGAAGGGTTCTAGAACTCACCTTGAAGCAGTTCTTCGAGCAACACACTTCCTCTTGCAAATTCAGCTCCAAAGATCCCGAAAACAAACACTAAACATTAATTACTTCGGTTAAGAAGTTGTGAATTTAGTTAAAACCGAACATATACTCAAGAAACTTACCTTTTGCACCTTCTTCTTCCTTTCTCTCTCTAAAACCAAGAGTTCTTCTCTCTTCTTCTTTTCAGCCGAGGATGAGGGTGTGGAGAAGAAGAAATGGGTTACCATACCTCTTCAATACATAAAATAATAGGTTTTGTACTTTTTACAACTTTAGCCCCTCCACTTTGTTAGTTCACCTTTCTTTCTTTTTACTTTTCTTTTTCTTTTATTTTAAATAAAAATTCGGGGTGTTACATAAACTGTATCAGGTCAAAATAACTTCCTTGCAAAATGATTTAGTTAAACTTGTTTCTGAAAACTATAATCTGAAAGCACAAGTTGAGCATTTGACCACCTCTTTAACCAAGTTCATGTCAGATCATGCATCTACTGAAGTGAAACTTCAGAAGTTCCAACTATCATCACAGCGATATGAGAAACTTTTGAATTCTCATATTGAATCAAAGAACAGGTCTGGGTTGGGTTTTCATGCTGTTGCACCACCAGTTAATGATAACTACACCACCCTACCTGATTCAATGATAAACAGTTTATCAAATCATTTTGTATCTAGTACCAAAAGTGAATCAAAAGATAAAATAATAAAGAGGTAAGTGATGAAGATACAAAAATTAGTGAAACTGATTCATTTGAATTAGAATTTTCAAAATAAAATGAATCAGAATTTCACTTTGATGACTATGATGATTTGGATAAGGTTGCTGAGCCTAATGAACAAGGAAGTGCTGGTTTGGGTAAGGGTAAACATGTAATAATTAAACCAATAATTCCCAAAGTACTTGATGAAGTCAAGCTACCTTATCCCCCAAAACAAAGAAATTTGTTAAAGACCATCTACACAAGAATTGGTCAGCAAAATAAAGGGATTTAGGAGCTCAATAAAAAGCATAACAGTCAACCAGCAACAAGAACTACGAAGAAAGAAAAGAGAAACACTTTAGCAGAACGCCTGCGGAAGAAGAAGATAGGTCCTCACACATCCGTAGAAAAGCAAAGGAAAAATGTTCCAAAGTCAACATCCGTAGAAGATCTATGGAAGAAGATAAAACAGTCTTTCGTAGAACATCTGCGAAAGAAGAAATCATCAGAACCAAAACAGTCATCCATAGAAGATCTACGGAAGAAGGAAAACACCTGCTGATTCAACTGCTAACCAGAAAGGCAAACAACAAAAAGAAGATCTTTTAGCTGAGATTGAAAAAGAAATGAAAAAGAAGCAGAAGAAGAAAGTAGAGTCTGACTGTGACGCTGAGGAAATGTACTACAAGTGGTGTGATATGTACAACCACAACATAGAAGATTATTATTTCAGCAGCTATTGCTCCATATGCAATATGAACAATCATATGACAACTGATTGTTACTTCAACAAGCACTGTGCTATTTGCAACAAGAAGAATCATTCCACTCAAGAATGTTACTTCCACAAGAAAAACAAATCCAAAGTGCCAAAGAAGCAACAATCTTTGACTGATGAATCAGACTCACAATCTTCTGAGGATGAAGAATCAAAGGTGCAAAAACAAAAGAAGCAGCAGCCTAAACAAAGAGTGTCAAAGATCAAGAAGCCAACATCTACTGAATGATCAAGCAAAGAAGAAGGAGAAGCAACAATATCAAAGCCTTCTTTGATCACTTTGAAAAGGGTAATCATGTACCTCAATCAAAAACAAAAGATGTGAAACTGTTTCTAACAAAGCATCATCTTCAAGTTTGAAGAAAAATGTACTCAAAGAAGAAGTGACAGAAGAAGTGACTGTGAATCAAGATCAAAGCGCATCAAGTTCATCTTCAACAGAATCATCCTCACCCCAAACAGAACATAATAAATTAATTGGGACTAAAAACAATCTTGAGACATCTAGGCTCATTCATGATAGAGTAACTATTCTAGATAACAATGGCAAGCCCAAGACCATTAAGGCTTGGGCTCCACTTTTTAACTGATTTCATTATTTTTTGCAGGAACATCCATGGAGGACTGACAACAACTGGTATGTTGACAGTGGTTGTTCCATGCATATGACAGGAAACTGTTCTCTCCTCCATGACTTCAAACATAAAAGTACTTCATATGTTGCATTTGGTGGGGATAAGAAGGGAGGTAAATTGTTGGTGAATGAATGGTAACAAATGGAGTACTCAAGTTTGAGAAAGTTAATTTTTATGAAATTTTACAATACAATTTACTTAGTGTATCTCAAATTTGTGATCAAAATTATACCACTTTATTTGATAACTCTTTTTTTATATTCTTAAGCCAGGTTTTCAAGTTCCAGCAGATTGGATCCTTCTTAAAGCACCAAGAAAAGGAAACACTTATGTTTTGGATATGAACAACACATCTATGACAAGCAATGAAACCTGCTTGATTTCTAAGTCATCAGAAGATAAATCACAACTGTGGCATAGTAGGAGGGTTCATTCCAACATGAAGAACATGAATAAGTTAGTCAAACATGACTTAGTCATTGGCCTTCCCAAGAAAGAATTTTATTTTTCTAATCATTGTTCATCATGTTATAAAAGGAAACAACATAGGGTGTCACATAAGTCCAAAATAATCAACATAAACACAACACCACTCAAACTGCTACACATGGATCTTTTTGGTCCAACCAATGTGTTAAGCATAGGTAAAAGGCAATATTGTTTGGTGATTATTGATGATTTCACTAGATTCACATGGGACTTTTTATTAAAACATAAAAGTGAAACATCAGAAACATTAATGGAGTTTATCACTAAGATTGAAAACCAACTGGATTTAAAGATCAAAATTGTAGATGCTTTTTAAAGATTAACATTTATTCTTTATGTGTCTTGTATAGTTTTTGTCATAGTATAGGGACTATTTTGTAAATATTTGTTCCTTTTGTATTGATAGTATAAATAGCATAGATAATGTATATGTAGGTAAGTACCTTAGAAACACCTTAGAAGTACCTTAGAAGCATCTTAGAAGCACCTTAGAACATCTAAGAACTAATTGTAACTATTTTTCTTTCTACACTTGTACTTTCTATGCATTCTATCAATGAAACTATGAATTTTTGTGATATGTTTGCATTGAATTGATTACTTGTGTTTGTTTGATTGAATTGTATCACGATATCATCACAGATCGATCCATTTGGATCCTATCAAATGGTATCAGAGTTGTTGGTTCAGTGATTGAGTTTCTTCAAACTGTCAAACTCATAAAATCACTTGAATCTGTGATTGATAAGCCATTCAATCAAATAATTGTTGATTTCAGTTGTGTTTCATCATCAAAAACATGAATTGAGTCACAATTTGCAGTTTAATTCGGTCAAAATCAGTGAATTTGTTAAAATCAGTGTGCGAACCTGTTCTTCATTTTCGGACTGAAATTCGATTAGAAATATGAATTATTGTTGTTGTTTGATGAAATTGAAGATAAAGGATTGATTATCGACCTATAAACTACCTAATTGGAAGTTTTTAGATCAATTAATCAAGTTTTGAAAGATTTTAGATAATCTGAGTTCCTATGAATCTGTTAAAGTTGGCGCATAGGTTAAAACACTACTAAAAATTGCCTAAGTGTTGGCGCTTGACAACTGTTTAGGCGCTTTTCAACTGTTAAGGCATATTTGGTCTAGGTGTTTTACCACTATTGAGGCGCATTACAACTGTGTGGACACTTTGGATCTTTTCAGAAATTAAACAATTCTAGGCGCATTACAACTGTTGAGGCGTTTTTGAACTGTTTGGGCATTTTTACACCCTGGCGTCTGACAACTGTTTGGGCGTTTCACAACTGTTCAGGCGCATTACAAGTTTGGACGTTTGAGAGTTTTTCTAAGGCAATCCCTTAGACTTTTCAAAGGAAGTTTCACTATTGTTTGGGCATTTCATCACTGTTTAGGCACATCAACTCAACACTTAGAAATTTTTCAAAATTTAAAAATCCAAAAATATTTTCAATTCATTGTTTTAATTCCAAAACTTAAAAACAACAAAAAAAATCTTTTTCTAAAATCAAAAATTAAAATTTGTGAAATCAGAAGACTCAGAGAACAGCTTCCTAAACTAAAGAACAGAGCTTATTTTAAGAATTGGTCACTTAGATTGAAACATCACCTTAATTCTATTGACACTGACTTATGGAAGTCAATAGAAAGAGGACCTCATATTCCTATAACTTTAGATGGTCCTGATAGAGGGTTTGTCTATACTAAAGACTCTCCAGAACCATATCCTTAAGATGGATTACAGGGTGATGATCAAAGGAAAGTTAAGAATGATATAAAAGCATATTCTCTAATGTGTAAAGGACTGCCACTTGAAGTCTTAACTAGACTAGATGGATATCAAACGGGATATACCATGTATAAAGCTTTGAAGATAATATGTGAAGGTGGTAAGGAGATTCAAGATCTCAAGAAGCAGAAACTGAAAAGACAGTTAGAGCTATTTGAGCATTTATCTGGTGAAACTATAAACCAAATGATGAATAGGTTTGTGCAACTGATAACTGAGATGTCAACTGTTGGCATCAAAAATGATCTAAAAGATCTAAACTTTAGGCTTCTCAATGCTCTTCCATCTTCATGGAAGCAAACAGTTACACTGTTAATGCATACTGAGAAATTTCCTATGGATCTTGATCTGTTGATAGCCAAAATTGAGTCGGTTGAAATTGATGAAAGCTCAAGGAATAATGACAGAGCAGCTTCAATGTCTTAGTACAAATATGTTGCATCTCCAGCTAGTACTGTGGAGAACGCCTTTATGGCTAAAAATGAAAGTTTACTAGAGGAAGAGGGTGATCTGTTTGTAGGAGCAGGGTTCTTTATAGATTCTTCATATACAAATGTTCCTACTTATGCAACACAACCACAACCTCAGTCTCCTCCTAAACCTTAAAGCTCTAAAACTCAAACTGAGACTCCATCTATTAACTCTGCTAATACTAGCAAAGTTAAAGATGTCATTAACATCCTATTACAGGATGAAGAGTCCAAAACTGCTTTTACTGCTTTCATGGCTAGTTTTCAAGCATATCAAGGTAGCCATCTAACACAATTGGATTTTGTTTCGAAGGACTTATTCGAGATGGACCCAGATGATGTAGAAGAAATGGATCTAAACTGGCAGATGGTGTTGATTGCATACAGGACTCAGAAACACTCCTATGTCAACAGAAACTACAAGCCAAGTGCTAACAAGACTGTAGGACTTGACAAGTCAAAATCAAGGTGTTTTAACTGTATAGTTATGGCCACTTTTCAAGAGAATGCAAAGCTCCTAGAAACAAAGGAGGGAATGGCCAATCGAGTTCAAGCAATCAGAGGTTTCAACAATCATCTCAGAAGAAATTCTAGAAACCATACCAAAGCTTATCAATGACTGAACTGAAAGATGAATCTAAGTCATCTGAAGAGCCTAAGAAAGCTCTAGTTGTCAATATTAAAGATGGATATGATTAGAGTGCTTATGCTGAGCAATTTACTACTGATCTAACTTCCAATTTATCCCTTATTGCAGAAGTTCAAGGAGAAGATTGGTCAGAGGAAAATGATCCAAAAGCAGAAGGGAATTCTGAGAATGAGGAGGAAGAATATGACAGGAGTGACAAGTCTGATCCTAAAGAGGATTCAGAAGAAGTTGCTTTGATGGCAAAGTCTGATCAACCAAAGGTTGAAAATTCTAACTCTAAGACCTCTCCTCCTAAATTTCCTAAAATACCATCAGAAGTAAGAGAAAAATTATGCACAAAATCTTGCTTTGAACATGTTGAATACTACAAAAATTACTCATACAAAATATGTGAAAAACTTAAGCAAGAGAAATTAATGCATAATAAACTCAAAAATAATCACAAAGTGTCAGATGAAAAGATCATTTCTTTACAAACTTCATGGAACAAAACTTTGAAAGAACTAGAAATAGTTTCAAAACAACTTGAAGAAATGACCAAGAACTTAGAACAGGAGAAAATAGCACATGCTACTACTCAAGTTGATCTTGCTAAAGTAAAAAGTTCCAAAACAATCATGGAACAACTGGTAAGTGAAAGAAAGGATAAACAAAAAGCAAGATTAGGTTTCACTCATGAACCAATGCCTGAATCTATAACTAAAACTTTGCCAGAAAATTTTATAACGCATGATCACTCTCCTGAAAATAAGGCAAAACTCAAAGCTTTCCAAAACAAAAATAAGATTTCTGATAGTGAAGAAGAGAAAGCTAATGTGGAAATCTTTGAAGAGAAAGATACTGAAAAAATCAAAAACGGTCATCCGGCTAAAGTCAAATCTTATGAACCAAGATCGAAAAGCAAGAAAATTTTTGTTCCAAAAGAATCTGTCTTGGAGGAAGTAATCACTAAAAATAATAACTAAAATTCCAAAACCAAAGATAAAGCTAAACAAGAAGAAGTAACATCAGAAGCTTCTAACTCATATGGTCTAAATAAACCTGAATTTATTAAATGGAAAAAGGACCAAAAAAAAGAAAGAAAATGAAAACGAATCTTCAATTGAAAATGTTCAATCTCAAGTAAAATCAAGTTCCACAAAATCAAGGAACCAGAGAAGAAGAAGAAAAATGAATAAAGCTAAAAATGATCAAATTAAAGAAAATCAGACACAGACAACAAATCAAACAAATAAATTTAAACCAATAAAATTTGTGTCTGCTGGTATGTTAAACATGAATTCAATTCAAGATGTTAAGCAAACTCCTAAGAACAAATCGACCTCTGATATGAAAACAGGTTCAGTTCTAAGTCTTCCGTTGTCGGTAAACGATTTGTATCTAAGGAAACAATGAATGAAATTCATGTTCAAAAGACAAAACAAAATATGCAAAAGAAAAATCTGTCAAATCAAAAACAAAAATTTTCAAATCAAAAACAACAGATTAACTTTTTGACGCCTAAAATTAAACAAGTATCAAACGTTGCATTAACATCAAAAGTTAATAAACAATTGTTCAAAACTCCACAGAGGTACTATGAAATTTGTGACATGTACAATCACAAAACTTCTGAATGTTTTTTCAATAAATACTGTCACATTTGCGATATGAGAAATCACTCAACATCAGAGTGTTATTTCAATAAGTATTGTACCTACTATGATGAACGAACTCATAATACTGAAAATTGTTACTTTCGAAGGAGTTCATCGAGGAAAGGATTTGCTACTTCACTAGTAAGCAAAGGTTATGTTAATCCTCAATATAAAAGAAATCAAAATGTTGGGTTTAAAGATTAACAAACCAACCTTTCTTAGGTTTGAAATCTTTCAAACGAAATGATTTGGTGAGACTAAAACAATACTTTAAAGATCAATTAATTCCAAGTTCTGTAAGAATTAATAATAAAAAATTTGAAAATAAAAGTTTTTCAAAAATTGGTCATTCACAAGGTATGAATTTTCAAAATAATCAAAAATTTATGAATAATAACAGAATTGGTAAATTCATTAAAAATAAGCCTGATGTGAACAAACTTCATTTCAAACAATTTACAATTGTTGATAAGTTTGGAAAACCCAAGACCATCTCGGCTTGGGTAGATAACTCAACTTAATTTCTTTGTCTTCCAGGTACGCCCGAGAAGACCAATTAACACATGGTATGTGGATAGCGGGTGTAGCCGGCACATGACAGGCAATCATGCCTTGTTACAAGACTTTAAGTTAAAGGATGGTACGCATGTCGCCTCTGGTGGTGATGCGGGAGGAAAAATAACAGGAGAAGGAACAGTATCCAACGGGATAATAAGCTTTGATAAAGTCAACTACTGTTCACAGTTGAACTTTAACTTGTTAAGCGTATCCCAAAATTGTGATAAATCCTATTCTGTCCTTTTTGATGATTCTTATTGCTATATTTTGAAGCCTGGTTTTGAGATTACCAAAGACTGCGTGGTTGTTAAAGTTGTTAGGGATCGATATGTATACAAGCTGGATATGTCTCAAGTTGATCCATCTACAGAAACAACTTGCCTCATTGCTCAAGCTTCAAATGACAAAAGTCAGCTTTGGCATAGACATCTCGGGCATTCAAATTTCAAAAAGATGAACAAGCTTGTAGTAGGAAATCATGTTATCGGCCTTCCATCAAAGAAGTTTGCCACTACTGATCACTGCTCAGCATGTTTAAAAGGTAAACAGCACAGAGCGTCTAATAAGCCCAAGCAGATAAACTCAAATTCCAAACCCTTTCAGATGTTGCATATGGACCTTTTTGGACCAACCAACATGAAGAGTATTGGAAGAAAATCATATTGTTTAGTTATCATTGATGACTTTACAAGATTTTCATGGGTTTATTTTTTGAATGCTAAATCTGAAACGGCTGAATTAGTAAAAGAATTCATCATAAAAGTAGAAAATCAACTTGAACAAAAGTAAAAATAATAAGAAGTGATAACAGTACAGAATTTAAAAAAGCTAATATTGACATGTTCTGTGCAAAAAAAGGAACTGCTCCTCAGTTTAGTGCTCCAAGAACTCCACAACAAAATGGAGTTGCTGAAAGGAAGAGCAGAACTTTGATTGAGCCTGCACGATCCATGTTAGCAGATGCAAAAATTCCTATCACTTTCTGGGATGAAGCCATATCTACTGCGTGTTTCGTACAGAATCGTACTTTAATTATGAATGACAATCTGGAAACTCCTTATGAGTTGATGTTTGGCAGGAAACCAAACATAGATTTTCTTAAATCTTTTGGTTGTCCAGTTATGATTTTAAATTCAAGTGATCAGCTAGGAAAATTTGATGCAAAATCTGATGATGGATTTTTTATTAGATATTCATCTGTTTCAAAAGCCTATCGAGTTTATAACTCTAGGACAAATGTTATACTTGAAACATTCAATGTTAAATTCCTTGAAAACTCTTTTCAATCAGTTTCAAATGGTCCAGCTTGGTTATTTGATTTAGATTCATTGCCAAACTCTTTTCAATCTAACTTGTTTGATCAATCTAACTTGCTTGATTCTACAGGTGAGAAGAAAATTCAAGTGATCTCAGTTCTTTTAGTGATGATTCAGATTCTGATGATATGGATGACTCAAGCCCAGATTATCCCTTCTTTTCTTTTGTCAGAGATTCTATAATTCAATCTATTAATGATGATCATTCTCATCAAGATAATCATCATTCCATTTCAGAAGATCAAGATGTTTCACAAGCTATTCCCAATGATAGTATAGAAATTCTACAACCTGAGTCTGGAACGTCATCTATTTCTATTGATGTAGTTGATACCGGTAATCTTGATTACTTCATCAACTCACCAACTCAAGTTCCTAATTTCAATCCACATTCTTCAAGCCTATTGCATCAGCTTTCCAACTTGAACCAAACCAATCTGGATGTTCATGTTCAAGGGAATGAGATTCCAACATCTCGTATCCACAGGAACCATCCAACATCTTAGATTATTAGTCCATTGAATATGAGAACTATGAGGAGCAAAACAGAACAAGCAAATGTTTGTTTATAGTAGTGTTTTCTTTCTCAAATTGTTCCTAAAAACGTTACCAAAGCGATAAAGGATAATAGTTGGATTGAGGCCATGCAAGAAGAATTACTTCAATTCCGCAAACAAGAAGTGTGGAATCTAGTGGATTTACCTGAAAGAGAAAATTCCATAGGCATAAAATGGTTGTTCAGAAACAAAACTGATGATCGAGGAATCGTTATTAGAAATAAAGCTAGACTCGTTGCACAAGGATACACCCAAGAGGAAGGAATATATTATGATGAAGTATTTGCTCTAGTTGCAAGACTTGAATCAATTCGTGTCTACCTGGCTTATGCATCATTCATGAAATTCAAAGTGTATTAAATGGACGTAAAAGGAGCATTCTTGTAAGGACCGATCACCGATGATGTGTATGTAAAGCAACCTCCGGGTTTTGAAGATTCACAATATCCACATCATGTGTACAAACTTAGCAAAGTTTTGTATGGTCTACATCAAGCCCCTAGAATCTGGTATGAGACATTGTCACAGCACTTAATCCAACATGGATACAAGCGAGGGAAAATTGATCCAACTTTCTTCATAAAGAAGGATGCTGATGATCTCTTATGTGTACAAGTGTATGTCGATGTTATCATATTTGGTCCTACAAGTCCAAAATTGTGCAATGAATTCGAAGATATAATGAAATCTTGATTTCAAATGAGTTCTATGGGAGAAATAAATTTCTTTCTTGGACTTCAAGTCAAGCAATCTGTAGATGGTATATTCATTAATCAAGAGAAGTTCGTTGACAAGCTCTTGAAGAAATTTAAACTGCATGATTGTCAGTCAACAAGGACTCCAGCTAACGTAAACACCAAGATTGAGCCTGATCTGAAAGGAAAATCTGTAGTTCAAACTTTATACAGATCTATGATTGGTTCTTTGATGTATCTCACTGCATCTAAACTAGACATAATGTATGTTGTTTGTGTCTGTGCAAGGTATCAATCAAACCCGAAGGAATCTCACATAATTGCTGTCAAACGCATATTCAGATATCTCAAAGGAAAACCTGCATTAGGGTTATGTTATCCTTATGAAGGCAACTTTGAGTTATATGGGTATACTGATAGTGATTATGGAGGATGTTGTCAAGATAGAAAATCAACTACGGGTGGTTGTTAGTTTTTAAGACCCAGATTAATCTCATGGCAATGCAAGAAACAAACATCTCCGTTTCAACCGCAGAAGCTGAGTACATAGCTGGTTCAGCAAGATGTTCTCAAATCCTTTGGTTACAAAACCAACTATTGGATTACGGGTTAAACTTTCTTAAAACTCCAATTTGCATTGATAACACTACTGCTATGTTCATTACAGCTAATCCTGTCCAACATTCAAAAACTAAACATATGGAGATTCGATATCATTTTCTTAGAGATAACTCAAAAAAAGGTTTAATCATTCTGATTCAAATTGCTACTGAAAAATAGTTGGCTGACCTTTTTACTAAAGCCTTCTTACAAATACGGTTTGCGTATTTGGTAGAGTCAATTGGTCTTATTAACCGCATTTAAAAACTGGTTTTTGAGTATTTCAGTTAATTGAGTCTAAATATGATCAGAACCCTCCCTTATATGAATAGGACATAGCAAGAGAAACTGTCAAAGTTAATTTCCTGATTGTATTTTGTGTGTGCATGTTTCTTAGAAAAATCAAAACCAAATACAAAAGTAGAAAACTGAAAAATCAAAAGATAAAAATATAAAACAAAAACTACAAAAAATAGAGTTTTTTTCTTGATTAATTCATTATTTAGGATGAATCTGTCTTTGCAATTTGTGAGAAATTATAGATACATTAGTTTGATCAGTTGCACACTTCGCTTACGACTAAAGTCTGACGTGATCAGGTATGATGTGCAGGTAAGCTCATGTAATTATACTGAACAAGTAGACTCTTGTGTTCAAACTAAATAAATCATGCATTTGTGTTTGTCCATTTCAGTACCCATGAGTAGTATTGACTTCTCAAATTGATTGCTTGTAAAGTCACAAACTCACACCTGATGGTGATATAAATAACCACGAGATCTGTTTATATCATTAATTTAAAGCATCAATTCACTTCTCTGTATGAGTCATCATAGACCTGAAGTGATGAGATATCCTTTGTTATAAGTCATTACAGACCTGGAATTCTAACCTACTGCAAAAAGATGCCAATGTGCACAAACTAAACATGAGATCTGGTTATAAGTATATGTCGGGTTTTCAAGATGAGAAAAGTGATTTCTTGCATATCTTGACGAGGGTTGAGCTCTCTAAGTCTAAGTGTGACTCACATAATGTCATATCTAATCGTACCTTAAGAAATCCAAGAGTTGAAAAAGTAAGTGTGCTAAGTACCTTTCCAAAAGCACTCATTTTCTGTCCTTAGATCTCGTGTCTCCTTTACTGTAGAAATGCTGATTTGGAACACACCTGATCAGGATTTATTCACTGTCTATGACTATCCATCATTTTTTTTATTTCAATGTGCTGATCTTAACTGATATGATCTCACTGCACACATTGATTCAATTGTAAATATTAGATTTTTATTCTGCTTTAATTTTAATTTTTGTATGTTTTTCTGTATGCAGGCATATTAACAATGATTAGTGTGTTTTTCATGTGACTTTCAAGAAACTTCTAAGTTTGTTAAACTTAAAAGTTTAGGGGGATTAAAAATAGTAAATAGTAAAAGTGTCTAAGAGAAAATAATTCAAATATCAAAATTTAGTATTTTGAATGGAAAGGATGAAGCTAAACAGTTCAAGCATGTGTGTGTTTGACATATTGTAAAAATGAACCTGTAAAACATTTTTAAGTGGAAAAGCTTCTCGCAACAGTTTAATATGAGACTATTTGTTAAAAATTAGAGACTAAAATGACGGGAAATTATTTTTGAAAATTTAAAACAAAAATAAAAACCTCAAAATATAAAAAATTAAAATAAAAAATAAATATAAAAATTTAAAATGTCAAAGTTCAAAATTGAGGGTCTATTGTGTAAATTTTCGGTGAAAGTTTAAATTTGACTAATTAAAGTCAAAATTTGATAAATTGTTTTATACTAGTATGTGAACAGTACTAATATATCTAAACAGTTACAGGTGGAAGATCTGGAAATTACAAGTGTGACACAAGAAAGTCATCTCATGTGCCTAAATAGTGTTCAAAAGTCCACAAGTAGGATCATGATGAATTTTCAGAATTTGTACGACATTTCAGACAACCTCATGTGTCTAAACAGTTGTCATGCGTCTAAACAGTTGTCATAAGTCTGAAAAATGTGGTCAAGTGTTGGGCGTTTCAGCTAAACTCATGTACCTGCATAGTACCCAGACTTTCAAGTTTTAGACTTATCAAGTGAAAATAACCAAGTGTTGGGCGTTTTAGCTAAGCCCATGCGCCTGAAAGTGCAAAAGCGCCTAAACAGTGCTTATGCGTTTGTACAGTGCTCATGCGGCTAAGCCCATGCGCACAAACAGTGCTCATGCGCCTAAATACTTAGTGTAAAAATCAATCCCGTGCGCACAAATAGTGCTCATGCGCCTAAAAATTTCACTTAGTATAAAAGCAACAGTTCGTGATTTCGGACATTTCATTCTCAAAACCCCTGAACACTCAAAACCCAGACTCTCAATAACCCATGTTTCCACTCATTTCTATTGATTTCTGATCTTGTCTTGCATTCAATACTAGTTTTATCTAATTCTAAATGTAAGTTGATGATCAAAATCATAGATATTTTAGTTTAACAGATTGATTTGATTTGGGCGTATCGAACCTATTCGGGCGCACGAACCCTAGTTGATTGAATCTGTTAAAATTGTGAATAAAATAGAATAATGTACTGAAATTAATGAATGAATGTTGATGGAAACATGATTTCGACCTTGTTGATGCATTTAAACCTGTATTGCATCGAACTTCAATCTGTGATGATTCTTCATCAGCCGTATGATGAAGATGAACAGTCAAAATTTTTGAATTTTTAGTAAAAACGAAAATTAATAATAAAATCATGATTTAATCTGTTTTTGAAAAGAATTCATTGAATTAATGTGTTTTAAACCATTTACACACTAACTTGAATGAAATTTGTCTTGTACAAGATCACTTAAACACTTAAAAAAATTTTAAGTGCAAGTTAGATTAAATTTTTAAAACACAATAATTCTTTAAATTTCAATAAACATTCATTGAATTTATGTTTTAGAATTCAAATTGACTAAATCTCTTGTTTCAATTTTTGTAGAAGGCCTAATTAAAGTTTGAACCAAAGCACAATGTCGTAGCTTTACTAAATGAAGATCTACAAGATGTTGTAGGATATAAAGAAATGATTAGATTCTTATTGAGAACGAAGTATGTTTATGCCATGTGTTATCAGCCAATCATCTATACAAGACTAATCAAGAAATTCTAGACCACTGCTTATATGGATGTTAATGATGAAGGAAGAAAAGTAGCGAGGGGATTCATTACAAACATCAGAATGATTGAAGTATCTGAGGATTCGATAAGAGAATCTTTGAGATTAGGACCAAATGACCCTGAGGATTTAGCTGAATTGTCATTTAATGAATGTAGAGAGACATTCATGGCAATGGGTCATCCTGATCACTTTCCTAAAAAGCAATTTTTTCGAGCAAGAGTCTATAACCACTGGAAGCTATTATGCTATATCTTTCAACACTGTATGTCCAAAAGGAGTGCTGGATGGAACTCTTTCCCAGTAGACATAGCATCTCCTATCATAGCACTTGCAACTAATCGGAGATTTAGTATGTCTAAGTGGATTCTAAATGGTTTTATCTTTAACTTGGAAAAAGGAATTAGGAACAAGTATCTGATGTATCCTAGATTTCTACATATGATTATAAATTAAGAGCATCCAGATATACGTGTAGAAGGTGTGAGTGGTGAAACTCTGATGCTAGAGCACATGTCTGAGATTTCTTATAAGAGACTTGCTATGGTCACTGGTGCTCAAAATGTACCATTGTTTGATTAGATAAGGAATGTGGCTGATAATGAAGTTGACATTACTGTTGATCACTACCACTTGATAGAAGAAGAACCTATAGACCCTTCTGATCTCATTGAAGAATTGCCTAATAATGATAATGATGACAATGATGATAATGATGATGATGAAGAGAGTTCAAGTTCGTCTGAAGATGATAATGGTGATGATAGTGGTTATGATGGTGATGTGATCGAAATAGCTCATGATGATATACAAGAAGCTGAGCAAGTTACTGAAGAAGCTCATGAAGAAAGACATGATGTTGTAGATGAAACTGAGTCAGCTATTGAGGAAATTCATAAAGAAATTGATGAAAATGTACAAGAGATTGACCAAGTTACTAAAGAAATTCATGATGATGATACTGAAGTTAATCAAAGTGAAGAACTTGTTGGTGATAGTCAAACTGTTGAGGAGATAGTGAGTATGATTGAAGAGATGGTAGATACTAATGAATAGTTTGAGTTCAATGAGAATATTCAAGACTTTGAAGTTGTAGAAACTGCAATTCATAATGAATTTGTGAATAAACCTTAACAAGATGTTAATGTAACTAAAGAAGTTAATTTTCAACAGGTTATTGATAAGCTGAAAGAAGAAAATTTGAAGCAATTAAAAGTGATTGAAGATTTAAAAGAAGCTAATGAGAAATTACAAGAAGAATTGAAAAAGAAAGATGAAGTGATTGAAGAGTTGCAGAAAAGCAAAGAAGACAATGTGAAAAAATTTGAAGTAATGATGAAAGATTATGATATCATGGAAGAAAAATTCAAGAAGTTGAAAGAGAGCCATGATTCATTAAAAGAAGAATTTGAGAAAATGAAAGAAAGTGCAAAATCTCCAACTCCTGAATTGATTATTACTTCTGAAGTTATTCCTGTTGATTTGGAAAACATCTATTTTAGATAAAGGAAAAAGGAAAATAGATGATATTGATGTTTCAGTACTACCTGAATCATCATCCAAAGTGCAAAAGACTCTTGATGAACCTGCAAGGGAAGAAGAAGAAGAGTATGATATTCAAGAAACCTAGAAGCTCTTGATGATATAGAAGCTGAATATGGTGATGATTGGTATAATGAAGTATTACATGATGAAGACTTAGTAGAAGCAAATGTTGATGAGCATTATTCACCAATTGATATAAGTCATGATGATATACCTGTGGATATTGAAGAAAGGTATAATTATCTGATTAAAATGAAGTATAACAGAGTATTTCTAGATGGATTGACTGTATCTCAAATTAATGAAGAGTTTGAAAAATGCATAGCTGCTGAATCTAGTGCACCAATAGATCCAAATGAGATTATTGTTGAACATGTGAATGGAATCCTATCAGTGAAAGTATCAATGTTGATGATATTCCAGCTTCTGAGTTGCACCATCCTAATCCTGATTATATGAATGTAACAAATTTGAGGACGTGGTTGCAATCCAGAAACTATCCATGGAAGAAGCTCAAGAGGTTACAAGCAGAATCATTAAGAAATTTGGTAAGGTGCTTTGAAGAAACTGAAAGACAAACAAACAAAATGGTTGTGCAAGACATGGACAATCCTCAATACTTAGAAATCACAAAGAGAACGAGGATGTTGAAACCTCAAGAGATTAAATCTATGGCTATGCAAACCACAGTTTATGAACAAAGAAAAGAACTTATAAAGATGTTTCCAGAGACTAAAAGGCAAGGTTATCAAGTGTCAATGGAACAAAAGCAATTGTGGAATAAAGCACGAACTGCAGGTGATCTAGTTCGTAATGTTTTGCAAAAAGGACAATCTATTTCTGAGTTACTAAATGCCATGATTGTTCCTTATACTACAAAAGAAGTGAAGATTGTCGCTTGGAAATATGATGAGATATTTGATGCATTCTTGATTAAATGAGTTAATGCAATCTGTGACGTATATCATTTTTTCTTGAGCATTATCAAAT
Source organism: Flaveria sonorensis (assembly GCA_025506505.1). Lineage (NCBI taxonomy): Eukaryota > Viridiplantae > Streptophyta > Magnoliopsida > Asterales > Asteraceae > Flaveria > Flaveria sonorensis. The sequence continues at coordinate 63,245,570 of CM046433.1, read as the reverse complement.
TGCCTGTTCAAGATCTAAAGGAATTGAATAAATTGCCATTGATTAATCCATCAAAAGCAAAGCATGGAGAAAATTTTGTGTAATTGTTAAATAGAGGTATAAATCGAATGAGTTCATTTCTACAAACTCGATGTGATCAGGAAGATAAGGAGTATTTTCAAACATTAAAGAAGAAGAGATAAGGAGTTGAGAAAGATATTGGTGAAGAAAATTTTTGGATGCTTTTAGTGACCAATACTTTGAATAAGTCACAAATCTAGGACTCAAAGTCATTGATGGATCACAACAATCAAAACCAATTTTGAGGTGGTTTTATAATGCATATACATTTGAGCTAAAGTTAGTTAGAAATTTGGATGATTGGGATCGCGATATGATTTCTTTATTTGGTGTTTTCAAGCTAAAACTTTTGCATCCCAATTACATCTCATTCTTGTCTATATAGAAATTTGTAAAAGTTGTTCCAGAAAAGCCTGAAAATGACAAGTATTTTGTGTCAATCATCAAAGTAATAAATGCAGCGATGGAAAGGATATCTCTAAGGAAAGCCTTGGCGTATGCTAACATTGTGAAGAAGGATATTAAAGAGATAGAGTTCATGAGGATATCGAGCAAAGGGGCTTTAGAAATTCACTGTAAAGATAACCCAAACCCAATTGAACTTTATACTAACATTGATATTGCAGGTTTATCAAAGGAAACTTTGGAGGTGATGAACAAGATGGAGATCAAAATGAATGAATCAAAGCTAGAGCAAGGGATTTTAGCAAGAAAGTTCAAATCTGCAATTGCTAAAGCTTTAAGGGAGTAGGAGATGTATAAAGAAAAGCCAATTTTCAAAATTAAAGAAGAGTAAGAAGATTACTTTGAAGTTTGATGTCAAAAGAGAAAAGACAAAGAGTGTTGGGTTTTCATAAGTTTAACAGATCTATTTTAACCATTTAAAATAGAAGAACGCAGCGGAATAGGAGTTTTAAACTTGTTACAGTGAGCTGATTTATAAAACATTTTTATATAAAATCAGTCAAAAAACCCGTATGGATCGATATATGAAATCATGCTTACAAACAATCATAGTAGGTTTGAATACTACCTTCAACAGCAGGGTCGTAGAAGTAGATGAATGGAATTGGCAGCTCCTAAAGCAAGAAGCCTCAAGCTGGTCTACCCACGAGCCACCAACAAAACACCAGTTGCTAGGATTTTCACTTTTGAAGAACTCTCGTATTTCTCTTGACCGATCGAGAGAAATGGGAGCTCATACACCTTTTGTGTTCTCCAGTAGTCAGTTTAGAGAGATCTGCAAGCAATCTTATATTGCATGTCCTTGGAAACATAAAGTTTAGGAGAGAGAAATGTAGGTGGGGCCCATCCCCTTAACCCATCCGCATTTCTCCAAACAACATCCGTATTTGTAAATGTGGATGAAGTTGTTCTCTCGCATTTGTAAATGCGGATGAAGTAATTCGTCCACATTTGCAAATGGTCATCCTCATTAGTTAATGCGGATGAATGGTTTCATCATCATTTCCAAAAATGCTCATCCGCATTAGTTAATGCGGATGAATGTTTCCATCAGCATTTCCAAAATGCTCATTCACATTAGTTAATGCGGATGAATGTTTCCATCAGCATTTCCAAAAATGCTCATCTGCATTTGTAAATGCAGATGAGTAAACATAATCCGCATTTGTTCAACCACATCAAATGCGGCTGAGTTTAACGAATGCGGATGAATAGATATTCATCTCTCTCTGAAATAAATTATCCACATAATTTATATACAACACAAGTGTAAATATTTGAAACCTAATTTCCAAATATTCTAAGTATCAATATTTGTTTATATGATCATATCATAAACCAAATATCTTTGGTGTTTGTCTAGCTCGTTATTGGGTATGACCCGACTTGGATCATGACATACTAGCCATATCAATTCAATATGTATTTTGGGCAGATCATTTCCAACAATCTCCCACTTGCAAAAGATACATAGAGGATTGATGTAAGTAGCAAATACCGCCTAACAACGGTTTACTACCCCTAATATGCATGACTAAGTGCCATTCAATAACATCATTCCTTTCAAGTCCCTTACTTGAAATGATTTAGGTGAATCTAATCATATATCCTTTTGTTTCAGATGTCATGTTAAATTCAGGGACACAGAATGACCATTCCCTATTGATTTAACTTTATCAGGCCTTAGACATCATACTCTTAACGAATAAGAGGAACAAATCCCATCTTGACTACATACGTTTCTCACAATCACCTTGTATCACACCTGAACATAGCCTTGTGTACTATCCATTATTTCAGAACAGCAAAGAACTAGATCAAGGTATAATATTTGGTGAATGTTAAAACCCAACATGTATCTCAGGTTAGAGGATACTATGATATTCGCCTTTACTCAAATTTACTTATGATCAATTACAAAATTCCATGCAGTAACATTTGAGAGCAGGTCAGTCCAATATTTGTATCCCACAAATATCTATGAACCTTGGTAGCAACCTATTGCTATATATTCATACCTTATGAACATCTACCAATCCATGTTCATAATAGTCTTACATTCATATTTGTTCCCACAAATATGACCGACTACGGACATTTAGAATAATAAAATATTCATGGATGTAAACATGCTTAAATGGAACATAACTCAAAATGTCATAATTTATAAAAGGAGTTAAAATTACATTCGTTCCAAAGTTTAAATACTAAACAGATCAAATCCAATCACTAGAATATTAAAGTCCTAAGGCACAAGTATGACCCTCATGCTTTGCCCTTTCAAGGAGCTTCGTGAGTGGATCCGTAATATTTTGATCTGTGTGAACTTTGCGAATACATATCTTTCCCTTTTCAACTTCATCCCTTATGTAGTTGAATCTCCGCTCAATGTGCCTTGTCTTTTGATGTGCACGGGGTTCCTTGATTTGAGCAATCGTACCCTCGTTATCACAAAAGATCTCTAGGGGGTCTTGAATGGTAGAGACCACCCCTAGATCGGTAATAAAATTCTTTAACCATGCAGCTTCTTGAGCTGCCAATGAAGAGACAATGTATTCGGATTCTGTAGTGGACAATGCTACCATGTCCTGCTTCGAACTCTTCCAGGACACTGCCCCTCCATTCATAATGAAGACATACCCCGATTGTGATCGAGAATCATCTCGATCAGTCTGGAAGCTCGCATCCGTGTAACCCTTTACAACGAGTTTGTCAGGATCAGCGATCTAAGTTTGATCAATTTGAGTTGAATCGCAGCGGAATTAGAACAAGAATTAGACAAATATAGCAAGAACACGATAGATATTCAATGGAACAGTACACGGTTATAGAGAAATAGGGTTTTCTGCAAAAGGGATAATATCATTCATGCACAAATGCTTCGGTATGGCGGCTGCTAAGCTTTGCTGAACTTTGCTGAGCTGCGCGTCTCACCTTACAATTAGGTCAACATTCCTTATATAAAGGAATGTGACATCTGCTGATGTCACTTGATAGTGACATCTAACAGAATTATTACAAACAACTGAAAGTAAGCAAACTACTGAGAATGTTCACAACAACTGAGAACATCTCAGAGTATGCTAAGTACAAGATGAAACTAAAACTACTGAAACTACAAGTACTGATTACAGGAAACATAAAACTACTAAAAGGAAACCATCACAACTACTGAAGAGGTCTTCTTCAGCTGTTGTGACAACATCTGAAACTTGGTCTTCAGTCTTTGTCTTCAGCTTTTGTCTTCAGACTTTGTCTTCAGTTCTTTAGCTTCAGACTTTGTCTTCAGCTTTTTCACTTCAGACTTTGTCTTCAGCTCTTTCACTTCAGACTTTGTCTTCAGCTCTTTCACTTCAGACTTTGTCTTCAGCTCTTTAGCTTCAGACTTTGTCTTCAGCTTTTTCACTTCAGACTTTGTCTTCAGCTCTTTCACTTCAGACTTTGTCTTCAGACCTTGTTATCAGTTGATGTCTTCAGCTGTTGCAGACTACTTCAGTTGTTGTAATGTCTGTGGGACTTAAAGGTTTTTCTGATCAGGCTCATTGGTTCTTTTGGTCCAACAGAGTTCCTCCTCACCAGATCCATATATTAGAAACATATCCTTAGATGATCTTGAAAAGCATCACTCAGGTATTCACCTCCTTTATCTGAATGAAGAACTTTGATTGTTTTATTGAGTTGATTTTCTACTTCATTCTTAAAGATTTTGAACATTTCAAAAGCTTCATGTTTGTGTGTCAACAAGTACACATAACCATAACGACTATAATCGTTGATAAAGGCAATGAAGTATCTCTCACCATTCCTTGTCATTGTCTTAAAAGGACCACATACATCCGAATGTATGATTCCTAATAAATCCGTTGCCCTTTCGTTAGTACCACTAAAGGGCAACTTGGTCATCTTTCCTTGTAAACAAGATTCACACTTATTAAATGAACCATTTTCATTTGTTTCCAAAAGACCATTCTTTTGAAGTGTTTGAATCCGATTCTTGTTTATATGCCCAAGTCGACAATGCCAAAGATATGAATCACTTAAACCCATTTTAAGTTTCTTGGTGCTTGTTTGGTATAACGAGTTATTAAAAGATGAGTTATCATGAACCAATTCATAGATACCATTATAAGGCATAGCCTCAAAATAAAATACATCATCCATAAAAAAACAAATACCATTGTTTACAAACTTTAATACATAACCATATTGTTTTAAAAGGGAAATAGAAATTATGTTCCTAGTCAAACTAGGAGCATACAAGATGTTTTTCAAGACAACTTCCAAACCATTTGGAAGCTTCAAAACATAGTCTCCTTGGGCTTCAACATCAACTTTTGCTCTGTTGCCCATGTAGAGACTTGTGTCTCCCTTCTTGAAATGCTTATTTCTTTTGAACCCCTGTAACAAATTACAAATATGAGTTCCACATCCGGTATCCAATACCCATGTGTTTGAAGAAATAACATTCAATTCAATATGAATCATGAAAGTTGTACCTGAGGTCTGCCCACCATCCCTCTTGTTTCTCAACTCTTTGAGATAGGTTGGACAATTCCTTTTCCAATGTCCTATCTCACCACACTCAAAGCATGGATCATTCTCCATTACCGTAGGCTTCTTAAGCTTTGGTTCTGGAGGTTCAGTTCTTGCCTTTCCCTTACCCTTTCCTTTGATGTATCCCTTTCCTTTAGCAACATTTGCCTTGGGATCAGGGTGTTGCCTTTTCTTGTTGCCTCCCTCATTGATCGTGAGGACGGGTAAAACCCTTTTACCCATCCCTGCCTCGACTGTTTTGAGCATTGCGTGAAGCTCACCAATGCTCTTGTCCCACCCGTTCATGTTATAATTCATGATGAACGTCTCAAACCTTTTAGTTAGGCCATTAAGGATCAAATCCGTGGCAAACTCTTTTGAGACGGGACAATTTAGCCTTTCAATGCGATCAATGTGGCTCTTCATCTTAAGTACATAAGATGAAACCGATTGAGTTTCTTCCATGCGACATGCATGAAGCGCTCGAACCGTTTCGAAGCGTTCTACCCTTGCTTGTTGAAAGAACATTTCCTTCAACTGGGTAATCATGTCGTATGCCCCATGATGCTCTAAATCCTTTTGGAGCTCGGGAATCATAGTTCCCAACATGAGGCAAGAAACCTACACAGAATCCTCAGTGTGCTTAACCCAATCGTTATAGGCCTTAACATCATTAGCATCGGGTTAGTCGGGAATGGGATCGTCTAGTAGGTAAGATTTCTTTTCTTGCTTGAGAACGATTCTCAAGTTACGAAACCAATCCATAAAATTATTATGGTTAAGACGATCCCTTTCTAATATAGTTCTTAGTGATAGGTTATGGACGGTCGGGGTGGGAGCGTTGTTGTTGGCGGCCATTTCTACAAACAAAGTTCATTTTTAGTATTTCCGAAAATAAAACTTTAATTATTAATACCCTTTTCACGTCTCATAGGCAATTAATAATTAAAATTTTGAATCCAACGTTACATTTAAATAATGGTTAGGTGACCTTTATCCCATCATTTAAATTAACAAGGTAGTCAACACTTGACAATTGCAACCCTTTGCAACTTCTAGTTTTATGGGATCGGTTAAACATCTTTATGTTTAGTTGGCATGTTTAATCCCATCAACACCATTGTACACCATGCTTCGGTGACCCTATTCATATGGTTTCCAACTCAAGTTGTCCTACTTACACACACGTGTGAGTTTACACATACAAGTAGTTAGGTGACCTTTATCAAACAAATATGTTAACCCCACCTCAAACACACAAGTTCCCTAAGAGTGGTTAGGTGACCTTTATCCCACAAATAGTTCCCAAGTGATTCGAGTGTTGTGTAAAAGGATGGTGTTAAACTTGTTTCAAAAGAGAATTTAGTTTTCATTAATTCTAGTTTTGAAAACTATTTTGCACCTAACATTTGCATGCATTCAAATGTGTGGTACCAGTGTGAAACAATTTTCAAGGTTCTTTCAATAAAACCAATTTTATTATGAACACATTAACCTTTAATAAACCCTTTTATTACCCATGTTAATGTTTTATAAGAACCAATTTTATGCTTGTTGTTGATTTTAAATTGTTTAAACATGCATATCCATATATCACAAAACAATAATAAAACAACCACACAAGCATCACATGAGTCCATAACCGTAGCCATCTAAGCTTAACATCACTTGTTGACCGAAACAAGTGAGCTAATAAAGTCGTTTCTAAGGGTGAAAATGACACAACATTTGTGCCGGTGAACTCCCACTTGATCCCGCATCCAAATGCTTCAAGTGTCCACCTTGTGTTGTGACTCTTCCAATCCATTTGGGTCTCCATTTAGGCTTTGACTTCAGAACCAAACTCCTTTGGGCCTTCATCTTCTCCTTTCTATTAAAACCGAGAAAGATAGTCTTGTTGCAGCTTCTTTTACAAAACATATTCTAAATACAATTTTTCTAGTAAAAGTAAAGTGCAACCAGCCTATTTATTTACATACCAAATGAAAAATAAATAAATTACATACCCAATAGGAAGAATAAACATGTTTAATTATTACAAACCATTTGAATAATTAAAACAAATCACAACACATTCATCCATAGGTCTCAGCTTTGGTTATGAACAAATAAAATACATATCCACATATGTAAGCAAAATCCAAAAGCATCCCCTTGAACCATAGATTCTCGGCTGAAGCATAAACAGCCGAGAACCATGGTTTTGTTTCCAAAACAAAATCATCCAAATGATATAAATTTTCCAAGATACCTATATGCATGTCTAAATAGATATTGAAAAATAGGGGATACTAGGGCTAAAGCCTCTCGGCTTTTGGTGAATCATCACCAAGAAACCGAATTTTCAGTCCAAATGAAGCATGTATCCATCTAACCAGCTCTTGATGCCATTGTTGGGTTTTCACAAGTTAAACAGATCTATTTTATCCTTATAAAATAGAAGAACGCAGCGGAAAATATATATTTTAAACTTGTTACAGTGAGCTAACTTATATATAAAATATTTTATATAAAATCAGTCAAAACCCATATGGATCGATATATGAAATCATGCTTACAAACAACCATAGAAGGTACGAAGAACTACCTTCAACAATGAGGTCGGTAGGAGGTGAACGAGGATGGCAGCTCCTAAAGCAAGAAGCTTCAAGCTGGTCTACCCACGAGCCACCAACAAGAACACCGGTTGCTAGGATTTTCACTTATACAACTCCCTTTTATATTTCTCTAGACCGATCGAGAGAAAAAGGGTTCTTACACTTTTCGTGTTCTTATGTCGTGTATTTAGAGACATCTATAAGCTATCTTATATTGCATGTCCTTGGAAACATAAAGTTCAGGAGAGAGAAAAGTGGGTGGGGCCCAGCCCCTTAACCCATCCGCATTTCTCAGAACAACATCCGCATTAGTTAATGTGGATGAAGTTGTTCTCTCGCATTTGTAAATGCGGGTGAAGTAATTCGTCCGCATTTGCAAATGGTCATCCGCATTAGTTAATGTGGATGTATGTTTCCATCAGCATTTCCAGAAATGCTCATCCGCATTTGTTCCAAAACAAATGCGGACAAGATTTGTTCACCCGTATTTATAAATGCGGATGAGTAAACATCATCCGCATTTGTTCAACCACATCAAATGCGGTAGTGTAAAACGAATGCGGATGAATTAATATTCCTCTCTCTTTGAAATAAATTATCCATATAATTTATGTTCAACACAAGTGTAAATGTTAGGAAACCCAATTTCCAAATATTCTAAGTGTTAATATTTATTTATATGATCATATCATAAAACAAATATCTTTGGTGTTTGTCTAGCTCGTTATTGGGTATGACCCGACTTGGATCATGACATACTAGCCACATCAATTCAATATGTATTTTGGGCAGATCATTTCCATCACCTTCTTGAATCCAGAAGTGAAAGATGGATGTAGAGATATTATTCGTTATCTAAGAAGACCAAGATTGTTCTACATACTATCTGCAGACCCTGTTATCTATAAAGATCACATAATCGATTTCTGGAACTCAGTACGAATTAAGGAGGAGCAGGATGAAAAGGTAATCTATGCTACAATCAAAAACGTATAGCTGAGGGTAGATGAACGAACAATAAGGAGGGTGCTGGAGTTAGGAGAATATGAAGAAGGACACCCTGATGTATTCGACCATGAATACATTCAAAAAGTTTTTCAACTGATGGGATATGATGGTGATTATAGAAATGGTGAAATCAAGAAGAGAATGTTGTGTAAGCCATATAGATTTCTATGCCACACTTATCTAAAGTGTATGTCCAATAGGAAGTCAGGGTTGGACTGATTTTCAAGGCATATCTCCTCCAGAATTATTGGGGTGTTTGAAGGAAGAACCTACAATTAATCCAAATACATTCTTGGATGCATGTGTGACCACATAAGGGTACAGAAGGACAACAAGATGTACATGTTCCAAAGGTTTATCCAGCTGATCATAAACGAAACTATGCCCAATGTTGAAAGAGAAGGTGATGTCTTTGTCAAAACTCACCTGGGAAGATCTGTACTCAACAAGTGGAGTGGGCAATATCAAGGGGAAGATATGGAGATGTTCCCACACGTGATTGATGAAAATGCTAACATACCTCAAGAACTCCTATTCCCTGTACAACCACAACAACAAACTCCACAGGCTGAATCCCCTGAACCACCACATCATGAACCCAATCCTCCTTCACCACCATCATTTACCAACATACCATTATCACCACCTGTCCATCCCATCTCACCACCAAGTGAACACACCCAACCATTATCTCCTTCATTTTCCCAGACATCTGTGAACACTACTTCAACTGTAGTAGTTTCACATGATCAATTCCCACAACAATCACCACCTAAACCATCACCATAACAATCACCACCACAACCATTATCTCAGCAAAAACAATATTTTCCATCACCAACTCCTGTGATAGACTTATCAGATTCATCTTTAATTGAGCATACCCAACCTATTTCACCTGACCAATCTCAATCATCAATGAACACAGGTGCCACTGAACCTCTCTCTCCTAATCTCACTCAAACACCATCTCATCTAATAACACAACCAACTTTCTCCCCCACACCTACTGAACCTGCTGAAAGCCCAACTTACACTGAACCACTCATCCTTGATGAAGAGGATGAGCATGATGCTGTGAATGAAGGCACTACAGAGGAGATATGCTTAGATGTAGAAGGGGAGAATGATGAAGAAGTTAAACAACAAGCTGAGGGTGATAGTCATTATGTTGATATCATTGCTTATGATGAGAATGATCTAAGGGATAAAGAGATAGATATGAGTAAGAGTTTTTTAGTGGCCAAATACAACAATCTCATTATCAAAGGCAATAAGAAGTTGGAGAAATTTAGAAAAATAAAAATGGATATGATTGAGAAAGATGAGACAATCTCCAAGTTAGAAGCTATAATCAAGCAGCTACAAGAGGAAATTGAAGTTAACCATGAAATGATGGATTGGATGGATGAGCTTTAACTGACTCTGTTGAGACTACTGAGAAAGAGAAAATAGAAAAAGAAAAGGTCATAGCTGAGCTGAACAAGTCATTGGAAAACATCTCTGATTAGTCAATGCTTTTGAAAGCCAAAGATGATGAGATTGAGAGATTAAAGAAGAAAGTGGCTAATCAAGAGGTTGGTGGTCATAAAGAACAACTTAAAGAAACTTCTGATGGATCATTGTTGAAATCAAAGGGAACAACAATCATATACAGCAGGAAAAGAAAATATTTGGGAAAAATCCAAGAAGAATCCATTCATCTTGAAGAGACCTCAAAGAAAGAAAAAACCATTTCTCCTGAGCACACACCACAGTTGATCTTTCTACTCTCAAGCCAACAGAACATGCTAAAGAAGAAAGTGATGCTGAATGGATAGACTTAACAAAAGATGAAGCTCAAAAGGATGCTGAAGAAGCCAAGGAAGAAGATGTCCTGCTAACAACTGAAGATATCCTTGAGGAAAGAGCCCAATCCTTAATGTTTATGGATTTAATCAACAATGGCCTTCCTTATGATATGGTTGAGAAAATGAATATGACTGAAATGATTCAAGTATTGAAAGAGTTTGATGTAGCTAGGATGATGCTCCCTGTATGCAACTATGAAACATTTTCAAAATTCAAAGCAATTGAACAGATAAAAAAGGATTTGGGTCACTGTGATACAAACAAGCTTACAAAGTATAACATGACTTGTTGGCAGCAAAGTCATAATTATGGATCACATGAGCTTAAAGGAAGAACTGTTGGTGAACTCAGAGCTATGATAGAGTATGTAATAAAGGTTAAGCTAGAGACTGGTGTTAGATTCAGAATCGGAGCTCCCAATCCAGCATACAAACAAGCTAAACAACCTACTACTAAGCCAACTATTATGGAAAGCAAAGACATGTACAAAGGGAAAGAAAAACTGATCAGAGAGCCAAGGGATGTAATCCTAAACAAAATATGGCCTCTGGGAATAGCTGTAACAGAGCAAAAATCTTCTCTGATACAACTGTTTGATCACATGACCACCCCAAGTGCAGTAGAAGAAAACAGGATAGTGGTATGGAAGTTTGATTCTGAATGGGATTGTGCTATGATTAAGAGAGCATCTGGGATGGTGCAATACTTTCTTTGGACAGAGTCAATCCTAGATGTAGATCTATCAACTTTGAAAAACATCCCTATCACCAATTACTTAATCAGTATAAAGGGGAAGAGACTTCTCTAAAAATTTTACCGAGACACAAATTTAAAGGAGATGTCTTAAGAGAAGCAAGAAGAGATGATGCAGAGCATAAAAGAAGGAAACACTAACAGAAAAGGTCTCATTCCAATTCTTCTCAAGCTGTTGATGATGAATTCTTAAGAAGAATTAGGTATAAAGACAAGGCTGGAGCATCTATCAAAACAGTTGAAGGAAATCAATACTCATTCCCTATCATAGAATGGGGATATGTGGAGAGAACCAAGGAGTTGGTGTTACAAAGAATGATCCACAAAAGAAAGCTCCTAGCATAAGTGCAGGACCGTTAAAGGGTATTTAGCACTTAGTTAACACACTTAGGTGGATCTTCAGAATCACTTAACAATTCAAAAAGGGAACTTAGAACTTTAAACTGAAGATACAATGCATAACACAAGTAAAGTAAGAACAAGAACACAAGATATAATTTTCAAGGAAGTAGTATATTGCTTCTCGAGTTCTATTACAAGTGTTTGCACTGATATCTAAAATACAAGAACCTTTGACTCTTTATACTAATCCTACAACGGTCAATATGCAAAAAGACAGTTGGAAGTGACTAATCTAGACAACGAGATCAGCCTAAAGTCAAAAGGCAGATTGCCTTTTGACTAGTGACTATGACAGGCCATAGCTCACTGACTTTCCTATTACAAAAAGCCAAAAAGAACAAAAGTAGAAACTTACAGGCAAAGACCTTATCTACTTTATCATAAAGCATGGAAGTTTCACCAACTTGATAGAAAAGGTATCTTTTCTCTTTCTTCAGAAGTAATCAGTCTTGTCTTTATTCAGCTTCGGAAGACTTTGTCTTGAGAGCTTCGGAAGACTTCATCTTAACCTTCGAAAGAATTGAGTCTTTGGCTTCGGAAGTTTCTTCTGAACTTTGGCTTCTGAAGATTTTACAATTAGCATTTTACTTGAGTGTGTAAAACTTCCGAAGCTAGTTCTTCTTTGTTCCTTAGTGCATGTTGGAAGACTTGGTTGTTTTGGTATCCTTTGGTTGCATCAGCCTCATAACCTCAGAGGGTCCTACAAAATCCCCCTAGGCTGATGCTACCAAAACAGAGAGGTCTTCAGACTGGGATAGTCCACATGAGGATCTTCAGAACTCCTCTCTTCATCAGCAGATCTGGATTCTTTGGACTCATAAAGTACCTTCTCATGTCATAGAGATCATGCAGAGGGAGTTCAAGCATGTCATTTGTGAAGTAGACATGTTGTTCTCCCTGATCTCTAGTGACATACCATCTATCTGGATCTTCAGCAAATGTCCAAGATAGAATTGGTCTTCCAACAGAGAGGGGCTCTACTATGATAGGATTTGGTTGAGAGCCATCTTCAAGATGTTCTGACTCATCCTGAGGTAGGGAGGAGGATTCCTTTCTTCTTTTCTTCTTGGTAGAGGATCTTCTTCTGGCCATCCTCTTTTTCCTCCCAGATGATTTTAACTAAGAGGGTTGGTTTTCAGTACCAGGTTCTTTAGTGGATTCCCTCTTAGTTGGTATCTCCTCTCTCCTAGGTTCAGAAGGAGAGAGAGGGGAACCCTGCCTTGGGTCAGAAGATGAAGTTGGCTGTTGAGTAGCTTCAGGTGCAGGTTGTGTTGTCTCTGTAGGTTCAACCTTTACCTCAACTTTAGGTTGAGCTTGATCTGATGGTGAATGAAGATCTACAAGCTCTCCCCTTTTAATCTTCTGCTTGATCACTCTTATGTGCTAATCCATTATGGATAGAGACATGGGACCAAGCCTCCTTCTGGAGAACCCATACAACTTCAAGAAGCTCATCATCTTCTGCCTATCTATAGACTTTTTCTGACTTTTCTTGATGATGGCCCTTGATTTGGCAGCTTCTTCCCTTTGCCTCTTCCTAGCAGCTTTCCTTTCTCTTTTGGCTTGCTCTTCCAGGGTAGTTGATCATCTTTAACTTTTCTTCTTCATCAACTACCTGAGGTTGTTCAGCAGCCACAGCCTCTGACTCAGGGCTTTCTTGAACTGGGGAGAGGACAGGAGTTTTCTTGTATATTCACTTTATTCCTCTCCCCTCAGCTTCCTCTTCCTCTCTCTTTTCTCTTCTTCAATCTCCTCAATAGTTAACTTTCTTTTGCCTTTGTCAATTGCTGATCTTGATGACTCAGGCTGAGGAGAGCTTTGGCCTTCATTGCTTGATTCAGCAGTCAAGCTCTTGCCAGAGAGAGGTTTTGAAGCACCATCACCAGCTGGTGCCTCACTGAGGGTATAGGGTGCTGGAGAAGATGTTGTCTCAAGGTTCACAGTCTCAGCCTCTGGGCCTTTAGTCAAGGCTTTCCCTTCGAAGCTAATCTTAGGGTCCACCTCAACATCCAGTTGACCAAAGACTTCAACTGCTAGCCTCTGTCTATATAGTGTTGTTCTCCTTTTGAATTCTACCAGCACCCAATCTTGAATTTGACTGGCTAGTCTGGCAGCTTGTCTGTTGTTGCTTGGGTTGACAAGTGCCAGATCTACTAGATTGATACCCTCATAGAAACTCAGGTTTGAAATGTTTAATATTTCTAGTTGACCCTAAGCTCTAGAGAGTACAAGAGCTTTCCTATCACTGTTATACCCCTAACCTATGATTGGGTTCTCAGAAGGGGCAGACATTGCTCTTGGTATCCCTTCCTCAAATAGATGTAGAATTTGCAAGTCGAAGTCTCTGACTTGAGGAGGTTCCTGAGTATGGACAACTGTAAGAGAGGATGGTGAGTCCTGTATGTCCATACTTGAGGAAGAACTCCCAGGTTCTGTGGCTGTCAGAACTTCCTCCCCCTTTTTGGTAGCATCACCTTCAAGCATAGGTGAGCTAGGGAAGTGGTCCATAACATCCACAGGTTCTTGTGGACCTGGATGAGTTTGTCCTATTGGTCTCTTAGCTAACTTTCCCTTGAGATCGGTGATCTCAAGTTGCTGGTCATTGACCCTTTTCTGCAGGATAGTCACCTGAGATTCTAGGTGAGCTATCTTGGATACAAGTAGGTGCACAAATTTGAGAGTTTGTGCACCTTTTGTTGCAGACTCCCCTCATCTTCAGAGGAATAATCATAGGGGGATGAGAGGATTAAATCTGAGTCTTCTCCCTCATCACCAGCATGGGTTTCTTGGTTGCTGGATTTCCCCTGCTCCATGACAATGTCAAGAGGCTAGGTTTCCATGGTTGAGGTCTTAGAGATGTAATCACTGCCAACAATGAGAGCCTCTACCACATGGATCTCCTGGATAATCTGAAGGAGATCCACCTCAGTTTGTGGTGTTTGATGTGGGCTAGAAGTCGGTGAGGTAGGAGTACTCATCTCACCTTGAGGGTGGGTAGAGAGGAGAGATTCATGGTACTCACTGAAACCCAAATCTTCATCAGAGTAGAAGTCAAATCTGGGAAAGGGCTGATTAAGATTAAGAGGCTGGGGATGGTAGCTTTCCCTTGAAGGTTGATCACTAGAGTGTTGAGACTCAGAGTGATGGCTTAAGGCTGTTTGAGGAGGTGTGAGCTCATCAGGCTGAGCATGAGGAACCTCAGCACTAATTGTTTCAAAAATAGGAGTGGTTTGCTCCTCAAGGGAAGTGGGAGCTCTAGTGTCCACTTCCTCCTGTGTGGGTTATGATATGGGGGCCTGCACATGCTTAATAGCAAGTGCAGGGGTTCGTTTGGATTTTCTTGTGTAGGTGAGGGTAATAGTTGGCCTTGATGGTGGTTGAGAGGTGGAGCGTGTTGGTTCATCACTAGCTGGGGCTGCAAGGATGTCACCCTGAGTAATGAGCTCAAACATTTTTGGGACAAGGGCTGTTTCTACCCCTGAGAACCCAACAGTTGGCTTTTTCAAAATCTTGAAAATGTCGGGCCTCATATGTGCAAGTTTAAGAACATTACCTATTCCCCTCAACTGTGGTCCCATTTCATAGTTGAGAATGTGTTGAATGTACCGGGGGAACATGTAATATTCTAGGGAGTCCAATTTCGCAAGTAAATTTGTAAAAACAAACTGAGAGTACCTGAATTTGACCCCTTGAACCATCCCATGGACAATGAAGGAGAGGTCTTCTGGAATCTGGTCCCATCCTCCATGTTTGTTAGACAAGCTGTGGATGACTACATGGAGGAGGTACTTCCACTGGTAAGAGACCTTACCCTTCCTGAAGGTCTTGACTATGAAGTCACCTTCATATCCCATCTGCTCAAAGGAATGGTTGACAATAGCTTTTGGGAAGGACATTTCACCTTCTTCATCATTCAGCTGTAGATGAGTGTTAATGATGAGTGGAGTGATGAACAGTGTTCTCTACACTGTGGCAGACAGTGCCTGCTCCTCGTCCATGGTAATCTCTTGACAGGTCTGCCAGAACTCAAGCAACTGATCCTCATAGAGAGGAGGATCAATTGTAAGGGAGGTGAAGTAATGAGACAAATAAAGGTACCTACAGACATCTGAGAAGCTTGGATCCTTCTTAGAGTCTAACAGAGCAACCTGGTTGTACAGCCTGTGTAGGTGCATGGTAAAATTCGGGTCATTTCGGCGATCAAGATTGGCGATTTTGATGAAGCTTTTCAGTGAAGAAAGGAAGAAGAAAAAGGTGAATTTGGGGTTAATTTTAGGTAAGGAACAATGATAGTAGAGAGATGAAGATAGAACCATTTGGAAAGATATACACTGGATGTGAGACAAAGTTTAAGCAAAAGATAAACTTTGAACTCCGCAAGTGGGTCCTACTTTTGAAAAAGTGCCCAAAAAGGTAGTTTTCTTGGAAGGTGTAAAGCTTCCGAAGGCAATGTTAGTTTCAGAAGCTCTGCAAGCAAGGCTTCCGAAGGTTATTTTGCTTCGGAAGATAATTCAAAGAGTTTTAAGAGTTTTGACTTTGGAAGAAATGAATAAGTCTTCCGAGACGGAATTGCTTTCGGAAGAAATTTATTCTTAAAATGTATTTAAGAGCTTATATTCAACTTAAGCTTCGGAAGTTACTTCATGAATTCCTTCCGAAGGTAAATCTTAGATAAGCTGTAAATTTCTTCCGAGGGCAATTTCACTTCTTCCGAAGGTAAAAACTCATTACTCTAAGAAATACCATTTTAAAGATAGTTTCCTTCCAAAGAGAACTGGGCTTATGAAGTGATCTAATACACAACCTAGGATAAACAATTTTATGAAATAAAGTTTATTAAGTTATTAAGAAAATCTATTCAAAGTTAATCATCCCAATAGCTCATACAAGATACTTAAATCTCTGCTCATCAAAAGCTTTTGTGAATAGATCAGCATATTGTTCATTTGTGTTAACTTTGATTAGTTTTATCAAACCCTTTTCAAAATTATCCCTAATCAGATGATACCTGATGTTGATATGTTTGGTCCTTGAATGCTACATCGAATTCCCTGTGATAGAGATGGCACTGTTGTTGTCTATGTGGATAGGTGTCTCTTTGAAATTGAACCCATAGTCTAGCATCTGATTCTGAATCCAAAGCACTTGAGCACAGCAGCTGGCAGCAGTAATGTATTCTACTTCAGTAGTTGATGCAGACACACAGGATTGCTTCTTGCATTGCCAGGAGACTATCCTTCCACCAAGGAACTGACAACCCCCAGATATGGACTTTGCAGTCATGTTGCAGCCACCATAATCACTATCTGTATAAGCATACATATTAAAGTCTGAATTCTTTGGATACCAAATGCCTAGATTTGGAGCACCTTTAAGACATCTAAGAATCCTTTTGACAGTGATTAGGTGTGACATCCTGGGGTTGGCTTGATATCTTGCACATATGCATGTGGCAAACATGATATCAGGCCTGCTAGTAGTAAGGTACATAAGTGACCCAGTCATAGCCCTATAGAGATGTTTATCAACACATTCCCCCTCAAGATCAGGACCAAGGGAATGGTTTCTGGCTATGGGTGTTTTTGCAACCTTACAGTCAGTCATGTTGAACCTTGTAAGTATGTCCTGTACATACTTCGACTGACTTATGAAGATGCCATCTTCAACCTGCTTAACTTGAATTCCTAGAAAGAAATTGAGTTCCCCCATGGCACTCATTTCAAATCTATTCTTCATCAGCATCTCAAAGTCTTTACAGAGCTTTGGATTCGTTAAAGCAAAGATGATGTCATCTATATATATCTGAACTAGCAATGTGTCATTCCCTGTATCTTTGATGAAGAGAGTCCCATCAATAGTACCTCTTTTATATCCATGTTTGCAGAGGTATGTTGATAGTGTCTCATACCACTTTCTTAGAGCTAGATGCAATCCTCCATAAAGGGCTTTATCAAGCTTGCAGACATAATCGGGATGATCTGGGTCTGCAAAGCCAGGTGGTTGTTTAATATTAACTTCTTCATCAATCACCCCATAAAGAAAAGCACACTTCACATCGAGCTGGTAGACCTTGAAGTCCTTGGATGCAGCATAAGCCAGGAATATCCTTACAGCTTCAAGTCTTGCTACAGGAGCAAAGACATCAGTATAATCAATTCCTTCTTCTTGTGTGTATCCTTGGACAACTAGTCTAGCCTTGTTCTTGATGATGATCCCTCTATCGTCTTTCTTGTTCCTGAATACCCACTTAGTACCTAGGACAGTCTTCCCTTGAGGAAGAGGGCACAAGTTCCACACCTTCTGTCTTTTGATTTGAAGCAACTCTTCTTGCATTGCTTCAATCCAACTTCTATCCTTTAAAGCCTCATCAACTTTCTTAGGCTCAATTTGGGACAAGAAACAAGAATGTAGACAAACATGGCTATCATGAGTTTGCCCTCTTATTCTCACCCCTGAGTCAACATTTCCAATGATGTTTATGGTGGGATGTGAATTGTGGATCCTGAGTTGAGGGATCACAGCAAGTTGTTTAGACAGATCTAAATTAGAGAAATTTTGATCTGGCAAAGAAGAGTCCCCCACCACATCAACACACTTATCAAGAGAGACTTGATCCAATGAGTGTATGACATCATTAATGTTGTTTTTAATGGAGTGGTTTTCAACATCAAGGAATTCTTGATCACTATCACCACCTTTGGTTCCTCCTGCATTAGAGGTTCCTTCTCCTGAATTCTGAGCCTTTGAACTGGAATTTAAGGGTAATTCAGTTGAAACAGCAGTATTTGTCATGCTTGTGCTGATAGGAGCTTCAATGATAGGGTTAGTAACCACTGGAGCTGAAGTAGTCTTCTTGTTTGGTCTTTTTAGCTCAAATCTTGGGTTAGGATCTTTAGTTGACCTGTTATCTATGGATCCTGAAATATTCTCACAAGATTTATTAAAACAGTTGGTAACTAAATCAAGATCAAATAGCCAATCCAGACCAGAACCTTTTACACAGGATGTGTGTTCATTGAAAGTCACATTGGCTGACTCCTTAATGATTCTAGTTCTGAGGTTGTATACTCTATAAGCCTTTGCCTGAGAAGAGTATCCAACAAAGTGTCCATCATCTGATTTCTCAGCAAACTTAGCTATTTGATCTTTGGTATTCAAGATGGTGCAAGGACATCCAAATGTTCTGAGAAAACCAATGAATGGTCTCGTTTTGTGCCACAGTTCATAAGGAGTCTTACCATGTGTCTTAACCACTAAGACTCTGTTCTGCACATAGCAGGCTGTGTTGATAGCCTCTGCCCAAAAGGTGATGGGCAGTTTAGAGTCAGACAATATAGTTCTTGCAGCTTCAATAAGTGTCATGTTTCTCCTCTCAGCAACACCATTTTGTTGAGGAGTTCTGGGAGCACTATATTTTCTTGAAATACCCTTTTCATCACAAAATGTATCAAGGATTTGGTTTTTAAATTCAGTTCCTTGATCACATCTTATGATTTTGACCTTGTGATCAGATTGATTCTCAATTTTTAGAATGAAATTCTTCAAGATTTCAAGGGTTTCATCCTTAGTTTTAAGGAAAAACACCCATGTGAATCTTGTGAAATCATCTGTGATCACTAGACAGTATGAGGTCCTTCCTAGACTCATTACACTGGTGGGGCCAAACAGATCCATATGTAACAAGTGTAGGGGAGTAGTGATAGAGTTCACTTCCTTTGGCTTGTGAGACACTTTGTGTTGCTTCCCTTTTAGGCAAGCAACACAATGGTCATTACTTGTAAACTCTTTCTTTGGCATTCCAGTTACCAAGTCATTCTTAATCAATTTATTCATGTTCTTAAAGTTTACATGGCACATTCTCTTATGCCAAAGGAAAGACTCATCACTATTTGCTTTAGACAAAAAGCAAGAAACCTCTCCAGAGGGAGATGTTTTCTACAAATCCATCTTGTACATGTTCCCTCTCCTGGGGGCTCTAAGCAAAATATGCTCTTGAGGAATGTCAACCCAGGGCTTGAGAACAATACACTCATGCTCAGTGAAGAGCATGTAATGTTTTTGGTCACAAAATTAGGACACACTCAAAAGATTGTATCCAAGCTCTTTGACAAAGTTTACCTTCTCAATGCTGAGTTTACCATTTGTAACCTTGCCCCTTCTAGTAATGTAACCTCCTGCATCTCCTCCAAAAGCAACTGGTCCTCCATCAATCCTTTCAAAGTTTTGAAGCAAGGACTCATTGCCAGTCATATGCCTAGAGCAATCACTATCAACAATCCAGATATTTTTGTTGGTCTTTATCTATCCCTGCACAAAAAGAGATGATTTAGTTACATTTGGAAACCCAATCCTCATTGGTCTTGGGCTTATCAGAATAAGTTAAAGGCAATGAAACAGTAATGGATCCTATGTTCAGGCATTAGGGATCAGCTACTGTTTCTGATGATGAATTTTCAGCCATATGGTCTTCCTTCATCTTCCACACCACCTTTGGAAGATTAGGCTTGACCTTCAAATCTTCGGAAGTTTTGGTGACTTCGGAAGATTTGATGACTGAGCCTTCAGAAGATTTTGCTTTCACTACAGCAAACTTCAGTGCTTCGGAAGCATTCCTTTCTTCCGAGACCAATTTTCCTTCCGAAGACAATTCTTCATTTGCCTTTTTCTTCATTTTGGAGCTTCCAAAGGAAATAGATTTTCCTTCCGAAGCTGTTTGTTTTTTCTTCTTCTCAGAAGTTTTCTTCTTGATCATGTGGATAGTACCTTTTGGATTGTATTGATAATCCTTAGCCAGATGTGAGGTACTACCACACATAATACAATCCAAGTCTTTCCTTCTAAGAGCCTTCTTTTCCAAAGAAGACTAAGCTTGAACACTTTCCTTTTCCTTCTTCACCTTTTCAGATGATGCAGCAGGCTTCTTAGGGTGAAGCTTGCTCATAGAAATGGATGGTTCAGGTTGTGTAGCAGTGACATATAGCTGATCACTCTTCTTGTTGTTACTGGAGTGAGTTGAAGCTGAAGCAAAACTCTTGGTACTAGAGTTCTTGACAAGATCTTCAGCTTTCATCACCTTGAGCCCTGCAGAAATGAAAACTTGTTTCTGTTTGGGATCAAAAGTGGTCTTGATCTCTTGAGCTTTTCTTGATCTTCTCTTTGCTCTTCTGATCAAGTTCTTTCTTTTGGTTTTGCTCAAACTAGCTTCTTTTTCCTCCTTAGGATCATGGTGACCCTGTTTGGATTGACTCTCTTCACTCACCTCAGAGTCATTCCTCACCTTCTCCTCTTTATCCTCCTCATCACTAGGGTCTATGGATGGAAACTCATCTTGATCAGTTCCACATCTTGGAGATCGAACTGATAGTAAAGAGTGTGGAGGAGCTATCTCACTAGATCCCAGTCCCTGCTTGTTCTGATAACACACTTTTGCATGCAGAGATGAGGATATCATGTTCTTGAAGGTTTCCTCTTCAAGAACATATTTTTCTGCCCTGGCTTTGCTGATCACAAGCTCAGCCTGGCATTCAGTCAACTTGGTAATTAGATCCTTACTTTGAGTCCTGTAATTTGTTTACTCATGTTTAAGAGTTGAAACTATTTTCTCTAGATCTTCTATCTCAAGTTTATAGTCATTTTCAGCTCTTTTAAAATCAGCTTTTAAAATATTCAAGGACTCAATGTCAGATCTCATTTCCAAGTTGTAGGACCAGTATCTGTTAACTTTAGCAATACATTCAGGAGAGCAAAGATGTTCAAGTACCTTAGCTTCATCATGATCAGCCATGAGTGCTTGGTTTGGAGATGCATCTTCAGCTTGAAAGCTCCAGTCAAAGCCTCCTTCTTCAACAGCAACTGTAGCTTTCTGTCTTGGTTTCTCATTCTGGTGCCCTCCTTTAGTGTAGTTTTACCTGGATGAAGCTTGGCCACCATTGGATTTGGGTGCCTTGCATTCTCTAGCAAAGTGTCCCATCTGGTTACAGTTCTAACACTTGACTTTGCTCTTGCCCAGCCCAAACTTTCCACTAGCAGCATTGCTGGGAAACCTTCTCCCAGTCCTCTTGTAGAACTTCTGAGCTCTGTGAGTGAGAAGAGCCATCTGCTGGACTATCTTCATGTACTGCAGATCATCTGGATGGATACAGTCCAGGTCTTCAAGAGTGAAAAGAAAGTTGCCTGAACTTTCATCTGTGGAGACAAAGGCTTGAAAAGAGCTTGTCTCTTGGAAGGGACTTCCTTGGATATAGCTCTCTCTAGGTGTCTTAGGGAAGGTGATGAAAGGACCCTTTTATGAGTTTTTAGGGTAGCAGATGAGATGATGCTGTGGTTCTCTGCTATCCCTTTCAACCACATGAAGGGCTGAACTCTGGTGAGTGTTGAAGTTACCAGATGAATTTTGCATGTTCAACTCCATCTGGTTTCCACTGAGTATCCCATACAGTTCAATGAGAGTGAGGGTCTTGAGGTTTTTAGTCCTTTTAATGACCACACGATAGTGTGTCCATTGTCTCGGAAGAGAGGACATGAACTTCCTTACAATATCCATGTTCTCAATGGTTACCCCAACATCAGCCAGAGTATCCATAATCTCAACATACCTGAAGTATTGTTGAGTCATGGTTTCACCTGTCTTGAAGGTGAAATTTTCAAACTGCTGCTTCAGGATATCCTTCTTGTTCTCCTTAGCTTCATTTGAACCCTCATACATCAGTTTTAGTGCATCCCATAGCTGTTTAGTGGTCTTGCACTTCTTGAAGCCTCTGTAGATGGAGTTTGGAAGAGCAGTTTGGAGGGCTGTCATGGCTTTCTGATCAATATTAATTCTTTTCCAATCTTCATCAGAAGAGCCAGCCCTCTCCTTTGGTATCATGCCACCACCAGCAGCAGCTGAAGAGGTGCATGGTACATGAGGTCCATGCACAATAGACTCCCACATCCTGGAATCTTGAGACTTGATAAAGCCTTCCATTCTTTGACACCAAGAGTCAAAATCCTCAGGAGTGATCAGTGGGGACTTTGTCATAGTTCCAGTTTCAATATCAGCTTTAGAGATAGCTGCCATTTGAAGAGTTAAGTGATGTGTGTAACTAAGAGGATTTGAAGATGGTGAGATATTACAAACAAGAGCCTGGAAAGCTCTGATACCAAATGCAGGACCGTTAAAGGGTATTTAGCACTTAGTTAATACATTTAGGAGGATCTTCAGAATCACTTAACAATTCAAATAGGGAACTTAGAACTTTAAACTGAAGATACAATGCACAACACAAGTAAAGTAAGAACAAGAACACAAGATATAGTTTTCAAGGAAGTAGTATATTGCTTCTCAAGTTCTATTTCAAGTGTTTGCACTGATATCTAAAATACAAGAACCTTTGACTTTTTATACTAATCCTACAACCGTCAATAGGAAAAAAGATAGTTGGAAGTGACTAATCTAGACAACGAGATCAGCCTAAATTCAAAAGGCAGATTGCCTTTTGACTAGTGACTATGACAGGCCATAGCTTACTGACTTTCCTATTACAAAAAGCCAAAAAGAACAAAAGTAGAAACTTGCAGGCAAAGACCTTATCTACTTTATCATAAAGCATGGAAGTTTCACCAACTAATGATAGTTGGTGAACCACCAGAGCATGCAGCGGACAGGGAGTTGGTTTATGATAAAGTTGATAGAAAATGTATCTTTTCTCTTTCTTCAGAAGTAATCAGTCTTGTCTTTATTCAGCTTCGGAAGACTTTGTCTTGAGAGCTTCAAAAGACTTCATCTTAACCTTCGGAAGAATTGAGTCTTTGGCTTTGGAAGTTTCTTCTGAACTTTGGCTTTGGAAGATTTTACACTTTGCATTTTACTTGAGTGTGTAAAACTTCCGAAGCTAGTTCTTCTTTGTTCCTTAGTGCATGTTGGAAGACTTGGTTGTTTTGGTATCCTTTGGTTGCATCAGCCTCATAACCTCAGAGGTTCCTACAATAAGACTTTTTGATCCTATGGAAATTAAACTTCTTCATCCTAGCTAGACTTCATATTTACATGATAAATACTTTCCAAAGTTGACTGATAAAGTAGCTCAAGATGACATATGCTTATATGTTCATATCATCCAAGTGTTTGACAAGCTGCATGCCAAAGCTCACAAGAGAAGAAAATTTGAGGCTGGTCAGCTAATGGGATCATAAATTCCATCAATTATTGAGCTCAGAGTGTCTGAACAAGATGAATTGGAAGTGGTGTCAAATGACAGTGTTGTTGCAACACTCACCACTGAAGAGGACATACTTGGGATGACTTACAAGACTCTGAAGAGAATGAAGATCAAGTATGTGTATGATGACCAGAGGGAAACTGTTGAATACTTCAAAACAAGAATTTTGAGAAGAGTACAAGAGTTGAAAGAGCTGAACTGATGACTACAAGAATCTAAACCTAAGGGGGAGTATTATTAGAACTAGATCTTTTGTATAGGTTTAGATGATTTGGAATCTCTTGAAATCAAACATTGTAAATTTCTTTTTCATAATGTAGTGCAAGAATTATAAGTTAACCCATATCATTATGTGTATTGATTTATGTGTAATTGCAGGAAACATCATACTTGAGTCAATTTGGAAAAATTGACCAGGTACAAGAATAACTGTGGATGAACAAATTGCTCTTCCGTAGATGTTCGGAACAAGACTGGACAAGTCATCATGCATCCGCAGATCTCCTGCGGAAGCACAACAACTACTGAAGACCAAGTCTAGAGATCAAGTGCTGCTGAAGAAGAGCTTGCTCCTGAGGATAAAGTTCAAGATTAGAGATTCCTACTGAATACCAACTTCTATGGAAGAACAACTTCCTACGGAAGAACAAATTCCTGTGGAAGAACAAAAAGTCAACAAGTCAAGCTACCTGAAGTGATGTCATCAAGTCAAAATCTACGAAAGACTGACCTTATGTCAGAGAACTTAGGATGTCACATTAGGAATGTTACAGTTGTGACTTAGCACAATAGGAAAGATATAATTTCCATTGTTAAATCCCTCTATCGATAAATAAGGCATGGATCCACTCTTTTAGGAGAGTTAGTTAGGTTATTGAGAGATATCGATACACCTATAAATACGTATATTCGTAGAACCAATTAACAAGATTAATCAATCAATCACAATAGCAAAACAGCAAGAACATCAAGAACATAATTGGAGATCGCGAGATCACCATAGCATCATAGTAATTGTAATCAATTGTGTTTTAATGAAAAACAATTGAAACAAGTTTTGTGTTGCAATATATTATTCTATTTTCAATTTGTTTTATATTTTGTTTATCGATTTCAATTGCACAAACAATTAATTAAAAATCAACTCTTGATAATTCCATGATCTTTATTTGTTACATCAAACTGATAATTCTTGATTCGATCCTTGGATTCATAGAAGAACAGAAGGCAGCCTATGCAGCTTTCTCAACTAGCTTTGAAGCATACATGGGTGCAAGTCTCACACCATCTCAAATCATCCAACAAGATCTGGATGAGTTACCACCAGATATGGTTGAAGAAATGGATCTTTGGTGGTCTATGGCAATGATTGCCTATAGATCAAAAAGGTTTCTTCAAAGAAACAGAGGATTGAGTATGGATAAGAAAACTAAAATTGGTTTTGACAAGATGAAGGTGAGATGCTACAACTGTCAACTGTATGGTCATTTCTCAAGAGAATGCCAACAACCAAGAGTTGACAGAACCAACAATCAAACTCAAGCATCCAGTAGCTATCATTCAAACAGACAAATCCCACCTTCAATAAGTATTCCAGTTGCACCAACTCCACCTCAAATCACACAATATAGTCCAAATCAACACTCCAAATCATCAGCAATGATTATCAAACAAGATGGTGAATGTGATTGGAGTATGTGCGAGGCTAAGATCCAATCTCCAGATCATGCCCTCATGGCAAACATTGAAGATAAGATCTTAGAAATTCTGAAAGAGGTAAAGGGAAACCTCTTTACACAAGCATGCATTGACGAAGTCAACAGATACAGAGAACATGCAGACAAACTTTCCAAAAAAGTCATTGAAACAAATATTTAAATGAAAGTCTAAAATTCAAACAAAAACAATATGGAGCAAAAAATCTTTCATTACAAAATGATTTGGACAAATTAATGTCTGAAAAGTTAACACTAGCAGCTCAAGTAGAGCAACTCTCTTAATCGTTGACTTTGTCAAAAACCATACAGACTGAAACTGAAGTGAAACTTCAGAAATTTCAGGTGAGGAACAAGAAGTTTGAAGAACTTCTTGCTCAACAAAGGGCATTTAAAGACCCTTCAGGTTTAGGATATAACAAGGTCAACCCACCTTACAATGACAATTATGTTCCTTTACCTGCTTCAATGACAAACACATAGGGTGAGTCTCTTGACCCATATGACCTGGCTGATGATTTAAACAATCATCATCATTATCATCATCATCAAAGTCATCATTAACATCAAAAATAACCTTTGATTAAATTTGTTAAAAGTCAAGCACCTCCACAAATCAAATCAACAAATTTTTATCAAGGAGAAAATAACGAGTTTGATGAACAAAACACTGATGAAGATGATGTTGATCTATTATATGATGAGTCAGATCAACCAATTACTAAAACTGTAAAAGTTTCAAGTGTGGTTGATACACAAAACAAACAATCAAAGTAGACAAAAGGTTTTGACATCTACTCAGGTGGAAGAAAATTTAGATCTTCCACTGCCTCTCCCATTCAAACAAACAAAGGGAAAGGCAAAGCTCCTATTTAGCAAAAACAACAAAATGTAACTTTTGACTTATCTTTAAAATAAAATTTAAAATCAAAAGTTATAAAAAACAAGGCAATACGAATCTACCATACTGTGAATGGTGTGATCAATATACTCACACTACTGAAAAATGCAAATATAGTAAATATTGCAAGTACTGTAACATGAACAATCATAGTACTGAATCATGCCATTTTCACAATTATTATTCAATTGTGAAAGAAACAATCATAGCATTGCAAACTGTTTTTTCAATAAGAAAAACAAAAAGCAAAACAAACAGCCACAAGTTGAGAAATCAATTGAGAAACAGAAAGTTGTTCCTAACAAGAACAAAGGAGGATCACCAAGACAAACTCCTTATCAAAAAGTTGTTTTAAATAATGATAAAACTTTTTATGACAACTTTAAACAATCAAACAAGAGACATAAGTCTCAAAACAAGAAGCAACAGACATAAGCTCTCAAAGGAGAAGAGCTTAAAGTACTTCTCCTGATAGAGCTAAAACCAATCAGAGGAAATTTAGTGCCACTAGAATCCTAAACCATCATACAATGCCATGTTAGAAGAAATTGAATTATAGTGCCACTAGAATCCTAAACCATCATACAATGCCATGTTAGAAGAAATTTGAATTATGGGAAAAGACGGAAAACCCAAGACCATCTTGGCTTGGGTTTCACCATCTAACTAATTTCTTTGATTTTACAGGGACATCAAAGAAGGCTTGACAACATCTGGTATGTTGACATTGGATATTCCCGTCATATGACTGGCAATTGTTCCCTTTTTCGAGATTTTAAAAGCAAACATGGAGGAAATGTAGCCTTTGGAGGAGATAAGACATGTGGAAAGATAACCGGTGAAAGAACAGTATCAAATGGGTTTATCAGCTTTGAAAATGTCAATTACTACTCCAACCTCCAGTTTAATCTTCTTAGTGTATCCCAAATCTGTGATAAAGGATATGCCACCTTATTTGACTCCAACAACTGCTACATACTCAAGATGAGTTTTCAAATACCTGAAGATTGTATCCTTTTAAAAACACCCTGTCATAACAACACATACATTGTTGATATGAACATTGTTTCAACATCAACCTCTAAAACATGTTTACTATCAAAAGCATCAGTAGATGTTTCCCAATTATGGCACAGATGGTTGGGACACTCTAATTATAACACAATGAATCAACTTGTAAAAGGTGACTTAGTAATAGGTTTACCACAAAAAGAATTCTTCTGTACAGACCGCTGCACTGCATGTCTGAAAAGCAAATAACATAGAGTGTCTCAGAAGTCCAAATTAGTAAACTCCAACATCACACCACTCAAATTACTTCACATGGACCTTATTGGCCCAACAAACATCTTTAGCATAGGAAAGAAGCAATACTGTCTTGTTATTGTAGATGATTACTCAGGATTCACATGGGTTTTCTTTCTACTACACAAGTTAGAAACATCAGAAATCATCTAATCATTTATCACTAAAATTGAGAATCAATTGGATTTTAAAGTTAAATCTTTAAGAAGTGATAATGGTACTGAATTTAAAAATGACTCTATTTCTTCTTTTTGTGCAGAGAAAGGAATTAGTCATCAATTCAGTGTCCTCAGCAAAATGGAGTTGCTGAAAGGAGGAACATAACATTAATAGAAGCTGCTAGATCGATGCTAGCTAACTCTTAATTACCCATATCCTTTTAGGCTGAAGCAATCAATATAGCTTGCTACATTTAAAATAGAACATTAATCATCAAAAAACATTCCAAAACACCATATGAATTAATGTTTAAAAGAAAACCTTTCATTGGATTTCTTAAAGCTTTTAGATGTTTTGTTTCAATATTAAACACCAGAGAACAATTTTCTAAGTTTGCTCCAAAAACAGATGATGGATTCTTTGTTGGATACTCCGGAAGCTCAAAAGCTTACCGCGTATACAATCCAAGACTGAACATAGTGGAAGAAACAACAGATGTTGTTTTTAATGAATACTCTTTCACTAAAAAAAGTCATTAGATCAGACTGGTTGTTTGATATTGATTCATTAACCAAATCATTTGACATATCTTATTTTGATGTTTCAGGTACAAATGATGCCAATGAGTATCCTATGGTTCCACCAACAACCATAGATGTTCCTTTAACTACTGATCCTCCATACAGAACAAACGTCACTCCTTCGAGTACCATAGTTTCAACTCCTCTAGAACATACAAACACATCAAAAGGAACATCATCATACACACCATCTTCATTAACACCTGTGACCACTCAACCACAACCACACAACCAAACAAAACCACAACATCCAACCACAGTTGAAGAAGATGATGATTACCATTCATTACCTGATACACATCATGAAGATGAAATCTTAGATTTCTTTCATGATTCACCACAAACATTCAATGAACCCTCACAGCCAGATAATCCAACAAAAACAAATACCCTTGCTCATCCATCAACACCCCACCAAACAATCACTAATCTTGATTCAATCATCCCTATTGATCAGATTGCAACAACCAGACTTCACAAAGATTGTCCTTTAGAAAACATCATAGGTGACCTTAATACCAGATTGACTCGAAGACAATCTGATATAGCAAACATTTGCTTGAATTCCTACTTCCTATCTCTAACTGTTCCAAAAACATCACAGAAGCACTCAAAGACCACAGTTGGATAAAAGCAATTCAAGAGGAATTACAGCAAATCAAAAAGCAAGAGGTATGGAAGTTGGTTGACCTACCTGAAGGTGAATATGCCCTTGGCACAAGATGGCTATTCAGAAACAAAGCAGATGACAGAGGAATTGTCATCAGAAACAAAGCAAGGCTAATTGCCCAGGGATATACTCAAGAGGAAGGCATTGATTATGATGATGTCTTTGCTCCAGTAGCTAGACTAGAAGCCATCCTAGTGTTCCTTGTATATGCCTCATCTAAAAACTTCAATGTCTTCCAAATGAATGTGAAGTGTGCATTCCCCTATGGAAAGATAGATAAGAGGTATATATTTCTTAACCACCAGGGTTTGAAGATCCAGACTTCCCTCACAGAGTCTATAAGTTAGATAAAGCTCTGTACGGTCTTCATCAAGCACCTAGGAAGTGGTATGAAACTTTATCTAAGTTTCTACAACAGAATGGGTACACCTGAGGGAAAATAGATCAGACATTGTTTTTAATACGAAAAGAACAAGACTTGCTAGTGGTTCAAGTCTATGTGGATGACATCATTTTTGGATCCACAAACATTCAACTTTGCAAAGAGTTTGAAACTCTTATGCAATCAAAATTCCAAATGAGTTTAATGGGAGAACTTATAGTCTTCCTAGGTCTTCAAGTTAAACAATCAGATGAAGGAATTTTTAACAACCAGAGCAAGTATGTCAATCAGATATTGAAAAAATACATGTCTGATTGCACATCCAGCAAAACACCATTTGCAAATGGATTGAAGTTTGGACCCAATCCAGAAGGAACATCAGTTGATTAGAAACTCTATAGATCAACGTTAGGTTCACTGATGTACCTAACAGCAAGCAAACCAGACATCATGTATGCAGTATGCATGTGTGCCAGATAACAAGCAGATCCAAAAGAATCACACGTAAATGCTGTAAAGAGAATCTTCAGATACTCAAAAAGCAAACCAACTCTTATGCAATGGTATCCAAAAGATGGAGACTTCTTTGTATATGTATACACAGAAAGTGATTATAGTGGATGCAACAGCAACAGAAAATCCACTACAGGAGATATCAGTTTCTTGGATCAAGATTGAACTCCTGGTAGTACAAGAAACAAACAAATGTGTCTGTGTCAACAGCTGAAGCAGAATAGTTGCTTCTGTATGCTATTCTCAGCTGCTTTGGATTCAAAACCAAATGCTTGATTGTGGCTTTAATTTTCTTAAAACACCCATACACATGACAATTCTGCTGCCATGTTTATCACTAATAATCCAGTTCAACATTCCAAAACCAAACACATAGATATCAAATATCACTTTCTAAGAGATTGCTTAGAAAAGGATCTGATAAAGTTGATCAAAGTCCATACAAACAATCAATTAGCTGACCTGTTTACCACACCATTTGATTTAACAAGATTTGAATTTCTGGTTCAGACACTTGGTATGATCAACTATGAATAAAACAGTAATGTTTTCAAAACATTAATTTCAAACAAGCTTGATTTTGTCAAAGTCCAAGTTAACTAGCACCAAGCATCTTTCAAAATCAAGATATCAAACATACATTCATGTTCTCTAATAACCATAAATCTTGAATCACACATACCACTCATGACAAATGATAGTACACTATCTTATTCTTCACATGAGTTATTTTCCACTAATAAAGACTGACCATACTTTGTTTTGATATGTGGATAGGCTCAGCATGGGACACCTAACATCACATAAAACAGTGAAGAACTAAATTCTCATGATTGTGTGGTAATCAACACATCTTTGTTTATGGTGAGTATTAATCTATCCAACATAGATTGCTAGTAAAGTAACTACAATACACCAAGTGAAACAATTTATAAATTGCTCAATCATACAAGTGTCTACTCTGTTATGATTTTCATAAACTTGGAGTACACCAAGGCATTCTTTGTTGTGCTAAGCACATACTTGAATGACCTAAATCATGATCCAAAAAGAATCCTAATAAGGAACACATCCATCTTGGATGAACAATCAATAAAGTCTTCTAGACTACATTCCTTGTGAATGAATCAAAAGAATCCCAAAGAGGCTCACCTTCCAAAGTGAAATGAAAAAGAATCCCAATGAGGATCAAACAACATGGATCAAATTGAGCATTTATACTCCTAAGTAGCTAGGTCTTAAGTATTGAAAGTGTTTTCTAGCATATCTTGAGGAGGGTTGTTCTAAACATAAAATCAGATGTGGGGTACATACAACCCATATCAATCAACTTAATACATGATAATCACTCACTGTTTCAATCAATCATTAATACCATGTATGAGTTTAAGTGGATCACAATATCTGCAATCAACATTGTATTTGTCTCTGTCTATTCTCAAAATCATCCAAGCAACTCAGTGAGAATTTAAGACTAGTATGATCTCATGTTATGTGCAAATGATTCATGTCTAAACATGCAAATCATTCATTTATTAGTTAGATGAAATGTTATCTTTCTAAATTTTATCAAGCAAGCAATCAAATTGGACTTTGATAATTTCCATTCAAACACATACAAATTTCTATCATTTTATAAAAGGTTTTTATAAATATGCAAAAATTTAGGGGGAGAAAATTAACATGGAAATATCAAAGACAGTAGAATATGTCATATGTGCATAATCATACATTTTTAAAATTTAAAATTCTTGAAATTTTGAGTTTTAAATAAAGCCAAGTCAAGCAAGAACCCAAACACAGTAGTTTGACACACATACATATGTACAATATTGCTTGTGAGTGACTCTTAAACATCCATAGATTGATCATGTTAAAATTTAAGATTTTAACAAACATTCAAAATTTTATAAATTTTATAAAGTTTAAAACAAACAAAAAAAATTTGCTTCGGAAGAAAAACAAACATAACATATGCTTAAGAAGAAATCATTTCAAAAACAAACAAAAATTTAAAATTTTTGACAACTGTTGTCACACCAGACACACAAACATACATCCGTTGTAGCTACAGTACCATCATAACATGCAAAATACACCAAATGTATATAGCGGATAAAACAAACATACATCTGCTATGCACTAGTAAACATACAAGTGTTCACAGTGCATGATGTTGGTAAGACATCCGCTGTGAATACAATGTCTTTCCACAGTGCATGACTAACATAAGTCATCTGTTGTAGAAACAGTACTAGTGTACACAGGTAAACATACGTTGTACATCATCATCAAGTAATCCAGCGCATGACAATAAGTCATCCGGTGTGAATTTATCTTGAACAAACAAAGTGTACACAGCGCATGAACAAATGCACATCCGCTGTGTATATCAAACAAAGTTTTCACTGCGCATGAACAAATGCTCATCCGCTATGTATAACAAAAACAAACAAGATTCACAATGCAAGAACAAATGTTCATCTGCTGTATATAAGAAACCAAAACAATCAAGTGTCCACACCACATGAACAAATGTTCATCCGCTTTGGAAAGAGTGGACAAGTGTCTACAGTGCATGACCAAGTAGTCATCCGCTGTGAACATAAGTAAATCAATCAAAGAGTCCACAGCGCATGACCAAGCAATCATCCGCTGTATACTCAGTCAACAAGTCAAAGGGTCCACAGCGTACAAGTTTAAATTTGTGCAGCGGACGCGCTGTTCACACAGCGCATGTGTATTTCACAGCGGACACTTAAAATTAAATTTTAAGTTTAAACTGTTTACACAGTGGACAAACAAACTATTTACACAGCGGATGTTCATTTTGTCCGTTGTATATATAGTTAAACACTTAAGATTTTTTCATTCATCACGAGTGAGAGAGAGAATATCAAAAATTTTAAAATGTTGCTATAGTGCGTTAAACCCTTAAACCCCAGATCATCCAAAACCTAAAATCTATTTGATTTTTCTTCTGATTCAAGATCAAATAGGTATAACAACATGATTCTAATCATCAAACATCCATTAAAACTTCTTGTTTAATGATTCTAATTTGAAAATTGTTTGACCTAAGTAGAACTTTGAACCAAAATCAAAATATGAATCATTCGATGTTATAAACCTAATCAAACACTGAATATGAGTTAGATGACCTTAGTCAAATGTACTAGGAATGTTGTTGTGATGTAATTTGATTAAGTGTTCATCGGGTTCATGAACAGTCATGATGTTCATGCCAAAATCATTGAAAACTAATGTTCAATCTTTGAAAATGTTTAAACTAACTTGAATTATGTTATAACTTGGTAAACATGTTAAAACATTTGTAACTAACATACAAAATCAGTTAATTTGGCATAGCATTAAACACACCAACATTAAATATTTATTCAATGTGCAATGACTATTTTGACTTTAAAAGTCAAACTAAAATTCATGAACAAGTTTTTATGAGTTGAATTTGTTGTATAATTTGAACAAAATAACTCTTTGTGATAAAACAAACACACTTCAAAATCAATTTGGATCAAAACAAATTGAATCAAATAAGATTTTCATGAACAAAATTAACCAAGTAGTTGACTTTGGATAAGTCAAACTATCTTAATTTGTTAATACAAATCAAGCATACACTTTAAACAAGACATAAGTGTTAAGCATAAAAAACTTCATCATTCAACAACAAACACAGCAGTGAGTGAACACTTGATTAACAGTACCTCATCACACATCATTATCATGCAAGTTACTAACATATTCTTTTTTCATCATTACAGTGATGGCAAATCTAGTGTTTGTCATAGATCACAACATATGTGTTTTTCTCAATGCTGAGTCACCCAAAGCTGAGAACTATAGAGACATCATTCATGCCATAAGACAGACCAGGCTGGTTCATGCAATGACAACCATGCCTGAAATATATGAAGATCATATAGTCCAATTTTGGACTCATGCTCATCTGGAGCAAATCAATGACCAACAAGTTGTTGTGTCTAACATACATGAGCATCAAATCATCATCTCTGAAGAAGTTATAATGAGAGTATTGCAACTTGGTGAAGAAGAGTATGTTCTACATGTTTTCAGGCAAATAGGCTACACTAGTACCATAGATAGGAAGCAGATCAAGAAGTCTTACATGTGTGCCCAATTCAGATTCCTTATGCACACATATCTGAAAACAATGACAAACAGGAAGACTGGCTGGGATGCCACTTCTTTGAGAAGCTCTTCTACAATTACAAGTATCATTACTAGAAGACCTTTCAACTTTGTATCACAAATCCTGAATAGAATGATCTACAACTTGACTAAAGTAAGAAACAAGTTTTAGATGTATCCAAGGTTTCTTCAGTCTTACAATAAGGAAAGTGTTAGAACACTTAATAGATCAAATAGGGAATCAGATTTATGTATATAATACTAAGAACACAAGTCAAGCAATGTGATAAAACAAAGACCAAGAACAGGTTAATATGGTTTTCAAGGATATTGTATATTACTCTCAAGTTCTTTTACAAGTGTTACAAAGCATAAAAAGAAATACAAGGACCTGAGATACTTTATACTACATCCTATAGTCGGCCATACTTTGAAGGCCAGCTGGAAACACTAATCTAGACAATAAGATCAGTGTAAATTCAAAAGACAGATTGCCTTTTGACTAATGACTATGACATGCCATAGCTAACATTCTAATATATTACAAAAAGGATAAAAGGTACAAAGTAGGAAGTTACAGACTCAAGACCATAATCTACAATTTACTAAAGCATGGAACTTTTCATCAACTTGTCTAAGTTAGTGAGTCTTCAGAGTTGCAGTGGAAAGTAAGTCAACTTTATGTAAAAGTACATCAGAGAAAGTATGTCTGTAAGAACCATCTGAAGATTATGAGGCTGATGCAACCAATGATGCCGGAACAACCAAGGTCTTCCAACATGCACTTAGGAACAAAGGGAAACTAGCTTTGGAAGTTTTTACACTTAACTGAAGAAAATTATTCTAAGTGTAAAATCTTCCGAAGCCAAAGACTAAATTCTTCCGAAGCCAAAGATGAGGTCTTCCGATTCTTCAAAGACAAAGTCTTCCGAAGTAATTTTGCTGTGAAGACTGATTTCTTCAAAAGACAGGAAAAGATTTTTTCTCTGATCAACTTTTGATGAAGCTGACCAACCTTCTGCTGCAACTCTGATAACTCACCAACTTGTATGAGTTGGTAAAACTTCCATGCTTTAGTGAATAGTAGATAAAGTCTTTGTCTGTAACTTTCTTCTTTTGTTCCTTTAGACTTTTTGTAATAGGAAAAGTCATTGAGCTATGGCATGTCATAGTCACTAGTCAAAAGGCAATCTGTCTTTTGACTATAGATTGATCTTGTTGTCTAGATTAGTCAATTCCAACTGTCCTTCCAAGTATTGACGGTTGTAGGTTGTAGTATAAAGAGTCTCGAGTCCTTGTATTTTAGATGATTCTTTAAACACTTGTAATAGAACTTGAGATCAATATACAACATCCTTGAAAACTATACATGTGTTATTGTTTTAAGTTCTGTCTCACTGTTACTTGTGTTCTTTGTATCTTCAAAGTATCCGGTTCCCTATTTAAGTTGTTAAGTGATCTAATATCACTCCTCTTGTGAAACTAATTGTAGTTAACACTCTAACCCGGTCCTTCAATTGGTATTAGAGCCATTCCAGGTTCTTGATTGTAAGATCTCACCATCTTAAATCCTCTTGGTTTCACATTTTACTTAACTTCTCAAATAGCAGCTATCTCAAAGGATGATTTGAAAACTAGAATAATAACAAAGTCCCTACTGATCATTCCTGAGGATTTTGACACTTGGTGTCAAAGAATGGAAGGCTTCATCAAGTCTCAAGATTCTAGGATGTGGGAATCTGTTGTCAATGGACCTCATGTACCATACACCACTTCAGCTACTGCTGGTGGTGGTATGATACTAAAAGAAAGGGATGACTTTTCTAAAGAAGATTGGAAGAAAATTGATATTGATTAGAAAGCCATGACAGCCCTTCAAACTGTACTTCCTAACTCCATCTACAGAGGCTTCAAGAAGTGTAAGACCGCTAAACAGCTATGGGATGCACTGAAGCTGATGAATGAGGGGTCAAATGAAGCCAAAGAAAACAAGAAGGACCTCTTGAAGAAGCAGTTTGAAATTTTCACCTTCAAGACAGGTGAAACCATGACTCGACAATACTTCAAATATGTTGAGATTATGGACACTCTTGCTGATGTTGGGGTAACCATTGAGAATAGGGATATTATTAGGAAGTTCATGTCCTCTCTTCCAAGACAATGGACACACTACTGTGTGGTCATTAAAAGGACTAAAAACCTCAAGACCCTTACTCTCACTGAGTTATATGGAATACTCAATGGATACCAGATGGAGATGAACTTGCAAAACTAATCTGGTAACTCCAATACTCTCCAGAGTTCAGCCTTTCATGTGGTTGAAAGGGATAGTAGAGAACGACAGCACTATCTTATCTGCTACCCTAAAACCTCATAAAGGGTCCTTTTATCACCTTTCCATAGACACCCAGAGAGAGCTACATCCAACGAAGTCCCTTCCAAGAGACAAGTTCCTCTCAAGCCTTTGTTTCTACTAATGAAAGTTCAGGAAACTTTCTTTTCACTCTTGAAGACCTAGATTGTATCCATCCAAATGATCTGGAATATATGGAAATAGTCCAGCAGATGGCTCTTCTCACTCATAGAGCCTAGAAGTTCTATAAGAGGACAAGAAGAAGGTTTCCCAGCAATGCAGCCAGTGGAAAGTTTGGACTGGATAAAAGCAAAGTGAAATGTTATAAATGTAACAAGTTGGGACACTTCGCTAGAGAATGCAAGGCACCAAAGTCAAATGGTTGCCATGCACAATCCAGACTAAACTACATCGAAGGAGGTCACCAGAATGAGAAGCCAAGACTGCAAGCTGCTGTTGTTGTTTAAGAAGGAGGGTTTGACTGGAGCTTTCAAGCTAAAGATGCTCCTCCAAATCAAGCATTTATGGCAAACCATGATGAAGCCAAGGTATTGGAACATCTCTGCTCTCCTAAATGCATTGCCAATATCAATAGATACCGGTCCTACAACTTAGAAATAAGATCTGATATTGAGTCCTTAAACATATTAAAAGCTGATTTTAAAAGATCTGAAAATGACTATAAGCTTAAAATTGAGGATTTAGAGAAAATCATTTCAACTCTTAAGCATGAGCAAACAAACTACAAGACTCAAATAGAAGATCTCATTACTAAGTTGACTGAATGCCAGGCTGAGCTTGTGATGAGCAAAGCCAGGGCAGAAAAATGTGTTCTTGAATAAGAGACCTTCAAGAACATCATATCCTTATCTCTGCATGCAAAAGTTTGTTATCAGAATAAGCAGGGACTGTGATCTACTGAGATAGCTCCTCCACACACTCTATTGTCTATAAGATCTCTAAGGTATGGAACTTGTGAAGATGAGCTTCCCCTCATAGACCCCATTGTTAAAGAGGATGAAGAGGAGATAGTGAAGGATGACTCTGAGAAGAGTGAAGAAGATCATCCTAAGAAGGGTCACTATTCTCCTAAGGAGAGGAAAGAGTCTAGAATGACCAAGTCAAAGAGAAAGAACTTGATTAGAAGAGCTAAGAGAAGATCAATGAAAGCTCAAGAAATCAAGGCCACTTTTGACTCCAAGCAGAAACAAGTGTTCATTTCTGCAGGGTTTGAAGTGGTAAAGGTTGAAGACTCAACTATGAACTCTAGTACCAGTAGTTCTAGTTTAGTTCCAAACCATTCCAACAAAAAGAAGAAGACTGACAAGTTGTGTACCACTGCTACACAACTTGAACCATCCAAATCCAAGAGCAAGCCTCTCCCTAGAAAGCTTGTTGCATCATCTGTAAAGATAAAGATGGAAAAGGAAAGTGATCATACTCAGTCTTGCTCTGAAAAGAAAACTCCCAGAAGGAAGCAAATGGACTGCATCATGTGTAGTAGTACTTCTCATCTGGCTAAGGATTGCATCTATAATTCCAAAAGTACTATCCACATGGTCAAAGAAAAGGCTTCTAGGAAGAAGAAGGAAAAGCAAACTTTGGAAGGAAAATCTATTTCCTTCAGAAGCTCCAAAGTGAAGAAGAAGAAGTTGATCTCGGAAGAAAGGAATGCTTTCGAAGTACTGAAGCTTGCTGCAGTGAAAGCAAGATCTTCCGAAGGTCCAGTCTCCAAAACTTCTAAAGCTGTAAAAGCTTCCGAAGCATTGAAGGTCAAGCCAAATCTTTTAAAGGTGGTGTGGAAGATGAAGGAAGACCATATGACTGAAAGTTCTTCATCAGCAACAGCAAATGATCCTCAAAGCTTGAATATAGGATCACTTACTGTTTCATTGTCTTCAACTTACCTTGATAAGCCCAAGACTAATAAGGCTTGGGTTTCTAAATGTAACTAAATCATCTCTTTTTTGTGCAGGGCAGCCAAAAACCAATAAAAATGTTTGGATCATTGATAGTGGCTGCTCCTGGCACATGACAGGCAATGGATCCTTGCTTCAAAATTTTGAAAAATTTGATGGAGGGCCAGTTGCTTTTGAAGGAGATGCAGGAGGTTACATCACTGGCCGGGGAAAGGTCACAAATGGTAAGCTCAGTATTGAGAAGGTAAACTTTGTCAAGGAGCTTGGATACAATCTTCTGAGTGTATCCCAATTTTGTGATCGGAAACATCACATGCTCTTCACTGAGCATGAGTGCATTGTTCTCAAACCCGGGGTGGACATTCCTCAAGAGCATATCCTGCTCAGAGCCCCCAGGAGAGGGAACATGTACAAGATGGATCTGCAGGAAACATCTTCCTCTGGAGAAGTTTCTTGCTTTCTGTCTAAAGCAAATAGTGATGAGTCTTTCCTTTGGCACAAAAGAATGTGCCATGTAATCTTTAAAAACATGAACAAATTGATTAAGAATGACTTGGTAGCTGGAATGCCAAAGAAAGAGTTTACAAGTGATGACCACTGTGTTGCATGCCTGAAAGGGAAGCAACACAAAGTGTCTCATAAGCCAAAGGAAATAAACTCCATCACTACTCCCCTACACTTACTACATATGGATTTGTTTGACCCCACCAGTGTAATGAGTTTAGGAAGGACCTCTTACTGCTTAGTGATCACAAATGATTTCACATGATTTACTTTGGTCTTTTTCCTTAAAACTAAGGATGAGACCCCTGAAATCTTGAAGAATTTCATTCTGAAAGTTGAGAATCAATCTGATCACAAGGTCAAGACCATAAAAAGTGATCAAGGAACAGAATATAAGAACCAAATCCTTGATACATTTTGTGATGAAAAGGGTATTACAAGACAATATAATGCTCCCAGGACTCCTCAGCAAAATGGTGTTGCTGATAGGAGACACAGGACACTTATTGAAGCTGCAAGAACTATGTTGTCTGACTCCAAACTGCCTATCACCTTCTGGGCAGAGGCTGTTAACATAGCCTGCTATGTACAGAATAGAGTTTTAGTTGTTAAGACACATGGTAAGTCTCCTTATGAACTGTGGCACAAAAGGAAACCATTCATTGGTTTCCTCAGGTCAATTAGATGTCCTTACACCATCTTAAATACCAAAGATCAAATAGCTAAGTTTGCTGAGAAATCAGATGATGGAAACTTTTTTGGATACTCTTCTCAAGCTAAGGCTTATAGAGTATACAACCTTAGAACTAGAGTTGAGGAGTCAACCAATGTGACCTTCAATGAATACACACCTAGTGTTAAAGGCTCCGGTCTGGATTAGCTGTTTAATCTAGATTTAGTTACCAAATATTTTAACAAGTCTTGTGAGAATGTTTCAGGATCTATAGATAACATATCAACAGGAGATCCTAACCCAAGATTCGAGCTGAGAAGACCAAGCAAAAATGCTACTTCAGCTCCAATGGTGACTAACCCTGAAAATGAAGTTCCTATCAGCACAAGCATGACAAACTCTACTGATACATCTGAAATGCCTTTAAATTCCAGCTTAGAGGCTCAGAATTCAGGTGATGGAACTTCCAATACAGGAGGAAATAGAGGTGGTGACAGTGATCAGGAGTTTCTTGATGCTGATAACCACTCTGTAGAAGACAACATAAATGATGTCACACACTCATTGGATCAAGTTTCACTTGATAAGTGTGTAAATATGGTGGGTGATACATCATTGCCAGATCTAAATTTCTCTAATTTAGATTTGTCTAATCAACTTGTTGTTATTCATCAACTTAGGATCCACAAGTCACACCCTACTACAAACATCATTGGAAGTGTTGACACAGGGGTAAGAACAAGAGGACAAACTCATGACAGCCATGTTTGTCTACATTCTTGTTTCCTATCCCAGATAGAGCCAAAGAAAGTTGATGATGCTTTGAAGGAAGGTAGTTGGATTATAAGCAATGCAAGAAGAACTGCTTCAAATCAGAAGACAGAAGGTTTGGAACCTATGTCCTCTTCCTCAAGGGAAGACTGTCATAGGTACCAAATGGGTTTTTAGGAACAAAAAAGGATGATAGAGGACTTGTCATCATAAACAAGGCAAGACTAGTTGTTCAAGGGTAAACACAAGAAGAGGGAATTGATTACACAGATGTTTTTGCTCCTGTGGTAAGACTTGAAGCTGTAAGAATATTTCTGGCTTTTGCTGCATCTAAGGATTTCAAGGTCTACTAACTTGACGTCAAGTGTGCTTTTCTGTATGGGGTGATTGATGAAGAGGTGTATCCGAAACAACCACCTGGCTTTGCAGACCTAGATCATCCTGATTATGTTTGCAAGCTTGATAAAGCTCTTTATGGGCTGCACCAAGCTCCAAGGAAGTGGTATGAAATACTATCTCAGTATCTCTGCCAACATGGTTACAAGAGGGGTACTATAGATGGAACTCTCTTCATCAAAGGGACAGGGAATGACTTAATGCTGGTTCAAATATATATGGATGACATTATCTTTGGGTCAACTAATCCAAAGCTCTATAAATACTTTCAGATGCTGATGAAGAACAGATTTGAAATGAATGCCATGGGGGAACTAAATTTCTTTCTCGGAATTCAAGTGAAGCAAGTTGACAATGGCATCTTCATAAGTCAGGCAAAGTATGTGTAAGACATACTTACAAGATTCAACATGACTGACTGTAAGGTTGCTAAGACACCCATAGCCAGAAACCACTCCCTAGGACATGATCTTAAGGGGAGTGTGTGGATGAACATCTTTTCAGGGCTATGATTAGGTCTCTTATGTACCTAGCATCTAGCAGGCCTGATATCATGTTTGCCATATGCATTTACGCAAGATATCAAGCCAACCCCAAGATGTCACACCTGGTTGCTGTCAAGAGGATTCTTGGATATCTCAAAGGTGCTCCTAAGCTTGGCCTTTGGTATCCAAAGAGTTCTGACCTCAATATGTATGCTTATACAGATAGTGACTATGGTGGTTGCAACATGACTACAAAGTCTACATCTGGGGGATGTTAATTCCTTGGTGGAAGGATTGTCTCATGGCAATGCAAGAAACAATCCTGTGTGTTTGCATCAACTGCTGAAGCTGAATACATTGCAGCTGCAAACTGTTGTGCTCAAGTGCTTTGGATTCAAAATCAGATGCTAGACTATGGATTCAATTTCAAGGAGACTCCCATTCACATAGACAACAACAGTGCTATATCTATTACAGAGAATCCTATGCAGCACTCAAGGACCAAACACATCAACATCAGGTATCATTTGATTAGAGATAACTTTGAGAAGGGATTAGTCAAACTAGTCAAAGTTAACACAAATGAATAATATGCTAATCTGTTCACCAAATATTTTGATGAACAAAGATTCAAATATCTTGTTTCAGCTATTGGGATGATTAACATTGAGTAATTATTTTAAAAACTTAAATCAACCTTATTTCTAAAACATGTGTGTCTTAAGTTGTCTATTTTATCATCTTCATAAGCCCAGTTTATTTTGGAATAAAATTTTTATGATATTCCTTGGATTTTTTTTGAAATTTTTTCAAAACATATTTTCCTTCGAAAGATTTTAAGTTGCCTTCGGAAGAAATTTTTATCTTCAAAACAACTAACTACTTATAAGACTTTACCTTCGGAAGAAATTCTAGGAATATTTTCTGAAGCTTAAATATGCTTCTAAGTACTTACAATTATTTGATGAGTAAATAACTTCCGAAAGCAATTTAGTCTCGGAAGAAAATG
Organism: Flaveria sonorensis; assembly: GCA_025506505.1. Lineage (NCBI taxonomy): Eukaryota > Viridiplantae > Streptophyta > Magnoliopsida > Asterales > Asteraceae > Flaveria > Flaveria sonorensis. The sequence continues at coordinate 63,203,192 of CM046433.1, read as the reverse complement.
TGTTTCGGAAGTAAATTTCCTTTGGAAATTTTCTTCTGAAGCCAAATCTTCAAAACTCTTAGAAATATCTTCCGAAGTAAAGATTGCCTTCGGAAGCTTTTTCTCAAAAACTTCCAAAGTAAAATTAACTTCGGAAGATTTTCAACTTCCAAGAAAACTACCTTTTTGGGCGCTTTTTCAGAAGTGGGACCTACTTTTGGATTTCAAAATTTATCCTTTTGTCTTAACTTTGTCTCAAATCCATTTCATTTATTCTCAAACGGTTCCCCATTTTCTCACTGTCTCTTCATCTGCTTTTATCTGCCCTAAATTCACTCCCAAATTAACCTTCTTCTTCGCCAACAAATTTCCTACATGGCCAACATTGATCGGCGAAACCAACCTGGTTTTACCATGCACCTTCACAGGCAACACAATCAGGTTACTTTGTTAGACTCTGAGAAAGATCCTCATTTCTCAGAGGTCTATAGATACCTTTCTGCATCTCATTACCTCACCTCCCTCACCATTGATCCTCCTCTCTATAAGGATCAGTTGCTTTCATTCTTGGGAACCTGTCAAGAGGTCACCATGGATGGGGAGAAGGCACTATCTGCTACAGTGCAGGAGAGGACAATCTTCATCACTCCATCCATTATCAACACTCACTTACAGCTAGATGATGCAGAAGGTGGACTGTCCTTTCCTAATGCTGCTGTCAATCATTCCTTCCAGCAGATGGGCTATGAGGGTGACTTCTTCGTCAAAACCTTCAGGAAGGGGAGGGTATCTTCCAAATGGAAATACCTCCTCCATGTCATCATACATAGTCTCTCCAACAAGCATAGAGGATGGGATCAAGTTCCAGAGGACCTCTCCTTCATAGTTCATGGAATGGTTCAGGGGGTCAAATATAGGTACTCTCAATTTGTCTATACAAATTTACTTGCTAATTTAGACTCCTTAGAATACTACATGTTGCCAAGATATGTCCAGCACATTCTCAACTGTGAACTGGGCTCATATTTGGGGGGAACAGGTAATATTCTTAAATTGGGACAGATGAAGCCCAGCATCTTTAAAATACTGAGAAAGCCTACTGTTGGCTTTTCCTGGGTAGAAACAGCCCTAGTCCCAAAAATGTTTGAGCTCAATGCTCAAGGTGGTAACCTAGCACACCAGCTAGTGTTGAACCCACACTCTCTACTTCAACACCACCCACACAGCCTCAAATTACCATTACCTACCATAGAAAAATCAAACGAACCCCTACACTACTAAGCTTGTGCAGGCCCCCATATCACCACCCTTACAAGAGGAAGTTGACACTCAAGCTCCCACTTCCTTGAGGATCAAACCACTCCCATCATTCAACTAATTAGTATTGAGGTTCCTCATGCTCAGGCTGATGAGCTCATTACCCAAACAGCCTCTAGCCATCACTCTGAGTCTCTAAACTCAAGTGATCAACCTTCAGGGGATAGTTACCATCCCCGACCTCTAGATGTCAACCAACCAATGCCCAGCCTATACTTTTATGATGATGAGGACTTGGATGTCAGTGAATACCATGAGTCTCTCTTCTCCACCCCTGCTCAAAGAGAGATGATTATTACTGACTCACCCAGATCTAGCCCACATCATCTACCCTCTACTGAAGTGGATGTCCCTGAACTTGTTCAGGAGATCCATATGGAAGAGGCTTTCACTTTTGCAAGTGATTATATCAATAGGACCTCAACCATGGCAACCCAGCCTCTTGATACTTCTCTAGAAGTTGTCATCAGGCAGGGGAAATCCAGCAGCCAAAAACACTATACTGGTGATGAGAAAGAAAACTTAGGTCAAATTCTCTCATCCCCTAGTAATTCTTCAACTGAAGATGAGGGGAGTCTAAAACATAAGGTGCACAAAATGACCAACATTTGCGCATACTTGGTTTCAAAGATAGTTCACCTGGAATCTCAGGTGACTATCTTACAGAAGAGGGTTAATGACTAGAAACTTGAGATCACTGATCTCAAGGGCCAGTTAGCTAAGAAACCAATGAGGAAAACTCAACCAGGTCCACAAGAACCTGTGGATGTCATGCACCAATCCCCAGCTCACCTATTCAAGAGGGTGATGCTACCAAAAGGGGGAGAAAGTCTTGACAGCCATAAAACCTGGGAATTCTTCACGGAGTATGGACATAGAGGATTTACCACCCTCTCTTGAAATTGTCCATACTCAGCAACCTCCTCAAGACAGTAACATAAACTCACTCATTCAACATCTGTTTGAGGAGGGAATTCTAAAAGCAATGTCTACCCCCTCTGAGAATCCAATTATGGGATGGGGGTATGACACCAACAGAAGAGCTCTTGTGATCTCTAAAGCTCAGGTTAACTAAAATCTTCAACTTTTAAGCCTGAGTTTCTATGAGAGCATAAATTTGGTAGATCTGCTTCTTGTCAATCCAAGCAACAACAGACAAGCTGCAAGACTGGCTGAAAGGATCCAAGATAAGGTGCTATAGGAATTTAGATTGAGATCAAAATTATATAAACAGAGGCTAGCAGGTGAGATCTTTGGTCAACTGGATGTTGGGGTGGACCCGGAGATTAGCTTCGAGGGGAAAGCCTTGACTGAAGGCCCAGAGGTTGAACCTGTGAACCTTGAGATAGGATCTCCCTCTGCACCCAGTACCCTTAGAGAGGCAATAACTGGTGAAGGTGTCTCACAACCTCTCTCTGGCCAGAGCTTGACTACTGAATCAAGCAATGAAGACAAAGCACTCTCCACCACGAGTCACCAAGGCCTGTGGTTGACAAAGAGAAGAGGAAGATAACCTCGGAAGAGTTGGAGGAAGAGAAGAGAGACAAGAAAAGGAAGCTAAGGGGAGAGAGTTCAAGTGGTTCCCCAGGGTTCATGGAAGCTGCAATCCGGGCTGCCCCAGCCCAAACACTCAAGATGATGAGTTGAGGGCAGCCAGACTAAACTACCTGGTCCCCAGGAACTACAACATAGATGAACTCATCTCTCTCCCTTTAGAAGAGTTGAATGAGCTGGCTGACACTGAGTTGTCAAAGGAGATGAGGAAGGCAGAGGATGCAGCATTGCTCCTCAAAAGTAAGGAAGAAAAAAGACTTAAAAGACTCTATAAAAATGCTCCTGTCCTCTCCCCAGTTCAAGAAAGTCCTGAGACAGAGACTGTGGCATAGGCACAACCTCAGGTATATAGGGAAGCTGAAAGAATGAAAATGATCAACTACCTAAGTGCCACAGGGCCTATCAGGCATCTTCACCTCTTCCCTTATCCTTGGAGTACATTGAATTTGAATACAACAAGCAGCTTGAGGAACAAGCCAAAAGAGAAAAACAAGCTGCTAAAAGGAAGCTAAGGGAAGATGCTGCAAAGTCAAGGGCCATCATCCACAAAAACTAAAAGAAGTCTGCTGACAGACAGAGGATGATGAGCTTCTTGAAGCTGTATGAATTCTCTGGAAGGAGGCTTGGTCCTATGTCTCTATCCACAATGGATGAGCATATAAGGGTGATCAAGCAGAAGATCAAAAAAGGAGAGCTTATGGACTTACACTCTCCACCTAATCCAGCTCAACCTGAAGTTGAGGTGAAGGTTGAACCCACTGAGACAACACAACCTGAACCTGGAGCTGCATCTCAGCCAACTTCATCTTCTGATCCACAGCAGGGTCCTCCTCTCTCTTCTTCTAAACCTGTAAGAGAGGAAAAGCCAACTGAGAGAGAAACAACAGAACAACCTAGTAATCAAGACTAGTCCTATCAATTGAAAACATCAAGGAGGAGAAAAAGGATGGCCAGAAGAACCCCCTCAAGAAAGAAGAAAAGAAAGGCATCCACCTCCAAACCACAGGATGAGTCAGAACATCCTAAGGAAGTGCATGAAGAGGCTGCTAAACAAACTCCTATCAGAGTAGAGCCTCTTGCTGTTGGAAGACCAGTTTTGTCCTGGAGCTTTGCTGACAATCCAGACAGATGGTATGTCATAAGAGATCAAGGAGGTCAGCATGTCTACTTCACACAAGGCATGCTTGAACTTCCTCTACATGATCTCTATGACATGAGAAGGTTCTTTGAGAGTTTGAAGAACCCTGATAGTATGATGAAGGGAGGTCTACTGTGGATTCTAATGAAGACTATCAACATCTAAAAAAAACTTCTCTGTTTTGGTAGCATCATCCTAGGAGGAGTTTGTAAGAACCATCTGAAGATTATGAGGCTGATGCAACCAATGATGCCAGAACAACCAAGGTCTTCCAACATGCACTTAGGAACAAAGACAAACTAGCTTCGAAAGTTTTTACACTTAATGAATAAAATTATTCTAAGTGTAAAATCTTTCGAAGCCAAAGACTAAATTCTTGCGAAGCCAAAGATGAGGTCTTTCGAAGCTTCAAAGACAAAGTCTTCCGAAGCCATTTTGCTATGCAGACTGATTTCTTTGGAAGACAGGGAAAATATGCTTTCTCTGATCCACTTTTGATAAAACTAACCAACTTCATGATGTAACTCTGATAACTCACCAACTTGTATAAGTTGGTGAAACTTCCATGCTTTAATGAATAGTAGATAAAGTCTTTGTCTGTAACTTTCTTCTTTTGTTCCTTTAGACTTTTTGTAATAGTAAAAGTCAGTGAGCTATGGCATGTCATAGTCACTAGTCAAAAGGCAATCTGCCTTTTGACTCTAGATTGATCTTGTTGTCTAGATTAGTCAATTCTAACTATCCTTCCAAGTATTGATGGTTGTAGGTTGTAGTATAAAAGAGTCTTAGGTCCTTGTATTTTAGATGATGCTTTGAACACTTGTAATAGAACTTGAGATCAATATACAACATCCTTGAAAACTATATTTGTGTTATTGTTTTAAGTTCTGTCTCAATGTTACTTGTGTTCTTTGTATCTTCAAAGTATCCGGTTCCCTATTTGAGCTGTTAAGTGATCTAAGATCACTCCTCTTATGAAACTAATTGTAGTTAACACTCTAACCTGGTCCTGTAATGTCTTCTCTATATTCGGAAGAAATCAGTCTTCACTTCATTGGCTTCGAAGACTTTGTCTTTGAAGCTTCGAAAGACTTCATCTTTGGCTTCAGAAGATTTTGTCTTTGGCTTCGGAAGATTTTACACTTAGAATAATTTTTGTGATGAGTGTAAAACTTTCGAAGTAACTTATACCTTATACATCAATGCATGCATGCAGGAAGCTCCTTGGTTGTTTTGACTTCTTTGGTTGCATCAGCCTTATAATATAACCTTACAGCAAGGGATCCAAATACCTTTAGGTTGTTTAGTCACTTGGATTCCCTGACCATTTTTCCATTGGGGTCTTCATATCTAAGGCATTTGATGGTGATCTGTTGATCAAGTATGCTGAGGTTCAGCCTAGAAGGTTCTAGGCAACCCTGACTTAGAAAGTAAACACCTCACCTTATTGAGTAAGGTGCGGTTCATTCTTTCCACCAGACTGTTCTACTGTGGATTTCCAGGCACACTTACGTGCCTAGCAATACCATGCTCTTTGCAATACTTTTTAAACAAATTGCTATAGAACTCCAATCTGTTGTCTATTCTCAACTTACTAACCCTTCTCTCTATTTGATTCCCCACCAAAGGCTTTCACTCTTTAAACTTTTGAAATGCCTCATCCTTGCTTTTTAACACATGAATCCATACACTTCTAGAGAAGTCATCCACAAGACTCAAGAAGTATTTTGCACCACCCAAAGACTGCACTTTTGTTGGTCCCTAAAGATCAGCATGTATATAGTCTAAGATGCCTTTTGTGTTGTGGACGCTCCTCTTGAAGCTTACCTCTTCGACTTGCCCAAAATGCAATGCTCACACTGATCCAAGGATGCAATTCTTCATATCACCTTGAACTCCTTGTTTTCTTAACACAACCAGACCTTGTGCACTAATATGCCCAAGTCTATCATGCCACAATTGGACTTGATTAGAGTCATTACATTGGGCAACTGCAGTTGATCTTTTAGGCACTGCACCATCCAAAATATAGATGTTGTTGGCCCTTCTTATTCCTTACAACATCACCATGGACCCACTGGCCACTTTAGCTTTACCATTCTTCAAGCTAACCACATAATCTGATCTCTTAACAGTGCCCAGACCGATCAAATTTCGTTTTAAATTAGGAATATTCCTTATCTGAGTTATACCACTTGATTTAATACAAATTCTCCACCATGCTCCAATTGTAATGTAATGGACCCACTACCTTTTATCCAGCAAGGCTTTTCATCTCCAAGTTGCACTTTACCAAGATCTTTTAGGGTCAGCTCCTCAAAGAATTCCTTATGTGGGCTCATATGATATGAGCACCCTGAGTCCATAATCTAGTCAGCTTTAGCCTCTCCGATTATGACCGCCATGACATCGGCACTCTCATAGCTATCAGATACGTCTTCCACCTGATTGCTATAACTCTTTGAATTGCTTGATTCACCCTTCTTCTTCTTCTTCCATTCTGGGCACTCTTTCTTGAAGTGCTTATCAGAAGTGCACACAAAACAGTGACGTTTAAATTTTGACTTAGATCTCGATATTCCCTTGGGTTTGGTATTCCTTTAAGTCAGTCTACCTCTTACTACCTACCCATCTCCACCTTCATCTTATGGGTCTAATCGTTTCTTCAGCTCTCTTGAGTTTAAGGCAGTAGGCACTTCTTCCATGGATAGTGTTTCTCTACCATACATTAGTGTATCCATGAAGTGCTCATGGGATGATGGTAGTGATATGAGGAAGATTATTGCTTGATCTTCCTCATCCAAAGACTTTCATCTAAAGACTTTCATCTAAAGACTTTCATATACTCGCATACATTAGTTTATTGAACTCATCTACATGATCATCTAAAGACTTTCATATACTCGCATCAAATGTGTATAATTGTTTCTTCAGATATAATCAGTTAGCTAAGGATTTTGTCATGTATGATTACTCCAATTTAGACCAAATGCCTGCTGTTGAAGTCTCTTTCGAGACCTCCCTCAAGACGTGATCACCGAGGCTCGAGATAATCGCACTGTATGCTTTCTTGAGGATATCTTTGTGTTATTTTGGTGTTAATCCCACCGTCAAGTTTGGTTCCCCCAATAGTGCATTTAGCACACCTTGAAGAACCAACATAGCCCGCATCTTCACTCTCCACGGGCTGAAGTTGTTCTTCCCATCGAATATCTCTAGATCATACTTCGTTGAAATCACCCTTCGATTCGACTCGTCATTGAATCCTTTGTCTTCTTGATTCTCAAGCAACGTGGCTCTGATATCACTTGTGATACAATTAGCGGAATTCAAATGTAACAATGAACATGAATACGAAATTAGCAACATAAACGATCCACAAGAATCTATCTAACAATGAACAACTAGAACTTGTATTAAAGATAGATATTATAGAAGCAAAATGATTGATGAATGAATATACAGATTAACTCCATATCATCTTAGTACACCAGCTTAACAACTTCTTACAAACTATTTACATATTGCACCCTCTAATTTAGTTCTGATGTAAGTGACAACCAAAACGGATACTACCCTTAACAAGATAATGAGGAAATGACAAAAGTAATCCCTTGACTTTATTAGACTGTAGCATGAATACTCAACAATAGTAATACAAGCCATGACAATCATGATTGGGGTAAAAGAAAATAAACAAAAACATTAAAGATTAATGTGTTTTAAAAGGAAAGAACTTTAATATGAAAAGCATTGGATCTTTACTTGGAGTTATAAGAGGGGTAAAAAGCGGGGTGTTACTTGAGCTTTATTGAATTAAAGATGAGATTGTTACAATTTGGTAGATTAACTAGTGGTTAACTGGTTACATATTTCAACAGTAACTTGGGAGAAACGGTTTGTACTGATTTGGGGCTATGAAATCACTATTTAATTTAATGAGTCTAATAAGTACCTGGTTAAATATTATGGGAAAGGATGAGATGTTTAACTTACTTGTAAGTTTGACAAGTTCAACATGCTTATGTTGTTTACTTCAGTTGATTATGAAAGTTATCTAGTGGTGTAACAGTCCAAGTACCATATCATATATTATCCGCTTTGGCGGCGGCACCCCCTCAGGTGTCCACCACTTACGGTTTTAAAACACATCTAACAGGGAAGGTATCCAACTCCATATAAGAAGGCTTTCATTCCCTTTTCCAATGGAGTGGGATGTTACATCCTCCCCTACTTGGGAGACCCTCGTCCTCACTAGCATACCAGCCCCACCCTGGCTTTGATACTATTTGTAACGGCCCAAGTACCATACCAAATTTTGTCCACTTGGGCCACGACATGCTCTTAGGCGGTCATCCCTCATTGTTTTAAAACACATCTGATAGAAAAAGAATCTAGCTTTATATAAGGAAGCTTTCATTCCCCTTTCTAACTGATATGGGATGTTTACAAGTGAAAAGTTTTAGATCAGTTAGTAATGTTTGGACTTGTAAAAGAAAGTAATTTGGTGCATAGGACTTATCTTAGGGGTGTGTATCAAGTTAAGTGACGGTTAACCAATGTTTTGGAACATGAGGAAAATGGTTCCTAAATACTATGGTTAGTAAAAGCTATTATGGGTTGTATCATATGCTTTGGTGGTTTGTATACACATTTGTCTTTTTTATGTCTTTAACTATTTTTATTATTTTAACCTAATTATTTTACCTCCCTTACAATTTTGTCTCAATATTTTTTTACTTTCAACTTTGTTCCCTATACTTTTCATATTTTACAAAATTTTCTTTTACATTTCGATTGGTCTATTTTTTGCAAGTTAACACGCCGTAGCATTTATGTGTGATTCAACGTTTGTACGCTTGTTTTTTTCCCGTTTAGCGGTTCCGTCGCAACACGCTGATCCTAGATGGACTTACTTATTGTTTTATATGTTTTACGTTTCGTCTGCATGATTCAAAATTTTTACGTCTACTTTTCATTTGGTTTTATTTTTTAGTTTGTTTTTATTTTTTTTATACGAGATTTTTCGTTGTTGGTGGTCACTGACGGTGGTGTATCAATGGTGCTACTTGGCACGATTTACGCCTTCCATTGCAACGCGAAGATCTTAATACCAGTTTAAACAAAGGTTTAAATAATTAATCAAAGGGATTTAAAGCAACGTAACAACCACTATGGTGCATGGGATAACGTTTGAGTCTTACGTATAAGGTTATGTAATGTATGCAAATGTGATTATGTTGTGATTTAATGTGCATTTTTATGCTGTGAGCACACAATGATAATCAAGTTATATTTTACGTGCATATGATGAATTTTAGTTAGAATATGGGGGTATGATCGTGTTTAGGATGCATGGTTATGGATTTGATGCGAACATGTAAAGTTGATTTTAATAGAACTTAAATGTGTTGATTATGTTATGTTGGGTAACGGATGATAATTGTCAAAGTTTTTTTTAATTAGAGAATGATATGTGGTTCAAAGTTTTTTTAATTGTTGTGTTAAATTTAGAAACATGATAAATGATTTACAGATTATATCTTATTCGAACAGCTCTCTTAGTGGCTTAATATGATATTGCCAAACAATCTCTTATTATTTAAGGGACATATTCAAACAAAGGAGCATATTAAAGATTACTCAATTTTTACCCGGGATGTGGTTTTCTATTCACTTTACACATTGCTTATGAACGGTCTTCATCTTCTATAATTTTAAGATTTTATCTATTGTTTGATGTCAAGAACCAGGTCTCTTCAAAAGCTTGTCTCTATCTGTCTTCCCTAAAATCTTCTTCATCTTAGGGTCTGTGGTATTTGAGTCGGATTGTTAATCTTTTTCTTGATCTATTTATAATGTTGTATTTCTTTTCTTTTTATTTTTTGTTTGATCAAGTTCTTGTTCAAACTTCATTGAGTGCAAGCTTTTTTGTTTGGGTTAAATAATATTTAAATTTATCATTTGTTGGCACTTGTGATTTACATAATGCAGAACCAGGTTAAGGGTGATGCAACAGTTTCACAAGGTTGGAGAGACTAAACACTTAACAAATCAAATTGTGAACCGAAAAATGAAACAAAGAACAAGAGTAAAGAACACAAGTATTTGGTTTTCAAGAATGATGTGTATTGATCCAGAGTATTTTACAATTGTTACAAGGCTTAGTCCTAAGGACTGGTATATGAGATACTTTATACTACATTCTACAGTCGGCCATACTTTGAAGGCCAGCTAGAACACTAATCTAGACAACAAGGTCAATGTAAAGTCACAAGGCAGAATGCCTTTTGACTAGTGACTATGAGATGCCATAGCTCACATCCTAATCTATTACAAAAAGGATAAAAGTACAAGAGTGGAAAGTTATACACTTTAAGACCATAATCTAAAGTTGATTAAAGTATGGAGATATCACCAACTTGTATAAGTTGGTGAGTCAGCAGAGATGGTAGCAAAAAGTGGTTCAGCTTTTGTCAAAAGCATGTTAGATAAAGCATGTCTTTTCTGTCTTCGGAAGAAATTAGTCTCTTGGCTTCGAAAGACTTTGTCTGAAGCTCCTGAAGACTTCATCTTTGGTTCGGAAGATTGGACACAGTGAATTTCTTTATGCAATTATCAAATCTTCCGAAGTAACTTCCTTGTACTTCAGAATGCTTGTTGAGAGAACTTTGCTTTTACATCAGCCTCTAAGGTAACTCTTATAAACTCCTCCTAGCCTGATGCTATCAAAACATGAGGATGACTTTGAGTCTTGATCTTTATTTGTTTATAGTACTCATTAGATTCAGGACCATTCCTTTCTTCATCAGTTGGTTCGGATTCGTCAAACGCTTAAAGTACCTCCTCATGTCAAAGAGATCATGCAGAGGAAGGTCAAGCATATTTTGCCAATAGTATATGTCTTGACCCCCTTGATCTCTTATGACATACCATCTGTCTGGGTTTGTAGAGAATGCCCAGGATAGGATGGGTCTCTCAATAGCAAGGGACTCTACTTGAAATGGAGTTGGTTAAGCAACCTCTTCTTGTTCACCCTCAGGATGTTCTGACTCATCCTGAGGTGCAGAGGTGGATGTCTTGGCCTTTTTTTTCTTCTTCTTGTCCCTTCTGATGGCCATCCTCTTCCTCTTTCTATATTTCAACTGAGAAGGTTGGTCTTGTGTACTAGATGTTCCTTCTTTATCCTTCTCAGTTGGATTCTTTCTTGATGTTCAGAAGGAGAAGGTTCAGAACCCTGCTATGGGTCAAAAGATGAAGTTGGCTGTAAATCAGCACTAGGCCTAGGTTGTGGTGTCTTTCAGGGTTCAACCTTAACCTCAGCTTCAGGTACAGCCTGACTTGGTGGAGAATGAAAGTCTACCAGCTCACCCTTCTTAATCTTCTGCTTGATCACTCTAATGTGCTCATCCATTTTGGATAGAGACGTTAGACCAAGTCTCCTTCCGGAGAACCCATACAGCTTCAAAAAGCTCACCATCTTTATTTTGTCAGAAGACTTCTTTTGATTGGCTCTGATGGTGGCTCTTGACTTAACAGCCTCTTCCCTCATCTTCCTCTTAGCAGCTTTCTTTTCTTTTAGAACTTCTTACTCTAGCTTCTTGAGGTACTTAAACTCAATGTGCTTATATGATAGAGGGAGTAGGGTTGTTGCCTAATAGAGGGCTATGGCACTCAAGTATGTTATCATCTTTTGTCTATCTTGTTCCATGCCTACCAAGTTTCCTATTCAACTTCCACGGTCTCTACTTCAGGACTTTCTTGAAATAGAGAGAGGACATAGGCTTTATACAATCATTTTCTCTTCCTCTCTTCTTTGATCTTGAGGAGCAAATCTACAGCCTCAGCCTCCTTCCTCTCTTTTGACACTTTGGTGTCAGCCAGTTCATTTAACTCTATTAAAGGAAGAGAGATTATTTCATCAATGTTATTTTTCCTAGACCCTAGATAATTCAATCAGGCTGCCCTTAACTCATCCTCCTGATTATTTAGCCTAGGGGTAGTCTTGATTGCAGCTTGCATAAAGTTGGGGGTCTCTCTTGATCTCTCTCCCCTTTCCTTCCTCGTCCTCTCCCTCTTCTTCTCCTTAATCTCCTTAGAGGTGAGAATCCTCTTCCTTTTTTCAATAACTAGCCTGTATGACTCAGGGTGGAAAGAGCTTTGGCCTTCATCACTTGATGCTGCACTTGAACTTTGGCTAGGGAGAGGCTGTGAGACACCTTCACCAGCTGGTCTCTCACTAAGGGTACTGGGTACTAAAGCAGTTATAGTCTCATGGTTCACAGGTTCAACTGTTGGTTCTTCAATTGAGGTTTCCCCTTCAAAGCTAATCTTAGGGTCTAACTTAATATCCAGTTGACCAATAGTTTTCCCTGCTACCCTCTGTCTATATAGATAAGATCTTCTCTTTAACTCTTCACGCACCCTCAGCTGGATCTTCTCAGCCAACCTATTAGCTTGCTTGTTATGACTTGGGTTGGCAAGTGGCAAGTCAACCAGAGAAAAACTCTCATAGTATCTCAGGGTCTAAAAATTGAACACTTCTTGTTCACCCTGAGATTTAGAGAGTACCAGTGCTCTTCTATCATTTTCATACCTCCATCCTACAATTGGGTTGTCAGTAGGATAGGATGGGGTAGACATAGCCCTTGGTATTCCCTCCTCAAATAAGCTTTGAATTAAGGCATTCATATTTATATGGGCCTAAGGAGGTTGTAGTGTGGACAATTGCAAGTGAGGATGGTTAGGCCTTAATGTCCATACTCTGGGAAGTGCTCTCAGGTTCTGTGATTGTAGTTAAGACTTTCTCCTCCTTTTTGGTAGCATCACCCACTTGCATAGGTGAGCTAGATGTTAGGTCCACCGTAACCACAGGTTCTTGTTGACCTGATTGAACATGCCTGGCAGGCCTCTCAGCTAACTTGCCCTTAATATTGGTGATCTCAAGTTGCTAATTAAGGACCTACCTTTGCAAGGTATCCACCTAAGATTCTAGGTGACTAACCTTAGAAACCAAGTACGTGCATTTTTTGACATTGTTTACACCCTTAGTTAAAGACTCCCCTCATATTTATCAGAAGAATCAGGGGGGGTGAGAGAACATAACTTAATTCATCTCCCTCACCACCAAATATTGGTCCTTGGGCTCTAGATTTCCCCTACTCCATGACAGTTTCATAAGAAGTGCCTAGGGGCAGGGTTGCCATGGTTGAGGTCTTAATGATGTAATCACTTTCTAAAGTGAAAGCCTATTCCATATGGACCTCCTGAACATGTTCAGAAAAGTCAACCTCAGTTGGGGGTGGATGATATAGGCTAGATATGGGGGTATCAAGAGCACTCATCTCTCCTTAAGTAGGGTAGGAGAAAAGATACTCATGGTACTCACAGAATCCCATATCCTCATCATCATAGAATTGGAGGTCAGGGATTCGTTGGTTTAAGTCTAAAGGATGGGGATGGTAACTATCTCTTGAAGGTTGTTCATCTGAGTTTTGAGACTCAAAGTGAAGGCTTGCAGCTTGGGTAATGAGCTCATCAGGCTGAGCATGAGGAACCTCAGCACTAATCATCGAAAAGATGGGAGTGCTTTGCTCCTCAAGGAAAGTGGGAGCTCTTGGGTCCACATCCGCCTTCATGGGTGTGTATAAGAGTGTTACCTGTTCCCCTTAATTGTGAACCCAGTTCACAGTTGAGAATGTGATGGATATATCTAGGAAACATGTAATACTCTAAGGAGTCTAGGTTAGTAAGCAAGTTTGTGTAAACAAACTGAGAGTACATAAACTTGACCCCTTGAACCATCCCATGGACTATATAGGATAAGTCCTCTTGAATTTGATCCCATCCTCTATGTTTGTTTGATAAAGAATGAATTATAACATGGAGGAGGTATTTCCATTGGAAATAGATCTTACCCTTCTTGAAAGTCCTGATAGAAAAGTCTTCTTCATAGCCAATCTGCCTGAATGATTCATTGACAGCTTCTTTAGGTAAGGAAAGCTTGCTTTCTTCATCATCCAGCCTGAGATGAGTGTTGATTATGGCTGGGGTGATTTCCCCTACATTAATGTAGATAGTGCCTTCTCACTATCCAAGACCTCTTGGCAGGTCCTCCAAAACTCCAGCAGTTGTTCTTCGTATAGTGGAGGGTCTATTATGAGTACGGTGAGGTATGATGATTGAGTATGGAAAGCGGCAAACGTCTGAGAAACCAGGGTCTTTCTCAAATGACAACAGAGCAACTTGGTTGTGTTGCCTTTGTAGGTGCATGGAGAAATCTAGCTGGTTTTTGGGTTCAGGGTTGGCCATTTGAGGAAGCACTAGCAAGAAGAAAATGAATAACAATTAGCGTTTGTGGGTGAATTTAGAGTTAGAAGTTTGCAGATGAAGAGGAAGAAAAAAGATGGGAACCATTATAGGTTATTTATATGCTAGGATGTGAGACAAACTTAATGCTAAAGGAGAAACTTTAAAATCAAGATGTCGGTCCCACCTCTGAAAAAGTACCCAAAAAGGTAGTTATTTTGGAAGTAGAAAATCTTCCGAAGGTAATTTTTCTTCGGAAGTTTTGAGAAATCGTCCTTAGCCAATTTGACTTCGGAAGATATTTCTTAGTTTGAGAAGAATTGCTTCAGAAGAAAAATACTTGGAGTAATTTAACTTCCAACACATATTTAGTTTCGGAAGATATTAAACTTTAGAAGTTTTATTCAAAGAATGAGTAAAGCTTTCGAGACTTAATTGCTTTTGGAAGACAATTGTCCTTCTAAACATATAAGTACTTAGAAGCATATTTAAGCTTCATAAGATATATCAGAATTTCTTCCAAAGTTAAATTTCTTAGTAAGTAGTTATTAGTTTTGAAGATACAAGTTTCTTTCGAGGTCAATTTAATGTCTTCTAAAAGAAATTTGATCTTCAATTCTTAAAATTCTAAAGAATATCATTTAGACAACTATAAAGACACACATATTTAAAAAATAATTTTGAAATTAATCTAAGAAAATCTACTCAAAGTTAATCATCTCAATAGCTGATACAAGATACTTAAATCTTTGTTCATCAAAAGCTTTTGTGAACAGATCAGCATATTGTTAATTTGTGTTAACTTTGACCAGTTTTATCAATCCTTTTTGAAAATTATCTCTTATCAGATGATACCTAATGTTAATGTGCTTTGTCCTTGAGTGCTGCATAGGATTTTCTGTGATAGAGATAGCACTGTTGTTGTCTATGTGGATAGGAGTCTCCTTGAAGTTGAATCCTTAGTCTGGCATTTGATTTTGAATCCATAGAACTTGAGCATAGCAGCTTGTAGCAGCAATATATTTAGCTTCAGCAGTTAATGCAGACACACAGGATTGTTTCTTGCATTGCCATGACACTATCCTTCTACCAAGGAATTGACATCCCTCTGATGTTGGCTTTGCAATCATGTTGCAGCCACCATAGTCACTATCTGTATATACATATAGATTGAAGTCAGAATTCTTTGGATACCAAAGTCCCTACTTGGGAGCTCCTTTGAGGTATAGAGAATCCTCTTGACAGCAATCAGGTGTGACATCTTGGGGTTGGTTTGATATCTTGCACATATGCATGTGGAAACATGATATCAGGCCTGCTGGCTATGAGATACATAAGAGACCCAATCATAGCCCTGTAAAGATGTTCATCAACACACTCCCCCTTAAGATCAGGTCTTAAGGAGTGGTTTCTGGCTATGCGAGTCATAGCAACCTTGCACTTTGTCAGATGAAATCTGGTTAGTATGTCTTGCGTATACTTTGACTGGTATATGAAGATGCCATTATCAACCTGCTTCACTTGAATTCTTAGAAAGATATTGAGTTCCCCCATGGATTATGTCATCTACATAAACTTGAACAAGCATCAAGTCATTTCATGTTCCTTTGATGAAGAGTGTGCTGTTAATAGTACCTCTCTTGTAACCATGTTGGACTAGGTACTATGACAAAGTCTCATACCACTTCCTCATTTATCAAGCTTGATGTATACTTCCTCATTTATCACCCTATATAACAATGTACACTTGACATCAAGTTGGTAGATCTTGAAAAATCTTGGATGCAGCAAAAGCAAGGAATATCCTAACACCTTCAAGTCTTGCCATAGGAGCAAAAACATCTACGTAGTCAATCCTTTCTTCTTGAGTGTACCCTTAAACAACTAGTCTTGCCTTGTTCTTGATGACAAGTCTTCTATCATCCTTTTTATTCCTAAAAACCCACTTGGTACCTATTGACATCTTTCCATGAGGAAGAGGACATAGGTTCCAAACCTTTTGTCTTTTGAATTGAAGCAGCTCCTCCTACATTGCTTCAACCTAGCTTCCATCTTTCAAAGCCTCATCAACTTTCTTTGGCTCGATCTGAGACAAGAAGCAAGAGTGCAGACAAGCATTTTTATCATGGGTTTGTACTCTTGTTCTCACCCTAGTCTCAACATCTCCAATGATGTTTGTGGTAGGGTGGGACTTATGGATTCTTAGTTGAGGAATCACAACAAGTTGGTTTGACAAATCTAAATTAGTGAAATTTAGATCTGGTGATTGAGTATCACCTACCACATAAGCACACTTATCAAAAGAAACTTGATTTAGAAAGTGTGTGTCATCATTGATGTTTTCTTCAGTGGAGTGGTTGTCAGCATCATGAAATTCTTGATCACATTAACCATCTCCATTTCCTCTTACATTGGAAATCCCTTCATTTGAGTTTTGTGCCTTATTGCTAGAATTGGTAGGCACCTCAGATATATTAGCTGAAGAGTTTGTCATGGTTGTGCTGACAAGATTTCAATTGCAGGGTTTGTTACCACTAGAGCTGAAGAAATTTTATCACTTGGTCTTCTTAGCTCAAATCTTGGTCAGGATCTCCTTTTGATAAGCAACCTGTAGATTCTGAAACATCTTCACACTTGGACTAGAATCTTTCACACTTGGAGTGTACTCATTGAAGGTCACATTGGTTGACTCCTCAACTACTCTAGTTTTGAGATTGTATACTCTATAAGCCTTGGCTTGGAAAGATTATCTAATAAAGTGTCCATCATCTGACTTCACAACAAAGTTGGCTATATGATCTTTCGTATTCAAGGTGGTGCATGGACATTCAAATGACCTGAGGAAACCAATGAAAGGTCTCCTTTTGTGCCACGGTTCATTAGGAGTCTTACCATGAGTTTTGACTACTAAAACTCTATTCTGCATATAATAGGTAGTGTTGACTGACTCTGCCCAGAAGGTAATGGGCAGTTTATAGTCAGAGATCATGGTTCTTGCAACCTTAATAAGTGTCCTATTTCTCCTTTCAGCAACACCATTCTGTTGATGAGTTCTAGGAGCACTATATTTCTTATAATACCCTTTTCATCATAAAATGTTTCAAGTATTTAGTTCTTGAATTCAGTTCTTTGATCATATCTTATGATCTTGACCTTGTGATCACATTAATTCTTAATTTCCAGAATGAAGTTCTTCAAGATTTCAGGAGTCTCATCCTTACTTCTAACAAAGAAGACCCAAGTATATCTTGTGAAGTCATTGGTGATCACTAGGCAATATGAAGTTCTTCCTAGACTCATTACACTGGTAGGGCCAAAAAGATCCATATGTAATAAGTGTAGGGGATTAGTGATGGAGAGGCTTCCTTTAAATCCATCTTGTACATGTTCCCTTTCCTGGGGGCTCTGAGTAGGATATGCTCTTGAGGAATGACCACCCCAGGAATGAGTACAATGCACTCATGCTCAGTGAAGATCATGTTATATCTCTAGTCACAAAATTAAGATACACTCAAGAGGTTGTATCCAAGCTCTTTGACAAAGTTTACCTTCTCAATGTTGAGCTTACCATTTGTGAACCTGCCCCTTCCTGTGATGTAACCACCTGATTCTCCTCCAAAAGCAACTGGCCATCCATCAATTTTCTCAAAGTTTTGAAACAAAAAACCATTTCCTATCATATGCCTTGAACATCCACTATTAATGATCCATACATTTCTTTTAGTCTTCAGTTGTTCCTGAACATGATAAAGAGATGGTTAGTTACATTTGAATGCTAGTCTTGGGCTCATCAAGTTGAACTGAAGATAGTTCAATAGTTATGGATCCAATACACATGCTTTGAGGATCCTTGGCTGTTGTTGATGAAGAAACTTTAGTCACATGGCTTTCCTTCATCTTCCACACCATCTTTGGAATATTAGACTTGGCCTTCAAAACTTTAAAAGTTTTGATGACTTCAAAAGTTTTGGAGACTGAACCTTCAAAAGCTTTTGCATCCACTACAGCAGACTTCAGTGCTTCGGAAGCATTCCTTTCCCTAAGAAAATTTTCCACCTATCTTCTTCTTGTTCACCTTGGAGCTTTTGAAGGAAAGTGATTTTCCTTCCAAAGCTATTTTCTTCTTCCTCTCAGAAGTCTTATTTTTGTCATATGGATGGTACTCTTAGGATTGTAGATGCAATCCTTACCAAAGTGAGTAGTATCACCACACATGATGCATTCAACAAGCATACCTCTGAAGGTCTTCTTCTGATAAGAAGGTTGATTTTGATCTCTTTCCACTTTCTTCTTCATCTTCATAGATGATACGACAAGCTTCTGTGTAAGGCCCCATTCCCGGGACGCTTACAGCTGGACCGTCATTGCATAAAATATATAAAACATTCATTACTTTTGCAGCGGAAATTATAAACTTTCATTAATAAATAAAACATGTCTTTACATAAATTGTTTACATTTCAAAATACAACATCATTTCAAAATCTGGATGCCAGCCTCAAAACGTTCCAAGTAGCGTATGCATCCATGCCTGCAACTCCTCAGCCTCAACAAAATACCTGCCAACTATCATGCATACAAAAAGGTCAGCGATGCTGAGTGAGTTCTAGTTTTATAAATAATAATACTTTACTTTCGTTAAATCATAACCTTTACATTTGTTCGTGATCACACATCATACGTACACGTTGATAATAATTATTATTGTCTTCATCATCGTTCATTATTCGCTCATTACATCTTTTACCATTAATCATATCATGTCTCCTGTAATACCCCCGACTCATGTCCGAAGACCGATACTGTGTTGGGGCTTGTAAACAAACCCCCGACTCATGTCCGAAGACTGACACAGTACCAGGGTACGCGACAAGGACCCCATCTCTGTTTGCAACACCCTCGACTCATGTCCGAAGACTGATACTATGCCGAGGCCTGTAAACAAACCCCCGACTCATGTCCGAAGACCGACACAGTACTGGGGTGAGCATAACGACATCATTTCGGTCAATCTCAAGGATTAGACCCCTTCGAGTCTATATCAAGGATAGACTCCCTGTGTGCATCCTTCGGGTTAGCTAAACCGCACATAGTTGAGCTAACAACCTAATGGTTGTGTACCTCCTTCATTGCTTGCAAGACTTTCATTCGTTCTTTACTTTCCACTTTTCATTATCATTATCTTTCACTTCGTTACATAATACTTTACATAACCTCATACATAACGTATTATATAACATAATACATACGTTTTGAAAACCGTTTAACGAAGAAAGATAACACATCACACACACACACACATCATAAACCTTATCACATCATCATGCATACATCAAGCATAAGCCATCACATCACAACGGAACCTATCTCAAACAACCACCTCTTAAAGCCCTTAGAAAACCCTAAGTCTAAACTAGGCACAATGGAACAATCAGGCGCATGAGTATAAAAATTCTAAGTATAAAACAGTCTGGGCGAATTTCAACTATGCAGGCGCATGAGCCCTACTCAGGCGCATGAGCACTGTTGGACGCTTCTACACTTAGCCGCAGGAGCAAATCTTAGGCGCCTGAATGCTATTCAGGCGCATGACCTACACTTATGCGCATGGGCACTTTTCCTGGGCGCATGGACCACTGTTCAGGCGTATGTCTACTAATTGGGCGCATGACCTTGGGCGCATGAGGTCACTCGGGCGCATGAGCAACACTTAGGGGCTGTTTGATTTGCTTCTGACCCGTCTGACCCACTGACCCAGTCAGACGTAGAGGCTGGTCAGCGTGTTTGATTCCCCCGATTTGCTTCTGACCCGGTCAGCCCCTTCTGACCCGTGCCTGTTTTGAACACTTACCCAGTCAGTTTTGGAGGGCTCTTACTCGGCCAGCCCCTGCTGACCGAGACTAAATCCATCAAATAGCCCCTTAATCATTTGAGCAACATTCTAGGTGCATGAGGGTACTGTTCAGGCGCATGTCCCCTATTTAGGCGCATGACCCTGAGCGCATCAGTACTATTTGGGCGCACCACCTTGGGCGCATGAGGACACTTAGCCACAATTCAGTTAGGTGCATGGGAACATTCTGAAATATTTCTAAATTGCCAATAACACCCGATTATCATTCAAACACTACCCAAACATAGATCTAACATACTAAGGCACCTAAAAACACACTAACAACAATTCTAACCTCCAAAACAACATCAAAACTTAACCTACCAAACACTATTCAAACAAAAACAAGCATAAACATACGGGTACTTCAAAAATGTTTTACTTGGTATGCATAACAGCCCCAAAAACAGCAAAAACCAGTAAAAGAGGGGTCTAGAAACTCATCTTAAAGCAATTCTTCGAACAAAACACCTCCACTAGCAAATTCAGCTTCAAAAATCCCAAACACAACCTCTAAACACCGAGAACTTCGATTACAAGCTGCAAACTAAGTTAAAACCGAACATAAACTCAAGAACTAACCTTTTAGTAGCTTCTTCTTCCTTCTTCTCAAAAACCCGAAGTCTTCTTCTTCTTTCTGCTTTGGCCGAGAGCCAAAAAGCAGAATTGCTTTTAAAGAGGGCTGCCATGCCTCTTTTATTATTAAAATATTGAAGTTTGGTACTTTTTACACTTTGCCCCCTTCAACTTGTATCCATTAACTTTTCCTTCCTTCCTTCTAGATTTCTTTTCTTTTTTTCTTTTTTTAAAAATTCGAGGTGTTATAAGTCCACCCCCCTTATATAGGTTTCGTCCTTGAAACCTATCGCTTCTCGAACAGTTACGGGTAACGCTGTCTCACCTCTTCCTTGATCTTACACGTAGGCTTGGTCCCCTTCTGGGCTCCACTGTACTTGCACAAGTAGAACCACCATTCTCCTCTTATCTCTCTTCTCCTTCTATCAGAAACATCCATTAGTTGTTTCATGTAGTTGAATCTTTCATCCATCTCAGTATCCTCTAGTGGCACAATCATATCCTCATCGATTGAGCACTTTCTTAGATGAGATACATCGAACGTCGGATGAATTCCACTTAACACGTCCGTAGCTCCAGTCAACATGCCACTTCTCTTACCCGAGCACAATTCAGCTTGGTCCTTTATACCTTAGTATTAGCCTTCCTTGCTTTCTCAATCAGGTGTTCTCCTTTCCAAGGAGAGGCCTTCACCATTACTCCATCGCCGTAGATCAGCACCAAACTCTTGTCGGGCGTGGTTGTTCAAACCATCTTCTCGCAACACTCGATGATTGACTCATAAACTCTAGCCAAATCATCCGAAGGTGTACCTCTATCCACCTATGTCTATCCTGAACAGTCTAGCTAGAAACACGCGCTCTCGCAATCCTATCGCGTAATCCTCTATGGCATCAGACAGCCTAGTGGACTTACCAATAGCAATTTCTACATCGAAGGGCTCGTCGATCTTCCTACTCCTAACGTGCAACTTATCACAAGAGGCAGCAGGAATGAAACTACTAGTAGCACCACAATCAAAGCATAGATGCATAAATTTGAAATTACCAGAAATGTACCTGACGTCGCGTCGAAGTCCACTCTAGCCTCTTTCCGGTCAGGGCAAATGCTCTAACCTTCATCCTCTATTCTCCTTCCTTGCACCGGAGCTCTCTGCCCTCGACTTCTTGCAGTCTTTGCTCGTATGCCCACTCTTGCCACAGTCGTAACATTTAGCCATGTGACAATCCCTTGCCCTGTGGCCCTCTCTTCCACACTGGAAGCATACATTCGATCCCCATTTTCACTCCCCCTCGTGGCCTCTGCCACACTTCCTACACACCTTTTCCTTCCCTGTTATCCTCTTTCGATCATCAAACCTCATCGTCTTACCTCCAGCCACAAATTCACCATCATCATCCCGCCTTCCATTTCCACTCTTAACATAGCCCCGCTCCTCGCTCCTCTTCATCCATTCTCGCCACCTCCTCTCGCTCGTCATACAGCCTCGCCGCCAGATCGACCACCGACCTAAACGTGCTTGGTCGGGCAGCGACCAGATGTCCGCGGATATCTGCTGGCAGACCTTGAACATACCTCTTGATCTTTTGTGACACAGGCGTCACCTGATCTGGCACCAGCGTTGCCATCTCGTTGAATTCCGTGGTGTACTGCTGGTGTGGCATCGTCCCCGCCTCCAGCTACAGGAACTCCCTCTCGACCTTGTCGAGCTCCCTGTAAGGACAAAACTCCTCAATCACCAACCTCTTTAGCTTTTTCCACCTCATCCTTTTGACTGCCTTGGTACCCTCGGCTTGGACAATGTTGTCCCACCAGCATAAGGTTGAGTCCACAAATGAGTGGGTAGCAAACTTCACCTTCTGATCCTCGCGGCACTAGCTAATATCAAGTACCGCCTCCATCTCTCTCACCCAACGTTGTGCAGCAGCAGCACTCCCATTTCCATCAAACATAGGGGGCCTACACCTTTGGAATGCTCCATAGCTGCATCCCTTCGCGTCTCCTGCACAGATTTTCTCCTCCTCCTCATCGTCACTGGAAACAACCATGTTAAATCAGGTTGCTCCATTATACACCCTACATATTCTTACATTGGCCATGGATAGGAGAGTTTCATGGTTCATAAGTAATGTCTGGTCTCTAATATCACCAACGCTTTTGGGCGTATTGGTTGTGGATGAGAGTAGAACTCCACAGTTAAGCGTGCTCAGGTGGCAGCAATCCAGGGATGGGTGACCTCCCTGGAAAGTTTTCACCCGGGAAACCAAAAGCAAATCCGTGAGCTCCTCGTGGCAAAAGCAGACCATATTGGCGGTGTGAGGGCCGGGTTTACATCCATGTCCCCGGAACCCCCAGCTCACCTCCTCGCCGGACGGGCTCTCCACTTCTCCTCCTTCTCCTTCTTCTCGTCATCCCTCCCAGCACGGATAACTTCGGTCACTACATCGGCAGAATCGGTCCGCATGACCTGATGAACTTCCTCTGCTACCGCCTCCTTCATCGAGGCTCTAAAGTTAGCACTCTCGTCCTCACCATCCTGGTGACGAAGCTCTGGCTTTTCAGGAGCCGTCTCAGCAGTCTTAGCCCTGCTCCTCAGTTTATGTCAAGTATAGTAAGTCCCTAATCACAGTGGCCAGTTATGATTAGCCACTTACTTTACTCTTTATTCCCCAAGCATTTCCTATCCTGACTACATCAGTATCTAAATCTACATAAAAGCACACAAGCCACATAACATGCGTCCATAATACCGGTTAACATTAGTTACTTAAAACTCTTACATAAAACTTTTACCTGTAGCACGTAGCTACTAGGACTGGCATCCCTTTTCCTTAGTCCCCCATTCTCAGTTTAAGATTATGTTTTTGAAAATATTTACCCAATTCTCCTAAACTTTAGTTCTAGTACCAACTTGTAAGGCCCCCTTCCCGGCACGCTTACAGCTGGACCGTCATTGTAAAAAATATATAAAACATTCACTACTTTTGCAGCGGAAGTTAAAAACTTTCATTAATAATTAAAACATGTCTTAACATAAATTGTTTACATTTCAAAATACAACATCATTTCAAAATGTGGATGCCAGCCTCAAAACATTCCCAGTAGTGTATGCATCCATGCTTGCAACTCCTCAGCCTCAACAAAATACCTGCCAACTATCATGCGTACAAAAAGGTCAGCGACGCTGAGTGAGTCTAGTTTTATAAATAATATACTTTACTTTCGTTAAATCATAACCTTTACGCTCGTTCGTGATCACACATCATACGTACACGTTGATAATAATTATTATTATCTTCATCATCGTTCATTATTCGTTTATTACATCTCTTACCATTAATCAGATCTTGTCTCCTTCAATACCCCCGACTCATGTCCGAAAGACCGATACTGTGCCAGGGCCTGTAAACAAACCCCCGACTCCTGTCCGAAGACCGACACAATACCGGGGTATGCGACAAGGACCCCGTCTCTGTTTGTAACACCCCCGACTCATGTCCGAAGACTCATACTGTGTCGGGGCCTGTAAACGAACCCGCGACTCATGTTCGAAGACCGACACAGTACCGGGGCAAGCCTCACGACATCATTCGGGTCAATCTCAAGGATTAGACCCCCTCGAGTCTATCTCAAGGATAGACTCCCTGTGTGCATCCTTCGGGTTAGCTAATCCGCACACAGTTGAGCTAACAACCTAATGGTTGTGCACCTCCTTCATTGCTTGCAAGACTTCATTCGTTCTTTACTTTCCACTTTTCATTATCGTTATCTTTCACTTCATTACATAATACTTTACGTATGCACATACACACATCACACCACATAAAGCCATAACCTCAAACCTAACATGTTTATATAACATAATACATAAGTTTTGAAAACCGTTTAACGAAGAAAGATAACACATCACACACACACACACATCATAAACCTCATCATATCATCATGCATACATCAAGCATAAGCCATCACATCACAACGGAACCTATCTCAAACAACCACCTCTTAAAGCCCTTAGAAAATCCTAAGTCTAAACTAGGCACAATGGAACATTCAGGCGCATGAGCATAAAAATTCTAAGTATAAAACAGTCTGGCCGCATTTCAACTATACAGGCGCATGAGCCCTGCTCAGGCGCATGAGCACTGCTGGGCGCTTCTACACTTAGCCACAGGAGAAAATCTTGGGCGCATGAACGCTATTCAGGCGCATGACCTACACTTAGGTGCATAGGCACTTTTCCTGGGCGCATGGACCACTGTTCAGGCATATGTCTAATAATTGGGTGCATGACCTTGGGCGCATGAACAACACATAATCATTTGAGCAACATTCTGGGTGCATGAGGGTACTGTTCAGCACATGTCCCCTATTTAGGCGCATGACCCAGGGCGCATCAGTACTATTTGGGCACACCACCTTGGGCGCATGAGGACACTTAGCCATAATTCATTTAGGCCATGGAACATTCTAAAATATTTCTAAACTGCCAATAACACCTATTATCATTCTAACACTACCCAAACACAGATCTAACATACTAAGGCACCTAAAAACGTACTAACAACAATTCTAACCTCCAAAACAACATCAAAACTTAACCTACCGAACACCATTCGAACAACAACAAGCATAAACATATGGGTACTTCAAAAATGTTTTACTTGGTACGCATAACAGCCCCAAAAACTTTGAAAACCAGTAAAAAAGGGGTCTAGAAACTCACCTTGAAGCAATTCTTCAAACAAAACACCTCCACTAGCAAATTCTGCTTCAAAAATCCCGAACACAACCTCTAAACACCGAGAACTTCGGTGACAAGCTGCAAACTAAGTTAAAACCGAACATAAACTCAAGAACTAACCTTTTTGCAGCTTCTTCTTCCTTCTTCTTCTCAAAAATCCAAAGTCTTCTTCTTCTTTCTGCTTTGGCCGAGAGCCAAAAAGCAGAATTTCTTTTAAAGAGGGCGGCCATGCCTCTTTTATTATTAAAATATTTAAGTTTGGTACTTTGTACACTTTGCCCCCTTCAACTTGTATCCATTAACTTTTCCTTCTAGATACTTTTCTTTTCGTTTTCTTTTTAATAAAAATTCGGGGTGTTACATTCTGAGGGTGAAGCTTGCTCTTGGAGCTAGATGGTTCAGGATGTGCAGCAGTGGTTCATATTTGTTCAACCTTCTTCTCTTGACCAGGATGGTTTGAACCTGAACTTGAACTAGGACTCCTGGTACTAGAGTTCATATTTGAGTCTTCAGTTTTCACCACTTCAAACCCAACAGATATGAAGACTTGTTTTTTGCTTGAGATTGAAAGTGGGTTTGATATCTTAGGATTTCTTTGATTTTCTTTTAACAACCCTGATTAGATTCTTCCTAGCTGACTTGGCCATCCTTGGTCCTTTCTTCTCTCTAAGATTATAATGACACTTCTTAGGATGAACCTACTCAACTCACTTCTGGTTCATCCTTCACTATCTCCTCTTTATCTTTATATTCTTCTTGGATAGGGTCATTGAGGGGTAGCTCATCTTCACTAGTTTCACACTTTGGAGAACTTATAGATAATAATATGTATGGAGGAGCTATCTCGCTTGATCCTAGTCCCTACCTGTTTTGATAACAAATCTTTTCATGCAAGGATCACAAGCTCAGCCTGGCATTCAGTTAACTTGGTAATGAGATCTTTGATTTGAGTCCTGTAATTTGTGTACTCATGCTTAAGAGTAGAAATTGTTTTCTCTAAATTGTCTATTTTAAGTTTATAGTCCTTTTCTGCTTTTTTGAAATCAGCTTTTAAAATATTCAGAGACTCAAGGTCAGATCTCACTTCCAAGTCATAGGACCTATACATGTTTACTTTAGCAATGCATTCAGGTGTACATAGATGTTCTAATACCTTGGATTCATCATGGTCAGCCATCAAGTGCTTGATTTGGAGAAACATCCTCTACCTGAAAGCTCCAATCAAAGCCTCCCTCTTCAACAACAACAACAACTTGTTGTTTTGGTTGGCTTGGCTTCTTAGTTCTTGGAGCTGCATCTGTGTAGTTAGGCATGGATTGTGCTTGGCCACCATTAGTCCTTGGTGCCTTGCACTCCCTAGCAAAGTGTCCCATCTGGTTATAGTTGAACACTTCACTTTGCTTTTATCCAGTCCAAACTTTCTACTAGTTACATTGTTGGGAAACTTTCTTCTGGTTCTCTTGTAGAACTTCTTGGCTCTATAAGTGAGAAGAGCCATTTGCTGAACTATCTCCATATACTCCAACTCATCTGGATGAATACAAGCCCAAGTCTTCAAGAGTGAAGAGAAAGTTGCCACAACTTTCATCAGAAGACGCAAAGACTTGAGATGAGCTTGTCTCTTGGAATGGGTTTCCTTGGATGTTGCTCTCCCTTGGTGTCTCCAGAAAGGTGATGAAAGGGTCTTTTTGTGAGTTGTTAGGGTAGTAGATGAGATGATGTTGCGGTTCTCTACTATTTCTTTCAATCACATGGATGGTTGAACTTCGTTGATTGCTGGAAGAGTTGCTGGATGGTTTCTACATGTTCATCTCCATCTGGTAACCACTCAGGATACCATATAGCTCTGTGAGAGTAAGGGTGGAGAGGTTTTTAGTTCTCTTAATGGTCATACAGTAGTGTGCCATTGTCTGGGAAGAGAGAACATGAACTTCCTCATGATGTCCCTATTCTTAAGTTTAACTCCAACATCCCTCAGAGTATCTACAATCTTAACATCCTTAAAGTATTGTTGAGTCATAGTTTCACCTATTTTGTAGGTGAAATTCTCAAACTGTTTCTTTATAAGATCCTTCTTGTTTTCCTTGGCTTCCTCAGACCCCTCATACATAAGCTTCAGTGCATCCTAGAGTTGCTTTGTAGTTTTGCACTTCTTGAAGCCTCTATAGATAGAGTTGGGAAGAGCAGTTTGTAGAGCGGTCATATCTATATCAATCTTCTTCCGATCTTCCTCAAAATAGTCAGCCACTTCCTTTGAAATCATCCCACAACCAGCAGTAGCTGAAGTGGTGCTTGGGATGTGACATGTCATAGCTCACATCCTAATCTATTACAAAAAGGATAAAAGTACAAAAGTAGAAAGTTACAGACTCTAAGATTATAATCTACAGTTGACAAAAGTATGGAGATATCATCAACTTGTATAAGTTGGTGAGTCATCAGTGATGGCAGCGAAAAGTGGTTCAACTTTTATCAAAAGCATGTCAAAGAAAGCATGTCTTCTCTGTTTTTGGAAGAAATCAGTCTCTTGGCTTCGAAAAACTTTATCTTGAAGCTTCGGTAGACTTCATCTTTGGCTTCGAAAGAATTGGTTTTTGGCTTCGGAAGATTTGACACAATGAACTTGTTTGTACAATTGTCAAACCTTACGAAGTAACTTACTTGTACTACAAAATGCTTGCTTAGAGAACTTTGATTTGCATTAGACTCTAAGGTAACTCTTACACATAATTATTACTAATGGAGTACTTTGTGATAAGTTGTTATCAATAATGATATTATATGTGTTTATGGAGTTGTTTAATGTCGTAATTGTTTTAATGGAGTTGTTGCATGTTTTTAGGGTCAATCATAGCGAATTATAACCGAGTATCTCTAGAATATTAATTTTAGTAATCCACACTATTATTTATTGGTCAATAATAATTCATACTATTAATTTGCCTGATAATAATCTCAATTTTTACTTTTGTTAGTAACAACAATCTCATTAACAAAATTATTAAATATTACTTTCGATTTGCATTTAATTTCGTTCACAACAATGATTATGAATGAAACAAAATATATAAGCTAAATCAAGCTTAAAATAAATACAAATTAAATGTGGATATATAATAATTATACTATTTGGATTATCATTAGTAACAAAAATAAAAGTTATGATCAAATTATTAGTATGAATTATTATTGGTCAATTAGTAATAGTTTAAATTATTAAAATATAATTTGCATTAAATAAAAACCAAATTGATATTATAGGATTAAATTTGAAAATTTTAGTTATTTCAAGGGTCCAAAATATAAATGTACACCGACCTTGTGTATAAGTATAAAGTATTTTTGAAAAGATTTTGGATAAAGCTTTTATATATTTAATATAAATAATTTTAAATTTTAATTTCCAGCATACCTGGAAACACGCCAAAGGTTGTCCAACTGGCAGTCAGTTTGTCAAAAATAACTTATTGAAATTCTGAAACTGATTTCTCTGGATTCTTGAGTTTAAACTTATTATTCACATCCCTTGTCTTTAAGGGCGCCTCAAATGGGCCCAGATAATTATATCAAATTTCTTATTCACATATAAATCTAAAATTATTAATAAAATGTAGAGTAAATTACAAATTATATCATTTATTTATATATGAAAATACATGTTACGTTCTTTAATTTTAATAAATCCATACATTGTCCTTTATTTAAATAAATTTACACACATATTGTCCTATACATTGACTTTCATCTAAATGTACGGTTAACTAAGTTATGTGTTACTCACATGAGGAGTATTTTTGTCATTTGTTTTTGACATATTATATAAAAAAAATTTAAAGGTTTATATAAATAATTTTAAATAAAAAAAATTACAAGATCCTTATCGGAGTGTTGCGTAAGTCGATAAAACCCATAATCTTCTTAAGTTCAATAACAATAAATTCAGTGTTTCCCCTTTTTTGATATTCCAACATCGATCATATTCACCACCATTTAACATCTTCTTCACAATTCAAGTCAATTTAAGTTTTTAAAAGCCTTTACATTTTTCTAATTAAATATGCATCTTTACTTTGTTTACTTTAATTTTGATGTCTTAATTCATTTCGTTATTATCTTTTGTGGTACATGTGATGCATTATCATTTGTGATTTATAAATACACTTCCTCTTGTTAACTGTGACAACACCGAAATTTGGGCCTGAAAGTTTTCTTCAAAACGACCCAAAGCAGTGCTTTAAACGTGATCAAAGCCCAATAAACAACTAGCACAATTGTGACCCAATAAGAAATCTAAAACCCAAAAGTAGTATTATTAGAATGTAAATAAAACATTTTGCTAACCGAGGAATTTATCCCATGAATTAACGATCGCATAACAAAATATCTGCATGCCGAACTATTTAACGTAAGACTACAAGCTGTTATTCAGCAAACAACTGAAACCCGACGTGATTAATGAATAGTAAAGCAATAACGTGTTAATATAATTTTAAATTATGAAAGAAAACAAATATCAAAGGACTCATGCGACTTGAACGAACACTAATGACTATAGCTATAACTACACAATTTTGATCAACACCAGACAGATGTCAATAAGCCCGTAACATTTGAAAATGTCAAAAAGTATAGAGCACTTATTTTAGAATTACAAGTTTATGATTAATTTTTTATTTATTTATTTATCTATTTATTTTATTTATTATTTTATCAACAGAACAACGAAATCGTGAACAATAATCAAATTCGTAAAATAATTTAAATACGAGATTTTCGATGTTACCACTTTAAACGCCACCCGTTATATAAAATAAAAATCTTCACGCACGTTTGTATACGAAACAAGTTCCTGAGACTCTCATAAAAAACGGAGACCGGGCATGACACGCGACCAGGCCGAAGACTGTGTAGAAGGACAGTGTTGGAAATTCCTGGGTATATGAGCAAATACCCACCTCTTTTCTTCACTTCTATACACCAACTAAAACACACACTTAGAGAGAGAGAGGCAGTTGAGAGAGAGGCAGTTGAGAGAGAGGCAGTTGAGAGAGGGCTGCAGGCGGCGGCGACCTGGTGGTGCGCGCAGTAGGTGCGGCGGCCGGCCACCAAACGCGGCTGCGTGTGAGACACTCCGGCGAGCCCACGGCGGCGAGTGCTGGCGAGTGAAGGGCATCTTTGAGCAGATCTTGGCCCCCTGACCTCGAAAATGGTGATGGTGGTGGATGGGTCGTCGGCAGCCGCCCCGTGCGGCGGTGATAGTGGCAACAGCCACCCTTATCGGCTTTCCCTACTGGCGATTAGGTTTTTGGCCGGATTCCGACCAAGCTCCGGTAAGACTCCAACAAACCTCCGGTGATCTTCTTTTTGTCCGATCTACCCATGCATGTGCTTATTTCTACCCGATGTGCAAGGTAATATAGGTGAGAAGCGGTGGTCCACGGTCGTCCGACCACCGATGGTGATGGCAGTGGCCGGTGGGGAGGGGGGCAATAAGCTGTGGTGGTTCTGTTGGTGTTAGGGCTGCGGTAGTGGTGGTTGGTTGTGCTTGCGATGTGGTACGGTGGTAAGGGCAGCCGTGGGTGGTGGTGATGACAGCCGCTGTATGGTCGCGTTCGTGGGTTGAGCGTGGTTGGTGGTTGGTGGTTGGTGGTTGGTGGTGGTTGTGACAGCGGTGGTGAGTGGCGGTACACGGTGGTATGTGGTGGTCTTGAGTGATGTTTGGTAATGGGTTTGGATTTGGTGGTTTATGGATGCAAGCAGGTCAAATGGTTGTGTTTGGGTTTGGAATTAGAATTGTTTGAACATTGGTCAAACTGGTCAAAGATGATGGTCAACATTAGTCAAACGATGATAATATAGCGGGAAGGTATACGCACACGTTTGATTATTTAATGTGATTATTATCCATAACGAATCAACTGAGCTCGTCTTAAAATGGTTTCATGTGACTATAAATCCTAGCATAAATAATAATAAAATAATAATAATAATAATAATATAAATAATAATAACAACAAGAACGATCAAGATATGGATTAGAAGCATGAACACATATAGATATCTATGAATATATATACTCACATGTTTCATACAAAACAATGGTTAAACGCATAAATACAAACCAAATGTGACACTACAAAATGTAATGGAATTTTATATATAATGTATTAAACGATAGTAATACTAATAAAATTATTAATACAAATAATTGTACTATTAATGCTTATAAGCGCATTTTACCAAATGGTTTCAATGTCATTGATAATGATATGCGACATAATGATAATGATGAAGACATTCCAAGCTATGTAGACATTCCAAGCTATGTACTAGGACTATTACAATTAAAGAATTCCACATACGATTTATATTACTATTAATTGATATATGTAATACTAATATCATTATGTTATAACTACATGATCATCATCATCATGTATTTTCTTTATATATACACTAGCATTACTAATGTTATCATTAGTAATATTGTTTTATTCCTAATAAATAGTTTAACCAACCTCTATTATTACAAGGTTTACCGTGGATGATTGTTATTATGTATGAAATGTTGGTAACAACATTATTAATAGTGGCATTTATTTATTAATACATAATCATACAAAAATTTTATTGTTACTATCAAACTTATCAAAAATGATGTAAATAATATTACTTTATCACCGTCATAACTAATATTATTTTTTATTCTACCTATAACAATATAGTAATAACCACGACCATAAACCTAACATTAGAGTAAACATTACTATATTTTCTATCATAACTTCTAGTGGTACTTTATATACTAGTATTTCTATTATCATACTAATAATATTATCAATGGCATTCAAAATATATTTTATCAGAAATTATAGTTCTATTTCGTTACCATACTAATGACTGTTACTAATTATTTCATTATTATCATCAAGAATATCAATGTCCGAGTCATTAATGCTAATACCATCTACTGTATATGATGCCTTGAATGATAATAATATGCGTTAGTACAACTTAAACACACGAAAATTGTATAATAATTAAGTATAATTAATAAGAATTTTTGCAGCGTAATTACTAACACGTCTGATATCGGATAATATGAACGAATCATTTTACTTTTTACCCTTAATGAGCTAACTCATATTAACACAATTAGTACAACTACTATCCAAAATAATATACTATTATAATTATGGGCAAAGCAAATTCAAGCAAACGGTTACCGAATATGTGTATGTATACATCTAAAAGCATAACCTAATTCCACAAGAACTTCGAATGATAAATGACCCTGGTACACGTATTGATCCTAGAACAAAATACGACAATAAGAACTATATTTAAAGAGGGAGCTCAATCTTATTGTAAAAATACCTAATATTATCATATCCTCAAAATGTACACTTATGAATAATTGTAACTAGGTCACCATGAGGATTATGCACTCCATATAGGAAGCTCACGGTATTTGTATAGATTATGCATGCAAGTGAACCCATGTGAGTCTCATGACCCCCTTCTTACTTTACAACTTTGGGGGTGGAATACATACTCGTTTGTTATTGAATTACTTTGATGCAATACTACCTGCTCTTGTCCCCGAACGTGAGCACAATCATTAACTCTAGTGAGAGCCTCTAGATTTGTGGATAGTATTATTTGGGGAATCCCCCGCACAAAATGGGCCCTACAGACAAGGGAAACCCCCCATTGAGATTCGAAAATCGTTGTGTCATAAATTATTGTTGATTAACTGTGCATAGTAGGGCACTCTACAGCCCATAACATTAAGGGGTATGGGTTAGGGGATGTTTTAGCACTCGGGAGTGTCACCCGGGTCCAGGATTGATTGTGATACATTTTGTCATGCACCAATATCTATGTTTTACTCAACTATATCTATGTATTCATACGACTTCTACTAATGTGAAAACATAAGCTCACCAACTTTATGTTGACACGTTTTGAGTATGTATTTCAGGTGATTGTCTAACTATATTGGGGGGAGTCTTAATTAGACTCCCCAAGCATTGGAATTACAAACTTGTGAACACGATTTGACTTTCCCCATAGATGAGCCACCCTAAAAGGGCTATACAAGAATCTAGACAAGCTAAACAAGATAGCCACTTGATTAATGGATGTTAAGGATCCTATGGATAATGCCTACGATCTAGTTAGACTCATGTTGGGTTGTAATACAGTGTAAATATTTTATTACTATTCATGTAAACCAATGGCTCATGTTGTTGCATACATGGTTTCCGCTGTGTTTGTTGATATTCAATCGTCACGACCAGACCCAGACTGACGGGGCGTGACATTAACATTACTTTTTATTTGATATTTTTATCAAACCGATCATGAATTGATGCTCGGTAGCAAATTATGTACTTTATTTTGGATATTCAATCTATTTTAATGATTGCTTATTTATATAAAAATACTTTTTTATTTGAGTTAAATGCGTTTTACGTCCCCGGGGTTTTATAAAAATTGACATTTGAATCCAAAAGTTTAAAATGTTGTCATTTGCATCCAAATGTTTCATTAAAATTGTCATTTGAATCCATTTGGCTACATCTAACTAACACGGTTAACTTTTTTCGTTAAGTTTCCAACATTTGAGTTATTTTAATTAAAACAATTATAAAATAAAAAACAAACTCACATGAGGGTTTTTATATGTTTAACCTCTTTTGATAATTACAGTTGTGATTTGACTCTATAATAGTATTTCATTGTTTTGTTTTGTTAACGTATTTTGGTTTAATAATCGTGTTATTTTTCCCTGTTTTATTAATTAAACATAGATTTATTTGGCTTAAAGCTTAATTATGGTTACGATAATTGATATTTATGATTATGATTCATGAGCGGTTAATTTCATATTATTAATTGTTTTTATACTTTTATGATAATCTGTCTTTTATGGTTGTAATTCAAATAATTTATATTATATGACTTGTTTGTTTATTTATATATATTTTCGTTTTGTATGTTTTATAAAGTTAGAAATGAATCACTTTTAGTTAGTTATAATTATGTTTTATTTTTATATAATATGATGTCTAGAGATGCTTTTCTTGATGAAATGGAGAAATGCTGACCTATCATTCCTAGTAAATAAAAGTCGCAATGGTGATTACCAAAAGAAACTGAACGCCTAAAACTTATCACGTAGAGCTGATTTTTTATTTTGTAATTGTTTTGACTAAAATACCTCTAACTTAGGAGACTTAGTGGAAAAACTTAACGACGTTAATTAGGAGTAGTTAAGTGGATTTAAATAGCAATTTTTGTGAAATTTTTGGATGCAAATGGCAAAATTAAACTTTTGGATTTAAATGATAATTTATATGAAACCTTAGGGATGTAAAATGCATTTAACTTTATTTATTTTTTTTCACTATATTAGATGTAAAAAGCAAATGACTAAAATTCCACTCGTGTGAGGATTACATAAATGAATTAACTGTATATTTGGATGTTGGTTAGTGTAAATGATAATATATGTCCAAAGTTGTTTAAATAAAGGACATTGTATGTAATTGTTAAAAATTCAAGGACATAATTTCATATATTAATAAAGGACACAATTTGTAATTTGCTCTATAATGTATTAAGTGGGAATGCCCGCGCTTTGCAACGGGTGCGGTTTGTTCAAGCTTTGTAATGGTTGCTTTAATAACATAATATTGGTGATCAAATACTTTCTTCCTAATGCAGATACTTGTAGAGATTGCTACACTTGGTATTTCATTCATTTCATAAAATTTTAGGGTTGCTTTAATAAAATTTTATAAAGATTAATATTATAAAATTTAAAAATATTATATATTACAAGTTATTAGAGAGAAATTAAATTGAATGTTAAATAAAAATAAAAAATTGAACCAAAAAAATTATAACTTTATACATATGTTAACCTATTTGTAAATAGTTTAAAATATTAGAAAGGAACCTCATGTTGTCAGATTCTTTAAATGCTATCAATTTAAAAAAAAATGCAACGATTAAGCCTCACAAATGAGTATGGGGCGATAAAGGTCTCGAGGCCACAACCTTTAAGCATTATATATTGCAATAGTTGAACTCTCTACCTCTAATTCCGGAGGTAGAAGCAGAGGTCACGAAGTTATAAAGAAAAACTAAATACTAATATGTTTTAATAAATTGAAATATCAATATATGGGTTAAACACTTCCTTCCAGGTCAACTTGTTTGACCCAAACCAAACCCACGCATATAAATTTGTGTCAAGAGAGCATATTCTAAAGGTACAATAATATAATATGTAGTTTTGTGAACCCTTACAAATTAGCACTACATTATCAATAAGAAATACGGACATCTAGCATTCTAACCACAAAATTACCCCAATCGTTCATGATCATGATGGAATGTTAAAATGGAATAGCCATGAGATGATAAAAGCAAAAACCATTGATACCAGCAAAAACCATCTTTAAAGATTTGATCTATTCTACATGAAGAATCATAAACTAAAAGTATTATTTTACAACTGCCTTAGTAGATATTCCCATACAAAATAGATTGTATCTAACCTGCAAGGCCTAAACAAACACTTCTTCCAATGCTAGTAATGCATTGGAAGAATGTTTAAGGTTAAACAAGATTAATATAGATCAAATCTTTAAAGATGGTCTTTAGCAAGTTCTCCACATAGAGATAACAATTCAAATAGATTTTGCTGCTAAAATTGCTTTAAACTTTCTTCAGCATTCATATGAACAAATCCATCAACTGATTGTGTACCCAACAAAATTTAAGTAACTTCTAATGCCATCACTGTTTAGTAAACATTGTTTTAATGAGAATTGTATCACCATAATATCAAGTTAATCTGATTAAAAAACAGATAACATGAAGAATACATTAGCAAAAACAATAATTCCATTATTCGACTAACCTCAAAGAACTGAAATTGACATGCATGAAAGTCAACGATTTCAATAACAGCATAAACCAGATAAAAAAAAGCTTGAACCCGACTTCACTCATGTTTTAGATTTTAATATATGTCCCAAAAACTAGCACAAATTGACAAATTCAGCAAGTTTCTAATAACACATACGAAAGTATAATTTAATAAACTATCTAGCTTCACATAGAAGAAAAACCAGACAACCACTGCCATTGAGAACTCACCGGTCAAGTGTTGACCAAAATCTTTATACCCAAAAAGCCCATCATGACACAACATAAAGCAATAGAGATTAGCCAACTGAATCATATGTCGAAAAAAACAAAACCTAAAAGAAAGAAGATTGGAGACTTACAGCTGCAACTGTATGTTTCCTGGTTAGCTACGAATGAAAAAAGATGTAGATCTGACAAACACAAGTAAGTTCAGAAGGGGATCATCAAAATACTTCGACAACGAAGCAAATGTTACCCTAATCATCAATGGGAAAATAATGATTAAAAGATGAAGAAAAAAACATTTGGTAAGCCTAATGTGGATCATTGTAGATGAAAATTACAATATGGTTGGAACTTGGAAGGCAGGCTGTAAGTATTCTTTTAGAAAATGGAGATCAGTTACTGATAGCAATAGAAAAACAGATAATGTTGACAACAAATTGAACAATCAACCGCAATAAAAAGAACAAAAACTATAAACATGATGTAAACATTATACACTCACTACTCAATAAACCATTCAACTAAAACACAACCTACCAACATAAACTTTGATTTAATCTAAAATTAGCACCCACACTAAACCGTACCCATGTGGTTGAAGGTTTAAGTCAAATGGTAGACAAAAGAAGTAAATTTAGGAGAAAGATTAGAGAATGTTTGAGTTAGTCGTTCTAAAAAAAGCTAACCTACACCTAACGCGCTTAATCACTCATCATACTCTAGCCTTAGTATCTCCTAAAGTTTAAACTCTTCTTTCAAAAAGGCATTAATATTCAGCTATGATTGTCAAAATAAAATCTATCCAAATAAAATTCTTTTCTGTTGATTTGATAATTATGTTACCATTTAATAAAATTTTGTAGTTCTCTTTCTAAAACCTCAAATCCAAAGTAAGAAAATGTTGATATGTAAATCAATCTCAACCCAACATTTAACCCGTATAATTAAAGGGCCTATTTTACTCACCCAACTCAGCTCGTTTGTACTTTGCTAATTGCGTCATCTAAATGCACAGAGGAGAATCAAGATATGTATGTAATATTCATTTGCTCATGAGATGAAAGCAAATTTTCTCATAGGAGAATCAACATATATGTATCCAATTTCTCACCTAACTGTATACGACACACATTTATGAATGAAGATATGTATGTATGGAATATTAATCAGCTTCTCACATTAAAGGGATGTTGCCATCAACTTAAAATCAGTCAAACAAACATGTAATACCTTGCGATGCTTCAAGAGTTACTATCTTTCACTTTGAAGAATGTCAATTACTTCGGGTGCAACAAACATATCCATAAATTTCTCATCTAAAACAGCAAATAGTTCCAGTCCCAATTCTACAATAAAGTGTTCCTCTCTGACATACAAAAATAATATAAGTTTCAGTTAGTTGGTTTGATTTTAGAAACAAATTTATGTTAATAAAATGTACAATATGGTTAGAAATCCTTAATTTAAATGTTATAGTTACTATCCATTCCACCAATACTTCAAGTGCAAAATGTTCCGCGGCTAAGGAGCGTTTTTCATTGTAAGTTGACCCTATTTGTGAACCGTTTTGACCACCAACATTTTGCTATGACCTAGGATTCTAGGATGGAGTTTTCTTGCTCCACCTTCAGTGAGGTTTCCTTGTTTCTTTG
This sequence comes from Flaveria sonorensis, assembly GCA_025506505.1. NCBI lineage: Eukaryota > Viridiplantae > Streptophyta > Magnoliopsida > Asterales > Asteraceae > Flaveria > Flaveria sonorensis. Next base: position 63,164,859 of record CM046433.1, on the reverse strand, counting down.
GTTGCTCAGGAGATGGTGTCTCAGGCATAGTCATAGAAACTTCCCCTGTTGCTTTAGAAGCTTTCCTTGATCCTCATTGTAATTAGCAGAAGGTATGCTTTTTTTATTTGAGAAATCAACGCATGATGTCTGTAAACAAAAAGTAGAGTTTGGGCCTGGTATGATGTCAATCTTATAGCATACTTGAGAATATGGGCTTATGACTGTATCCAAGTACTGTCGCACAAGCTGCTTGCATTGTTTTGGAAGATATTTTATGAAGCAGTTCTAAGAACACGTTAAGGCAGCATGAAAACCAACATACACATCCATATTCCAAGATTTCTTCTCATTTGTCAAGCAAACCACAAAATCATGTTTTTTTACGTATATGTGTATATACATACTATTGGTATGAAAGAATAGTAAAGTCCTTACGATCAAAGTGAAGGTGTTAGTTTTTCTCCATGACAAGATCAAACGGGTTTCTTTACACAAAAGCAATTCGTTCACAAGCAATATCAAGAAGACGTGCAAAGCATGATTTCGCAAGCTGCACGCAATCTCTGCATCAACCTCTATAATACCTCTTCGACCTCCTCTGCAAGTGTTATATATGACATCTGTCAAAAATAAAAGGCGGTGCAACTTATTAATAGACAAAATATAAATAACATTAATTTATAATAGTTCAAGTGTGTTTAAGATTTTACCTTCTCCTATGAAACAGTAGGATATTCAACTGAATAAGCAACATATTTAAATCCATGCATAACTCTTTCAAATACAGCACCAGCATGAACTCCAAATCGAGGAATTGGGTGGTTTCATATTAGAAATTACTCCAAGCCAGCTCCCCGTATCACTTTTTGATTTCTCTTCATATGTTGTTTTAACGCATTGCTTAGGGTCAAGATCTACAGCTCCATCAATCAATGCTCCCTGTAACATAAACCATCTCGCTAGTTACAAATACTAAACCAACATTCTTTATTATTAGAAATGAAAGAACTCCATAAAATGATTGTAGATGGAGGATGCAAACAACATTAAAGTTTTCAAGAGGAAAGCAACATCGAGTAATCTCTCAAACAACCAAAACTTGTGTGGGAAATGAACTTTTCTTCATCATATCCACCTAAAACAATTAACCAAAGTTAACACTCATATCTTCTTGTTTAAGTTTGTTAGTCTAAACAATAAAATTACAATAACAAATCATCAAGTTTTCATAATCGTGGAACAAAACATAAACAAAAATTCTACATTATCAACAAAATTAACAAAAAAAGTGGATGCAACTACATCCGACTTTACCAATTTGCGATCAAAATCACTAACCCATGTTCCCAACTGGAAGACGGTTCAACTGAACGATTAGGGCTTCAAAACAATGCATCAATCTTGGTAAAAGTAGTAATTGAACGAATTAAAAGCAAAACTTACTTAAAAATTGAGATTAGATGCAGAATTCTTCCCTAATTTATCGAATAATGGGAATGCAATGACTGTGGTTGACGGATGAATGCACCCTGCAATAGAAACTACCGATGGCATTAAATGATAGTGAGGGGAAGAGGATCGACACCGCGATGGATGAACTGAGCGTAACGGATGCCGACTTCAGTGGTGTAACAGATGTCGGCGGCTAACAAATGTGAGGAAGCGGAGGGTGAGGGAGGCATGCAACAGGCGGTCTTACAAGATGAGTGATTTTACAGTTTTGCTCGTTGTTTTTATATTATATAGTAGTTAAAGATATTATTGTATTAATAATGAAAATAAGTTCTATATTAACTTTTTTTCACTTTTAAACAATTTGATGGAAAGTGTCTTTATATGAACATGAACTATGGAGATCAGAGAAATTAGTAATATAATTTTGTTAATTGATTAATGATATCAAAATATATTATTCATTTGAGTTTAATTACTCCGTAATATAATCTTATAGTTGTATACGTAAAAATATATTTAACTATTAATTTTTTTTTGATAAATTTCGATTTGCAAATCGTTTTAAAACCCACTCCATACTATTTCTTATATGTTGTATCCCTCACTCAAACTTCTTAAAATAGTTAATTTTTTTATCTTAATTTTTTTTTACATATCGCCTCTTAATATGATAAAATAAAAAACTTATAATATTTATTTGTTCTATTTTGCTTTTAGTTTTTGTTTATATTGATTATATATACGCATATATACACATATATATATGCGTATGTATGTAGTTAATAGGGTGTAAAATATTCAAACCGGCACTCATGATCAGTTGGTAAAAAGATTAATTCGAGCTTATATCTGAAATTTTTAAGAAAAGTGTTTTTTATTTACTTCAACATATATTAAAAAATAGTTTGAAAGTTTTAGAGATAATGTTTTTTTGGTTAAATATTCTTACTTTAGTCAAAATAACTTTTTAAATTATTTTTTGAAAGAGATTTTTAATCTGTTTATGGAACGTTTTTTAAGAAAATATTAAAAAGTTGTATTAAATTCATTTTTTATTGAAACTTTCTTATTATTTTTAAGTATGTTTTTAGCAAAAATCTGTATTTAGAATTTTTTTCTTCTGAAATTAAAGATTTCTCCGAAGTAAAATATGACAAGAGAACAATAGATTATATTTGAATATGAAAACACCTCTATACGTCATTTAAGTATATCTAAACCATATTTTATTTATTACTTCTTAATTGGTTATTCAGTTGCTCCCCGCTCGTGTTATCTGGAAATTCTTCACAAACTTGACGCGAATACAATATCGTAAAGCCAAGTAAGAGCTTAGGGAAAAGAAACAATGTAAGCAAAATAGAATAAAACCCTAAAATACGAACTTAGCATACATGTCGAATTAATGAAATTATTATAAATTTCCATACGTCCATTTGCATTGTAGACTCAAACAAAAGTTCCTGAAAAGAAACGACGAATATGTATAGAAAAAACACAAAACTTGTATCATAAACTCGAACTCGCGCCTAATGATTGTAGGTATCAAACATGTTACATAAAAAACACCTAATACCCAATAATATATACACTCATTTATTAATGTCGGTGGATTTCCACCCTTTTTTAACCATATTTTCTTCTAATTAAAATTTGTAGTGCCCATCATCATCAAGTTTGTGAGTTTGGCTCATTGGTAAGTCACTTGCCTCATGGATAAAACACTTGGTTTTTATTCTTCCCAATAAAAATTTGTTTCTTAAGAGATTAGGTTTTTTTTTGTTATTCCATATAAAGTTTTTATAGGTCTCTAATTTTTTAATGTTTTATTATATATGTTTTACTTATACATTTCGTCTAAAACATTTTGAAGTTTTGTTTTATTATATAAAGTTACGAGTATAATCCACGGTCTTGCAGTAACATACATTCTAAACACATTAATATCATCGTACGGCCCCTCGGCAAAGCGCGGGCAATAGATCTTGTTGCCTTTTAATAAGAGGGTATAAGGTTACTAAGTGAACAAAGTCGATTACATTACTTAATAAAATCAAAACTCAAGGTAGTGACAAGTTAACTTACTATAAACAAAGGAGGTCATATGTAATTAAAATTCTCTGAAAGGGCACAAAATGTAAATACAAAGGCACTACAAATGTCAAAAGTACATAGTGCGTGGAGCCATTTCTATCGTCAAAAACAAAAGCACCAAATTACGAGAGCAGGTAATTTCGTAATTAACCCACATAGGAGTTCTTATTAGAGGAGTGTGATATTAAGACACCCTAAATTATAAATTAAGACCCAAATTTATTTATAGGTTGTATAGTCTTATACGCGTCGTATAGGGGGGCCGTATAATCTTATACGGGGCGTCTAACTCTTCTGACAGTCCCCTGAATTTTTTCTCGTAGTCAGTGTCGAAATTTGTATACGCGTCGTATAGCCCTTGGTGTCGTATAGGGGGTCGTATAGTGGGGTCGTATGGGGTTGCATGGGGAGTATAGTTCTCTGACATCCACACTGAATTTTCCTCGTTTTCAGTGTATTCGACCCTATATGCCGCGTATGGCCATAAACGACGTATACGGGGGTGTCGATTTATCCGGGTGGGTATCTTTAACTTAAGACCCTATTGAAAACTTAAATAAAAACATAATCCGCTGGCTTTTTTGTGCATCCGTTTTTATATTACTTATTATACACATTTATTCATATTCAAATAACTTTATGATATTTATAGTATTTTATTTTATATAAATTCATATGCGCGTATACAATTTATGCATATACGTGTATCTTTTTATATTTTTAAAAGTTAATCCATGGGAGAATAGATAAAAAAAAAAAAAAAGAATGATATTATTGTTGGTTTGAAAAATAAAGAACCACTAGTTTGTGACAAATAATAAAAACCAAAACTTCAAACGGGACCCCTCGCCGGACTTGGAAAAGCAACCATCTCGACGGCACATCTTCCACACCCACTCTCACTCAAGAAAACCGCCGGCAGTTTCATCATCAATTCAACTGTTCAAAGTTTGAACTTTCAACATCTCACCTGAAAAAAAGAAAAAATCTTCCACCCATAACCAGAGTCATTTCGATGGCCTCACCGGCGCCGGAGAAGACGGTCAACACGGTGGCCGTGCGGTCAACGTTCATCGATTCGATCAAACGCTGTTCGTTGTCGGGAATCAGCATTCCGAAAGAGGAGTTGAGGCAGAAGATCACCATTCACGAGTACTTACGCCTCGCTATACGCGACTCCATTGCTTCAAAAGATATTGACTCTGGGAAACGTTATTATGATTCCACCACCACCGCCGCCGCCGTCGCCGCCGAATGTCCGTTGGTGGTGTTTATAAACTCCAAAAGTGGTGGTCGTCATGGGCCGGAGCTTAAAGCCAGATTGCAGGATTTGATGGGTCAAGAACAGGTGTTTTATTTTTTTTATAACTTGTGTATAATAATAATATTCATCTTCAACATTTGTGCTTGATTTTGCCCTTTGAAATTGAGAACTACTTGCAGAAATTGCGTAATCCTTTAATTTTTGATAAAAAAGTTTACTTTAGAAAGGTTCAGAACTTGATTTTATTATGATGTTAACAGATGCATCAGAAACGCATAATTTGTGTACTTTTGTGTTCTTCAATTCCTGCATAAATTGGGTTTTAAATCTTTGATTTTCATGGGTTTAGGCTGTCAAAATTTATGGTGACATGGATCTGTAGTTATGAAGTAAATTGATATGTGGATAGTGTTTTAGGGATCTTGATTTGCATCATTTTGCAGAAGATAGTTTGGATAATCAAGATGTGATGAAATTTTTAAACATCACTAGCAATGCTTGCAATTACAGATATATTTGAATGTTTTCTTGTACTGTTAATCTTTACTTGCATTAATATAGTTTCTTTTGTGTGCTAGGTGTTTGATCTTCAAAATGTGAAGCCTAATGAGTTTGTTGAATACGGGTTGGGTTGCCTGGAGAAGTTTGCTGGGAATGGAGATAATTGTGCTAAAGAAACCCGAGAAAGATTAAGGATTGTGGTATGTGTGTTTCCTTTCTTTTAGCACCATGGTATCAACCTTAGGGGGCCAAATCCATGTTAATAGCCACAATGTCTTCTAATTCGTGTCTTTTCCTATTAGAAAATGCTAACCATTTCGTTTCAAAAATGATTATGTGATATTGAATAACTAAAATTAGATAATCAATAGATCCTTTGCAATTTAAGTTGTTATAATTTGATGATCATATGTGTTTGGTTTATTATTATTATTATTATTATTATTATTATTATTATTATTATTATTATTATTATTATTATTATTATTATTATTATTATTATTATTATTATTATTATTATTATTATTATTATTATTATTATTATTATTATTATTATTATTATTATTATTATTATTATTATTATTATTATTATTATTATTATTATTATTATTATTATTATTATTATTATTATTATTATTATTATTATTATTATTATTATTATTATTATTATTATTATTATTATTATTATTATTATTATTATTATTATTATTATTATTATTATTATTATTATTATTATTATTATTATTATTATTATTATTATTATTATTATTATTATTATTATTATTATTATTATTATTATTATTATTATTATTATATTATTATTATTATTATTATTATTATTATTATTATTATTATTATTATTATTATTATTATTATTATTATTATTATTATTATTATTATTATTATTATTATTATTATTATTATTATTATTATTATTATTATTATTATTATTATTATTATTATTATTATTATTATTATTATTATTATTATTATTATTATTATTATTATTATTATTATTATTATTATTATTATTATTATTATTATTATTATTATTATTATTATTATTATTATTATTATTATTATTATTATTATTATTATTATTATTATTATTATTATTATTATTATTATTATTATTATTATTATTATTATTATTATTATTATTATTATTATTATTATTATTATTATTATTATTATTATTATTATTATTATTATTATTATCATTATTATTATACGAGTAATTTTTAAAATGTCCAAAATGACATGTTTAAGAAAATGCAAAACTTGTGAAATGGGGAGTAAATCTCCCCCAAATTTAAGTATGTAGGTACTTTTATTTGTACCCCTAGATAAACAGGTTTGTTATGGGACGTATGAAACTTAAACCTGATTATCTAGCAGTAGAGTAAAAGTAACTTTTACCATGCCCTGATGCCCCTATATAATCAGGTTTGTTATAGCACACGTAAGAAACTGACTCTCCAAAACTGAATATATGACACTAAACAATGAGTCAGGGATTTTGTTTGTCCTAACATTAAGAAATGGTTATTGTGACATAAGTCATAATATTCATATGATCACTACTAAAACACAAATCCGAATTTACCAAACTCTGAACTACAACAAACTAAAAAAATCTTCAACTTTTATAGCACTTACTAAATATGCCAAAAGGATTTAAACTGTCCCTTAAGAGAAATGCAGACTTTACCCTCAAACATCTCAAATAAAAATATTTGCACCTTTTTTTGAGAATTTATGGTTACAGTAAATTATTATGAATATATAATGCTAAAAGTTGGTATATTTATTCATTTAAAAGGTTGCAGGAGGTGATGGAACCGTTGGTTGGGTTCTTGGATGCCTTGGAGTGCTTCAAAAACAAGATCGAAACCCCGTTCCACCAACAGCAATTATTCCTCTCGGTACAGGGAACGATTTGTCCAGAAGTTTTGGATGGGTAGTTTTGTCATTTCCTGATAATTTCAGTTTGTAGCTTTTTTTTCATGTTCTTGAAGTATAACTGAACTTATTTCCAGGGTGGTTCATTTCCTTTTAGCTGGAAAGCTGCCATAAAAAGGACTCTTGATAAAGCCGCTCATGCGCCAACTAACTTCCTCGATAGGTGATCCATTTTTATTGTTAGTTATAAATGAATTGTTTTGGTTGTTTTCTTATTTATCTTAAACGGGTCAAATGGGTAAGTTACATTAACTAACTAAATAAGAAATGGGTCCAACTGGTCGAAAAAGTTGCCCAAAGTGTCCTCTAACGCAGACAATCCAATCTGATTCATTCATGTTGCCCCTTTATTGATTCATAATATTCATAATGTGTTAATGTTCTTTTGTTTATAATCTGATGATAATGATGGCACAATGATCTCCAAACGAACCAAAAACGTAGCAAAACACAGGTTGAAAAGAATGAAGAACAAAACTATTTGATCAACACTTTTATTAAAGACAACTGAATATCTTGACCCCTTAAACATCAACCAAAGAGCCCTATTTATACTAAACAAAACCAATCCTACTATGACTCATACTCCTACTTTCTAGGAATTAAAACAACTTGATAAACATCAAACTAAATAACTAGATAAGCATACTAATTTAAATAATAAATAAAGGACTCTTAATTAAACTAAAACTCCAAACATATAGAATCTGACTTTGACTTTTTTTATGTGAATTAACAAAGATTAATTCCAACAATCACCCCCTTAATCTTTGATCTCGGTCTTGCTTCTTGCTTCTTGCTTCTTGCTTCTTGCTTATTGATTGAACCACATAGGTTCGATTCTTGCTACTTGCTTTAAGAAATATAGTTCTTATCTCTTACTCTATTCTTGCTTGCTATCTTCTTGCTTGATTGAATCAATTCATCTTGCTCTTGCTACTTACTACTTGCTCTTGCTCTTGCTCTTTCTCTTTCTCTTGCTACTGCTCTTGCTACATGCCTCTTTCTTGCTATTTTCTTTGATTTCGTTCTCATAAACCTGCTCAAGAACACCCGATTCGTATACCATTATCGGCCTCGATTCCAAACCTGAAATTACCAAACTGCTGTCATGCTTGCTGCTCTATTCTTGTGTTTGTTACCATTGTAATCAGGCGCGAGTTGGTCATCGTTTCACCCCCGAAACTAAGCCCGAAACACCCATCGTTTTTTTTCAGTCTTGCACTCTACTTTCTCAAAAGTCGGTGTTTATTCACCTGCTTGCTTGCTTCCTTCCTTCCTTTCGCTTAAAATTAAAACCAACAGGTTGCTTGATTGCTTCGCATATCCTTTTTTAACAATTAAAACCTATAATTAATTCTCCAAGTTTGTTGGTTGCTTGCTTCTTCCTGCTTTAACGGTGACCTTCAATTTCTTTCTTTCTCTCAACAATAATAACCGCCACAGAAACCTGTCACTCAGCTGATGCCTTGAATAATCGGGTCCTCAATGAATGTTGCTTATGATCACTGCTGCTATATTCTTGCTTGATTACCTACTGCTGCTTCTCGTTCTTCAACCCTGCAGCCAAGGGCTGCTCCCGCTTTCAAAAAACGACTCTCAAAACAACCCTCTTTCTAACCTTGTGCTCTGATACCAATTGATGGCACAATGATCTCCAAACGAACCAAAAACGTAGCAAAACACAGGTTGAAAAGAATGAAGAACAAAACTATTTGATCAACACTTTTATTAAAGACAACTGAATATCTTGACCCCTTAAACATCAACCAAAGAGCCCTATTTATACTAAACAAAACCAATCCTACTATGACTCATACTCCTACTTTCTAGGAATTAAAATAACTTGATAAACATCAAACTAAATAACTAGATAAGCATACTAATTTAAATAATAAATAAAGGACTCTTAATTAAACTAAAACTCCAAACATATAGAATCTGACTTTGACTTTTTTTATGTGAATTAACAAAGATTAATTCCAACAGATAATACCATGTTGTAACATATATCTTATAATATGCAGTTGGAATCTTTTGATATCAATGCCATCTGGTGAAAATTTGGACGCACCTCATTCTTTGAAGCAAACAGAGGATGTTGTTCTTGATCAGGTTTGTGATATATAATTTTCTTAATTAATTCTTAACATTTTCTTGGGTTTCGTTAATTAACCGTTATTATTGTGTTTCTTTTTGCAGGATTTACAAACCGAAGGGAAATTACCAGAGAAAGTTTTATGCTATCAAGGAGTGTTCTATAATTATTTCAGCATAGGTATTCTGTTTTCTTTTCATCTTTTGGGGATTTATATATAGTTCAATTGTAATTTTTTATAAAAAAATTATTATATTTTTACTATCTTATTCATGTAGCATTCTTGATACAGGAATGGATGCACAAGTGGCTTATGGTTTCCATCATTTAAGGAATGAGAAACCTTATCTTGCTCGAGGTCCTATTTCAAACAAGGTTTGAACTTTAGTTGTGTTTCTCAAGAAACATCATATATCTTTCTGAAGTCATCTTGTTATTAACATCTTCTTTATAGATGGCAAAATGTGTATTTATATGTGTCATGTCACGGGTGTGGGTCAAAATGGGTGATTTAATACAGATTCAAACGGGTCAGCTCAGGTTGGCCCAACTTTTTTTTTTCTTTCATTTTCCTAGAATTTGATAAACATCTTATGTGCTGATTATGATTAGAAATTATATTATTATGATACTTATCTTATTTTATTGGTTAAGTTGCAATTAGAGTAGTATACATTTTACTACACTTTGGGTCATTTCCGAGCCATTTGGTCTTTTTCATTTTTTATCTATGTTTATAAAGTTTACCCATCTGGATAAAATGAAAACTTTGTTATATGGTTAAACTTTAAAGAGTTATCAGATACTTGGTATATTTATTATTTTTGTTAATTTTTCTGTTGTCACAGATAATATACTCCGGATATAGTTGTAAACAAGGATGGTTTTTTACACCGTGTGTGGCTGACCCTGGTTTGAGGTAAGAGTTGGTTACGTGAAGTACTTTTCCAACTGAAGTTAGGGTTGCTAGATGGATAGTGTTGCAGGTTGGCGGGTTGAAAAAAACACAAACATGAAACTTTACACAAACCCAAAAACGAAGTAATCTAAAATAGTATTTAAATGGAAATAAAATACAATTGTGATTTTCATTTGGTTTTTAATAATGTGATGAATGCAGAGGGCTGAAGAATATACTAAGGTTGCATGTTAAAAGGCTCAACAGCTCAGAGTGGGAGCTTGTCCCAATCCCATCAAGGTAAGGTTACCTCAGTAATCATATTTTTTAGATGAGTCGAAGACGGTAATAATTCAATGTTTGTATTTGTGCTTAATTCTAAGCGAACAAAATGAAAGTTCAACATTTAAATTTTCTTTATCATTTAGTGCTGACTGAAATGTGATTTTTTGAAACAAACTCCATGAAAACTACACAGTTGACAGAACTGTGGAACACATAGTTGGTCAAAATTTGACTTCTTGCAAGTCAAACCTGTAAATGGCTTTTAAATAAATAATGGAAAGCTTATGGAACTAGAATCAATAGTATTGATGTTGTCTCATTTTTCTTTTTAAACTTATGTTCGTTTCTTGGCAATTTATTGTGTTGTAGTGTTAGGTCTATCGTTGCGTTGAATCTTCATAGCTATGCCAGTGGAAGAAATCCTTGGGGCAAATTGAAGCCAGAATATATGGAAAAGGTAAGAGTGTATTTAACATAATCAATGATGATAGATTGATGGTCATGCACAATGGGTCAAGTATTTTTTCACTTATGTATTATGATCTATGTATGCGGGCAGACTCACATAGTAAACAGTAGTGTCACGTGACATCGGTTAGAAAATAGTGTATGTGTTTTGTAGCATTCAGTACTTGCTTTTATGTGTTATCCAAGTGATGATGTGACTGAACAGTTTAAAAAGTGATACTTCCTGAGCCTGCAAATGTATGTATGTGACTTGAAACGCATAGTTCAAGTTAAAGTATTTGACATACATACACACAATGGCAGACTCTAGATTTTCTTCCCTGAACTATGGATGAAAAGCTGTAAGTATTTGACAATTGACATACATACATACATCTCATATTTCATCCATTTAAGGACAAAATATAGTAATCTTGTGGAGCAAATCAACATCATCCTTTTGTTGTAATGATAATTATTAGTAACATACAAATGAATAACTTTAATGGTAACAATGCAGAAAGGCTTTGTTGAGGCTAATGCGGATGATGGTCTCTTAGAAGTTTTTGGATTTAAGCATGGATGGCATGCATCATTTGTGATGGTCGAACTTATTTCAGCCAAACACATCGCGCAGGTACTACAGATTAGATTTGTACGTATATTAAGAAAAAACCGAGCTCATTGAGTTATATACATTAGATGAATGCCTAAACTGTCAAAAGATTTTCTTGAAACTCATACTACAATTTGGTCATCAGGCTTGTGCAATTCGATTTGAGTTAAGGGGCGGAGCATGGAAACAAGGTTTTATGCAGATGGATGGAGAGCCATGGAAACAACCATTAAAAAATGAGTATTCAACCTTTGTTGACATTGAAAGGGTACCCTTCCGCTCGGTTATGATCAACGGAGGGTGATTACATGGATTTTTTAAACTTGTGTTGTGTTTAATAGCATGTATAAATCAAGTCTATCATTGATCTGCTGGTGAATTAGTGGTGTTGTAAACTAATTTATGGTGCTAAATTAGCTGGTACCTCAGTTGTATGATAGTGTAAATTCAAACCAGACAGGAAATCTTTATATGTAACTGTTATGTAACAATTTCTTTTGTTTGGCACCATGTTAAAATTCTTTTGTTTGATTAATCAATTATTGTTCTCATTTCTGGTGGTGGATATTGGTGTGTGATGGAATGGAACTCACACAAAAATAGGACTTGATGATCATGTGACCTCTAAAGCAATGATGGATTCAACTAATGAAAATGTTTCATATTTGATACGTGCTTTCCTTCACGAAGGTATATGAAGCTTAGATGTGAAGAAAGATAAGGGTTGAAATACGAAACTCTACTAGTAGCAAATCAAATTATTTGGTTTTTTTTCTACTTACCTAAACCATTACTAAAGGTAATTTGAAAGCTTACTACAAGTCTCTTGTTGCTATCTATTATCTACCACATGCTAGGTTAATTAAAGGGTTTTATGCTCAATATTAACTAGCGCTCAAAGGTCTATCTTATGAGGTATATGGCCCAAATTTTATGTGTACTTTAAATTTCAATACGAAAGTTTGTTAGTGCAGATAAGGAATTTGCTTCGTAGCAGATTAGAGTATACGAAACGATGGATGCTCAATCGATCTAAACTTATAAGTTTATAATTCAAAATTTATAGATGAAAAGAACTTAAAATACAAAAACGACATAAAATCAGAGACCACATTATAATGTTCAAGGTAGGTAATTGCTAAGAAAACACACTCTTATTTACAATAGGGATTTCTTCATATTCTAATTCTGAAACAAATAGCAAAAGATATGAATTTATGATTGATTGGAGGGCATGCCTTGATTCACTCAAAATATTCACACTTAGTGGAGAACGAATCCATAATTTACGTAGCATTTATAGATGACACACGTCTGCGGTCAACAGTTCATTTTATTCCAAATAACTTATTCTGATATTTGTTGATTTTCATAAAATCATGGTATTAGAAGACCCAACATGTTTTTTTTGTGTGTGTATGTGTGTTAGAATGAAGTCCAAATACTTATCCACGTAAGTATTTAGATCTAGATAATTTAATCTTGAGTGCAGTAGCACTAGTCGATCTACGGCTAGAGTAAATTTCTGCTTTGAATTCACTAATACTTGAATCTTCGGCTTTGTGTAAGATTGTAACCTGACTCTTAAGCTTGAGGATATTCGATTTAACTATACGTCTAGTTCATAGATATTCTCAAATGTTTTGTAAGTTTAGGTAAAAAGTGTTCGTCTTAAAAAATAGTGTTCGTCTTAGAAATGTAGAGGAACTTTGAGCTAGTTTTCCTCTTAGTTTGAATCAAACAGATTTACCTGTTTAATAAGTTTGCTAGGACTATAACTAAAGGATTATATGTAACCCTTTTAATAATACAAATCAAACTTTGGTTCAATATTGCTTATTATGTGATTCTTGCTGATCAAGTTAGGGTATTAAGTTAATTTAGTTGGTATTAGAGCTCAGGTTACAAGAATTAAAGATTAACAAAGGCCTACGATTTCGAGTCTCACTGTCACCAAGGAACTTATGATCGAAAAAGGAAACCTGCAAAGGGTTCTTGCAGTTGTCAAGGCAATTCAGTGTTGTTTTTATTAATTAATTAATTCTCGAATTCGAAGATTAAGCGGATCGAGATTATCCTTGAACAAGTCGGTTCATGGAGATAACATAGGGAAGATCGAATCCTATTTTACTGCTTGTAAAAGTCAAGATGTTTATCTTGTTAGGATTAGTAGATCCAACATTATAAATAGAGGGCTTAGCATAGGGTTTATGTATCACAAAAATTCTAATTAAGGTTTTGAGTGAGTTTTCTTTTCATTGTGTGTTGATATCAATTCTTAACTTGAATTGGTATGAGAGCCATTCAAGAACCTGTGTTTTCTTAAAGTTTGAAGGAATTCAATAAGCAACCTATCTCCGATCATGGAAGAAGACTGAGATCGAAGAATTAAGAGGCTTTCTTTGAAGCCTTTAGTCGGAACTCCTTATCCACCTGGATCTCGTTTCAAGATGGAAATCGGTCCAGAAAATTCACCGCTGAACACTAAAGATGAGAGACGGGAAAAGTACCCTTGGAACCACGTTTGAAGATAGGAGACTTGTAAGAAAACTCCTTGGAGTGGTACCGGCAAAGTTTATCTCACTTGTTGCTTCCATTGAACAATTTGCGGATCTAAATGTAATGACCTTTTAAGAGGCTGTTGGAAGGGTTAAGGCATCCGAAGAAAGGGTGAAAGGAGGAGACTCTACTGCAGAGAATCAAAACTAAATTACTCTATCATCAATTCGAATCCTCTATGTCTAGTAGCCAAGAACAAAACCGAAGCCGTGGAAAGGGCCATTATCAAAATCAAAATCAAGGCGCTAATCGTTCTAATAACCGCGAGAGTGGCAAAGGGCGCTTCAATAAAGATGGTTCGCAAAACAAATCTGAAGAGCAGTCTAAAGGGAAAGGGAAGGACAGGTCCAAGGTACAATGTTGGCATTGTGATCAATACGGGCACTTTGCGTCTTCATGATCGGAACGAAAACAAAGGCAAGAGGAATCAAATTTTGTGGAAACACAAGACAGTGATCTAGCCATGCATATGGCTGAAGTGCATGAGGTATGTTTGAATGAAAAAAAGGGTGTTTCGAAAACACCTTAAATCCGAGGAAGCTAAGGGTATGGTACTTAGATAACGGGGCAAGAAACCACATGACGGGGAACCTCGCCTACTTTTCTGAACTTAATGATAGTATAACAGGAAAAGTTCGTTTCGGGGATAAATCATGTGTGGCCATAAAAAGGAAGGGTTCAATCCTACTTGAAAGCAATACCAGAGAACAAAGGTTACTAATGGATATTTTTTATATTCCAGAACTTCAAAGTAATATAATAAGTCTAGGACAAACGACCGAGTTGGGGTGCAAAATTATGATGGAAGAAGACTATTTGCATCTATATGATAAAGGGGGAAAGCTATTGATGAATGTCAAACGAAACAAAAACTGATTATATAAAATCAAGCTTAAAACAGGAAGCTTGGTGTGCCTTCAAGCGAGCCTTAATGACCAAATATGGCGGTGGCATGCAAGGCTTGGACATGTCGGATTTGATTCGCTAAACCACATGAGCAAGAAGGCTATGGCGGATGGACTACCTTCAATCGACCGACAAAATCGTCTTTGTGATTTATGCTTAGTAGGCAAGCAAGCAAGGACCCCTTTTCCCGAACATGCAAAATTTCGAGCAACTAGAAGATTAGAGTTGATACATGGTGATCTTTGTGGCCCGGTCTCGCCTACTACACTAGGTGGAAATCGGTATGTGTTTGTTCTCATCGATGATTATAGTAGATATATGTAGGTCTTTCTTTTGAATACAAAGGATGAAAGCTTTGATGTTTTTAAAGTCTTTGTTGCACAAGTTGAATTAGAAACAGGAACAAAAATCAAGACCCTTCGGACTGACCGTGGAGTAGAGTTTAACTCCAAGAGTTTCCTTCAATTTTGTGAAGAAAAAGGAATTAAAAGGCATCTCACTGCACCCCACTCACCGCAACAAAACATAATAGTTGAACGACGAAATCGAACCATAATGGAGATGAATCGAAGCCTGCTTAAAGCTATGAATGTGCCACAAGTTATGTGGGGAGAGGGTGTGATGCACTCCACGTATATAGTGAACCGTGTTATAACCCGGGCCTTAAATGACAAAACCCCGTATGAAGTTTACAAAGAAAAGAAACCGAGTGTGGAACACATTCGGGTATTCAGCTGCGTTGTTTATGCAAAAAACACATCCCCTCAGTTAAAGAAACTTGACGATCGATCAAGGAAGCTGTCCACTTTGGGTGCAAACCGGGAGCAAAAGCATATCGCCTTTTTGATCCTCAAAGTCGAAGGACTATCATAAGCCCGGACTTAAAGTTTAAAGAGGAAGAAAGCTGGGATTTGTCTGCATTTACATCTCAAAATAGTCTACAAGGTGCTGAGTATGAATGTTTTGTAATACCAGGTCAAAACTTTGAGACTATCCCTCTTGAAACAAACTCAGACAATGAAGACAGCAGCGTCTTTGAAGACATGGAGCTGCCCTTTCATGTGCACGGTTCGAACAACTCTAGTACAGATTTGGGCCCCTTAAACTCCCCTCAAATCTCGACAAGTTATTCAGCCACGAGGGGGTCAAACTCCACCCGAAACTCAGCTTATAGTTCACCTCAAAACAGTTGCCAAAACGAAGAAAAAGTCAGGGTTAGACTCTCCAATAGAGTCCCAGTTACACCAGTAAGAGACAATGATTATGCTATGAGTTCCCGAGACACAATTGAAGACCTCATGATCACTGAAGAGGAAGAACCAAATTCGTTCGAAGAAGCTAAATCAAGTAAAGAATGGATGAAGGCTGTGAAAGACGAATTGAACTCGATTAATAAGAACAAAACATGGTATCTTACTTACTTACCTCAACATACAAAACCGGTTAGGCTAAAATGGGTTTTTAAGTTGAAGAGAAACCCAGACGGAACTGTTAACAAGCACAAAGCTAGGCTCGTAGCGAAAGGATATATACAACAGTTTGGATCGATTACGACGAGGTGTTTGCACCTGTAGATCGAATTGAAACTATACGACTTTTAATGGCGTTATCCGCAAGTGAAGGGTGGGAGCTCCGTCATCTTGATGTGAAATCAGCCTTTCTTCACGGAGAACTCACGGAAAGTGTGTAGGTCGAGCAACCCCGTTGGTTTTGTCAAAAAGGATGATGAAGACAAAGTTTACAAGTTAGTGAAAGCCCTTTACGGGCTAAAACAAGCCCCAAGGGCGTGGAATACCACACTTGATAGCATTCTAAAAAGTCTCAATCTTCAAAGATGTGCTCATGAACAAGCCGTGTACACAAAAAAATCGAGAAATACCATACTAATTGTTGCAATCTATGTTGATGACCTTTTTGTAACAGGTTCAAACAAGGAAGAAGTGAAAAACTTCAAGAAACAATTGGAGCAAAGCTTTGAAATGAGCAACCTTGGAACACTCTCCTATTATTTGGGAATCAAGGTAGCACAAGGACTAGATGGACTATCAATCAAACAAGAAGCGTATGAACAAAAGTGTTGAAAAAAGCCGGAATGATTGATTGTAATCCTACTCAATACCCCATGGAACCCGGATTGAAACTAACAAAAGATGAAAAAAAAGGAAAAGTGTCAATGCAACGAAATACCAGAGCCTAGTCGGGTGTCTTTGATATCTTTTGCACACTCGACCCGATTTGTCCTACTCCGTCAGAATATTAAGCCGATACATGCAAGATCCTAAAGAGTCTCATATGGCCGCCATAAAGCAAGTAATGAGATATGTGAAAGGAACCACGAGTCTTGGCCTCCACTTACCACGATCAAGCTCAAAAATGTTGGTAGGGAATAGCGATAGCTCTCATAGAGTTATTGATGAAGATAGAAGAAGTACAACCGGTCACATCTTCTATTATGGTGAGTCCCCAATAACGTGATGTTCTCAAAAGCAAAATTCCGTTGCATTTTCTTCATGTGAAGCGGAATTTATGGCCGCAACCGCCGTGACATGTCAAGCCATTTGGTTGCAAGAATTACTAAAGGAGATAACCTGAAAACCACTACAAACCATTCAATTAATGGTGGATAATGTCTCGGTGATAGATTTAATGATGAATCCCGTCTTTCACGGGAGAAGCAAGCATATACATAGGCGCTATCATTACATAAGAGAATGCGTTGAAGATGGGAAAATTAAAGTTGAACATGTAAGCGGGGATAAACAAAAGGTAGCCATTTTAACAAAGGCACTCCCTCATCAAGTTCAAGGAGATGCGGGAATTGTTAGGAGTCAAAGACCCACTACTTTTGATTCGGAAATTAGGGGGGCGATTGTTGTTTTTATTAATTAATTAATTCATGAATTCAAAGATTTAGCGAATCGGGATTATCCTTGAACAAATCGGTTCATGGAGATAAGATAGGGAAGAGATAGAATCCTATTTTAGTGCTTGTAAAAGTCAAGACATATCCAACATTATAAAGAGTGGGCTTAGCATAGGGTTTTTGTATCACAAAAATTCTAATTAATATTTTGAGTGAGTTTCCTTTTTCATTGTGTATTGATCTCAATTCTTAACTTGATTCAAAATCGTTAGCGGTTGTGACATAAAGAGTTGTGTTCTTAAATGAAAGAAGTCGATCAAAGAAAGTTTGCCTTAAACTCACTTTAAGAGAAGACATGGATTTAAGATAATAGAGTTAGAAACCATATGTTTGGTAATCTAGGGTGCTTTTCGAAGAACAATTATGAAAAAGTGGGTAAGGTTACAGTTGGAGACGAATCTAGCATGGAGATAAAATGATAAAGGATTAGTCGTGTTGGAAGGGAATTCAGTACAAATAGTCTTGAACGATGTGAAATTCAGTAAAAGGATATGCAAATATCAGAAAGTGCATATCTGATTATTGAATTTGGGAACAAAGGCCACACGAGATCAAAATCGAAACTTCAGATCACTATCTTGTCTATGTTGTGATTAACAGTAGAAGAAGTGAGGATCAAAGGACCGATCAAGAAAAGTCACAAAAGTTTTGATCACTTGGAGCTGGTGATAGAAACACAAAAGTTGGTGTATAGAAGAAACCAAGAACTGTGTACCATAAAAGTTAAAACCAAAAGTCAATAAAGAGGCAAAAAAGAATTGTTTTAAACAGAATAAATCTTAAATAATTATTAAATAATAAACAAAGAATTAAAGTTTTTCTAAGAAATTAAAACTTGAATTAAATTTAAAAATTGTTTAAGAACGAAAGTGAGTTGTTTATTTGGTTATCGATGTTTAAAAGAATGAGACGTGTTGAAGTATATAACAAAGATTATTGAAAAAGAAACATGAGTTAGAAACTTCAATTGAGGAAGAAATTGATCAAAAGCAGTTTGGTAGAGATTTGATCAGATCTAGTGGTGAGAGTTTTGATTTGGAAAGAAATTGATCAATAAGAGTTTGGCTGGGGATTGATCTAATCAAGGGGTGACCAAAAGACGACTGGGATGCTCTCCCAAGTGTGTGCAATGTAACAAGAAGTAGAATTTAATAGTACCGTATTAAAACCGGGAAAAAGAAGCTAGATTCATGGATGGAAAAGACAAGAGTACCAAATTTATACAAATGAAGGAAGCAAGAACACTAATGACACTTCAATGCCCAATACTAAATTCAACAAATTAGACAATTTGGGCGGTAAAGATCATAGTAATATTTTATATTCATCTCGAAAGTGCTCAAATCAAAAGGTAAAGTCGATGCCAAGAAGAACATGATGGATATAGCATATCTCTTCCAAGCAATGCTTGAAGAAATTGTTCTTAGAGTTGCTCATCATAAGTAAACAAAAGATATTTGGGATGACTTAAAGGCTTGATTTGTGGGAGCTGACCGGTTTAAGGATGCTAGATTACAAACATCATAAGCAGAATGTGAAGCTATAAAAATGAAAGACACAAACACTATCGATGATTTTATAGGAAAACATAGTCAACTTGTGTCACAAGCAATCCAAAATTGATAACAAAAAATTAGTCAGAAACCTTTTAAGGTTGCACCAAGAAAGTTCATACAAATTATTGCAACAGTCAAACAATTTGCCGATCCAAACAATATGGTATTTCAAGAAATTGTTGGAAGATTAAAAGCTTATGAAGAACACATCACAGAGCAAACCGAGGAGTAAGACAAGCATAACTAACTTCTATTCACCAACAGAGCTGGAAAAGAAAAGTTTAAAGGACATAAGTGTGAGCATTCTAGTAATTTGAGACTAAACCATGGAACGGCTGGGGTAGGGATCGTTAGCCATGGAAAAACAAAGATGGTGAAGAGGTCCAAGAAGACAAAAACAACGTAAAATGCTACAAATGCAATGAGTTTGGATATTATAAAACTGAATATCCATAAATGGAAGGACAAAGGAAAAGGAAAAGTTCCATATCAACTCATATGAAGTCAAACCACACTACTATGAAGATAAAGCAAGCAATGTTATAACATTGAGATTATGTGGGTGATTGTTAGCTAATCATGATCTTAGTAAGAAAACTTAGGTAGTGTTGTTAGTGAAAAATATGTTTGTGTCGGATTTGTAATTTGTATTAAAACAATTGAATCGACGGTTTCATTACATAACACTCACAACGGTCCACAAGTAGGATTCCCGCAACTATAAATAAATCCATTGACAACCATTTGTGATAATCTAAAATCAGAAAATGAAGTAGACCGAAAACAAAGATAACCAACTGAACCTGTTGATTCGCCAAGATTACCATGAACAATTCTTTTAAATACTGTTGATTCACAAAGAATACAGATAATAAAAAAATTCAAACACTAACACACTTGTGATAGGAAGAAAAATGATTTTTCATAAACTTCAAAAACTAATCATCTCCCATTATTTACATGAATATAAAATGCAAACAAAAATTCGAATGGCCTCAAAACATAAACGGGTTAAAAACCAGGCCATAAATAAAGTCCAAAAAAAAAACTAAAAATATCATAGAAAGTTAAAAAAACTCATAGAATAAGCCATTTTGGACCGGAACGATGGCTCAAACTGCACTACTAGAAAATATATCTTTAATGACATGCGATGCTTTAATGAAGTGCAAAACTGTGTGTCATAAAAATATTGTCATTGTTACTAAAAACTGAATGAACGATGACACACATTCTTGCATGTCATTGTTTTATTGTTGTAAACAAGAGAAAAAAAAAACACGGGCAATGCTTTTAATTAAATGTGTGTCACTACATCATCTTTTAATATTTGAAACCCCAACTCTTGAATATATCAATCTCTTACACCTTCCAACGATTAACACCCCACCGGTATGTGCTTTCTTGCCCTAGCTACCACCACCACCGCACCCCGCCCTTCGACCACCACCGCACCCCACCCTTCGACCACCACCGCCCACACCCTTTGACCACCTGCAACCACCACCCTGCGACAACCACCGCCCACACCCTTCAATCGGAAGCCAAAACTCTAAATTCCATCACCACATTCGACCATTTGAAACCCTCGAGACCACGTTTAAAGCCCTCGTGAGACCACCACCACCACCACCATATTTGACCTGTACTATCACATTAGACCACCACTACCACATTCGACCACCGCCACCACATTCAACCACTGCCACATTCCAAATGCCAAATCCCTGAATCATAATTGAACCCCAAAACCCTGAATAATGCTATGAAAGGGCGATGGATTGACACCTGAACTACATTGTGAAAGGTTAGAATGATTTCTTGCTTCAATTTGATTTTGTGTATGAATGTTGATTTGATTTTAGGTTTTCTTTGTATTTAGTTATTTTAAAAGGATAGAAAGTTTTGATCTATTTTTTTTTTATCTATATAGTTATTTATTTGTTCTTGATTGTGGGTTGAATAGAGGGTTTAAGAGGTGTGTTTGGATTTTGTGTATGAATGTTTCTTTGATTTTGGATTTTCTTTGTATTTAGTTATTTTAGAAGAATAGAAAGTTTTGATCTATTTTTTATGTATATCGTTAATTATTTGTTCTTGATTATGGGTTGATTAGAGGGTTTAAGAGGCGTGTTTGGATTTTGTATATGAATGTTGCTTTGATTTAGGTGTTCTTTGTATTTAGTTATTTTAGAAGAATGAAAGTTTTGATCTATTTTTTTATGTATATGGGTAATTATTTGTTCTTGATTGTGAGTTGATTAGAGGGTTTAAAAGTTTTGTTTGGATTTGGAAAGTGTTGGTAATTTAAGTATTTTTGTTTATTTTAGATTAAAGATATCACATTTAGAGATAGTTTCTCATTGTTGAGTTTAATTATTGTCACTTTACTTGTAAATTCTTAAATAATGACTATTTTTGAAACATATGTTCTGTAGTTCTATGTGGTTACAACTATTATATTGTGATTAATTTATATCAACTATAGTTACTTTAATACACAATGTGAATTGCCAAACATCACCTAATAAAGCTTTTGTGGGTTAAAATTATAATCATTTTATAAATGCTTTTGGTTATTTCTAATCTTCTTTAATGGAGAACATACTTTATGTATGCATATAATTTGGATTTTTTTGATAATCGAGGATGTTTTCTACAAAATATAAACAAACATATGTGTACTATAATCTTTCAAGGACCGTGCATGTGGCAACCGAGAAATTTCCGTCCATCTTTTACCAGAGTTAGTTCTTTCAACAAAAGGATGGTGTGACACCCGATATTTTTAGGTCACTTTACGATCAACATAAATATGGTTTTGAAATATATGTTCTGTTTGGTTGTTTATTTTGGTGTGTTTTTAGGTGTTTGAACTCTTGTGCACTTAAGTTTGGAGGAGTTTTACTTGTTGGCTGCATAGGTGAGTTCTAGACCCTGGTTTTTATGTGTTTTAAACTTCTTGGGGCTGAAAATGCATGTTTAAAAATGTTTTACAACTCTTATATAAGTACCCGTATGTATTTATGTATGTATGCTTGTGTTTTATGGTTGTATATGTGTTGTTGATGTTTAGAATGATAGGAATAAGCTTCGAAAAATAGGTTAATATGTAGATTGGGTATGAAAATAAGTCTGAAATATGTATAACTGTTGGTCATGCGCCCAAATAGGGCTCATGAGTCTGAAATTTTGACTTAGAAAACTTAAGTGAAGCTCATGCGCCCCAATAGTTCCCATGCGCCTGGAATTTTGCCAAAATAGCCCAAGTGTTAGCTCATGCGCCCAAATAGTATCCATGCGCCTAAGTGCTCATGCGCCTAAGGAAGGTTCATGCGCCTGCATAGTGCTAATGCGCCTGGTTTAGCTCGTGCGCCCAAATAGTATCCAAATAGTATCCATGCGCCCAAATAGTACTAATACGCCCACATAGTGCTCATGCGCCTAAAGACTTAGAAAAATTTCTGAAATTTGGGAAATTAGAAATTTTAAGGTTTGACCCTGGATTGATTTGATGGCTGTATTTGTTTATGTTATGTATGTTTATGGCCTGTTTTTATATTCCTTAATACGTATTATTACATGGCTTTACATAGTGTGATTACGCTTGTTTACGTAAAGTATTATCATAAATGAAGTGAAAGATTAATGATAATGAAAAGTGGAACATAAGAAAGGAATGAAAGTCTTGAAAGCAAAATGATTAAGGAGGTTCACAACTCATTAAGAGTTGCTAGCTCAACTGTGTGTAATATAGCGTGCGATTTTGGCTAACCCTTGAGGGTTCACACACAGGGGGATCAGTCTTGGTGATTGATCCATACGTACGAAACGGGGTCCTTGTCACTTAACCCCGAGAATGAGGTGGCTTTGTGCCCAATGATGGGGTAAAGTTATGACAAGATCTAGAAATAGTGAAAGATAATGAAAAAGTACGAAACGAACAATTACGTGAGATAATGAAAGATAATCAAGTCTATACCTTGATGTATGTATGATGTGTAAGATCATCTGAAGATTATGAGGCTGATGCAACCAACAAGCCAGAACAACCAAGTCTTCCATGCATGCACTAAGGAACAAAGATGAACTAGCTTTGGAAGTCTCACACTCTCAAATGTGTCTAAGTGTAAGATCTTCCAAAGCTAACAGTTCAGAAGGAGTTACTTCGGAAGTTTCACACTCAAACAGAAAAAAAAATACTCTAAGTGTGAAATCTACCGAAGCCAAAGACCAGCATCTTCCGAAGCCAAAGATGAAATCTTCTGAAGCTTCAGAGATAAAGTCTTCTAAAGCTGTGAAGACTGATTTCTTCAGAGGACAGAGAAAATATGCTTTCTCTGAATCAACTTTTGATAAAGCTTACACACTTTCCGCTGCCTGCTGTGGTGGTTCACCTACTTTACACAAGTTGGTGAAACTTCCATGCTTTATCAAAAAGTAGGAATGGTCTTTGTCTGTAACTTACCTTACTTGTTCCTGTAGACTTTTTTTATTAGGAAAAGTCAGTGAGCTATGGCATGTCATAGTCACTAGTCAAAAGGCAATCTGCCTTTTGACTTTAGATTGATCTTGTTGTCTAGATTAGTCAAATCCCAACTGTCTTTACATGTAAGTGATGGTTGTAGGTTATAGTATAAAAGTGTCTTAGGTCCTTGTATTATCTTTATGCTTTGTAACACTTATAAAAGAACTTGAGATCAATATACAACATCCTTGAAAACCAATCTTGTGTTCTTGTGTTGTTCTTAAGTTCTATCTCTTTAATTTACTTGTGTTCTTAGTATCTTCTGTTTTAAGTTACCAGTTCCTTATTTGAATTGTTAAGTGATCTAAGAACTCTCCTCAGTGTGAAACTAAGTGTTAAGTACCCTTACCCGGTCCTGCAATTGGTATCAGAGCATTCCAGGCTCTTGATTGTAAGATCTCACCATCTTTAATCCTCTTAGCTTCACACATCACTTAACTCTTCAAATGGAAGCTATCTCTAAGGCTGATATGGAAACTGGAACTATGACAAAGTCCCCACTGATTACTCCTAAGGATTTTTACACTTGGTGCCAAAGAATGGAAGGCTTCATCAAGTCTTAAGATTCCAGGCTGTGGGAGTCTGTTGTCAATGGACCTCATGTACCATGCACTTCTTTAGCTGCTGCTGGTGGTGGCATGATACCAAAGGAGAGGGCTGACTTTTTTGATGAAGACTGGAAAAGGATTGATATTGATCAGAAAACCATGACAGCCCTCCAAACTGCTCTTCCAAACTCCATCTACATAGGTTTCAAGAAGTGCAAGACCGCTAAACAGCTATGGGATGCACTGAAACTGATGTATGAGGGGTCCAATGAAGCCAAGGAGAACAAGAAGGACCTCCTGAAGCAGCAGTTTGAAAACTTCACCTTCAAGACAGGTGAAACCGTGACTCAACAATACTTCAGGTATGTTGATATTGTGGATACTCTGGATGATGTTAGAGTAACTATTGAGAACAGGAATATTGTTAGGAAGTTCATGTCCTCTCTTTCTAGATAACGGACACATTATTGTGTGGTCATTAAGAGGACTGAAAACCTCAAGAACCTTACTCTCAATAAGTTGTATGGGATACTCAATGATACAAGATGGAGATGAACATGCAAAATTCATCTGGTAACTCCAATACTCATCAGAGTTCTGCCCTTCATGTGGGTGAAAGGGATAGCAGAGAACCATAACATCATCTTATCTGCTACCCTGAAACTTCATAAAAGGGACATTTCATCACTTTCCCAGAGACACCCAGAGAGAGCTACATCCAAGGAAGTCCCTTCCAAGAGACAAGTTCCTCTCAAGCTTTTGTCTCTACTGATGAAAGTTCAGGAAACTTTCTCTTCACTCTTGAAGACCTGGACTGTATCCATCCAGATGATCTAGAATATATGGAGATAGTCCAGCAGATGGCTCTTCTCACTCACAGAGCCCAGAAGTTTTACAAGAGGACTGGAAGAAGGTTTCCTAACAATGCAACCAGTGGCAAGTTTGGGCTAGACAAAAGCAAAGTAAAGTGTTACAACTGTAACCAGATGGGACACTTTGCCAAGAATGAAAGGCACCTAAGTCAAATAGTGGCCAAGCATCATCCAGGCCAAACTACACTAAAGGAGGGCACCAGAATGAGAAGCCAAGACAGCAAGCTGCAGTTGCTGTTAAAGAAGGAGGCTTTGACTGGAGCTTCCAAGCTGAAGATGCCTCTCCAAATCAAGCACTCATGGCTAACCATGATGAAGCCAAGGTATTAGAACATCTTTGCTCTCCTGAATGTATTGCTAAAGTAAACAGATACAGGTCCTACAACTTAGAAATAAGATCTGATATTGAGTCTTTAAACATTTTAAAAGCTGATTTTAAGAGAGCTGAAAATGATTATAAGCTTAAAATAGAAGATCTAGAGAAACAATTTCAACTCTTAAACATGAGCAAACAAACTACAAGACTCAAATAAAAGATCTTGTTACTAAGTTGACAGAATGCCATGCTGAGTTTGTGATCAGTAAAGTCAGGGCAGAAAAATGTGTTCTTGAAGAAGAGACTTTCAAGAACATAATATCCTTATCTCTGCATGCAAAAGTTTGTTATCAGAATAAGCAGGGACTGGGATCTTGTGAGATAGCTCCTCTACACACCCTACTATCAGTAAGATCTCTAAGGTATAAAACTGGTCAAGTTGAGCTGCCCTCTATAGACCCCAGTAATAAAGAGGATGAAGAGGAGATGGTGAGGAATGACTTTGAAATGAGTGAAGAGAGTCAATCCAAAAATCCTGAGGAGAGTAAGAAAGCTGGTTTGACAAAGACAAAGAGGAAGAACTTGATTAGAAGAGCAAAGAGAAGATCAAAGAAGGCTCAAGAGATCAAGGCCACTTTTGACTCCAAGCAAAAACAAGTGTTCATCTCTGTAGGGTTTGAAGTGGTAAAGGCTGAGGAATCAACTAGAAACTCTAGCACCAGGAGTTTTAGTACTATTCCAACTCATTCCAGTAAAGAGAAGGCTGAATTGCTGTGTACCACTGCTACACAGTCTGAACCGTCCTCCTCCAAGAGCAATTCCTCCCTAAGAAAATTGCTGCATCATCTGTGAAGAAGAAGCTGGAGAAAGAAAGTGTTCAAGTTTAGTCTTGCTCTCAAAAGAAGACTCTCAGAAGGAAGCAAATGGACTGCATCATGTGTGGTAGTACTTCTCATCTGGCTAAGGATTGCATCTACAATCCTAAAAGTACTATTCACATGGTCAAAAAGAAGGCTTCTGGGAAGAAGAAGGAAAAGAAAGCTTCGAAAGGAAAATCTGTTTCCTTTGGAAGCTCCAAAATGAATAAGAAGGCAAGTGAAAAATTACCTTCGGAAGAAAATTTGGTCTCGGAAGAAAGGAATGCTTTCGAAGTACTAAAGCTTGCTGCAGTGAAAGCAAGATCTTTCAAAGGTCCAGTCTCCAAATCTTCCGAAGCTACAAAAGCTTCCGAAGCTTTGAAGTTCAAGCCAAAATTTCCAAAGGTGGTATGGAAGATGAAGGAAGACCGTGCGACTGAAGATTCTTCATCAGCAACAACAAATGATCCTCAGTGCCTGAACATACGATCACTTAATGTTTCATTGCCTTCAACTCATTTTTACAAGCCCAAGACCAATGAGGCTTGGGTTTCCAAATGTAACTAAATCATCTCTTTTTGTGCAGGAACAGCCAAAGGCAAATAGAAATGTGTGGATCATTGATAGTGGCTGCTCCAGGCACATGACAGGCAATGAGTCCTTACTTCAAAACTTTAAAAGATTTGATGGAGGACCAGTTGCTTTTGGAGGAGATGCAGGAGGTTACATTACTGGCAGGGGCAAGGTTACAAATGGTAAGCTCATCATTGAAAAGGTAAACTTTGTCAAGGAGCTTGGATACAATCTTCTGAGTGTGTCCTAATTTTGTGACCAAAAACATCACACGCTCTTTACTGAGCATGAGTGCATTGTTCTCAAGCCTGGGTTTGACATTCCTCAAGAGCATATTCTGCTCAGAGCCCCCAGGAGAGAGAACATGTACAAGATGGATCTGCAGAAAACATCTCCCACTGGAGAAGTTTCTTGCTTTCTGTCTAAAGAAAATAGTGATAAGTCTTTCCTTTGGCATAAAAGAATGTGCCATGTAAACTTTAAAAACATGAATAAATTGATTAAGAATGATTTGGTAACTAGAATGCCAAAGAAAGAGTTTACAAGTGATGACCACTGTGTTCATGCCTGAAAGGGAAGCAACACAAAATGTCTCACAAGCCAAAGGAAATAAACTCTATCACTACTCCCCTACACTTGTTACATATGAATCTGTTTGGCCCCACTAATGTAATGAGTCTAGGAAGGACCCCTTACTGTTTAGTGATCACAGATGATTTCATAAGATTCACTTGGGTGTTTTTCCTTAGAACTAAGGATGAAACCCCTGAAATCTTAAAGAACTTCATTCTGAAAATTGAGAATCAATCTGATCACAAGGTCAAGACCATAAGATGTGATCAAGGAACTAAATTCAAAAACCAAATCCTTGATACATTTTGTGATGAAAAAGGTATTTCAAGACAATATAGTGCTCCCAGGACTCCTCAGCAAAATGGCGTTGCTGAGAGGAGAAACAGGACACTTATTGAAGCTGCTAGAACCATGTTGTCTGACTCTAAACTACCTATCACCTTCTGGGCAGAGGCTGTCAACATAGCCTGCTATGTGCAGAACAGAGTTTTAGTGGTTAAGACACATGGTAAGACTCCTTATGAACTGTGGCACAAAAGGAGAGCATTCATTGGTTTTCTCAGAACATTTGGATGTCCTTGCATCATCTAGAATACTAAAGATCAAATAGCCAAGTTTGCTGAGAAATCAGATGATGGACACTTTGTTGGATACTCTTCTCAAGCTAAGGCTTTTAGAGTATACAATCTCAGAACTAGAATTATTGAGGAGTCAGCCAATATGACTTTCAATGAACACACACCCAGTGTGAAAGGTTCTGGTTCAGATTGGCTGTTTGATCTTGATTTAGTTACCAACTGTTTTAACAAGTCTTATGAGAATGTTTCAGGATCTATAGATAACAGATCAACAGAAGATCTTGATCCAAGATTTGAGCTGAGAAGACCAACCAAGAAGACTACTTCAGCTCCAGTGGTGACTAACCTTGTAATTAAGGCTCCTATCAGCACAAGCATGACAAATACTGCTGATTCAACTGAATTGCCTTCAAATTCCAGCTTAGAGGCTCAGAATTTAGGAAAAGGAACTTCTAATGCAGGAGGAACTGGAGGTGGTGATAGTGATCAAGCATTTCTTGATACTGATAACCACTCCATTGAAGACAACATGAATGA
Source organism: Flaveria sonorensis (assembly GCA_025506505.1). Lineage (NCBI taxonomy): Eukaryota > Viridiplantae > Streptophyta > Magnoliopsida > Asterales > Asteraceae > Flaveria > Flaveria sonorensis. The sequence continues at coordinate 63,135,931 of CM046433.1, read as the reverse complement.
TGTCACACACTCATTGGATCAAGTTTCTCTTGATAAGTGTGCTGATGTGGTGGGAGACACCTCATTGCCAGATTAGAATTTCTCTAATTTAGATCTGCCCAACCAACTTGCTGTGATCCCTTAACTTCAGATCCACAAGTCACATCCCACCACAAACATCATTAGAAAAGTTGACTCAGGGGTAAGAACAAGAGGACAAACTCATGACAGCCATGTTTGTCTACATTCTTGTTTCTTATCCCAGATAGAGCCGAAGAAAGTTGATGAGGCTTTAAAGGATGGAAGCTGGATTGAAGCTATGCAAGATGAGCTGCTTCAAATCAAAAGACAGAAGGTGTGGAACTTATGCCCTCTTCCTCAAGGGAAGACTGTCATAGGTACCAAATGGGTATTCAGGAACAAGAAGGATGATAGAGGGATTATCATCAAGAACAAGGCTAGACTGGTTGTCCAAGGATACACTCAAGAAGAAGGGATTGATTACACTGATGTCTTTGCTCTAGTTACAAGACTTGAAGCTGTAAGAATATTCATGGCTTATGCTGCATCCAAGGATTTCAAGGTCTACCAGCTTGATGTGAAATGTGCTTTTCTTTATAGGGTGATTGATGAAGAAGTTTATATCAAACAACCACCTGGCTTTGCAGACCCAGATCATCCTGATTATGTCTGCAAGCTTGATAAAGCTCTATATGGATTGCATCAAGCTCCAAGAAAGTGGTATGAGACACTATCAACATACCTCTGTCAACATGGATACAAAAGAGGTACTATTGATTGGACTCTCTTCATCAAAGAAACAGGGAATGACACACTTCTAGTTCAAATATATGTAGATGACATCATCTTTGGTTCAACTAATCCAAAGCTCTGCAAAGATTTTGAGATGCTGATGAAGAATAGATTTGAAATGAGTGCCATGGGGGAACTCAGTTTCTTTCTAGGAATTCAAGTGAAGCAGGTTGAAGATGGCATCTTCATTAGTCAGTCAAAGTATGTACAGGACATACTTACAAGATTCAAGATGACTGACTGTAAGGTTGCAAAGACACCCATAGCTAGAAACCACTCCCTTGGTCCTGATCTTGAGGGGGAGTATGTTGATGAACATCTCTACAGGGCTATGATTGGGTCACTTATATACCTTACTGCTAGCAGGCCTGATATTATGTTTGCCACATGTATATGTGCAAGATATCAAGCCAACCCCAAGATGTCACACCTAATCACTGTTAAAAGGATTCTCAGATACCTCAAAGGTGCTCCAAATCTAGGCCTTTGGTATCCAAAGAATTCAAACTTTAATCTATATGCTTATACAGATAGTGATTATGGTGGCTGCAACATGACTGCAAAGTCCACATCTAGGGGATGTCAATTCCTTGGTGGAAGGATAGTCTCTTGGCAATGCAAGAAGCAATCCTGTGTGTCCGCATCAACTACTGAAGCTGAATACATTGCTGCTGCAAGCTGCTGTGCTCAAGTGCTTTGGATTCAGAATCAGATGCTAGACTATGGGTTCAACTTCAAGGAAACACCCATCCACATAGACAACAACAGTGCCATCTCTATTACAAAGAATCCTATGCAGCACTCAAGGACCAAATATATCAACATCAGGTATCATCTAATTAGGGATAATTTTAAAAAGGGATTGATCAAACTAATCAAAGTTAACACAAATGAATAATATGTTGATCTGTTCGTAAAGGCATTTGATGAACAGAGATTTAAATATCTTGTATCAGCTATTGGGATGATTAACTTTGAATAGATTTTCTTTAATAACTTAATCAACTTTATTTCCTAAAATTGCATGTCCTAAGTTGTCTATTAGATCACCTCATAAGCCCAGTTCTCTTTGGAAGAAAACTAACTTTTAACTGATATTCCTTAGATTTGTGAAAATTTACCTTCGAAAGAACTCAAATTGCCTTCGGAAGAAATTTATGTCTTTAAACCATTTAACAGCTTATCTAAGATTTACCTTCGGAAGAAATTCTTGGAGTATCTTCCGAAGCTTAAATTTGTATATAAGCACTTAAATGCATTCAAAGAACAAATATCTTCTGAAAAAAACCAAGTCTCGGAAGACTTATTCACTGCTTCCAAAGCCAAATTTTCAAAATTCTTTTTCCAAAGCAAAAATTGCCTTCGGAAGTTTTGCTACAAAGCTTCCGAAGCCAAAATTGTCTTCGAAAGTTTTACAACTTTCAAGAAAACTAACTTTTTGGGCGCACTTTTTCTGAAGTAGGACCCACTTGCGGATTTCAAAGTTTATCTTTTTGTCATAACTTTGTCTCAAATCCACAACATTTATCTTCCAAATGGTTCTATTTTGTCTCTCTACTCTCACTGATCCTTACCCTAAAATTACCCCCAAATTTCATCTTCTTCTTCCTTTCTTCACTGTAAAGCTTCCTCAAATGGCCAACATTGATCGTCGTAACGACCCTAATTTTTCCATGCATCTACACAGGCAACACAATCAGGTTGCCCTGTTACACTTTGAGAAGGATCCAAGCTTCTCAGATATGTGTAGGTACCTTTCTTCATCTCACTACTTCACCACCCTTACAATTGATCCTCCTCTTTATGAGTATCAGTTGCTTGGGTTCTAGAGGACCTGTCAAGAGGACACCATGGACGATGAGAAGGCACTGTCTGCTTCAGTGCAGGGGAGGACTGTTTTCATCACTGCGGCCATCATAAACACCCATTTGCAGCTGGATGATGAAGCAGGTGAGCTGTCCTTTCCCAAATCTGCTGTCTACCACTCCTTTCAGCATATGGGCTACGAAGGTGACTTCTCAGTCAAAACCTTCAGGAAGGGGAAGGTCTTATCTCAATGGAAATACCTCCTTCATGTCTTCATTCACAACCTTTCTAACAAGCATGGAGGATGGGATCAAGTTCTAGAAGACCTCTCCTTTATAGTCCATGGGATGGTACAAGGGGTCACGTTCAGGTACTCTCAATTTGTATATACTAATTTACTTGCAAACTTGGACTCCTTAGAGTATTACATGTTCCCTAGGTATGTTCAACACATTCTCAACTGTGAGTTGGGACCACAGTTGAGGGGAACATGTAATATTCTTAAAATAGGACAAATGAGGCCCGGCATCTTCAAAATTTTGAAGAAGCCAACTATTGGCTTCTCTGGGGTAGAAACAGCCCTTGTCCCAAAAATATTTGAGCTCATTACTTAAGGTGAAAACCTAGCAGCACCAGCTAGTGTTGAACCAACACCCTGCACCTCTCAATCACCTCAAACACAGCCTACCATCACCATCACCTATAAAAGAAAATCCCAACGAACCCCCGCACTTGCTACTAAGCATATGCAGGCCCCCATATCAGAACCCATACAGGAGGAAGTGGAATCTCGAGCTCCCACTTCCCCTGAGGAGCAGACCACTCCCATCTTTCCACCACTCAGTGCTGAGGTTCCTCATGCTCAGCCTGATGAGCTCACAACCCCACAAACAGCCTTAAGCCATCACTCTGAGTCTCAATACTCTAGTGATCAACCTTCTGGAGAAAGCTACCATCCCTAACCTCTTGATCTAAACCGCCCCATTCCCAACCTTGACTTCTATTCTGATGAAGATTTGGGCTTCAGTGAGTACCATGAGTCTCTCCTCTCTTCCCACACTCAAGGAGAGATGAGTACTCCTGCTTCTCCTATCTCTAGCCCATATCAGCAACCCCCTACTGAGGTGGATCTTCCTGAACTTATTCAGGAAATCCATATGGCAGAGGCTATCAGTTTTGCAAGTGATAACATCACTAGGATCTTTACCATGGCAACCCAGCCTCTTAACACTTCTCTTGAAGTTGTCATTGGGTAGGGGAAATCCAGCAACCAAGAAACCCATGCTGGTGGTGAGGAAGAAGACTTAGGTCCAATTCTCTCATCCCCTAATGATTCTTCATCTGAAGATGAGGGGAGTCTGCAACAAAAGGTGCACAAACTGTCACATCGTTGCACCTATTTTGTTTCAAAGATAGCTCACATGGAATCTCAGGTGACTATCTTACAGAAGAGGGTCAATGACCAGCAACTTGAGATCACCAATCTCAAGGGCAAGTTGGCTGAGAGACCCATGAGGACAACTCATCCAGGTCCATAAGAACCTGTGGATGTCATGGATCAATCTCCTAGCTCACCAATGCAAGAGGGTGATACTACTAAAAAGGGGAAGAAAATTCTGACAATCACAGAACCTGGGAGTTCTTCCAGAGTATGGACATAGAGGAATCACCATCCTCTCTTGCAGATGATCATACTCAGCAACCTCCTCTAGACAGTGATCTACATTTGCTCATTCAACAACTGTTTGAGGAGGGAATACCAAGAGCAATGTCTGCCCCTTCTAAGAACCCAATCTGGGGTTGGGGGTATGACAGTAATAGCTAAAGCCAGCTAAAACCATAAATAGAGTAAGGGTGCCCAATCCATTTCCCCCTAGACTACAAAAGTTTGAAAAATGGTTTTATGATAACAATACTGGGGAAGCAGTCATTAGGTTGAAAGGTGGTGCTGAGATTAAGTTGTTTGATCCAATGGAAGTATTTTCTTTTTGTGATGAAGACCTGGTGACTCTATGTGAAAATCATATCAAGGCTGGAGCTGGAGATGAAACAAGAAGAGAAGCAATTTTGTTCATGAATGTGGCAAATAAAGCTCGTGGAATAAGGGCAGAGGTCAGGGAGCTCTCGGAGAAAGTATCAAAAGCTGACAAATTAAGATTGGACATGTAGGATCTTACTAGAGAGTTTGCAAGGGCAAGTGCAAGAGCTGAAGAGGAGAGTACAGCAGGAGCTGATCAAGAAACATCTGATAAAGCTGAAGAAGGTGAAAGAGAAGAGCCAGAAGATTGAGAGTGAGATCCAACCTAGGGGGAGAATTGATGATCTACATAGGTTGGACTCACTATAGTTAATAGGTTTATTTTGTTTTTGTAATAGGTTAATTGTTAGTTCTTCCTTGTAATTTGTCTTTCTATGTATTTTTGTATTGCAGCAAAACTAGTTTCGCCTAGAGTCAGCTAATTTAGATCACCCGGCGAATCTGTAGTTCGCTGCCGGGTGAATCTAATTGTTAGACAGGCAGTTTCGCTAGTCAGCGAAACTGCCAACGAATTTAGGTTACTTATATATTGTAATCTTTCTATCTTTGTGCAGCACCTTTTGCAAAACCCTAATACATAATATTTGTTGTTGCAATTGTGTGTGGCTGGAAGTTTATTTTCAATATCATTGAGCCTTTGTTATTGTTATTATTGTTTAGATTCAATTGATATCATTATGTTATTGTATCTATAAGTGTCAATTTGGTGGAATATCATTGTCAAGCATCAAGTGCACTGTTGAATTGGTTAATAGGACCAACAGTAAGTCATGGACCTGTCATGACTACCTAATCTAGGATAGTATTTTATCTTAGATACTTTACTTCTAGCAATGTAGTATTTGTCTAGTTGTAGATTCCAGCTGGTTTTCCAAGTATTACCGACTGTAGATAGTAGTATATATAGTTTCTTATTGTAACTTAAGTAACCATGCTTGTAAGAGTCTTGTAATACTAAGTTGAGAAGTAATATATACAAGTATCTTGAAAACCACTCTTGTGTTCTTGTGTTCTCATTAATTTATTATATTACTTGTGAACTTAGTAGAGATTCTGCTTCATCAAACCCAAGTGACTTTAAGTGACTTTGTGAGTTAAGAGTATGTTGTAAGACAAACACCAATCCTGCATAACCTCTATATATACGTAACTCTAAGTTGTACACTTTGTAACATGTACTTACATATATGTAACCCCTAGTTTTTATGGGTTTTATTTATAACATGGCTTTCAAGAGAACCCTATATATATATATATATATATATATATATATATATATATATATATATATATATATATATATATATATCAACATGTATATCAGGTAACATATTCTCTTTTTTTACAAGTTTTAGTCCCATCCTACAACTGGATCTCATATAAACTATCTGGTTGCTAGATACAAAACACTGTCGTTAACTTCATAATATTACATATAAAAATTTATGAATAAGATTGGCTTTTTAACATTTTCTTAACTCACAAGTTGTTCTTGCGAATATGAACTTCTAAGACCATGATCTTAAATCTAGACTAGGATTTTCTTATATTTGCCTCAAATGATGTATAGACTTCCCTTGTTTTTCTGAAGCTATTTAGGATACTCTACCAAAATAACGATTCACTCCTCCATATAGATTCAATAAAATAGAAGTACATGTTCTTTATAAAAAATGGAGAGATCTCTAGAAATTTTTTTTAGCTAAGATACATTGTAGTCCTTTGTGATAACATATAGTTCTTCATATGTTGGAATTTACACTTTTGAATCGCCATAATGACTTCTAATGAAGCATATCTACGAAAAGATCAGACTTGTATATTTCAACTTAATATACTCACAACACTATCTTATGATGTGATCAAATATATGTGTTATGTCTCATCTCACAACTTAATACACCTTGTGACAACTACCCAATCGCTAAATACAACTACACAAACTAAAACCAAAGTCAAAACACTCGATCAAACCTGAATATCTATCCGGTTTTTCTTCTATAGCTCCTAAACACAAAACTGAATCTGATAACATTTGCAATCCAAGAGAAGATTATTAAAGATAAGAAATCATCTGATAACTAAGATGCATCTGATTCATATGATTGACATGCCCCCTACAGCAGTTAAAATTGTGCCACTGTGTAGGATGTTTCCTACATGTTTAAAGAACTTTGTCACCTTACATTATGATCCCAAAACTATGGAAGTTATGATTGTTTGTCAAGAATAGTAGGACATATAGGTGTTTGAGCTAACAGAGTTGTTGAAGTTTGAAGTTGAAGACCTAGAGGTGCTATACCATAATCCCATCCAATGTGTTAGTGAACATGAAGCTAGTGCCAAGGAATTCCATATGGTTGTGACATCAAAAGTGAAGCCAATGTCCAAGATTTAGAAAGTTTGAAGCAATAGCTTAGGAGGAGCTTATTGGGGTATTGTAATAGATTAAGCTTTAATTCAAATTTTGTCTAAGTGTTTTTGTAATAGAGAGTATACTTTATGATTGGTGTTATCACAATCAAAAGTATACTCAATAAAAAGCAATGTTTTGTTAGGTGGTTGTACCTATCAAAATAACACATTGAAACTACATTTGCTACGAAATAGACTTAATAGGAAGTATACTTGCGATTAAAAGTACTCTTTTCATTTGATGTACTAGGTTCTTTGTAGTTTCGATGTACACATATTTAATATAAATAGTACAGTTTGCTTTTGCAATAGGTGTGCGCAATAGGTGTGCGTGAAACATTAATCCATACAACATTCTAATTTTAAGATAATTGCATTTTAGAGTTATTCTTATACTTGGTTCATAATTTTCATCCTATGTGTATTCAATTTGTGTCTGATTATTCATGTATCTGAGAGTTATTGAATGTTGCACCCTTTGTTTTAAAAAGCGAGAAGCGCACAAAAACGACAAGGTCCAAAACCAAAGCGCAAAGCGCAATGGCGATCGCTTCACTGCGAGGCGCACAAGTAAAAAAAATGCACGTTATTTATTTTCACTTATAAGTTATAACACTTTATATAACAAATAAACACCATCATATATAGATATTAAAAGACTACCTTAAGTAGCATAAAAAAACCGAGTAAGTAACTAATAATGAAGTGAAATTGTGGAAAGTGAAAACAAATCAAAAAAACATTGTTCAAGTGTTTTCGAAAGATCAAAGAACTAATAATAATAAAACTAGAAACCCTCTTCACTATCTTCATAATCAACATCAACACCAAGTATCCATCTTTCTGTAGGAACCTCTGAAGTTAAAAAGCTGATGCAACCAAAGGATACCAAAACAACCAAGTCTTCCAACATGCACTTCGGAACAAAGGTGAACTAGCTTCGGAAGCTTTTACAAACTCAGAAATATGCTAAGTGTAAAATCTTCTGAATCCAATGTTCAGAAGAAACTGCTGCGGAAGCTTTACACTTAACTTGGAAAATATTCTATGTGTAAACTCTTCCGAGCCAAAGTTCAAAAGAAACTGCTGCAGAAGCTTTACACTTAACTTGGAAAATATTCTAAGTGTAAACACTTCTGAAGCCAAAGACTCAACTCTTCCGTAGTTAAAGATGAAGTCTTCCGAAGCTTCAAAGACAAAGTCTTCCGAAGCTATTTACAAGACAAGACTGATTTCTTCTGAAGAGAGAGAAAAGATTCCTTTTCCATCAACTTTATCATAAAGCAACATACTTTCCGCTGCATGCTCTGGTGGTTCACCTGCTATCACTAGTTGGTGAAACTTCCATGCTTTATGATAAAGTAGATAAGGTCTTCGCCTACAAGTTTCTCTTTTTGTTCCTTTTGGCTATTTGTAATAGGAAAAGTCAGTGAGCTATGGCATGTCATAGTCACTAGTCAAAAAGGCAATCTGCCTTTTTGACTTTAGATTGATCTTGTTGTCTAGATTAGTCACTTCCAACTGTCTTTTTGCATATTGACGGTTGTAGGATGTAGTATAAATAGTCTCCGGTTCTTGCACTCAAGATATACATGTACAACACTTGTAATAGAACTAGAGAGCAATATACAACTTCCTTGAAAACTTAATCGTGTGTTCTTGTTCTTGTTCTTAAACAGTTTTACTCGTGTTTGTCTTGTATCTTCAGTAAAAGTTTACAGTTCCTTATTTGAATTGTTAAGTGATCTAAGATCTCTCCTCAGTGTGAAACTAAGTGTTAAGTACCCTTACCCGGTCCTGCAATTGGTATCAGAGCATTCCAGGCTCTTGATTATAAGATCTCACCATCTTTAATCCTCTTAGCTTCACACATCACTTAACTCTTCAAATGGAAGCTATCTCTAAGGCTAATATGGAAACTGGAACTATGACAAAGTCCCCACTGATTACTCCTAAGGATTTTTACACTTGGTGCCAAAGAATGGAAGGCTTCATCAAGTCTTAAGATTCCAGGCTGTGGGAGTCTGTTGTCAATGGACCTCATGTACCATGCACTTCTTTAGCTGCTGCTGGTGGTGGCATGATACCGAAGGAGAGGGCTGACTTTTCTGATAAAGACCGGAAAAGGATTGATATTGATCAGAAAGCCATGACAGCCCTCCAAACTGCTCTTCCAAACTCCATCTACAAAGGTTTCAATAAGTGCAAGACAGCTAAATAACTATAGGATGCACTGAAACTGATGTATGAGGGTCCAATGAAGCCACGAAGAATAAGAAGGACCTCCTGAAGTAGCAGTTTGAAAACTTCACCTTCAAGATAGGTGAAACCATGACTCAACAGTATTTCAGGTATGTTGAGATTATGGATACTCTGGCTGATGTTAGAGTAACTATTAAGAATAGGGATATTGTTAGGAAGTTCATGTCCTCTCTTCCCAGACAATGGACACACTACTGTGAGGTCATTAAGAGGATTGAAAACCTCAAGACCCTTACTCTCACTGAGTTGTATGGGATACTCAGTGGATACCAGATGGAGATGAACATGCAAAACTCATCTGGTAACTCCAATACTCACCAGAGTTCAGCCCTTCATATGGGTGATGTGTGTGCGTTGGAATGAGATTTTAAGTATTTAAATGTCAAATATTACGTATGATTATTCGTTTATATGCATGTGATTGAGTTGAATAGGTTGACTATGAGTTGGAAGTGATTTTGCAGGAAAAACAAGGAATTTGGAAGCTTACATGATAAAACAAGTCATTGGAGGGGTCAAGAAACGAAGTTTCAAAGTACAGCAGAAAGGCTTCCACCGTAGCCTACTGTAGGCACCGTAGGCTACGCCAGCTCAAGTAAAAAAATCAGCAGAATACACCCCAGCGTAGGCTACGCTGGCTGGCGTAGCCTACGCCAGGACCCTTTTCAAAAACCCTTAAACACGCGTTTTATTTAGGTTTTAGCCACCACTTGATTCCCATTCGACCTAGAACGTTTAGAGACAAATTTTTGGCGTTCTGAGATCAATTTTTCACCATTCCAACTCTCAAAAACAAGATTCAATCATCCGGAATGCAAATCAACAACGGTTTTGAAGATCATTCAAGAACGATGAGCGGCTAATCCTCTCGTGATCGACTTCGGGTATTAGGTTTTGCGTGATTGGGCTTTTGTTTTTGTTTAACTTTGTTGGGATTAAACTTTAGAACCCGTTAAGTTCTTTTATGAGTTTAACTTATGTTTTGATTATTTAAACAACGACGTTGGTAAACTTTTATTTGAATATCATTTAATCTTCCGGAAATTATATGATTGCAAGTTTTGGTTTCTAATTGAATTGGCATTGAGTATCAAGACCCATTAAGTCCTGATTATCGATATCACTTAATCATCGCACGTACAGAATCCCTATTAAGGATTTTCCTTGAAGTTAAACTAAACAATTGCTGAAAACCAAACCTAGAACCAAAGTGGATTACTTTCTCTTATAATCGTTTTCTTAATCAAGTTTGATTCTTTCCAAGTTTTTTTCTTAGTTTATTTATTAATTATTCCAAAAATCCAATTTTCACAGCCAAGAGGCAATAGTTAAGTAAGTTGTTAATTTAATTAATCATTATTTGCTAAATCAAAGTACAATACACCGACCACTAATTCCACAAGGATCGACAACCCTACTTACCCTAACTAGTTTAAGGTGAATAGGAACACATATTTTAACATCTTATTTGATTGATACTTCGACATCGATCAAATTTTGGCGCCGTTGCCGGGGAATCGGTGCGATTGGTGTTTTGTTATTTTATTTGTTTAAAAAAAAATCTTTTTTGTTACTTGTCTTATTTTATTTGTTTTTATTTTCGTGTTACGCTTGGTGTTTTCAGTGTGCAGGTGACAGGTTGCATGCATACTCGATATGGGTTGCCTCCCGATTAGCGCTAAGTTTTAGGTTGATGTGTCTATTGTCAAACCCATATCAATATGTTTTAAGTTTGATGTGTCTATTGTCACATTGGGTAAAATTTGATTTGGGTTTTATTGATATGGGTTTGTCAAAATAAACGGTTTAAGGCTCGAAAGTGGCTACTAGGGGGATTTTAGGTAAAGTGGTGAAGCACAAAAATTGGTATTAAAAGAAAAAGGAATCCTAGATTGCCTCTATCATCTATGTGTATTTATCAAATTCACCGTCTCGGTATGTATCAAATCACACAAGTTCTAAAACAAAGAATCATATGGCCTACACTCAACAATTGAAACAAATTTTTATGTGAACTAACAATCTAGAAGCTCCAAAATCTCACCAAGTAGGAATTAGGGTTGCCGGTGTGTGCATGCTTTTATTACACCATTAGCTTGTTAACCCTAACTAGGCAATTCTAAAAAAAAAAATCTAAACACCTTGCTAACATCATTATTTTTGCTATCTTAGAATTAGACCATGACTAAGGACCCTTACATCAAACATGACAAGAATCAATTGGTATGCTTGTTGTTTTCGTATTCGATTGGATTGCTTAAAAACAATAAAATTTTTCTAAATTTTCCCCATCCCCACACTTGAGATACATTGTCTCCAATGTATGGTATTTAAGTTAAGTGTGTGAATTTTTTCTTCTTTTAAATCAATTTATTTAATTAATCAACGCAAACGACTTTTTCAACCCGAACCGACCCAGACAAAAATATAACAATTACCAAAATAAACTACTTAAATAGACACATCAAACATAAAACATAAAAATGAACTTCGGGTTGCCTCCCGATTAGCGCTAAGTTTTAGGTCTTCAGCCAGACCATACCTGCGACCACTCATGGTGGTCGAGTAGGATGCTTGACTCCAGTATTCTTCAAATGATCCGGCAGTTCTTCAACTAGATCGCATTGTGGCTCAAACATTAATGCCTCAACTCTGTCTTTTATAGGATCAAGTCGATCGCCAACTTTTTTCTTCATTTTAGGTTTCACATCTTTTGTTTCAACTTCATAATTGGCTCTTTCTTTTCTTTTAAATCCACCAATTCCTTCAAGTCCACATGCTTATCCCTATCATACTTAAAATCATTCTTAAAAGTGGTGTTCATGCTTACATGTGAAGTATAAGTAGGAACACACACGTTAGTCATATCTGCACAAAAACTTTATCATTAACAAAATAATTAATCGACTTCGAAAATACATTAAAACGTAACTTACGAGTTTCGTAAGTCATGTCAATTGTTCCATCCCGACAATTGATTTGAGCATTCGCTGTTGCTAAAAATGGTCGACCCAATATGACATTCGGTTGCTCATTCGTTTTCACTGGTACAAAATCAAGCACCATAAAGTCCACAGGGTAGTAAAATTCTCCCAACTTGATTATAACATTCTTTACCATCCCCCGAGGACATTTTTGAGTCAAGTCAGCTAACACCACAGTGGTGTCAACTTTCTCTAAAGGACCAAAGTCATACTGATCATATAACATATCTGGCAAGATACTGACAGCTGCTCCATAATCCAAAAGTGCTCTTTTTATCTTCAACTTTCCTACTTTGATTGGAATGATGGGTGCACCTGGGTCACTCTCTTCCATCGTATCGGTTTTCTCTTCCTTATCTGCAACTTGTTGTGAAAAAGAAGTAAAGTCATTATCAAAAATTCAGAGTCAGGAAGGATACTAACCGAATTAATATGAACATTTCTCATATTTTGTGTGTTGGTTCCTTGATGTTGAGGATTGACCGTGGTATCACTCGGTAGCTTTCCATGGTTCCTTTTAATTTGAGCCACATCCTCTACAAGTTGACCCACTTGTTTATTTAAGGCTTCATAAGCCTTGTCCCTAATTTCATTTTCTCTCTTGTTCTCTTTCATATTCTCTTTCAACATGTTCATCAAAGCATCCAACTTTGCATTTGTAGACTCTTCATCACCAAGTTGTCCCGATTGAGAATTACTTTGATAGTTGCGTGATGAACTACCTTGTTGATCCCTATGATTGTAGTTTCCTTGATTGTTTCCTTGAGAATATGAAGTTCTTTGATAACCACTTTGATTATTATTCCCTTGATCCCTATGATTGTAGTTTCCTTGATTGTTTCTCGGTTCTGATAAGCTTGACCACCTTGATTATTACCTTGAAAATTAGGGTTCATCTAGTTTGAAGCATTTCCATACTGAAAGTGTGGATGATTCCTCAAACTAGAGTGATAAGTATTGGAGTTCATATCAAACTGTTTTCTCTCTCCATATACTTGATTCACCTCTTCATGTTGACCTAAAAGCAACGGACACCTTGCACTTGCATGCCCCAAATCACCACATTCATTGCATACATTAAATCCAATTGAAGCTACATCTTTAGTCCCCGCATGTCCTAACTTGGCCAATTGTCTTTCCAAAGATGCAATTCTTTCTTTGCTCTCATAATCAATGGTGGTTGACCTTGCCGGAGCGGGCTTTGACCGTCTACTAGCCAAAGCTTGAGCTTTGGAATTCTTGCACATTCGTTCTAGGAATTCCCAATCCATATCTTCATGATTAGATAAGAATGTTCCATTACTTGTAGAATACAAGTATTTCCTTTCTTCCGGTGTTAGTCCATCTGAAAATGCCTTAATCAATTCCCAACATTCAATTCCATGATGTGGACACATACGAATAAGTTCCTTAAACCTTGTGAATGATTCATGAAACTGCTCCCCTGCTTGTTGTTGGAAAGATCGAATGGCCTCTCTTGCATCACTTGTCTTTCCCATAGAATAATATTCTTCAAGGAAAACCCTTTGCATCTCTTGCCAAGTATGAATACTGTTGTCAGGCAAAGTGAGGAACCATTGCTTAGCTCTATCTTTCAAAGTAAATTGAAACAATCTCAGTCTTCCGTTGCAGTGCCTCTAAATGCAGGAAGAATGGTTAGGTAGTGAGGACGTACATCAAAAGATCTTCCCCTACAGTTTGGAGGTGCGATAGGATTCGGGTTTTCAGAAATAGCCGGTCTGAAATGGCTATCCACACCTTGTACTTGAGCTCTGTGAGGTCTTCTTGGTTGATTGAAATTATTATTGACTCCACCTCATTGTTGATTGATACGTGGTGCATTCCATCCATATTGGTTGTTCCTCCAATTGTTATTTCCATTTTGTCCATTACCTCCACCGAAATTCCCATCCCAAGCATCATAATTTGCACCATTATAGGGTTCTTCATTGTTATTCCACTCATCTTCATAATCTTCATCACCCGTGTGAACACTATGCATGCTCACATGATCAAAGTCATCTCCTTGATTGAGGTTATTTTAATAAAATGTTAAAATGTGTGTTCCTATTCACCTTAAACTAGTTAGGATAAGTAGGGTTGTCGATCCTCGTGGAATTAGTGGTCGGTGTATTGTACTTTAATTTATAAAACACTGATTAATTAAATTAACAAATTACTTAACTATTGCCTCTTGGCTGTGAAAATTGGATTTTTGGAATAATTAATAAATAAACTAAGAAAACAACTTGGAAAGAATCAAACTTGATTAAGAAAATGGATTATAAGAGAAGTAATCCACTTCGGTTCTAGGTTTGGTTTTCAGCAATTGTTTAGTTTAACTTCATGGAAAATCCTTAATAGGGATTCTGTACGTGCGATGATTAAGTGATATCGATAATCAGGACTTAATGGGTCTTGATACTCAATGCCAATTCAATTAGAAACCAAAACTTACAATCATATAATTTCCGGAAGCTTAAATGATATTCAAATAAAAGTTTACCAACATCATTGTTTAAATAATCAAAACACAAGTTAAACTTATAAAAGAACTTAACGGGTTCTAAAGTTTAATCCTAACAAAGTTAAACAAAAACAAAAACCTAATCACACAAAACCTAATACCCGAAGTCGATCACGAGAGGATTAGCCGCTCATCGTTCTTGAATGATCTTCAAAACTGTTGTTGATTTGCATTCCGGATGATTGAATCTTGTTTTTGAGAGTTGGAATGGTGAAAAATTGATCTCAGAACACCCAAAATTCGTCTCTAAACGTTCTAGGTCGAATGGGAATCAAGTGGTGGCTAAAACCTAAATAAAACACGTATTTAAGGGTTTTTGAAAAGGGTCCTGGCGTAGGCTACGCTAGACAGGTGTATTCTGCTGATTTTTTTACTTGAGCTGGCGTGGCCTACGGTGGCTACAGTAGGCTACGGTGGAAGCCTTTCTGCTGCACTTTGAAACTTCGTTTCTTGACCCCTCCAATGACTTGTTTTATCATGTAAGCTTCCAAATTCCTTGTTTTTCCTACAAAATCACTTCCAACTCATAGTCAACCTATTCAACTCAATCACATGCATATAAACGAATAATCATACGTAATATTTGACATTTAAACACTTAAAATCTCATTCCAACGCACACACATCAGTGGGTGAAAGGGATAGTAGAGAACCACAGCATCATCTTATCTGCTACCCTGAAACTTCACAAAAGGGTCCTTTCATCACCTTCCCAAAGACACCCAGAGAGAGCTACATCCAAGGAAGTCCCTTCTAAGAGACAAGCACCTCTCAAACCTTTGTCTCTACTGATGAAAGTTCAGGCAACTTTCTCTTCACTCTTGAAGACCTGGATTGTATCCATCCAGATGATCTGGAATACATGGAGATAGTCCAGCAGATGGCTCTTCTCACTCACAGAGCCCAGCAATTCTACAAGAGGACTGGGAGAAGGTTTCCCAGCAATGCTGCCAGTAGCAAGTTTGGACTGGACAAGAGCAAAGTGAAGTGTTACAACTGTAACCAGATGGGTCACTTTGCCAGAGAATGCAAGGAACCTAAGTCAAATGGTGGCCAACCATCATCCAGGCCAAACTACACTAAGGGAGGGCACCAGAATAAGAAGCCAAGACAGCAAGCTGCTATTGCTATTGAAGAAGGAGGTTTTGACTGGAGCTTTCAGGCTGAAGATGCTTCACCAAACCAGGCACTCATGGCTGACCATGATGAGGCTAAGGTACTAGAACATCTTTCCTCTCCTGAATGTATTGCTAAAGTGAATAGATACAGGTCCTACAATTTGGAAATGAGATCTGATATTGAGTCCTTGAATATCCTAAAAGCTGATTTTAAAAGAGCTGAAAATGACTATAAACTTAAGATAGAAGATCTAGAGAAAATAGTTTTAACTCTTAAACATGAGGCGATAAATTACAGGACTCAAATTAAAGATCTCATTACCTAGTTGACTGAATGCCAGGCTGACCTTGTGATCAGCAAAGCCCGGGCTAAAAAAATGTGTTCTTGAAGAAGAGACCTTCAAGAACATCATATCCTCATCTCTGCATGCAAAAGTCTATTATCAGATTAAGCAGGGACTGGGATCTACTAAGATAGCTCCTCCACACACTCTATTATCTGTAAGATCTCCAAGGTGTGGAACTGGTGAAGATGAGCTTCCCCTCATAGACCCTAGTGTTGAAGAGGATAAAGAGGAGATGGTGAGGGATGACTCTGAAATGAGTGAAGAGAGTCAATCCGAAAAGGGTCACCATGCTCCTGAGGAGAGTAAGAAGGCTGGTATGACAAAGACAAAGAGGAAGAACTTGATCAGAAGAGCAAAGAGAAGATCAAAGAAGGCTCAAGAGATCAAGGCCACTTTTAACTCCAAGCAGAAATAAGTGTTTATCTCTACAAGGTTTGAAGTGGTAAAGGCTGAGGAATCAACTACAAACTCTAGTACCAGGAGTTTTAGTATAGTTCTAACTCATTCCAGCAAAGAGAAGGCTGAATTGCTATGTACCACTGCTACACAGTCTGAACCATCCTCCTCCAAGAGTAAGTCTCTCCCTAACAGAATTGCTGCATCATCTGTGAAGAAGAAGCTGGAGAAAGAAAGTGTTCAAGTTCAGTCTTGCTCTCAGAAGAAGACTCCCAGAAGGAAGCAAATAGAATGCATCATGTGTGGTTGTACATCCCATCTGGCTAAAGATTGTATCTACAATCCCAAAAGCACTATCCACATGTTTAAAGAGAAAGATTCTGGGAAGATGAAGGAAAAGTTAGCTTCAGAAGGAAAATCTATTTCCTTCAGAAGCTCCAAAATTGTCTTCGGAAGAAAATTTGGTCTCGGAAGAAAGGAATGCTTCTGAAGTACAGAAGCTTGCTGCAATGAAAGCAAGATCTTCCGAAGGTCCAGTTTCCAAATCTTTCGAAGCTGCAAAAGCTTCCGAAGCTTTAAAGGTTAAGCCAAATTTTCCAAAGATGGTGTTTAAGATGAAGGAGGACCGTGTGACTGAAGATTCTTCATCAGCAAATGATCCTCAGAGTCTGAACATAGGATCACTTACTATTTCATTGCCTTTAACTCATTTTAACAAGCCCAAGACCAATGAGGCTTGGGTTTCTAAATGTAACTAAATCATCTCTTTTGTGCAGGGACAGCCAAAGGCAAATAGAAATGTGTGGATCATTGATAGTAGTTGCTCCAGGCACATGACAGACAATGAGTCCTTACTTCAAAACTTTAAGAAGATTAATGGAGGGCCAGTTGCTTTTGGAGGAGATGCAGGAGGTTACATCATTGGCAGGGGCATGGTCTCAAAAGGTAAGCTCAGCATTGAAAAGGTAAATTTTGTCAAGGAGCTTGGATACAATCTTTTGAGTATGTCCCAATTTTGTGACCAAAAACATCACATGCTCTTCACTGAGCATGAGTGCATTGTTCTCAAGCCTGGGGTGGTTATTCCTCAGGAGTACATTCTGCTCAGAGCCCCCAGGAAGAGAAACATGTACAAGATGGATCTGTAAGAAACAACTCCCTTCGGAGAAGTGTCTTGCTTTCTATCTAAAGCAAATAGTGATGAGTCTTTCCTCTGGCATAAAAGAATGTGCCACGTAAACTTCAAAAACATGAATAAATTAATTAAAAATGATTTGGTAACTGGAATGCCAAAGAAAGAGTTTACAAGTGATGACCATTGTGTTGCATGCCTAAAAGGGAAGCAGCACAAAGTGTCTCACAAGCCAAAGGAAACCAACTCCATAACTACTCCCCTACACTTATTACATATGGATCTGTTTGGCCCCACCAGTGTAATGAGTCTAGGAAGGACCTCTTATTATTTAGTGATAACAGATGACTTCACAAGATTCACTTGGGTTTTCTTCCTTAGAACTAAGGATGAGACTCCTGAGATCTTGAAGAACTTCATTCTGAAAATTAAGAATCAATGTGATCACAAGGTCAAAATCATAAGATGTGATCAGGGAACAGAATTTAAAAACCAAATCCTTGATACATTTTGTGATGAAAAGGGTATTTCAAGACAATATAGTGCTCCCAGAACTCCTCAGCAAAATGGTGTTGCTGAGAGGAGAAACAGGAAACTTATTGAGGCTGCTAGAACCTTGTTGTCTGACTCTAAATTGCCTATCACCTTCAGGACAGAGGTTGTTAACACAACCTGCTATGTGCAGAATAGAGTTTTAGTAGTTAAGACTCATGGTAAGAATCCCTATGAACTGTGGCACAAAAGGAGACCATTCATTGGTTTTCTCAGAACATTTGGATGTCCTTGCACCATCTTGAATACCAAAGATCAAATAGCCAAGTTTGCTGAGAAATCAGATGATGGACACTTTGTTGGATACTCTTCTTAAGCTAAGGCTTATAGAGTATACAATCTCAGAACTAGAATCATTGAGGAGTTAGCCAATGTGACTTTCAATGAACAGACACCCTGTGTGAAAGGTTCTGGTCCGGATTGGCTGTTTGATATTGATTTAGTTACCAACTGTTTTAACAAGTCTTGTGAGAATGTTTAAGGATCTACAGATAACAGATCAGCAGAAGATCCTGATCCAAGATTTAAGCTGAGAAGACCAACCAAGAAGACTACTTCAGCTCCAATGGTAACTAACCCATCAAGTGAAGCTCCTATCAGCACAAGCATGACAAATACTGCTATTTCATCTAAGGTGCCTTCAAATTCTAGCTCAGAGGCTCCAAATCCAGGTGAAGGAACTTCAAATGCAGGAGGAACTGGAGGTGGTGACAGTGATCAAGAATTTCTTGATGCTGATAACCACTCCATTGAAGACAACTTGAATGATGTCACATACTCATTGGATCAAATTTCTTTTGATAAGTGTGCTGATATGGTGGGAGACACCTCATTGCTAGATCAAAATTTCTTAAATTTAGATCTGTCTAGCCAACTTGTTGTGATCCCTCAACTTCGGATCCAAGTCACATCCCACCACAAACATCATTGAAAATGTTGACTCAGGGGTAAGAACAAGAGGACAAACTCATGACAGCCATGTTTGTCTACATTCTTGTTTCTTATCCCAGATAGAGCCGAAGAAGGTTGATGAGGCTTTGAAGAATGGAAGCTGGATTGAAGCTATGCAAGATAAGCTGCTTCAAATCAGAAGACAGAAGGTGTGGAACTTATGCCCTCTTCCTCAAGGGAAAAGTGTCATAGGAACCAAATGGGTATTCAGGAACAAGAAAGATGATAGAGGGATTATCATCAAGAACAAGGCTAGACTGGTTGTCCAAGGATACACTCAAGATGAAAGGATTGATTACACTAATGTCTTTGCTCCAGTTGCAAGACTTGAAGCTGTAAGAATATTTCTGGCTTATGCTGCATCCAAGGATTTCAAGGTCTACCAGCTTGATGTGAAGTGTGCCTTTCTCTTTGGGATGATTGATGAAAAAGTTTATATTAAACACCCACCTGGCTTTGCAGACCCAGATCATCCTAATTATATCTGCAAGCTTGATAAAGCCCTTTATGGACTGCATCAAGCTCCAAGAAAGTGGTATGAGACACTATTAACATACCTCTGTCAACATGAATACAAAAAAGGTACTATTGATGGGACTCTCTTCATCAAAGAGAGAGGGAATGACATATTGCTAGTTCAGATATATGTAGATGACATCATCTTTGGTTCAACTAATCTAAAGCTTGCTGATGAAGAATAGATTTGAAATGAGTGCCATGGGGGAATTCAATTTCTTTCTAGGAATTCAAGTGAAGCAGGTTGAAGATGGCATCTTCATCAGTCAGTCAAAGTATGTACATGACATACTTACAAGATTCAAGATGACTGACTGTAAGGTTGCAAAGACACCTATAGCCAGAAACTACTCCCTTGGTCCTGATCTTGAGGGGGAGTGTGTTGATGAACATCTCTACAGGGCTATGATTGGGTCACTTATGTATCTTACTGCTAGCAGGCCTGATATCATGTTTGCCACATGCATATGTGCAAGATATCAAGCCAACCCCAAGATGTCACACCTAATCACTATCAAAAGGATTTTTAGATATGTCAAAGGTGCTCCAAATCTAGGCCTTTGGTATCCAAAGAATTCAGACTTTAATCTGTATGCTTATACAGATAGTGATTATGGTGGCTGCAACATGACTGCAAAGTCCACATCTGGGGGGTGTCAGTTCTTGGGTGGAAGGATAGTCTCTTGGCAATGCAAGAAGCAATCCTGTGTGTCTGCATTAACTGTTGAAGCTGAATACATTGCTGCTGCCAGCTGCTGTGCTCAAGTGCTTTGGATTTAGAATCAGATGCTAGACTATGGGTTCAATTTCAAAGAGACTCCCATCTACATAGACAACAACAATGCCATCTCTATTATAGAGAATCCTGTGCAGCACTCAAGGACAACACATCAATATCAGGTATCATCTGAATAGAGATAATTTTGAAAAGGGTTTGATAAAACTAATCAAAGTTAACACAAATGAACAATATGTTGATCTGTTCATAAAAGCTTTTGATGAACAGAGATTTAAATATCTTGTATCAGCTATTGGGATGATTAACTTTGAATAGATTTTTCTTAATAACTTAATCAACATTATTTCTTAAAACTGTATGTCCTAGGTTGTCTATTAGATCACTTCATAAGCCCAGTTCTCTTTGGAAGAAAACAAACTTTTAAAATGATATCTCTTAGAATGATGAAAATTTACCTTCGGAAGAAGCAAAAGTTGCCTTCGGAGGAAGTTTAAGTCTTTAAATCATTTAAACAACTTATCTGAGATTTACCTTCGGAAGAAATTCTTGAAGTATCTTCCGAAGCTTAAATTTTGGTATAAGTACTTAAATGCATTTTAAGAACAAATCTCTTCCGAAAGCAATTTAGTCTCGGAAGACTCGTTTATTTCTTCCGAAGCCAAAATTCTCAAAACTCTTTGAAATATCTTCCGAAGCAAAATTGCCTTCGGAAGCTTTGATTGCAAAGCTTCCGAAATTTAAATTGCCTTCGGAAGTTTTACGACTTCCAAGAAAACTACCTTTTTGGGCGCCTTTTTCAGTAGTAGGACCCACTTGTGGATTTCAAAGTTTATCTTTTGTCTTAACTTTGTCTCAGATCCAGAGTATATCTTTCCAAACGGTTCTATTTGATCTCTCTACTCTCATTGTTCCTTAACCTAAAATTACCCCCAAATTTCATCTTCTTCTTCCTTTCTTCACTGCAAAGCTTCCTCAAAAGGCCAATCTTGATCGTCGTAACGACCCTGATTTCACCATGCACCTACACAGGCAACATAATTAAGTTGCACTGTTAAACTCTGAGAAGGATCCAAGCTTCTTAGATGTGTGTAGGTATCTTTCTTTATCTCATTACCTCACCTCCCTTACAATCGATCCTCCTCTCTATGAGGATCAGTTGCTTGAGTTATGGCGGACCTGTCAAGAGGTCACCATGGACGGGGAGAAGGCACTGTCTGCCACAGTGCAGAGGAGGATGGTTTTCATCACTCCAGCCATTATAAACACCCATTTGCAGCTGGATGATGAAGCAGGTGAGCTGTCCTTTCCAAAAGCTGCTGTCAACCAATCCTTTGCACAGATGGGCTATGAAGGTGACTTTTCGGTCAAGACCTTCAGGAAGGGGAAGGTCTCATTCCAATGGAAATACCTCCTCTATGTAGTCATACATAGCTTATCCAATAAGCATAGGGGATGGGACCAGATTCCAGAAGACCTTTCCTTCATTGTCCATAGGATGGTACAAGGGGTCAAATTCAGGTACTCTCAATTTGTATTTACAAACTTACTTGCAAATTTGAACTCCTTAGAGTATTACATGTTCCCCCGGTATGTTCAACACTTTCTTAATTGTGAATTGGGACCACATTTGAGGGGAACAGGTAATATTCTTAAACTTGCACACATGAGGCCCGACATTTTCAAGATTTTGAAAAAGCTAACTGTCGGCTTCTCAGGGGTAGAAACAGCCCTTGTCCCAAAAATGTTTGAGCTCATTGCTCAGGGTGACATCCTAGCAGCACCAGTTAGTGATGAACCAACACCCTCTACCTCTCACTCACCTCAAACACAGCCTACCATCACTATCACCTACCAAAGAAAATCCAAGCGAACCCCTGCACTTGTTATTGAGCATGTGCAGGCCCCCATATCAGAACCCATACAGGAGGAAGTGGAATCCAGAGCTCCCACTTTCCCTGAGGAGCAGACCACTCCCATCTTTCAAACAATCAGTGCTGAGGTTCCTCATGCTCAGCCTGATGAGCTCACAGCCCCACAAAAAGCCTTAAGCCATCACTCTGAGTCTCAACACTCTAGTGATCAACCTTCAGGGGAAAGCTACTATCCCCAGCCTCTTGATCTTAACCACCCTATTCCCAGCCTTGACTTCTTCTCTGATGAAGATTTGGGCTTCAGTGAGTACCATGAATCTCTCCTTTCTTCCTACACTTAAGAAGAGATGAGTACTCCTGCTTCACCCACTTCTAGCCCACATCAGCTACCCCTAACTGAGGTGGATCCCTCTGACACTGTTCAGGAGATCCATATGGCAGAGGCTATCACTTTTACAAGTGATAACATCACTAGGACCTCTACCATGGCAACTCAGCCTCTTGACACTTCTTTGGAAGCTGTCATTGGGCAAGGGAAATCTAGCAGCCAAAAAACCCATGCTGGTGGTGAGGAAGAAGACTTAGGTCCAATTCTCTCATCCCCCCATGATTCTTCATCTGAAGATGAGGGGAGTCTGCAACAACAGGTGCACAAACTGTCAAATCTGTGCACCCACTTTGTGTCAAAGATAGCTCACCTGGAATCTCAGGTGACTATCTTGCAGAAGAGGGTTAATAACCAGCAACTTGAGATCACCGATCTTAAGGGCAAGCTAGCTGAGAGACCCATGAGACCAACTCATCCAGGTCCACAAGAACCTGTGGATGTCATGGATCAATCTCCCAGCTCACCTATGCAAGAGGGTGATGATACCAAAAAGGGGGAGAAAATTCTGATAGTCATAAAACCTGGGAGTTCTTCTCAGAGTATGGACATAGAGGACTCACCATCCTCTCTTGCAGTTGTCCATACTCAGCAACCTTCTCAAGACAGTGATCTGGAACTGCTCATTCAATAGACTTGCGAGGGAACATTCAACCAATACGGTTGAACACTCAGTGAATGCGGATGATTAAAATGCAAATGCGGATGATCAAACAACTTAAACTAATCCACCAGTTCCAAATTCTCGTCTAACATGTCCTTAGCATAGATCTAACATGCCAAATACTTAGAACATAGCTTACAACTATGCAACATCAAATAAGGTATTTAAAAACACACATCGCATACACATCAGATGCAAAACGCAAAAACCCATGCTTCGGTTGTAAAAATTCAGTTAATATGCATTTCAGCCCCAAACGAGTTTAAAACAAGTAAAATAGGGGAATCTAGAACTCACATCTAGCAGCTTTCGAGTAAGATTTCTTCAAACCAAGAGCAAATGGGAGTTCTAGCACCTAAACACACCGAAACAAACAGCCAACACAAGAAACACATAAGAATCGGTCCAGCAGTTCGAACACTGCTAAAAACCGAGCAGAAAACACAAGAAAACCTCACCTTCTAGGAGAATTCTAGCTTTCTCACACTAAAATCCGGTTGGAACTGCTTCTTCTTTCTTCTTGCAGCCGAAAGCAGATGTGGGGAAATGGGGGGTGTGGGCGGCCATGCTTCTTTTAAATCCTATAATGGACAAGTTTGCCACTTGCACAACTTTAACCCCTTGACTTGGGATATTTCACCTTTTTTTTTTAAATTTCCGGGTGTTACAAACAATTTCTTTTAGATTGGTTCGATGTATTTGTTCTAGTATAATAAATCGGTTCGGATGCCCCAGAAGCTCTATCTACAACACGCTATGTTAAACCATCATCATCATCAAACACAATCTCTGTATGATCTTCATCTTCACCATCATCATCCATAACACCCATGACCCACTCATTACTTTCATCTATTTCTTTTGAAAATATAGGACAAATGGTGTCATTTCTTTGATGTCGACACTTCAATGCACGATTAAACTTAACATACAACAAGTTATTTAATCTTTTCTGGGCTAATCGGTTCTTCTATTTGTATGAAGCTGTTAAATTTTATTAATTTTAGTTAAAAATAAACTAAAATTAAGATTATTAATACTTAGTAGGATCTTTTAGTTGACAACCCGTTCGTCATTTGTCTTCAAAATATTAAATGGAATTAATTTAAGATAATCACTTAAACAAAAATTAAGCTTAAGCCCACTAGGAATCCATATTTTCTTCGGCTTGAGGTTCTATAGTGAAATTTATTGTTTCTTTATTTTTATCACATGAGTTTACTTTTTTATATAATAAATCTTTATTTCCTTTTTTAAAACTTAAGTTTAAATTCGTTTATTTTTACCACATATTCTCATCTTCTCCTCTTATGATGGTCACTACCGATCAGAAGAAGGAATCATGAACTTTCATTAACAAATCAAGTCTATGTTGTGCGGGTTCGAGACCCTGCCTAGCCTTCTTTTTAAATTTTTTTTTTTTTTTTTTGGGTTTTCTGCTGTTTGTTGACATTGTTTCTTTTGTTTCGTTTCCTTGCTGTCTTGGGCTTTCACATTGGAGCGATAACCGTCATGATATGTTTTGTATTCGTGTTTCGATATTCATGTCCATGACATAATCCTCTACACAACATGCGTATAGCATATTTTTAATTTTTAATTTGAATAATTTTAAGATCAAAATCATAATAGGAAGAGAAGGGAAAAAAAGCCCAATCATTAAAAACAAGGCCAACCCAAAATAATAAAAAAAACAACAAACCAAAAGCCCAAAACAAAAGTTGTATGGCCCATTTAGGCCCACAGCTACATCTCTTTAGTCTCTTGCAATACACCGGCTCATGGATAAACCCCAACGGGAAAAATCTCTTCCACAATCTTACCCGACAACGCCAATTCATTTTTTAGATATTTTTCCTCAGATTTTTCTTCAATTTCTCTCAGAACAACTTAATTTGTAGGTATTTGTGATTTAATGTTGTGTTTTGTGCGTATTTGATGCTCAATTTCACATTGTATTGTTGCTGGATGTTGTTGTTGACGATTTTGTTTCAACGTTTGGACACCGTCATCATGTTTTTCCCCATTGTTGATTCTTCTTTTGTTATGAAGGATAAATGTTTTGGGGTTTATATTAGCTGTTATTAGTTTGGGTTGTAATTCTTGAAGCTTGAAGGTGCTGAAACATGAGTTATTGGAAGTGCTTAAGTATTATTGTGATTGAGAGTATGTATGTGGCAGTTTTTCATGCAGACTAGGTGTTTGATGAAATGTCTTTGAGAAATCTTCCACTTTGCAACTGGAATAAAAACAAAAAGACTTGTAAAGTTTGTTTAAATTTAAGGAATTTGGCATGTATAGTACATATACAACTAAGGAATTGGCTCGTTTATGAATACGTTTGACTCTTGACTTGTTGCACTTTCAATTGTTGAACTAACATTAAGTCTATAATAGTTCATTTTGATGTGTTTTTGTCCACATGAATGTGTGTTAACTTTTATGGGAATGGTTTCTTTTATAGCAAGAATTTCTCTCACAAGTATTTCAATTCCAATGGTTATGTTTCCCTACCTTCAAATGTAGCACAAGCAGTGTTTGTATCCTAACTAGCAAGTCTCCAAAGTTAAAAATTTTATGTAGTAGATATTATTTCCTCAATGATGTGCATATCAAATTCATGTTTCTAGTAATAATAATGCAATTTAGTTAAGAATTTTACAGTGGGGTGTTTAATAGATATTGTTTCTGATTAATATGTGGCTCAAACACACAAGTACTTTAACTAGAGTGTTGTACTTTTGTTATGTATGTAATTTAAAGTTGTGAATATATGTATTTTATGAAATAAAAAGTCACTCTTAAACATACTTTTCTGGAGTTAATCCCTCTACGAAAGTATGAAAAATCGATTAGAATTGTAAAGTTAAGTTTCTTATGTGCTGAATTATTTTTCATTACTACTTTGGTTCAGAATCTTGGATCTGCCACTGAGTCAACTCAGTGAATCTCATAAAATGGCAATGGCCACTTTCACTGCTATATCACATTGTCATCACAGGCAATGGTGGCAGCCCAACACTTCAAAGCTTCCTGTTTCTTGCTTTATGCCACCTCCAACCTACACAGGTAAATAAATTTTCATAATTGTTCTTTCTATGTTTTTCTAATTGGAATAATAATAACCTTCACTATATTTCTTTGAATCCCATTTTACAATATTGATCGAATGTAGGTAATCATGGATCTAGAATGGGCCCCAAGCGATCTGGAAGATTGGAAGGTGCAGGAAAGAGCTTGGAAGATTCCGTGCAGAGGAAAATGGAGATGTTTTATGAAGGGTCTAATGGCCCGCCACTTCGTGTTCTTCCTATTGGTGGTTTAGGAGAAATTGGAATGAACTGCATGCTTGTTGGGAATTATGATCGTTATATACTGATTGATGCTGGTGTCATGTTCCCAGAGTAAGTTTATCTCACTATTGTAGCAGGGCCTAGTTGACGGGTCGGGTGGGTGGAGTGATGATTCAAAGTGGGTTCGGGTAAAACAAGCTAACTTCTTAATACATGCCAACATATCAGGGGTTTAGTTGAAGGGATGCTGGTTTTTCATCATAATTTGTAACAATAACTAATGCATTAACTATGCTTTGCAAAACCATATTGCTACAATAATAATGTAAGTCTTTGAATAGACCATAGAAAGTTTTGGAGGTTGCATGTATTAAAAACAAATTTCAGGTACTCATTTTGGCTAAAGTTTTTTTTTTGACCCATTTGTTATGTTTGGTCAAAAATAAGCCACAAATCAATTCATTTATAAGTAAGGGGGCCAAAATTTGCACTTCTGGTTTATTGATTATTAGGATTTACATCAGAATTTTTTGTTTCTCTCAAAAAGGTTTCTAGGACACTTTTGAATTACCCAAGAATCTGCTACACTCTTCCAACCCTTAATTATCTTTTGGAAATGAGACATATTAACCATGTCATAAACTTCTATATTTTATATACTAATTTGCTGACAAACATGTGTTTATTGATTTTACCTTGTTCTTTTTGGAATGAACCGACACTAACAATACACATGATTTAATTTCAGCTATGATGAACTTGGTGTTCAGAAAATTATACCAGATACGACATTTATTAAGAGGTGGAGTCATAAAATTGAAGCGGTTGTTATAACTCATGGCCATGAAGATCACATTGGTGCATTGCCTTGGGTAAATATTTTTTTCCACTTAAAAACGCGTCTTGGTGACTGGATGTTTTTATATTCTGCATTAGTTTTATCTTACAGTTAGTTTTCACCATTTCACCACTGTTCACCAGGTCATACCAGCATTGGATTTACGTACTCCAATATTTGCATCATCCTTTACAATGGAGGTCTGAATCTTTCTCCACTTGTTTATTTCTGTTTTATGTATGCATTTACACATATTTGACACATACAGGTTTTTTTTTTTTGTTTTTTTATTTTTATTTTTATTAACAAACCCAACTGGCGTGTACATTTTGCCACCTCTAACAGAATTTTAGGTTTTGATAGTTGACACTCTTTTGTATTGAGCAGCTTATTAAAAAGCGTTTGAAGGAATCAGGGATATTTGTGCCATCCAGGCTTAAAACATTTAAAATGAAGAAAAAATTCAACGCTGGACCATTTGAAATAGAGCCTATTCGTGTCACACACTCTATTCCTGATTGTTCTGGATTGGTTCTTCGGTGTTCTGATGGTATTATTCTTCATACGGGGGACTGGAAGGTAAAATTTGATTTCTTATGTGTATGCCTTCTTCTTTATATTTATTTAAAATTCATATTCAACAGATAGATGAGTCACCACTGGATGGACAAGTGTTCGATCGTGAAGGCTTAGAACAACTTGCAAAAGAAGGGGTAACTTTGGTAAGCGCCAGATATATTTTCTTACTGTGAAACAGGGACTTAACAAATTCTGGAGTTTGGGAAAACTAGTAATGTTTGATAAAAATCTGAGCAACTGCCTACCAAGCTATTCTCAGCTTAGTTATTTTGTAATTTCTACATATGTACTTAAGGTACCAATTTCAAACATTTTGGTCATGAATGGGTAAACATGTGAAATAAAAAAAAGACTGAAATAACATTTTTTCGAACAAAGCCTAAGAAAACAATTTTTAAATGATCAGTTTTTATAGAAACAATTGTATTTCTTATCATTTTAACACAATGTAAAATGTTGCACTAAAAGTGTTTTTGGTCATCCTGACCAACCTGCACGGAGAGCCGGATGCATGATCCGTTTTGACCTGATACTAAAGCCGCATGCCCTACCAGCTTTCACCTTCAAAATTTAACCTTTGTTTATGTGTTATGTTACATTTTACTTCCTACGTCCTATAAACAGTTGATTGGACACATTTTAAGAAAATTATTTGATTTCTAATCAAGTGTCTTGGGCATCCTTTTTTTCCCACAATAAGTACCTCCTAGACCCAAATCCCCTATCATTAAATAGGTAATTCTATATAAGAGTAAAGTATATAATGAAATTCTAAATCGATTAAAGAAGGCAATAGAATATCTATTTTTCAGATGATGAGTGATTCAACAAATGTTCTCTCACCTGGAAGGACAACTAGTGAAACCGTTGTAGCTAATTCACTACTACGGCATATTACAGCTGCAAAAGGAAGGGTTATTACCACTCAGTTCTCATCAAATATTCATCGCCTTGGAAGTGTTAAAGCTGCAGCAGATTTAGCTGGCAGGAAGTTGGTATGTCATCTACTCATGGTTTGACTTTCTGCAAACAAGTCAAATAAAAAAAAAACCTAAAACTGGACAACTTTGGGAGACAGAAAACATAACCCAAATAAGTAGAAGTCAACTGAAGTATATTTTCATTTCATACAATATTCAAGATTTAGGTCATTATCATAATCATATTGTTTATATTATCGTTCATGTTTATTAAAAAGTTGATGTGTTTAGGTATTTGTTGGGATGTCTTTAAGGACATACCTTGATGCTGCATGGAAAGATGGAAAAGCACCAATTGATCCTTCAACTCTTGTAATTAGCTTTACCTGAACCTATCCTTGTTATATCTTTGTATCTTATTTGTAATGGTTTTCTTTCTTTTTTAGTTGACGTCATATATTTTCTACAGGTGAAAGTTGAAGACATTGATGCTTATGCACCAAAAGATCTGGTAATTGTGACCACAGGCTCACAAGTAAGTTACAGTAAATAGCAAAACCATAAAATTAAAAGATTATGCAATTCTTGACTCCCTTATTGCTGTAACGGTATTTGGTTGTGTCAGGCAGAACCTCGTGCTGCACTTAATCTTGCATCATATGGAAGCAGTCATTTTTTTAAACTGAACAAAGAAGACACAATTTTGTATTCTGCTAAGGTAATTATTCTATTATTTATACATTTTACATCGGTTTATTTTAGTTTATATTCATACATATTTGGTACATATTTAACACATTAATTATTTACTAGCCTTTAAAATTGGAGTTTGGGCAACATCATGTTTGTGGGTCAAAGCAATCGACATGAACTGTTCAACCCACTTTCCTTATCATCATATTTTTCATTCTTGTCTCATTTATAGGTGATCCCTGGTAATGAGTCTCGGGTGATGAAAATGATGAACCGTTTATCGGAGATTGGGCCGACAATAATAATGGGTAAAAATGAGCAACTACACACGTCGGGTCATGCCTATCGTGAAGAATTGGTAAGTTTCTTCTATCCATGTATAATATATCCCATCTTTTTGGAAAAATTGAAATTCAGTACGTTGAAGTGCTCCCTAATTTTTTTTCCGTGGAAAACTGGAAATAATTCGAATATTTTTTTCGTTTGTAGCAAGAAGTGCTGAGGATTGTGAAGCCACAGCATTTTCTACCCATCCATGGGGAACTCTTATTCCTTAAAGAACATGAATTACTTGGGAAATCCACTGGAATTCATCACACTACTGTAAGTAACCGTTGTAAATTTGAAACATATCTTAATGATTACTGCTTGTTTAAAACATTATTGTTAATTTTATATAAAAACAGGTCATAAAGAATGGAGAAATGCTTGGGGTGTCACATTTGAGGAACAGAAGAGTCTTGTCTAATGGTTTCATAGCCCTGGGAAAAGAGAATTTGCAGGTTCTCATCTCTCTCTCTCTCTCTCTCTCTATATATATATATATATATATATATATATATATATATATGTATGTATGTATGTATGTATGTATGTATGTATAATGTCTTAAAATTCTCACCGAATACAATTCTACCACTATAGTTAATGTATAGTGATGGTGACAAAGCATTCGGAACATCTACTGAACTCTGTGTGGATGAGAGGATGAAAATAGCAACAGATGGAATAATAGTTGTCAGGTCAGCGTCTCCATTTTCAGCACTTAAGAGGCGGCAAAATGGGCTGGCCGGGATGGTTACATAACAGGTCAAAATGGGTTCGGGTCTAAGGTGGTAATTTTGTGTATGAGCCAACCAAAATACTGTCCATATTTTATATATATTAATATTGATTTGGTGTGACAATATTTTGAAAGTAATAGAATTTCAATGATATTCTACTAAATGGTTTTATGATTTATAAATATAATTTGGCCAACTTTTAACCTGTTTGATAGGTTCCACCCATTTGATATGTTCAACGCCTTTGATCCATTTCTTTGTAGGCTAATTTAGTTGTTTGATCCATTAATATGCACACTAACTTTCTCAAGTGGCTCTATTTTCAGCATTGAGATCATGCGGCCTCAATCAACAGAGAGTTTATTTAAAGAAACCCTAAAAGGGAAAATAAGAATAACTACACGTTGCTTGTGGGTTGACAATGGGAAACTTCTAGATGCTCTTCATAGTGCTGCACATGCTTCATTATCAAGTTGTTCAATCAAAAGTCCATTACCTCATATAGAAAGAACTGTTTCTGAGGTTTTAAGAAAAATGGTACGTAAATATAGTGGTAAGAGGCCTGAAGTTATCACACATGCTATTGAAAACCCGATTGCTGTTCTTGCTGATGAAGTTAATGGAAAATTGTCTGGCATTCAAAGTGGTTTTGAGACACCTTTGGGAAAAACTGTTGATGGAAGCCCAAAAAAGAAACGGGCTTCTAAGACTCAACAAGAAAGCAAAAATCATGATCTTTTAACCGCCCTGCGTGAAACTAAAGGTTTGAGGTTACTTCTCTTTAAGACTTCCTGATAATTTCTTGCTGTTTATTAAGTGCAATAATCATTTTAGCTGTTAAATACTAGCTGTAACATATGCTATTATTGAAGGTTAGGATAAGATTGCCTAACGTCCTTATTTCATGTTTATTTTACGGTTATTTGCATATAACTTAATCAACTTTAGCTGAAAGGCTACGAGTGAGATTTTGGTGGGTATGTATGTTTGTTTATTTTTTTATTAAAAGAAACCACTAAAACTGTCACAAGTTCTGATCATACCCCTCAAGCTATGAAGACCTTTTTCTAGAAAAACCTTGAGCTTCAAAATCTTTTTGTTAAAAACCCTCAATCTTTCAAAGTTCTAGATGAGTTAATTTAAATGTCCAAGGGCATATTATGGTGTAAAAAACTTGCTTGGTTCTTTAGATGGAAAGAACCAGTCAAACACTAACACCCTTAAAAGTGATTATTACAACTTCAAACAACAAAAGTATGTTTGTGCCAGATTTTTTTACAACTGATTATTTATAATAACTCATTGTTGAAGTTAATCAGAATCATAGTTATTTCAAGTGTAGTTCTTCTGTTTCACTAAGTGAGTAAAAGGGATGAATGGAATAAATAATCATTAAATGCCATTTATTTTTGTACAGATGATGTGATTGAAGATGATGGATTATTATCTGAAGAAGAAACTGCGACTAGTTCTGTTTCTGATTCCGAGTCGTCAGATGAATTCTGGAAAGCATACACTAACCCCGAATCTGCTGATGAATTGGAAAATGACAGCAAGGATTCAAATAGAAAGAAGCCTGCAAAAAGAAACAGATGGAAACCAGAAGAAGTTAAAAACCTAATTAGGTTTCGTGGGGAATTAAATAGTAGATTTCAAGTTGTGAAGGGCCGAATGGCCCTTTGGGAAGAGATAAGCTCGAACCTTTCTAATCAAGGGTTTAGTCGAAGCCCAGGCCAATGCAAATCTTTATGGGCTTCACTAGTTCAAAAATATGAGGTATGTCATCTATATTATCTTTTATGAACTTTAAATCTGATAGATATAAAGAAATAGTTCAAATTTGGTCTATTTACTTGGGAATGAGTTGAATTGGGTTATGTTTAACATGTTGAAATGACCAACAAAAAGTCTTAAGGTCGTTGGCTTGATAACCGCCCAAAGGTTATTTTTCATGCATAAAATGTCATTTATTGCATGGCTGAAATGGGTTGGATTTGGTTCACTTCAAAGCGCCAGAACATTTTTGTTGAAATTCTATAAATATTTCGTTCATCAAATATGATTTTATTATATTATTTAATAATCATCTGATTACTATTTGATAATGTCTTTTAATTCATTTATGATTTTAAAATACTTGGCAACTTTTGATCATCCAACCCATGTGACGTGTACCCTTTTTATCTTATTATATTGCCTCTTTGACCCAATAGAGAGAAAAATATAATGTTACATTGGACCCATGGTGTTTGGCCTAGGCGGTATGCAATACATGCAAATAAATTCCCTTGCATTTTATTAATGTGTAGTTTGTCACACGATAGCCGTTGTTTTTGACAGGAAAGTAAGAACGAACCTGAAAGCAAAAGAAGTTGGCAATATTACAACGACATGGATAACATTTTATCGACCCCTGATGCAATGGCCAAGAAATGATCCAAAAATATAACATGATATTCATTAAGATTTGCTTGTGATAATGTTAAGAACACGATGAAAAAGTTATGGTGGTCTTGAGATGCATAAAATTTTGTAATTCGGTAGACAGTAAATTAGTTGATGAGCATATTATTGTCTTTTATATGTATGCCTATAGTAAAGTGTGGAAACCATCGATTCTGCTGGTGGATCGAATATTGCAATCGTATTGTTGCCGTTTAACGAATTTGTGATGCGGAATCTCACAAACCCGTTGATGATTTTAAGTGAAGATCTATTGCAAGATGAAATGTATGATTATGAATGAATGATAAACAATTCAAGAACACATAATCATAAAAAATTTCATTCATTCATATGTATGTTAGCTAGGAGATTACAAGGGAGTTTGCAAGAGGTTTCTCTCTCACACACACTCAACTTTGATTTCTCTAGTGAATTCTATAGATTGTTTGTGATTGTTCTAATGTTAGAGTATAAATGACTACACTTAGTCATTTATACTCTTTACAAAAATAAGAAAAAATTACATTTAAGCACAAATGATTACACAAACATAGTTCTAAGTCTGATAAATTCTCTATTGCTGATGCGTGATTGTCGGGTGCTGACATCATTCGGGACGACCGCTGATGTTGACTGTTGACTTTGATCACGGTTGACCAAGTTTGATCAAGTTTGACTTTGGTCAATTTTCTTCGTTTTGATCATATCTTTAGCATATCTTCACCGTGTCGGTTTTGGTAATCATCATGAGATTTGACTGGGTTTGAGAATGATATTCTCTGTTGATGTGAATCAACAAGGACCGAATATGATGATTGAGTCAATGATTGTAAGGCGGAATCAAACAATCACAGAACATTGAATGCTGAATAATACTCATAAATGCTCTTTGTATTAAAGAAGGTGAAAAACGATTACAATGAATGCTAGGGTTTTCAGCATGAACAGTAACACTACACCTTGAACATATTACAAAGCAAAATATTCTGATTGTCTAATGTCTAACAACAGTCAGT
This sequence comes from Flaveria sonorensis, assembly GCA_025506505.1. Lineage (NCBI taxonomy): Eukaryota > Viridiplantae > Streptophyta > Magnoliopsida > Asterales > Asteraceae > Flaveria > Flaveria sonorensis. The sequence goes on along the minus strand of CM046433.1, from coordinate 63,101,588 downwards.
CTCGGTCACCTCTCATACGAGGTTTTCTATTCTATTTATAGGCTGACACATGCCTGAACAAAAGACTAAACTAACACTGACCTATACATCAGAACTAGTCTAAGTACAAAAGTCTTCATCAGCATTTCTTCTGTACATCCGCATTGACTAATGCGGATGTTATAATCTTGTCAGCATTTCTTCTTGGTAATCCGCATTGACAAATGCGGATGTTGAGTTGTTCATCAGCATTGGTGTTTGGTCATTAGCATTGACAAATGCGGATGAACAAACACTGCGCATTTGTTGCTGAACATCCGCATTTGTTAATGCGGAAGAACAAACACTTAGGCGCATTTGTTCTATGGTCATCCGCATATACAAATGCGGGTAGCCGACACTTGTTTTCTATTGTTGATGCAGATTCTTCATCCGCATTAGATCTTGGACTTGGGGAGATTTCAGCAGAACAACTATCAATCCACCACTTGAATTGGCATGTATGATCCTTTCAGGGTCCAACAAGATTTGACACTTAGGTTTTGATAAGTATCATCTTCAAATAGTCCAACAATACTCCCCCTAAGATGATGATGCCAAAACCTGATGATTATCAAAACCTTGGATGTTGATTGACGTGCAGTCTTGAAGTGCAGTCTTCTCCCCTTTTTTGGTAGCATCTTCTTAGAAGCTTCATAAAAAGGCATCGATAAAAGGACTTTGTTTCGGCACATAAAAACTTTGGTTCAGCACTTGATGGATGTTTCATCAGCTTGATCTTCTAGTCTTGTTTTTAAGACTTGAATATACACCCATGTGTATACACCGTGGATTGCACAGGTAGCAATATCAGCAGCTTTATCTCACCTTCAGAAGTGAAGGAGAAGCATCAGAATTTTTTTAGACTTAACATATACTCTTCCTCAACAAAAGCTTTGGAGGGTGAGGAACTTTTATGTATGAGACACCAAGAGAATGATTCTTAGTTCTCAGCAACTGGCAGGAGATCTTTGAAGGAAGCAGGAGTGTTCACTTGACATCTTGAACTGAATAAGAAACTCAGGCATGTCGTGCAATTCATCACGGTAGAGGTATTGCATGGAAGTTTCACTCCGAAATCAATAACACCTATAAATATGCTAAAACTAAGAAAAATACTAAAAAATAACAAATCTTTTTGGTATTTTAGATTTTTCAATATTAAGATATTTACAAGCATGAATCCTTCAACTGCAATGAGATCATACTAATCCAAAATCCTCTACATCTAAGAATGTTTAGAGTTTGGAATAGACATAGACAAAGAACAAAGTTGATTGTAAGTATGTTTGTCCACTTAAACTCATACAAGGATCTATTTTCAACACTTTGTGATATTTATCATGTTTAGGTTTGATTAGATATGCTAATTGAGTACCCCACACTCAGAAGTATGGAAGAATAACTCTCCTCATGAAATGCAAGGTGGCACTTTATTGCAACTTGAACCAGGCTACTTAGAGTATAAATTCTCATGATTTGATCCACTTTGGGATTCTTTTTAGCATCAACACTTTTAGTGCAAGGACAGTTAGGTCTGTGCTCAGCACAACAGAAGTTGTCCTTATGTTTACTCCAGGTCTGTATTTACATACAACAAAGGAGAAACAAATGCTTTTATCAATGAGAAATTTATGAACCATTTTCGCATGGTATGTTTAGGTAACCACACAAGCAAACACTTGGAAAAGTCATTGCTTACCAATACCCTAAGATGGTTTTGGTCCACAATGCATATTGATTTAGTTCATCACAAATATGCTTATCTTCAATCCAAGCTGAGCCTACTGACATATCAAACAAAGTCTTGTCAGTCTTTATTGATTTGAAAAATAGATGCAGAAGATAGTAGATGAGTGTACTATCATTTCTCATGTAAATGCAGGAAGACTCAATAGAAATATTTTTGGATTTTTCTTGATTTTCTAATTTTTAGGATTTTGGTTTTTTGAGAAAATAAATAAATGGAATATGTGTTATCAATTCAATAGAGATCATAAACAGTTAGTCCATGTAGCAATGTAATCAGACTAAGCAGATGGAATGAAACATCGGTTGTTTCTTGCATTGCCATCATAGTTTCTGTGAGTGATTTATATCCTGCATTGAATTCTGGTTAATTTCTGCTCCATTTGGCTCAGTTGCATCATAATATCATGAACATGAAGAACGTTCCTGCCATGAGAAGGGATCAGCCACTGCTAACTTTTCTTGGGTTGGCAGGCCTCCATAACTGTCCCTATTATACTAGCAAATCAGTTAGATATTTCAACCCAGGCCATTACTGTCCAGAGTTGTCCATTAGCATCTTTATATGTGACTTGCTCATATGTATATGATTTTGCTTTATCTGATGATGTATCAGATTCACCTCCTGAAATTGTTTTCTTTCTCCAACATTGTTTTGTTTTTAAACCAACTGACTCAACTTTAGTTTGTTTAACAAAAGGAGTTTGTTTAGCTTTTGAAAATCTTTTTGTTGGTTTAGAAAATCTATTTTTCTTTTGAATGTTTTATGGAGGTATAGCAAAGGATCTTTGTCCTTGATCATGTTTGTTTCTTCTGGGCATGTGATCATATTCATCATAAGAATTATAATTATGATTACAATAATTTGATGGATATGATCTTCTATGATATCTATTATTCCAAGTATTATTCCTATATCTGTCATACTGATGTTGTGTGTATGACCTAGGATAATGTCTTGGTGCCTAATAATCATGAATATCATAATGTTGAAAATCATACCCATGCCGATGTGATCGAGGAGAAGAGTAGCTATGACGTCTGTTGTAGTACTCCTGCTCCGATCTCAGTGAGTACTACTCTCATGGATGATAAGATCTTTGACCTTTTTTGTGTTGTGATGTTGGAGAGTTGTTGTATGAACACTCTGAAGTGTTATGATTCTCCATGTAATAATTTAAGCAGTAAGGAGTAGGTCTGGATCATCTTCCCTTAGGCTTGAATGATGAAGTTGGATTTGATTGGAACTTCATAGCCTTTTGTCTTGATTGTTTTTGTTGTTTCTCTTGTGAGGACATATATATGTATCACTCTCAGTGTTTTTACACTCAGAAGTGTTGTGTGAATCTGAATTGCATGTCTTGTAGAGAGTTGGTTGTTGTTTTGGAGTTTCTAATGTAGCCTTTGAGGTTGATGGTTGGTTTTGATCAGGTGTAGAAGACTTGGTCTGAATTTTCTTCTTTCTTTTAGATCTGATCTTCTTCCTCTTGACCTGTTTTTTGATTTCTTGTACCTCAGGCTTCTGCTTGTTCTTTAACTCCATCTTAATCTTTGCCTTCAGTTCGGCCTTTGTGAATTCTGGTTCAAGAAATCCAACTGGTTTGAATTTCTCATAGAGAATCATAGCCTTTTGTTTGTTGTCAGGGTTTGCTGCTTTCGATTTTTGTGGCTGTGTTTGTTTTGGATTGATTTCTTCATCACTGTCATCACTTGCAGGATCTCCATCTTGACCATCACAAGAATGAAATGTTTCATTCTATGGTGATTCTGGTTTGAGGTACAGCTTTGGTGCTGTCTAAGGAGAAGTGATTTGAGTGATAGTGGATGGTTTGTCTGTTTGATGATGATCATGCATCTTTGAATCTTCTTTAACTGGACTTGTCATTGAAGTTGGCATTTCTGTATAGTTATCATTGTAAGGTGGAGGAACAACATGGTATGTAGTTCCAGCACTCTTCTTTTGATCTCTTTGTGCATTAAGTAGTTCTTCCAACTTGCTGGCAGTCATCTTTAAATTTTCAAGTTCAACTTCTGTTGATGCATGATCTGATTTTGTCTTTGTTAAAGACTTAGTGAGTCTTGTAACTTGAGCTTGAAGACTAAATCTTTCTCCAAGGAGTTTGTCTACATTCTTTAGAAGAGAATTGATTTTATCTTCAAAGGCTTTATGTTGTATCTTCAAGTCAGCATTTGTAGCCTTTTCTGTATTGATTGCTTCATTTAGACGCTCAATGTAATGTTGCAAGTTATTGATTGTTTTGGTTGTACTTGCTTTCGATATTATGGCTTCAGCTTCAGACTTTGTGTTTGTTAACTTCACAGAGAGTTCAGTTGATTGAGCATTCAACTTGTGATTTTCTTTAAGCAATTTATCAACTTCTTTCTGTAGTGAACTGATTTGATTTGTAGAAGTTTGTAGTTCCTCTGCATGTGAAGCTCTTTCCTCCTTTATCATGTACGATATATTGTTGCAATATTTCTGATATGCTTGAACTTCATCTATGCATGCTGATGAACATAGATTGATCTTTCTGTCTTTAGGAATTTCAGGCAATGGAGGAATGTTTGTGTTGTTAATGTTTGTGGCTTTTGCAAGCTCAGTAGTTAACTCTTCAATTTTGATTTGTTGTTGAACCATTATGTCTTGCAACTGGTTCATCTCTTGAGTTAAACTGATGTTTTGGTTGATTCAATGTCTTGATTTGTGTTTGATCATTTCTTTGAGATTGTTCCATCTCTGACCTGCATTTTATCAAATCATTAGACAATGTGTTGTTTGAGTTGGAAGATCACATAAATGTAAGTGCATCAGTTCTTTCTCAATATGACTGATGTACAACTGAATGTTTGTGTTATCAAACAATGAATTGTTGTTATTGTTTGATGTGCTGCTGATGTTTGGTTGTTTGCAGCTTTTGTTTGATTTGCTGCTGATGTTTGGTTGATTGCAACCATTGTTTGTTTTGCTGATGTTGTTTGGTTGTTTGCAGCTTGGTTTGCTTTGTTTGAATTCTTGAAACCTCTTTTTACCTGCAGCAAGAAAGATAACTCGGTTTCTTGAAACACGAGTGTCAGTGAATGATGTTAAATTTTCCATTTTGTTTAAAAAACAAAAATGATTTGAAAAATTGTTTTGTGTTTAAATCAAAATCAATATAAACTTTAATTGAATCCAAAGAACGTCGAAACTCAATTAATTAGATTGGCCTAATTAAAGAGTTAACCTGGTTCAATTACAATTTAGTTAAGCTGGACTAAAATTAATCTAGCTTAATTAAAAAGTAATAAAATTTGGATCGAATCAATTAAAATTGATTCAATTCAACGTGTTACCCGAAACTTTTGTTAACCCTATCAATTTTTGTCACAACCCGTTCACAATTTAACGTTTCAATTTAAAATTTAAAAAAATAGTTTGTTTTAAACAAAATATATTTTAAAAAGGCTATTTATATGTTGCGGTCAACATAAGAACATAAGTCAAAATTGGAAATTCCAAACACATGCTTCCTGCTCTCGCACTTGAACTCCCGACACTCTCAAATCGGTGAACACAAATTAACAATCTCCTACCCAAATCGACCAACAATTTCAGTCTTTTGGGGTTTTCGATGGATATAGCCAGTGGTCGATTGGTGTTCAAACCGATGGGATCAATCGAAGGTGTGGTTGCGGTCGGTGGTTATAGATGAACCGTAATCGATGGTGGAATTGCGGTGCTTGTTCGAAGACGACTTGTGTTTGGGGTTGGCTGAATCAACGATTACAAGGTATGATTGCAAGTCGACAGGGGTTGGTTTTTGATTGGTCCGCTGTGAGTCAAGTCGTCCGCTGTGTGATGTCTGCAGTGTAACTTGGTTCAAGTCCGCTGTGGATCGATTTGGGTCGTCCGCTGTGGACTTCAAGTTCTGTCTGCTGTGGCAAAATTTTGGTCGTCCGCTGTGACTTGATGTAACACGTCCGCTGTGATTGAGTGTTAAACGTCCGCTGTGGGATTCAAGATTGTTCGTCCGCTGAGGCTTCAGGTTCGTCCGCTGTATGGTGATGCTAGTCGTCCGCTGTACGATGTGTGGTCTGTAGTGGACTCAACTCGTCCGCTGTGGACAGAGTAAGTCCGCTGTGAGCAAATTTCTGTTGTACGCTGTGTGTTGAGTCTAATTGTCTGTAGTGAACAGATGTAAATCGTTCGCTCTGATTGAGGTAAGTTGTCCGCTGTGAGTTGAAGTCTGCTGTGGAATTAACACATCCGCTGTGGATGTGTTTTCAACGTCCGCTGTAATTTTAAAGTTCCTTGTCCGATGTGAAATTCAAGTCCGCTGTGGATGTTTGATGCTTGTCGAGGTTTAAATGTTGTTAATGTGTGCTGTTAATAGGTCCGCTTGTGTGGTTATGAATGATGATAATTGATGTTGGTGAGTTGTACGTGGTGTATGATGTTTGATGGTGGGTGAATGAGTGAGAACAAGCTTCTGCTCTTCTGCTTTGAACCGAATTGTAAGCTAAAAATATTATCACATCAGCTGTGAGTGTTAACACATTAGCTGTGGATGTACTTAGGCAAAATACCTAGGACAAAAATGGATTTTGTCAGCTGTGAGATTTTGTGCATCAGCTGTGGATGTAATACATCAGCTATGGACACTTGTTGCAAATGTTACGAAGATTTTCAGCTGTTGAATTAGAACATCAGCTGTAGGATTAGCTCATCAGCTGTTTATGATAGAACACTTAGTCAAAAATTAAATACAAGTGTAATTTGTATAATCTTTGTAGACTTTGATTATGAATGAAATTTCATTTTCAAATTCACAACTTGTTGTATGTATGATTGTAGAATGAATCTTGAATGATTCTATGATGAACAAATGTATCAAAATCTGAATCAAATCATAGATTTGGCTGATTTTCAGATTTCAAAACAGTTTGATTCTAAAAAGTCAAACTTCATGTTCTTGAATGAACAAACCTTTGATTCTTGGATTTCTGATGGAATTGGGTAAAATCAAAGGTTATAATAGCTATAGATAAGTGATTCTAAGCTAGAACAACAATCAATTTCACATAATAATCACCTAAACTCGGATTTAAATGATGAACCCATAAAGAACACAATGAAGAACAAAAACCCAGATCTAAGAATCAATGTTCAAAATGTATGATTTGGATGTTGAAAATGATAAACGAACCTTAGATTTGATGTTTCTAAGCTAAAACTACTATCAATTTCAGCTAAACAACATCAGATTCGTGATTTTTGATAATTTTCCTTAAAAACAGTGAACTGTTCTCAAAAACACAAAAATTTCAAAAATCTTCAAATTCAAGAGTTGTGGATGTTCAATTGATATGAAACTTTGCAGATGTGTTAGTTATCACAAACTAAAGCTATTAGAAGCTTAAATTCGATCAAACAACAACAAAATCAAAATTTCACGTTCATGAGCATTTGAAGACTTAAAGAATAAGTTTGCTTAAATCTTTAAATTAATGGCTCAAATGAACTTCAATTGATATGAAAACTTGCAGATCTTCACAAAATAGCAAATCTAAGCTAATGGTAGCTTGATTTCATCAAAAACAACAACAATTTGCAGATCAAACTTGTGGTTCAAATTTTTGAGAAAAATTTGAAGAACAAGAAACCAAGGCTCTGATACCAATTGTGGACCCAACTGATTCTGCTGGTGGATCGAATATTGCAATCGTATTGTTGCCATTTATCGAATTTGTGATGCGGAATCTCACAAACCCGTTGATGATTTCAAGTGAAGATCTATTGCAAGATGAAATGTATGATGATGAATGAATGATGAACAATTCAAGAACACATAATCATAAAAACTTTCATTCATTCATATGTATGTTAGCTAGAAGATTACAAGGGAGTTTGCAAGAGGTTTCTCTCTCACACACACTCAACCTTGATTTCTCTAGTGAATCCTATGGATTGTTTGTGATTGTTCTAATGTTAGAGTATAAATGAATACACTTAGTCATTTATACTCTTTACAAAAATAAGAAAAAATTACATTTAAGCACAAATGATTACACAAACATAGTTCTAAGTCTGATAAATCTCTATTGCTGATGCGTGACTGCCGGGTGCTGACGTCATTCGGGACGACCGCTGATGTTGACTGTTGACTTTGACCACGGTTGACCAAGTTTGATCAAGTTTGACTTTGGTCAGTTTTCTTCGTTTTGATCATATCTTTAGCATATCTTCACCGTGTCGATTTTGGTAATCATCATGAGATTTGACACTTAGGTTTTCGTAGGTATTATCTTCAAATAGTCCAATATAAAGCTTCGTGTAAGATATGAAGCCACCAAGTTTTCTTGATTAGGCCTTTTAAACCGCAAGTCTGAACTTTGTATGTCAAAACCTACTAATCGTGTCCTCAAACTGGTTTATTGTGAATGCCCACTCATTGAAAGATGTTTTAATTAACACCCTTAATAAATATGATCTTTTATTAAAATCTAACGTTATTTGCCTAAGAGTGGAGGGGCAATACTCCAAGGGGCCGTTTGGTTCGTAGAAAGTTTTGTAAAGAAATTGAAAATGGAATTTGAATTGGAATTGGAATGAAATCTTCTTAATATTAATAGTTTGTTTGGTTGGTAAGCTTATGAATAGAATTAGAATGTTTAAAATGTTATATTACTAAGTTACCCTTATAAAAACCCGCACCTTTCACTTAACCAATCTGATATATCCAACCCTAAACTAGGGATTTCATAATTTGCACATCATCGTTCATCTTTATAGACTCACTTCACCATTGTTAATCGACACATCATCTTTCATCTTCACATCACCGCTCATCTCTGTTATCATCGCTCATGTTCATCATATTTGATTTCAACATCACTCAACTCAAGTCTGATAAAGTAACGAGATGATAAAGTGCTGATTTAGGCGACTAAGCTGGAACAAATTGGAGGTGAGGTTCCATCGCCCTTTATCATTAATTTGAGGTGTTCATCTTTATTGCCCTCGTGGTTCATTCTTCACCATTTGACATATTCATTGCCATCTAGAAATCGATTTCACGATTTATTGCCTCCAGATTCACTCAATTTTACCTTAGTGGATGATTATTGATGATTTTTGTTTACTTGGATTCATTGATGTGAAGATTATGATCGAAGAATGGTAAAGGACGTAAGGGAGGTGTTTTTTGGTAATATTCATATATTCCAATGGAATATTAGAATTCTATCCCTATTATGAAATATGAAAGAATGTGAATTCCTTTGATTGCAGGAAAAGTTTTCAATTCCAGTTTTTTCAATGAACCAACCAAACATAATTTTCATTGGAATTTTTTCCAGTTCCCATTCTATTTTCACTCAATTCTGTGAAACAAACAACCGAACCCTAAGATTTAAGTATCTTTTTATAACTTGAGATACTAACCAATGAGAAAATATAATATCAAATTTAGTTAAATCAATTTTCAAATACCCTAATTGGTGGTAAACTCTCCTAAACAACTCAATTTGTTCTTTTTTTATAAAGTTTACAACTAAAGCTAAAAAAACAATATCTTTTAAATCGAGAACAGGTAGAGGAGACCGACAGTTGAAAGATCCAAACAAACTACGATTGAGGCATAAATTCAAGGGGCTAGGGTTCCATTGTCGGCTTCTCTGAACTTGGATTTCACTCATTGGATGCTGCCTTTTTGTTGAACATGGGGCAATAATTAGTCCACAAACATCAGGTTCTATGAAATTAATCTACTCATTTAAAATTTAAAATTATGAACCATGAACAGCTATTAAGATGGATCAATGGTTTTCAATTATTTTGGTGATACATATCTACGCATTTTCTGAAAAGAAAACACATACAATAGTGCTACAAATCTTAATATTAGCAGACTTGTTAGTTTGTATATATATACTAGGTTAGTACCCCGTGTATTACACAGGTTGAATAAATAAAATATTAAAATATATATATATACGTATATGTATAAAATCCCAGGAATGTTGATGATGACGAAACGACTTACATATACGCAACTTGTATGAGGTACATATACGTAACTCTTAGTTGTACACTTGGTAACATGTACCTACATATACATAAATTCTACATATACGTAACTCTACGTTATACACTTTGTAACATGTGGTTACATATATGTTACCCTTGGTTTTTATGGTTTTCATTTATAACATATTGTTTAAGGGATCCCTCCCCTATATATATATGTGTGTGTATATATATATATATGTATATATGTATGTATACGTGTATATATATGTATATATATGTATATATATATGTATTAATGTATATATGTGTATATATATATAGGAAAGGGATATTTTGAAAAACATGTTATAAATGAAAACCATGAAAACTAAGGGTTACATATATGTAACTACGTGTTACAAAGTGTACAACTAAGAGTTACTGTGGAAATCGATAATTGTAGGATCGAATATTGCAATCGTATTTATCAGACCTGTGATGCGGAATCTCACAGACCTGTTGATGATTTCAAGTGAAGATCTGTTGCAAGATTTAATGTATGATGATAAATGAATGATGAACAATCAAGAACACATATTCATAAAAATTTTATTCATTCATATGGATGATGATGCTTGGAGATTACAGAGGTAGTTTGTAAGAAAATTCTCTCACACACACACTCAACCTAATTGTTTCTTTCACTAGGCAAATTCTCTCTTTTTTGTTATTGTTAGTGCTTATATTATAAATGACTACACTTAGTCAATTTATACTCTTTACATAAATAAAGAAAATTACATTTAAGCCCTAATGATTACACAAATATTCTTCTATGTCTGATAAAGTCTCTGTTGCTGATGCGTGACGGCCGGGTGCTGACATCATTCGGGACGACCGTTGATGTTGACTATTGACCACAGTTGACCAAGTTTGACCAAGTTTGACTTTGGTCAATTTTCTTCGGTTTGATCATATTTTCAGCATAACTTCACCGTGTCGGTTTTGGTAATCATCATGAGATTTGGCACTTAGGTTTTGGAAAGTATCATCTTCAAATAGTCCAACAATACTCCCCCTAAGATAATGCAGTTAAAACCTCATGATTATCAAACCTTGGATGTTGATTGATGTGCAGTCTTGAAGTGCAGTCTGCTCCTCCTTTTTGGTAGCATCTTCTTAGAAGCTTTAGAAAAAGGCATTGAGAAAAAGACTTTATTTTGGCACTTCATGGATGTTTTATCAGCTTGATCTTCAAGTCTTATTTTGAAGGCTTGAAAATACACCTATTTGCATACACTATGGATTGCACAGGTAGCAATATCAGCAGCTTTATCTCAACTTCAAAAGTGAAGGAGAAGCATAAGACATTCTTCAAACTAGACATATACTCTCTCTCAACAAAAACTTTGGAGGGTGAGTAACTTTTATGTTTGAGACACCAAGATGAGGATTCTTAGTTCTCAGCAACTGACAGGAGATCTTTGAAGGAAGCAGGAGTGTTAACTAACATCTTGAACTGAATGAGAAATTTAGGCTTGTTTTGCAATTCATCACCTATAAAAGTCTAAATCCTCTCGGTAGAGGTATTGCATGGAAATTTCACTCGTAAATCAATAACATTTGTAAATCTGCCAAAACTAAGAAAAATACTAAAAATGATAAACCTTTTTGGAATTTTATATTTTTTCAAAAATATAATATTTACAAGTATGAATCCTTCACCTGCAATGAGATCATACTAATTCAGAATCCTCTACATCTAAAAGAGTTTAAAGTTTGAATACACATAGAGAAAGAACAAAGTTGATTGTAATATGTTTGTCCACTTAAACTCTTGCAAGGATCTATTTTCAACACTTTATGATATTTATCGTGTTTAGGTTTGATTAGATTTGCTAATTGAGTACCCCACACTTAGAAGTATTAAAGAATAACCCTTCTCATGAAATGACAGGTGACACTATTTCATAACTTAAACCAGGCTACTTAGAGTATAAATTTTCATGATATGATCCACTTTAGGATCCTTTTTGGATTTGATCCACATTAGGATTCTTTTACACTTCACTTTGGAAGTAGATCCTCATTAGGATTCTTTTCTTTTCCTTTTTTGACATGCATCAGAAGTTTTCGTGCAAGGTCAACTAGGTCTATGCTCAGCACAACATAAGTTGTCATATGTTTACTCCAGGTCTGTATTTACATACAACAAAGGAGAAATAAATGCTTTTATCAATGAGAAATTTATAAACCATTTTCGCATGGTGTGTTTATGTAACGCCCCAGAAAAGTCAAAGCAAACCGTTTGATACTAATGGGCTATGTGCTACATGGGCGTAAGAGCCAATAATCACTCCTATAAATAACTCATACCAGCCATATTCATCCTCATTTGTAACTCAAACAACCCACTTTCTAGAAAAAGAATTTAGAGAGAGAAAGTGAAGATTTGAGGCTTTGTAGAACAAAGGATTGAAGATCTGTGTTTTTAGGCATCAAACAACAAGAAAAGAGCAAGAATCCAGGTAAGAATCATCACCCAAGTGCCTCTTTAGATCATACCCGAATTCTAGGGTTTTGGGGTTTTGAAAAGTGGCAAAAATCATACAAAAGTCACGTTTTATGTATAAAATCATGTAAAAAGCTTAGATATAAATTCATAGATGAAAAACTAAGGATTTGGATGTAAAAAGTTGAAGTTTTGGGTTAAAAATGGGCTGGATCGTCATTTTTATGCGTCTAGAGAAACTGTGAGTTTGTCCAGAGAAACCGTCAGTTCTTCCAGAGAAACTGTCAGTTCTTCCAGTGAAACTGTGGATTCTTCTAGCGAAACTATAGTTTCGCTGCTAACTTCACAGCCATAGAATTCCAATGAAAGTTGGGCGAAACTGTCAGAGAAACTGTCAGCGTAACTGTTAGTGAAACTGTCAGTGAAACTGTCAGAGAAACTAGCAGAGAAACTGTCAGCGAAACTATCAGCAAAACTGTCAGAGAAACTAGCAGAGAAATTGCCAGCAAAACTGTCAGCGAAACAACTACCAAAACTATGTAGAAATGACCTGTTTGCATGTCAACTTATATGCAGACTGTGTACCGTGGGCATACTTAGAGTGAAGCTTCTTCTTGTGACTAGGTGAGTTCTAGAACCCCTCTTTTTACTGATTTTCAAAGTCTTGGGGCTGTCATGCGCCCCACTAGTGGTCATGTGCCCCACTAGTGGTCATGTGCCCAATTAGTGGTCATGCGCCCAAGAGTGCCCATGCGCCTAAGTGTAGGCCATGCACCCAAACAGTACCCCATGCACCCAAGAGTTATCATGTGCCTAAGTGTTGGCCATGCGCCCTAGCAGTGCTCATACACCCAAAAATTTGCTCCTACGCCTAAGTGTTCATGCGCCCGCATAGTGTTCATGCGCCCAAGCAGTATTAATGCGCCTACATAGTGGTCAAGCGCCCAAATAGCGCTCATGCGCCTAGACTTTTTCCTTAGAATTTTGAAGCTCAAGCGCCTGAGATGTTCAACTGCTCTTTATTATGAACCTAGGTATTTTTGAGGATTTTAAGAGGTTGATGGTTGAGATAGGTTCTGATGTGATGTGATGGTTATGCCTGTTGATGTTTATGATATTTGTGATGTGCTATCTTTCTACGTTAAACGGTTTTCAAAATGTATGTATTATGTTATATAATACGTTATGTATTATGTTATGACTTTATGTGGTATGATGTATGTATGTGCGTAAAGTATTATGTAATGAAAGTGGAAGATAATGAACGATGAGAATGGAAGTAACGTATGATGAGATCCTTATCGCGTACCCCGGTACTATGTCAGTCTTCGGACATGAGTCGGGGGTTTGTTTACAGGCCCCAGCACAGTATCAGTCTTCGGACATGAGTCGGGGGTATTGCATGAGACAGGATGGCATGTGAAGGAGATGAGATCTTGTTGCTCGCCCTGGTACTATGTCAGTCTTCGAACATGAGTCGGGGGTTTGTTTACAGGCCCAGGCACAGTATCAGTCTTTGGACATGAGTCAGGGGTGTTGCATACAAGATGGGATCCTTGCCGGGTACCCCGGTACCATGTCAGTCTTCGGACATGAGTCGGGGGTTTGTTTATAGGCCCCGGCACAGTATCAGTCTTCGGACATGAGTCGGGGGTATTGCATGAGGTAGGATTCGTATGATAGTAAATATGTATTATTTGATGATGAATGATGATGAAGATAATAATAATTATTATCAACGTGTACGTATGATGTGTGATCACGAACAAACATAAAGGTTATGTTTTAAAGAAAGTAAAGTACTTTATTTATAAAACTAGAACTCACTTAGCATCGCTGACTTTTTGTATGCATAATAGTTGGCAGGTATTTTGTTGATGTTGAGGAGGTGCAGGCATGGATGCATAAGCTACTAGGAGCGTTTTGAGGCTGGCATCCACATTTTGATATGATGTATTTTGTAATTTATATTAATGATGTAATGTAATGACATGTCTTCAATGATAAATGAAAGTTTTTAAATTATGCTGCAAAGTGATGTATATTTTTAAATATTTTATGCGATGACGGTCCAGCTGTAAGCGTCCTGGGAACGGGGCCTTACAGTTTAGGTAACCACACAAGCAAACACTTGGAAAAGTCATTGCTTACCAATACCCTAAGATGGTTTTGGTCCATAATGCATATTGATTTAGTTCATCATAAATATACTTATCTTGAATCCAAGCTGAGCCTACTGACATATCAAACAGAGCCTTGTCAGTCTTTATTGATCAAAGAAATAGATCCTAAAAGAAATAGTAGATGAGTGTACTATCATTTCTCATGTAAATTTAGGAAGATTCAAAAATAATTACATAATAGTAATATTTTGGGACTTTTCTGATTTTTTAATTTCTTTTAGGATTTTTGGTTTGAGAAAATAATGAAATGGCATATGTGTTATCAAATCAATAGAGATCATCAGCAGTTAGTCCATCTAGCAATGTAATCAGACTAAGCAGATGGAATGAAACATCGGTTGTTTCTTACATTGCCATCATAGTTTCTGTGAATGATTGATGTCCTGAATTGAATCATGGTTAATTTCTGCTCTATTTGGCTCAGTTGCATCATAAACATCATGAGCAGGAAGAACATTCCTGTCATGGGAAGGGATCAGCCACTGCTAACTTTTCTTGGGTTGGCAGGCCTCCATAACTGTCCCTAACACTAGCAAATCAGTTAGATATCTCAACCCAGGCAATTATTGTCTTGAGGTGTCCATTAGCATCTTTATATGTGACTTGCTGGTATGTGTATGATTTTGCTCTACCTGATGATGTATGTTAGGATCAGTGATCTAAGTTTGATCAATTAGAGTTGATCACAGCGGAATTAGAGCAAGAATTAAGCAAATATAGCAAGAACACAATAAATATTCAATGGAACAGTACACGGTTATATAGAAATAGGGTTTTCTGCATTGGGATAATAACATTCATGCACACATGCTTCGGTATGGCGGCTGCTAGGTTTTCCTAAGCTGCACCGATTACAATTAGGTCAGCATTCCTTATATAAAGGAATGTGACGTCTGCTAATGTCACTTGATAGTGATGTCTAGCAGAATTATTACAAACTACTGAACGTAAGCAAACTACTGAGTATGTTCACAACAACTGAGAACATCTCTAGTATTCTAAGTACACGAAGAAACATAAAACTACTGAAACTACAAGTACAGAAAAGGAAATACAACTACTGAAAGGAAACCATCACAACTACTGAAGAGGTCTTCTTCAGCTGTTGTGACAATCATCTGAAACTTGGTCTTCAGTCTTTGTCTTCAGCTCTTTCACTTCAGACTTTGTCTTCAGCTCTTGTCTTCAGACTTTGTCTTCAGCTTTTCACTTCAGACTTTGTCTTCAGCTCTTTCACTTCAGACTTTGTCTTCAGACCTTGTTATCAGCTGATGTCTTCAGCTGTTGCAGACTACTTCAGTTGTTGTAATGTCCGTGGGACTTAAAGGTTTTTCTGATCAGGCTCATTGGTTCTTTTGGTCCAACAAACTCCCCCTGAACCAATGCAGCCAAAACCTTTAAGCTTATTGAGGTCCCACTTATTCTTGGCAGAAATACTCTCTTGATCAGCTTTAGAGATATAGGATAAGCACAGGCCAGGGAACAGGTTTCAGTAGATGTGAATGTCAAAGGATGGAAGGGAACTCTGTCTTGGGGAACTGGACACAGAGCCGTTATCCCAACCATGAAACCTACTTCCCATTGATGAGTCTATAAGACTCTCTGACGTAGGCCTCAAGGAGAACAACTTGTTCCTCCTTAGTGAGTTCTTCTGCTTCTCCTTCGAAGAAGAACTCTGGGCCATAGTACTCTGATAAGTACTTTATCGTCTTTCCATTTTTCAACTCAACAGTTGTTATCTCTCTGTAAGCAAATTCATCTGGGTGAGTCCCTTCTAATAACAACTGGAGTTCATTTTTCTTGATCTCTTCAAGCCTCTTGTATAACAACCCCTTCTTGACCATTTTGTTCTCCATTAGAGTTTGAGGGGTCATCTTTGACTTGTAGGCTCTCTTGAAGTCTTCAAGTATTTCCCAGGGTGAGACTACAATGGCCAACATAATAGCAGCATCTATGGTCTTTCTCACTTGGCCATTGTATCTACTTGGTATGGATTTCTTATGAATTCTAGAACTAACCCTGGGGTCTGGCCAAATCCTTACTCTCTCCTTTTGATATTGAAAGGTATACCTGAGAGCATACAGCCTTTGAGCGTGTTTCTTCATGGCTTGTATAGATGATGACTGAGGAAACTCTTTGTCAATCATCTTCAAAAGTTGCTCATCGTGCTGTTTCTGCTGTTCTTCTTCTTCAATCTTAACTTTCACCATTTGCCTCTGAAAGTCTGGTGTGATCATTTGTTGACTTCTGGGCTCAGGTAATTTTAGAACAGCAGAGATTGGCAGACTATCTTCTTCATCATCTTCTTCTTCTTCTTCTACCATCCTCAACACCCTTCTCCTCCTTCTGGGTGCATCACTGGATGTGGTTTGAGGTGGTTTTTGGGGTAAGGGAGTTGGTTTTGAGGGTTGAGTTGATTTGGAGAGTTGTGGGGTTGGTTGTTTTTGAGAGGGAGTTTGGGAAGGCTGATCTAGCATTTTTATGGTGAGTTTGGCTTTGGAAAGCTTGGCCATATCAGTTCTCTTCCCAGCACCTGCTTCATCTAGTGCTTCGATAATTAACCCCTTGTTGAATGCTTCAGAAGTAC
Source organism: Flaveria sonorensis (assembly GCA_025506505.1). NCBI lineage: Eukaryota > Viridiplantae > Streptophyta > Magnoliopsida > Asterales > Asteraceae > Flaveria > Flaveria sonorensis. Next base: position 63,084,549 of record CM046433.1, on the reverse strand, counting down.
AGATTCTGGTGGTTATTGCCAGAATACTGTCTCTGGTCCATGATTTAATCTCAATTAATGATCTTCCCAAGTATTTTGCAGTAAACCTGATCATTATTTCCAACCTCTCCCTTTCCATCACACTATAACTGGCCCATCTTTCTTGTATCTCTTCAATCTCCAGCTTTCTGATCTCAGTGTCTAATGTGGCTGTATCAAAGCCCTGTCTGAAGAGTTGATCTATTATTCTGTCCATTGATCTGCTGTGAGCTTCATCGGCTTCTTTAATCAGATCTTCCAATGATTTCTCTTCATCAGGCTTTTGAGTTTCAGCACTTTTCTTTCTTTTGTATGTGATCAGCTGTTTTTCCTTTTCTTTCTCTTGTTTCTCATTTTCCACACTCTTTCTTTTTCTTTCTTTCACTGCCTTAGACTCCCCCTTTTTGGGTGCATTGGGTTCAGGGGTTGAATGGCAGAAAGCTTCCTTTGCACAGCATCATCAACAAGTGTTTGTAGATTTGAGGAAATCCTCTCATCAATGGCTTTATGCACAATCTCATTGATGATGGGAGTGATGAGAGGTAAGGAATTTTGAAATGTAGCAACCATCTGCTCAGAGGGGTTCTGTCCCTGAGAGGTGGTGCCAAAAACAGTGGCTGGTGGCTCAGTTGAGTGTAGTGGCTGAGTGTTTGGTAAACCTTCAGATGAAGGTGCCATCTGTGGGTTTATTGGGGCAGATGGACTTTGATCCTGAGACATTTTGGCAAGCAGTTCTTTGAGTCTGCTCACCTCAGCCTCAAGGATTGTGTTATGGGCTAAAACATCAAAGAAAAAGCCCAGGTCATCATCAGTCTTTGCTGAATCATCTGACCTCCTGATTGAATCAGGATGTACATGCCCTGAGTGTAGATCAGTTGTAGCATGTGCCCCTTGTTCTTGGTTCTGGGGACTTCCTGCCTCAGGACTGAGTCCTTCATCGGCAGTTGCCTCTGGTGAGGTCTTAGAGATGTTACCAACTTCATCCTGTTCATTTGCTGAATCAGTAGAAGTGGCAGCCTCACCAGATGTTCTAACCTCCTCCTCTACACGGGGAGATTGAACATTATAACCCCTGTGCTGTGGGTTATCAGCAGCATTTTGGTCCTCTTCCTCAGCTGTTGAGGTTCTCCCCATTGTAATTGGTGTCTGGGGAGGAGGAGAGGAATGCAGCTGACTCAACACTTGTGCAACAATAAATGTTGGGCTTTGAGGGGCGGTTGCATTTGGAGATAGGTTTGAAGCAGATTGCACCCGGGGTGACTGGTGCTCTTCAATGGTAACCTTCTCAATTGAGATAGGTTCCAGCATTGTGGTATCCCCAATTATGGTTGCATCAGGATCCTGTTGAGAGGATGCCTGAGCGGCTAGGGCTGGTGGAGTCTTTGACACTACTGGGGGGTTAGAACCAGTAAGTGTTACCTGTATTGGTGTTACAGGGGCATCCTCAGGGGACTCATCTCCCTGAGTAGCCTTTTTGGGCTTTTTGGTTTTGGGTTTGGTGGGGACTTTGGATCTGGAAGTGGAGGCTGTGGGTTCCCGCTGCTTGGGTTTGAGCAGCCGGGCAGCCCCTTTCATTGTAGGGTCAGAGTTGTGCCTGGAGTATACTTCAGGCAATACAGCCGGAGCAGGGACTCCAAGGCCAACAAGGCCGTCTGATTTTAGCTGTGTTAAAATTATGGCCATGAGAAACCTGGGATATAATATCCATCTGTTTGCCACAGGTTTCAAGGCCAGATCCTTTAGTTCCATAAACACTATCTCAGAAAAATTTAAAGTTTGTCGTTCAAAGATAGAGTATAATACCTGTTGCCATCGGGAAGACATTTGATCCCATGAGGAGGTTTTTGGTGCAAGGCAGACATTCACCATGTGGAATATAAGACGTTCAGCATCATGGAAGTGCTTCTTCAGAATGGTGGTAGCACTTAAGTCTCCTTCATACCCGTTGTTGATGAAAGACATATCGGTTGTGCCTTTCGGGTATTCTGTGACACAGGTGGCATCATGTAGATCTAGGGTTTGTCGAATGATGTCCGGAGTGATGACCACCTGTTTCTGGTTGACCAACGACTGGAGAGTGATTTGGCTATCATTCTCACTAGTTTGCACAGAGACGTTGGTCCAGAACTGGCTTAGGGAATCGGGGTAGATGGTAGGATTCAGAAGAAACGCGGTTCGGTACTGGGAATCTACCATAAGATCGATGGCGTTATCAAATTTGTTCCAGAAGGCCGATTTCGAGAGGTAGGCAACACAGTTGTGTCTGGGTTTGAGTTTCATGGTCGCCATTGTTGAGAGAGTGAAGGACGGAAAACGGCTAATGAAACGTCTGAAAGTAGGTTTAGGTATTTATAGGGTAAGAAAAAAAACTGATATAAAACGACTGAAAGTGTTGGTGCTGTCATCAGTTGTTTGAAAACAACTGAAGACCTGGTTTTAACTTTCAGAAGTAACAACTGAAGACTTGGTATTAGTCATCAGTAGTTGTGAAACTACTGAAGACATGGTTTTGGCTTCAGTTGATTGAAGTGAAGCAGCAGTTGTAGAAACAACTGAAGAGAAAAATTTCTCATCAGCTGTTGTCGTCAATTCTTAGCTCATCAGCTGTTTCATTCTGACCTCAACACTTCATCAGACTTTGTCTGAGTTTCAGATGTTTCATAGGTCATCAGTACTTATCTGTTATTCTGACATCAGCAGTTGTAACTACAGCAGTAGTTGTAACCACATCAGTTCTTTTCAACAGATGAGTACTTCAGTACTTTTAAGTAATTTAGTCTTCAGTAGTTATGAAAACTACTGAGGATAAAAGAACTTCAGTACTTATTTGTGACAGTAGTATACGAATGCTCATCAGTACTTGTTGACTGAGATCATCAGTAGTTGTCACTTATTCTAGCTGCAGCATACCAAGCCTTAACACTAGGTTTTGGAAAGTTGAACTGTCCAAAGGCTTAGTAAATATGTCTGCAAGCTCATCAGCACTAGGAACAAACTTTGGATCAATCAGACCTTTTTCAAAACAATCCCTAATAAAATGGTGTCTGATCTCAATATGTTTGGTCCTAGAGTGCTGGACTGGATTCTTGACAATACAAAGAGCTGAAGCACTATCCATTAGTAATGGAGTCTTAGTCTCTGTAATGCCATAATCCAGTAATTGATTCTGAAGCCAGAGTACCTGAGATGTACAACTTGCAGCAGCAATGTACTCGGCTTCAGCAGTGGATGTAGCAACAGATGTTTGTTTCTTACTCTGCCAAGAAACCAAACAGTTGCCTAGGAATTGACATCCACCAGAAGTTGATTTTCTAGTTAATTTACACCCTGCATAGTCACTATCAGAAAAAGCAACTAATTTGCAAGAGTGCCCAGTGGAATACCAAAGACCTAGAGATTGAGTACCTTGCAGATATCTAAAGATCCTCTTGACTGCAATCAAATGAGACTCTTTAGGAGCACCTGAAATCTAGCACAAACACAAGTTGCAAACATAATATCTGGTCTAGAAGCTGTTAAGTACATCAAGGACCCAATCATACATCTGTAAAGTGTTTCATCAACAGCTTTACCTTTCTGATCTACATCCAGTTGTGTGGTGCTGCACATGGGAGTAGAACAGGGCTTACAGTGTTGTAAATCAAACTTTGCCAAAAGACTTTTTGTGTATTTTGACTGATGAATGAAAGTTCCATCAGCCTTTTGTTTGATTTGCAAACCTAGAAAGAACTGTAATTCTCCCATGGCACTCATTTCGAATTTTTGTTGCATCAACTTTGTAAATGCATCACACAACTGTGGATCAGAGGAAGCAAAAATAATATCATCAACATAAATTTGAACAAGGAGCTTATGCTGACCCACTTTCTTAATGAACAAAGTTTTATCTATGGAGCCTCTAGTGAAATTATTCTGAAGAAGAAAGTTTGACAGTGTTTCATACCAGGCTCTAGGAGCTTGTTTCAACCCATAAAGAGCCTTATCAAGTTTATACACCCAATCAGGATGTTTATTATCCTCAAAACCTGGTGGTTGACACACATAAACCTCTTCTTTTATTTTACCATATAAAAATGCACTTTTGACATCCATTTGAAAAACTTTAAGATTGTGGAATGCAGCATAGGCTAAGAACAATCTAATTGCCTCCAGTCTGGCTACAGGGGCAAAGGTTTCATCATAATCAATACCTTCTTCTTGTGAAAACCCCTGGACAACCAGTCTGGCCTTGTTCTTGACAATTTGCCCATTTTCATCTGTTTTATTCCTAAACACCCATTTAGTGCCTATTGCACACTTACCTGGGGGTAGAGGAACCAGTTCCCACACTTGCTGCTTTTTGAACTGAAGAAGCTCAAGCTGCATGGCATCAACCCATCCATTGTCTCTTAATGCAATATGATAGTTCTTTGGCTCTTGCTGACTGATGAAAAGAGCATAGAAGCAGAAGTTGGACAATTGACTTCTAGTTGAGACACCAGCATTGATATCACCAATGATTTGAGACGTTGGGTGATTCTTCAGCTCTGGATACACTATGAGATCTGTGCAAGTGTTTGTAGCACGCTCAGCAGCAACAGATGTTGATCCAGATTCTTGAAACCAAGTGTTAGATGGCAGGTCAAATGAAGTAGAGGATTCAGAAATCTCATCAGCATTTGTTGTGGATGGTGCTACTGAAGCTACAGGAACATCAAGTTGAGTAGACTCAGGCAGTTGATCACTAAACTTGAATAGGTGAGTACTGGGATCATCATGAACATCAGTACCACCAGATGGATGACTAGCTGCAGAAGGTGATGAATTCACATGATCTGCAACAGCTGGAGGCTGATAAGGAACATATTGCAGTATGTCCAGATCAAACAACTCCACAGGGTTTTGTGGGATTTTGTCCTTAGGAGATTCATTGAACTTCACATGCAAGGTTTCTTCAACCATCTTTGTTCTACAGTTGAACACTCTGTAAGCCTTGCAAGTGGATGAGTACCCAACAAAATACCCTGCATCCACCTTAGAATCAAACTTTTGGAGTTGATCCTTTGTGTTGAGAATGTAACAAGGACACCCAAATGCTCTGAAGAATGAAATTAGAGGAGCCAAATGATGTAGAACTTCATAAGGAGTCTTCATCAACCTCTGATTCACTAGAGCTCTATTTTGCACATAGCATGCTGTGTTGACAGCTTCAGCCCAAAAGGTCAGTGGCAAACCAGAGTCAGCCAACATGGACCTTGCAGCTTCAATTAGGGTCCTGTTCTTTCTCTCCACTACTCCATTTTGTTCTGGAGTCCTTGGAATGCTATACTGCCTCTTGATTCCTTTTGAAAGGTAGAAATCATCAAGTGTATGGTTTCTAAATTCAGTTCCATTATCACTTCTTATACACTTGACTGATAGGGAATACTGCTTCTCAACATACAACACAAAGTTAATAATTGTCTGAGCAGCCTCATCCTTTGAATGCAAGAAGAAGGTCCATACAAATCTGGAGTAATCATCCACAATTACCAGACAGTATTTCTTCTTTGCCATGCTCATTACTCTCACAGGACCAAAGAGATCCATGTGCAGTAATTGCAAGCAGGCAGTGGACTTTGGTTCTTCTATAGGAGGGAATGAGACTTTGTGTTGTTTTCCTTTTAAACAAGCAGTGCAGGTTTCATCACAGAGGAACTCCTTTATTGGTAGACCTCTTACTAAACTATTGTGGATCAGCTGATTCATGTTTTTGAGATTAACATGACCCAGCCTTCTATGCCACAGTTTAGATTCCTGAGGAGAGGCCTTGGAGAACAGGCAAGGATGACCTTTTAACGCAATCTTCTTTGACAGATCCAAGGCATATACTCTTCCTATCCTGTTGGCCTTAGGAGAGTATGTTCATCCAATACCTTGTCAATCAGCCTCAGAACTTTGGAAGACAGAATCCGGCAGTTCTGGCTTGTGAAAAGTGCAACATTCCCTTTATCACACATCTGACTGACACTCAGTAGATTATACTTGAGATTCTCCACATGGTTAACATCATCAAATCTGATTTCTCCATTTGACACAAATCCTTTCCCGATGTTGTAACCCTTAGCATCATTTCCAAATGAGACAAATCCCTTCTTTCCTTGAGAGTAGTCATTAAGAAGAGAACTGCTCCCAGTCATATGCATAGATCCTCCACTGTCTACATACCAGATGCTTCTTTGGCATGCTGAAGAACCCTGCATTTATCATAAGAAACTAGTTAGCTTTAGAGACCCAAACCTTTTTGGTTTTGGGTCTGTTTTCATCAACAGATTTAACCATAACTTGTTTCTCATGATTAACAGCTGATGAAGGTGGAGATGGTGCTGAAATGGAATTCTTAGATTTGGGCTTGGATTTCCTTTTCAGTGGTTTGATCACAGGTGCATCTAGTTGGTTAACTCTCCCCAACAAATGCTGAACCATCATAACAAGTTGTGTCTGATTTGTTGCTAAAGCCTTCAGCTCATTTGACACATCAGTACTTGTTTTTGATGAGTTCCTGTGACCCACAATTTCCTCCTTGAAATTCACAGACTTCGTCTGATGTTTATCATGAGAAGCACGATCAACTGTTTTCTGATAAACCCCATCCTTCTTTTTGGATTTTGGTGAGGCCTTGGGTTTATCAGTTTGAGATAACTGTGGTACAAACTTGGTTTCAAACTCATTTTTCATTTTATTTATCTCTTCTTTAATGAGCTTATCTCTGTTGAGTTTGGAACCCTTTTTGTACCAGCATTCATCAGATAGATGATTGAATTTACCACATATTTCACATGGCTTATTCTTCATCTTGGATTGATCAACTGCTGAAGTGAAAACTACTGAAGGTGTGATCTTCAGTACTTTCCTCCTTTCAATACTTGTGTTAAGTACTGAAGGATCGGTAACAACTGAAGACTTGTTCTTCAGCTGTTCTCTATCCGTCCTGAAAGACTGTATGATAGATTCCTCAGTAGTTGTTACTCCTTTTATTTCGTCAGATTTGAAATGCTTTTCAGATGTTGTGACTTACCCTTCAGTACTTGGAGTACTTTGAGGGACAACATCTGAATTTCTCAGCTTCATGTGTTTATCAGCATTTAAACCATCAGGCAATTGACTTGCTGAGATCTTAACACTGACTTCATCCTCTAATTTTGTATTATCATTTGAGGATGAATCACAAGATGATGTGGTTTGGAAATTACTTTCACCTTCAGATTTTACTATTACTTTTGAAGTAAAATCAGTAGGTGGTGCAGTATGATTGTAACCTTTCCAAACTTCACATTTGAAGCTGTTTGCTTGCTGAGAAGCATTTCAAATCCCTTGCAGGATGTTACCCAGCGGTCACACTCAACTTGGGTAGCTGCAAGTGTCTCTTTGAGACTTTTGTGGTTCTCGAGTATAACCTCTACCTTAGCCTTTTCATCATTAAGTTGGCATTTAAGCTTGTAAATCTCATCATCTTTGTCATTAAGTGCAGACACATACTCATCTTTTCTTTTGGAAATAGTTTTCTCAAGCTCAAGATTTTGATTGATTAAAGCTACATTTGCCTCTCTAATAGAGACAAAGGCTGCTATGCATGATTCAGAACATAACTTGGCTTTAGCCTCAGAAGATACCTGGGTTACCTGTGAAGATGAAGCATCGGAGCAGGAACCCTCAGTAGACTCCAGGGCCATGAGAGCAAGATTCCCAAAAGGATGTTCACCACCATGTTGACCAGCACCAGCAGATAATTGCTCATTGAAACCAGAAAGATCATCTGGTAAGCTGCTCCAGTCAACACCTCCTGGTGTGAAGAAGCTGTGATGAGGTTGAGATTGTGATGGAGATGGTTGAGGCTCAGGTAGGGCTTGAGGTTGTTGTGCTATAGGGACATGAACAGGATTTGGCCGTGGCATGTAATAGCAGGGATAAGGATATGGCATTGGACCCTGAGGGACAAAGTATGCAGGAGATTGAGGTTGTGAGTGATGACCAGAACTAGCAGGATGTTGCCCTTTATTTTGTGAGCTATTGCTTGGAAAGGTCACAAAGGGTGCAGAGGAGTTAGATCCAGTTGATCTACACTCTCTTGCAAAGTGCCCAAGCTTGTGGCATTTGTGACACCTCAACTTACTCTTGTCAAAACCAACTTTGGTTTTGCCAGAGAGTCCTGGAAATTTCCTACCAGTTCTCTTGTAGAACTTTTGAGATCTGATATTGATCAGGGCCATTTGGCTCAAAATATCCATCTCTTCTAAATCATCATCAGCAATACCTTGCAAATCATCCATGATAAAGCATAAATTATCACTATTACACCCAGAATGACTGTCAACACCAATAAATTCATGATCAGAACTGTTTGAAGAGAAATCTATATGCTCATCATAATGACTTTTTGATCCAGCATATTCTGACTCATGACCGACCAAGGCAGTGTTACCTGGTACAAAGTCATCAGAGAGCTTTCCTGATGATGCCAGTTTCCTTTTCTGCTCTATCTCTCTTTCAAATGTAAGCAGTTTCCCATGGAGTTGGGTGAGAGATAGGCTATCCAGATTTGCACTGGAGCGTAGGAAAATGGTGTATGTGTCCCATCTCTCAGGCAGTGATCTGAGGAATCTGTTGTTCATCTGGCTGTTAGTGTACTCATGCTTGACCATTTTCAGCTCAGAGATCAAGCAGGAGAAACGCTCAAACTGTTGAGTCAGTGTCTCACCCTTCCTATGAGAGAATGTCTCATATTGTTGGGCGAGGATTTCTCTGTTGTTTGCTAAGACCTCATCAGTTCCTCCGAATTGTTCCTTCAAAGCATTCCAGAGGTCATGAGCAGTTTCATGATGCATAAGCCCAGAATAGATTTCATTCGGCAGTGCCATGGCCAGAATTCCATGGGCTTTAGCATCAATCTCAAACAGTTTACGATCTTTATCTGAGTATTGCTCCTTCTTCTTCGGAACCATTTGATTGGTCTCCGGATTGTTCACCATAGGCTTGTGTGGACCGTGAACCACAGATGTCCAACAACCTGAACTGTTAACAGACAGGTGATGGAGCATTCTTCGTTGCCATATGTTATACTCACTCCTAACCAGCATCGGAGGCTTGGTTGAGGAGCCAGTATTGTGAGGATCATTAGATGGAGTAGTCATTCTCAGATTCAAACCAAATCAATCAAGTTTCAAAAGATTTAGCACAAAAACACAACAAACTCAATAAGAACCAAGAAGAAACTCAATTTAAATAACCAGAAGCAGCAGAAAATCAATCTTTATAACCAATTCTTGCACATATGCTAATTCGATCAAACTATAGATATCAAAATAGCAGTTTTAATGATCAATTGTTAAACCGATCAATGATTAACCTGCTCTGATACCATTTGTTAGGATCAGTGATCTAAGTTTGATCAATTAGAGTTTGATCACAGCGGAATTAGAGCAAGAATTAAGCAAATATAGCAAGAACACAATAAATATTCAATGGAACAGTACACGGTTATATAGAAATAGGGTTTTCTGCATTGGGATAATAACATTCATGCACACATGCTTCGGTATGGCGGCTGCTAGGTTTTCCTAAGCTGCACTGATTACAATTAGGTCAGCATTCCTTATATAAAGGAATGTGACATCTGCTGATGTCACTTGATAGTGACGTCTAACAGAATTATTACAAACTACTGAACGTAAGCAAACTACTGAGAATGTTCACAACAACTGAGAACATCTCTAGTATTCTAAGTACACGAAGAAACATAAAACTACTGAAACTACAAGTACAGAAAAGGAAATACAACTACTGAAAGGAAACCATCACAACTACTGAAGAGGTCTTCTTCAGCTGTTGTGACAATCATCTGAAACTTGGTCTTCAGTCTTTGTCTTCAGCTCTTTCACTTCAGACTTTGTCTTCAGCTCTTGTCTTCAGACTTTGTCTTTAGCTCTTTCACTTCAGACTTTGTCTTCAGCTCTTTCACTTCAGACTTTGTCTTCAGACCTTGTTATCAGCTGATGTCTTCAGCTGTTGCAGACTACTTCAGTTGTTGTAATGTCCGTGGGACTTAAAGGTTTTTCTGATCAGGCTCATTGGTTCTTTTGGTCCAACAATGTATCAGATTCACCTTTTGAAATTGTTTTCTTTCTCTAACATTGTTTTGATTTTGAACCAACTGACTCGACTTTAGTTTGTTTAACAAAAGGAGTTTATTTGGCTTTTGAAAATCTTTTGGTTGGTTTAGAAAATCTATTTTGCTTTTTAAAGTTTTGTGGAGGTGTAGCAAAGGTTCTGTGTCCTTGATCATGTTTGTTTCTTCTAGGCATGTGATCATATTCATCGTAAGAATTATAATCATGATTATAATAATTTGATGGATGTGATCTTCTATGATAGCCATTATGCCATGTATTATTCCTATATCTGTCATACTTATGTTGTGTGTATGACCTAGGATAATGTCTTGGTGTCCAATAATCATGAAAATCATATCTTTAAAATCTTACCCATGCCGATGTGATTGAGGAGAAGTGACGTCTGTTGTAGTACTCATGCTCTGATCTCGGTGAGTACGACTCTGATGGATGATTAGATCTTTGACCTCTTCTGTGTTATGATGTTGGAGAGTTGTTGTATGAACACTTTGAAGTGGTATGATTCTCCATGTCATAATTTAAGCAGAAGGAGAAGGTCTAGATCTTCTTCCCTTAGGCTTGGATGATGAAGTTGGATTTGATTGGAACTTCATAGCCTTTTGTCTTGGTTGTTTTTGTTGCTTTCTCTTTTGAGGACATATATATGTATCAATCTTAGTGTTTTTACACTCAGACGTGATGTGTGAATCTGAATTGCATGTCTAGTAGAGAATTGGTTGTTGTTTTGGAGTTTCTAATGTAGCTTTTGAGGTTAATGGTTGTGTTTGATCAGGTGTAGAAGACTTGGTCTGATTTTTCTTCTTTCTTTTAGATCTGGTTTTCTTCCTCTTGACCTGTTCTTTGATTTCTTCTACCTCAGGCTTCTGCTTGTTCTTTAACTCCATCTTAATTTTTGCCTTTAGTTTGGCCTTTGTTAATTCTGGTTCAAGAAATCCAGCTGGTTTGAATTTCTCATAGAGAACCATAGCCTTTTGTTTGTTGTTAGGCTTTGCTACTTTGGATTTCTGTGGTTGTGCTTGTTTTGGATTGATTTCTTCAATGACATGATTAGTACATGTCAGTGTTGCTTTGTTTGGTTGGTTGGTCTCTTCATCACTTTCAGCACTTGCAGGATCTCTATTTTGACCATCACAGGAATGAAAGGTTTCATTCTGTGGTGATTTAGGTTTGAGGTACAGCTTTGATGCTGTTTCAGGAGAAGTGATTTGAGTGATAGTGGATATTGGATGATCATGCATATTTGAATCTTCTTTGACTGGACTTGTCATTAAAGTTGGCATTTCTATGCAGTTATCATTGTAAGGAGGAGGAACAACATGGTATGTAGTTCAGCACTCTTCTTCTGATCTCTTTGTGCATCAAGTAGTTCTTCCAACTTACTAGCAGTCAGCTTTAAATTCTCAAGTTCAACTTCTGTTGATGCATGATCTGTTTTTGTCTTTGTTAGAGACTCAGTGAGGCTTGTAACTTAAGCTTGAAGACTAAATATTTCCCCAAGGAGTTTGTCTACATCCTTCAAAAGATAATTGATTTTATCTTTAAAGCCTTTACGTTGTATCTTCAATTATGCATTTGTAGCCTAATCTGGATTGATTGCTTGATTTAGACACTCAATGTAATGTTGCAAGTCATTGATTGTTTTGGTTGTACTTGCTTCTAATATTTTGGCTTCAACTTCAGCCTTTGTGTTTGTTAAATTCACAGAGAGTTTAGTTGCTTGAGCATTCAGCTTGTGATTTTCTTTAAGCAATTTATCAACTTCTTTCTCTAGTGAACTGATTTGATTTGCAGAAGTTTGTAGTTCCTCTGCATGTGAAGCTCTTTCCTCCTTTATCATGTATGCTAGATTGTTGCAATATTTCCGATATGCTTGTACTTCATCTATGCATGCTAATGAGCATAGATTTATCTTTTTGTCTTCAGGAATTTCAAGCAGTGGAGGAATGTTTGTCTTGCTATTCTTTATGGCTTTTGCAAGCTCGACAGTTAACTCTTCAAGTTTGATTTGTTGTTGAACCAATTTGTCTTATGACTTGTTCTTCTCTTGAGTTAAACTAATGTTTTGTTGATTCAGTGTCTTGATTTGTGCTTGGTCATTTCTTTGAGTTTGTTCCATCTCTGACTTGCATTTGATCAAATCATTAGACAATGTGTTGTTTGAGTTTGCAAGATCACACAAATGTAAATGCATAAGTTCTTTCTCAATATGACTGATGTACAACTGAATGCTTGTCTTGTCAAACAATGAATTGTTTCTAATGTTTGATATGTTGCTATTGTTTGGTTGGTTGCAATTATTGTTTGATTTGCTGCGGTTGTTTGATTGGTTGTAGCTTGGTTTGCTTTTTTTGAATTCTTGAAACCTCTTTCTACCTGCACAAGAAAGATAGTTCAGTTTCTCGAAACACGAGTGTTAGTGAATGATGTTAAATTTTCCATTTGTTTAAAAACAAAAATGATTTGAAAATTTATGTTGTGTTTCAATCAAAATCAAGTTTTAAAATTTTAATCGAATCCAAAGAACGTCGAAACTCAATTTAATTAGATCGGTCTAATTAAAGAGTTAACTTGGTTTATTTACAATTTAGTTAAGCTTGACTAAGATTAATCTAGCTTAATTTAAAAGTAACAATATTTGGATCTTTTCCAATTAAAATTAAATGATTTTGTGACTTGATTAAAAGTACTCAACTTTTTCGAAGTATATATATTTTGATCAACAGGAAGTCAAAATAAAGTTCTCAAATCTTCTAAGAACAAAATTATGAGTTGGTCAAACTTAAAAACTTTCGAGAACAATCTTCGATGCAGTGATGTTTATAAGGTCAGCTGTGAATGCTGCGGACCGAGTTGTGCTATTCAACGTCCGCTGTGGATGTGGATGTTTGTTTTAATGTCCGCTGTAAATCTTCTTAGACGTCTATTGTCTATATTCTTTACTCGTCCGCTGTGGACTTTCTTAAGCGCCCGCTGTGACCCTAGCGATTTGTGTGTGTCCTCTTTGAAATTAAGAAAGACTTTGGGACGTCTGAAGTGCAAATCTTATCCGCTATGGACTTTAACACATCAGCTGTGGATGTTTCTTCATCAGCTGTGAATACTTAGAAAAATTAGATGTTTGTCAGTAGTGGAATTAGTGCATCAGCTCTGGAAATAGTGCATCAGCTGTGAAAATAGTGCATCAGCTATGAAAATAGTGCATCAGCTATGGAAATAGTGCATCAGCTGTGAAAATAGTGCATCAGCTGTGGATGATAGAACACTTGGTCAAAAATTGAATTCCAAGTGTACTTTGTGTATTCTTTGTAAACTTTGATTATGAATAGAATTTCAGTTTCAAATACACAAATTGTTGTATGAGTGATTGTTGAATGATTCTTGAATGATTGAATGATGAACAAACCAATCAAAATCTGAATTAAATCGTAGAATTAGCTGATTTTGAGATTTCAAAACAGTTTGACTTTGAAAAAGTCAAACTTCATGTTCTTGAATAAATTAACTTTTGATTCTTGGATTTCGATGGAATTTGATAAATCAAATGTTATAATAGCTATAGATAAGTGATTCTAAGCTAAAACAACAATCAATTTCATATAAGCATCACCTAAACTCGGATTTACATGATAAACATATAAAGAACACAATGAAGAACAAAAACTCAGATATGAGAATCAATGTTCAAAAATGAATGATTTGTTTGATGAAAATGATAAACAAACCTTAGATTTGATATTTTTAAGCTAAAACCACTATCAATTTCAGCTAAACAACATCAAATTTGTGATTTTGATGATTTTTTCTTAAGAACAATGAATTTTTCTCAAGAACACAAAATTTTAAAAAATTTGCTAATTCAAGAGTTGTGGTTGTTCAATTGATATTAAACTATGCAGATGTGTTAGTTATCACAAACTAAAGCTATTAGAAGCTTAAATTCTATCAAATAACAACAAAATCAAAATTTCATGTTCATGAGCATTTGAAGACTTAAAGAACAAGTTTGCTTAAATCTTCAAATTAATGGCTCATATGAACTTCAATTGATGTGAAAATTCGCAGAACTTCATGAAACAACAATTCTAAGCTAATGGTTGCTTGATTTCATAAAATACAACAACAATTTGCAGATCAAACTTGTGGTTCAAATTTTTAAGAAAAAATTGAAGAACAAGGAGCCAAGGCTCTGATACCAACTGTGGAAATCGATAATCGTAGGATCAAATATTGCAATCGTATTGTTGCCATTTACCAGATCTGTGATGCGGAATCATTGATGATTTCAAGTGAAGATCTGTTACAAGATTTAATGTATGATGATGAATGAATGATGATCGATCAAGAACACATATTCATAAATATTTCACTCATTCATATGGATGATGATGCTGTGAGATTACAAGGGAGTTCATTCATATGGATGATGATGTTATGAGATTACAAGGGAGTTTGTATGAAAATTCTCTCTCACACAAAGTCAACCTAATTGTTTCTTTGACTAGACTAATTCTCTTTTTTATTGTTATTGTTAGTGCTTATAGTGTAAATGACTACACTTAGTCAATTTATACTCTTTACATAAATGAACAAAATTACATCTAAGCCCTAATCATTACACAAATATTCTTCTAAGTCTGATAAATTCTCTGTTGCTGATGCGTGACTGTCGGGTGCTGACGTTATTCGGGATGACCGCTGATGTTGACTGTTGACTTTGACCATGGTTGACCAAGTTTGACTTTGGTCAATTTTCTTCGTTTTGATCATATTTTCAGCATAGCTTCACCGTGTCTGTTTTGGTAATCATCATGAGATTTGGCACTTAGGTTTTAGAAAGTATCATCTTCAAATAGTCCAACAGTTATGTATATGCAGGGGTTATGTATATGTAAGTGCATGGTACTAAGTGTACAATTTTGAGTTACACACATGTAAGTCATACAAGTTATGTATAGGTAAGTTGTTTCGTTATCATTGTCGTTCCTTAGAGTTATAACTAAAAAAATTATAATGACCTCAAAAAATAAGTTAAAGGTTACTCAAATATACTTTAAACAATTAAAAGGTTAAATCAATTATAAATTATGTGATTAGGTAGTAGTGGTCTTCACGGTTTTCAATTACAATCATGGTTTTCATTTGATCCTTCACCTATATGTATATATGTGTATATATATGTATATATGTTTATGTATATATATATATGTATATGTATCTATATGTATATAGATAGATATATATTTGAAAACCATAGAAACCAAAGCCCATAAATCATATATTTTTCTTTTTAATCTTTCATTTTTTAATTATAAGTTTAGAAATGTAATTTAACCCCTTTTAGTTTTTGCAGTTACAAATTCCTTGATTATCTCCATAAATAATTAATTTATAGAGTATAATTAATTTATTATCTCTCTAGTTTTGAAAGTGGAACACCATGAACAAGATGAACACTAAATTTTTATATGTAACAACACTAATGTACGTATAGGAATATGTATATATATATATATATATATATATATATATATATATATATATATATGTATATATAGGCATATATGTATAGATGAGCGATCAAATGAAAACCATGTTTATATTTGAAAACCATAGAAACCAATGCCAACCAATCATATATTTTTCCTTATTAATTTTTCTTTTTTTAATTAGAAGGCTAGAAACGTAATTTAACCCCCTTTAATTTGGGCAGTTACAAATTCCCTAATTATCTCCATAAACAATTAATTTATTGACTATAATTAATTTATTATCTCTCTAGTTTTGAAAGTGGAACAACATGAACAAGATGAACACTTCTTTTTTATACGTAACACTGATGTACGTATACATAACGCTAATGTTACGTTTACGTAACTCTGATGTTACATTGTGTTACGTATATGTAATGCTGATGTTACACTGTGTCACACATCGAAGAAAGGGGCTAGTCGTGACGACTGAATATCAACAAACACAGCAGAAACCTTGTATGTAAAATGAGCCATTGGTTTACATGAATAATAATAAAATAAGTACAATGTATTACAACTTGACATCTGTCTAACTAAATCATAGGCAAATGTCATAGGGTCATTATTGTCTATTCATCAAAGTTGTTATCTTGTATGGCTCGTCTAGGGTCTTGTACAGTTCTTCTAAAGTGAGACTTTTATGAGAAATCAACCATGTTCTCAAATTTTGTAAATCCAATACTTAGGGAGTCTAATCAAGATTCCACATTATAATCAGACAAATACCTGAAATACATACTCAAAACGTATCAAGATAAAGTTGGTGAGCTCAATACCTGAAATACATACTCAAAACGTATCAAGATAAAGTTGGTGAGCTCAATTTTTCATGTAATAAAATTCATAACCATGGATAGATATTTATAAATAAAGCACAAATATTGATGCACGACAGAATGTATCACCATCAATACTGACCCGAACTTACCCGTGCGAGTGCTAAATTATCCCCTAATCCGTTACCACTAGATTGTTGGGTTTAAATGTGCTCTGCTAAGCATGGTTAAATGGCACTAATTTATGACACAACAATTATTTAATATGAATAGGGGGTTTCCCTATTTTAAGGGCTCATTATATGGGGGGATTCCCTAAACTATCCACAAATCACGTGGCTCCTAATGGAGTTAATGATTATGCTTTATTCGGGGACAAGAGCAGGTAGTATTGCACCACATAATAATAACCAATGAGCATGTATTTCACCCCAAAAGTTTTAAAGTAAGAAGGGGGTTCATGAGACTCACATGTGAGTTGTTCACGGGATAAAACCTAGAAATCTAGGATGCTACCGACCGACAAGGTTCCTAGGTTCATTTCATATGTATTAGGTTTATATAAATCAGTTATCTAAGCCCAACCCTTAAGTTTTGACCGGGTCTGAATCAGAATCTAAGTTGATGTGAATCAACTAGGATCAAATATGATGTTTGATGTAATGATTGTGTAGCGGGAATACAGAATCAATGATCATAAATACTGAAAATACTAATAAATATTGTGTATATTGATACCGATGAACAAAATACAAAGTGTGCTAGGGTTTGTAGCAAAAAGCTTGTAGCACCAAAAAAACTTAGAAATATAGTGTATACTATTCTATTTATAGGCAGATACAACGCCTGTACAAAATGACTAAACCACCCTGAAAACTATACATCAGAATACTAGTCTAAGTACAAAATAATGACCCGCATTTGTACTGTACATCCTCATTAGTTAATGTGGATGAATTGCTCTTCTTCCGCATTTCTTCTGTTAAGCATCAGCATTATGTCATCCGTATTAACTAATGCAGATGAAAAAATACTTACCCGCATTTGATTTTGCTTATCCGTATTAGTAAATGCGGATGAACATACTCAGTCGTATTTGTTCTTGCTCATCCACATTGACTAATGTGGACATCTGATACTTGGCCTTTTTCTTCTTTTTCTTCACCCACATTAATTCTTTGACTTGTGCAGTTTCTTCCAACCAGAACAACCTTCAACCACCACTTGAATTGACATGTATGATCGTTTCAGGGTCCAACAATACTCCCCTTAAGGATTATACAACCTATGTACTTCAAAGGTTTGATGGTGGTGGAGGTTATGAAGATTCTGGTGGTTCTTCTTTCACTTGTGCTGGGAAGAATGGATAACCATAAGGTTCAGGGGCTGTTGTAGAAGCTGTTATAGGATCCAAATCAGAGGTGAATTGAGTAATGGGTAGATCCAGAATTTCTTTGATCATGGTGGCAAATTCCCGTGCCTCCTTCATCCGATCGGCATCCAGTACATGTATGGTCATTTCCCTCATCCGGTGCATAGTTTCAAGAGGTATCCTTCTGAGCATTTGAGGTTCATACATTGAAATGGATGACATTCCATCTCTATGCATAACCAGCTCACCTTTGGAGTTGACCTCAAGCTTCACAATGTTCCCGAATTGAAGTGGAACCCTCTTTCTTTTCTTCAGTTCTTTCTTTCTGTTGATTCTGTCAAAGGCTATTTTGAGTATCTTGATGCATTTTAAAAAGAAATACATATCAGCTTCTCCCAGCTTGTTATCTATTTCTCTGAAGTGTATTGTGAACATGTAGTGGATATAGGATTCATCTAGAAATCTCACCCCGGGTCCTTCTTTTCCTCCCCAAGTTCTTTCTCTTACCAACTCTTAAGTTTTTTCATCATAAAATACATTTGAGATTGGTTTGGTCATGTGGGTTCCAGAAACCATCTTCCTTTAGTGACTCAGTTGGTTTTATATTCAACTCAGGAAAAACCAACTCTCCAGTCTCTTTCTTTTTCTTCTTCTCTTTTAGAAGATTATTGAATGATTTGTCTTTTCTGATGCATATTGCCTTCAGAGCTTTGAAGTTGTTAGTTTTCTTAAACATCTTCAGAATTTATTCAAACTCATATCCTCTATACATTCTATTGTGATTAATCAATTCCAACTCTACTAATTCTTTCAAATCATCTATGTGCAGGGAGTTCACTAATGCAGTGTACTTAGTGAAGAACTGAACTAGCCCTGAGATACGTTTCACCCTAAACATGTTCTAATCACTGTCATACTTCCAGGTAATGATCTTTTCATCTACTTTGCCTTCCAGAGCATACACACCCCTAATCATGAGTGGTCAACCCTTCATGTAACTCAACTTGAGAGGGTTCAATAAACCACTCAGGATTTTTGTGCAACATGGGCGCCAAGACATCATGGTCTTTGGTAGAGAATTGGATGTCTTGAGCTGAAATTCTGGTTCTAGGCTTCCTCCCTACAACCTCCTCTTCTACTATTTTCAATCTTTCTTTCTTTTCTTTGATTATCTTGAGGATTACAGCCCGGGGGGAATTAGTCTTCATGTTTCCTAGTTTTCTTCTAGTGAAGCCTTAAACAGAGAGTTAATCCTTCATTTCCCTATCTGTCTTGCTGTAGGGATCCGAATATTGGAATTGAGGCACTGGAGTCTATTGAGTTTGTCTTGGAGTGAATGAGATTAGGGATTTGACTTTCAAATCAGGTTTTTTCATCTTTGCCTCTTTCTACTTTTTTTTCTTTTCATAATCAGTCACAAAGGTAGGGTCTAGAAGTTTTTGCATCTTGTTGACTTCCTCTACGATCCCCTTATAGATCTTTCCAAATACACTATCAACATCATAACCATGATTAATTAGGAACATAGCTTTGACCTTCAAATCATTGGTTTGAGCTTTTTCCACCATCTCCTCAACTGATGACTCAACCTTTGAAGGACTGTCCCTGAACAAAGGGTCATCAAATAGGTTTTCATCATATCCTTCCTCAATATCCCCTTCTTCTTCAGCATGTTCCTCAGCCTTCTCATGCTCATCCAGGAATTGAGCAATAGCAGCTAGGCTTCTTGGATCATCTTTTTGTTTCTTGGGAGCTGGTTCCTCTTCTACCATTATCATTTTGCCATTGGCCTTCTCAGAGAAGTACTTTCTCTTCCTGGAATATGTATGCAAACGGAGACTAGAAGAAGAGGATACTGAGGCTTCAGCTTCTTTTTCTTTTCTTTCTTTCTCAAGTCTTTCAAATTCTTCCTTTTGCTTTTCATCAGCTTCTTTTTCTCTAAGCTATTCACATAGCTTCATGACAAGTTCCTTTTGCTCATCAGTCAAAGTGACTGCAGGAACATGCTATAGGCCTAGTTCTTCTTCCAATGGCATAGGGTTAGGGGGAATAACCATAATTGGTTCAACTAGAGCTCTGTGTTCTCTAATAAATTCCCAGATGTCATCATAAATAATAAAATATCCCAAAGAATAAATGTCTAAGTCTTCAGTCAAATCTTTCATTTTAGTCTCCTCATCACGTCTGCCTTCAAATGTTGGTTAAGAATAAACAACCTTAGCAAGACTTTCTTCTTCCTCCCTAAGCTCACTGTGTTGGGATTGCTGAACTGTTTCTTTCATTCTTTGTCTCTTTAAAGGTGGAGAGTCATCATCATCACCATTGCTCCCACCAGAGACATCTTCATCTCTTTTATCTTCTTTTTCTTTTGATTCTTTTTCTTTTTCAGGCTCATCATCCTTGTCTTCATCATGGTCGTCATCATCCTTCTCATCTTTTTCTGTAGCCATCTCTTCTCTAACTTTAAGCAACCTCTCAAGTTCAGAAACTCTCTTTGTTAGAGCTTCTATCTGTCTATGGAGATTAGAGATTATGTTAGTTTAGAAGTCAAGAAGATTCTCTTGTTCTTCCATGGCAAGGGTTTGGATGTTTGCAATATCCAAATGCCCACTAACTTCTTCTCTGGCATGTTAGTTTGGAAGTCAAGAAGATTCTCTTGTCTTTCAATCTCTTTATCTTTTTCTTCTTTTTCAGATTGATATTTGGCTTTTAATTCTTCTAACTCCTTCTCCTTCTCATCTAATTCATCAAGTCTGTCTCTTATGATGCTAGATCTTCGATCCAATAGTTTCTCCATTCTAGCTATCTTTAGTAAGAGCTCGGAAATCATTTCATCCTTGGTATCAGGTTGGTTGACTTCAGATTCTACAAAGCTTTCTGAAGGACCGGCCTTGGAGCTTACTTGTCTTACGGGTATTTGAAAGCCAGCATGAGGATCCTCATAATCTGAAGATGATTTAGAACTACCTGAAGAACTGGTAGATTCACCAGATTCAACAGATACAACTGTAGCCTCCAAAGAAGAATGGATAGGAGATACTTGAGGAGAATGAATAAGAGATACTCTGAAAGGTGATGGGATACCAACATCTTGAACTTAAGGCACAGTGTGAAGATCACCACCTACATCAACCTGTGGTGACACTTGCCTTAGTCCTTCTTCTGCTACTTCAGCATGCTCTTCAACCGTTTGTTGATCATGAGCAGCTGTTTGTTCTTCTATTGTCTCATGCACATCAACAGGAACATCATCATGAACTTGTTCCTCAATATCAGGAATAGCTTCCTCAGCTTCTTTTACATGAACTTCTTCTAGATTGATCTGCTGTAGTATCCATGGAAGTAAAGGAACGAATGTTCCACTGTAGAAGTTCCTCGGGTTTCTCTTCTTGATATACTTGTTGGATTTGGCATTGTAGTGAGGAATGTCCATCACAGGGCCTTCTACTACAATATCAAGGAATGCTTCATTGATGAAGCACTGAATGAATTGAGGATACATCAGAAGCATGTGTCTTCAGCCTTCCCGAATGTTGGACAATAGTCCATTGAACACATAAGCAGACATATTGAATTGTCTGTTAGTGCACAAGGCACAAATAACCGAAGATGTAGTGATAGGGATATCATTCCAACCAGTCTTCCTCTTTGATAGGCAATGTTAGAATAGATGAATCAGAATTCTCCATTGTAAATCCACTAATCCCTTGACAATCTATTTTCCCTTGAAATCCCCTTCATAGCCAATATCAGCAAAGAAGGTCAGAATGTCATCTTCTTCCATTTCTTGGGGAAAGTTGGCATCATCCCTAAACTGTAGACAATGTCTCGCAGTTTGTTCAGAGATAACTATGGTATGATCATCAGTAATCCTTCTAGATATGGTCTTCACACCATCCACTTGATTCACTTCAGTAGTTCCCCAAAAGGATCTAATGAAGTTCTCATAGATAATAGGTCTGACAGTGATGGGATGTGCTATTCTTGTTATCTGATCATGTGTCTTAAACTCTCAGCTTCTGGCACATCCGAATCAAGATATCCACTGATATTATAGAGTTTGCTCCAGGTAAGATTTTCCATAGATCTGTAATAGAGACACATGTGTTAGTAATGTACTAACAAATAACAAATTGTACAACCAAGAAAAGGTTTGACTTTCTCAGTTTGACTTTCTTAGGTCAAAATTAAGAGTTCAAAGTCACTGTTGTATAGCAATTTGACCTATCTTGGATTTTATGGTTTTTAACGATTTGTGTTATGTTTTTTATGATGATTTTCAATCATAATAACTGTTTTAAACATCTTATTATAGTGAAACATTGGATTTGAGTTCAACATTTTATGTCTCGGTTTCCCCTGTTCGTCATGGTTAACCTAGGGTTTCTGAATCGATTGTTCCTTGTTGTAAGCATCGAAATCCGTCTCATTGAACATGAAAATGTTATTGAAATCCATTGTTCATGGTTAATTTTGATTAGCCTAGGGTTCTATGTTCATCACTTGTTAGGTATTCGATGTACGCAAATCCATCGAGAATCACCTTGTTCCGATACTACTTGTGCTAAGAATCAAAATATAGATGAAATGAAGTTGAATGAACAATAAACATGCAAGGTTTGTGATGATTTGAATGGTTGACGAAGATCAGTCGAAAAACACTCATCGCACTTTGGTTGTCTCAAATTTGAAAAGTATTAAATGCGCCCGATTAATGCGTTTAAATAGTCAATTGAATGAATTTCTTAAACTTTACAAGTGAATGAACAAATGCAGAAGTTTTAAGTTTTACACTGTAGCAAATGCATAAGAGATTTAACTTGTTCGCATTTGTGTACTGAGTCAAATGCGGATACATAATTTAGTCCGGATTTTTGAAATTCTATCCACATTAGTTAATGCTGATGAATGTTAGTAGTACTATGCTTTGCATTACCAATCCGCATTAACTGAGGTTCAAACACTTGTTTTATTTTTTGTACAAATACACAACACTGTCATCCGCATTGGCCATGCAGTCTGCATTTGGGAAATGCGGATGAACAAAAATTTATCCACATAAGTTTTCTATCTTTGTGGTTTATGGAGACATTGTTATATGCATCTGTTTTCATGTTAGAGACAAATGCGGATGACTTAACATATCCGCATTAGTTTCACTTGGTTTTTCTTTCACAAAACTATTAACCGCATTGGTTAAATGCCTGGGTTACCTTCACTCACATTAACCAACACTATTACCTGCATTTTTAATTTGAACTTTGTCAAAAATTAAAGTTTTGCTATGGATAGTTTTGACTGTTTTTGCACTGTTGCTTTGACTTTTATGAAGTTTTGACTGTGCTTGGATTGCCAATTCTTGCTTGGATTGAATTAAACACCCGGTGTGATACAAATTTCCTAGTTTTTTGACTGATGTTGGACTTTTGTGCTTCCAAAGGTCTGTATACACTGAGATTCTATAGTATAATTTCCACACCAACACAACCATTTTTCTATTTTTATATTTTCAAGAAAAGAAACAACTGTACACCATAATTAAAATATTTTTGAGATTTTGCTAATTTTTCATGTTTTTGTGAATATTTTCATAAACTTTTAATTACTCCCCCTAAAGTTTATATCCATATGTGAATATTTTCATCCACATTAATTCTTTGACTTGTGCAGTTTCTTCCAACCATAACAACCTTCAACCACCTTTTGAATTGGCATGTATGATCTTTTCAGGGTCCAACAATACTCCCCCTAAGGATTATACGGACTATGTACTTCAAGGGTTTGATTGTGGTGGAGGTTGTGAAGATTCTAGTGGTTCTTTTGCCTTGCTGCTTTACGGAGACATTCTTATACGCATTGGTTCTCATCTAGGAGATAAATGCGGATGACCTAACATATCCGCATTAGTTTCACTTGGTTTTTCTTGCATAAAACTATTACCCGCGTTGGTTAAATGCCTAGGTTACCTTCACCCGCATTAACCAACTCTGTAACCTGCATTAAAATTTAAACTTTGTCAAAAATTAATGTTTTTCTTGTGGATAGTTTTGACTAGTTTTGCACTATTTCTTTGAATTTTATGAAGTTTTGAAAGTGCGTGGATTGTCAATTCTTGCTTGGATTGAATTGAACACCCGGTGTGATACAAATTTCCAAGTTTTGACTGATCTTGGACTTTTGTGCTTCCAAAGGTTTGCATACACTGAGATACTATAGTATAACTTCCACACCAACACAACCATTTTTCTAATTTAATATTTTCAAGAAAAGAAACACCTGTACAACATAATTACAATATTTTTGAGATTTTACTAATTTTTCATGTTTTTGTGAATATTTTCATAAACGTTTAATTACTCCCCCAAAAGTTTATATCCATATGTGAATATTTTCATCCGCGTTAATTCTTTGACTTGTGTAGTTTCTTCCAACTATAACAACCTTCAACCACCTCTTGAATTGGCATGTATGATCCTTTCAGGGACCAACAATACTCCCCCTAAGGATTATACAGCCTATGTACTTCAAGGGTTTGATGGTGGTGGAGGTGGTGAAGATTCTGGTGGTTCTTCTACCTTGGTCCTTTATGGAGATATTGTTATACGCATTTGGTTTTCATCTAGGAGACAAATGCGGATGACTTAACATATCCGCATTAGTTTCACTTGGTTTTTCTTGCACAAAACTATTACCCGTATTGGTTAAATGCCTGGGTTACCTTCACCCGCATTAACCAACACTGTTGCCTGTATTAAAATTTGAACTTTATCAAAAATTAATGTTTTGCTGTGGATAGTTTTGACTGGTTTTGCACTATTGCTTTGACTTTTATTAAATTTTGACTGTGCTTGGATTGTCAATTCTTACTTGGATTGAATTGAACACCCAGTGTGATAAAAATTTCCCGGTTTTGACTGATCTTGGACTTTTGTGCTTCCAAAGGTCTGCATACACTGAGATACTATAGTATAAGTTCCACACTAACACAACCAATTTTCTAATTTAATATTTTCAAGAAAAGAGACAACTGTACAACATAATTAAAATATTTTTGAGATTTTGCTAATTTTTCATGTTTTTGTGAATATTTTTATAAACTTTTAATTACTCCCCCTAAAGTTTATATCCATATGTGAATATTTTCATCCACATTAATTCTTTGACTTGTGCAGTTTCTTCCAACCAGAACAACCTTCAACCGCCTCTTGAATTGGCATGTATGATCCTTTCAGGGTCCAACAATACTCCCCCTAAGGATTATACAGCCTATGTACTTTAAGGGTTTGATGGTGGTGGAGGTTGTGAAGATTCTGGTGGTTCTTCTGCCTTGGTGCTTTATGGAGACATTGTTATACGCATTTGTTTTTCATCTTGTAGACAAATGTGGATGACTTAACATATCCGCATTAGTTTCACTTGGTTTTTCTTGCACAAAACTATTACCCGCGTTGGTTAAATGCCTGGGTTACCTTCACCCGCATTAACCAACTCTGTAACCTGCATTAAAATTTAAACTTTGTCAAAAATTAATGTTTTTGTTGTGGATAGTTTTGACTAGTTTTGCACTGTTTCTTTGAATTTTATGAAGTTTTGAAAGTGCGTGGATTGTCAATTCTTGCATGGATTGAATTGAACACCCGGTGTGATACAAATTTCCCAGTTTTGACTGATCTTGGACTTTTGTGCTTCCAAAGGTTTGCATACACTGAGATACTATAGTATAACTTCCACACTAACACAACCATTTTTCTAATCTTATATTTTCAATAAAAGAAACAATTGTACAACATAATTAAAATATTTTTGAGATTTGGCTAATTTTTCATGTTTTTATGAATATTTTCATAAACTTTTAATTACTCCCCCTAAAGTTTATATCCATATGTGAATATTTTCATCCACATTAATTCTTTGACTTGTACAGTTTCTTCCAACCAGAACAACCTTCAACCGCCTCTTGAATTGGCATGTATGATCCTTTCAGGGTCCAACAATACTCCCCCTAAGGATTATACAGCCTATGTACTTCAAGGGTTTGATGGTGGTGGAGGTTGTGAAGATACTGGTGGTTCTTCTGCCTTGGTGCTTTATGGAGACATTGTTATACGCATTTGTTTTTCATCTTGTAGACAAATGTGGATGACTTAACATATCCGCACTAGTTTCACTTGGTTTTTCTTGCACAAAACTATTACCCGCGTTGGATAAATGCCTGGGTTACCTTCACCCGCATTAACCAACTCTGTAACCTGCATTAAAATTTAAACTTTGTCAAAAAATTAATGTTTTTGCTGTGGATAGTTTTGACTATTTTTGCACTATTTCTTTGACTTTTATGAAGTTTTGACTGTGCTTGGATTGTCAATTCTTGATTGGATCGAATTGAACACTGGTGTGATACAAATTTCACAGTTTTGACTGATCTTGGACTTTTGTGCTTCCAAAGGTCTGCATACACTGAGATACTATAGTATAACTTCCACACTAAGACAGCCATTTTTCTAATTTTACAATTTCAAGAAAAGGAACAACTGTACAACATAATTAAATATTTTTGAGATTTTGCAAATTTTTCATGTTTTTATGAATATTTTCATAAACTTCTAGTTACTCCCTCTAAATTTTATATCCATATAGGATAAAAACTTTAAAGATTTTAAAATTTTGAATACTGAAAGGAAAATGTTTTTATAATTTTTGATTTTCGTATCTTTACATGAAGTAGAAGTATACCTTACTTGGGATCATATCAATCTTACCTTTCACAAATGCAAGCAATTGTTAGTAAAATAGACATAATCATGAACATATTGATTGTAGGTATGTTTTTCCTCTTAAACTCATACTTGGTTAATACTTTAATGCTTGTGATCTTTATCATGTTTTGAGTGGATTAAATATTCAACATGTAACTCACACTCAAAGCATGGCAAGATCAACCACCCACATGAAATGCATGGTAGAACTTTTTCACAATTACATGAGAAGGTCATTTAAATTACGAAATCTCATTTTGTTTTGGGTAAGGGGGATCCTTATTGGGATTCTTTTACTTTGATCCTTATATTTATTTGATCCTCATTGGGATTCGTTTTGCACATCATTTTAGAAGGTGATCCTCTTTGGGATTCTTTTTATTCATTCACAAGGAATGTAGTCTAGAGTAGTCTTTATTAATTCATCTATTTTGGATGTGTTCCATATTAGGAATCTTTTTAGCTCATGACATCAGCACTTTGTGCCTGTTTCTCCATGTCTTTGCTCAGCAAAACAGAGGAGAAACTGATGTGGGTGAATGAGATTCATAAGGCATCATCACCTGGTGTGTTTAGGTTACTACACACACACCCACTTGGATAAGCTAATACTTACTCACACCCTGAGATGATGGCTTCACAATTGAATATGACCTTTATTTCATCACAGCATGTATCTTCTTTTCCAAGCTGAGCCTACCCGCCTATCAGATAAGTCATGTCAGTCTTTCAAGATTTTTAAATAAGCACTGTGAATGATATAATGACTATAATTATATCATTTCCCGAGGAGTACATTTCATATTCTTCAACAAAAATAACTTCTTTTTGTATTTTATAATATTTGAATGTTTTTGTAAATTTTGAGTTTTACTCAAGGTTAATCATGCCAATTGATTGAACTAAGAATTCAAACCGAATAGGGTCAAATGCCTTAGTGAACAAATCAGCTAATTGATTGTCCATATGGACCTGTATCAACTTGATTAACCTATTTTCAGCACAGTCTCTCAAAAAGTGATATCTAATTTCAATATGTTTAGTTTTTAAGTACTGAACTAGATTGTTTGTTATGAACATGGCGGCTGTGTTGTCAATGTGAATTGGTGTGTGCAAGAAGTTATAACCTTAATCAAGCATCTGGTTTTGAATCAAGAGAACTTGAGAGCAACAAGCAGATGCTGCTATGTACTCAGCTTCTGCTGTGGAAACAAACACGTTTGTCTGCTTCTTGCACTGCCAGGAGACTAGTCTGATACCAAGAAATTAACAACCCCCATAAGTGGACTTCCGATTGAAGTTGCATCCCCTGTAGTCACTGTCTTTGTAGGCATAGAGGTTGAACTCTCCCTCCTTTGGATACCATTATCCAAGTTCAGGCTTGCCCTTGAGATATCTAAATATCCTCTTTACAGCATTTACATGTGATTCCTTAGGATCTGCTTGAGATCTAGCACAAATGCATACACCAAACATTATGTCAGGTCTGTTTGCTGTTAGATACATGAGTGACCCAATCATTGATCGATAGTGAGTCTAATCCGCTGCTTTGCCATCATAGTTTGGACCTATCTTTATTTTTGTATCAACGGGAGTTCTAATAGCCTGACAATCCGCAAAATGAATTTTCTTTAACATGGTTTCCACGTATTTTGATTGATTGATGAAGATTCCATTTGCTGTTTGCTGTACTTGCAGCCCTAAGAAGAATGTAAGCTTCCCCATTGCACTCATCTGGAACTTGGAGTGCATATGGTCTTCAAAATCCTTGCAAAGTTGTTTGTTTGTAGATCCGAAAATGATATCATCCACGTAGATCTGGACTAGCAACATTTCATGTGTCACACCCTCAAAATCCACGTGCGGGGTTTTACCATGAGGCATGTGAGCAAACCAGGATCTCAGTCATTAGTTACTCAAAACGACTCTATATGAACAAACAACCAAAGAAAGAGTTTAACTTTGAATAATACGGAAGCGTTTAATAATCCAGAAAAACCAAAGTAAAGTAACAAAATTTAGAATGCGCAAACACACGCGCCCAAATATTGTGCAAAGCCAAATCTTAAATGTTTTAACAAACACAACCAAAAACATAGTTTTAATCATGCTGACAATCACAATGATGCTGACCCGTGCACGTGCCCCTAGGCAATGGCAACCTCAACCTGAGAATAGCATACTAAAAGAGTCAACACAATGGTAGGTGAGTTCAAGAGTTTGCGTAAAACATAACTGTAAAAGTATAAAATATAAGAGTGCATTGAATTAGATAGCTAGTCAAAATTCACAAGTAATAATCATAGTGATTTCGCGTTTGAAGCTGACTGTGTTTCGTTTGTTGCCTCCCTTCACGACTTACCAGGTCATGACGATGTTTGTATTAGGACAAAATTGCACCCATTTGATCTCGAGTCACACAGGTGGGGCTCGTCAGACCCAGTAGTACTACTCAAGTTTTCCCGCTAATTAACATTATTAACAATCCGAAAGTGTGAGGACTTTTATGGTATTCAGCACTATATCATACTATACACAACTCATATTAATAAAGCGTTTGTAAACCAGTATGCTATCTCCCCCAAAAGAGAGTATGAAAAAGAGTGGGGTATGAACTCAATTGGTGTGCACAAGAAAGAACTTAAGAGCTTAACTTGAAAGGGAGGTAAGACAACCTTTAGGGGTTACCTAGAACACGCAAGTACATGAGTATGTGTATACACAAACATCATGAAACCCAAAGTGCTCTATAAGCCAAAGAACTCAAGGTTTTGGAAAAACAAGACCCAGTTGACCCGTTTGACCCGTTGGTGACATTATTGGTGAAATCCATTCAATCAAACAAAACAGTTCATCACACATGATTATCATACAACTTGTTCACGTATGCCACTTCATTAACCACATGTACTACCTAGATCATCATACAACTAGATTATCATACAAGTCATGCGAATCTCAAGTAATCATCATGTTCAATATAATTATACCATAGCTAATGCATCATACTCAGAATCAAATCATGCACAACATGCCATGTGAAGCCAATCACGACTTCACACCCTAAACCCTGCCAATCCTACTAAGTAGGGGCCTTAGATTCGCATGCGTGTATGATGATCATCATCATATTATTCAATAGAATCCATATCAACCAAAATGTTCAACCATGATCTATTACAACCCAAACAATAGTTCTATCATAACCTACGTGATCCATCACCATGTGCACCCATAGAGAGACCAAATCTCCAATTAACCAACTAAGCATTCATACAACCCAAACAATACATTCCACCATATTAGAAATCATCCATGAACATGCTAACATGATCCTAATGTCACAAACATGCTCAAATCATCATATCCGAGATTTTGTACAAATAAAGTTTCCCTTTTGGGAAAGTGCATCCCAAAATCTATCCTTTCATGAATTACAACACATGTTCATCACTAACATACCCTCTCTAGTTCATAAAGATCATGATCAACCATCAAGCACTTGCAATTTACCCAAACACAAATCTTCATAAATAAAAGGTTTCTACTTTTGGTAATACATGAACTACACCATCCATTCTTAGATTTCTAGCATAATCATCATCATTCTAACATTCATATATTAGTATTATTAGTAACATATGAACAGCGCATCAAAATCACAACTTTCTTGCATAATCCACGTAAACTAGCATCTATACAATCCAACTAACATCCCAATATCATCAAACAACACAAAATCGACATTCAATCACCAATTTTCGAACTAGGGTTTTCGACCAACATAAAAATCATGAAAAACTTGTAAAAATCTCACCTTTAAACGTGTAATGGACAAGATTCGATGTTTTTAACGTGTTGTGCAGCTTGAAATCGACCAAAACCGAGGGTATTTACTTGTTCTTGAATCAAAATCGCATGAATGCGGGTGCGTGTGTGTTGGTCGCGGCCGATGGGTGGGTATTAGGGTTGGGATTTTGTTTTAATTAAGTATCTTATTTAGAAAGTTACCATTTAGCCCTTAATGTTCTATATTTTATAAAAACCCATCTTTTAAACGCTTTTTAAAAGGTTTAAACTTAATAATACAACCATTATTAATCAACAATAATAATTCTATATATTATTTTCACTAGTCACAAGATTCACGAATTAATATTTAAATCGCGTAATCACATAAGCACCACTTAATAATCACATTATTAATTAGATTATTATCTATGTATCATTGTTAATTATTATTAAGTCACCAACGTTCAACGACAACTAGTGCGTGCTCACGACACGTGTATGCAAGACTTAACGGAATTAACGGAGTTTGGTAACGGAAAATTACCGGATGTCACATTATCCCCATGTTGAAAGAATTTTCGTCCCGAAAATTGCGTTACAAGGTATGTGGTCCATCACTGGTCTACTGCATTGGTACAAAGTAATCGAGTGAGTTTTGGGTGAGTTGTCACATCATCCCCATGTTGAAAGAAATTTCGTTCCGAAATTTAAATCAATACTTTCGCCGGCTGGCATCGTCTTTTCGAATAGCTGAGGATACTTAAGCTTCATCTGGTCCTCATGTTCCCACGTGAATTCCGGTCCACGTCTCGAGTTCCAATGAACCTTGACTATGGGTATCTTGCTTTGCTTAAGTGTCTTTACCTCACGATCCATCACCTCGACTGGTTCCTCAATGAAGCGTAATTGTTCATCTACTTGGACTTCCTCAAGCGGTACGATCATCGTTTCATCCGTTACACACTTCTTTAGATCTGAAACATGGAATACGTCATGGATTCCACTTAATGAATCAGGTAGGGCTAGTCGATAAGGCACTGGACCTATTCTTTCTAATATCTCAAATGGTCCAACGTATCTCGGATTTAGCTTTCCTCTTTTACCAAACTGAATCACGCCTTTCCATGGTAAGACTTTCAATAAGACTTTGTCACCAACTTGAAACTCTAGAGGTTTCCATCGCTTATCAGCATAACTTTTCTGTCTGTCGTGCGCTGCAGCCATACGGTTCCTTATTTGTACAATCTTCTCAGTGGTCTGGTGTACCAACTCAGGACCCGTTAGCTAGCTATCACCAATTTCAGCCCAACAAACTGGTGATCTACATTTTTGCCCATACAAAGCTTCAAAAGGTGCTGCCTTTATGCTGGTGTGGTAACTATTATTGTAAGAAAATTCCACCAATGGTAGGTGAACTTCCCAGTTATTCCCGAAGTCAATCACACAAACACGTAGCATTTCTTCTAGTGTCTGTATAGTACGCTCACTTTGACCATCAGTTTGTGGGTGATAAGTAGTACTCATGTCTAACCGCGTACCTAAAGATTTCTGTAATGACTGCCAGAAGTGTGATGTAAAACGAGCATCGCTGTCACAAATGAGTGAAACCGGTACACCATGTCTTGAAACTATCTCCTTCAAATAAAGTCAGGTTAACTTCTCCATTTTGTCCATTTCCTTTATTGCCAAGAAATGAGCGGACTTCGTTAATCGGTCTACGATAACCTATATCGTGTCACAACCAGTAGGAGTCCGAGGTAGCTTGGTAATGAAATCCATTGAGATCTGTTCCCACTTTCACATAGGGATCTCAGGTTGTTGTAATAGTCTAGATGGTTTATGATACTCCATTTTTACCTTTGAGTAGGTCAGACACTTGCTCACATATGTAGCTACATCCGCCTTCATGTTAGGCCACCAGTAGTGCGCCTTCAGATCATGATACATCTTGTCGGATCCAGGATGTATAGAGTACTTAGACTTGTGTGCCTCACTCATAACCAAGTCTCTCTGGTTTCTGTGTAGAGGTACCCAAAGTCTGTTCATGAAGTAACGAATTCCATCCGCCTTTACTTCCAATTGTTTTTCCATTCCCCTTAATGATTCAGACCCAATGTTTTCTGCTGTCAAAGCTTCTGTCTGAGCCTCTTGGATTTGTTCCAGTAACTGTGTGCTAATGGTAAGTTGCAAAGCTTGCACACGTCGAGGCTTAGAAGTTTCTTTCCTACTCAGCGAGTCAGCGACTATATTTGCTTTCCTCGAATGGTATTTGATGGCACAATCATAGTCATTCAGTAGCTCTACCCAACGTCTTTGCCTTATGTTCAATTCCTTTTGCTCAAAGATGTGCTGAAGACTCTTGTGATCGGTGTAAATAGTGCATTTGGTACCGTACAAGTAGTGTCTCCAGATCTTTAAGGAAAAAACTACTGCACCCAGCTCCAAGTCATGGGTGGTATAGTTCTTCTCATGAACCTTTAGTTGTCTAGAGGTGTAAGTATCATCTTATCCCACTGCATCAATACACATCCAAGTCCTTGAATAGAAGCATTGCAGTAGACTACGAAGTCATCACTTCCCTCTGGTAACGCCAATATCGGTGCGCTACACAGTTTCTGTTTCAGCAACTGGAAAGCAGATTCCTAACTCTCGTCCCATTTATACGTCGCTCCCTTGTGAGTCAAAGCTGTGAGGGGTTGAGCAATCTTAGAAAATCCTTCGATGAACCGTCGATAGTATCCTGCTAGTCCAAGAAACTGTCGTATCTCACTTGGCGTCTTAGGAACCGACCAATTCTTTATCGCTTCAATTTTTTCCGGATCAACATGTATTCCTTTCTCGTTAACAATATGACCCAAGAATTGCACTTCGCGTATCCAGTAATCACATTTAGAAAATTTGGCGCAAAATTGTTCTTTTCTAAGTAATTCCAAGATTAACCGTAAGTGCTCTCCATGTTCTTCCTCTATCCTTGAGTAGATCAATATGTCATCGATAAAGACAATAACAAACTGATCAAGATAGGGTTTGCACGCGATTCATGAGGTCCATGAATACCGCTGGTGCATTCGTCAACCCGAATGGCATGACCAAGAACTCGTAATGACCGTAACGTGTACGAAATGCTATCTTCGAGATGTCCTCCTCTCGAACTCTCAGCTGATGATACCCAGACCTCAGGTCAATCTTAGAATAATAGCTTGATCCTTGCAGTTGATCAAACAAATCATCTATATGAGGTAGCGGGTATCTATTCTTGATCGTAACCTTGTTTATTTCCCTATAGTCAATGCACATTCGAAATGTACCGTCCTTCTTCTTGACAAATAGAACTGGCGCTCCCAGGGCAACGAGCTGGGTCGGATAAATCCTTTATCCAACAGTTCTTGGAGTTGAGTAGATAATTCCTGTAGTTCGTTTGGAGCTAACCGGTAAGGTGCTCTCATAATCGGAGCGGCTCCTGGAGTCAAATCAATTTGGAATTCAACTTGACGATGAGGTGGTAGTCCAGGCAGGTCTTCCGAAAACACCTCGGAAAACTCACGAACCACGGGGATATCCTCTATCTTCATTTCCTCTGTCTGTTTGTCTGTGACAAGTGCCTATATGGCTAGACGACCTTTCCATAACAACTTCTGTGCCTTCATGAATGAGATGATTCCCATCACTGCACCACTCCTATCGCCTTGGACCGAGAGAGTTTCTTCACCGTTAGGAATCCGTATAACCTTCTCGTGACATATGACTTCCGCTTGCTTGTCAGAAAGCCAATCCATGCCGACTACTACATCGAAGCTCCTAAGTGTGATAGGCATGAGATCTATGTTGAAGGTATGACCAGCAAGTTCTATCTTGCAACCTCTAAGGATATGTGTCACGTGAATCTGTTTACCTTCTGCTAACTCTACGGTGTACTTAGATTCTAATGTTGAAGGCATATCACTTAAAAGACTACTAAAGTTAGTGGAAATAAAGCTTCTATCAGCTCCGGTATCAAATAATACGGTAGCCGAAAATTTACCAGTTACAGTTGTAGGGTCGTTTAGAGCCTCACCTGAGCCAATGACGAAGGCTCTTCCTTTGGATCATTGTTATTGCCACCATTGTCGTTGCCATTTCCGGTGTTGATGTTGTTCCCGTTGTTTGTTGTTGCCATTGTTGTTCCCGCCATTTCCATTCCCCGCCATTTCCATTCCTCCTAAGCTGGACAATTGCGTCTGTAATGGCCTTCTTTTCCTCACTCAAAACAACCTTTTGGAGTTTTTGAGATTGCTGAGGCTTCTTCATCATTCACCATGGCAATCCTTCACTGCGTGTCCAACTTTACCACAATGCTGGCATCGGAAATTAACACACCTGCCGGTGTGGTGGTAATTGCATCGGTGCATTTGGTACTCTTCCCACATAACCCCTTGTCCCTGTGATGCTGAGATGACTGATATAGTTACGATTGTTATCGAACTTTCTTTGCCGTTGGTGAGGTTGGGCTTCTAACATACTGCTGCAGTTGTTGTTGCTTGTTGCTGGGATGAGCCTTTATCACCAGTATTCTCCCACTTACGTTTATTATCGGTATGCTAGCCACTGTGCCCCGCTTGGGTATCTTCCCTGCTCTACAGCCTAGTCAGTCAACCTATGGGCCAACTGGATAGCCTGCTTGGTGTCAGGATTGGAAGCAGTCACCATACTCTGAATCTCGGGCACCAGTCCACGTATGTAATGCTCAATCCTTTTGTGCATCTCATTAACCATCCCTGGGCATAGTGTGGCCAACTCATGAGACCATGTAGTATAGGCCTCAATCTTGGAACCTTGCATCTTAAGCTGCCAAAACTCAATTTCCAACTTCTGCTTCATCACAGGGGCAATACTCCTTTGTCATCATTGCTTTGAATTCAGCCAAGGAAATCATTAGCCATATCTTGGCCCAACATGTGCACCTGGGCATTCCACCAGGAAAGAGCTATGCCTTCAAGTGTTCCAGTCGCAAACTTCACTTGGTCAGCTGGCGGACAGTTACACTTCGCGAAAATAGATTCAGTCTTCTCAAACCATCTCACTATTCCCATAGCTCCTTCAGTCCCGCTATAGGTATAGGGCTTGCAATCCATAAAGGATTTTTAAGTACAAGGTGGGGGTCCTGTTTCGACAAACCAAACATTAGTCTAGTTTCCTAGACGAGCAGCTAGGATAATCGGTGAAGTCACTTTTATCATTTACCTGCTGGCTGTCCAGTTTGGGCAGCAGCCACTACCACCTGTACATGCTCGTTAATCCGAGCAGCCAACTCAACAGGAGTCATGTTGATAGCACCAGCACCACGTCCACCGGCATCACGTCCACCGGTACCACGTCCACGACCACGTCCACGTCCTCTACCGCGTCTGTCCATATTTCACTTTACATTCACAAATACAATAGTGAGTAAGATCCAACACATTAATCTCATTGAAGTATGGTAAATAGTAAGAAATAATGAATCTGTCACAACCACAACATTTATACAAAATAATAACCAAGATAAATAAATTGTAAATGGTTCACAAAATATTCCATCATGTCAAAATTTTAGTTTTTCAGTTGGGTGGGAAACAACCCTTCCCACATAGGTTTCAAAAGGAAGAAACACTATATAGTCCGAGTCATATAAAAGTAGAATCAGTCCAACACAGATCCGTCACTGTCCTCATCCATCTTTGCTGGTTCTTCTTCGGGGGCTTCCTCCGGTTCCTCTTCCGGTCTTCCTTATCAGGGTCCACCAAAGGTGCAGGGGCTTCAACAATCTGAGTGCTACTAGCTGTGCCTCTAGATCAGCAAACCTATCATCAATCATTATGTTATGGTGATCCTGCATGTCCATGCGCCTAGTAAGTGCTACAACGTTGCCTGCCAGGGTATGATGTCCACCAATAGCCATCGAGAGTCGCTCCTAAAGCGTCTCTACCTGGTAGCACAACTGCGCAACTCAGATTGTAAGGTAGAGTTCTCATCAGTGATTCCTCGGATACGCTGTCGCTCCATGTCTAGAGTGGCTACCAAAGCTGCAAACGTCTGCTCGAGAGGGATGTCCAAGGTAGAAAGAGTAGGCAATGTAGAGGCTGTCGATGACCTAGTCCTTGGTTAGGTAGGAGCTACAGGTGGTACACGCTCTCTATAAGCCATACGACATACGTAGGTAGGGTAGAAATCCCAGTTCCGCGGAGGATCGAGCTCAGGCGTTATGAAAGGCTGATCCTTGTCTATCTCGCTAGGAGGATAAGGATGCTGGGGCCAGTTAAATCCCCTATCAAGTACGGGAGAAATAAGAGGTGACTCAGATCGCGCCGGTCTCTTGCCCAAATCACGGGATGACGATGCCATGCTGCGAAGTACGTGTTGCATATGCCAATGAGTATATAGTAAAGAATAATGACAAGTAACTAAACTGTGCGACATAGTCTAGTGATTGTATGCACCCTAGTTCCCTATAACCAATGCTCTGATACCAATCTGTCACACCCCAAAATCCAAGTGCGGGTTTTACCGCAGGCGTGTGAGCAACCAGGATCTCAGTCATTAGTTACTCAGAAGACTCTATATCAAATACCCAAGACAGGTTTAACTTGAATAATGCAAAAGCGTTTAACAATCCAGAATACCAAGTAAGTATAAATGTAATGCGCAAACACACGCGCCCAAATATTGTGCAAAGCCAAATCTTAAATGTTTAACAAACACACCAAAAACATAGTTTCAATCATGCTGACAATCACAATGATGTTGACCCGTGCACGTGCCCCTAGGCAATGGCAACCTCACCTGAGAATAGCATACTAAAGGTCACATAATGGTTAGTGAGTTCAAGTTTGCGTAAAAATAACTGTAAAAGTATAAATATAAGAGTGCATTGAATTAGATAGCTAGTCAAATTCACAAGTAATAATATAGTGATTTCGCGATTGAAGCTGACTGTTTTCGTTTGTTGCCTCCCGTCACGACTTACCAGGTCGTGACGAGTTTGTATTAGGACAAAATTTCACCCGTTTGACCTCAATCACACAGTGGGCTCGTCAGACCCAGTAGTACTACCCAAGTTTCCTGCTAACTAACATTATTAACAATCCGAAGTGTGAGGACTTTCATGGTATTTAGCACTATATCATACTATACACACTCATGTAATAAAGTGTTTGTAAAACCAGTATGCTATCTCCCCCAAAAGAGAGTATGAAAAGAGTAGGGCATGAACTCACCTGGTGTGCACAAGAAAGACTTAAGAGCTTAACTTGAAAGGGAGGTAAGACACCTTCAGAGGTTACCTAACACGCAAGTACATGAGTACGTGTACGCACAAACATCATGAAACCCTAAGTGCTCATAATCCAAAGAATTCAAGGTTTTGGACAAACAAGACACATTGACCCAGTTGACCAGTTTGACCCGTTGTGACATTATTGGTGAAATTCCATTCAATCAAACAAAACAGTCATCACACATGATTATCATACAACCATACAAGTCATGCGAATCTCAAGTAATCATCATGTTCATATAATTATACCATAGCTATGCATCATACTCAGAATCAATCATGCAACATGCCTGTGAAGACATTCACGACTTCACACCCTAAACCCTGCCAATCCGACTAAGTAGGGCCTTAGATTCGCACACGTGTTGATGATCATCATCATATATTCACAGAATCCATATCAACCAAATGTTCAACCATGATCTATTACAACCCAAACAATAGTTCTATCATACCTACATGATCCTCACCATATGCACCCATAGAGAGACCAAATCTCCAATTAACCAACTAGTATTCATACAACCCAAATAATACATTCCTCCACATTAGAAATCATCCATGAACATGCTAACATGATCCTAATGTCATAAACATGCTCAAATCATCATATCCAAGATTTTGTACAATAAGTTTCCCTTTTGGGAAAGTGCATCCCAAAATCTATCCTTTCATGAATTAGAACACATGTCATCACTAACATACCTATCTCGTTGATAAGGATCATGATCAACCATCAAGCACTGCAATTTACCCAAACACAATCTTCATAATCAAAAGTTTCTACTTTGGTAATACATGAACTACACCATCCATTCTTAGATTTCTAGCATAATCATCATCATTCTAACATTCATATAACATCATACACATTTTAACACATCATTCATCATCAAATCACCATATTCATGCAATTAAAGTTACTATTATTAGTAACATATGAACAACGCATCAAAATCGCAACTTTCTTGCATAATCGACGTAACATCCCAATATCATCAAACACACAAAATCTGTTCATCACTAACATACCCTATCTCGTTGATAAGGATCATGATCAACCATCAAGCACTTGCAATTTACCCAAACACAAATCTTCATAACAAAAAGTTTCTACTTTTGGTAATACATGAACTACACCATCCATTCTTAGATTTCTAGCATAATCATCATCATTCTACATTCATATAACATCATACACATTTTAACAACATCAATTCATCATCAAATCACCATATTCATGCAATTAAGTTACTATTATTAGTAACATATGAACAACGCATCAAAAATCGCAACTTTCTTGCATATCATTGTTCATTATTATTAACACCAACGTTCACACAACTAGTCGGCCAACATGTATGCAAACTTAACACTAACGTTTGGACAAAATTACGGATGTCATTCATGTCCTTTTCTTTTCTGAACAAAGCTAATCAATATTTCCTTTCTCGTATATGTGCAAGAAGAAAGACATAGAGTCTCGTACCACTTTCGTGGGGCTTGATTAATACAAAGCTTTTCAACTTGTAACCCTATAAAATCTGGTTTCTCAAACCAGTTTGACTCACATAATTCTAATATTTTGCATAAGAAAGCACACTTTAATCCATTATAATTAGAATTCATGTTCAGTAAGCAAGAAAAAGTCTGATGGCTTCTAATCTGGCAACAGGTGCAAACACCTCATCATACTCTATGCCTTCTTCTTGTGGTGTATCCTTATGCAACCAATCTTGCTTTGTTCTGATAACAATGCCCCTATCATTAGTTTTGTTTCTGTTATAATCATCTGCTAACCGATAGGGTATTGTCCTTCGGGAAGGTCAACCACTGCCATACGTCTTGTTTCTGACTGGAGTAATTCTTCCTGCATGCCTCGATCCGCTATTGTCTTGAAGAGCCTCTTTTATATTCGGGGTATAGTTTGACACAAAAGCAAGAAAATAAATAGAAGGTTTGCAATACTTGACTGGCTTCTTATCACCCGCTCTCTAATTCACCAATGAGTGCTTGACACTGGATGATCCTTAGGTATCCTGGTGGTTGAAATTGGAGTCACCGGTATTGATACATCAAGGTTTGGGACATGCAGATCATCTTGGTGAGAGGCACATTCAGGTGGGAGAGTATAGGTGAATTGTGAAAGTAAGCAAAGGCTCTATCAGCTTCAGCTTCAACTTCAGCATCAATAGCACTTTGAAGACTTTCATCATTTGCATTCACTTCAGTTTCAACTGGCATAGTAGCTGGTTCTGGATTTCTAACTTTAGTAGACGGTTCTGCTGAAGGAGTGGGTAGTGTACTAGGACCAGCCTCCTTTGAGACACTTAGATTTTGTACTTCTTGTCTAACAGGATTAGCTTGCAATGGAACTTCTTCATCAAATTTATTAGCAGAAGATGGAGGAATCATTGGAAAGTCATCCCTTCTCTCTACTATTTCAGAAGATTCAGCTTATTGTAGGTTACCTGCATTAGACAAATGAAACTGATCGAAATATCTTATAAAAGATTCAATATCAAACAACCAATCGGGACCATTCATTGACTTAGGAAATAAGTGCTCATTGAATTGAACATTTGTTGATTCATTAATAATGTTTAATCTAGGATTAAACACTCTAAAAGCCTTTGAGACTGAGGAATAACCTATAAAGAATCCCTCATCAAACTTAGGAGCAAACTTTCCTAAATGGTCTTGGGTGTTTAATATTAAGACAGGACCACCAAATGTCTTGAAAAATCCAATAAATGGTTTTTTTATGAAAAAGTAGTCATAAGATGTTCTGTTGCTTTCTTTAACTATCAAAGTTCGATTTGCACATAACATGATGTGTTGACTGCTTTGGCCCAAAAGGTAATTGGCAGCTTAGCATCGGCTAGCATTGTTCTTGCTGCTTCAATCAGTGTTTTGTTTCTCCTTTCCGCTACCCCATTTTGTTGAGGAGTTCTAGCTGCACTGAATTGATGAGCAATGCCTTTGTGTGTGCAAAACGAACTTAGATTTTCATTTTTAAACTCTGCCCCGTTATCACTTCTAATTGATTTTACCTTTTGATCAAGTTGATTTTCAAATTTAATGATAAAATATTTTATTATTTGGGACGCTTCATTTTTATGAAGTAGAAAGAAGACCCATGTGAATTGTGAAAAGTCATCAATGATCACCAAATAATACTCATGACATGAGTTGGTCCAAAGAGATCCTTATGAAGTAACTTCAATGGAGTTTTGTTTTTGTTCACAAGCTTTGGTTTATGGGAAGATTTATGTTGTTTCCCAAACATGTAGAACAGTGGTCAATAAAATGAAATTCCTTTTAAGGTAAACCAATTACATGTTTCCTTTTACCAATCTGTTCATGTTTTTGAAATTTGTATGTCCCAAACGTCTATGCCAAAGCTATGACTCATCAAATAATGCTTTAGACAAAAGACACGTTTCTTCTATTGGTTGTGTAGAATTAAAGTTTAAGATATAGGTGTTATTCTTTCTCGGAGTCTTCAAAACAACCCATTCTTTAGGAATATGAAATCCTGGTTTCAGAATGTAGCAATGGGTGTCTGTGAAGTGAGTGGAATATTTCTTGTCACAGATCTGAGACATGCTGAGGAGGTTGAAATTCAACTGCTCGCAGTAGTTCACTTTGTCAAAGCTCAACAGTCCATTTGTTACAGACCCTTCTCTAGTAATTCTGCCACCTTGTGAGTTTCCTCCGAATTCTAAAGTAGTTCCTTGTATTTGCTTGAAGTCATGAAAGAGGGAACTATCTCCGGTCATGTATCGGGAGCATCCACTACCCACATACCATAAGTTGTTAGACCCGTATGGACGACTCTGCAAGCATAAAAGAACTAGTTAGAATGTGGAACCCAATCCATGATGGTCTTGGGTTGCCCATTTCTATAAATTACTGTAACCTTTTGATACTTGCCTCTAAGTTGTGATTCAGAGGTTGATACTTGGTGTTCATTAAACCTTGGTTTAGCAAATCTTGTTTGAATCTTTTTAGCAAGAGATTTTTCTTTTTGATGTTGGAAGAATTTTTGTGGAGTCCTTTTCATTTTTATTTGATCAATTTCAATCGAACTGTCTGAAGAGTAGTCAAATCTTTCATCCTTCTTTCTTTGTAGAAATTGGGCATGTTTTTGATTTTCAGAAATCACTTTTGTTTTAAGTCTTAGAAGAGAACTAAGTCACTATTTCATATTATGGTTAAGATTCCTCTTGACACTCTTCGACTGCCATGAATCATAGAAGTTGGTGAGATAGGCTTGTTTTGTGGAACTCTCAAGCCTTTCTGATTAAAAAACAATCAAATGTATTGTGATTTGTCATATCACAAACATAACGATACTTGTTGAAATAGCAATTTTTAGTTGAATGATTGTTCATGTCACAAATGGAGCAATACTGATTAAAATCACACTTACTTGTGTTGTGATTAGACATGTCATAAATGTCATAATACATTTGTTTTTCTTTTGATTTTGGTGTAGAGGATTCATGTGATTTAACAAATTTTAGATTAGCCTTAGATTTTGTTTTTAATGAAGAAGCCAATTCAGCCTTCTTAGTTTCTGTAGATTGTTTCACAATTCTACTTGGCTTGGTCTTTGGAGATTGCTTTTGCTTCTTTTTAACCTTACCTGACTCCTTTTCAAGTTGGTCTACATCCTTTTTGTTATAAATATCAAAACCAACCCCCTGTTTTGACTTTGTTGATGATTTTGGTTTAGTTTTTGCTTTTGATTTTTGAACCATGGGTGATTTCCCTTTGGAAGATGGAGAAGCTTTTGTTTTACCTTTGGATTTTGGTGAAACTTTTTCTGATTTGCTTGAATTTTTAGGAGATTTAATGTCACTACCAGATCTGCTTTCAACAGAGGATTTCACTGGTACTTCAGCATTCTCCACCACCTAGAGATTTTCAGGAATGAATTTCATAAATGGTACAATGGCTTTGACTGGGCTACTTGGTTTCTTGACAACTACAGGTTTGTCTAAGCACTCTTTGATTTTAATTGGGTGACCCAACTTGATTTTATCCTTATTGGTTTCAATATAAACACTCGGTTTATATTGAGGATTAGTTATTTGTGAAACCATTGTTTGAGTTTCAATAACTTTAGGTTCAGTTGGATCAGAATGAGTGAGTGCCTCATGCATAACCATATAGTTGTCATTGTATGGTGGTGGGCAAGAATTGTATCCAATCCCAGTCATATCCTTTGGCTCTTTCTATGAGTCAAGTAACTCTTGCATCTTAACAGAAGAGAATTGAAACTTTTCAAGTTTCACTTCCGTAGCTGATTGCTCAGCTTTGAATTTTGTTAACAATTTAGTTATCTTCTCATTCTCAGCTGCGAGAGTATACTTTTCACCATGGAGTTTTTCAATATCTAAAAGAATTGATTTGATTTTAATTTCAAAACCTTTCATCTCTTGTTTTAACATTTCAGATTTGACCTTTTCTTCTTTGATTTTAAGAGCTAACTTGTGATTATGTTCTCTGTATCCCTATACTTCTTGAATGCATCTATCACTATAGAGATTGGATTTTACCTCAGTTGGCATTGGAATTGGACCATCATTAATGTGAGCCATGAGAGCATGATTCTAAACTTAAGGCTTGACTTCCTCTGCATATAGTCTCCATTCACAAACTCCATCTTGTCTGATGACAAGTGCATTAGAGGTTGATTGATTGCTTCCATGAGCTTGATGAGTTGACTTTGATGAGTTTATTGTTGCTGATTTTGATGCTGATACTGATGTTGATTGCTTGATTGAAAGCTTGAATTGGATTGAGATGATGGCTAACCATATGGAGTTCTTTGGTAATTGTTGTTACTACTTCTGGGAGCATTGTGTTCCCAAAAGAAGTGGCCATTCACACCACACTTAAAACACTTTACCTTGGATTTGTCATATCCAAGTTTTGTGTTCTCATTTAGACTCTGCTTCTTCCCTTTCAGGAAGAGTTTCTTGGCTCTCATCGCAATCATGGCCATCTGCCATCGCAAGTCCATTTCTTCAACATCATCTGGATCCACTTCTTCCAGATCTTCCTGAATCAAATGTGCTAAAGTAAGCCTTCCTCCTAGATAAGCCTCAAAGCTAGCAATAAAGGCATTGTAAGTTGCCTTTTGCTCTTCAGCTTTTTGATCACTAGGCATGCATGTGGGTTTTGCAGTAGAAGGAGTTGAAGATCATGGCTTGTTTTGTTGGGAAGCAGCAATGAATCCAATTGTTCGAGCTTGATCTTTGGAAGACATAAAATCATCTTCTTCTATCATAAAGGCATTTTCAACAGAATGAGTTTCTAATGGAAAATTATATGCCTTAATCACTTGAGGTCCACTAAGATTTCTACTTTGCTCATCTAACTCCAAAGCATCACTCTTAGCATTCATGATGTCTAAGCTGGTGCTCTCCAAGTCAAGAGTGTTCATCAGCATTGTAACATTTTGCTTCTAGTTTTTTGGTTGGCTGTGCAACATCTTGTTGTTCATTTCCTTTTCTTTATATGTAACCCCCATGATTTCCAGA
Source organism: Flaveria sonorensis (assembly GCA_025506505.1). NCBI lineage: Eukaryota > Viridiplantae > Streptophyta > Magnoliopsida > Asterales > Asteraceae > Flaveria > Flaveria sonorensis. The sequence goes on along the minus strand of CM046433.1, from coordinate 63,040,311 downwards.
TCATTCAGCAACTACTCAAAACGATGTAGCTGCTTGGAGATTGTTTCACTGTTGATATGATGAAAGGTTTCATATTGGTTTACCAGTTTATCTTTGTTTATTTCTGTCACCTCACTGCTTCCTTCACACATAATTTGCTGCGCATCCTATACACCTTTGGCTGTTCCATATTTTTCTAGCCTTTTGAGGACATCCATTTTTAAAGCCTGAGTTAGAGTTGACTAGGCTTTGAGATCTATCTTTATTTTCTTGTATTCCTCATCATCAAGATTTAGATTAGGATCCTCAATGCGGATTCTAATAGTTCTGTACTGAGCTGCCTGATTAGCATTGAGTGAAATAGGAATGTAGGGTCCTTTGCAAATGGATATCCAGTTTTCGGGATCCACACCTCTAATGTAATTTCTAAACCTTATTTTCCACTACTTAAACTCAGACTTGTGTTTAAGCATTGGAGGTTTAGATGCATGACCATGTTCAAAAAAGTTAAAAGAATCCATTATAATAAACTTGTTTTTAGATGGTTTGAGTATTGAGTATGTTGATTTTTATGTCCAAGATATTCAAACAGTCCAATGTAATGTTTTTCTTTTCTTAATACAGTGAACAGTAGCAGCAGTAAGAAAGAATATGGTGAATAGCGGATAGTATTCGATGAACAGTTCTCGACAACTGTTTGATCTAATCATTGTTTAGATCTGTGTTGATCGATTCTCGATTATTATGAATCTATGCTTGTCTACAAACTCTAAAGTTGATTTTAGGTCATTTTTGGTCAATATCATGTGATTATGAGTGGATTTTGTCTGATTTTGTTAAGATTCGACAATCGAACAGTGTTCTTGAGTTTTTGGGTCAAAAGAACAGTGATTGTTAATGAAGCTTCACGTATTTTCAGTATGAATGCTTATTAGAAGTACGAAACTTGCTAATAAACAACTCAATCACCAATTCAATCGATTTTCATTCAAGATCTAAGCTGATTTTGAGACAAATTCAAGAGCCAAGGCTCTGATACCAATTGACCGGGTCTGAATCTGAATCTGAGTTGATGTGAATCAACTAGGATCGAATATGATGATTGAGGCAATGATTGTGTAGCTGAAATACAGAATGAATGATCATAAATGTTGAAAATACTAGTAAATGCTTTGTATATTGATACTGATGAACAAAATACAAAGTGTGCTAGGGTTCATAGCAAAAAGCTTGTAGCACCAAAAAAAACTTAGAAATATAATGTATACTATTCTATTTATAGGCAGATACAATGCTTGTACAAGATGACTAAACTACCCTGACAACTATACATCAGAATACTAGTCTAAGTACAAATAAATGATTTGCATTTGTATTGTACATCCGCATTAGTTAATGCGGATGAATTGGTCTTCGTCCGTATTTCTTCTGTTAAGCATCGGCATTATGTCATCCGTATTGACTAATGTGGATGAACAAATACTTACCCGCATTTGGTTTCTTTTACTTGCATTAGTAAATGCGGATGAACAAATACTCAGCCGTATGTTCTTGCTCATCCGCATTGACTAATGCGGACAACCGATACTTAGCCTTTTTCTTCTGTTTTCTTCACCCGCATTAATTCTTTGACTTGTGTAGTTTCTTCCAACTAGAACAACCTTTAACAACCTCTTGAATTAGCATGTATGATCCTTTCAGGGTCAAACAAGTTTAGATTTGTTTTACGCGATTTGGTGATTTACATTACGTATGTGTAATTTGGTTCAAGTCTTGAAGTTTTGAAGTGTTGATGTGGTATTTGATTAAGTTTGGATTATTATATCATGAATTTAGATTATAACAGTGCTAATAAGAATAATTTGGTTCCAAAACAGTAAGGTTTCATTAGTTGGCAAATTTGATCCCTTGACTTTGATAAATTGACATTTTTAACCCTAACGTTTGAAATTTTACACTTTAATTATTTATGATGGCTTTCATTGTTTTAAGAAAGTTTGGATACTGGAATATATTGATATTTTTGTTACTTGTTCATTTTTAAAAGTTTTAAAGGCATATTTTTGAAGTTGTCATTTTATGTAGATTAAAATAGAAATTTCTTGCTTAAAGTTGTTATGTGGTCAAATGGCATTTAAATTTCAAAGATAACAAATTATAAGTATTACTTAGTCTTTGACAAATTAAGATTATGGTCAAGGGTCGATGAATTGGTTATTATATTTTTAAACGTGTATCGGGTAACGTTTTGGGTATGTTTGTGATGTAAGTTTAAATTTATTCTTTTTATTAAATTTAATTTGTGCATTAAGTTTATAAGTCATAACCTACTGAAAAAGCATCAATTTCTTAAGACTAGTGATTTTATATATATTTTATGATTTTCCTAATTTTTAAGCCGATAACTATTTTATATTAATGATAAATTTTGTTAAGCCCTCTAGAAAACTTTATAATTGTAAATATTTGGTTTTTATCATTTTTTTGTTATTATTAAACCTTTAGTTACTGGAAATATTTGATTCTTAAGTTGTTTTGTCGGTTTTGGAGTTTAAACGTTAACGCTTCAGGTTTTAACGGGTTTTTGGGTTTGGGTTATATTTAGTCAACTTTTTTTCATATATGAATTTTATATACTTATTATCATTCATAGGTTCTAGATTTTTTACTAAAATTGTGACCGGGTCCAAGATAAGAATCTCAGTTGATGTGACTCAACTTGGATCAAATATGATGATTGAGTCAATAATTATGTAGCGGAAATACAGAATCAAAGAACATTTAATTCTGAAAATACTAATAAATGCTTTGTATATTGATAATGGTAAATAAGATAAAAAGTGTGCTAGGGTTTGCAGCACAAAACAGAAACTTCAACTCTTTGAATAAAGTGTATACTACTCTATTTATAGGCTGATACAATGCCTGTACAAAATGACTAAATTACCCTGAAAAATAGACATCAGAATACTAGTCTAAGTACAAAAGGTTGATCAGCATTTGTGATGTTCATCCGTATTAGTTAATGCGGATGTGTTGATCTTCATTATCATTTCTTAAGTTGTGCATCCCCATTAAGTATGTCTTCCACATTAGTTAATGCGGATGACTAAATACTTAGCCGCATTTGGTTCTGCTTATTCGCATTAGTAAATATGCATAAACAAATACTTGGCCGTATTTGTTCTTGCTCATCTGCATTGACTAATTCGGACAGCTGACACTCGGTCTTTTTCTTCTATTGTCTTCACCCGCATTACATATTGGACTTGTGCAGATTCTACCAACTAGAACAAATTCAACCACCTTTTGAATTGGCATGTATGATCCTTTCAGGGTCTAACAATACTCCCCTAAGGATTATACAGCCTATGTACTTCAAGGGTTTGAGGGTGGTGAAGGTTGTGAAGATTCTGGTGGTTCTTCTAGTGCAGGTGTTTGCTTCTCAACGACTTGGACAATTGATGGAGCTGGTGCTGGTTCAGGCTCAGGGGACTATTGTGGCTCAGCCAATAAAGGATCCAATATTGCTTTAATCATGTTTGAGAAGTCTTTGGCATCATTCATCTTGTCTCTACTAAGAACATGGATCTTTATTTGACTCATGGTGTGAATTGCCTCAATAGGCTTCTGTCTCAGAGATATGGGTTCCCACACAGATAAAGTGGACAACCCATCTCTATATATCAATAAAGAACCATCAGCATCAACTTCCATCTTAACAATGTTTCCTAGCTGAAGAGGAACTCTTTTTCTTTATCTTTTTCTTTCTTTCTATTGATTCTGTCATAGGCTATCTTGAGTATCTTGATGCATTTTAAAAAGAAATACATATCAGCTTCTCCCAGCTTATCTATTTATCTGAAGTGTCTTGTAAACATATAGTGGATATAGGATTCATCTAGTAGTCTCACCTCATATCCACTAAATAGCCTTATCTCAGAACCTTCTTTTCCTCCCCATTTCCTTTCAATCACCAACTCATAAGTCTTCTCATCACAGAATACATTGGAGATTGGTTTGGACTTGTGGGTTTAAGCAACCATCTTTGTTTTTAGTGATTCAGTTGGTTTTACATTCAACTCTGGAAATACCAACTCTTCAGTTCCTTTCTTCTTCTTTTTTTCCAGAGGATTGTTGGAAGATTTGTCTTTTCTTATGCAGATTGCCTTCAGAGACTTGAAGCTGTTTGTTTTCTTGAACATCTTTAGTATATCTTCAAACTCATATTCTCTGTATATAGAATTATGATTGATCAATTCCAGCTCAACTAATTCTTTCAGATCATGTATCTGCAGGGAGTTCACTAAAGCAGTATACTCAGTGAAGAACTGAACTAGCTCTGAGATCCTTTTCACCATGAACATATTCCAATCACTATCATACTTCTAGGTAATGATCTTCACATCTGTTTTGCCTTCTGGAGCAGACACAACCCTAATCATTTCTGAAGTGGTTAACCCTTCATGTAACTCCACTTGAGAGGGTTCAATAAACAATTCAGGGTTTTTGTACAGCATGGGTGCCAAGACATCATGGTCTTTGGTAGTGAATTGAATATCTTGAGCTGAAATTCTTGACCTGGGCTTCCTCCCTACAACCTCTTCTTATATAGTCTTCAATCTTTCTTTCTTTTCCTTGACTATCTTGAGGATTGCAGCCCTGAGGGAATTTGCCTTCATGTTGCCCAGCTTTATTTTGGTGAATCCTTGATCAAAAAGATAATCCTTCATTTCCCTATCTAGCATGCTATAGGGATCATGATATTAGGATTGAGGCACTTGGGTCTGTTGTGGTTGTGTTGGAGTGAATAAGATTGGGATCTGACTGTGATATCATGCTGTTTCAGCTTTGTTTCTTTCTCAGTTCTCTTCTTTTCATACTCAGTCATAAATGTAGGATCTAGAAGTTTGTGCATCTTGTTCACTTCCTTTACCATTCTCTCATATGTCATTCCAAACACTTCATCAACATCATAACCGTGATTAATCAAGTACATGGCTTTAACTATCAGGTCATCAGTTTGTGCCTTCTCAACCATCTTGTCAATAGATGACCCAACCTTTGCAGGACTGTCCCTGAATAAAGGGTCATCAACTATGCTTTCATCATATCCTCCCTCTATCTCTCCTTCTTCCAAGACAATCACCTCAATTTTCTTCTTCAATTGTTCCTCAGCCTTCTCATGCTCATCTAGATATTAAGCAATAGCAGCAAGGCTTCTTGGATCATCTTTTTGTCTTTTGGGAGCCAATTCCTCTTCTACCACTGGCATTTTTCCTTTGGCTTTCTTAGATAAGTACTTCCTCTTCCTGGAGTATGTATGCAAACGGGGACCAGAAGAAGAGGGAGGTTTCGGCTTCCTTTTCCTTCCTTTCTCTTTCAAGTTTTTCAGCTTCTTCCTTTTGTTTTTCAGTAGCTTCTTTTTATCTAAGCTCTTCACATAGCTTCATGATAAGTTCCTTTCATTCATCAGTCAAGGTGACTGTAGGAACAAGCTGTAGGCTTTGTTCTTCTTCTAATGGCACAGGGTTAGGGGGAATCACAACTATTAGATCAACTAGAGCTCTGACTTCTCTAATAAAATCCCAGAAGTCTTCATCAATAATAAACTCTCCAGATGAATAAATGTCCAAGTATTTAATTAACTTTTTCATCTCAAATTCCTCATCAAGTCTTTCTTTAGAAGTTGGATTGGAATAGACAACCATAGCTAGGCTTTCATCTTCCTCCCTAAACTCACTGTGTTGGGATTGCTGAATAGTTTCTGTAGGAACCTCTGAGGTTAAGAGGCTGATGCAACCAAAGGATCAACCAAAAGATGCCAAAACAACCAGGTCTTCCAACATGCACTAAGGAACAAAGAAGAACTAACTTCGGAAGATTTACACATACAAAGAAGAATGCCAAGTGTGAAATCTTCCGAAGGATAAGTTCTAAAGAAAATGATAAGGAAGCTTTACACTAAGTGTCAAGTCTTCCAAAGCCAAAGACTCAACTCTTCCGAAGTATAAAGATGAAGTCTTCCGAAGCTCTCAAGACAAAGTCTTCCAAAGCTGAATAAATACAAGACTGATTCACCTTTAGAAGAGAGAGAAAATTCACCTTTTCCATCAACTTTATCATAAAGCAACCATCTGTCCGCTACCCACTCTGGTGGTTCACCAACTATCATCAGTTGGTGAAACTCCCATGCTTTATGATAAAGTAGATAAGGTCTTTGTCTGAAAATTTCTATATTTGTTTCTTTTTGGACTTTTGTAGTAGAAAAGTGAAGTGAGCTATGGCCTGTCATAGTCACTAGTCAAAAGGCAATCTATCTTTTGACTTTAGGCTGATCTTGTTGTCTAGATTAGTCACTTTCCAACTGTCTTTTGTAAATTTATGGTTGTAGGATTAGTATAAAGAGTCTAAGGTTCTTGAATTTAGAAAGTAGTGCAAACACTTGTAATAGAACTTGAGAAGCAATATACTACTTCCTTGAAAACTTATATCTTGTGTTCTTGTTCTTTACTTAATTGTGTTGTGCATTGCATCATCTGTAAAAGTTCTCAGTTTCCTATTTGAACTGTTAAGTGATATTAATATCCTCCTAAGTGTGTTAACTAAGTGTTAAGAACCCTTTAATGGTCATGCATTTGGTATCAGAGCATTCAGGCTCTTGTTTGCAAGATCTCACCATGTTCAAAACCTCTTAGTAACACACATCACTTAACTCTTCAAATGGCAGCTATCTCAAAAGCTGATATGGAAACTGGAACCATGACAAAATCCCCACTGATCACTCCTGAGGATTTTGACACTTGGTGTCAAAGAATGGAAGGGTTTATCAAGTCTCATGATTCCAGGATGTGGGAGTCTGTTGTCAACAGACCTCATGTACCATGCACCTCTTCAGCTGCTGCTGGGGGTGGCATGATACCAAAGGAGAAGGCTGATTTTTCTGATGAAGACTGGAAATGAATTGATATTGATCAGAAAGCTATGACAGCCCTCCAAGCTGCTCTTCCAAACTCCATCTACAGAGGTTTCAAGAAGTGCAAGACCACCAACCAGCTATGGGATGCACTGAAACTCATGTATGAGGGTTCAAATGAAGCCAAGGAGAACAAGAAAGATCTCCTAAAGCAGCAGTTTGAAAATTTCACCTTCAAAACAGTTGAAACCATGACTCAACAATACTTCAGGTATGTTGAGATTGTGGATACTCTGGCTGATGTTGGAGTGACCATTGAAAACAGGGATATGGTAAGAAAGTTTATATCCTCTCTTCCAAGACAATGGATACACTATTGTGTGGTCATTAAGAGGACTGAAAATCTCAAGACCCTCACTCTCACTGAGCTATATGGGATACTCAGTGGATACCAGATGGAGATGAACATGCAAAATTCATCTGGTAACTCCAATACTCACCAGAGTTCCGCCCTTCATGTGGTTGAAAGGGATAGCAGAGAACCACAACAGCATCTCATCTGCTACCCTGAGACTTCACAAAAGGGACCTTTCATCACCTTCCCAGAGACACCCAGAGAGAGCTACATCCAAGGAAGTCCCTTCCAAGAGACAAGCTCTTCTCAAGCTTTTGTTTCCACTGATGAAAGTTCAGGCAACTTTCTCTTTACTCTTAAAGACCTAGACTGTATCCATCCAGATGATCTGGAATATATGGAGATAGTTCAGCAGATGGCTCTTCTTACTCATAGAGCCCAGAAGTTCTACAAAAGGATTGGGAGAAGGTTTCCTAGCAATGCTGCCAGTAGCAAGTTCGGGCTGGACAAGAGAAAAGTCAAGTGTTACAACTGTAACCAGATGGGACACTTTGCTAGAGAATGCAAGGCACCCAAGTCTAATTGTGGGAAGCTTCTTCCAGGCCAAACTACACTGAAGGAGGGCACCAGAATGAGAAGCCAAGACAGCAAGCTGCAGATGCTATTGAAGAAGGAGGCTTTGACTGGAGCTTTCAAGCTGAAGATGCATCCCCAAACCAAGCACTCATGGCTGATCATGATGAAGCTAAGGTACTTGAACATCTTTCCTCTCCTGAATGTATTGATAAAGTTAATAGATACAGGTCCTACAACTTGGATGAGATCTGACACTGAGTCTTTGAATATTTTAAAAGCTGATTTTAAAAGAGTTGAAAATGACTACAAACTTAAAATAGAAGATCTAGAGAAAACAGTTTCAATTCTTAAACATGAGCAAACAAATTACAGGACTCAAATTAAGGATCTCATTACCAAGTTGACTGAATGCTAGGCTGAGCTTGTGATCAGCAAAGCTAGGGCAGAAAAATGTGTTCTTGAAGAGGAAACCTTCAAGAACATGATATCCTCATCTCTACATGCAAAAGTGTGTTATCAGAACAAGTAGGGACTGGGCTCTAGTGAAATAGCTCTTCCACACTATCTACTATCAATTAGATCTCCAAGGTGTGGAACTGGTCAAGATGAGCTTCCATCCATAGACCCCAATGATGAAGAGGATGAAAAGGAGAAGGTGAGGGATGACTCTGAGGTGAGTGAAGAGAGTCAATCCAAAAAGGGTCACCATGCTCCTAAGGAGGAAAAAGAAGCTGGTTTGAGCAAGACCAAGAGAAAGAACTTGATCAGAAGAGCAAAAAGAAGATCAAGAAAAGCTCAAGAGGTCAAGCCCACCTTTGATCCCAAACAAAAACAAGTATTTGTCTCTGCAGGGTTCAAGGTGATAAAAGTTGAAGATCTTGTTAAGAATTCAAGTACCAAGAGTTCTACTTCAGCTTCAACTCACTCCAGCAACAACAAGAAGAAGACTGATAAACTATGTGTCACTACTGCACAGCCTGAATCACCCATCTCCAATAGCAAGCCTATCCCTAAAAAGCTTGATGTATCATCTGAAAAGATGAAAAAGGAGAAGGGAAGCGTTCAATATCAGTCATCTTCAGATAAGAAGATTCCTAGAAAGAAGCAAATGATCTGTGTCATGTGTGGTAGTATATCTCATTTGGCTAAAGATTGTATCTACAATCCCAAAGGTACTGTCCACTTGATAAAAGAGAAGACTTCTGGGAAGAAGAAAGAACAGCAAGCTTCGGAAGGAAACTCTGTTTCCTTCGGAAGCTCCAAAATAAAGAAGAAGACAAAGAAGAAATTGCCTTCGGAAGAAAAGTTGGTCTCTGAAGAAAGGAATGCTTCCGAAGCACTAAAGCTTGCTGCTGTGAAAGCAAAATCCTTCGAAGTATCTGTCTCAAAAGCTTCCGAAGCAGTTAAGGTCAAGCCCGATCTTCCAAAGGTGGTGTGGAAGATGAAGGAAGATCTTAAGATTGGAAGTCCTTCTGCAGCAATAGCAAATGATCCTTTAAGCTTGAACATTGGATTATTTACTGTTCCATTGCCTTCATCTGAACTTAATAAGCCCAAAATCAAAGAGGCTTGGGTTTCCAAATGTAACTAAATCATCTCTTTTTATGCAGGGACAACTAAAGACCAGCAAAATGTCTGGATTATTGATAGCAGCTGCTCTAGGCACATGACTGGCAATGAGTCCTTGCTTCAACACTTTGAAAGATTTAATGGAGGACCAGTTGCCTTTGGTGGAGATGTAGGAGGTTACATTACTGGCCGGGGCAAGGTTACAAATGGTAAGCTCAGCATTGAGAAGGTAAACTTTGTCAAGGAGCTGGGATACAATGTTCTGAGTGTGTCCTAATTTTGTGACCAAAAACATCACATGCTCTTTACTGAGCATGAGTGCATTGTTCTCAAGCCCGGGGTTGACATTCCTCAGGAGCATATTTTGCTCAGAGCTCCCAGGAGAGGGAACATGTACAAGATGGATTTGCATGTAACCACTCCCTCTAGAGAAGTGTCTTGCTTTCTGTCTAAAGCAAATAGTGATGAGTCTTTCCTTTGGCATAAAAGAATGTGCCATGTAAACTTTAAAAACATGAAAAAACTGATTAAGAATGATTTGGTAACTGGAATGCCAAAGAAAGAGTTTACAAGTGATGACCACTATGTTGCATGTCTGAAAGGTAAACAACACAAAGTGTCTCACAAGCCAAAGGAAATGAACTCTATCGCTACTCCCCTACACTTGTTACATATGGATCTGTTCAGCCCCACCAGTCTAATGAGTCTAGGAAGGACCTCATACTGTTTGGTGATCACAGATGACTTCACAAGATTTACTTAGGTATTCTTCCTTAGAACTAAGGATGAGACCCCTGAAATCTTGAAAAGTTTCATTCTGAGAATTGAGAATCAATCTGATCACAAGGTCAAGATCATAAGATGTGATCAAGGAAAAGAATTTAAAAACCAAATCCTTGATGCATTTTGTGATGAAAAGGGTATATCAAGATAATATAGTGCCCCCAGGACTCCTCAGCAAAACGATGTTGCTGAGAGAAGAAACAGGACACTTAGTGAAGCTGCAAGAACCATGTTGTCTGACTCTAAACTACCCATCACCTTCTGGGCAGAGGCTGTTAACACAACCTGCTATGTGCAGAACAGAGTTTTGGTAGTTAAGACACATAGTAAGACTCCTTATGAACTATGGCACAAAAAAAGACCATTTATTGGTTTTCTCAGAACATTTGGATGTCCTTGCACCATCTTGAATACCAAAGATCAAATAGCTAAGTTTGCTGAGAAATCAGATGATTGACATTTTATTGGATACTCTTCTCAAGCTAAGGCTTATAGAGTATACAATCTCAGAACTAGAATCATTGAGGAGTCAGCCAATGTAACTTTCAATGAACACACACCTTGTGTGAAAGGTTCTGGTCTGGATTGGCTATTTGATCTTGATTTAGTTACCAACTATTTTAACAAATCTTGTGAGAATGTTTCAGGATCTATGGATAACAGGTCAACAGAAGATCCTGACCCAAGATTTGAGCTGAGAAGACTAAACAAGAAGACTACTTTAGCTCCAATGGTGACTAACCCTATCATAGAGGCTCCAATCAGCACAAGCATGACAAATACTGCTGATTCAACTGAATTACCCTCAAATTCCAGTTCAGAGGCTCAAAATTCAGGAGAAGGAACCTCCAATGCAGAAAGAACTGGTGGTGGTGATAGTGATCAAGAATTTCTTGATACTGATAACCACTCCATTGAAGACAACATCAATGATGTCACACACTCATTGGATCAAATTTCTCTTGATAAGTGTACTGATGTTGTGGGGGACTCTTCTTTGCCAGATCAAAACTTCTCTAATCTTGATCTGTCCAACCAACTTGCTGTGATCCCTCAACTCAGGATCCACAAGTCACATCCCACCACAAATATCATTAGAAATGTTGACTCAGGGGTGAGAACAAGAACACAAACTCATGATAGTCATGTTTGTCTACATTCTGAAGGATAAGTTCTGAAGAAAATGATAAGGAAGCTTTACACTAAGTGTCAAGTCTTTTGAAGCCAAAGACTAAACTCTTCCGAAGTATAAAGATGAAGTCTTCCGAAGCTCTCAAGAAAAAGTCTTCCGAAGCTGAATAAATACAAGACTGATTTACCTTTAGAAGAGAGAGAAAAGTCATCTTTTCCATCAACTTTATCATAAAGCAACCATTTGTCTGCTGCCCACTCTGGTGGTTCACCAACTATCATCAGTTGGTGAAACTCCTATGATTTATGATAAAGTAGATAAGGTCTTTGTCTGCAAATTTCTGTATTTGTTTCTTTTTGGACTTTTGTAGTAGAAAAGTCAAGTGAGCTATGGCCTATCATAGTCACTAGTCAAAAGGCAATCTGTCTTTTGACTTTAGGCTGATCTTGTTGTCTAGATTAGTCACTTTCCAACTGTCTTTTGTAAATTGACGGTTGTAGGATTAGTATAAAGTGTCTAAGGTTCTTGTATTTAGAAAGTAGTGCAAACACTTGTAATAGAACTTGAAAAGCAATATACTACTTCCTTGAAAACTTATATCTTGTGTTCTTGTTCTTTACTTACTTGTGTTGTGCATTGCATCATCTGTAAAAGTTCTCAATTCCCTATTTGAACTGTTAAGTGATATTAATATCCTTCTAAGTGTGTTAACTAAGTGTTAAGAACCCTTTAACGGTCATGCAGTTTCTGTCATTCTTTATCTCTTTGAAGGTGTAGAGCCATCATCATCATCACTACTCCCACCAAAGACATCTTCATCTTCTTTTGATTCCTTTTCCTTTTCAGGCTCATCATCCTTGTCTTTATCATTCTCATCATCACCCTTCTCATCCTTTTCTTTGGCCAATTCTTCTTTAATCTTAATCAACATCTCAAGTTCAGAAACTCTCTTTGTTAAAGCTCTATCTCTCTATGGAGATCAGATACTATATCAGTTTGGACATCAAGAAGATTCTCTTATTCTTCCATGGCAAGAATTTAGATGTTTGTAGCATCCAAGTGTCCACTGATTTCTTGTCTGGCATGTTCTAGGGCTGCTTTGAGTCTATCAATCTTTTTATCCTTTTCTTCTTTATCAGATAGTTATTTGGCTTTTAGTTCTTTTAATTCTTTCTCCTTCTCATCTAGCTCGAGATGTCTACCTCTTATGATGCCAGATCTTCTATCCAAAAGTTTCTCCATTCTTGCTACCTTCGGTAATAGCTCAAAGATCATTTCATCCTTAGTATCAGGTCGGTTGACTTCAGATTCTGCAAAGCTTTCTGAAGCACCGGCCTCTGAGTGTACTTGTCTCACAGACATTTAAAAACCTGAATAAGGATCCTCCTCATCCGAAGATGATTCAGACCTATCCGATGAGCTAGTAGATTCACCAGATTCAACAGATGCAGTAGTAGCTTCTAGTGAAGAATAAATAGGAGATACATGATTAAAGTGGATAGGAGATAATTGATGTGATTGGACAGGTGACACTCTTAAAGGTGATGGAATATCAACATTTTGAATTAAGGCACAGTGTGAAGATCACCACCTACATCAACCTGTGGTGACACTTACCTAAGTTCTTCTGTTGGTTCAGCATACTCTTCAACAGTTTGATCATGAGCAGCTGGATGTTCCTCTATAATCTCATGCACATCAGTAGGAACATCATCATGAGCTTGTTCCTCAATATCAGGAACAACTTCCCCAGCTTCTTCTTCATAAACACTCTTCTGGATTGATCTGTTGTAGCATCCATGGAAGTAAAGGAAAGAAAGTTCCACTGTAAAAGTTCCTTAGATCTCTTTTCTTGATATACTTGTATGATTTGGCATTGTAGTGAGGAATGTCCATCACTGGGCCTTCTGCTACAAGATCAGGGAACGCTTCATTGATGAAGCATTGAATAAATCTTGGATACATCAGGAAAATATGCCTTATTCCTTCCTGAATGTTTGACAATAGACCATTGAACACATAAGCAGACATGTTAAATTGTCTGTTAGTGCATAAGGCACAAATAGCTGATGATGTAGTGATGGGGATGTCATTTCAACCAGTCTTCCTTTTGACAAGCAATGTTAGAACAGATGAATCAGAAATCTCCACTGCAAGTCAACTAACCCCATGACAATCTATTTTCCTTCAAATCCCCCTTCATAACCAATATTGGCAAAGAAGGTCAGAATGTCATCTTCTTCTAGTTCTTGGGGAGAGTTGGCATCATCCCCAAACTGTAGACACTGTCTCATATTTTGTTCAGAGGTAACTAATGTGTGATCATCATTGATCCTTCCAGATATTGTCCTCACACCATCTACTTCATTCACTTTAGCTGTTCCCCAGAATGATTTGATGGATTTCTCATAGATAATGGGTCTAACAGTGATGGCATGTGCTATTCTTGTTGTTGAGATGAATCTGATCATGTCTCTTAAACCCTCAGATTCTGGTACATCTGGATCAAGATATCCACTGACATTGTGGAGTTTCCTCCAAGTAAGATTTGCCATAGATCGGCAATAGAGACATGTGCTAGTAATGTACTCACAATTATCAAATTGTACAACTAAGAACAGGTTTGACTTTCTTAGGTCAAAATTGAGATTTCAAGTTCACTGTTCTATAGCAATTTGACCTATCTTTGATTTTCTGATGATTAACCATTTGTGTTATGTATTATGGTTATTTTTAATCATCTTTATAATTTACCATCTTGTTACACTAAAACATTGGATTTGATTTCTAAATTTAAGTTTCAATTCCCTTGCTCATCGTGGTTAACATAGTGTTTCTGAATCAATTGTTCCTTGTTGTACACATTAAAATCAGGTTTATTGAACTCGAAAGTGTCTTTGAAATCCATTGGTCAAGGTTAATTTTTGATATTTTCTAAACCTAGGTTTCTATGTTCATCACTGATTCGGTATTTGAAGTTCACAAATCCTCCGCGAATCACCTTGTTTCGATACTACTTGGCTAAGAATCGAAATATGGATGAAATGAAGTTGGATGAACAATTAACACACAAGGTTTGTGATGGTTTGATGATTGATGAATATCAGTATGAAAATGCTCGTCGCACTTTAGGTTCTCTCAAATTTGAAAAGTATTAAATACCCTGATTAATGTGTTTAAATAGTCAATTTAATGAATTTTTCAAATTTTACAAGTGAATGAACAAATGTGGAAGTTTTAATTTTTGCACTATAGCAAATGCAGATTTTTTGACTTGTTCGCATTTGTGTATTGAGAGAAATGTGGATGCATAAATTTGTCTTCATTGACCCTGTAAAAAATGCGAAAGAACATTTGGACTTGTCTGCATTTACATCAGAACTTGCATTATTGCTGCAACCAATACGAATGAACAATTTAGTTATCCGCACTTCTTGAATTTCTATCCGCGTTAGTTAATGCTGATGAATAAAAAAAGTATTGTGCTTTGCATTATCTATCCGCATTAACTGAGGTTCAAACACTTAACATGACAGAAGACAAAGAGGACTATTTTATTTTTGGTACAAATACATAACACTGTCATGCGCATTGGCATGTCAACCGCATTAAGAAAATGCGGAAGAACAAAAACTTGTCCGAATAAGTTTTCTGCCATTAAGACTTTGTTGTACGCATTTGTTTGGAAACAAATGTGGATGACTTAACTTATCCGCATTAATTACACTTCGGTTTTTCTTGCACAAAACTATTACCCGCATTGGTTAAATGCCTGGGTTACCTTCACCCACATTAACTAATACTGTTACCCGTATTAAAATTTGAACTTGTCAAAAAGTAATATTTTTGCTATGGATAGTTTTGACTGTTTTTGCACTGATGCTTTGACTTTTATGAAGATTTGTCTATTACTTGGACTTTTATGAAGTTTTTGATTATGCTTGTATTATTGATTCTTGCTTGGTTTGAATTGTACACCTGATGTGATACAAATCTCCTAGATTTGACTGATTTTGGACTTTTGTGCTTCCAAAAATCTGCATACACTGAGATACTATAGAATAACTTCCACACTAACACAAAAATTTTCTAATGTTATATTTTTAAGAAAAGAAGCAATTGTACATCATAATTAACATATTTTTTGAGATTTTGCTTATTTTTCATGTTTTTGTGAACATTTTCATTAAATTTTAATTACTCATCCTAAAGTTTATATCCATATGGATAAAAAATTTAAAGATTTTAAAATTGTGAAAGGAAAATATTTATTTGTAATTTTTGATTTTCTCATCTATACATGAAGAGGAAGTATACCTTACTTGGGATCATATCAATCTTACCTTTCACAAGTGCAACCAATTGTTAGTAAAATAGACATAATCATGAACATATTGATTGTAGTTATGTTTGTCCTCTTAAACTCATGCTTGGTTAATAT
The DNA here is from genome assembly GCA_025506505.1 of Flaveria sonorensis. Taxonomy (NCBI): domain Eukaryota; kingdom Viridiplantae; phylum Streptophyta; class Magnoliopsida; order Asterales; family Asteraceae; genus Flaveria; species Flaveria sonorensis. Next base: position 63,024,560 of record CM046433.1, on the reverse strand, counting down.
TTTCATGCTTGTGATCTTTATCATGTTTTGATTGGATTAAATATTCAATGTGTATCTCACACTCAAATGCATGGCAAGATGAACCACCTACAAGAAATGCATGGTAGAACGTTTTCACAACTTACATGACCAGGTCATTTAAATTATGAAATCTCATTTTTTTGGGTAAGGGGGATCCTCATTGAGATTCTTTTACTTTGATCCTTATAATTATTTGATCCACAATGGGATTCCTTTTGCACTTCACATTGGAAGGTGATCCTCTTTGGGATTCTTTTTATTCATTTATCGGGAATGTAGTATTTATTAATTCATCCATTTTGGATGTGTACCATATTTGGGAATCTTTTTATATCATGACATCAGTACTATGTGCCTGTTTCTCCATGTCTTTACTCAGCAAAATAGAGGAGAAACTAACATGGGTGAATGAGAATCATAAGGCATCATTAGCTGGTATGTTTAGGTACTACACACACACACTTGGAAAAGCTACTACTTACTCATACATGAGATGATGGCTTCACAGCTGAATATGAGCTTTAGTTCATCACAACATGTCTTCTTTTCCAAGCTGAGCCTACCCACATATCTGATAAGTCATGTTAGTCTTTCAAGATTTTTAAATAAGCACTGTGAATGATATAACGACTGTAATTATATCATTTCCCAAGGAGTACATTTCATATTCTTCAACAAAAATAACTTCTTTTTGTATTTTTATAATATTTGAATGTTTTTGCAAATTTTAGTTTTTACTCAAGGTTAATCATACCAATTGATTGAACTAAGAATTCAAACCGACTAGGGTCAAATGCCTTAGTGAACAAATTAGTTAATTGATTGTCCGTGTGGACCTATATCAACTTGATTAACCCTTTTTCAGCACAGTCTCTCAAAAAGTGAAATCTAATTTCAATATGTTTGGTTTTTGAGTACTAAACTGGATTGTTCGTTATGAACATGGTGGCTGTGTTGTCAATATAAATTGGTGTGTACAAGAAGTTATAACCATAATCAAGCATCTAGTTTTGAATCTAGGGAACTTGAGAGCAACAAGCTGATGCTGCTATGTACTCAGCTTCTGCTGTGAAAACAAACACGTTTGTCTGCTTCTTGCACTGCCAGGAGAACAGCCTGGGACCAAGAAATTAACAACCCCCAGAAGTGGACTTCCGATTGAAGTTGCATCCCCTGTAGTCACTGTTTGTGTAGGCATAGAGGTTGAAATCTACCTTCTTTGGATACCATAATCCAAGTGTAGGCTTGCCCTTAAGATATCTGAATATCATCTTTACTGCATTTACATATGATTCCTTGAGATCTGCTTGATATCTAGCACAAACACATACACCAAACATTATATCAGGTCTGCTTGCTGTTAAATACATGAGTGACCCTATCATTGATCGATAGTGAGTCTGATCCACTGATTTTCCATCTGAGTCTCGACCAATCTTCATTTTTGTATCCACAGGAGTTCTGATAGACTGACAATCTGCAAAATGAAATTTCTTTAACATGGATTCCATGTATTTTCATTGATTGATGAAGATTCCATCTGCTGTCTGCTGTACTTTCAATCCTAACAAGAATGTAAGCTCCCCCATTGCACTCATCTAGAACTTGGAGTGCATAAGGTCTTCAAAATCATTGCAAAGTTGTTTGTTTGTTGATCCAAAGATGATATCATCCACGTAGATCTGGACTAGCAACATTTCATGTCCTTTTCTTTTTGTGAATAAAGTCTGATCAATCTTTCCTCTCTTATATCCGTGTGCAAGAAGGAAAGATGATAGAGTCTCGTACCACTTTCGTGGGGCTTGATGTAGACCATACAAAGCTTTGTTAAGCTTGTACACCTTATGAGGGAAATCTGGGTCCTCAAAGCTTAGGGGTTGACTCACATAGACTTCTTTAGAGATTTTGTGTGTATCCTTGTGTGTATCCTTGTGCAACCAATCTTGCTTTGTTTCTGATAACAATGCTCCTGTCATCAGTTTTGCATCTGTATAACCACCTGCTACCGATAGGGTATTGTCCTTCAGGAAGGTCTACCAGCTGCCATACTTCTTGTTTCTTGAACTGGAGCAATTCTTCCTGCATTGCCTCGATCCAGCTGTTGTCTTGAAGAGCCTCTTTTATATTCTTGGGTACAGTTTGACACAGAAAGCAAGCAAAACAAACAGAAGTTTGCAGTACTTGACTTGCTTTTTGTCACGCGCTCATCTAATTCACCATTGATGCTTGACACTGAATGATTCTTATGTATCCTGGTGGTTGAAATTAAGTCGCCAGGAATTGATACATCAAGGTTGGAGACATTCAGATCATCTTAGTGAGAGGCACCTTGAGGTAGTGATGTAGGTGAGTTATGAAAGTAATCAAACGCTTCACCAGCTTTAGCTTCAGCATCAGTAGCACTTTGAAGACTTTCATCATTTACATTAACTTCAGTTTCAACTGACACAGTAGCTGGTTCTGGATTTCTAACTTCAATAGATGAATCTGCTAAAGGAGTGGGCAGTGTACTAGGACCAGCCTTAGTTGAGACACTCTGATTTTTTATTTATTGTCTAACAGGATCAGCTTGCAATGGAACTTCTTCATCCAATTGATTAGCAGAAGATAGAGGAATCATTGGAAAGTCATCCCTTCTCTCTACTATTCCAGAAGATCCAGCTGATTGTAGGTTACATGCTTTGAACAAGTGAAGCTGATCAAAAGAACTTGTGAAAGAGTCAATATCAAACAACCAATCGGGACCATTCATTGACTTAGGAAAGGAGTGCTCATTGAATTGAACATTTGTTGACTCATCAATAATGTTTAATCTAGGATTAAACACTCCGAAGGCCTTTGAGACAGTGGAATAACCTATAAAGAATCCCTCATCAGACTTAGAAGCAAACTTTCCTAAATGGTCTCGAGTGTTTAATATTAAGACAGGACAACCAAATGACTTGAAAAATCCAATAAATGTTTTTCTATGAAAAAGAAGTTCATAAGGTGTTCTGTTGTTTTCTTTAACTATAAAAGTTTGATTTTGCACAAAACATGATGTGTTGACTGCTTTGGCCCAAAAGGTAATTGGCAGCTTAGCATCGACTAGCATTGTTCTTGCTGCTTCAATCAGTGTTCTATTTCTCCTTTCAGCTACCCCATTTTGTTGAGGAGTTCTAACTGCACTGAATTGATGAGCAATGCCTTTGTGTATGTAAAATGAACTTAGATTTTCATTTTTAAACTCTGTCCCGTTATCACTTCTGATTGATTTTATCTTTTGATCAAGTTGATTTTCAATTTTAGTGATAAAATCTTTTATTATTTGGGACGCTTCATTTTATGAAGTAGGAAGAAGACCCATGTGAATCGTTTAAAGTCATCAATGATCACCAAACAATACTGTTTCTTGCCAATACTCATGAGATGAGTTGGTCCAAAGAGATCCATATAAAGCAACTTCAATGGAGTATTGATTGTGTTCACAAGCTTTGGCTTATGGGAAGATTTATGTTGTTTTCCTTTGAGACATGTAGAAAAGTGGTCAATAAAAGGAAATTCCTTTTGAGGTAAACCAATTACATGATTTCCTTTTACCAATCTATTCATGTTTTTTAAATTTGTGTGTCCCAAACATCTATGCCAAAGCTGTGACTCATCAAATGATGCTTTAGACAAAAGACATGTTTCTTCTATTGGTTATGCAGAATTAAGGTTCAAGACATATATGTTATTCTTTCTTGGAGTCTTCAAGATAACCCATTCTTCAGGAATTTGAAATCTTGGTTTCATAATTTAGCGATGGGTGTCTGTGAAATGAGTGGAATATTTCTTGTCACAGATTTGAGACATGTTGAGGAGGTTGAAATTCAGTTGCTCGTAGTAGTTCACTTTGTCAAAGCTCAGTAGTCCATTTGTTACAGACCCTTCCCCACTAATTCTGCCACCTTGTGAGTTTCCACCGAATGCTATAGTAGTTCCTTGTATATACTTGAAGTCATGAAGGAGGGAACTGTCTCAAGTCATGTGTCGAAAGCATCCACTATCCACATACCATAAGTTGTTGGACCTGTATGGACGACCCTACAATCATAAAAGAACTAGTTAGAATGTGGAACCTAAGCCATGATGGTCTTGGGTTGCCCGTTTCTATCCATTACTATAACCTTTTGATACATTCCTCTAGGTTGTGATTTAGTGGTTGATGCTTTGAAGAATTTCTATGGAGTCCTTTTTGGTTTTATTTGATCAATTTCAACAGAGCTGTCTGAAGAGTAGTCAAATCTTTCATCCCTATTTCTAGGTAGAAACTGGGCACGTTCTTGATTTCTAGAAATCACTTTTGTTTTAAATCTTGGATAAGAATTAAGTGATTGTTTCATATTATGATTAAGATTCCTTTTGACACTCTTTGACTCCTATTGATCATAGAAGTCATCATCAGAATTTGAAACCTGTGTTTGTTTAATGTGTGATTGACTTCTATGTTTGGCCTTGTCGGTTGAAATTGGTGAAATAGGCTTATTTTGTAGAACTCTGAAGCCTTTCTATTTAAAGAAATAATCAGTTGTATTGTGATTTGTCATATCACAGATAGAATAATACTTGTTGAAATAGCAATTTTTAGTGAATGATTGTTCATGTCACAGATGGAGAAATATTAATTAAATTAACACTCATCTGTGTTGTGATTTGACATATCACAAATGTCACAGTACATTTTTTTGTCTTTTGATTTTGATGTGGAGGCTTCCTGTGATTTAATAGATTTTAGATTAGCCTCAGATTTTGTTTTCAATGAAGAAGCAATTTCAGTCTTCTTAGTTTTAGTAGATTGTTTAACAATTCTACTTGGCTTGGTCTTTGGAGACTGCTTTTGCTTCTTTTTACCCTTACTTGACTCCCTTTTAAGTTGGTCTACATCCTCTTTGTTGCAAATGTCAAAACCGACCCCCTGTATGTACTTTGATGATGATTGAAATTAAATTTTTACATTTGATTTTTGAACCATGGATGATTTCCCTTTGGATGATGGAGAAGCTTTTGCTTTACCTTTGGATTTCAGTGAAACCTATTCTGATTTGCTTGAATTTTTAGAGATTTAATCTCACAATCAGATCTGCTTTTAGGAGAAGATTCACAGATAATTTTGCATTCTTCACCATCTTGAGATTTTTAGGAATGAATTTCACAAATGGCATAATGGCTTTAACTGAGCTTTTTGGTTTCTTGACAATTATAGGTTTGTATGAGCACTCTTTGATTTTGATTGGGTGACCCAACTTGATTTTATCCTCATTGGTTTCAATATAAACACTCGGTTTGTTTTGAGGATTAGTTATTTATGAAACCATTGTTTTAGTTTAAATAACTTTAGGTTCAGTTGAACCAAAATGACTGAGTGCCTCAGGCATAACCGTATAGTTGCCATTGTATGGAGGTGGACAAGAATTGTATCCTATCCCAGTCATATCCTTTGTCTCTTTCTGTGAGTCAAGTAACTTTTACAGCTTAGCAGAAGAGAATTGAAACTTTTCAAGTTTCGCTTCCGTAACCGATTGCTCAGCTTTGGTTTTTGTTAAGAATTCAGTTAACGTCTCATTCTCAGTTGCTAGAGTGTACTTTTCACCATGGAGTTTTTCAATATCTGAAAGAAGTGATTTGATTTTAATATCAAAACTTTTCATATCTTGTTTCAAGATTTCAGATTTGACTTTTTCTTCTTTGATTTTAAGAGCCAACTTGTGATTATGTTCTCTGTATCCCTGTACTTCTTAAATGCATTTATCATTACAGAGATTGGATTTTACCTCAGTTGGAATTAGAGTTGGACCATCATTAATGTGAGCCATGAGAGCATGAATCTGAAATTGAGTCATTACTTCCTCTGCATATAGGCTCCAATCATAAACTCCATCTTGTTGGATGACAAATGCATTAGAGGTTGGTTGGTTGCTTCCCTGAGCTTGATGAGTCAGTTGGGGTTGACTGTTATGAGTTTGTTGGTGCTGATTTTAATGTTGATACTGATGTTGATTGCTTGATTGAAAGCTTGAATTGGATTGAGATGATGGCTGATCATGTGAAGTTCTTTGGTAATTTTTGCTACTTCTTCTGGGAGCATTGCATTCCCTAGAGAAATGGCCAGTCACACCATAATTAAAACACTTTACCTTGGATTTGTCATATCCAAGTTTTGTAAGAATTTCTTGGCTCTCATTGTAATCATGGCCATCTGCCATCGCAAGTCCATTTTTTCAACATCATCTGGATCCATTTCTTCCGGATCTTCCTGAATCAGATGTGCTGAAGTAAGTCTTCCTCCCAAATACTAATAAAGGAATTGTAAGTTGCCTTTTGCTATTCAGATCTTTGATCACTAGGCATGCATGTGGGTGTTGCAGTAGATGGAGTAGAAGAAGATTGCTTGTTTTGTTTTGAAGCAGCAATAAATCTAGTTGTTCTTGCTTGATCTTTGGAAGACAGAAAATCATCTTCCTCTATCAGAAAGGCATTTTCCACAGAATGAGTTTCTAATGGAAACTTATATGCCTCAATGAATTAAGGTCCACTAAGATTTCTGCTCTTCTCATCTAACTCAAGAGCTTCAATCTTAACAATCATGATGTCTAAGCTGGTGCTCTCCAAGTCAAGAGTGTTCTTCAGCATTGTAACATCCTGTTTCCAGTTTTCTAGCAGACTATGCAGCATCTTCTTGTTCGTTTCCTTCTCTTTATATGTAACCTCCATGATTTCCAGATCATTCACTAACTGTACAAAACAATGTAGCTGCTTGGAGATTGATTCACCCTTGGTATGCTGAAAGGGTTCATACTGGTTCACCAGTTTGTCTTTGTTTATTTCTGTCACCTCATTGCTTCCTTCACACATAATCTGTAGTGCATCCCAGACACCTTTGGCTATTCCATATTTCTCTAATCTTTTAAGGACATCCATTTTCAAAGCCTGAGTTAGAATGGAGTAAGCTTTGATATCTATCTTGATTTTCATGTATTCCTCATCATCAAGATTTAGATTAGGATTCTCAATGGGAATTCTATGTCACACCCCGGGCCCAAGGAGGGTGGGACGTCACAAACTGGCAAAATGCATGGCAGCGGAAACTAACCATAACAAGAGCACATAAGGAGAGAAATCATATGACATTACATTTAAATAGCAAATCAGGGCTATACAAGTCTAGCCCAAAGTACAAAAGCCAAAACCCATCACAAATTGTCTAAAATGTTTTAAAGTAAGTAACGCTACTGGTAGTCACGGAACTAGGTCATCCAAATGAGGCTCAAGAAGTCCAATCTTCCATCAAGGGTTACCTGAAACACGCTCAAAAGATTTTTGTGTCAAATAGTTGTTGAGTTCAAGTGCTTAAAGTTTAGAAACAAAAGTACTCTTAAGAGTCCAAGAAATAGTTTAAAATCATAAGTATTATTTGCTGTGGAGGTCACAATCGACCCTGCGCACTCAGTCCTGGCTAGCTTCTTCTAAACTTGTGTTATTACTGGTTAACCCATAGGGAAAACTGGGCCTCAAAGAGTGTACCATACCTGCTGAGTGGTACACCATAGTTTCTTATAATACTCATTACATGACACAAACAACCGTATAGGATCTCAGTGTGGTACCCTTCCTATTATGTCATTGGGTTATGACGGAAGGCACTATGCATGGGGGATTCCCCAAGTAAATCACCCATATAAAACAAGCGGTTCACCAAGAATTAGTGATTGTGATACAATATAAGGGCATGTTCTAACAATCACCACAACATATAAGCATCATATTAAAGCATGTAAATAATTTCAGTTCAAACACAGTATGTTTCATCCCAAAACAGTAGTAAAAAAAGGGGAACACTAAACTCACATTAGAATCAGTTAACAGTCCTTCAGGTACGGATAAGTCCGAGTCCTAGCAACCTATTATCAGGATTACAGGTAGTAAGTTACATGTTTCTAGACTTATTGAAAATACAACTAAGTGTGTTATGGTTTCAAGTTCATTTGGTCTCCTTTCTTATGAGTTTTGCGTCAAAAGTTTCCTTTTTAGGAAAGTCAAGGTTTTTAACACGTGGCTAATAATTTTATGATTCTTACTAACTTGTTAATATAACATTAAGTTTACTAAAATATTTTTATCATAAAATGATTAAAATTCCGTAATATTTACGAAATTTACACTTTGGTCCCTCAAGTTTCAAAATTTACAATTTTGACCCAAAAGTTTGCTTTCTTTCATTTCTTGACCCAGTATGGCTGTTATTAGTTACTAAGGTTTTTATATCACTTTTAGGCCTGTTTAAACTTCACATTTCCAAAATTTAGTTTGAGGGATTTAAAACACCAGTTTTTAGTTACCGATTTCGGGAAAACCGACAATTTAACATCTAGTTTTAGAACTTTTAATTTTTCAACTCATAATACACAAGTATAACTTTCTAAAGACTTCTAACAAATATTATAATCCGTTTTAAATGAAGTTTTTGGGTTATTTGAGCAAAAAGCTCTGTTTTTAAAATAAACCGTTAAAACTCGTTTTTACCTGGAATTGAATAACCGAATCTGTTTTCTTTCAACTTTTCAAAAAAATCCCTTTTTGGCACTTCATGTTTACTGAAATAAAGTGGGTTTGTAGGATTTTTAAGCTTGTTACTTTATTTTTGAAATTTTGCTTAAAAGGTACCCGGTTAGACTTGTTTTTGTAAACTAAATTCATAAAAATTACATATTACTTCCAAAAATCACCAAATGCGGTTTTTACCACTATAATACAAATTTTAGGGCTTGGAACTTTTTAAATTTGTAACTTTTTAAGTTTTGACCATTTTTGAGAATTTTACCACCTTTCGGGTCTTTAATTTCACCCATTTAGTCCATAATACCACACCTTTTTACTTATTCAACAACTACCATGAATTTTATATGTTTAAAATCACCAAAAAACTGAAAAAGAACATTAGCTCACGGATTTTTGCATCATCATTGCTGCAATTAAGGGTGAAATACTACATTTACACTTATGTAATAAACATAGTTTGAGCTTAAACATCATCAAACCTTTTTGTAAATTTTAAATCAGATTATTATGATGTTCATAAGCTATTTTTGAGCAGATGATAATATGGGTTGAGGGTCTTTTCAAAACAGGTGGGTTTTTGGTGCTAAAACACATGAAAAAAGGGTTTTCAGGGTGAAATTCGGGTGCACCAACCCTTGGTCCATGTACACTCTTTAAAATATACCTTGTGTGAAGTCGTGAGTTCCCCAAAAACAATGGTGTGGCCGCAAGTTTCTCTTTCAAACAAGAAGAGTGAGATTTATGGTAGAAAAGAGGGAAAAAACACAAGGAAAGACTTTATTCGGGTACATAGATGCTTACACTCCAGTAGTTTTATGTTTTTGGAACGATTTGGAGATTATGAGGGCTGTTGATACCAGATTTGGAGCTGGAACACCATAAAACTTCAAGAACCTCGCTTAAAAGCTCACTAAAACTCACTTTCTAGCTTGTTTTGCACTCGGTTGATGTTGGAATGATGCTAGTCTTCTAAAATCTTGGCTGGAATGGAGAAGAAATGCAGATTTGTGGGTGTTCTTGGCTGAATTTTTGTGAGAGAGAATGAGGGAGAAGAGGTTGGGAGTAGGGAATGCATGTATGGTGAAATGAGGGAGAGTGGAATATGTAAATGGGTTTGGGAGGTTCAAGGGGGATATGGTTGGTGGATGGGGGGGGGGGGCGGCCGAAGTAGAGAGAGAGGGGGAGAGTTTAATTTTTTTTTTTTGTAATTTATTGTGTAGTGTAATTTTTTGTGTGTAGTGGATTATAAATTCTAGTTTTTGTAAGGTTTTTAAGATTGTAAAATGACATATATATACATATGTGTGTGCCATAAATATGTGTGTGTACACACATATAATTTGTTTTATTTAAAGTTCTAATTTCTAGCATAGATTTAATATTTCTCTAAAATCACTTAATTATTTCTAGACTAAAGCTAGTCATAGTGGGATCTTCTAAGGCAATTAAGCATGTAAAAAATTAACATGGAAGAAAGAAAATAATATTAATAATAAAAATGAAATAATGCTAGATTATATTAAAGTTTAAAGTAGGACCTAGAATTCGATTGTTACATTCTAATAGTTCTATACTGAGTAGCTTGATCAGCATTGAGAGAGACAGAAATGTAGGGTCTGTTGCAAATGGATATCCAGTAGTCGGGATCCACACCTATAATGTAATTTCTAAACCTTATTTTCCACTGCTTAAACTAAAACTTGTGTTTAAGCATTGGAGGTTTAGATGCATGACCAAGTTTAGAAAAGTTAACAGAATCCATTAGAATAAACTTGATTTTAGATGGTTTGAATATTGATTAAGTTGATTTTTATGTCCAGAATGTTCAAACAGTCCAATGTCAAGATTTTCTTGTCTAGATTTAGTGAACAACAGCTGCAATATAGTTGATTTTAGGTCAATTTGATGAATAGTCCATTGTTAAGTTGATTTTAGCTTGATTTTGGTCAATATTTTGTGATTATGAGTGGTTTTTGCCTAATTTTTGTTAAGAATCAACAATCAAACAATGTTCTTGTGTTTTGATCAGAAGAACAGTGATGATTGATGAAGCTTTGACTGGGTTTGAGAATGATATTCTCGGTTGATGTGACTCAACCTAGGATTGAATATGTGGACTGAGTCAATAATATAGCAGCGGAATTACTATATCAAAGAACATTAACTGCAGTAGTAAATGCTTGAATGTAAGAGAATCAAGAACCGAAATAAATGTTGTAAAATATTGTGTATATTACTACTGAAGTCAACAACCATACAAAGTTAGGGTATTTGACCCTATTTATAGGCGTATTCATTGCCTGTACAAAAGACTAAACTAACCCTGATCTATACAAGAGAATCTAGTCTAAGTACAAAATAAGTGTAAGTTTTTCATCCGCATTAGTTCATGCGGATGAACAAGTCTTCATCAGCATTTGTTGTTTACTCACCCGCATTAGTTCATGCGGGTGAACAAGTCTTCTCAGCATTTGTGTTTGTTCACCCACATTAGTTCATGCGGGTGAACAAGTCTCATCAGCATTTACTGTTGTTCATCCGCATGGACTAATGCGGGTGAACACTTCTTGTCAGCATTTCTTCAGTTCATCCGCATGGACTGATACGGATGAACACTTCTGTTCAGCATTAGTTGTCTTGATCCACATTTGTTAATGCGGGGTGAACAAACACTTGTCCGTATTTGTTCACTAGTCATCCGCATTAACAAATGTGGGTGCTCTATACTTAGTCTTTTCTTGTCTTCTGTTGTCTTCTGTTGATGATGTCTTCTGTGTTCTCCAACCAGAACAACCTCCAACCACTTCTTGAGTTGGAAAGTATGATCCTTTCAGGGTCTAACAATACTCCCCCTAAGGATTATACTGCCTAGGTTCCTCAAGAGTGTGATGGTGGTGGTGGTTGTGAAGATTCTGGTCGGTCTTGATGTGATGTCTTTTGTTGGACTGTTGTTGGAGAGATTGTTGCAATATCTTCATGATGTACCTCAGGTTCTGCAAGGGAAGGATTGAGGATTGCCTTTATCATGTTTGAAAAATCCCTAGCTTCATTCATTTTTTCTCTACTTAGCACATGAATCTTCATCTCACTCATTGTATGAATAGCAGCAACGGGCATTTGTTTCAAAGAGATGGGTTCCCAAACTGAAATAGAGGATAACCCATCTCTATGAATCACCAGTGAACCATCAGCATCAACTTCCAACTTGACAATATTACCCATCTGCATTGGCACCTTTCTCTTCTTCCTTTGTTCCCTTTTGTTGTTGATTCTGTCGAATGCCAGCTTCAAGATCTTAACACACTTTAGCATAAACTCCAGATCATCTTCAGCAGCTTTATTTTTGAGGGCTCTAAAGTGTCTTGTGAAGATATAGTGTATGTAAGACTCATCTAGCAGTCTGACCTCATAACTACTGAAAATTCTGATCTCTGGGGCTTCTTTTCCTTCCCACTTTCTCTCAATCACCAACTCATAGGATTCTTCATCATAGTACACATTGGAAATTGGTTTGGTTTTGTGAGTTCTAGCAATCATTTTTCGTTTCAATGATTTTGTTGGTTTCACATGCAGCTCAGGGAACACTACCTCTTCTGCCTCTCTCTTTCTTCTTTGTTCAAGGGGATTTCTGAAAGATTTGTGTTTTCTAGTACAAATGGATTTTAGAGACTTGAAGTTTTTGGTTCTCTTAAACATCTTCAGAATATCCTCAAATTCATAACCCCTGTACATTCCATCACAATTGATTAGATCTAACTCAGCCAATTCTTTTAAGTCATAGACCTTCATGGCATTGACTAAGGCTGTATATTCTGTAAAGAATTGCACCAGGCCTAAGATTCTCTTGACCATGAACATATTCCAGCTGCTATCATAGTTCCAGGCAATGATTTTGACATCTGTTTTGCCTTTGGGAGTAGATACCCCTCTAATCATCTCAGCAGTGGTTAAATCCTCTTGAAGTTTCAGTTGTGAAGGTTCAATGAACCACTCTGGGTTTTTGTGTAGAATAGGGGCCAGAACATCTTTGTCTTTTGTAGTCAATTTTACATCTTGTGCAGAAGATCTTGTTCTGGGCTTCTGGGCAATTACTTCTTCTTCAGTTGCTTTCATTCTATCTTTCTTTTCATAAATCATTCTTAACATAGCAGCCCGAAGTGAATTAGTCTTCATGTTTCCTAACTTTCTTTTTGTAAATACCTGTTTATTAAGATAATCCTTCATTTCCCTATCTAACATGTTATAAGGATCAGGAAAAACAATCTGTTGGTCATCTTTCTTTGCTGTTTTGAGGATAGAGGATGTTGGCTTTTCAGTCTCTTTTGTTTTCTCATATTCTGTTACATATGTAGGATCTAGCAGCTTTTCCATCTTCTTTACCTCCTCAACAATCTCCTCATATGTCATGTTAAACACAATGTCAGCATCATAACCATGATTTATCAGATACATGTCATAAATCATGAGATCATCAGACTTTGCTTTTTTAATCATGCTTTCTACTGATGGCTCAATAAATGCAGGGCTGTGTACATCAGTAGATTTCTCAGTTTTGTCATCTTCATTCTCTCCTTCCAACATTATGATTTCCAGAGTTTGTTGTAGCTCTTTTTCTGCTTGTTCATGTTCTTCTAAGAATTTAGCAATTGCTGCCAAACTTCTTGGATCATCTTTTGCTTTCTTTTTGGGTTGTTCTTCCTCAACCATAGGAAGTTTTCCTTTTTCTTTTTCAGTCAAGTATTTCCTTTTTCTTGTGTATGTGATCACTCTTGGTCCTGATGTTGAAGTTACATCAGTTTTGGCTTGTTGTTTTTCTTCAACAGCCTTAAGCTCAGCAGTGATTCTTTGTTGTTCAGCTTCTTGTCTGTTCAATTCAGCTGTTTCCTTTTCTTTGAATTCATCACAAAGTCTATTGATTAAACTTTGTTGTTCATCAGTCAATACAATAGCAGGAACAAGCTGCATTCTCAGTTCTTCTTCTATTGACATAGGTTGTGATGGAATTACAATTATAGACTCAGAGAGGGATTTGTGTTTTTGATGTAATCCTAGAATTCCTCATCTATAATGAATTCACTTGACGAGAATCTGTCCATGTCATCTATTAGTTCTTTCATCATGGCCTCTTTTTCAGTAGATGGATCAGAATGTACTACCATCTCCCAGCTATCATCATCCCTAACACCACTGGTTTCTTGCTGTTGTGAATGAACTTCCTTATCAGTTTCTTTAGTTTCATGTTCTGTTGCTTCTCTTTCAAATTCAGCCTTTAATTGAGCAATCAGTTCCAATTCATCAATTCTTTTCTTCAAAGCCTCATTTTGTTTGTTCAGATCAGCAATAATTTCTGTTTGCATCTCCAACATGTGTTCTTGATCTTCCATAGCCACAGTTTGAATAGCCACAGTGTCCATATGACCACTGATTTCTTCTCTTGACATCTCTAAAGAGGATTTTAACTGTTTGATCTCCTCATCTTTTGTTCTCAAATCAGCATCATACTTGGCTTTTAATTCACTCAGTTCTTTCTCCTTTTCATCCAACTCTAGGATTCTATCATTGATTATCCCTGCCCTTCTATCCAAAGTCTTCTCCATTCTAGACATTTTGGCTAAGAGATTAGATATCATCATATCCTTTTCATCAGGCCTGTTCACCTCTGATTCTACAAAGCTCTCAAAAGGAGCATCTTCAGAGACAAGTTGTCTCTGTGGTAGAGGCACAGTATATTGATTATCTTCTTCATTATCAGAAGATTTAGAAGATTTTGAGGAGCTGGTAGATTCACCAGAACTCCCAGCCTCAGCATTTGCTTCAGGTGGTGAACTGCCTTGTGAATCTTCTTGTATATGAATTGGAGTGAATGATTGTGGGATAATGGGATCAACCCTCAAAGGGAATAAAACAACAGCTTCTTGTAGTGTTTCACCAGTGTGAGGATCACCAATCAAAGGTGACACTGGTATAATGTGTTCTTCAGTTTTTGCATGCTCATCAACATGGTGTTGATCATGAGCAGCAGCCTGCTCCACTGATTGTTCTGGAGCTTCTTTATGAACATTCACTTCATGAATTGGTTCATTATTAGGAACATCAGCTGCCATTTCTTGTGCAGGTTCCTTAATAGGAATATCATCATGTATAACCGGTTCTTGGTGTTGTAGTTGTTCCTCATCCATTGGCACATCATTTTGGGGATCTATTTATTGTTGCATCCAAGGTAAGAGTGGAATGAAAGCACCACTATAGAAATTTCTTGGATCTCTCTTCTTGATGTACTTCAAAGATTTGGCATTATAATGAGGAACTTCAAGAATGGGGTCTTCTAAAACCAGATCAGGAAAGGCTACATTAATAAGATACTAAATGAATCTGGGGTACATTAAGAACATGTTCCTTCTCCCCTCTAGAATATTTGACATCATTCCATTAAAGACATATGCTGAAAAGTTGTAGGGTCTGTTAGAGCAGAGGGCACAGACCAGTGAAGATGTAGTTAATGGTATGCCATTCCACCCAGTTTTTCTTTTAAATAGGCACTGTTGGATATAATGAATGAGAAACCTCCATTGCAAATCAACCAATCCTTTCACTATCTGTTTTGCCTCAAATCCTCCCTCATATCTAATGTCAGCAAAGAACGACATGATATCTTCTTCATCAAATTCAGTTGGAGAATTTGGATCATCTTGAAATTGAAGGCATTCTCTAACAGATTGTTCTGATATCACCAGAGTGTGATCATCAGATATTCTTCCTAAGATTGCTTTCTCTCCATCAATATCCAAAGCTTCTGCATTTCCCCAGAAAGGTCTAATGTAATTCTTATAGATTACAGGTCTTACTGTTATGGCATGAGCCACTCTTGTTTTGGCTATGAACCTGATCATGTCTCTGAGTCCCTCAGCTTCTGGGACATCAGAATTAAGAAAACCACTAACATTATGGAGCTTGCTCCAAGTCAGGTTAGCCATTATGTAATCTGCATAGAGAGTATGAATTAGTGAGAATTGTGTGTGATTTGTTCAATTTTGACTTTTTAGGTCAAAATGAATTCTGCTTGTTACTGTTACATTTGGTTATTTGACCTGATTTTGATTTTTCATGAAGAACAGTTCAAAATTTTGTTTCTTTATGTTGGGATATATTGATTTTGATTGTGTTTTAACAGGTTGTGATGTCAACATTGTTATACACCAGTATCCCCTGTTCATCGATGTTTTATGTGTTCTTAGAACCATATGAAATCTTTGAAGTTTACACTGATCATTAGTTTTAATGAACTCTGTCATTCATCTAAATCCAGTGTTCTTGATTGTATTTAAAGCATTTCACAAGATTAGGGTTCCATTTCACGAAATTTTGTTCGACAGTCGAAGTATGTAAGAAACTGATAATCACCTTTAGATAACAATACTTCGATTTAATTAGACAATGTTGTTTGTTTTGATGTTGGGTTTGAACAAAATGAAGCTTGATTAGAGTAGATTTGAACTCAGAAGAAGAATGGTTTTCTGGCACTCGTCTCACTATGAAAGATCACTCAAAATTTGAAAAGTAATAAATGATTACAACTCATAATTTTCACAAATATTTTACCAAGTGTTGAAAAGTTCTGTACTGTAGTAAATGCGCTTATAGAACTTCTATGGGCGCATTCACTGTAGCAAATGCTAAATAATCAAATTAAGTGTCAGCATTTACTGTAACAAATGTGGAAGAGTTAATTTTACCTATCCGCATTCACTGTAGCAAATGCGGGTGACCAAAGTTATTAGCATTCATTGAAAATTCTTAGCACTGTAGCAAATGCAGAAGAACAAATGACTCCTCATTTACTGAGATGCGAGTTAAACTTATCAGCATTCACTGTAGCAAATGCGGGAGAACAGATGACTTGTCCGCATTTACTGTAACAAATGCGAGTGAATAAAGTGATCAGCATTCACTGTAGCAAATACGGGTGTACAAATGACTTGTCCGCATTTACTGAGACATGCGGGTGAACAAATGACTTGTCTGCATTTACTGTAGCTAATGCGGATGAACAATTTTTGTCCGCATTAGTTTACTTGTACAAAAAACAGTTACCCGCATTGGTTAAATGGCAGGGTTACCTACACCCGCATTAACCAATACATTTATCCGTATTAAATTTTGTACTTTGTCAAAAATTAATGTTTTTGTAGTGCCTGAATCTGATTGGTTTGTACAACTGCTTCTGATTTTATGAAGATGAGTCTGCATTTTTGTTGTTTTCCGAAGATTTTGCAGATTCAGAGATTGTCAATTCTTGCTTGGATTGTCATGCATCTTTGATGTGACACAGATTCCCAACTTGACTGATTTTGGAGCATATGCATCTTCTGAAGCTGATTATGAAGTAATTTCCATACAGACACAATCAATTTGACAAAGTTGTCAATTTAATGTTTGCAAATTTCATGTTTTTGTAAATATTTCCTTTTAAAATTTTATTACTCCCCCTAAAGTTTATAACCATGCGGGATAAAAACTTTAAATAAAATTCATAAAATTTTAGGACAATATTTCTGAATTGTTTAATTGTTTTGCACTTTTGTTTGAAATTTTGGGATCATAACAATCTTATCTTTCATAAGTGCAAGTTGTCATGAGCTTATTGATTGAAGGTATATTTGTCCTCTTAAACTCATGCTTGGTCAATATTGTAATGCATGTGATTTTTATCATGTTTTGATTTAATAAAACATTCAACATGACCTCACACTCATAAGCATAGCAAGATCAACTATCCTCATGTACTGTATGGTAGAACTTTCTCACAACTTTCAATACCTGGTCATTTAAATTATGAAACTCATTCATTTTGGTAAGGGGGATCCACTTTGGGATTCTTTTACCTGATCCTTATTTTGTTTGATCCATATTGGGATTCTTTTTGCACTTTACTTTGGAAGGTGATCCACTTTGGGATTCTTTTTGTTATATTCTGTTTTATGTGTCACCCGTATTGGATGTGTTCTACATTGGGACTCTTTTTGGATCAAGACATCAGCACTATGTGCTTGTTTCCCCAGGTCTTTGCTCAGCAAAACAAAGGAGAAACTAATGTGAATGAGATTCATAAGGTATCATGACCTGGTGTGTTTAGGTTACTACACATACATACACTTGGATAGGTTAGATACATACATGCTCTGAGATGATGCATTCACAGTTGAATGTGATCTTTAGTGTATCACAACATTTATATTCTGTTCCAAGTTGAGCCTACCCACATATCAGGTAAGTCATGTCAGTCTTTCAAGATATTGAATTAAGCACAGTGAATGATATAACGACTGTAATTATATCATCTCCCATAAGAAGTACAAAACAAGGACTTCAACAAAAATTTATTTCTTTTTGTAATTTTGTGAATTTATTGATGTTAATCAAGGTTAATCATGCCGATTGATTGGACTAAGAATTCAAACCGACTTGGGTCAAATGCCTTAGTAAACAAATCAGCTAGCTGATTGTCTATGTTAACCTAAATCAGCTTGATTAAACCTTTTTCAGCACAGTCTCTCAAAAAGTGATATCTAATTTCAATATGTTTTGTTTTTGAGTGCTGAACTGGATTGTTTGTGATGAAGACTGCAGCAGTGTTGTCAATATGAATTGGTGTGTGCAAGAAATTGAAACCATAATCAAGCATCTGGTTTTGAATCCAGAGAACTTGAGAGCAACAAGCTGATGCTGCTATGTACTCAGCTTTAGCTGTCGATACAGAAACATTGGTCTGTTTCTTGCACTGCCATGACACCAGTCTGGGACCAAGAAATTGACAACCGCCAGATGTGGATTTTCTGTTGAAATTGCATCCCCCGTAGTCACTGTCGGTGTATGCATAGAGATGAAGTCTCCATCCTTTGGATACCATAGTCCAAGAGCAGGTTTTCCCTTAAGATATCCAAATATCCTCTTGACTGCATTCACGTGAGATTCCTTGGGATCTGCTTGATATCTGGCACATACATAAACACCAAACATAACATCAGGTCTACTGGCTGTTAAATACATAAGTGAACCAATCATGGATCGATAAAGAGTCTGATCCACAGATTTGCCATCTGTGTCAGGGCAAATTTTCACTTTTGTATCAACAGGTGTTCTGATGAACTGACAGAACTTCTTCAACATTGATTCCACATATTTTGACTAGTTGACGAAGATTCCACTGGATGTTTGTTGTACTTGAAGACCTAGGAAGAATGTGAGTTCTCCCATAGCACTCATCTGAAATTTTGAATGCATAAGATCTTCAAAGTCTTTGCAGAGTTGTTTGTTGGTGGAGCCAAATATGATATCATCCACATAAATCTGGACAAGTAGCATCTCATTCCCTTTTCTCTTTCTGAATAAAGTCTGGTCAATCTTCCCTCTTTCATAACCATGGTCAAGAAGAAAGGATGACAGAGTCTCATACCATTTTCGAGGGGCTTGATGTAAGCCATACAAAGCTTTATCAAGCTTGTATACCCTGTGAGGAAATCAGGATCCTCAAAGCCTGGAGGTTGACTCATGTAGACTTCTTAGAGATCTTTCCATACAAAAATGCACACTTTACATCCATTTGATAAACTGTGAATTTCATGGATGCAGAGTACGCAAGAAAAAGTCGTATGGCTTCTAATCTAGCAACAGGAGCAAACACCTCGTCATAATCTATTCCTTCTTCTTGTGTATAGCCCTGTGCTACCAATCTTCCTTTGTTTCTGATGACGATCCCTCTGTCATCAGTCTTGTTTCGGTATAGCCATCTGGTGCCGATAGGGTATTGACCTTCGGGAAGATCCACCAGCTGCCATACTTCCTGTTTCTTGAATTGTAGCAATTCTTCCTGCATTGCCTCAGTCCAGCTATTGTCTTGAAGAGCCTCATTAATGTTTTTGGGTATAGTTTGACACAAAAAACAAGAAAACAAACAGATGTTTGCAATACTTGACTTGCTTCGTGTCACCCGCTCGTCTAAATCACTAATAATGTTGGACACTGGATGATTCTTGTGAGTCCTGGTAATTGGAATTAAATCACCAGCAATGGACACATCAAGATTGGAGACATTTAGATCATCTTGGTGAGAGGCATCTTGTTGTTATAGTGTGGGAGAGTGATGACCAGAATCAGAGGGTACAACATCTTCAGCTTCAACAGCACTCTGAATACTCTCATTATTTCCATCTCTGTTAGAATCAGCTGGTGCATGAGTTGGTTCTGAATGTCTCACTTTAGTTGAAGGTTCAGCTGAAGGAGATGGCATTGAACTGCGACCAGCATCTGTTGAGATACTTTCATTTTGTGTAACTTGCTAGATAGGATCAGCTTGTAAGGGCACTTCTTCATTGTCTTGATCGGTAGAAGGAGGAATCATTAGGAAGTTTGTTTTTCTTTCAACTGACCCTGATGTTCCTGCATTTGACTAATTGAACTGATCAAAAGATCTTGTAAATGAATCAATATCAAATAACCAGTCAGGACCATTTGATGATTTGGGAAACGAATGCTCATTGAATTGAATATTTGTTGATTCATCAATTATGTTTAATCTAGGATTAAACACCCTAAAAGCCTTAGAAACTGAGGAGTATCCCACGAAGAATCCCTCTTCAGACTTAGGAGCAAACTTTCCTAAATGGTCTCTGGTGTTCAATATAGAGACAGGACAACCAAATGACTTCAAAAATCCAATAAATGGTTTTCTGTGAAAAAGAAGTTCATAAGGAGTTTTATTGTGTTCTTTGATTATCAGAGTTCAATTTTGCACAAAACATGAAGTGTTAACTGCTTCTGCCTAAAATGTAATAGGCAGTTTTGCATCAGCTAGCATTGTTCTTGCTGCTTCAATTAGAGTTCTATTCCTTCTTTCAGCAACTCCATTTTGTTGTGGAGTACGAGCTGCACTAAACTGATGAACAATGCCTTTTGTGGTCAAAATGAACTCATGCTTTCATTTTTAAATTCCGTCCCATTGTCACTTCTAATAGATCTTACTTTTAAATCAAGTTGATTTTCAATTTTGGTTATACAATCTATTATGATTTGGGGTGCCTCATTCTTATGAAGTAGGAAGAAGACCCATGTGAATCGAGTAGAGTCATCAATGATCACTAAACAATAATGCTTCTTGCCAAGACTCATGACGTGAGTCGGCCCGAAGAGATCCATATGAAGTAACTTCAATGGACAATCGTTAGTGTTCACAAGTTTTGGCTTATGAGATGATTTATGTTGTTTTACTTTGAGACACGCGGTATAGTGGTCAACAAAATGAAATTCCTTTTGAGGAAGACCAATTACATGGTTCCCTTTGACCAATCTATTCATATTTTTAAAATTAGTGTGTCCTAAGCGTCTATGCCAAAGTTGTGATTCATCAAATGATGCTTTAGACAATAGACATGTCTCTTCTGATGGACGAGCAGAATTAAGGTTCAACACATATGTATTATTCTTCCTCGGTGTCTTCAAGACAACCCATTCTTCAGGAATGTAAAATCCTGGTTTTAAGATGTAACAATGAGTGTCGGTGAAATGAGTAGAATATGTCTTGTCACAAATCTGGGATACAGTGAGCAGATTGAAGTTCAGCTGCTCGCAGTAATTGACTTTGTCAAAGCTCAGAATCCAATTCATCACTGAACCTTCTCCAGTAATTCTACCGCCCTGTGAATCTCTGTCAAATGCCACAATAGTTCCTTGAATATGCTTGAAGTCATGTAGGAGGGAACTATCTCCTGTCATGTGTCGGGAGCATCCACTGTCCACATACCATAAGCTATTGGACCTGTATGAATGACCCTACAAGCACAAAAAGAACTAATTAGAATGAGGAACCCAATCCATAATGGTCTTGGGTTGTCCTTTGGCATCTATCACTGTTACTTCTTGATACTTTCCTCTTATGTGTGTTTTAGAGGAGGATGATTTCAGGCCTTTTCTTTTGTTTCTTTGAGGTTTCAGTTCATTAATTTCAT
The DNA here is from genome assembly GCA_025506505.1 of Flaveria sonorensis. NCBI lineage: Eukaryota > Viridiplantae > Streptophyta > Magnoliopsida > Asterales > Asteraceae > Flaveria > Flaveria sonorensis. Next base: position 63,002,961 of record CM046433.1, on the reverse strand, counting down.
CTGATGTGTTAGAGGAGTATACAAACCTTTCCTTTTGATTTTTGTGCAAAGGATGAATAGATTTTTGTTTTTCAAAAATCACTTTGATTTTATACTTTTGATGAGAATTTGGTGATTTGTTTAGGTTTGTTGGACTTTTGTGTCTGACCTTGTCAGTTGGAACCGATGAAATGGGCTTGTGTTGTGAATTTTTCAATCCTTTTTGATTAAAGTAACACTCAATTGTATTGTGATTGGTCATATCACACAATGAACAATATTTGTTAAAATGACATTTTTTGTTGAGTGATTGTTCATGTCACAGATAGAGCAGTACTCGGTGAAGTAGCATTCATCTGTGGTGTGATTTAACATATTTCCCTATCGAATTGTTCTACAATTTGACTTCTTTGTTGACGATATCAAACCTATCTTCCTTGTTCTTTTTGATACTTCCTTGTTTGATATTTGTGAAGATGGTGAATCAAATTTCACTTTAGATTTTTGAACAAAAGTGGTTTTTTCCTTTGGTAACTACGGGAACTTTGGTTTTATCCTTGAAGTTCAATGAAACCCTTCTGATTTGCTTGAATTTTTAGGAGATATGATCTCATATTCAGATCTGCTTTCAGCAGATGGTTTCACTGAGCATTCAGCATTGTGCTTCAATTTAAATTTTTGGAACAAATTTTACAAAAGAAAAATAGCTTTACTGGGCTCTTTGGTTTCTTGATAACCACAGGTTTGTCTGAGCACTCTTTGATTTTGATAGGATGACCCAATCTGATTTTATCCTCATCAGTTTCAATGTAAACACCTGGTTTGTTTTGAGAGATTTGTTGTTTGAGAAATCATTGATTTGGTTTTCAATAATTTTAAATTCATTTGTATCTGATTGAGTAAGTGACTCAGGCATAACAATGTAGTTATCATTATATGGAGGAAGACAAGTTTTGTATCCTATTCCAGTCATATCTTTAGCCCCCTTTTGAGACACAAGTAACTCTTGTAGCTTGACAGATGAGAGCTAAAACTTTTCAAGTTTCATTTCAGTAGCTGATTGCTCAACTTTTGATTTGGTCAACAATTCAGTTAACCTCTCATTTTCAGCCCAAGTGTGTACTTTTCACCATGGAGTGTTTCCATGTCAGACAACAGAGACTTGATTTTAACTTCATAAATTCTCATTTCTTGTTTTAACATCTCTGATTTCACCTTTTCTTCTCTTATTTTATTAGCCATTTGTGATTGTGTTCTCTGTACCCTTGTACTTCTAGAACACATTTTTCAGAACATAGATTGGATTTTACCTCAGATGGCATTGGAGTTGGTCCATCATTATATTTGCCATAAGTGCATGATTCTAAAACTGTGGTTGAACTTCCTCAGCATACACGCTCCAATCACAAACTCCATCTTGTCTGATGACAATTGCATTTGAAGTTTGTTGATTACTTCCTTGAGATTGATGAGTCAGCAGAGGTTGTCTTTGCTGAATTGGTTGTTGCTGATTTTGTTGTTGCTGAATTGGCTGCTGCTGATTTTGTTGTTGGTGTGAATAAGAGTTGCTTGGCTGAAAGTTGGTGTTGTGTTGAGAAGCATGATGACAAGTGCTTGGCTGAAAGTTGGTGTTGTGTTGAGAAGCAAGTTGGTGTTCTCTTCGGAGAGTTACATTCCCGAGAGAAATGACCACTCAATCCACAGTTAAAACACTTAACTTTGGATTTGTCATATCTCAGCTTTGTATTCTCATTGAGACTTAGTTTCTTCCCTTTTCGAAAGAATTTCTTTGCTCTCATAGCAATCATGGCCATCTTCCATTGCGAATCCATTTCTTCAACATCATCAGGATCCATTTCTTCTAGATCTTCTTGAATCAGATGAGCTGATATGAGTCTCCCTCCAAGGTAGGCTTCAAAGCTAGCAATAAAGGCATTGTAAGTTGCCTTTTGTTCTTCAGATTTTTGCTTATCATGCATGTTGTTAGGAGATACAGTGGGTTGGGCAGAAGATGGTTGTTTTTGAGGTTGTGGAGCAGCATAAAATCCTGTTATTCTTATTTGATCTCTTGATAACAGAAAGTCTTCTTCTTTAGTAACAAAGGCATTTTCAATAGAATGAGTTTCAAACAGAAATTTGTAGGCCTCAATGACTTGAGGTTCACTCAGATTTCTGCTCCTTTCATCAAGTTCAAGAGCCTCAATTTTTGCAATCATGATATCCAAGCTAGTACTCTCCAAATCAAGAGTATTCTTCAACATAGTAACATTCTGTTTCCAGCTTTCAGGCAAGCTGTGCAACATTTTCTTGTTTAGTTCCTTCTCCTTGTAAGTGACCCCCATAATTTCAAGGTCATTTACAAGTTGCACAAATCTGTGAAGCTGTCTGGAGATAGACTCTCCTTTGGTATGATGAAATGTCTCATACTGATTTATCAACTTGTCTTTGTTAATTTCAGTAACTTCACTGCTTCCCTCACACATTATCTGTAAAGCATCCCAGACACCCTTAGTTGTTCCATATTTTCTAATCTTTCAGAACATCCATTTTCAGTGCTTGTGTAAGTATGGAGTAAGCTCTAAGATCAATCTTGATTTTCTTATATTCTTCATCATCAAGAGTTAAGTTTGGATCCTCAATGGGAATTCTTGCAGTTTTGTACTGAGCAGCTTGATCAGATCCTCAATGGGAATTCTTGCAGTTTTGTACTGACAGCTTGATCAGCATTTAGAGACGTGGAATGTGGGACCTTTGTAAATAGATATCCACTAGTCAGGATCTACACCAGTAATGTAATTCTGAAACGAATTTCCACTGCTTAAACTCAGATTTGTGTTTAAGCATAGGAGGTTTGGATGCATGACCAATTTGAGTATGATTATAGGAATCCATGTTAGTTAAACTGATTTTAACTTGTTGAATACTGTTTTAAGTTGATTTTAAGTTCAACAGTGTGTTTTTCTTCAAATCTTCTGTTTTCGGTCAAGAGCAGGTCTGTTAAGTTTAGATCTGTCGATTTGAAGGAGTTCTAAGTTCTTGATTTTGTGTTGTTGGGTTTGACAGCAGCAGATCTGAAGATTTTGTACTTCGTGGTGTTCGATTACAGTATGTTTGTTTATCAGAAGAGTAGATCTTGCTGATGAACAACTCAGTCTATAGTTCAATCGATTTTCACCTAAAATCCAAGATGATTCTATGATGAATTCAAGAGCCAAGGCTTTGATACCATTTTGCTGAATCAATATTTCAGATTCGTTGAGCTTGGATCTTAGGATTCATCAGTTTCAGATCCGAAAATTCAAAATTAAAGATGGGTGGAAGTATGTGAATTGAAGAACAAGGATGTGTGTGTAATGTATAATGTTATGATTTCATTGATGTTGAATAAAAAATTACAATGAAGAAACATATACAAAGATGGATGAAGATCAAACCCACCCAAAGGAGAGAAATTCTCCTTGGGTGGTGATTTACACCATGAAAAACACACACTTAAGAACTACTAGCCACTCACACACTTTGCAAAAACCACCCATTACAAGTGGCACTAGTTGTTCTATTTATAATGTTATTACATCATGACCTAATTTTGACTATTCTTGTGGTCTTGATGTTGACTTTGTCTTGTTGACTTTGTCTTGTGTTTGTTTTGTTCTGTTTATCAAATTGGTCTCTGAAGTTGTACAATGAGATCTTTAGTTGGCTTTGATTGTGGTTTGGAAAGCTTCAGTTTATGAATTGTTGAACCCAACATCTTCAAGTATTGTCAGTATGAAGGCTTATTAGAAGTATAAAACTTGCCAATAAACAGCTCAATCACCAGTTCAATCGATTTTCGTTCAAGATCTGCGACTGATTCAACTAGGATGAATTGAGTCAATGATTATGAGCCGGAAATAAGGAACATTTAATGCTGAAAATACTAATAAACAAGAAACAAAGTGTGCTAGGGTTTGCAGCACAAAACAAAAACTTCAACTATTTGAATAAAGAGTATACTATTCTATTTATAGGCTGATACAATGCTTATACAAAATGACTAAACTACCCTTACAACAAGACATCAGAATACTAGTCTAAGTACAAAATGTTGATTAGCATTTGTGATGTTCATCCGTATTAGTTGTGCATCCGCATTAAGTATGTCATCCGCATTAGTTAATACGGATGACTAAATACTTAGTTAATACAAATGTGTTGATCTTCATTAGCATTTATTCAATTGTGCATTCGCATTAAGTATGTCTTCCGCATTAGTTAATGCGGATGACTAAATACTTAGCCGCATTTGGTTCTGCTTATTCGCATTAGTAAATGTGGATGAACAAATAATTGGCCGTATTTGTTCTTGCTCATATGCATTAACTAATGCAGACAACCGACACTTGGTCTTTTTCTTCTATTGTCTTCACCCGCATTACATCTTGGGCTTGTGCAGATTCTACAAACCAGAACAACCTTCAACCATCTCTTGAATTGGCATGTATTATCCTTTCAGGGTCCAACATATTGCTCCTAAACTTATTTTTATTAATTTTCTCTATTTTCAAATGTATAAATTTTGAATTTTTGTTTACTAAGGAAATAAATTCAAAAAATTATGAATTTAATTTCTAGGCATTCATTTATATTGTAAGTCTATTGGAGGTTTTATATAATCAACAAAATTATAGTTTTACCATTTTCGTTACATTGCTCGGTTAGTCTCGCTAAGTATCCGTTAAGTTTCGGTTTAGAATTTCTAAGCATTTTAGTCTAATTTTTCCCTTTCTAAATATTTTCATAACATGAATAACTTCTAAATAACCTCACAATTTTAGTAATTTAGGCCCCCAACTTTCCTTTAATTTTCTCAAAATCACACATTTTCATGTTTTTATATTATTTATAACATGTGATGTGCTTATGCATAAATCCTGAAACTTTATTTTTAACTTAATATGGTCATAATTAACTTCCAGAAATTTTTAGATTATAAATTTTAGAAGTAAATAATATAATTTTTATATTTTGTGAAAAATGGGTTTGTTAGGTGTAGTAGCTTTATCAAAACTAGGTTCATGACCAAGGTTGTTTGTATGAAAGCTTTTCTATTATTGAGCTACTGAGAAATATTGTGTTTTAGGAGTTCATAAGGAGTAGGGGTGTCATGGGGTATGGTTGTCTCACTTTTGTAACGATACACGATGTTTCGCGTGTTTTTGGGTTTCAACGGATTACCTTGATTCAACGATTGATCGTGGAGGGGGGAAGGGGTTCAAGGGCTGAAGTGAGGCCTTGAAATAGCAAGGGAAAGTTGTTCAAAAGAAGAGATTAGACCAGGTCTTGACATGAAAAGAGATGGAAGATGGAGATTAGATGATGAACAAGTGTGTGAGTTGTGTGATTACCTTGGCTTAGTGGAGTTGGTGGTGACTATACTTGGGTCTAATAGAGTTTCAAAAGGCTATAACTTCTGTATTCTTAGATGTGAAAGAGAGTGTTTTGATAGTAGTTTCAAGTAGTGGAACTTACAAAGTGTTTAGAGAGTTGAGTGGATGAATTTGTAGTATGAATTGGTGTGGGTGTGGGGTGGTCTTGGTCGAACAAAGAAAAGAGGGAGTCCAAAAGTTTCAAATTTTCTTCATAAAGTCTTGTGTACCCAAGGTACGTGATGATTAAAACATGTATGTAAAGAAAATAGAAAAAGTAACTATGTTAAGAATGGAAGGTTGAATACCGAATTGTGCATCTTCTTTTTAGATAAAATTGAGTCGAATATAGAGCTCCAATGCACTTGGGTTTTTACCCAAAACAAAGATTACGTGATTCGGAGTTCGTTTGCTACCTTAAACTGGGTGATAAAGTCAGGATAGCACAACAGTCCCGGTTTCTATGCAATATGCTTTGAGGCTGGTTTGGAGGTTGAAATCTTGGTAGATTTGAGTGACATTGGTTGAGAAAGTTAGAGGAGAGATTGATAGTGATTCCAGAAAAAAGAATAGAACAATTTGGTGAAGTGTGGAGTGAGTTATGCCTTATGAAAGTTAGCTGAAAAGAATAAGAGAGAAGAGATATGGAGATATTTCTTTGTTAGTACTCTTTTGAAGATTGGTTGCTTTATTTTTTTTCATAACTGAATTATGAGACTAGATAAGTTAGGATAGAGGGGGTTGATCCAATGGATTAATTTCTTGAAGATTATCCAAGATATCACATACGTTTTTAGAAGATTTTATGAAGATATGGAAGGGTTTATGCTAGGTAAAGACAAATAGCTATTTTTATAACTTATGGTTGAATAGGTGATTCTATATAAGGTGTTTATATCGATTACAAGTATTTATTTATCGTTTCTAATTATGATTGTTATGGGTAATTTATATTTACTTTATATATGTACTAGTGTAGTAATTTTTATTATACTAGCATAATGATCATGGTTTTATTCAACAATTTTGTTACATATAAGTGTGTGTTATCATTTCATGTATATATTAGATCGTAAAACTATTTAGTGCATTTTACGTGTGTTTGTGCATATACGATTGTTAAGTATAAACATTAAAGATGTGTTATCCTTGTTATGAGTAATTTGCATTTGTGCTCATGTATTAGGTCATGTATCTATTGAATACGTAATTACTTTCACAATTCATTGTTTATTAGATTGTTTTGCACTACCATTATTATTACCTAGTTCGCTAGTGATGAACTAATTATGAATCTTATTAGGTTTGGTGGATTGGGTCAAGCGCAATGAAGAAAGGTTGGGTTGACCCTAATGATGTATGGTTGGGCCAAGCCCATTCAAGTTTTAGTGAATTCTAAGCCTATTAAGGTATTGGGCTCAAGGCTCATATTAGTTTGATAGGTCAAAGCCGAATATAGTATGTGGGTCGTGTGGGTTTCTAAAAAAATTATCCGGGCCCAAAAAATAGGGTTGTCACACGTTGTGTTACATATACGTATAACTGATGTACGTATACATAACATTTGTGTTCCGTATATGTAATACTATTTGTTTATTTAATCTTTACTTATGTTTGATGGCATTATCACGTGTACTTGGATTGATTGTAATCAAATTTCAAGTTATGCTTTCCGTAAAGATAACCATCTGATGTCATGTATTTTTTTTATTTAACATATGTTGTTTATGTTTTGTTGACTAATGAGTTATGTATATGTATTTCACGTTTTTGTTGATTGAATAGTTACATATATGTACCGGTATAAGTTACATATATGTAAGTGTTTATTTTCAGATACTATTATTTTAACAAATACGTCTATGTTTTAAGTATACGTAGCTTATGAAGATAAGCATATATGTAACACATATTACTTTTTAAGTAGTAATTAAAAAAGATGAAAGAGAAAACTGGACTAGTAAAGAGGAGAGAGATACATAATTTTTAGCTTTACCTAAACTACCCTTGTTTATTAAAATCTTGTCTTTTAAACATCATAATATTACAATCATGTTACTATTAATATAAGCCATTGATAAGGTATGATGAATGATAAAATATTTGTTTTTATGGTTTTTAATTATAACGTAGTTTTCAATGGATCTCTCCCCTATATATATGTATGTATACATATAAACGTATGTATACATACATATAAACGTATGTGTATATATATATACAGGTATGTATACATATCTATATACACGTATATATACATATATATACACGTATATATACATGTTATACATGTATATACACGTACATATACATGTATATACACGTACATATACATGTATATACACGTACATACATGATATATACACGTATATACATGTACATATACACGTGTGTACACGCATATATACACATATATACATATTTATATATATGGTTATCTTGAGAACCACCATTTTTTGTGAGTATTCTAGTAACTAATATGAGCCACAAAATTTACATCACATGCAAGTCAAATGCCATTTTCACCTTTTTTTTAAACATTCATAACTTTTTTTGACGACATTATTTTTTCAAAAAATTTTCACTATTAATTTTAGCATTTCTTTTATCTTTCAAGCGCGTACCATATAAATATACTTTTTTTCTAAAAAATCGTCCACCCGTTATTTACATATCTGTAAATTAGTCATTACACATGTGTAAATCTAGTTAAACACAGGTGTAAATCTTGTTATACACATGTGAAATTCCAGATGTTATATATGTGTAAAATGACCGTCGTAAAAAACGAGTTTTATTTCTTTTTTTAATAATTTTTTATTATTTTTTTTATGAAAGAGGGAAACAAGATAATTTTTTTTTAAATGTGTGACTCACATTGGTTTGTAGAGTTCTCACAAAATAAGTGAGTTCTCATTTGATCTCTTCCCAATATATATATATATACATGTATATATATATACATACATATATATACATACATATATACATATATATATACGTACATATACATACATACATACGTACGTATACATACATACGTACGTACGTATACATACATATGTACGTACGTATACATACATATGTACGTACGTATACATACATATATACATACGTACGTATATATATATATATATATATATATATATATATATATATATATATATATATATATATATATATATATATATATATATATATATATGTAGGGGAAGGTTTCTGAGAAAACCAATAGTTATGTGAAAACCAAAGAAAAGCTCGAAAACTAATAACATAATTCATAATTGTTTTGTTCTTTTAATTGTTGAAAGGTTATTTAAGTATTTGGTATGTATATATTCAACACACATATGAGAATGAAGAGTCTTACGTATACGTAACACTATATCGAATGAAAAATGGTTACGTATACATAACCTATGGGGACATACATGTAAACCATGCTACGGTTTCATTTGATCGGTACCCTTATTTATAGATACACACACACACACACATTTATAGAGTACAGTGATAAAAAAAGGATAACTTATATAAATTATAGAGGACAATGATCGGTACCCTTATTTAAATTGTTTTCCCTAGTTTTCTTATAACATTATGGTTTTCTTAGGAGTTCTCCTGTATAGCCCCATTCCCGAAAACCTCACAGTTGGTCAATCACAGCAGTTTTCATATAAAATAAATATATTTCATAAAAACATCACAGCGGATTAAGTTATCAAAAACCATTCATGCATTATTATTTGATGTTGCTAAATAATACATCATTATATTTTAACACTTACAAAAAAAATCATTCAGTTGTATTACAAAACAACAATATCATCATGCACGAATGGATGCCAGTCTTTGCCCACCAAGTAGCCTCACCCACGTGCCATCCCCAACAACAAGTTACCTGCCAACTGAAAATGCATAAAAGTCAGCGTTGCTGAGTGAGTTCTAGTTTTATAAATAAAATACTTTACTTTTACTAAAAAACACTTTCTTTACTTTCGTACGTGATCACACATCATACATACAACTAGATAATAATTCTTTATTATCTTTCATTATCGTTTCTTTTCACACTTTCTTTCATCATTATCTTTCACTTTATCTAGACCTGTCATATGCTATGCCCCATCATTGTGCACGAAGCATCCACCTCTTGGGGTCAAGCGACAAAGATCCTGTTTTCGCACGACTTGATCAGTCACAAAGACTGACCCTCCTGTGTGTGAACCCTCATGGGTTAGCCAAAACGCACGTTATATAACACACAATTGAGCTAACAACTCTCAATGAGTTGCGAACCTCCTTAAACATTTTGCTTGCAGGACTTTCATTCATTCCTTATGTTCCACTTTTCATTATCATTAATCTTTCGCTTCTTTTATGATAACACTTTACGCATACGAGCATAAACACCATGTAAAGTCACGTAATATTATGTAGTATGGAACATGAAAACAGGCCACAAACATACAAAACACCAACAAACATAACCACTAAAACATTCCAGGGCTAGTCCTTAAAATTTCTATTTCTCAAAATTTCAAAAAATTTCTAAGTCATTTAGGCGCATAAGCACTATGCAGGCGCACGATCACTATGTAGGCGCACGGGTACTTTAGGCGCATGAGGACACTTAGACACATGAGGAAACCTAGGCGCATGTGCACTGCTTGGGTGCATGAGCCTTACTTAGGAGCTAGAGCAGTGGGCGCATGGGGTACTGTTTGGGCGCATGATCAACACTTAAGTTTTATAGGCAAAATTTTAGGCGCATTAACCCTATGTTAGGCACATGGGCAGGTACTTAGGCGCATGGACAAAATTCCACGCGCATGGGCACTATGTTGGGCGTATGGGCAGTTGTAATTTCAAACATACACTATTTTTCAGACCCAATCATTGTTTTAACATGCTCCTAACCCAAATCTAATATACCAAGCACCTAAAACAAGCATATAAACACGAAACACAACAAATCATACACAAACATACATTCACTAGTATAAACAGGGTATAAACATAAAGTTTCATACACATAATTTGTAAAACATTTTTATATGCATTTCAGCCCCGAAAACAAGTTTAGAAACAGAAAACCGGGGATCTGGAACTCACCTGCAGCAGCTTTCGAGCAAAACTCCTCCAAAATCAGAAGCACTTGGAGTTCAAACACCTAAACACACAAAAAACGCAGAACCGAACACAAAGAACACATAAGAATTGGTCTCGAAGCTGAAAACTCGACTGAAACCGAACAAAAATGCAAGAAAACACTCACCTTCGAAGCTTTCTCTCACTAGAAACTGATGAAAACCCTGTTCTTCTTCTTTTTCTCTTCTTTGCAACCGAGAGGAGGTGAAATGCAGATGTAGTGGGCGGCCATGCTTCTTTTAAACATAAAATAATAAGGTTTTGTCCTTTATACAACTTTAGCCTCTCCACTTATGCAAATTCTCCTTTCTTTCTTTATACTTTTCTTTTCTTTTCTTTTTAGCAAATTTTCGGGTGTTACAAGTCCACCCCCCTTATAGAGGTTTCATCCATGAAACCTATCACTTCTCGAACAGTTATGGGTAATGTTGTCTCATCTCTTCCTCAGTCTACCATATAGACTCGGATCCCTTCCTATGCCTCCACTGTACTCGCACCAATGGAACCACTTTATTCCATAATCTCCTCTCCTTCCGGTCAATGATTGCCACTGGTTGCTCTACATAATTGAGTCGTTCATCCACTTCAATGTCCTCCAGTGGTACAATCATATCTTTATCGGCTAGGCATTTTCTCAGATGAGATACAAGGAATGTTGGATGAATCCCACTTAACTCATCGGGCAGCTCCAACCTATAGGCCACCTCTCCTACTCGGGAAACGATTCGAAAAGATCCTATACCTCGGGCTCAGCTTACCCCGCTTTCTAAACCGAATGATCCCCTTCCAAGGTGAAACCTTTAGCATAACTTTATCACCCACCTTGAATTCAATCGGCCTACGCCTCTTATCAGCATATGACTTTTGCCTATCTTTTACCGCCTTAAGACCTTGATCTTTTCTAGCTTTTCAGTCATAGCCTCGATCACTTCCACGCTCCCCAACTCCTTCTATCCAATGTCACCCCAACATACGGGCGTTCAACACTTCCTACCATATAGCATCTCATATAGTGGCATACCAATGCTGGCATGGTAACTATTGTTGTATGAGAATTCAGCTAACGGCAAGTGTTCGTCCCAATTTCCTCCAAAATCGATAACGCATGCTCGGAGAATATCCTCAAGCGTCAGTATAGTTTTCTCCGACTGACCATCTGTCTGGGGATGGTAAGCCGTACTGATATGCAACCTCATACCTATTGCATCATGGAATCTCTTCCAAAACTTAGATGTAAACCGAGTGTCACGGTCCGACACGATAGACACTGGTACACCATGACGGGTCACAATTTCCTTGATGAATAGATCCGCCAACCTCTTAGATGAATATGTCTTACGGATTGGTAGAAAGTGAGCACTCTTCGTTAAGCGATCAACTATCACCCATATAGTATCGTACCCCCTTGCCGTACATGGTAACTTCGTAATGAAGTCCATGGTGATGTGCTCCCATTTCCAATCGGGTATATCCAAAGGTTGGGTCTTCCCATATGGCTTCTGATGCTCTGCCTTTACTTGTAAGCAAGTAAGGCACTTACTCACATACTCGGCCACATCTCGCTTCACACCCGGCCACCAGTAATCTTTCTTCATATCATGATACATCTTGGTAGCACCGGGATGAATGGAGTACCGAGTCTTATAAGCTTCATCCATGATTTTCCCCCGTAGGTCTCCATAACGAGGGATCCACATCTGCCCAAAGCGGGTTCTAACTCCGAGAGTGTTCTCACCTAACTCCAAGACTACACCTCTTATCCCTTTGGAGTTAAGGCGCTCTTCTTTCAACGCCTCATCTTGGAACCCATTGACCTGTGTCATCACATCGGAGGTCATCACTAACTGGTAAGCTTTCACTCGGATTGGCTCGGGTCTCTCCTTTCAGCTGAACTCATCCACCATTACGTTGGCCTTGCCTGGATGATAATGGATCTCACAGTCATAATCCTTGATTTACTCTAACCACCTCCTTTGCCTCATATTGAGGTCCTTCTGCTCAAAGAAGTATTTCAAGCTCTTATGGTCAGTGAAGATAGTGCACTTCATCCCGTACAAGTAGTGCCTCCAAATCTTCAATGCAAAGACCATAGCCGCTAGCTCCAAGTCATGAGTAGGGTAATTAACCTCATGGATTTTCAACCGTCGGGACGCATAGGCTATTACTCTTCCCCTCTGTATTAGCACACAACCCAATCCTGAATAAGAAGCATCTGAATAGACTACCAAGTCTTCATTCCCTTCGTGTAATGTCAAGACAGGAACTTGAGTCAACCTTGTCTTTAACTCCTCAAAAGCGTTCTCCTGTTCCAGACCCCATACAAACTTCACGTCCTTGCGGGTCAACTTGGTCAATGGTGAGGCTATCTTGGAAAAGTCTTGGATGAACCTCCTGTAGTAGCCTGCCAAACCCAAGAAACTGCGGATCTCGGATGGCATCTTTGGGGACTACCATTGTGTCACCGCCTAAACCTTTGCCGGGTCTACCATGATCCATTCGGAATTTACCACGTGACCCAAAAACTGAACTTCACGCAACAAGAAAGCGCACTTGGAGAACTTAGCTTACAGCTTCTCTCTTCTGATTGTCTCCAATACTTCATGAATATGACCGGCATGTTCTTCTTTGCTCTTTGAATAAATCAGAATATCATCTATAAACACTATCACTGATTTATCCAACATCAGCCGACACACCCGATTCATCAAATCCATGAAAGTAGCTGGCGCTTTAGTTAGACCAAAAGACATAACGAGAAACTCGTATTGTCCATAACGCGTGCGAAAAGCTATTTTGGGGATATCCTGCTCCTTCACCATCAATTGATGGTAGCCAGATCGGAGATCTACTCTCGAGAACCAACTAGAACCTTAGAGCTGATCAAACAAGTCATCTATTTTCGGTAACGGATATCGGTTCTTCACCGTCAACTTGTTCAACTCATGATAGTCAATGAACATTCTCATACTATAGTCCTTCTTTACAAATAAGACCGGAGCACCCCAAGGAGATATACTCAGTCAAATGAAACCTTTGTACAGCAACTCTTGCAACTGAACCATCAGTTCCTTCATCTCGGACAGAGCCAATCGGTACGGTGTCTTGGCAACGGGATGAGCACCAGGTATCAAATTGATCTGAAACTCGATCTCGCGATCCGGTGGCACACCTGGTAAATCTTCTGGGAATACGTCTGGAAAGTCACACAGAATTAGTACATCGGACAATTTTGGTACTGATGCATCCACAGCCTTCACGTAAGCCAGTAGGTGATGCACCCACGTTTCATACACTTCTCTGCCACCACCATTGAAATCACCTTTGGAACCGTAGTAACTCGATCACCGTATATCGTTACCGAACTCCCATCAGGCGCTGTCAGTCTGATCATCTTCTTGCGACTAACAATATTTGCCTCATAGGCTGCTAACCAATCTATCCCGAGAATTACATCAAATCCACCTAGGGGCATCACAAATAGTTCAGCAGGGAGCCTATGGCCTTCCAGTTCTATGTCGCAATCCTCTATCAAGTGGAAAATCCTGGTAAACTTACCAATGGCAGTTTCTACATCAAAGGGCTCATTAATGCTTCTACTACTATCAGGCAACTTAGCACAGAAAGCAGCAGAATTAAAACTCCTACTAGCACCAGAATCAAATAACACAGAGGCACAAGTTTGGTTTATAAGAAACGTACCTGACACGACATCGGGGTCCACCTTGGCCTATTCCCTGGTCATCATAAATTCTCTGGTGCTTGCCCTCTACCCTTCATTCTCGGGCCTCTTCTTTGCCATAGAGCTCTCAGCCCTCGGCTTCTTGCAGTCTCTTCTCAGATGGCCCTCTTCACCATAATTATAACACCTCATCACCCTACAATCTTTTGCCATATGACTGGGCCTCCCACACTTGAAGCAGATCTTCGACTCCTATTTACACTCCCCTACATGGTCTCTCCGACACTTACCACATCTCTTTGCCCCAGTACTTGCTGACACTACCCACCAATCATCCGTTATTGCCTTCTTGTTATTTGGGGTGAAACCACCACGTCCAAATCTCTTCCCACTCCAGTTCCTGATGCCACCATCCTTCTTACTCACCTCAACCACAACCACCTCTCTTTCATCATACAATCTCCCTGCCAAATCCACCACCGACCTAAAGGTACTCGACGGGGTAGCAATCATGTGCCTGCGGATATCCGCTAGCAAACCCTGGATATACCTCTTGATCTTCCTTGACACCGGCGTCACCTGATCCGGCACCAGCCTCGCCATCTCATTGAACTTAGTAGTGTACTGCTGGTCTGTCATGGTTCCCGCCTTTAACTGCAAGAACTCCCTCTCTATCTTGTCAAGTTCTCGGTGAGGACAAAACTCCTTGACCACCATTTTCTTCAATTCATCCCACTTCATCTTCCCAATAGCCCTGCTGCCCTTGGCCTAGACAATATTGTCCCACCAGTATAAAATCGAGTCCACGAATGAGTGAGTGGCAAACTTCACCTTTTGGTCCTCCCTACATTCGCTGATCTCCAACACAACCTCCATCTCTCTCACCCATCAGTGAGCAGCAGCAGCATTACCATTACCATCAAAAGTTGGGGGTCTATATCTTTGGAATGCTCCATAGTTGCACCCCTTCGTGATTTCCCGCACATTACCATCAAGACCCCTATCATCCCTCCTTCTCCCAATAATTGTCTTTCTCTCCTCCTCCTTCTTTTCATCTTCTCTCACCGTATGAATGACCTCGGTTACCACAGACGGAAGGATAGTCTGCATGATCTAATGCACTTCCTCCACAACTGCCTCCTTTACTGAGGCTCTCAAGTTGGCACTCTCATCACCGCCCTCCTGGTGATGAAACTCAGGCTCAGCAGGAGCCGTCTCAGTTGTCTTAGCCTTGTTCATCGTGACACGTGGTCTAGCACCACGGCCACCCCGTACTCCTCCTCGAAAAGCTTTCGACGATCTACCACCAGCCATCTTCAAAACACCATAAGATTCAAACACCAACACGATCATTCAAGGTAATAGCTCAGTTGATGTGAAGCATAGTAAGTACCTGATTACAGTGGCCAGGTGTGATTAGCCACTTACTTTACTCTTCATCTCCCAAGCATTTCCTATCCTAATCAGTATTCAAATCTACTAAGGGCACATAAGTTAAATAGCACGCGCACATAATACCGATTTATATTTAAGAAAACGAATTACCTGATGGCACGTAGCTACTTGTGCTGGCATCGATTCATTCGGTCCCATTCTCAGTTTAAGTTTAGGTTCTTTTAAAATACTTTACCCATTTCTCTTAAACTCTGGCTCTGATACCAACTTGTAAGGCCCCGTTCCTGGAAACCTCGTAGTTGGTCAATCATAGCATTTTTCATATAAAATAAATACATTTCATAAAAAACATCGCAGTGGATTAAGTTATCAAAAACCATTCATGCATTAATATTTGATGTTGCTAAATAATACATCATTGTATTTTAACAGTTACAAAAAGAATCATTCAATTGTATTACAAAACAACAATATCATCATGCACGAATGAATGCCAGTCTTTGCCCGCCAAGTAGCCTCACCCGCGTGCCATCCCTAGCAACAAGTTACCTGCCAACAGAAAATGCATAAAAGTCAGCGTGGCTGAGTGAGTTCAACTTTTATAAATAAAATACTTTACTTTTACTAAAAAAACACTTTCTTTACTTTCGTACGTGATCACACATCATACATACAACTAGATAATAATTCTTTATTATCTTTTATTATCGTTCGTTTTCGCACTTTCTTTCATCATTATCTTTCACTTTATCTGGACCTGTCATATGCTATGACCCATCATTGTGCACGAAGCATCCACCTCTTGGGGTCAAGCAACAAGGATCCTATTTTCGCACGTCTCGATCAGTCACAAAGACTGACCCTCCTGTGTGTAAACCCTCATGGGTTAGCCAAAACGCACGTTATATAACACCAAGTTGAGCTAACAACTATCAATGAGTTGTGAACCTCCTTAAACACTTTGCTTGCAAGACTTTCATTCATTCCTTATGTTCCACTTTTCATTATCATTAATCTTTTGCTTCGTTTATGATAATACGTTACGCATATGAGCATAAACACACCATGTAAAGTCACGTAATAATACGTAGTATGGAACATGAAAACATGCCACAAACATACAAAACACCAACAAACATAACCACCAAAACATTCCAGGGCTAGTCCTTAAAATTTCTATTTCTCAAAATTTCAAAAAATTTTCTAAGGCATTTAGGCGCATGAGCACTATGCAGGCGCACGATTACTATGTAGGCGCACGGGAACTTTAGGCGTATGAGGAAACTTAGGCGCATGAGGAAACCTAGGGGCATGAGCACTGCTTGGGCGCATGAGCCTTACTTAGGCGCATGAGCACTTAGGCGCTAGAGCAGTGGGTGCATGGGGTACTATTTGGGTGCATGATCAACACTTAAGTTCTATAGGCAAAATTTTAGGCGCATGAACCCTATGTTAGGCGCATGGGAAGGTACTTAGGCGCATGGACAAAATTCCAGGCGCATGGGCACTATGTTGGGCACATGGGCAGTTGTAATTTCGAACTTACACTATTTTTCAGACCCAATCATCGTTTTAACATGTTCCTAACCCAAATCTAATATACCAAGCACCTAAAACAAGCATATAAACACAAAACACAACAAATCATACAAAAACATACATTCACCCGTATAAACAGGGTATAAACATACGATTCATACACATAATTTGTAAAACATTTTTATATGCATTTCAGCCCTGAAAACAAGTTTAGAAACAGAAAATCGGGGATCTAGAACTCACCTGCAGCAGCTTTCAAGCAAAACTCCTCCAAACTCGGAAGCACTTGGAGTCAAACACCTAAACACACCAAAAACGCAGAACCGAACACAAAGAACACATAAGAATCGATCCCGAAGCTGAAAACTCGACTGAAACCGAACAAAAGCACAAGAAAACACTCACCTTCGAAGGTTTCTCTCACTAGAAACCGATGAAAACCCTGTTCTTCTTCCTTTTCTCTTCTTTGCAACCGAGAGGAGGTGAAATGCAGATGTAGTGGGCGGCCATGCTTCTTTTAAACATAAAATAATAAGGTTTTGTCCATTATACAACTATAGCCCCTCCACTTATGCAAATTCTCCTTTTTTTCTTTATACTTTTCTTTTCTTTTTAGCAAATTTTAAGATGTTACATATCCTCATATATATATATATATATATATATATATATATATATATATATATATATAGACCAGTTACTATACACAGTGTAATTTTCGTGCGAAGCGTATGAAGTGACCAGAGTGTGACACGTGTTTTTTAAGAGAGTCATAGTTTTGTCCGCGACATAATTACGCATAAAATGTACATAATACGCAAGTTATACTTATAATTACGCAAGTTATGTTCGTAATTACGTAAGTTATAACTATTATTACGCAAAGTAAAATTACTCACATTATAAAAGATAATTACGCAAGTTATAGTTATAATTACGCAAGTTATAGTAATAATTACGTAAGTTATATGATAATCACGGAAGATATTTTCCAAATTATGCAATTATAATCATGCAAATTCTATGCACAGCACATTCACGTTTTTAAAAATGTTGATTTAAAAAAAGTATAGTAATACTATACTCAAATTAAAGAGAATAAAATGGTCGATTTTATAGTGTAATTCTTTTTTAAGAAATAATGTTGTATAAAAAGTTATATGTATTTAAAATTTTTAGGTGAGTTTAAAAAAAGTTAACAATTGTATGTTATTTCTAAATCTAGCTCTCTAATATCTTTCTTGCGTGATTACTCCCACCTCTAATCTGAACCGCTAATTCCCTAGATCAATGGTTGCAATGACTTCATACACTTCGCACAAATTCATCACTTTATACCGTAAACTTTTCATATACATATACATATATGTATACACACATATATATATATGTGCACACACATACACACACACACACACACACACACACACACACACACATATATATATATATATATATATATATATATATATATATATATATGAGAGGTATTAAATGAATACCAATTTCATCCAATCTAATTTCTAACAGTTTTATTATTTTTTAAATGAAAAGGGTATTTAAGTAGAGTTTCATTCCATTATTTTAGGTAAGTGTATTTTTTATTTCAATTCTTGTTTGACTTTTAACCAATGTCTTATCAAATCATCATCTCGACATTCTTAGTCTTTTCAAATCATCATCCCATTTCTTGGTTAGGTGGTTCAAGAGAAGAAGATGAATACGATAGTCTTACCAAGTTGGTTTTCTACTTCGTTTTAAGCCTCTTTGAACTTTTTAAAGGTTTCATTTCTCTGTTTCATAAGGTAGACATAAGTGTATAGACTATAGCTGCTAATAAACGTAATTAAGTATCTTTCGTGATTTCTAGACATGGTTTGGAAAACACCACATACATCAAAATGTATGTGTGCTAACATATCTTTGGTCCGTTCACCAACATGGGTGAAAGGATCCTTTATTTGTTTTCTAGCTAAGCAAAATTCACATTTATTAAAAGATTCATGTCCTGTGAATTCAAGAATCCCTTTGGACTGAAGCCTTTTCATGTAGGCCTTGCTTATGTGGCCAAGTCTACAACACCTAGAAATGTTTTATTAATTATAGATTTAATACGCTTAGAAAGATTATATATGTTATTTTGTGTTTGAATATCATCTCATAAATACTATTTCGAGGTTTAGCCTCAAAATAAAATATATCATTCAAGTAGGCAGAAATAGAATCACCATTAAACACGTACTTGAAACCTTGATCAAATAATAAATAAACTAAAATAATGTTTCTAGTCAAATCGGGAGTAAACAAACAATTATTTAAAATAATTATAAGGCCAGATGAATATAAAAGATCATAAGTTCCAGTAGGTAGAACTTGTACTCTTTTCCCATCACTAACAATGAGGTTCATGTCGCCTTGTTTGAGCTTTTTTCATTTCTTAAGCTCTTGCAAGACATTAATGATGTTATAACCACATTAGTATCAAATACCCATGTGTTGCTAGAAACAATAAAAAGTTCAATAACATAAATAAGAATATCTGAAGAAGTGCATTCACCATTGGTCTTTTTCGCACTCAGCTTGGCTATATAGTAAGGGCAGTTACATCTCCAGTTCCCTATCTTATTGCATTCAAAGTAGTGGTTCTACTCATGAGCGGTAGCTGCATTGTTTTTAGACAGCTGTTTGTTGTTGGGGGTAGGCTTGGCAGCAAGAATGTTATTTTTTGCCTTACTGTTATAAGTCTTTTTATTGTGGTTTGGCTTCCTAACACTAGTAGATTTGCCCATCAACATTTGACTGGCTTTACCCAGTATGTTTTGCTTTGCAGTTTTAAACATATCATGTAGTTTAGCTACACTATTAACCCATACATTCATATTAAAGTTTAAAACAAAATGGTAGTAAGAACTAGGTAGGGAGTTCAAGATAAAGTTTATAGTCATTTCATCCTGCATAAGATAACCTTTTTTGGGCATTTGGTTGATGTACCTTTTTGTTTTAAGCACATGGGCACTAACATATGAGTCTTCTTGCAGTTTGCAGGATATAAGCTGCTTCATGGTATCTTACCGCTCTAATCGGGTCTGTTTTTTAAACATGCCCTTATGTTGTTCAATCATGTCAAATGCAGCCATGTCCTTCATATTCTTTTGAAGATTAGGGGACATGAGGGTGAGCATAAGACAGGCTATCTCATTGACTCCTCCTTAAATATTTCCCAAGTTCTATGGGAAATGGTCGTATTATTCTCGGGCTTGTTGGGAACAATGCTATCTAAAACATAAAGCTTTTTTGTCACACCCTCAAAATCCACATGCTGGGTTATACCACGAGGCGAGTGAACAAACCAGGATCCAAGTCATTAGTTACTAGAACGACACTATATGTGACATTTAAGACAATTCAGAGTTTAAACTTTAAAACATTTGCGGAAGCGTTTTGTAAATATTTCAAACACAAAATAATAAATGAAAACTGTGCAAAACACACGCCCATACCAATGTATCTAAGTATGCAATAAGTCAAATGCAAATTAATGTTTGTTCAAAGTATGCTTGACAAGTGCGTGCTCCTATGGGCAGCTGCTAGTAACGACCTGAGAAAAGCATACAAAAAGTGTCAACACAACGGCTGGTGAGTTCAAGAGTTTGTAAGTCATCGTAAATAATAGCGTTTGTAAAGTATGAACAAGTGCATTGAAATAGATAGCTAGTCTAATTTCATTAGTAGTGAACAATAGTGATTTCACGATCGAAGCTGACTATGTTTGTCTGTTTGCCTTTCGCCACGACATACCAAGTCGTGACACTGTTAGTCATTTAGGACAATATTGCACCCGCTTGACATCCAGCCGTATGGGTGGGGCTTGTCAGACCCAGTAGTACTACCCAAGATTTTCCGCTAGATTCCTTAATTAATGATCCGAAAGTGTAAGGGCTTTCAATGGTATATCACACTACGTCTTACTAAACCCACATTATAATAGTAAAGCATTTCAAAACAAAGTATGCTTTCTCCCCTAAAAAGGGAGTAAATAAAAGTGGGGCATTGAACTCACCTGGTGCGCAAACGAACAATAATAGAGAGCTAACGGTGTGTGGAAAGACAACTCGTCAAAGGTTGCCTAGAATACGCGAGTACTTAAGTACGTGTAACCAGAAAGTTTAACAACCCTAAGTGCTCAATAAACACATTGACCCAAGGGTTTTAGAAAACAAAGACTCATTTGAACTAGTTGACTCGTTTGACCCGTTGGTGACATGTTATTGAAATCTTGTTTGATCAAGTATGGCCACTCACTACATATAATTATCATACAAGTTATTCACGTATGCCACATCATCAATCTTAAGTTCCATCAAGATCATCATACCAACATAGATTATCATACAACACATGCAAACCTCAACGAATCAACATTCTCAACATAAATATAATTACATCATAGTTAACAAATCATACATTGAGTTTAATTATGCACCACATGCCATGTGAAGCCACTCACGACTTCACACCCTAAACCCTACCAATCCTACTACGTAGGGCCTCAGATTCGCACGCATGTATGATGATCATTATCAAATTACTCAACAAGATTCACACCAACTAACCAGCAGGATCGGTGTTTGTCTCACAACACAAGATATTCTCATAAACTCACTTAATATCACTCGGGTTGATGAAGCAGAATCTCAAATAAGTTCACAAGTAATATAATAAGTTAATGAAAACAAGAACACAAGAATTAGTTTTTCAAGATACTTGTATATACTACTTCTCAACTCAGTTTTACAAGACTCTTACAAGCATAGTTACTAAGTTACATTGAGAAACTATATATACTACTATCTACAGCCGGTTATACTTGGAAAACCAGCTGAAATTTACAACTAGACAAATACTACATTGATAGAAGTAAAGCATCTAAGATAAAATACTATCCTAGATTAGGTGGTCATGACAGATCCATGACTTACCTTTTCTCACCAACTAAAAGTGGCAATTGTACTAACTGATAATGGCTGAATAGTGGATAAAGTATGGTCAACTACATGGGCGTGGGAAAGCACCATACAGTATATCAGACTTGTAGCGGACTGTCAGACAGACCATAATTATGTCTACTAGTTCATAGTTGGTTCTTCTGAAGTTAAATGACTTCGAAAGAATAAATTCTTTTGAGGTCATTTTGGCTTCGGAAGAAACAACTTTTTTTGAACTTCTGCAAGTCTTCTAGACTTTATTCTTTAGAAGACTTTATCTTTGGATCATCTAAGTTGTATACATCGGATGGAGAACAACTTGGTCTCGGAAGACTGAGTTCTTCCTTCGAAAGTTCTTCATACTTTGAGCTTCAGAAGATCTTTGACTTAGCTTTAGAAGAGAAGCTTTATCTTCAGAAGACCACTTCATTTAGCACTTCAAAATTCTTCTAAGTGTTGTATTGGTTGCACCAGCCTCATATGATCCAATAAACTCCCCCTAGGCTGATGCTACCAAAACTTCACTTCTTCCTACTCCTTAAGGTCTTTAACACCAGGGAAAGCATATATTTGTCTGTCTCTTTGTTCTTCCCTAATACAATGGTGAGGAGTTCGTACAAGTCATCTATTGATACTAGATCTAATCTGTTGCTCTGGATGACATGTACCCTTTGTTGTGTCCCTTAGATGATTCCTTATATGAGTAGAAATCTGAGAGTGGGAGGGATTGAAGAATGGTCTCTCTGCTAACTCAGCAATATCAAATCTGCTAGAGTGTAGCAGAGCTGATGTGTCAAGTCCGGTTACTTGATCATTCTCCCTTTGCACAAAAAAGGTGTGTGTAGCTTTATCGAACCTTTAACGGACAATTGGGCTTTTTGGATTAAGGGGATTAGTTGGCAGCTTGACCCCTTTTCTTGTGTCTAGCAGAGTCACTAGTCTTCTTCTTAACTTCTTCTTTTCTTCTCTAAGTATATCAGAATTGGTGGCAAGAAGTTGGAGAGCTTGGTCTAGTGTTCCCCTTGGCAGATTAAGGAATGCATCTCTTATGAGGGAACAGGAAGAGCCATCAATATATTTAAGTTTAATTGTGATGATGAAGTATAGGGTGGTATTCACCTTGCCATTTGTTTTTGTTGTTTAGTTAATTATTGTAATAGGATCTAGTTTACTTTTGTCTTCTTTTGTATTTTGTGGCGTGCAAAACTGCATGCAAAACTGCATGCGATACTGCAGTTTCGCCCGGTAGTCTTGCATGCCATGATGCATATATTTTTGCATATATGCGAAACTAGGTCCTGTATATATATATATCTTTGTTCTTCATTATGTAACTCTGGGAACTTTATTGATATTATAGATTTGAGTTCATTGATTGTTGGTATATTGCTAGGAGCTTATATTTCTTATATTTGAGCATTATTCTTCTTGTTCTTCACAAATCATCTTACAAATGAGTATTATGTTCGATTTGAGTTCATATTCTCTCATTACTTGGTCCACAAGATATTAGACTTAGTGATATCTTGTGGATTTCAGTGTTAAATCTTCATCAAAAGCACGTTCTAACGATCATCTGGACCAACAATATGGTATCAGAGCCTTTTGTGCTCTTGATTGTTAGTGTTTTTGAGTAGTTTTGACATATTCACCTTTTCAATCATTTCGAAGCTGTTTTACATGCGTTTTCCATGGAAATTGATTGAGGAAAGTGTGGTGTTAGCTTGGGAACCTTCTAGAAACTAGCATTCTTAGTGCGAAACTATAGATCTTTGTTGGTTTTGATTCCTTTGCGAATCTAGAATGAATGTTCTATGGTCCGATCAGTTTTCTTGCGAAGCTATCCTGATTCTTCTTTGAACAAAAGTTCAATAGTTTCCGCCGAAACTATTGCCGAAACTATAGCCAAAACTAGTTGCGAAACTAAGTTCTGCGTGCAAAATTAGCTCCTGCAAAACTACTGTTTTATGTGTGAAATTAGCCTCTTGTGTGTGGAACTACTGATTCTTTGACTTAATCAAAATTTCAATGGCAACAAGTCTTACTCTTGCTGATCTTGAGAGTGTGGCACCTAACAGACCTCTTAAGCTAATCAACGGTGAAAACTTTGATGATTGGAAAAGGTGTTTAAAAGCTTTCTTCTTGTACACCGATCACACTCAATAGGAGTCAGTTATGAAAGGACCTCATGTGCCTGTTTCAGTGGAAAACAATGTGACCATTCAGATTGCATATCCGACAAAATACTCTGAAAGAGACGTCAAGCTGATTAATCGGGATTAAAAGGAATTCGGTGCTCTGACCTTGTTCCTATCAGCAGAAATCTACAACAGATTTGGTGAATATAAAAATGCAAAGGCTTTGTATGATGCATTGTGCAAGTTCTATGATGGTAATGATGAATTGGTCAAGGATAAAGCCGCCCAAGCTAAAAAAGAATTCAATTCTTTTGTTGGAAACAAAAATGAGAGTCTCACTGATCTCACAAACCATTTTCTATCCATTACAAGCACACTAAAGAAGTATGATGAAAAGCTGTCAAACAATAAGCAAGTCACAAAGCTGCTAGATTCTCTTCCACCATAGTGGAGTCTACAAGTGTGGATGTTAAGGCAAGAGAGGGGATTTCTGGATTACAAACTGATGGATATTATCAATAAGTTGAAGTCCTTTGAGTTAGACCTGAAACGACAAGAATACAATCAGGCAATGCTTCCATCCCAAGCTTACTCAGAGAATGCTGCTCTTATTTCATCTACCTCAGATTCATCAAAGCATGTGTTAGCTTATAGTGGTATGATAGGCACTTCCGACAAGACTACACGCAGTGGATCTACATCAAAATCGTCAAGTTTTCCACAGGTTTCTTCAGAAAGCATGGCTTTATTTGGTCTCTTCATACATAGTTATGATGTTTTGGTGGCTGGTGAACTAAAGGGAAGAGGAATGACTGTAGAAGACATGTATAAGGTGGATCCAGATGATTTGGAGGAGGCTGACCTTTAATGGAAAATGGCTATCATCACTTTAAGGGCAAGAAGATTCATGGAGAGAACAGGAAGGAAGAATTTTGGAAACCAGAATACAAACGTTGGATTTGATAAATCAAAGCTGAGGTGCTTCAGCTACAAAAAACTCGGGCATTTCAAGAGAGAATGTCCATCTCCCATCATGACTGAACCTGGAACGAGAGTTAACCGGGTTATCTCGATTGAGGATAAGGAAGAAAATAAGAAGAAGAAGGAAACTGCTCTGCTAACTAACTTCGATTGGAGTGCTAAGTTAGCTGAAACTGAAGAGGAGATCAATCATGCCCTGGTAGCTGAGATAACAGAGACAGTAAAGAATGAAGCCGAAAGGAAGAGGGAATGTGAAGAAAAAGGAAGTGTGAAGAATGGTAATGGAAAAGTTGTAAGAGAAGAAGAGTTGAAGGTGGAATCAAGGGTGTGCTATTGTGAGAAAGCCCTAGCTACAAAAAAGAAGTTAATGCAGATTCCATATGAGGTAGTTCAAGACATGTGTTCATCTACTTACAAACTTCATCTGTTTGGAATTTATAAAGTTAATAACATATTAAAAGAAAATGGTGGGGAACTAAAAAGAGTAAATGAGGAACTTAAAAAGAATGAAGCAAATTTTTTTGTAAAATTAAATGAAGCTTCAAAAGAAAATAATCATTTAAGAAGAAATCTTTTTAAAAGAAACGTGGAAGTAAATGCTTTGATAGAAAGGGTAACTTTAGATGAATTTGAGACCACTAAAAAAAAACTTTATAAATGGATTATTTTTGGAATAAAGCTAGAGGAACTCTATAGCAAACAAAGAGGAGCTAGAATTAAGACAGGGTTAGGTTGTGGTGAAACCACTCATGTTTACCCACCGCCTAGCACCTTTTGATATTCTCCAATGCCTACACCTCATCCTACAAATGATTTAATTAAAAAAGATACTAATAGTTTGTTTGCAGGTTTAGAAGGTGTGAACCACAAAGAGGTTCGGGAAGATTACGATTATGGAGGAAGTAGAAGTCTTGGCTGTAGTAGTTCTAGTTCTTCAGATTCCAAAAAGTCTTTTGTAGACAATAGTTCTACTAGCATAGATTGTAGTTTGGATAGTTTGCATTCCAGTTGTTCTCATTCCATAATATCTGAATCAAATGAAATTGATGTTTTAAGCGTTAATGAAAAAGTTGGTATTCTCAGTAAAGACGATAAACATTCTTCAAAATCAAATCATTTTGAAAAATTCATTTCTCTTCCCATTCCCACTTTCACTCCCATTCGGATCACTATCCAAGTGAAATTGCATCCTCACATGATTGTAAAATTTTAGAGATAAGAGAATCCACAAATCATGACAGATCATTTGACTCATAAAACAAATCGCAGGAAGTGCACGTCACTTACAGTGATTGTGACTCTTTTATGTCTGAGTGTGAGGAAGAGATTATTATGGATAACATTCCAATTCAAAAAGATAAAAGAAAAAGGCCTAAAGATGATCACATTGTCAAGCATTGTCCAGAGGTTGTAAATAGAAATGTAGACAATCGCTCTTTAGGAAATAGAATATAACTTTTTGTTGATAGTTTCTTTTGTACAAATTAATCTTCTCCCAGAACCAAGCCTGTTAAGGTTTCGGTCCTCGTATCTAAATGATTTTCTTTAAATCTTTTCCCAGGAACATTCGAGAAGGACTATCAACAGCACGTGGCACGTAGATAGTGGATGTTCCAGGCATATGACCGGCTTGAAGGACCTTCTTACCAATTTACAAATAATCAATGGAGAATATGTTGCTTTCGTGGGTGATAAAAAGGGAGGTAAAATGATAGGTCAAGGTGAGGTATCCAATGGTTGTTTAACCTTGGAAAAGGTAAATTTCACGCCTGAATTGGCATTCAATCTTCTGAGCGTGTCAAAAATTTATGACAAGAATATTCCTGTGCTTTTTAAATCTAATGAATGTTTGTTTCTTAATCCTGAATTTTTAGTTTCAGATGATTTGATAATCATTCAAGCTCCAAGGAAAAATGACACATATCTGCTTGATATGAACTCCAGAGAATCAACCTCCATCATGACCTGTCTCTTGTCAAAAGCTTCTCTCTTTGAGTCATTTCTCTAGCATAGACGTTTAGGCCATGTGAATTTTAAGAACATTAACAAATTGGTTAAAAATAATCTTTTCAGAGGTTTACCTCAAAAAGACTTTTTAGTAATCGAAAAGTGTATATCTTATGCTAAAGGTAAACAACACAAGAAATCACACAAGGCTAAAGAAGAAAATTCTATTTCTAATCTTCTTCAGTTATTACATTGTGATCTATTTGGTCCAATAAGTGTGAAGAGTATTGCTAAGAAATCTTATTGTCTTGTTGTTACAGAGGATATTTCAAGATACTCTTGGGTTCGTTTCCTAGCACATAACAGGGAGACAACAGAGGTGTTACAGAAGTTGATCTTAACAATTAAGAATATCAGCAACAAGAAAGTTTTGGTGATTCGAAGGGAGAATGGGACAGAGTTTAGAAATCAGATCTTTGATTCATTCTATGCAGGCAAAGGAATCCTCAGACAATTCAGCGCAAAACAAACTCCTCAACAGAACGGTGTTGCTGAAAGGAAGAATCACACTCTTATTGAAGCAGCCGGACTATGCTCATAGAATCCAAACTTCCTATTATTTTTTGGGCAGAAGCAGTCAACTATGCCTCCTATGTTCTAAACAGAGTTCTAATTATGAAAGACAAGATGAAGACTCCATATGATGTATTTCACAAGCGTAAGCCATTGATTGACTTCTTTCATCCTTTCGGCTGCTAATGCATGTTGTTAAATACTCAAGCTCAAAATTCTAAGTTTGGAGTAGTGTCAGATGAATGTTACTTTGTCAGGTACTCTTCAACTCAAAAGGCTTACAGAGTATACAACAAACGGACCCAAATAGTGCAAGAATCTTTCTATGTTGATTGGTAAGAGTCGAATGTTTCCAACATTGGTTCTGATCCAGATTGGTTCTATGATTCGAACACCATTTTTATTTCATTCAATTTGCCATCCTTCCCTGACGATGATGTTCCTTCATCAAGTGGTCAACCTTTCATTACCGTTCAACCACCACCTCAACCATAACCAGAACCACTACCTCAACCGGAACTACTACCTCACCTTCAACTTGAATTCCAACCTTAACATCAACCTGAACCTAAAAACCAAATCCCTTCAACACCATCACAAATTCCACAATATCCTATTTCCAATCAACAATCCTCCTTACCATCATCAAACTCACAACCATCTTCCCCACAACCCACTTCATCCAATTCCTCAACCCTTAACACTAACTACAAAACTTTAAAAGACCACCCATATGATTATGTCATTGGTTCAATATCTGATGGTGTCAGGACTCGAAGCCAATCTGGACTTATCAATGAATGTCTCTTTGCTTGCTTTCTATCATAAACCATTCCCCAAAATGTCGCCATGGCTCTTCAAGATCCAAGCTGGGTTAAGTCAATGCAGTTAGAATTTCAACAGTTTAGAAAACTAAAAGTGTGGCAACTAGTTGATCTTCCTCCAAATAAGTATCCAATTGGTACAAAGTGGGCATTCAAGAACAAACCAGATGATCGTGGAGATGTGATTAGAAACAAATCAAGGCTGGTTGTTCAAGGCTTTGCTCAGGAGGAGGGGATTGATTACACAGAGGTGTTTGCCCTTCTATCCCGGATTGAAGCCATTCGGATTTTCCTTGCTCATGCTGCTCACAAAAACTTCAAAGTTTTTCAGATGGACGTTAAATGTGCCTTCCTGTATGGAGTTATTGACGAAGAGATCTATGTTTGCCAACCACCGGGTTTTGAAGATCCAGATTTTCCTAAAAAAGTCTACAAACTGTATAAATCCTTGTATGGATTACATCAAGCTCTTAGAATCTGGTACAAAACCCTAACACAGTATCACCTTGGAAAAGACTTCACTCGTGGAACTATAGACATGACTTTGTTTAAAAAGGTGGTTAATTGAGATGTGCTTATTGTTCAAGTATATGTTGATGACATCATCTTCGGCTCAACGGACGATAAGTTATATAGAGAGTTTGAAGAAGTGATGAAAGAGGGCTTTGAAATGAGTATGATGGGGGAGATGTGCTTCTTCTTAGGATTACAGGTCAATCAAAAGCCATATGGAACTGTCATTCATCAAGAGAAATACATTCTGGAAATCCTATTAAAGTACAACATTAATGATGTTTCTCCCGAGCTTACTCCTTTTTCCGCACAAACCTGGTTAACCCCTGATGACAATGGAAAGCCAATTGATGCTCATCGATATCATTCTATGATTGGATCCCTAATATATCTCATAGTAAGTCATCCAGATATTATATTGGATATGTGTTACTATGCTCAATATCAAGCCAATCCCAAAGAATCTCATGAGAAAGCTGTTAAACTTATCTTTCACTACTTAAAAGGATCTCCCCGTCTGGGTCTCTGATACCCAAAGGGAGGAAACTTTGATCTTCATGGGTACTCTGACAGTGATTTTGGTGGTTGTAAGCTAGATAGGAAGTCAGTTACAGGTGGATGCCAATATCTCGGGGATTGCCTGGTTTCATTGCAAAGCAAGAAGCAGATGATAGTTTCTTAGGGGAGGCTAAGTATATTGCTTCTTTAAGTTGTTGCTCTTAAGTTATATGGATTCAACATCAAATGATGGATTACAGGATTAATTTTCTTCACACGCCGCTCTTCTGCGACAATGAAGCGGCCGTTGGAATTGCCAAAAACCCAATTCATCATACTCGTACTAAGCACAATGAAACTAGAATTCTCGCAATCCGAGATGCACAAGAAAAGGGTTTTATTGACATTATTCCCATTGACACCAAAAGTCAAAAGGCCGATCTTTTCATAAAAACCTTTGATAAACCTCGGTTTTATGAATTGGTCAACATGTTAGGTCTAATTTCTTTTTAAGGTAAAATTCTGGCTGCAATTTGTAACTATTTTATAAGTATTCTGATTTTAATTATTCTTAAAAAAATAAAAATAAAAAAACTATTCTTTATAATTCATGTGATAAGAAGTTTCAACACCCACTCTTTCCCGAAGTGTTTCTCCGTTTACAAGGAAATTTCTTTTGTTGCACTTTAACAGAAATTTCAGGGGAGAATAGACTTGGACCATTTATATTTCTTTTATATTGCTATTGTTCTATATGTAATCTTATCTTTCTTTGGTGTAGGATTTAGGAAGCTTGGATAGTGTCTGAAGGAGGTTAGAGGCATTGTGTTGGGATATGTTGGTAGGCCGGTGGCTTAAAGCAAAGTAGACAGTGACTGTGTGATGTAACTAAAGATCAACCTCAGTGATAAGGCTTATTCCATGTCATGTCGGCTTGCATAAAGTTACAAATCTCGTCAAAATCTTTGTTGAGAGTGGCTGATTTCTGTGTTTGATCCTGTATTACCAAAATTTCCCCATCCTTTAGCCCTGAATAAATTGCATGTCCAGCTCCTTTGCTATGCGTAAGCATTAACCTGGAGATTTGATCTTCTTTGTTATACGTGAGTATAGACCTGAAGCTCTCATCAACACGCTCAAATGATGTTCTTCTCTGTTATACGTGAGTATAGACCTGAAGTTATCATCAGTTTGCTTAAATGATTATCTTCTCTGCTATACGTGAGTATAGACCTGGGGCTCTGATCATCCACCCTTCATCCATCCTTATGTATATCATATGATCCACTTTGTGTCCATTCCAGAAAATTTCAAGCAGAATCAATGATTAAACTTTATAAACCATGATGACCAGATGAGTTCTTTGCCGAATGACTGTGGGAACCAAGTTTCTTGAGCGTTCTTAATCGAACCCAGAACATGATAAATTATGTTACAAGTCTTCGTTGAAAAGAATACGACATGGTTTTAAATGGACAAGCATATTGGCAATCCCATCAATCCTCAACTCTCTAGACGATTTCTTGCAAAAGCGTGTCCGATATCCTTGCCTTTTCAAAATTCTTTTTTGTCAAGTATCATGGGTTATGAAGTCCTCATTTTAAAAAAAAAATGGTTATTGCGAAAAATTTATTTCGCTATGCGTAACTATTGTTTAGCTATGCGAAAGTACAATTTCGCTGACCTGGTTCTGCGAGCGAAACTGTTGTTTCTCCATGTGAAACTATAGTTCGGCACATGCGAAACTGTGGTGTATAAATACTAGTTTTCATTTTTTTTGCCATCTGCAAAATTCCCCATTTTATTTTGAAAAATAAACTGCCTTTTAGACAGGGATTCAAAATCGATTTTTGAAGTGTTTTTGTTCAAAACTAACCGGTAAATCTCGTTTCTGAACAAGTTTTGAACCTTCGGATGTGTTTTGTTTGCGTTTTTAAGCAAAAATTGTTTTAGTGACTTTTGGGTTAATTGAACTAAATCACTGATCTGTGCGAAACTATCTTGTCATGGTGCCCTTGTGCACTGAATAGTTTCGCCCGGATCTTGCGAATCTATAGTTTCGGAGTCCATGCGAAACTATAGTTCCCAATGGAAACTACAGTTTCTCTTTGCATAACTATAGTTTCCCGTTGCGAAACTATAGTTTCTCACTCCAAGAGAATCTATTGAGTCTTGGTTGCGAAACTATAGTTTCTCACATGTACTCTCTTCAGTTTCGTTGGTTCTTGTGAATCTATATTCTTCTGTGCGTAAGAATAGTTTCTACTTGCGAAAATATATGCGAAACTAATTTAAAAAAAATTATATTATTAATTAATTAATTTAATTTATGAGAATAATAAATAGTAAATAGATAATATCAATTAAAACTATAAAATTTTAAATGTTTTGTAATCTCTTGTGATCTAACGAATTCTTGGTTTCACCTGCAGCCACTATGGGCTGTTTGAAGTTTGATCCCAGATCAAACGTGGTGGTGTACCTAAATGATAGAGATCCAAAGTCTGCCAGCTATAGAGATGCCATTGGTTGGCTGAAGAGATCTCCTATCTACTATGCCATTTCTCAATCTCCCATTATAGATGAGAAACATATCAGAGATTCTGGAATATGGCTGAGTATGACGCCAAGCAGAAGTTTATCAAAGCGTCGATTCAGGGAGAGTTGTTTGAGATCTCAGCCGAGACAGTGGCCAAGGCCCTACGTCTGGAGGTTGACATGGGGGAGAGTGTAGAGATGACTGATTCTAAGGTTATTAGAGCTTTTAAGGAGATTGGTTATGAGGGAACCAACTTCAAGAAGCGAAAGGAGATCAAGAAGTCATTTCTCTTGAAGGAGTAGAGGTTTATAGCTCACGTCTTCATTAGCTGTTTGGATCATAGAAAGTGAGGATCAGATGGGCTAAATCTGAAATGGTCCACAGCTGTGATTATGTTCTTTAAATGTGAAAAGGCAAACATAGCCTAGATCATTCATGACTACCTGTTAGAGAACATCTTGGCTCTGAAAAAGGATAAGTGGCTGCTCTATCCAAGATTCATTCAGATCATTCTAGATTATCTAAAGCAAAACTTACCTAAAATCAGAGATGAACTGAGATTAACTCCAATGAACCCGAGGATCTTTGCTGACTATGATGCTTTCAGGCATGATTTTTCAGGAAAGATCACATACCTAATGGAGATCATATACATAGGAGAAAGGTGGAACTATATCAAGACTTTGATCCCTCTTGAGGAAATAAGAGCAACAGAGATCGGGGGAAATGTTAAGGAGATTAGAAAGAGGAAGAAGTACATGAAGGAGATTGATTTGACCTTCGAAGAGCAATTAGATAAGATTAAGGAGAACCTAAGAAAGAAGAGAAAGAAGAAGAGTGCTGAGGAAACAATTTGAGTTGATTCCCCGATACGGGAAAAGAAGAGTAATAGCAAGCAGCCAGTCATTCTTGAGACTAGGCGTGCAGGAGAAGCTGAGAGGGCAAGGAGGGATGTCAGATTAGAGTTTGATGAGGATATGATTGGGAATGTCAATACATCCTTATCAAATGAGCAGCATGATAAAGACCAAGCTAATAAACTCAAAGAAGAGGGAGAAAATAAGGGATTCAGAGATTGATGAGATGAAGAAAGTTATATTAAGCCAACAGGATTTGATAAGAAGCCTATTGGAAGAAGTAATTGATCTAAGGAGGACTGCTAGTATTGCCAGTGTACTTAGTGCTAAACAAATCAGGGAAATGACTGACACATCCAAGTTCCCTTTTATTCATAACACCCCAGGAGCAGGTATGAGTGGTGTAGGAGGATCGAGAGTTGGAGGTAGTGTTGGTGGAATCTCTAAAGGTGGTGAAAGTGATGTAGGTGGTCATGAAGCTGATGTTGGAGGTGAAGCTGGTGGTAGTGGTGTTGGGTTTGAAACTGGTACAGGTAGTGGAGAAGGAGTTGCAGAATGAGAGGTTGTTGATCAAGTGATTGAGGCTGAATTCATTGATTTGGGGTTTGATTTGGACACCGAGCTTAATGGAAATGAGGCAATTAGGAAGGAGAGTCAAGGAGGTGACAAAGGGAATGTTGAACTTAACTTAATAGATGAGGAGGAAGAGGTGGAAGAGCAGTTGGTGGACTATGATTCTGAGCTGGAATTTTACATAGTTGATGAGAGGCCAATGACTTACGTGGCTCAGAGGAGTTCAATCGAAGGAAATGTGGTTGAGTTGAGCTAGGAGGATTGGTTTACTAAAAAAGAGGAACCAAAGAAGCTAATTCCTTTGTTTTAGAACATTAAAGAACTAGGGAGGAAGGAGTCTGATAAGAAGATTGTAAGTTGGAAGTACAACTCAAAGCTAAAGATGTTTACGCTTAACAGACGTGGAGGGGGGATCTCTTATTTGCACAAAAGGAAGGCCTTTAAGACCTTTCCTAAGTAGGATTTAAGGAGGTTGGCAGAGATTCCCCTCCTAGATTCATCTTTGAGTGAACGTGCCACTTTGTTGGAGAATGAGATCCACCAGGGCTTAAAAGACAACTTTGAAGCTTTTGGATATATGCAGTCAGAGAGGAGATGATTAAAGAAGGATCTAGACTGGGTGACCAGGAAAGGATAGATTGTTTTGAAGCTAAAGTCACCAAAGACCGTCAACAGAGTAAGGATACCTGATCAACAACCTTCTAGACTATAGAATTTTGAGAAATGGTTCTATGATAACCAAACAGGTGAAGCAGTGGTGAGGGTGAAGGATGGAAATGAAATAAGGTTGTTTGATCCTATGGAGGTATTCTTATTTAGTGATGATGATCTGAAGGTGTTATGTGAGAATCAGATTCAGGCAGGAGCAAGAGAAGAGACTAAAACTAAGGCCAGCTTGTTTGAGAGGGTTGCAAACAAAGCTCGAGGTATGAGATCGGAGATTAAGCATCTTGCAAATAGCATGCAAGAACATGAAGATCTAGAGGCATAAGTTAGATACTTGGCAAGAATGATGGAGCAAGCAAAGGCTGGAGCTAATTCTGCAGACCCGTCAGGTGAATACCCCCCTAGGGGGAGTATTGATGATGAAGTATAGGGTGGTATTCACCTTGCCATTTGTTTTTGTTGTTTAGTTATAGTTTATGATAGCTTAGATATTACTGTAATAGGATCTAGTTTACTTTCTTCTTCTTTTGTATTCTGTGGCATGCGAAACTGCATGCGAAACTGGACTCGAAACCGCACTTTCGCTCGGTAGTCTCGCATGCCATGGTGCATATAGTTTCGCAGTATGCGAAACTAGGTCTTGTATATATATGTATCTTTGTTCTTCATTATGTAACTCTAGGAACTTTATTGATATTACAGATTTGAGTTCATTGTTTGTTGGTATATTGCTAGGAGCTTATATTTCTTACATTTTTGCATTATTCTTCTTGTTCTTCACAAATCATCTTACAAATGAGTATTATGTTTGATTTGGGTTCATATTCTCTCTTTACTTGGTCCACAAGATATTAGACTTAGTGATATCTTATGGATTTTAGTGTTAAATCATCATCAAAAGCATGTTCTAACGATCATCTGGACCAACAAATTGACTCTTCCTCATAAGAGATGTTGATCAAGGTAGTGTTATTGGTGAGCTTCCTTTTGATCACCTTAAATTCATCTAAGGACAGGGGTTTAAAAGGTTTAGAAGATGGTTTGGGTAGTGATTGGGTTTGGGATTATGTTTTGGGTGTTAGGATAGGTGGTGGTGGCTGTTGAGAAGCAGGGGGTGAAGCTATAGGAATAGCTGATGCTATGGGTTTAGGCGTGTAAGGTTAAGTTGTTGGCTTAGTGTTGATAGGAAAGGGAAAAGGTGTGGGCATAGGTTGTGGTTTGGGTTTGGGAATTGGTTTGGGTGCCATCCTCTGAACACTTTGCCTTAG
This sequence comes from Flaveria sonorensis, assembly GCA_025506505.1. Lineage (NCBI taxonomy): Eukaryota > Viridiplantae > Streptophyta > Magnoliopsida > Asterales > Asteraceae > Flaveria > Flaveria sonorensis. Next base: position 62,967,445 of record CM046433.1, on the reverse strand, counting down.
AGGTACCTCCTACCTTCTTCCTAAACGAATGTCAGCTTTGATGTCACTGACATGTCGCTGTAGGGTCTTCAGAGACATAGGACCTACCTGCCTGCTAGTGAAGCTATGGGCTTTAAGGTAGGCTTTCATCCATTCCTTATCACCCTTAGTCTTGGTTGCAACAAGTTTTGCCTCTTCCTCCATCTTCTTCTTTCCCTTCAACTTTTCCCTAGCAGCCTTCTTCCTCTCTTTGTTGATCTGATCTTGTTCTTTATGGAAAAGGAACAAGATTGTGTCATAGTCATGGCGGGCTAGCTCCTTCTGAGAATATCCTCTTGTACAGAGAAAAGCTATCCTCCCTTCTTCTCCTCTGCCCTTTCCACTTCATTCTTTCTCCTCTTCTCCTCCTCTATGGCTAACCTTGCTGCCTCCTCTTTTTCCTTTTGTAGCAAGGTTGCCTTCTCCATCTTCACAAGATCATAAAGTAGGAGTAGAAGCATTTCTTCATTGTCTACTCCCAGGCTGATGAGCCTGTCTATGACCTCCACTCTACTCTGATTATTGATACTTTCTTGAGCGACTACTGCTGCTTTGATGCTTGTAGCCAGCAGCTTCCCAGTAGCATGTCTTCCTTTCTTCTTTAGCTTCTCCAACCTTTCCTCCTCTAGAAGCTCTTCAACAGTGAGCTTTCTCTTCCATTTAGGATCAAAGGAAGATTCAGCCTTTGGAGACTCAGGCTTACATGATTTAGGTTGGGGAGAGGGGGTTTAAACTTATGGTGCATGGGAGATGGGAGTTGGAAGAAAGTCCTCACTGTTGACCTCAGAAGCCAGGTCAAGAGTGGCCTCTGTGAAAAGCAGATCATCAGACAAGGAAGATAGTTCAATAATTCCATTCGTAGCTTGGATTTCTTCTTTGAAACTAATTAGGACTGCACTACCTATCCCTCTTAAATTGGTTGCTGGGCCATCAATCGGTATTTCCCCTTCGAAGTTAATCTCAGGTTCAATAGAGGCCTTAGGTTGACCAACTTCCTCCTCAGAGGTAGGTGGTGTATTTAGCCTTTGAAGCTCTTTAGCTCCAAAATAGGCAATGGTGACATCAGGGGAGGGTTGTTCAAGTGAGGAGCTTATTAGAAATTTGGTTAAAAATCTGTTAAGGTCAATAAGCATCCTTAGGTCCATTTGAATAGTAATAGGAAGGGGTTGAGGAAACATGGTTGCATGGTGTTGCTGTATGGGATAGAAAGAAGAAATGGCATCAAGGGAAGTAATGGCAAGGTTGGGTTCCACTTGAGTTGATATCTTCTCCAAAGAGTGAGCAGATATTTCCTCATCATGTCTTTGTTTCTGTACATTCTCCCCCTTTTTGGTAGCATCATCTTGAGAAGTAATGAGCTAGAGGAAGAACTTAAAGAAACCTAAATTGGTACATGTCTAACAGACTTCTCAATCTTTTTCTCAGCTAGTTGAGCCTTGAGATTTTCAATCTCAAGTTGCTAAGTGGTAGACCTATCTTCTAAAGTCTTAATCTTTAATTCAAGGTTTAAGACTTTAGAAAGTAGGTCTCTAATAGTGAGTTGTAGACTACCCTCATCTTCTTTTGAAGAATCATCCAGAGATGGGATAACATACCTAGTATGTTCATCCTCATCACTAGTAGTGGTTTCTTGGCGCCCTGGATACCCTTGCATACTGATGTCTCTTTTAGAGGCATCAATTGGAAAGGTTGTCGTAGATTTAGTCTCACTGATGTTACCACTATCCTGAAAGGCTAGTGAAACACTCTCAGTAGTGGCAGCTGAATCTACATGAGTCACCTCCACTCTGGTTGTACTCACCTCAGTTTGGTCTAGCTGATGTGGGCTAGATATTAAAGGTTCCCTGGGGCTCAGGTGATCTTGATAGTGGTGAGGTAGGTCAACATCATAGCCCTGATGGAACATGATATCCTCATCAGGTTGGGTTAAAAGTTCAAGAAAGGATAGGGAGGTTATATCTAATGACCCGGGACGTCAGCATCTAATGACTCTTCTGCAATAGCAGTTGAGCCAATGATGTGGCTATCCCTTTTTGGCAGCTCAAGGGAGTGTTGAGACTCACCCCGAGGGCTTGAGGCATTGGTAGTGGGCTCGTTAGGTTGAGACTGAGGAGACTCAACACTGACATTGAGGTCAATGGTGGAGGATGGTTGGAACTCTGAGTGGGAGCCCTGAATTCCACTCTAGCCTTTTTGGTTTGAACATAGTAGACTTGACCAATCAGAGTAGATTGATCAAGGGTTCGTTTGGGGCATATTTTGTAGGTAATTTTGATTGGGTGGGAAGAAGTAGATGGCAGTATAGTGGTGGTGTCTGGTCTGGGTTCATCAGTTGTTGGGCTTTGCAGGGATGTCACCAGGAGCCATTGGCTCAAGCATACCTGGAAGAAGATCAGTGATTCTTCTAGTGAAGTTGGTAGACACCTTCTTCAGAGTCTTGAAGATTCCAGGCCTTATGTCAGGGACTAGTAGAACATTTGCACATTGTACTTTGTCCTGGTCCAACTCATATTTTAGCACAAATATTGAGTAGTTGAAGTGTATTACCTCTCAGGTTGTTTAGCATAAATCTTGAGTAGTTGAAGTGTAGGCCCTTTACCAACCCATGGACTAGGCTGCCCAAATCATATGGGATTTGATCCCATCCTTCTGACTAGTTGGATAGGCTGTGCAGGACGATGTGCAGCAAGAACTTCCAATTGTAGAAGAAATTAAACTTGTAGACCGTAGACTAGCTCACATCTCTGCCATATCCCATCTGAGTGTAGGTATCCTCCAAATCAGACTTGGGGAAATCAGTGGGGGCGCCTTCATCATGGAGTTCTAGATGCTCCTAGATGGTTGTCTCACTTATGGTGATCTCCTATCCGCAGATCCTCGATCTGATGACCCCTTCATCATTAATCGTCTCCCTTCGACCATTGGCCCAAAATTCTACCATGTGGTTTGAGTAGATGGTGGGGTTAACAGTAAGGGCAGTGGAGTATGTAGATTATGACAGAAATTGGACAATAGGGGCAAAATCAACATCCTTTGAATAATCAAGGATGGCGACTTGGTTGTGTTGGGGATTCAAAGCATTGTTCAGAAGGTACTGTTAGATTGATGGAATTGAGAGTGAGCAGAGAAGATGATGTAAATTTTGGGCTTTAGAAGTGGTAAAGAAGTAGAGAAAAAGAGTCGGAAGTTTTTAAATGGGGGGGGGGGGGGTAAAAAGCCGTACCGATAAGGTGAGAGGATGGCTGAAAGGACGGTTTAGGTTTCGATTTGACTAGGGCAGCAAGGTAAACCATTTAAAATATTCCGATAGTTATCAATAAAATTTTATTTTTTATAGAGTGGGGCCCAAAGATTTCCGTTACACAGAAAGTTCAGAGGATAAAATTACTTCTGAGAGAAAACTCTTGTGTTTCTCAGTATTGTCTTCCAAAGCCATTTTTAATTCCAAAGGCAAACCATGTCTTAATGACAAATTTGCTTCCAAGAGTAAAATCTTCTTCTGAGAAAAGAAGTTAGTAAGCTTCAGAAGTGGATTTGATCTATGATCAAATTTTCTTTCGAGGCTAAAAACTCTTTGGAAGAGAATACTTATGCAAAGGAATTTGCCTTTGAAAGATAGATAAAGATCTCTTCCGAGGGTAAATTTTGAAGACAACCTTTTGTAATAGGGCTTAGATTGTATTTAGACAACATAGAGAAGACACATTTTAAAAGATTTTCAAAAGAGATAGACTATTCAATGTTAATCATACCAATAGCTGTGATTAAATATTTAAATCTATGTTCATCAAAGGCTTTTGTGAACAAGTCAACATATTGTTCATTTGAATTGACTTTGACTAGCTTGATTACATTTTTCTCATGAATATTTTGAATGAAATGACACCTGATGTCAATATACTTTGTCTTGGAGTGCTTGATTGGATTTTCTGTGATAGAAATAGCATTCTTATTGTCTATGTTGATAGGAGTCTCCATGAAGTTAAAACCATAATCCAACATCTGATTCTGAATCCAAAGCAGTTGAGCATAGCCGCTTGCAGCAACAATATACTCAGCTCCAGCAGTTGATGTGGATACACATGATTGCTTCTTACATTGCCTGGAGATGATCTTTTCACCAACAAATTGACATCCTCCGGACGTGGATTTTCTTGTTGATGTTGTAGCCACCATAATCACTATCAGTGTAACCATCGAGGTTAAAGTCCTTATTCTTAGGATACCAAAGACCTAATTTGGGAGCTCCTTTGAGGTATCTAAGAATTCTTTTGGCCTTAATTAGGTGAGACACCTTTGGAGAAGCCTGATATCTTGCATAGATGAATGTTGCAAACATGATTTCAGGTCTACTTACAGTGAGATACATCAGAGATACAATAATTGCCCTGGACTGATGTTGATTAGTATCCTCCCCCTCAGAGTCAGGACTAAGATTATGATTTCTGGGTATAGGTGTCTTGGTTGCCTTACAATCTTTCATCTCAAATCTTTTAAAGATATCCTTGACATACTTAGATTGATTGATGAAGAACCCTTCTTCCATCTGCTTCACTTGAATTCCAAGAAAGAAATTCATCTTTCTAATAGAACTCATCTCAAACTTCTTCCTCGTGATGCTTTCAAAGTCCTTGCACATTTGGTGATTTGAGGAACCAAATATGATATCATTAACATAGACTTATACAAGCAGCATGTCCTTCCCAGACTTCCTTACGAACAATTTTTTGTCTGATGTGCCTCTGGTATATCCATTCGTGAGAAGAAACTAAGACAGTGTCTCATACCAGCCTAGGTGCCTGATGCAACCCATAAAGAGCTTTATCAAGTTTGCACACATAGTTGGGGTGCTGAGGGTCTTCAAATCCAGGTGGCTAGCACACATAGACTTCTCTGTTGATATCCCCATACAAAAATGCACATTTCACATCAAGTTGATAGGCTCTAAAGTTCTTGGATGCAGCAAAAGCAAGAAAGATCCGCACAGCCTCAAGTCTTGCAACAGGTGCAAAGACATCTGTGTAATCTATGCCTTCTTCCTATATGTATCCTTGAATAACAAGTCTAGCTTTGTTCTTGATGATCAAACCACTATCATCTCTTTTGTTTCTGAACACCCACTTAAGGCCAATAGGAACTTGACCAGGTGGTAATGGACACAAGTTCCATACCTTTTTCCTCTTGAATTGAACCAACTCCTGCATTGCTTCTATCCAATTATTGTCCTTGTGGGTTTCTTCCACCTTCTTTGGTTCCATTTGGGAGAGAAAGCATGAGTACATGCAGACATTCCCATTTTAGGCCTAACCTTTTCTTCTCACACCTTCTGAGCCATCCCTAATGATGTTCTTAGCTGGATGAGTGTTGTGTATCCTAAGCCTAGGAATCAATTCTAGTTGCATAGATAGATCCAAGTTGTAGAAGTTTTGCTCAAGATTTTGAACACTATCACCAGCTGATGTCTCACTCTCATTCAATGAGGACTGATTCAATGAATGCGTGATAGTCAGCATCAACAGTTACCTGTTTCTCTAGATCACTGGCTTCATCAGCTTGGTGGTTAATACTTAAGTTGTCAGTTGTTGAGTTATGAGGCTCAGTTGGCTGACAACTTGGTGAAGCTCTGTTATTTTTTGAGATATTCAAGCTTTCAGGACATCCAGTAGTGGGAAATTGATCTTCATGACTTCTTGGAGAAATTGGAATAGGTCTTGGTAACTGAAACATTAGATCTTCATAGGGGTCACTTTGAGTTCCTGTTCCAGCTGAAAACATTCTCAAAAGATGGTTTAGAATAGTTTGGAAACATTTCTAAATTGAAGATATATTCAAGACCATTGCCCTTAACACAAGGTGTGTGCTCGTTGTTGAATTTTGAGATTATACACTCTATATGCTATAAAGGTTAAGGAATATCCAACAAAGATAACATCATCAGACTTTTCAACAAGTTTTACTAATTTGTCTTTTATGTTAAGTATGGTACATCTACTGCTAAAGAACCTAAGAAAGCCAATGAATGGTGGCCTCTTGTTCCATAATTCATAAGGGGTCTTTCCATGGGGCTTAACAATGAGAACTCTATTTTGAACATAACATACAGTGCTGACTACCTCTGCCCAGAAAGTTAGAGGCAGTTTTGAATCAGCTAACATAGTTCTTGCAGCCTCAATAAGTGTCCTGTCCTCCTCTTAGCAACACAATTCTATTAAGGAGTTATAGGAGAACTATATTATCTGGCAATCCCTTTTGAGTTAGAGATGAGTCAAGAACTTCATTTTAAAACTCAATCCCTTGATCACTTCTAATGATTTTTGCCTTGTGATCTATTTGATTTTCAATTTAAGAATAAAAGATTTTAAAGTTTCAGCAGTTTTATCTTTAGTTCTTAAAAAGAAAACCCTAGTAGATCTTGTGAAATCATCAACAATCACAAGGCTATATGATTTCCTTCCAATGCTCATTACACTTATGGGACCAAAAATATCCATGTGCAATAAGAGTAATGGGGTGGTGATGGAGTTAACCTCTTTGGATTTGTGAGAAACCTTGTGTTGCTTACCTTTCAGACAAGCAACATAGTTGTCTTTATAGAAAAACTCCTTTTTAGGTACACCATGTACCAAATTATTTTTAACCAGTTTATTCATGGTTTTAAAATTAACATGGCACATTCTTTTATGCCAAAGAGTTGACTCATCACCATTTGCTTTGGAAAGAAAGCATGATACTTCACATAGTGGGGAAGCATTGTTCATATCCAGCTTGTACATATCCCCTCTCCTGGGAGATCTAAGAAGCATCAATTCCTAAGGAATTGTCATCCCGGGTTTGAGGATGATGCACTCATGTTCTGTGAAAAGCATTTGGTGCTTTTTATCACAGAATTGAGAAACACTTAAGAGATTGTGTTCAAGCTATTTGACAAAGTTTACTTTGTCAACTTTTAACTTACCATTAGATACACTACCTCTACCAGAACTGTATCCACCGGCTTCACCTCCAAACTGAATAGGTCATCCGTCATGTTGCTTAAACTATTGTAGGAGATCTCTATTCCCTGTCATGTGCCTAGAGCATCCACTATCCACAATCCAAACATTTCCATTCTTGTCTTGTGGATGTCCCTGCACATAAGGTTAAATGATTAGCTACTATTAGAAACCCAAGCCTTTTTGGTCTTGGGCACTTCCAATTCAGATGATATAATTGAACCAAAGTGTATGCATGGGGTTCAATTATGGTTTGTGAAGAAGAAGGTTGGGCTACAACATGTTTTTGATCTTCCATTCCATCCTATGGTTGATCAGTGTTGATGAGCCTGAGGAGGCTTAAGCAGCACAACTTGCTTCCGAGTCTTCTTTCTTCTTGGAAGAAGTTGTCACCACCTTTTCTTCCAAAGCAGTCTTCTTCTCAGAAGGTTTCAAAGGATTCCTTTTGTTCTTTTGATTGTTCTTTAGCTTGTCTTCCGAAGCTATTTTCCTTTCTGAAGAATGAGTTTCTTCCAAAAGCAACTTGGCTTTGGAAACAAGCTTTCCTCTCCTTAACACTTGGACCTTATGGTAAGTTCCAAATGTGAAACCATCCTTGACTCCTTCTTTCTTAACATTGGTTGCATAATGTGTGCTTGCTGGATTGCAGTAACAATCTTTAGCCATGTGGTTATGCAGACCACAGATTATGCATTCAATCTTATTCTTGATGGGGCATGTTAACTATTGTTTCTTGCACTTCTTTTCTTCTTCAATAGCCTTCCCCTTTAATTTTTGATCCTTCGTCTGGATAGGTGTGCTGGTAGTACACTCTTTTCCTGAATCAGGATTTCCCACCAATTGAAATCCAACTGAGATGAATACACCCCTTTGCTTTGGGTCTATCATCAACTTTGACTCAGCCACCTTCTTGGCAGTTTTTCTTGCTGTCCTGATTTTGTTCTTTCTGGCTTTTGGTGGTAAGGGTTGAGCATCAACTGTGGGGATGAGGTTTTCTACCTTATCCTTCCCTGTGGTGGTTTACATAATTACATCATTCTTCTGCTCTTTGGGTAATGGGTCAGTAGCTGGAACCTCTTGCTCATCAGTACCATATCTTAGCTGTCTAATAGAACAAATGAGTGTGGTGGAGCAATTTCATTGGTTCCCAACCCACTTTTGTTTTGATAACACACCTTTGAGTAGGAGGATGATGCAATGATGGTGTTGAAGTTATGCTCTTCAATGGCAAACTTCTTAGCTTTAGCCTCAGCTATCACTAGCTGGGCTTGAGCTTCACTCAACTTGGAGATTAAATCTTTTATTTGAGCCCTGTAATTTGAGTGTTCATGTTTTAAAGAGGACATAGTTTTCTTTAACTGTTCTATTTTGAGTTTGTAATCAGATTTTGCTATCTTAAAATCAGATTTTAGTATGTTTAAAGACTCAATATCATATTTAATTTCCATGATGTAGTCCTGATAGAATTTAACCTTAGCAATATAGGCTGGAGTACAGAGGTGTTCATATACCTTAGTATCTTCAGTTCCAGCAATGAGTGCCTGAGCAGGAGTGACATCTTGCACCATGAAGCTCCAATCAACCTCTTGAGCAGCAACTACAGTTTTTTCCTTAATGGATTTGGTTGCAGCTTTAGGGGTAGCCGGATGTTAGAAATCTTGAGTTGCTCCAGGATTAGATCTAGGAGCTTTGCATTCCCTTGCAAAGTGACCAAGCTAGTTGTAGTTGTAGCACTTGGCCTTTGTCTTGTCAAACCCAAATTTACTATTGGTTAGGTTCTGAGGGAACTGCCTTCCAGTTCTTTTTAAGAACTTCTTTGCTCTGTAGGTCAGGAGAGCCATTTGTTGGACAATTTTCATGTATTCAATATCATATTGGCTGAAACACTCTAGATCATCAAAACAAAATTAGAAATCTCTAGAGTGCTCACTCCCTGAAACAAAGGCACAACTATCGTGGAAAGGATTTTGATAAGCCTGTTGAGACCTGGGTGTCTCACGGAACGTGATGTATGGCCTAAAGGAAGATGATGACCGTTGGGGGTAGTTCAGGTACAACTGGGGCTAGGGAGTTCTTGAACCTTCAGCATAATGTAAAGCATTGCTGACCGAAAGGTTTGAGGGTCTGTTCATCTGATGGCTTTTCTGAGTTTCCATCTCCATACGGTATCCATCAAGGATTCCATATAGTTCAATCATGGTGAGAGTGTTGAGATTCTCAATTCTCTTGATTGAGACATAATAGAATGTCCACTCATGAGGAAGTGCATTCATGAATTTTCTTACTATGTCTCTCTTCTCAAGAGCCATTCCCATAGACTAAAGAGAGGTGATCAAGTCCATATTCCTGAAGTATTGCTGGCTCAAGGTCTCACCAATAATATATTTGAATTTCTCAAACTTCTGCTTCAACACATCTTTCTTTGACTCCTTGGATTTAGCAGAACCAGAGTACATCTGCTTCAAAGCATCAAAGAGTTCTTACTCGCATTGCTTAAAGCCTACCATTATGGAGTTTGGTATAGCCATAAGCAAAACAGTCATAGCTTTGCAGTCGATGTCTATCTTCTTGAAGTCTTTATCTAAGTAGTCTTCAATGGCCTTCTCAATCATGGCAACATTACCAGCTGGGGTTTCCCCTTTTATTGGTATGGAGCATGAGTAACTGATTTCCACATGCGGCTGTCTTGATACTTGATAAAGCCTTCAATACGTTTGCACCAGGTTCCAGAATCATCAAGAGTTATGATAGGAACCTTGGTCAGGGTTCCCATCTTATGCTCAAAAAATTTCTGGTTGATAGCCACTTGAGTGAAGTGAGTGACTGTGAAGAAAACAAGGGTGATTTGGGATGGTAAGATCTCATAATCAAGAGCCTAAAAAGCTATGATACCAATTGCAGGATCGGTGTTTGTCTCACATCACAAGATATTCTCACAAACTCACTTAATTGCACTTGGGTTGATGAAGCAGAATTTCAACTAAGTTCACAAGTAATATAATAAGTTAATGAAAACAAGAACACAAGAATTAGTTTTTCAAGATACTTTTATATATTACTTCTCAAGTTAGTTTTACAAGACTCTTACAAGCATAGTTACTAAGTTACATTGAGAAACTATATATACTACAATCTACAGCCAGTTATACTTGAAAAACCAACTGGAATCTACAACTAGACAAATACTATATTGCTAGAAGTAAATCATCTAAGATAAAATACTATCCTAGATTAGCTAGTCATGACAGGTCCATGACTTACCTTTTGTCACCAACTAAAACTGTCAACTGTACTAACTGATAATGGTTGAACAGTGGATAAAGTATGGTCAGCTACATGGGTGTGGAAAGCACCATCTAGTATATCAGAGTTGCAGTGGACTGTCAGACAGACCATACTTATGTCCACTGGTTCATAGTTGGTTCTTCCGAAGCTAAATGACTTTGGAAGAATAAATTCTTCCAAGGTCATTTTGGCTATGGAAGAAACAACTTCTGCCAAACTTCTACAAGTCTTCAGGACTTTATTCTTTGGAGACTTTGTCTTTGGATCTTCTAAGTTGTATACTTCAGAAGGAGACTAACTTGGTCTCGAAAGACTGAGTTCTTCCTTCGGAAGTTCTTCATTCTTTGAGCTTCGGAAGATCTTCGACTTAGCTTCAGAAGAGTAGCTTTGTCTTCGGAAGACCACTTCATTTAGCACTTCAAAATTCTTCTAAGTGTTGTTTTGGTTGCACCAGCCACATATGATTCAACATAACCGACACAACAATGATCTATTATAATCCCAAACATGGTTCCATGATCTCCTGACATAACCCAACATCTTGCAAAATTCCATAAAACCTAGATTTCCAAGTAATCAATCAAGTATCCATACGACCCAATTAACACATTCTAACACATTAGATACCATCAAAAAGCATTCTAGAATGATTCTAACATCTTAAACATGCCCAATTCATATTATTCAATGGTTCACGTCAATAAAGTTTCCCTTTCGGGAAAGTGACACCCAAAATCAATCTATCATCCAATTCATTCATAAATTCATCAACTTTATACTTAATCAAGTTCACACAAATCATCTAGACATGATAAACATCATCGATTCATCACAATTCCCAAATCTAATGTAAAAGAAGTTACTACTTATAGTGAGGTATGAACAACACCTCAATTCCATGAATTTCTTGCATAATCCATGTAAACTAACATCAATGCAATACAGGTAACATCATATTATCATCAAACAACATCAATTTCGACTATAATCATGTCAATTGAACTAGGGTTTAATCATTGATTAAAAACATGATAATTAGTTGAGAAACCACCATAAACGTGATATAGATCAACAATTCCACTTGGTACTACATGGAATTGATCAAAATCGATTGTATTGAGATGTTTGAAGGTCAAAATCGCAAAGGATAGGGGAAGGGTGTTTGGCCGAATGAAGGGTGTTGGGTGGGGGCTAGGGTTTTAATTTTGTTAATTTTAAGTTTAGTGGTAATTACAAAATAAAGCCTTCTTAATTACATTTTTTAAAAATCCATCTCTGATAGGATCAAAATGGATCAATTTGTGATGATATTGGGATACAATTCAATCAAACAAACACAAGTAATCAATTCAATGCAAACAAATCAGAAAAATTCATAGTTTTTCATTGATAGTAAGCATAGAAAGTACAAGTGGAAGAAAAATAGTTACAAGTCGTTCTAACTGATTCTCAAGTTCTAAGGTCTTACCTACATAATACCTTATCTATGCTATTTTTACTATCAATACAAAAGGAACATATATTTACAAAATAAGTCCCTACACTATGACAAAACCTATACAAACACTAATAAAGACTAAATGTTAATCTTCAAGAGGCTTCTACAATACTCCCCCTAAGATTGACATTGTCTTCAGTCTTCAAAATCATCAATCTTCTATCTTCAGTCTTTATCTTCAATCTTCTATCTTCAATCTTCTGTCTTTGTCTTCTTTAATCTTCAATCTTTAATCTTCAATCTTTAATCTTCAATCTTTTGTCTTTTTTAATCAACAATCTTTAATCTTCAGTCTTTAATCTTCAATCTTTTTTCTTTTCTCTTTTGTCTTCATACATCAAAGAAGTCTTCTGGTTCTTCTTTAATCTTGAAAATTGGCTTCTCTTTATACATTTCTTGTTCTCTTAAGGCTTCAGCAATAGCAAGCTTGAACTTGCTTACCAAAACTCCTTGCTCCGGCTTTGCTTCATTTGTCTTGATATCCATTGTATTCATCACTTCTAATGTTTATTTTAATAGACCTGCAATATCAATGTTAGCATAACATTCAATTGGGTTTGGATATTGTTTTGCATGGATTTCCAACACTCCTTTGCTTGAGATCCTCATGAACTCAATCTCCTTTATATATTTCTTCACAATGTTAGCATAAGCAAGAGCTTTTCTCAAACAAATTCTTTCCATTGTAGCGTTCATGACTTTGATGATGGACAGGAAGTACTTTTTATCATTTTCAGCAACTTCAGGCATAACTCTTTCAAACTTTTGTATGGACAAAAATGATATGTAGCTGGGATGTAAGAGTTTTAATTCAAATACTCCAAACAATGAAAACATATCTCTATTCCAATCATCCATATCTCGAACTAATTTCAACTCAAAGGTATCAGCATTATAAAATCATCTCAAAATTGGTTTAGACTGTTGAGTGCCATCAATCACTTTTAAGCCTGGATTTGTTACCTTCTCAAAATACTGATCATTGAAAGCATCTAAAAATTTTTCTTCTCCAATATCTTTGTCATCACCTTTCCTTTTCTTCTTCAATGATTGAAAATATATCTTATCTTCTTGATCACATCTTGTTTGTAAAAATGAACTCATTCAGCTTATCCCTCTGTTCAATAATTGGACAAAATTTTCTCCTCGACTCGCTCTTGTCGGATTGATTAACGGTAGTTTATTTAACTCCTTCAGATCTTGAACAAGAAGCTTAATAATACTTGAGAAAAAATGATATACATCATAAATAGCATTAACTCTTTTAATCAAGAACACATCAAACACTTCATCATATTTCCATGCAACAATTTTTACTTCTTTTGTTGTGTCAGGAACAATCATTGCATTAAGTAATTCGAAAATTGATTGTCCTTTTTGTAACACGTTGTGCACTAAATCACCTGTTGTTCGAGCTTTATTCCATAATTGTTTCTGTTCCATTGAAACTTGATATCCTTGACTTTCGGTTTCAGGAAACATTTTCATCAGCTCTTTCCTTTTCTCATGCACGTTACTTTTCACTGCCATTGATTTAATTTCTTGATGTTTAAATTCCTCCTTCTCTTCATTATTTCTAAGTATTATGGATTGTCTGTATCAAGCACAACCATTTTGTTTGTTTGCTTCTCTTTCTCTTGAAAACTTCTTACTAAGTTCCTTAAAGATTCGACTTGTAATCTATTGAGTTTCTTCCATGGATAATTTCTTGATTGCAACCACATTTTCAAAGCAGGTACAGACATATCATCAGGGTTTGGATGGTGCAATTCAGAAGTTGGAATATCATCAACATTAATGCTTTCTTGAAGAGGATTCCATTCTTTATGTTCTACAGCAATCTCATCGGGATCAATTGGAGCAACGGATTCAGCAGTAATACACTTCTCAAACTCTTCATTAATTTGAGATACTGTCAATCCATCAAGAAATACTCTATTATACTTCATGTTGACCAAATAGTTATACCTGTCTTCAATATCTACAGGAACATCTTCTTGTCTTGTTTAAGTTGGGGTAAAATGTTCATCAACATTGACTTCAACTAAGTCTTCATCTTCCAGTACTTCATCATACCATGCATCATCAAACTCATAATCTATATCATCAAGAGCTTCAATTTTCTTATGAGTTTCATACTCTTCTGCTTCTTTAATCAGGTAAGACTAAAACATCTATATCTTCAAGTTTTCTTTTCCCTTTATCCACTTCTGAAATCTTTTCAACATCAATTGGAACAACTTCAGAAATAATCATAACTTCAGAAGATGGAGATTTTATACTTTCTTTCATTTCCTCAAATTCTTTTTTCAAAACTTCATAATTTTCTTTTAACACCTTGAATTTTTCTTCCATTGAATCATAATTCTTGAGCATCGCTTCAAAATGTTGCAAGTTAGCTTCTTTATCTTTTTCCAACTCATCAATTAATTTATCTTTCTTTTGAATTTCATCTTTTAACATTTGATTTTCAACTTTCAAATCTTCAATAATCATTGCTTGTTGAGCATTCTCCTCTTTCAAATCCTTGATCATTTTTTCAGTCACATGTTCACTTTCATCTGGTAGAACAGATTCAAGTGTATCAACAATCTGTACATCATCATCATCTTGTACATTTCCTTCAACACCTCTTTTATCATCTCTGTCACTTTTTCAACAGTAAGCTCATCAGCATTATCACCTTCAACTTGTTTAGTTTCTTGAACAACATCTTCAGTTTGACTAACATCATGCACTTGTTCAATCTCATCACCATTATTGTTATCTTTATCATTATTATCATCATCATCATCAGGACTTGAACTTCCACTTTCATTGGAATCATCATCATCATCTTCTTCATCATCATTGTCATCATCAAATTCAAAAGGTTCTTGTGGAACTTCTTCAATAATATCATTTAGGTCTACAGGTTCATCCTCAATGAGATGAAAATGATCCTCATTGATATTCACATCATCTTCAGCAAATGCTCTCATATAGTCAAATAATGGAATGTTTATAGCACTAGTTACTATTGCCAACTTCTTATAAGTCATCTCATTCTTGTGTTCCAAGACCATCACTTCTCCACAAACTCCGTATGCTTGGAAATCAGGATTCTCAACATTAATGATCATCTGTAAGAATCAGGATTCTCAACATTAATGATCATCTGTAAGAATCTTGTATATGAAGAAACTGTAAAGAACCCTGCTCCAACAAACAGATCACCCTCTTCTTCTGGTGCACTTTCATTCTTTGCCATAAAGGCATTCTCCACAGTGCTAGCTGGAGATGCAACATACTTGTATTGAGACATTGATGCTGCTCTATCATTGGTTCTTGAGCTTTCATCTATCTCAACTGACTCGATTTTTGCAATCAACAGATCAAGATCCATAGGAAATTTCTCAGTATGCTTCAACAGTGTTACTGTTTGTTTCCATGAAGATGGAAGAGCATTGAGAAGTCTGAAATTTAGATCTTTTAAGTCATTTTTAATACATGCATTTGACATCTCAGTTGTAAGCTGCACAAATCTATTCATCATCTGATTTATGGTTTCACTAGATAAATGCTCAAACAGCTCTAACTGCCTCTTCAGTTTCTGTTTCTTGAGATCTTGAATCTCCTTACCACCTTCACATATTATCTTCAAAGCTTTATACATAGTATATCCCATTTGATATCCATCAAGTCAAGTTAATAGTTCAAGTGTTAATCCTTTACACATCAAAGAATAGGCTTTAATATCATTCTTGACTTTCCTTAGATCATCACCTTGTAACCCATCTTCCTGATATGGTTTTCAGGAGAATCTCTTGAATACACAATTCCTCCATCAGGACCATCTAAAGTAATTGGAATATGAGGTCCTTTTTCTATTGACTTCCACAAGTCAGTGTCAATAGAATTAAGATGATGTTTCAATCTAAGGGACCAGTTCTTAAAGTCTGCTCTGTTCTTCAACTTGAGAACTCTGTTCTTAGAATCTTCTGATTTTACCATTTTTAATTATTGTTTTTAAGAAAAGAATTTGTTTTTGTTGTTTTTAATTTTTGAATAAAAAATGAATTAAAAATGTTTTTAGATTTTTTAAAATTTTGAAAAATTTTTATGTGCTGAGTTGATGTGCCAAAACAGTGATGAAGCGCCCAAACAATGGTGAAACTCTTTTGACTTTGACTGAAACATCTAAGGGATTGCCTTAGAAGAATTCTCAAATGCCCAACTTGAAATGCGCCTGAACAGTCGTAAAACGCCCAAACAGTTGTCAGACGTCTGGGTGTCAAAAACTCCCAAACAGGTCAGATGCGCCTTAATAGTGGTAATGCGCCTGAAAATACTTAGTTTCTGGGAAGTTTCAAAGTGTCCACACAGTTGTAATGGGCCCCCACAGTGGTAAAACACCTAGACCAAAAATGCCTTAACAGTTGTGAAACGCCTAAACAGTTGTCAAGCGCCCAAACACTTAGGCAGTTTTGACCTAATGCGTGAAATTCAACAGATTCAAACGAACTCAGGTTTGCTGAAAATCTTCAAAACTTGTTGAATTGCTCTGAAAACTCCCAATTAGACTGTAATTTGATTGATTAACAGTCCTTCATCTTCAATTTCAACAAACAACAACACAATTCAATCTTTAGATTGAAAAATCAGTTCGAAACATTGAAGAACAGTTCGACTACTGTTTTGATCAATTTCTCAATTTTTGAATGAATTAAACTGCAAATTGTGATTCAATTCATGTTTCTGATGATGAAACACAACTGAAATCGACAATTGTTAGATTGAATTGCCTATTAATCACAGATTCAAGTGATTCAAAAGTTTGATAGTTTGACAAACTCAAATCACTGAACAAACAGCTCTGATACCATTTGATAGGATCAAAATGGATCAATCTGTGATGATACTGTGATACAATTAAATCAAACAAACACAAGTAATCACTTCAATGCAAACAAATCAGAAAAATTCATAGTTTTTCATTGATAGTAAGCATAGAAAGTACAAGTGTAAGAAAAACATTTACAAGTCGTTCTAACTGATTCTCAGGTTCTAAGGTCTTACCTACACAATACCTTTTCTATACTATTTATACTATCAAAACAAAAGGAACATATATTTACAAAATAACTCTCTACACTATGACAAAAACTATACAAACACTAATAAAGACTAAATGTGAATCTTCAAGAGGCTTCTACAATCTCTTTAACACCTTTGAATAAGTTTTTAACTACAACCACAAGTATTACTAATCACAATAATAATTATAAATTTCAACAAACAACAAAACACATGAATTAAATATTACACGTTGTCATGTTACAAGGTAAAATCCACAAATAATATTTAAAATTCATGAATCACATAACCACAAATTAATAATAAAAATTATTAATTAGATTAATATCCGTTTACCTTAGTTAATTATTAATAGCTCACCAACGTTCAACAACAACTAGTGTGCTCTCACGACACGTGTTTACAAGACCTAACGAAACTAATGGAGTTTGGTAACGGAAAATTATGGGATGTCACATTATCCTCATGTTGAAAGAATTTGTCCTGAAAATTGCGTTCATGGTTGTGATACATCACTGGTCTATTGCATTGTCTCAACGAAATCGAGTGAGTTATCAATCATCCCCATGTTGAAAGAAATTTCATCCCGAAATTTAATCATTACCTTCATCGGCTGTCCTCGTTGTTTCGAACAAATGAGGATACTTAAGGTTCATCTTATCTTAATATTCCCACGTAAATTCCGGTCCACGTCTTGAGTTCCAGCGAACTTTGACTATAAGTATTTTGCTTTGCTTAAGAATCTTGACTTCACAATCCATTACCTTAACTAGTTCTTCAATAAATCTTAATTGCTCATCTACTTTTACCTCTTCAAGTGGTACAACCAAAGTCTCGTCAGATAAACACTTCTTTAGGAACGAGACGTGAAAAAAATTATGAACTCCACTCAAAGAGTTAGGCAGATCTAATTGATACACCACTAGACCAATTCTTTCCAGAATCTCAAAGGGTCCAACATATCTCGGCCTCTTTTGTCAAATCTAATCATGCCTTTCCACGGTGAGACTTTCAGCAATACCTTGTATTCGACCTGAAACTCGAAAGGTTTCCGTCGCATGTCTGCGTAGCTCTTCTGTCGATCTTGTGCTACAGCTATACGATTTCATATCCACATGATCTTTTTAGTTGTTTCATGCACCAATTCAGGGCCAATCAATTGAATATCTCTAACTTTTGCCCAACAAACTGGTGATCTACACTTTCGCCCATACAACGCCTCAAATGATGTTGCCTTAATGCTAGTCTGATAGCTATTGTTGTATGAAAACTCTACCAATGGCAGATGAACTTCCTAATTGTTCCCAAAGTCAATCATACAGGCTCGAAACATGTCCTTCAACATTTGAATAGTACGTTCGCTTTTCCCTTTGGTCTATGGATTATAGGCAGTGCTCATATCCAGACGCATACCCAAAGATTTTTGCAACGATTACCAGAAATGGGATGTAAAACGAGCACCGCGATCCGAAATAATCGAGATTGGTACATGTAAGGTTATATTAGAAAGCTGATGCAACCAAAGAAGCCAAAACAACCAAGGAGCTTCCTGCATGCATGCACTAATGTACAAGGTAGAAGTTACTTCAAAAGTTTTACACTCATCACAGAAATTATTCTAAGTGTAAAATCTTCCGAAGCCAAAGACCAAATCTTCAGAAGCCAAAGATGAAGTCTTCCGAAGCCAATGAAGTGAAGACTAATTTCTTCTGAAGACAGAAAGGACATGCTTTCTTTGATCTACTTTTCCATAAAGCTGAATTACTTTCTACTGCAACTCTAAAGACTCACCAACTTATACAAGTTGGTGAAAAGGTCCATGCTTTAGTAAACTATAGATTATGGTCTTGAGTCTGTAACTTCCTACTTTGTACCTTTTATCCTTTTATAATATATTAGGATGTGAGCTATGGCATGTCATAGTCACTAGTCAAAAGGCAATCTGCCTTTTGACTTTACATTGATCTTATTGTTAGAATAATGTTTCCAGCTGGCCTTCAATGTATGGCCGGCTGTAGGATGTAATATAAAGTATCTCAGGTCCATGTATTTTTTTTATGCTTTGTAACACTTATAAAAGAACTTGAGAGCAATATACAGCATTCTTGAAAACCATATTAGTTTGTTCTTGTTCTTAGTTCTGTCTTATTTACTTGTGTTCTTAGTATCATTTACATAAACCGGATTCCCCATTTGATCTTCTAAGTGTTCTAACACTCTCCTCATTGTGAGACTGATTGTATTGACCATCCCATAACCGGTCCTGCAGTACACCATGTCTCCAAACTACCTCTTTCAAGTAAATTCGGGTTAACTTATCCATCTTATCCATTTCTTTGATTGCCAAGAGTGAGCGAACTTAGTCAGTCGATCCACGATCACCCATATCGTGTTGCAACCACTAGGAATCCTGGGTAACTTGGTAATAAAATCCATAGAAATTTACTCCCACTTCCATAAAGGAATCTTAGGTTGTTGCAGTAACCCAAATGGTTTTTGATACTTAACTTTAACCTTAGAGCAGGTGAAACACTTGCTCACATATGTAGCTACATCTACCTTCATATTAGGCCACCAATAGTGTGCCTTCATATCATGATATATGTATGGTTTATACTTAATGGCTGATGCAACCAAAGAATCCAAAGAGCTCTCAGCATGCATGCATGAAGTATAGAGTAAAGTTACCTCTGAAATTTTACACTACTCAAAGGAAATAAGCCAAGTGTAAAATCTTAGACGCTAAATGACAAGATCTTCCAAGCCAAAGATGAAGTCTTTCGAAGCTTCAAAGATAAAGTCTTCTGAAACCAAAGACTGATATCTTCCGAAGACAGAGAAGACATGCTTTCTCTGGTCACCTTTTGACAAAAGCTGAACAACTTTCTGCTTCCACTATGAAGACTCACCAACTTATATGAGTTGGTGAAAAGGTCCATGCTTTTGTCAACTGTAGATTATGGTCATTGGTCTATAACTTTCTACTTCTGTTCCTTTTATCCTTATTGTAATAGATTAGGATGTGAGCTATGGCATGTCATAGTCACAAGTCAAAAGACAATCTGCCTTTTGACTCTACATTGATCTTGTTGCCTAGATTAGTGTTTCCAGCTGGCCTTCAAAGTATGGCCAGCTGTAGGATGTAGTATAAAGTGTCTCAAGTACTTGTATCTTTCTTATGCTTTGTAACACTTGTAAAAGAACTTGAGTGCAATATACATCATTCTTGAAAACCAATATCATCTTGTTATTGTTCTTGTTCTGTCTCATATTTAATTGTGTTCTTAGTATCATCTATACCCACCCGGTTCTCCTCATGTACCATGCACTAAGCACCATGCACCACTTCAGCTGCTACTGGTGGTGGCATGATACCTCATGTACCATGCACCACTTCAGCAGCTATTGGTGGTGGCGTGATACCAAAAGAAGTGGTTGACTACTCAGAACAACAATGGAAGATGATTGATGTAGATCAAAAGGCCATGACTGCTCTCCAAGCTGCTCTTCCAAACTCTATCTATAAAGGCTTCAAGAAGTGCAAAGCTTCTAAGCAACTATGGGATGCACTAAAGCTTATGTATGAGGGTCCAATGAAGCAAAAGAAAACAAGAAAGACCTCTTGAAGCAATAGTTTGAAAACTTCACCTACAAAACAGGTGAAACCATGACTCAACAATACTTTAGGTATGTTGAGATCTTGAATACTCTAATGGATGTTGGAGTAAATCTTGAGAATAGGGATATTATGAGGATGTTCATGTCTGCTTTTCCTGGACAATGGACACACTATTGTGTGGTCATTAAGAGGACTAAAAACCTCAAGACTCTTACTCTCATAGAGTAATATGGTATTCTCAGTGGATACCAGATGGAGATGAACATGCAAAATCCATCTGGCAGCTCCTCCAACAATCAGCAGGGTTTAGCCCTTCATAAGGTTTAAAGGGACTACAGAGAACCACAACATCATCTACTTTGCTACCCTGAAAAATCACAAAAAGGCCCTTTCATCACCTTCCCCAAGAAACCAAGGGAGAGCTACATCCAAGAAAGACCATTCCAAGAGACAAGCTCTTCACAAGCCTTTGTGTCTACTGATGAAAGCAGTGGTAACTTTCTCTTCACTCTTGAAGACCTGGTCTGTATCCATCCAGATGATCTGGAGTACATAGAAATAGTCTAGTAAATGGCTCTTCTCACTCACAGGGCCAAGAAGTTCTACAAGAGAACTGGGATGAAGTTTCCCAACAATTCATCTAGTGGAAAGTTTAGGCTGGATAAAAGCAAAGTGAAGTGTTACAACTCTAACCAAATGGGACACTTTGATAGGGAGTGCAAGGAACCAAGGACAAATGGTGGCCAAGCACAAACCAGGCCAAACTACAGTAATGGAGCTCTAAAGACTGAGAAGCCCAAGCAGTAAGCTGCAGTTGTTATTGAAGAAGGAGGCTTTAATTTGAGTTTCAAGGTTAAAGATGTCTCCCTAAACCAAGCACTGATGGCTGATCGTAAAGAAGCCAAGGTACTTGAACATCTTTATACCCCTGAATGTACTGCTAAAGTTAATAGATACAGGCCCTATAACTTGGAAATAAGATCAGATCTTGAGTCCTTGAATATTTTGAAAGCTAATTTTAAAAGAGCTGTAAATGATTATAAACTTAAGATAGAAGATCTTGAGAAAACCATTTCAACTCTAAAGCATGAGCACACAAATTACAGGACTCAAATTAAGGATCTCATTACCAAGTTAACTGAATGCCAGGCTAAGCTTGTGATAAGTAAAGCCCGGGCAGAAAAATGTGTTCTTAAAGAAAAGACCTTCAAGAACATCATATCCTCATCCTTGCATGCAAAGATTTGTTATCAAAATAAGCAGGGACTGGGATCTACTAAGATAGGTCCTTCTACACTCTACTATCTGTAAGATCTCCAAGGTGTGGAACATGTCAAGATGGGCTTCCCCTCATAGACCCCATTCAAGAAAAGGTTGAAAATGAAGAGGAGGTAGTGAAGGATGGATCTAAGATAAGTAAAGAAGAGCATCCCAAGAAGGGTCACTATTCTCCTAAGGAGAGGAATGAATCAGGGTTGAGCAAGTCCAAGAGAAAGAACTTGATTAGAGCAGCAAAGAGAAAGGCAAAGAAGGCTCAAGAGACTAAGGCCATCTTCAAATCCAAGTAGAAACAAGTCTTCATCTCGGTAGGATTTGAATTGGTGAAGACTGAGGACACAACTATGAACTCTAGTACCAGGAGTTCTAGTTAATGTTCACCGCATCCCTGTGAAGAAAAGAAGGCTGATCAAATGTGCATCACTGTTGCACAGCCTTGTAAGGCCACATTCCCGGAGACCCCAAAGTTGGTCATTCATAGCATCATTCATTATAAAAACTCATTTAAAATATATAAACACAAGAAAATATTACAGCGGAAGAATTATCAAACCATTTTATGCAGTTATGGTTACTTTTGCCAAGTATTACATCATTGATTAAAATTACAAAAGAGTACTTAGTTGTATTACAAATCAACAACATTATTCTTGCATGAGATGGATGCCAGTCTTTGCTTGCCAAGTAGCTTCAACTCCATGCCACCCTCAGCAATCACATTACTTGCCAACTGAAAATGCATATAAAAAGTCAGTGTTGCTGAGTGAGTTCTATTTTAATAATATAGAAAATATACTTTTGTAAACTTCGCTTGGAGATTATTCATCGTCATACATAATCAATCATTAAAAGATTCTTTGTATTTCTTTCTTTCATTATCTTTCACTTTTATTTTCTAGGTTTGCATAAAGCAAGAGCCTATATTGTTGGTTGGCAACAAATGTCGAACCCCTGTTGGCAAATGATTTTTTGGTAGCTAACCCATTCGACAGTTGACCCACACTGCTAGGAACGAAGCCTGCTCATGAATACATGTCCTATTGATTTGGTCAATCCCCAGGATTAGACCCCAGATGTGCATCCTGAATCAGTCACACATCAGTTGAGCTAACGACAACAAGGTCGCGCACGTCATTCCATTGTGCTTGCAAGGCTTTCCATTGTTTATAAGGGCCCGGGGTAACATTCGTTAAGTTCCACTATCCTTTTTTATTTCTTTGTGTCCACTTGGTTATGAATAATACTTTTAAAATATTAACTGTTTTAATAATCACATACCATGAAACATAATAAATATCCTTGTTGGACCAAAAGAACCAATGAGCCTGATCAGAAAAACCTTTAAGTCCCACGGACATTACAACAATTGAAGTAGTCTGCAACAGCTGAAGACATCAACTGAAGACAAAGTCTGAAGTGAAAGAGCTGAAGACAAAGTCTGAAGTGAAAGAGCTGAAGACAAAGTCTGAAGTGAAAGAGCTGAAGACAGTCTGAAGACAAAGTTTCAGATGTTGTCACAACAGCTGAAGAAGACCTCTTCAATAGTTGTGATGGTTTCCTTTCAGTAGTTTTATGTTTATTGTAATCAGTACTTGTAGTTTCAGTAGTTTTAGTTTCATCTTGTACTTAGCACTCTGAGATGTTCTCAGTTGTTGTGAACATTCTCAGTAGTTTGCTTACTTTCAGTTGTTTGTAATAATTCTGTTAGATGTCACTATCAAGTGACATCAACAGACGTCACATTCCTTTATATAAGGAATGTTGACCTAATTGTAAGTAGTGACGAGCAGCTATAGCAAACTTAGAAAAGCTTAGCAGCCGCCATACCGAAGCATTATGCATGAATGATATTATCCATTTTGAAGAAAACCCTCCTTCTCTATAACCGTGTACTGTTCCATTGAATATCTATTGTGTTCTTGCTATATTTGTCTAATTCTTGTTCTATTTCCGCTGCGATTCAATTCTAATTGATCAAACTTAGATCGCTGATCCTGACAAATGGTATCAGAGCGGGTTAATCATTGATCGGTTTAACAATTGATCATTGAAACTGCTATTTCGATATCTAAAGTTTGATCGAATTAGCATATTTGCAAGAATTGGTTATAGAGATTGGTCTTCTGCTGCTTCTGGTTAGTCAATTTGAGTTTCTTCTTGGTTCATATTGAGTTTGTTGTGTTTTTGTGCCAAATCTTTTGAAACTTGATTGAATTGGTTTGAATCTGAGAATGACTACTCCTTCTAATGACCCTCACAATACTGGCTCCTCAACCAAGCCTCCGATGCTGGTTAGGAGTGAGTATAACATATGGCAACGAAGAATGCTCCATCACCTGTCTGTTAACAGTTCAGGTTGTTGGACATCTGTGGTTCACGGTCCACACAAGCCTATGGTGAACAATCCGGAGACCAACCAAATGGTTCCGAAGAAGAAGGAGCAATACTCAGATGAAGATCGTAAACTGTTTGAGATTGATGCTAAAGCCCATGGAATTCTGGCCATGGCACTGCCTAATGAAATCTATTCTGGGCTTATGCATCATGAAACTGCTCATGACCTCTGGAATGCTTTGAAGGAACAATTCGGAGGAACTGATGAGGTCTTAGCAAACAACAGAGAAATCCTCGCCCAACAATATGAGACATTCTCTCATAGGAAGGGTGAGACACTGACTCAACAGTTTGAGCGTTTCTCCTGCTTGATCTCTGAGCTGAAAATGGTCAAGCATGAGTATACTAACAGCCAGATGAACAACAGATTCCTCAGATCACTGCCTGAGAGATGGGACACATACACCATTGTCCTACGCTCCAGTGCAAATCTGGATAGCCTATCTCTCACCCAACTCCATGGGAAACTGCTTACATTTGAAAGAGAGATAGAGCAGAAAAGGAAACTGGCATCATCAGGAAAGCTCACTGATGACTTTGTACCAGGGAACACTGCCTTGGTCGGTCATGAGTCAGAATATGCTGGATCAGAAAGCCATTATGATGAGCATATAGATTTCTCTTCAAACAGTTCTGATCATGCATTTGTTGGTGTTGACAGTCATTCTGGGTGTAATAGTGATAATTTATGCTTTATCATGGATGATTTGATGGGTATTGCTGATGATGATTTAGAAGAGATGGATATTTTGAGCCAAATGGCCTTGATCAATATCAGATCTCAAAAGTTCTACAAGAGAACTGGTAGGAAATTTCCAGGACTCTCTGGCAAAACCAAAGTTGGTTTTGACAAGAGTAAGTTGAGGTGTCACAAATGCCACAGGCTTGGGCACTTTGCAAGAGAGTGTAGATCAACTGGATCTAACTCCTCTGCACCCTTTGTGACCTTTCCAAGCAATAGTTCACAAAACAAAGGGCAACATCCTGCTAGTTCTGGTCATCACTCACAACCTCAATCTCCTGCATATTTTGTCCCTCAGGGTCCAATGCCATATCCATATCCCTGCTATTACATGCCACAGCCAAATCCAGTTCAAGTTCCTATAGCACAACAACCTCAAGCCCTACCTGAGCCTCAACCATCTCCATCACAATCTCAACCTCATCACAGCTTCTTCACACCAGGAGTTGTTGACTGGAGCAGCTCACCAGATGATCTTTCTGGTTTCAATGAGCAATTATTTGCTGGTGCTGGTCAACATGGTGGTGAACATCCTTTTGGGAATCTTGCTCTCATGGCCCTGGAGTCTACTGAGGGTTCCTGCTCTGATGCATCATCTTCACAGGTAACCCAGGTATCTTCTGAGGCTAAAGCCAAGTTATGTTCTGAATCATGCATAGCTGCCTTTGTCTCTATTAGAGAGGCAAATGTAGCTTTAATCAATCAAAATCTTGAGCTTGAGAAAACTATTTCCAAAAGAAAAGCTGAGTATGAGTCTGTTCTTAATGACAAAGATGATGAGATTTACAAGCTTAAATGCCAACTTAATGATGAAAAGGCTAAGGTAGAGGTCATACTTGAGAACCACAGAAGTCTCAAAGAGACACTTGCAGCTACCCAAGTTGAGTGTGACCGCTGGGTAACATCCTGCAAGGGATTTGAAATGCTTCTCAGCAAGCAAACAGCTTCAAATGTGAAGTTTGGAATAGGTTACAATCATACTGCACCACCTACTGATTTTACTTCAAAATCAATAGTAAAATCTGAAGGTGAAAGTAATTTCCAAACCACATCATCATGTGATTCATCCTCAAATGATAATACAAAATTGTCAAAATTAGAGGATGAAGTCAGTGTTAAGATCTCAGCAAATCAATTGCCTGATGGTTTAAATGCTGATAAACACATGAAGCTGAGCAATTCAGATGTTGTCCCTCAAAGTACTCCAAGTACTGAAGGGCAAGTCACAACATCTGAAAAGCATTTCAAATCTGCTGAAATAAAAGGATTAACAACTGCTGAGGAATCTATCATACGGTCTTTCAGGACGGATAGAGAACAGCTGAAGAACAAGTCTTCAGTTGTTACCGATCCTTCAGTACTTAACACAAGTACTGAAAGGAGGAAAGTACTGAAGATCACACCTTCAGTAGTTTCCACTTCAGCAGTTGATCAATCCAAGATGAAGAATAAGCCATGTGAAATATGTGGTAAATTCAATCATCTATCTGATGAATGCTGGTACAAAAAGGGTTCCAAACTCAACAGAGATAAGCTCATTAAAGAAGAGATTAATAAAATGAAAAATGAGTTTGAGACCAAGTTTGTACCACAGTCATCTCAAACTGATAAACCCAAGGCCTCCAAAATCCAAAAAGAAGGATGGGGTTTATCAGAAAACAGCTGATAGTGTTCCTCATGATAAACATCAGACTAAGTCTGTGAATTTCAAGAAGGAGGAAATGGTGGGTCACAGGAACTCATCAAAAACAAGTACTGATGTGTCAAATGAGCTGAAGGCTTTAGCAACAAATCAGACACAACTTGTTATGATGGTTCAGCATTTGTTGGGGAGAGTTAACCAACTAGATGCACCTGTGATCAAACCACTGAAAAGGAAATCCAAGCCCAAATCTAAGAAATCCATTTCAGCACCATCTCCACCTTCATCAGCTGTTAATCATGAGAAACAAGTTATGGTTAAATCTGTTGATGAAAACAGACCCAAAACCAAAAAGGTTTGGGTCTCTAAAGCTAACTAGTTTCTTATGATAAATGCAGGGTTCTTCAGCATGCCAAAGAAGCATCTGGTATGTAGACAGTGGAGGATCTATGCATATGACTGGGAGCAGTTCTCTTCTTAATGACTACTCTCAAGGAAAGAAGGGATTTGTCTCATTTGGAAATGATGCTAAGGTTACATCATCGGGAAAGGATTTGTGTCAAATGGAGAAATCAGATTTGATGATGTTAACCATGTGGAGAATCTCAAGTATAATCTACTGAGTGTCAGTCAGATGTGTGATAAAGGGCATGTTGCACTTTTCACAAGCCAGAACTGCCGGATTCTGTCTTCCAAAGTTCTGAGGCTGATTGACAAGGTATTGGATGAACATACTCTCCTGAAGGCCAACAGGATAGGAAGAGTATATGCCTTGGATTTGTCAAAGAAGATTGATTTAAAAGGTCATCCTTGCCTGTTCTCCAAGGCCTCTCCTCAGGAATCTAAACTGTGGCATAGAAGGCTGGGTCATGTTAATCTCAAAAACATGAATCAGCTGATCCACAATAGTTTAGTGAGAGGTCTACCAATAAAGGAGTTCCACTGTGATGAAACCTGCACTGCTTGTTTAAAAGGAAAACAACACAAAGTTTCATTCCCTCCTATAGAAGAACCAAAGTCCACTGCCTGCTTGCAATTACTGCACATGGATCTCTTTGGTCCTGTGAGAGTAATGAGCATGGCAAAGAAGAAATACTGTCTGGTAATTGTGGATGATTACTCCAGATTTGTATGGACCTTCTTCTTGCATTCAAAGGATGAGGCTGCTCAGACAATTATTAACTTTGTGTTGTATGTTGAGAAGCAGTATTCCCTATCAGTCAAGTGTATAAGAAGTGATAATGGAACTGAATTTAGAAACCATACACTTGATGATTTCTACCTTTCAAAAGGAATCAAGAGGCAGTATAGCATCCCAAGGACTCCAGAACAAAATGGAGTAGTGGAGAGAAAGAACAGGACCCTAATTGAAGCTGCAAGGTCCATGTTGGCTGACTCTGGTTTGCCACTGACCTTTTGGGCTGAAGCTGTCAACACAGCATGCTATGTGCAAAATAGAGCTTTAGTGAATCAGAGGTTGATGAAGACTCCTTATGAAGTTCTACATCATTTGGCTCCTCTAATTTCATTCTTCAGAGCATTTGGGTGTCCTTGTTACATTCTCAACACAAAGGATCAACTCCAAAAGTTTGATTCTAAGGTGGATGCAGGGTATTTTGTTGGGTATTCATCCACTTGCAAGGCTTACAGAGTGTTCAACTGCAGAACAAAGATGGTTGAAGAAACCTTGCATGTGAAGTTCAATGAATCCCCTAAGGACAAAATCCACAAAACCCTGTGGAGTTGTTTGATCTGGACATACTGCAATATGTTCCTTATCAGCCTCCAGCTGTTGCAGATCATGTGAATTCATCACCTTCTGCAGCTAGTCATCCATCTGGTGGTACTGATGTTGATGATGATCCCAGTACTCACCTATTCAAGTTTAGTGATCAACTGCCTGAGTCTACTAAACTTGATGTTCCTGTAGCTTCAGTAGCACCATCCACAACAAATGCTGATGAGATTTTTGAATCCTCTACTTCATTTGACTTGCCATCTAATACTTGGTTTCAAGAATCTGGATCAACATCTGTTGCTGCTGAGCGTGCTACAAACACTTGCACAGATCTCATAGTGTACCAAGAGCTGAAGAATCACCCAATGTCTCAAATCATTGGTGATATCAATGCTGGTGTCTCAACTAGAAGTCAATTGTCCAACTTCTGCTTCTATGCTCTCTTCATCAGTCAGCAAGAGCCAAAGAACTATCATATTGCATTAAGAGACAATGGATGGGTTGATGCCATGCAGCTTGAGCTTCTTCAGTTCAAAAAGCAGCAAGTGTGGGAACTGGTTCCTCTACCCCAGGTAAGTGTGCAATAGGCACTAAATGGGTGTTTAGGAATAAAACAGATGAAATGGGCAAATTGTCAAGAACAAGGCCAGACTGGTTGTCCAGGGGTTTTCACAAGAAGAAGGTATTGATTATGATGAAACCTTTGCCCCTGTAGCCAGATTGGAGGCAATTAGATTGTTCTTAGCCTATGCTGCATTCCACAATCTTAAAGTTTTTCAAATGGATGTCAAAAGTGCATTTTTATATGGTAAAATAAAAGAAGAGGTTTATGTGTGTCAACCACCAGGTTTTGAGGATAATAAACATCCTGATTGGGTGTATAAACTTGATAAGGCTCTTTATGGGTTGAAACAAGCTCCTAGAGCCTGGTATGAAACACTGTCAAATTTTCTTCTTCAGAATAATTTCACTAGAGGCTCCATAGATAAAACTTTGTTCATTAAGAAAGTGGGTCAGCATAAGCTCCTTGTTCAAATTTATGTTGATGATATTATTTTTGCATCCTCTGATCCACAGTTGTGTGATGCATTTACAAAGTTGATGCAACAAAAATTCGAAATGAGTGCCATGGGAGAATTACAGTTCTTTCTAGGTTTGCAAATCAAACAAAAGGCTGATGGAACTTTCATTCATCAGTCAAAATACACAAAGAGTCTTTTGGAAAAGTTTGATTTACAAAACTGTAAGCCCTGTTCTACTCCCATGTGCAGCACCACACAACTGGATGCAGATCAGAAAGGTAAAGCTGTTGATGAAACACTTTACAGATGTATGATTGGGTCCTTGATGTACTTAACAGCTTCTAGACCAGATATTATGTTTGCAACTTGTGTTTGTGCTAGATTTCAGGCTGCTCCTAAAGAGTCTCATTTGATTGCAGTCAAGAGGATCTTTAGATATCTGCAAGGTACTCAATCTCTAGGTCTTTGGTATTCCACTGGGCACTCTTGCAAATTAGTTGCTTTTTCTGATAGTGACTATGCAGGGTGTAAATTAACTAGAAAATCAACTTCTGGTGGATGTCAATTCCTAGGCAACTGTTTGGTTTCTTGGCAGAGTAAGAAACAAACATCTGTTGCTACATCCACTGCTGAAGCCGAGTACATTGCTGCTGCAAGTTGTACATCTCAGGTACTCTGGCTTCAGAATCAATTATTGGATTATGGCATTACAGAGACTAAGACTCCATTACTAATGGACAGTGCTTCAGCTCTTTGTATTGTCAAGAATCCAGTCCAGCACTCTAGGACCAAACATATTGAGATCAGACACCATTTTATTAGGGATTGTTTTGAAAAAGGTCTGATTGATCCAAAGTTTGTTCCTAGTGCTGATGAGCTTGCAGACATATTTACTAAGCCTTTGGACAGTTCAACTTTCCAAAACCTAGTGTTAAGGCTTGGTATGCTGCAGCTAGAATAAGTGACAACTACTGATGATCTCAGTCAACAAGTACTGATGAGCATTCGTATACTATTGTCACAAATAAGTACTGATAAGTTCTTTTATCCTCAGTAGTTTTCATAACTACTGAAGACTAAATTACTTAAAAGTACTGAAGTACTCTATCTGTTGAAAAGAACTGATGTAGTTACAACTACTGATGTAAGTATAACAGATAAGTACTGATGACCAATGAAACATCTGAAAATCAGACAGTCTGATAAGTGTTGAGGTCAGAATGAAACAGCTGATGAGCTAAGAATTGACGACAACAGCTGATGAGAAACTTTTCTCTTCAGTTGTTTCTACAACTGCTGTTTCACTTCATACAACTGAAGCCAAAACCATGTCTTCAGTAGTTTCACAACTACTGATGACTAATACCAAGTCTTCAGTTGTTACAACTTCTGAAAGTTAAACCAGGTCTTCAGTTGTTTTCAAACAACTGATGACAGCACCAACACTTTCAGTCGTTTTATATCAGCCTTTTCTACCCTATAAATACCTAAACCTAATTTCAAACGTTTCATTAGCCGTTTCATATCCTTACTCTCTCAACAATGGCGACCATGAAACTCAAACCCAGACACAACTGTGTTGCCTACCTCTCGAAATCGGCCTTTTGGAACAAATTTGATAATGCCATCGATCTTATGGTAGATTCCCAGTACCGAACCGCTTTTCTTCTGAATCCTACCATATACCCGATTCCCTAAGCCAATTCTGGACCAACGTCTCTGTGCAAACTGGTGAGAATGATCGCCAAATCACTCTTCAGTCGTTGGTTAACCAGAAACAGGTGGTCATCACTCCCGACATCATTCGACAAACCCTAAATCTACATGATGCCACCTGTGTCACAGAATACCCGAAAGGCACAACCGATATGTCTTTCATCAATAACGGGTATGAAGGAGACTTAAGTGCTACCACCATTCTGAAGAAGCACTTCCATGATGCTGAACGTCTTATATTCCACATGGTGAATGTCTGCCTTGCACCAAAAACCTCCTCATGGGATCAGATGTCCTCCCGATGGCAACAGGTATTATACTCTATCTTTGAACGACAAAATCTAAATTTTTCTGAGATAGTTTTCATGGAACTAAAGGATCTGGCTTTGAAACCTGTGGCAAACAGATGGATATTATATCCCAGGTTTCTCATGGCCATAATTTTAAATCAGCTAAAATCAGACGGCCTTGTTGGCCTTGGAGTCCCTGCTCCGGCTGTATTGCCTGAAGTATACTCCAGGCACAACTCTGACCCTACAATGAAAGGGGCTGCCCGGCTGCTAAAACCCAAGCAGCGGGAACCCACAGCCTCCACTTCCAGATCCAAAGTCCCCACCAAACCCAACACCAAAAGCCCAAAAAGGCTACTCAGGGAGATGAGTCCCCTGAGGATGCCCCTGTAACACCAATACAGGAAACACTTACTGGTTCTACCCCCCAGTAGTGTCAAAGACTCCACCAGCCCTAGCCGCTCAGGTATCCTCTCAACAGGATCCTGATGCAACCACAATTGGGGATACCACAATCTGGAACCTATCTCATATGAGAAGGTTACCATTGAAGAGCACCAGTCACCCCGGGTGCAATCTGCTTCAAACCTATCTCCACATGCAACCGCCCCTCAAAGCCCAACCATTATAGTTGCACAAGTGCTGAGTCAGCTGCATTCCTCTCCTCCTCCCCAGAAACCAATTACAATGGGGAGAACCTCAACAGCTGAGGAAGAGGACCAAAATGCTGCTGATAACCCACAGCACAGGGGTTATAATGTTCAATCTCCCCGTGTAGAGGAGGAGGTTAGAACATCTGGTGAGGCTGCCACTTCTACTGATTCAGCAAATGAACAGGATGCAGTTGGTAACATCTCTAAGACCTCACCAGAGGCAACTGCCGATGAAGGACTCAGTCCTGAGGCAGGAAGTCCCCAGAACCAAGAACAAGGGGCACATGCTACAACTGATCTACACTCAGGGCATGTACATCCTGATTCAATCAGGAGGTCAGGTGATTCAGCAAAGACTGATGATGACCTGGGCTTTTTCTTTGATGTCTTAGCCCATAACACAATCCTTGAGGCTGAGGTGAGCAGACTCAAAGAACTGCTTGCCAAAATGTCTCAGGATCAAAGTCCATCTGCCCCAATAAACCCACAGATGGCACCTTCATCTGAAGGTTCACCAAACACTCAGCCACTACACTCAACTGAGCCACCAGCCACTGCTTTTGGCACCACCTCTCAGGGACAGAACCCCTCTGAGCAGATGGTTGCTACTTTCAACATTCCTTACCTCTCATCACTCCCATCATCAATGAGATTGTGCATAAAGCCATTGACGAGAGGATCTCCTCAAATCTACAAACACTTGTTGATGATGCTGTGCAAAAGAAGCTTTCTGCCATTCAAACCCCTGAACCCAATGCCCAAAAGGGGGAGTCTAAGGCAGTGAAAGACAGAAAGAGAAAGAGAGTGGAAGATGAGAAAACAAGAGAAAGAAAAGGAGTTAGAAAAGGAAAAACAGCTGATCACATAACAAAAGAAAGAAAAGTGCTGAAACTCAAAAGCCTGATGAAGAGAAATCATTGGATGATCTGGTTAAAGAAGCTGATGAAGCTCACAGCAGATCAATGGACAAAATAATAGACCAACTCTTCAGACAGGGTTTTGATACAGCTACTTTAGACACTGAGATCAGAAGGCTGGAGATTAAAGAGATACAAGAGAGATGGGCCAGTTACAGTGTGATGGAAAGGGAGAGGTTGGAGATAATGATCAGGTTTATTGCAAAATACTTGGGAAGATCATTAATTGAGATTAAATCATGGACCAGAGACAGTATTCTGGCAATAACCACCAGAATCTGTGCTTCTGAAGCATTCAATAAAGGGTTGATTATCGAAGCCTTAGATGAAGCAGGTGCTGGGAAGAGATCTGATATGGCCAAGCTTTCCAAAGCCAAACTTACCACAAAAATGCTAGATCAGCCTTCCCAAACTCCCACTCAAAAACAACCAACCCCACAACTCTCCAAACCAATCCCTAAACCTAAACTTAAACCAACTCAACCTTCAAAACCAACTCCCTTACCCCAAAAACCACCTCAAACCACATCCAAGGATGCACCCAGAAGGAGGAGAAGGGTGTTGAGGATGGAAGAAGAAGAAGAAGAGATGATGAAGAAGACAGTCTGCCAATCTCTTCTGTTCTAAAAATACCTGAGCCCAGAAGTCAACAAATGATCACACCAGACTTTCAGAGGCAAATGGTGAAAGTTAAGATTGAAGAAGAAGAACAGCAGAAACAGCACGATGAGCAACTTTTGAAGATGGTTGACAAAGAGTTTCCTCAGTCATCATCTATACAAGCCATGAAGAAACACGCTCAAAGGCTGTATGCTCTCAGGTATCCTTTCAATATCAAAAGGAGAGAGTAAGGATTTGGCCAGACCCAGGGTTAGTTCTAGAATTCATAAGAAATCCATACCAAGTAGATACAATGGCCAAGTGAGAAAGACCATAGATGCTGTTATTATGTTGGCCATTGTAGTCTCACCCTGGGAGATACTTGAAGACTTCAAGAGAGCCTACAAGTCAAAGATGACCCCTCAAACTCTAATGGAGAACAAAATGGTCAAGAAGGGGTTGTTATACAAGAGGCTTGAAGAGATCAAGAAAAATGAACTCCAGTTGTTATTAGAAGGGACTCACCCAGATGAATTTGCTTACAGAGAGATAACAACTGTTGAGTTGAATAATGGAAGACGTAAAGTACCTATCAGAGTACTATGGCCCAGAGTTCTTCTTCGAAGGAGAAGCATAAGAACTCACTAAGGAGGAACAAGTTGTTCTCCTTGAGGCCTACGTCAGAGAGTCTTATAGACTCATCAATGGGAAGTAGGTTTCATGGTTGGGATAACAGCTCTGTGTCCAGTTCCCCAAGACAGAGTTCCCTTCCATTCTTTGACATTCACATCTACTAAACCTGTTCCCTGGCCTGTGCTTATCCGATATCTCTGAAGCTGATCAAGAGAGTATTTCTGCCAAGAATAAGTGGGACCTCAATAAGCTTAAAGGTTTGGCTGCATTGGTTCAGGGGGAGTTTGTTGGACCAAAAGAACCAATGAGCCTGATCAGAAAAACCTTTAAGTCCCACGGACATTACAACAACTGAAGTAGTCTGCAACAGCTGAAGACATCAACTGAAGACAAAGTCTAAAGTGAAAGAGCTGAAGACAAAGTCTGAAGTGAAAGAGCTGAAGACAAAGTCTGAAGTGAAAGAGCTGAAGACAGTCTGAAGACAAAGTTTCAGATGTTGTCACAACAGCTGAAGAAGACCTCTTCAGTAGTTGTGATGGTTTCCTTTCAGTAGTTTTATGTTTATTGTAATCAGTACTTAGTTTCAGTAGTTTTAGTTTCATCTTGTACTTAGCACTCTGAGATGTTCTCAGTTGTTGTGAACATTCTCAGTAGTTTGCTTACTTTCAGTTGTTTGTAATAATTCTGTTAGATGTCACTATCAAGTGACATCAGCAGACGTCACATTCCTTTATATAAGGAATGTTGACCTAATTGTAAGTAGTGACGAGCAGCTATAGCAAACTTAGAAAAGCTTAGCAGTCGCCATACCGAAGCATTGTGCATGAATGATATTATCCATTTTGAAGAAAACCCTCTTTCTCTATAACCGTGTACTGTTCCATTGAATATCTATTGTGTTCTTGCTATATTTGTCTAATTCTTGTTCTATTTCCGCTGCGATTCAATTCTAATTGATCAAACTTAGATCGCTGATCCTGACAATCATCCATAACAGCAGGCCATAAGAAGAGAATCAAACATTAGAAACATTAAACAAGCATAATCTTTCCTTATACATAAGTACTTAACACTTAAATTCTATTCCCAAAATTTCAGAATAATTCTAAGTCCCCAAAGAAATGCGGATGAACAATACTAATGCGGATGAAAGTCTTAAGAAAATATTCCAAGTGCCCAAAGAAATGCTGGTAGAACAAATGCGGATGAGCATTAACAAATGCGGATGACTGTAGCAAATGCGGATGAAGCTGTAGCAAATGCGGATGAGCACTTAACAAATGCAGTTCAAAAATGCCCACAGTGGACAACCAAAGTTTACAGCGGATGACCAAGTCCACAGTGGATAACCAAAATGCATAAGTGTCCACAGCGAACATGCAAGTCCACAGCAGATGACCAAGTCCTCAACGGACAGCCAAAATGCCTAAGTGTCCACAGCGGATAGTGTCCACAGCGGATGACCAACATTCACAACGGACACTTTGTTTATAACCAAGTGTCCACAGCGGGCACCAAGTACAATACCTATGATGCAACTTATGAAATTTCCAGTCCCAAACATCATCTTAACATGAACTTAGCTTAGATCTATTAGTCTAACACTTAGAACATCATAAACATTATACGATCATCAAGAAAAATCACATAACATAACTATATCATCATAAACAACCGTACCATACATGGAAAACCACTTCGAAAACATCAGTTAAATATGCATACCAGCCCGAAATAAGCAGAAAACATTTAAAAGAGGGGATCTAGAACTCACCTCTTAGCGTCATTCAAGTGAATGAACACAAACCCGAGAGCAACCTGGAGTTCTAGAACCTAACACACCGAAACAAGCAGCCAGCACAAGAAACACGTAAGAATCGATCCAGTAGCTCAAACATAGTTGAAAACCAAGCAGAAAACACAAGAAAACCTCACCTACAAGCAGCTCTTCCTCCTTTCTCTCTCTAGAAACTGATTGCAGCTTCTTCTTTCTTCTACAGCCGAGAGCAAGATTTTTAAAAGAAGAGGTGTGGGCTGCCATGCTTCTTTTAATTCCCATAATGGGCAAGTTTGCCACTTTCATAACTTTAACCCCTTGACTTGGGATATTTCACCTTTCTTTCTTTTTACTCTTCTTTTTTTTCCTTTTAGTAAATTTCCGAGTGTTACAAGTCCAACCTCCTTATAAAGGTTTCGTCCTCGAAACCTGTCACACCTCGAACAGCTATGGGTAATGCTACCTCATCTCTTCCTCAGTTTCCCACGTAGACCTGGATCCTTTCCTATGCCTCCCCTGTATTCGCACCAGTGTAACTACTTTATTCTGCAGCCTCTTCTCTTTTCTATCGATGACGACCACTGGCTGCTCTAGATGATTGAGCCGTTCCTCCACCTTGATGTCCTCGAGTGGCACAATCATATCCTCATCTGCTAAGCACTTTCTCAATTGAGATACATGGAATGTCGGATGGATTCCACTTAACTCATCGGGTAGCTGCTAAGCACTTTCTCAATTGAGATACATGGAATGTCGGATGGATTCCACTTAACTCATCGGGTAGCTCTAACTTGTAAGCCACCCCTCCAACTTGAGCAATGATTTGGACAGGCCCTATATACTTTGGGCTTAGCTTTCCTCTCTTCCTGAACCGGATGATCCCTTTCCAAGGTGAAACCTTCCACATAACTCTATCACCTAGCTTGAATTCGATCAGTCTATGTCTCTTGCCGACATACGATTTCTATCTATCCTTTGCTGCTTCCATAAAGGCCTTGATCTTCTCTAACTTCCCGATCCTAGCCTCGATCACCTCCATGCTCTCCAACTCCTTCTGCTCGAAGTCACCCCAACATACGGGCGTTCTACACTTCCTATCGTATAACATCTCGTAAGGAGGCATACCAATGCTGGCAGGATATCCATTGTTATATGAGAGCTCGGCTCACGATAAGTGTTTGTCCCAACTTCCACCAAGGTCGATGACGTACGCTCGTAGCATATTCTCCAGCGTCCGAATCGTCCTTTCCGTCTAACCACCCGCTTGGGGATGATAAGCCATTCTGATATGTAGCTTCGTCCCCCTCGCATTCATGGAATCTCTTCTAGAACTTAGATGTAAACCGAGTGTCACGGTTAGACACTATAGATACCGGTACAGCATAACGAGTCATAATCTCTTAGATGAACAGATCCGTGAATCGCTCAGATGAATACGTCTCGCGGATCGGTAGAAAGTGAGCACTCTTTGTCAAGCGGTCAACTATCACCCATATAACCTTCTTATCCTTACGAGTCGACTTAGTAAATGGTGAAGCTATCTTGGAGAAGTCTTGGATGAATCTTCCATAGTAGCCAGCCAAACCCAAGAAACCACGAATCTCAGATTGCATCTTTGGAGATTTCCATTGCATCACCAACTCAACCTTCGCCGGGTCCTCCATGATCTCTTCAGGATTAACCACATGACCCAGACACTGCACTTCGCGTAACCAGAAGCAGGCATTCGATCCCCACCTGCATTCTCCTACATGCCCCTTCTCGCACTCCTTCACTCCTATCTCGGTTGCAGCCCCCTTGCATCCCTTTACCTTCACCCTTGGGAGGGAAACCGCCACTACCAGCATGTTTTCTACTCCAGTTCTCCCCCCTCCTCTCATCTTCCCTTACAGCCCTGATGGCCCCAGTCACCACAGACTGTAAAATCGTATGCATGACTTGGTGAACTCCCTCAGCTACAGCCTCTTTCACTATGGTCATCAGGTTAATGCTCTCATCCACATCTCTATATGTGATGAAACTCAGGCTCTTCAAGAGCCGCTTCAGCAGTCCTTGCCCCGTTCCTCGTGACACGTGGTCCAATACCACGTCCACTGCGACCTCCACCTCTAGAAGGCCCCGGAGATAGACCACCAGCCATCCTCTAAATACTATAAGATTCAAACACTAACGCGGTCATTCAAGGTAATAGCTCAGATTATGTCAAGTATATTAAGTCCCGAATTACAATGGCTAGTTGTGATTAGCCACTTACTTTACTCTTCATCCCCCAAGCATTCCCTATCCAGACTACATCAGTATCAAAATCTACTAAGCACATAACTCAAATAGCACACGCATGTAATACCAGTTAACTTTATGAAAAATTACCTGATGGCACGTAGCTACTTGGGCTGGCATCCCTTCATTCGGTCCCATTCTCAGTTTAAGTTTAGGTTTTGAACCCAATTCTCTTAAACTTTGGCTCTGATACCAACTTGTAAGGCCCCATTCCCGGAGACCCCACAATTGGTCATTCATAGCATCATTCATTAAAAACTCATTTAAAATATATAAACACAAGAAAATATTGCAGCGAAAGAATTATCAAACCATTTCATGCATTTTTGGTTAGTTTTGCCAAGTATTACATCATTGATTAAAATCACAAAAGAGTACTTAGTTGTATTACAAAACAACAACATTATTCTTGCATGAGATGGATGCCAGTCTTTGCTTGCCAAGTAGCTTCAACTCCGTGCCACCCTCAGCAACCACATTACCTACCAACTGAAAATGCATATAAAAAGTCAGCATTGCTGAGTGAGTTGTAGTTTAAGAATATAGAAAATATACTTTTGTAAACTTCACTTGGTGATCATTCATCGTCATACATAATCAATCATTAAGAGATTCTTTATCTTTCTTTCTTTCATTTTCTTTCACTTTCATTGTCTAGGTTTAGAAAAAGCAAGAGCCTATATTGTTGGTTGGCAACAAATGCCGAACCCCTATCAACAAATGATTTTTTGGTAGCTAACCCATTCGACAGTTGACCCAGACTGCTAGGCACGAAGCCTTCTTATGAATACAGGTTCTATTGATTTGGTCAATCCCCAGGATTAGACCCCAGATGTGCATCCTGAATCAGTCACACATCAGTTGAGCTAACGACAACTAGGTCGCGCACGTCATTCCATTGTGCTTGCAAGGCTTTCCATTGTTTATAAGGGCCCGGGGTAACATTCACTAAGTTCCACTATCCACTTTTATTTCTTTGTGTGCACTTGGTTATGAATAATACTTTTAAAATATTCACTATTTTAATAATCACATACCATGAAACATAATAAATATCATCCATAACAGCAGGCCATAAGAAGAGAATCAAACATTAGAAACATTCAACAAGCATAATCTTTTCTTATACATCAGTACTTAACACTTAAATTCTATTCCCAAATTTCAGAATAATTCTAAGTCCCCAAAGAAATGCAGATGAACAATACTAATGTGGATGAACAAATGCGGATGAAAGTCCTAAGAAAATATTCCAAGTGCCCAAAGAAATGCTGGTAGAACAAATGCGGATGAGCATAAACAAATGCGGATGAACTGTAGCAAATGTGGATGAAACTGTAGCAAATGCAGATGAACACTTAACAAATGCGGTTGAACAAATGCCCACATCGGACAGCCAAAGTCCACAGCGGATGACCAAGTCCACAATGGACAGCCAAAATGCCTAAGTGTCCACAGCGGACATTCAAAGTCCACAGCAGGTGACCAAGTCCACAGCGGATAGCCAAAATGCCTAAGTGTCCACAGCGGACATGCAAAGGCCACAGAGGATGACCAACATCCATAACGGACACTTCGTTTATAACCAAGTGTCAACAGCGGACTCAAAGAGTCCATAGCGGGCACCAAGTCCAATACTTGTGATGCAACTTATGAAATTTTCCTGTCCCAAACATCATCTTAACATGAACTTAGCTTAGATCTATTAGTCTAACACTTAGAACATCATAAACATTATACGATCATCAAGAAAAATCACATAACATAACTATATCATCATAAACAACCATACCATACTAGGAAAACCATAATTTTCTTCGAAAACATTTGAAAGAGGGGATCTAGAACTCACCTCTTAGCAGCTTTCGAGTGAAACACCACAAACCCGGCAGCAACCTGGAGTTCTAGCACCTAACACACCAAAACAAGCAGCCAACACATGAAACATGTAAGAATCGGTCCAGCAGCTCGAACACAACTGAAAACCGAGCAGAAAACACAAGAAAACCTCACCTACAAGCAGCTCTTCCTCCTCTCTCTCTCTCTAGAAACCAATTGCAGCTTCTTTCTTCTGCAGCCGAGAGCAAGATCTTTAAAAGAAGAGGTGTGGGCTGCCATGCTTCTTTTAAATCCTATAATGGGAAAGTTTGCTACTTGCACAACTTTAACCCCTTGACTTTGGATATTTCACCTTTCTTTCTTTTTACTCTTCATTTCTTTTCCTTTTAGTAAATTTCCGGGGGTTACAAGCATGAACCATCCATTTCCAAAAGCAAGCATCACTCTGAGAAGCCTGCTGCATCATCTGTGAAGATGAAGATAGGAGTGGAAAGTGATCAAGCTCAGCTTTCTACACAAAAGAAGACCCTCAGAAGGAAGCAAACTGAATGTGTCATGTGTGGTAGTACTTCTCATCTTGCTAAGGACTACATCTATAATCCTAAAAGTACTATCCATATGACTAAGAAGAAGAATTCTGAGAAGAAGAAGAAGAAAACATCTTTAGAAGGAAAATCTTTTCCTTTTG
The DNA here is from genome assembly GCA_025506505.1 of Flaveria sonorensis. Lineage (NCBI taxonomy): Eukaryota > Viridiplantae > Streptophyta > Magnoliopsida > Asterales > Asteraceae > Flaveria > Flaveria sonorensis. The sequence continues at coordinate 62,926,748 of CM046433.1, read as the reverse complement.
GAAGCTCCAAAGTAAAGTTGAAGGCAAGTGAAAACTTTCCATCGGAAGAAAATTTGGTCTCGGAAAAAAGGAATGCTTCCGAAGTACTAAAGTCTACTGCAGTGAATGGAACATCTTCTGAAGGTCCTGTCTCCAAAACTTTCGAAGCTATAAAAACTTCCAAAGTGTTGAAGGTCAAGTCTTATCTCCCAAAGATGGTATGGAAGATAAAGAAAGACCATGTGACTGAAAGTTCTTCATCAATAACAGCTGATGATCCTCAAAGATTGAATATAGGATCAATTACTATTGTGTTGTCTTCAGTTCACTTTGACAAGCTCAGGACCAATAAAGCTTGGGTTTCCAAATGTAGCTAACCATCTTTTTTTGTGCAGGAACAGCTCAAGACCAAAGAAAATGTATGGATCATTGATAGTGGCTGTTCCAGACACATGAAAGGAAGTGGCTCTTTGCTTCAAAACTTTGAAATAATTGATGGAGGGCTAGTTTCTTTTGGAGGAGAATCTGGTGGTTACATTACTAGAAGGGCAGGGTCATAAATGGTAAGCTCAGCATTGAAAAGGTAAACTTTGTCAAGGAGCTTGGGTATAATCTTTCGAGTGTATCCCAATTTTGTGATCAGAGACACAACTGCTCTTAATTGAGCATGAGTGCATTGTTCTCAGGCTCGGGGTTGTCATTCCTCCGGAGCATATCCTGCTCAGAGCCCCCAAAAGATTGAACATGTACAAGATGGACTTGTAGGAAAATCCCCTTCAAGAGAAGTTTCTTGCTTTCTGTCTAAGGCCAATAGTGACGAGTCTTTCCTTTGGCATAAAAGAATGTGCCATGTAAACTTTAAAAAAATGAATAAATTAATTAAGAATGATTTGGTAACTAGAATGCCAAAGATAGAGCTTACAAGTGATGATCATTGTGTTGCATGCCTGAAAGGGATGCAACACAAGGTATCTCACTAGCCAAAGGAAATGAACTCCATCACTACTCTCCTACACTTATTACATATGGATCTCTTTGGCCCCACTAGTGTAATGAGTTTAGGAAGGACCTCTTGTTGCTTGGTGATCACAGATGACTTTACAAGATACACTTGGGTCTTCTTCATTAGAACTAAGGATGAGATCCCTGAGATCTTGAAAAGCTTCATTTTGAAAATTGAGAATCAATGTGATCACAGGGTCAAAATCGTAAGATGAGATAAAGAAACCGAATTTAAAAACCAAATCCTTGATGCATTTTGTGATGAAGAAGGTATTACAAGACAATATAGTGCTCCCAAGACTCCTTAGCAAAATGGTGTTGTTGAGAGGAGAAACAGGACACTTATTAAAGCTGTAAGAACCATGTTGTCTGACTCTAAACTGCCCATCACCTTCTGGGCAGAGGCAATCAACACAGTATATGGAGATAGAGTTTTAGTGGTTAAGACTCATGGTAAGACACTTTATGAACTATGGCATAAAAGGAGAACTTTTAATGGTTTCCTCAAATCATTTGGATGTCCTTGCACCATCTTGAATACCAAAGATCAAATAGCCAAATTTGCTGAGAAATCAAATGATGGACACTTTATTGTATACTCTTCCCAAGCCAAGGCTTATAGAGTATACAATCTCAGAACCAGATTAGTTGAGGAGTTAGCCAATGTGACCTTCAACGAACACACACCCAGTGTTAAAGGTTCTAGTTCTGATTGGCTGTTTGATCTTGATTTAGTTACCAACTGTTTTTACAAATCTTGTCAGAATGTTTCAGGATCTATAGGTATCTTATCAAAAGAAGATTTTGATCCAATATTTAAGCTGAGAAGACCAATTGATCAAACTACTTCAACTCCAGTGGTAACTAGCCCCGCAGTTGGAAATCCTGTCAGCACAACCATGACACATTCTTCAGCTGATACATCTGAGGTGCTTATAAATTCTAGCATAGTGGCACAAAACTCAGATGAAGGAATTTCCAATATATGAGGAGATGGTGGTGGTGAGAGTGATCAAGAATTCCTTGATGCTGATAACCACTCCATAGAAGATAACATCAATGATGTAACACACTCATTGGATCAAGTCTCACTTGATAACTGTGTTGATGTGGTGGATGATTCTCAAGCACCAGATCTGAATTTCACCAATTTAGATCTGTCCAAACAAATTGCTATGATTCCTCAACTAAGAATCCATAAGTCCCATCCTACCACAAACATCTTTGGAGATGTTAAGACTGGGGTGAGAACAAAAGGACAAACCCATGACAAAAATGTTTGTCTTCACTCTTGTTTCTTTTCCTAGATAGAGCCTAAGAAGATTGAAGCGGCTTAGAAAGATAGAAGTTGGTTGAAGCAATGCAGGAGGAGCTGCTTCAATTTAAAAGATAGAAGGTTTCAAATCTATGTCCTCTTGCTCAAAGGAAGACTACTATAGGTACCAAGTGGGTTTTTAGGAATAAGAAGGATGATAGAGGACTTGTCATTAAGAACAAGGCAAGACTAGTTATTCAAGGATACACACAAGAAGAAGGGCTTGACTACACAGATGTCTTTGCTCCTATAGCAAGACTTGAAGCTGTTAGGATATTCCTAGATTTTGCTGCATCCAAGGATTTCAAGGTCTACCAACTTGATGTAGAGTGTGCCTTTTTATGTGGGGTGATTAATGAGGAGGTTTATGTTGAACAATTACCTGGCTTTGTAGACCTAGATCATCCTGATTATGTTTGCAAGCTTGACAAAGCTCTCTATAGGCTACATCAGGCTCCAAGGAAGTGTATGAGACTCTATCAAAGTATCTCTATAAGCTAGATACAAGAGTACTATTAGTGGAACACTATTCATCAAAGGAACAGGAAATGACTTGATGTTGGTTCAAGTTTATGTAGATGAAATTATCTTTTGGTCAACTAATCGAAAGCTCTACAAACACTTTGAGAAGCTGATGAAGAATATATTTGAAATGAGTGCCATAAGGGAACTCAAATTCTTTCGAGGAATGAAGTGAGCGGTGACAATGGCATATTCATAAGTCAATCAAAGTATGTACAAGACATACTTACCAGTTTCACATGATTGAGTGCATGTATAAGACACCCATACCCAGAAACCATGTTTGCCACATGTATTTGTGCTAGTATCAAGCCAACCCAGGATGTCGCCCTATTGTTGTCAAGAGAATTGTCTGATATCTCAGGGTGCAACCAAATTGGGCCTTTGGTATCCAAAGAATTCTGACTTTAATCTGTATGCTTATACAGATAGTGACTAGGTGGCTGCAACATGACTACAAAGTCAACATCAGGGGGATGTCAATTTCTTGGTGGAAGGATACTTTCATGGCAATGCACTCCCATCCATATAGACAACACAATGTATCTCTATTACAGAGAATCCAGTTCTGCACTCAAAGACAAGCACATCAACATCAGGTATCATTTAATTAGAGATAATTTTAAAAAGGATTGATAATACTAGTCAAAGTTAACACAAATGTTGTTTGGAGTTTTGAACAAGTTAATCATTCTATTTTATCCATATAAAATAGAAAACATAGTGAATTTCAGTTTAAAACTTGTTGCAGTTAGCATATATAAACATTTTAATATTTATCTGTTAAAACCCCATATGGATCGATATATGAACAACATGCTTACAAACAACCATAGGGTGTTTAGAGATACAACCTTTGTAGAAGAATGGAGGGAGATCAAGATCAATGAATACAAGTCTTCAAAGCAGAAGACCTCAAGCAGTTCTACCCACAAGCCACCAACAGACACCCGGTTGCTAGGATTTTCACTTTGAACAAACACTCTAAATTCTGCTCTTGACCGATCGAGAGGAAAAAAAGAGCTTGGAGTGTTCTGCACTTTTTGTGTCATGTAAAAAAGGTTATATTAGAGAGAGATCAGATGCTATCATATATTGCATGTCCTTGGAAAATTAAAATTCAGAAGATAGAAAAGTGGGTGGGTCCCAGCCCCTTAACCCATCTGTATTTCTCAACATCATCCGCATTAGTTAATGCGGATGCATGTTCTTCTCCTGCATTTGTAAATGCGGATGATGAAAGTTCATCCGCATTTCCAAAAGGTCATCCGCATTTGTAAATGCGGACGAACAGTTTATCACATTTCCAAATGCTCATACGCATTTTTTCACACACAAATGCGGATAGTTATCTTCATCTGCATAAGTAAATGCGGATGAGTTCTCTTCATCCGCATTTCTTTAACCACATCAAATGCGATGAATTATATTCATTCTCTCTCTTAAATTAATTATCCATAATAATCTATTTACAACACAAGTACAAATATTTAGAAACCCAATTTCTAGATATTCTAAGTGTTAATATTCATTTATATGATCATATCATAAAACAATATTGTAGGGTGTTTGTCTAGCTTTTTATTGGGTATGATCCGACTTGGATCATGACGTACTAGCCACATCAATTCAATATGTATTTGGGCAGACCTTTCTAACAATCTCCCACTTGCACAAGATACATAGAGGATTGATGCAAGTAGAAAATACCGCCTAACAACGGTTTACCACCCCTAATACGCATCATCCTCTTCAAGTCCCTTACTTGAAATGATTTAGGTGAATCAAATCATATATCTTTTTGTTTCAGATGTCATGTTAAATCCAGAGACACTGAATGATCATTCCTTGTTGATTTAACTTTATCAGGCCTTAGACATCTTACTCCCAAGGAATAAGAGGAACAAATCCCCACTGACTACATACGTTTCTCACAATCACCTTGTATCACACCTGAACATAGCCTTGTGTGTTGTCCTTATTTCAGAACAGTGAAGAACTAGATCAAGGTATTATATCTGGTGAATATCAAAACCCAATATGTATCTCAGGTCGGAGGATACTATGATATTCGCCTTTACTCAAATTTACTTATGATCAATTACAAAATTCCATGCAGTAACATTTGAGAGCGGGTCAGTCCAATATTTGTATCCCACAAATATCTATGAACCTTAGTGGCAACCTCTTGCTCTATATTCATACCATATGAATATCCACCAATCCATGTTCAGAATAGCCTTACATTCATATTGTTCCCACAAATATGACCGACTACGAACATTTAGAATAATAAACATGTTCATGGATATAAACATGCTAATATGGAACATAACTCAAAGTATCATAATTATACAAAAGAGTTAAAATTTACAATCGTTCTGATATTTAAATACTGAAAAGATCAAATCCAATCACTAGAATATCGAGTCCTAAGGCACAAGTATTACTCTCATGCTTTGGCCTTCAGGAGCATCGTGAGTGGATCCGCAATGTTTTGATCGTGTGAACTTTGCGAATACATATCTTTCTTTTTTCAACTTCATCCCTTATGTAGTTGAATCTCCGCTCAATGTGCCTCGTCTTTTGATGTGCTCGGGGTTCCTTGATTTGAGCAATCGCACCCCTCGTTCTCACAAAAGATCTCTAGAAGTTCCTGAATGGTACGGACCATCCCTAGGTCGCCAATGAACTTCCTTATCCACGCAGCTTCTTGAGCTGACAATGAGGCGGCGATGTATTTCGATTCAATGGTGGACAATGCTAGCACATCTTGTTTTAGCTCTTCCAAGAGACTGCTCCACTATTCATAATGAAAACATATCCCGGTTGTGATCGAGAATCATCTCGATCAGTTTGGAAACTCGCATCCATGTAACCCTTTACAACGAGTTCCTCCTCACCAGAGCCATGTATTAGAAACATATCTTTAGTCCTTCTAAAATATTTCACTATACTTTTAACCGCCATCCAATGGCTATTTCCTGGAAGAAAAGTAGTTTTGACATCCATTTGCCAAATCTCATAGTCATAATATGTGGCAATGGAAAATAATATCCTAACTGACTTTAGCATTGCCACAGGCGAAAAAGTCTCATTGTAATCAACCCTTGAGTTTGAGTAAAACCTTTTGCTACAAGTCTTGCTTTATAAGTATCCAAGTATCCATGCAATCAGTTTTCTTCTTGAAAACCCATTTACTTCCAACCGGTTTGGAGTTAAGAGGTGGTGCAACCAAATCCCATACTTGGTTGTCATGCATGATTGCATCTCAATGTCATATCTTTCAAGCCATTTGTCACAATCAGATTGTGATATTGCATCATGGTATGTGGTGGGTTCATCCGAATCTACCACCATACATCCATCCATGAAAAATCCATATCTTTCGGGTGGATTACAAATTCTACTAGATCCTTAAATGTTTTGTGTGTGTCTTGATCAACCATTTGATCATTTTCAACAACCTCTTGGAGTGCTAGTATCAACCAAACGTGTATCGGCTTGTGGTTCTCGATCCTCCTCGAGTTCCACCGTTCTATCAGTTCCTTCCATAAGGACTAGTTTCCAAGAGACTCAGCCTTTAGAGCAATGAACACCTTTCGCTCGTTGGGTTGTAGAAGTAATATCCCATAAAGTCTTTAGGATATCCTACAAAGATACACTTAGTGGATTGAATTTCAAGTTTGTTTTTGGAGTTGCATTTGACATAAGCCTCACAACCCCATACCCTTAAATATGATAATGATGGAACCCTTCCATGCCATATTCAAAGGTGTCTTGTCCACTTTCTTGGTTGGCACCATATTTAAATACAGACTGCCAAGAGAATGCGTAACCCCAAAATGATAGAGGCAATGTGCTTCTAGCCATCATAGATCGCACCATATCCACTAGAGTTTGATTCCTCCTTTCGGACACCACCATTATGTTTGTGGTTTCCTGGTGGAGTGAGTTGCGAGATGATTCCACAACTCCTAAGATGATCTTGAAAGGCATCATTAACGTATTCATCTCCTCTATCCGAACGAAGTTACTTTGATGGTTTTATTGATTGATTTTCAACTTCATTTTGGAAGACTTTGAACATTTCAAAGGCTTCATCTTTGTGTCTTAACAAGTACACATACCCATAACGACTATAATCATCTGTAAAGGTAATGAAGTATCTTTCACCATTCCTTGTCATTGCCTTAAAAGGCCCACATACATCCGAATGTATGATGCCTAATAAGTCTTTTACCCTCTCATTAGTTCCACTAAAGGGTTCTTGGTCATCTTTCCTTGTAAACAAGACTCACACTTATCAAATGAATCTTCATTTGATTCCAAAAGACCATTCTTTTGAAGTGTATGTATGTGATCTTTGTTTATGTGACCAAGACGACAATGCCAAAGATAAGTCTTACTCAAATCCATTTTGAGTTTCTTGGTGCTTGATTGGTACAACGAGTTATCAAATGATGTGTTATCATGAACTAATTCATAAATGTCATTACACGGCATAGCTTTAAAATAAAAGACATCATTCATGAAAACACAAATACCATTGTCAGCAAACTTCAAATCATAACCATATTGTCTTAAAAGATAAACTGAGATAATGTTCCTAATCAAACTAGGAGCATACAAATGTTTTCAAAACAACTTCCAAACCATTTGGAAGCTTCAAAATGTAGTTTCCTTGGGCTTCGACGTCACTTTTGCTCCTTGCCCATGAAGAGACTTGTATCTCCTTTCTTGAAATTTTATTTCTTTTGGACCCCTGCAATAAATTGCAAATATGAGTTCCACATCCATATCTAATACCCATGTGTTAGAAGAAATAACATTTGGATCAATATGGATCATGAAAGTTGTACTTGAGGTTTGCCCCGCATCCCTCTTTGCTTTCAACTCCTTGAGATAGGTTGGACATTCCTCTTCCAATGTCCTATCTCACCACACTCAAAGCATGGATCGTTCTCTGTCACCTTAGGCTTCTTAAGCTTTGGTTTTGGAGGTTCGGCTCTAGCCTTTCCTTTTGATGTACCCTTTGCCTTGGGATCGGGGTATTGCCTTTTTTTGTTACCTCCCTCATTGATCGTGAGGACTGGTAAAACCCTTTTACCCATCCTCGCCTCGACTGTTTTGAGCATTGCATGGAGTTCACCAATGCTCTTGTCACAACCATTCATGTTATAATTCATGATAAATGTCTCAAACCTTTTGGTTAGACCATTGAGGATCAAATCCGTGGCCAACTCTTTTTTTAGACAGGACAATTCAGCCTTTCCAGGCGATCAATGTGCCTCTTCATCTTAAGCACATAAGACGATACTGATTGAGTTTCTTCCATGCGACATGCATGAAGCGCTCGAACCGTTTCGAATCGCTTTACCCTTGCTTGTTGAAGGAACATTTCCTTCAACTGGGTAATCATGTCATATGCCCCATGATGCTCCAAATCCTTTTGGAGCTTGGGAATCATAGTTCCCAACATAAGGCAAGAAACTTGCACAGAATCCTCAGTGTGCTTAACCCAATCGTTATAGGCATCAACATCATTAACGTCAGGTTCATCGGGAATGGGATCGTCTAATACATAGGATTTCTTCTCCTGCTTAAGAACAATTCTCAAGTTTCGAAACCAATCCATAAAATTGTTGTGATTAAGACGATTCCTTTCTAAGATAGTTCTTAGTGATAGGTTATGGACGGTCGGGGTGGGAGCGTTGTTGTTTATGGCCATTTCTACAAATATTAACAAAGTTCAATTTTAGTATTTCCGACAAAGAAATTTTAATTATTAATACCCTTTCACGTCTCATAGACAATTAATAATTGAAATCTAGAATCCAACGTTACATTTAAATAATGGTTAGGTGACCTTTATCCCATTATTTAAATTAACAAGGTAGTCAACACTTGACAATTGCAACCCTTTGCAACTTCTAGTTTTATGGGATCGTCAAACATCTTTATGTTAAGTTGGCATGTTTAATCCAATCAACACCATTGTACGCCATGCTTCAGTGACCCTATTCACATGGTTTGCAACTCAAGTCGTCCTACTTACACACACGTGTGAGTTTAAACCCTTTGCAACTTCTAGTTTATGGGATCGGTCAAACATCTTTATGTTATTTTGGCATGTTTAATCCAATCAACACCATTGTACGCCATGCTTCAGTGACCCTATTCACATGGTTTGCAACTCAAGTCGTCCTACTTACACACACGTGTGAGTTTACACATACAAGTGGTTAAGTGACCTTTATCCCACAAATATGTTAACCCCACCTCAACGCACAAGGTTCCTAAATGTGGTTAGGTGACCTTTATCCCACAAATAGTACCAAAGTGATTCGAGTATTGTTAAAAGGATGGTGTTAAACTGTTTTAAAAAGGGATTTTCATTTTTCATTAGTTCTAGTTTTGAAAACCTTTTGTACCTAACTTTGCATGCATTCAAATGTGTGGTACTAATATGAAAACAATTTTCAAGGTCTTTCAATAAAACCCATTTTTTATTGTGAACATATTAACTTTTAATAAATCCTTTTATTACCCATGTTATGTTTCATAAGAACCAAATTTATGCTTGTTGTTGATATTAAATTGTTTAAACATGCATATTCATATCATAAAACAATAATAAATCAACCACACAAGCATCACATGAGTCCATAACCGTAGCCTACTAAACTTAACATCACTTGTGACCGAAACAAGTGAGTTAATAAGGTCGTTCCTAAGTGTGAAAATGACACAACATTTTTGTTGGTGAAGTCCCATTTGATCCCGCATCCAAATGCTTCAAGTTTCCACCTTGTGTTGTGACTCTTCCATTCCATTTGGGTTTCCAAGTATGCTGTGACTTTCGCACCAAAAACCTTTGGGCCTTCATCATCTCCTTTCGGTTAAAACCGAGAAAGGCAGCCTTATTGCATCTTCTTTTACAAAATATATCCTAAATACATTTTTCTAGTAAAAGTAAAATGCAACTAACCTATTTATTTAACATACCAAATGAAAAATAAATAAATTACAAACCCAATAGGAAGAATAAATACATTTAAACAATTACAAACCATTTGAACAATCAAATGCAAAACAAAACACATTCATCATAGGGTCTCAGCTTGGTTATGAACAAGTAAAACACATATCCCAATATGTAAGTAAAATCCCAGAAGCATCCCCTTGAACCATAGATTCTCGGTTTAGGCATAACCGACCGAGAACCATAGTTTTGTTCCAAATAACAAAATCATCCAATGATTTAATTTTTCAAGATTACAATATATATGTCTAAAGAGATCTTGAAAACTGGGGATACTAGGACTGAAACCTCTCGCCCTTTGGTGAAACATCACCAAGAAATCGAATTTTCAGTCCAAATGAAGCAAGTATCCATATACCCGGCTCTGATGCCATTGTTGGATTTTTGAACAAGCTAATCAGATCTATTTTATCCTATAAAATAGAAAACGTAGTGGAATTTCAGTTTAAAACTTGTTACAGTTAGCATATATAAAACATTTTTATATTTATCTGTTAAAACCCCATATGGATCGATATATGAACAACATGTTACCAAGAACCATAGTGTTTAGAGATACAACCTTGTAGAAGAATGGAGGGAATCAAGATCAATGAATGCAGTCTTCAAAGCAGAAGACCTCAAGCGGTTCTACCTACAAGCCACCAACAGACACCCGGTTGCTAGGATTTTCACTTTGAACAAACACTCCTAATTTTGCTCTGGACCGATTGAGAGGAAAAAAAGAGCTTGGAGTGTTCGGCACTTTTCGTGTCATGTAAAAAGGTTATAGATCGTCCGCATTTCAAATGGTCATCCGCATTTGTAAATGCGGATGACATTTTATCAGCATTTCCAAAAATGCTCATCCGCATTTGTTCACACATAAATGCGGATAGTTATCTTCATCCGCATAAGTAAATGCGGATGAGTTCTCTTCATCCGCATTTCTTTAACCACATCAAATGCGGCTCTTATAAGCAAATGCGGATGAATTATATTCATTCTCTCTCGAAAATAAATTATCCATATAATCTATTTACAACACAAGTACAAATATATAGAAACCCAATTTCTAGATATTCTAAGTGTTAATATTCATTTATATGATCATATCATAAAACAAATATTGTAGGTGTTTGTTTAGCTTGTTATTGGGTATGACCCGACTTGGATCATGACGTACTAGCCACATCAATTCAATATGTATTTTGGGTAGACCATTTCCAACAAAATGAACCATGTTGATCTGCTCACAAAAGCTTTTGATGAGCAGAGATTTAAGTATCTGGTATCAGCTATTGGGATGATTAACTTTGAGTAGATTTTTCTTAAACTAAACTCAAGATTATATTTAATAATAAGTGTCTTATAAGTTATCTATTTCATCACCATATAAGCCTAGTTTACTTTTGAAGAAACTTTTCAAAATGATATCCCTTAGAATTTTGAGAAGTTTGGATACATTTTCTTTCAGAAGACATCAAGTTGTCTTCGGAAGAAAATTATGTCTTCAAAACAAATAACTACTTCTGAGAATTTAACCTTCGGAAGAAATTTGATTATATCCAAAGCTTATATGTGTCACTAAGTACTTATATGTATTGAAGGACTATTTTCATTCGAAAGTAATTAAGTCTCGAAAGCCTTATTCTCTTATTGAATAAGATTTCTGATATTTGATATCTTCCGAAGAAAGATCTATCTAGAAAGTAAAAATACACTAAGTATTTTTCTTCCGAAGCAAAATTCTTAGAAAATTAAGGAATATCTTACGAAGACAAATTACCTTAGAAAGATTTAGACTTCCAAGAAAACTAACTTTTTGGGCATATTTTTTGAGGTGGGATCGACATCCGAATTTCAAAGTTTATCCATTTGCATTCACTTTGTCTTGAATCCTTATCGTATATATTCGTACGACGGTTCCCCTCTTTCACTACTCTCCTTCATCTTCAAGATTCAAAATTCAACCACAAACCGACCTTATTCTTACCTTCCTTCATCTCAAAGCTACTTAAAATGGCCAACCCTGATCCACGAAACCAGCCCAATTTCTCTGTGCAACTACATAGACAAAATAATTAGGTTGCTCTGTTAGTGTTTGAGAAGGATCTTGGCTTCTTAAACGTTTGCAGTTTCTTGACTCTATCCAACTACTTCACCTCCCTCACCATAAATCCTCCACTATATGAAGATCAACTTTTGGAGTTTTTGAACACCTACCAAGAGGTCATCATGGATGGGGAGAAGGCATTGTCTGCCATAGTGCAGGGTAGGAAAATTTTCATCACTCCAACAACCATTCATACTCATCTAAGGCTAGTTGATGAAGAAGGAGAATTGTCCTTCCCAAAATCTACTATGAACCAGTCTTTCAGGCAGATGGGCTATAAGGGTGATTACTCAGTAAGAACCTTCAAGAAATGGAAGGTCTCCTCCAAATAGAAGTACCTCTTCCATGTTGTCATCCACTGTCTATCAAACAAACATGGAGGATGAGATCAAATTCCAAAAGACCTTTCCTACATAGTCCATGGATTGGTACAAAGGGTCAAGTTCAGGTACTCAAAATTTGTTTGTACTAATTTACTTGCAAACTTGGACTCCTTAGAATGTTATATGTTCCCTAAATATGTCCAGTACATTCTTAACTGTGAACTGGGATCACAGATAAGGGGAACAGGTAATGTTCTTAAATTGGGATAGATGAAGCATGGTATCTTTAAAACAATGAGAAAGCCAACTGTTGCCTTCTTAGGGGTAGAAACAGCTCTGGTCCCAAAAATGCTAGAGCTCATTGCTCAAGGTGACAACATAGCAACAAAAGCTAATGTTGAACCCACACCTTCCACTTCTGCACTACCCACATAGCTACAAATCACCATCACCTACCAAAGAAAATCAAAACGAACCCCTGCATAAGCTACTCAGGTTGTGCAAGCCCCCATATTATCACCCATGCAGGAGGAGTGGACACTAGAGCTCCCACTCCCCTGAGGAGCAAACCACTCCCATCACCTCAAGGATCAGTGTTGAGGTTCCTCATGCTCAGCCTGATGAGCTTACTACACCAACACCAGCCTTAAGCCTTCACTCAAAGTCTCAAAACTCTACTGAACATCCTTCCGAGGAAAGCTACCATCCTCAGCCTCTAGATCTCAATCAACCCATACCCAACATTGAATTCTATAATGATAAAGACATGGGATTCAGTGAGTACCATGAGTCTCTCTTCTCCACCCCTGCTCAAAGAGAGATGAGTGCTCCTGACTCACCCATGTCTAGCCCACATCATACACCCACAACTGAGGTGGATCTCCCTGAACCAGTTTAGTAGGTCCATATGGAAGAGGCTCTCACTTCTGCAAGTGATTACATCTTTAAGACCTCAACCATGGCAACCCAACCCATTGACACCTCAACTGAAGCTGTCATGGTGCAGGGGAAATCTAGCAGCCAAGAACTTAGTGTTGGTGATGAGGAAGAAGACTTAGGTCCTATTCTCTCATCCCCCAGTAATTCTTCAACTGAAGATGAGGGGAGTCTAAAACTAAAGGTGCAACAACTGACTAAAACTTGGACCTATTTAGTCTTAAAAGTCAGTCACCTGGATTCTTAGGTGACTACCTTATAAAAGAGGGTCAATGATTAGCAACTTGAGATCACTGATCTCAAAGGCAAGTTAGCTGAGAGACCACTAAGGAGGACTCAACCAGGGCCACAAGAACCTATGGATGTGGTGAACCTAACCTCTACCATACCTATGCAAGAAGGTGATGCTACCAAAAAGGAGGAGAAAGTCCTACCTGCAATTACAGAACCTGGGAGTTCTTTTAAGAGTATGGATATAAAGGACTCACCACCCTCACTTGTTGTTGTCCATACTTAGCAAACTCCTTCAGTTCACACTGATGTGTACTCCCTCATGCAAAGTCTGTTTGAGGAGGGTATACCAAGGGTTATGCCTGCTCCATCTTACCCTACTAAGAATCCAATAATGGGATGGAGATATGATGATCAAAGAAGAGCCCTAGTAATCTCTAGATCTCAGGGGCAATAAGAGATCTTTAATTTCTACACCCTGAGATTCTATGAGAGCACCTATCCAGTCGACCTTCCACTTGCTAACCCAAGTCAAATAGGCAAGGTGTAAGGTTAGCTGATAGATTCAATAAAGGGTACTTGAAGAGTTCAAGTTGAAAATAAGACTATGTAGACAAAGGCAAGCAAGCAAGACTATTGGTCAACTGGATGTTAAAGTGGAACCCAGGATTAGCTTTAAAAGGGAAACCTTGACAGAAGGCCTAGTAGTTGAGCGTGTGAACCTTGAGATGACAGGAACTGCTTCAGCACCTATTACCCTCAGTGAGACACTAGCTGGTGAAGGTGCTTCACAGCCTCTCTTTAGCCAGAGCTCAAGTGAAGGACCAAGCAATAAAGACCAAACCTCTCTCCAACCTGAGTCACAAAGGCCTATGAGTGATAAAGGTAAAAGAGAGTTGACTCCTGAGGAGATTGAAGAGGACAAAAGAAAGAGGAAGAGGGCTTCATGGAAGCTGTAATCAGGGCCACCCCCATGGCCAAACACTCAAGATGATGATTTAAGGGCAGCCAGATTGAACTATTTGGGGACCAGAAACTACAACATTGATGAACTAATCTCTCTTCCCTTAGAAGAGTTGAATGAACTAGCTGACATTGAGTTATCAAAGGATAGGAAGGAGGCGGAGGATGCAGAACTACTCCTCAAGATCAAGGAAGAAAGGAGGAAGAAAAGACTCTACAAGCATGCTCTTACCTTCTCCCCAATTTAAGAAAGCCCTAAGACAGAGGCTGTCGCAACTGAGCAATAACCTCCGGTAGACAAAGAAGCAGACAAACAAAATATGATTAATTACTTGAGTGCCACAGGCCTCTATCAGGCATCTGCACTTCTTCCGTTGTCCTATGACTACATAGAATTTGAGTACCTCAAGCAGGTCAAGCAATGTGTAATGAAGGAACAAAAAGCTGTTAAGTGGAAGACGAGATAAGAAGCTGCAAAGTCAAGAGCCATCATCCAAAAGAGTCTAAAGAAGTCTTCTGATAGGCAGAGGATGATAAGCTTCTTGAAGCTGTATGGATTCTCCAAAAGAAGGCATGGCCTAATGTCTCTATCCACCATGGATGAGCATATTAGGGTGATTAAGTAGAAGATTAAAAAGGGTGAGCTCATTAACTAGCATTCTCCACCAAGTCAGGCTGCACCTGAAGTTGAGGTCAAGGTTGAACCACAAGAGACAACACAACCTGGACCCAGTGCTAGACCACAACCAACTTCATCATTTGATCCACAGGAGGGTCCTAATCCTACTCCTTCTGAACCTATGAGGGAAGAGGACCCAACTGAGAAAGACACATAATAATAACCTGGTCCTGAAGGCCAGTCTTCTCAGTTGAAATCTAGAAAGAGGAAGAAAAGGATGGCCATTAGAAGGGACAGAAGAAGAACAAGTCCAAGGCATCCACCTTTACACCTTAGGATGGGTCAGAACATCCTGAGGGTGATCAAGAAGAGGTTGCTCATCCAACTCCTATTAAAGTAGAGCCTCTTGCTGCTGGGAGACCCATCTTGTCCTGGACCTTTGCTTCTAATCCAGACAGATGGTATGTCATTAGAGATCAAGGAGGTCAAGATATCTTCTTCTGGTAAGACATACTTGATCTTCCTTTGCATGATCACTATGATAAGAGGAGATACTTTGAGAGTCTGAGGGATCCTGATCAAATGACGAAGAAAGGAATGGTCTTGATCCTAATGAGGATTATAAATTGATGAAGTAATCTCTTCTGTTTTGGTAGCATCTTCCTAGGGGAGTTTGTAAGTTATACTTAAAGGCTGATGCCAACCAAAGCATCAAAGAGCTCTCAGCATGGATGCATGAAGAATAGAGCAAAGTTACTTCGAATGTTTTACACTACTCAAGGAAATAAGCTAAGTGTAAAATCTTCGATTATAAATTGATGAAGTAATCTCTTCTGTTTTGGTAGCATCTTCCTAGGGGAGTTTGTAAGATTTATACTTAAAGGCTGCTGATGCAACCAAAGCATCCAAAGAGCTCTCATCATGGATGCATGAAGAATAGAGCAAAGTTACTTCGAATGTTTTACACTACTCAAAGGAAATAAGCTAAGTGTAAAATCTTCAGAAGCCAAATGACAAGATCTTCTGAAGCCAAAGATGAAGTCTTCAAAAGCTTCAGAGACAAATTCTTTCGAAGCCAAAGACTCATTTCTTCCGAAGATAAAGAAGACATGCTTTCTCTGATCACCTTTTGACTAAAGCTGAACAGCTTTCCAGTGCCACTTTGAAGACTCACCAACTTATATGAGTTGGAGAAAAGGTCCATGCTTTTGTCAACTGTAGATTATGGTCATGGTCTGTACTTCTTGTTCTGTACCTTTTATCCATATTATAATAGATTAGGATATGAGCTATGGCATGTCATAGTCACAAGTCAAAAGGCAATCTGCCTTTTGACTCTAGATTAATCTTGTTATCTAGATTAGTGTTTCCAGCTGGACTTCAAAGCATGGCTGAATGTAGGATGTAGTATAAAGTGTCTCAAGTACTTGTATTTTTCTTTTGCTTTGTAACACTTGTAAAAAAAACTAGAGTGCAATATACATCATTCTTGAAAACCAATATCATCTTGTTATTGTTCTTATTCTGTCTCTATTTACTTGTGTGCTTAGTATCATCTATACAAACCTGGTTCCCTATTTGATCTGTTAAGTGTTCTAACTCTCTCGTCATTATGAAAGTATTGCATTGACCCCTTTTAATGGTCCTGCATACATCTTGTCAGAACCAGGATGTATAGAATACTTAGACATGTGTGCCTCACTCATAATCAAGTGTCTTAGGTTTCCATATAAAGGTACCCAAAGTCTATCCTCAAAGTAACGAATCCCATCGACTTTCACTTCAAAGTGTTTGTCCATCCCACGTAAGGAGCCAGATTCAACATTTTCCACTTTCAAGGCTTCCGTCTGAGCTTCTTGATTTGTTCAGGCAATAGAGTACTAATTGTAAGCTGTAAAGCTCGCACTCGTTGGGGTTTAGTGGTTTCCTTTCTGCTCAAAGCATCTGCGACTACTTTCGCCTTTCCCGGGTGATATTTGAAAGCACAATCATAATCATTCAATAATTCCACCCAGCATTAATGTCTCATATTTAGCTCCTTCTGCTTAAAGATATGCTGAAGACTCTTGTGATCGGTATAAATAGTGCATTTGGTACCGTACAAGTAATTTATCTAGATCTTTGATGAAATCCAGACAAGCTGATTATAAACTTATGAAGAAAGCACTAAACAGATGGATTCCCCTAAGGATCTTTTTAAATCTCTTAACAATATAACAACAGATTGTTATATTGTATTCAACAATCAATAATTATGGTGCGGAAACCCATAGTTAAAGATATGATATCAGTGTGTGTATGTGTGTGTATGTATGATTGTGTGATTGCTAGTGATTGAATGCTCAGAAGAATATCAAAATCCTTGTTTGTATTGATTGTTCAAAAGCTTACAAAGGATTAGGGTATTATGCTATTTATAGCCTATACAGATAGCTATCTACAATTACAAAAATACCCTTATGTAAATGAAGATTACAGAAAAATCCTAAGTCTAAGTCGTTCGCTGTGGATGAATGACTGTCCGCTGTGCAAGATCAGTCGTCCGTTGTGAATGTTTAATAAGTTATGCGCTATTTCTTGGATGCTGTCCTCCGTGAACACTTGATGTGTGTTTGACTTGATAGTTGTCCGCAGTGGAGTTTCATCCGTTATGGATGAACATCCGCTGTGGACAATTTGTCAGCTGTGAACTAGACATCCGCTGTGTATGCTTTGGTCATCCGCTGTAGACACTTAGAAGATTTTCTTCATCCGCTACAGACTCTTGTTCATCCACTGTGGAAAGTTGTTCATCCGCTGCAGACACTTGCAAAAAATTCCTTTATATCTACAAACCTGAAAAAGAAATTTAAACAAATATTAGTGTATGTTATGAATGTTAATGATACTAATATGTTAATTAATGATTGTCTGAATGTTAGAACACATTATGTTTGATTATGGCAAACATTATCCTTTAATACACTTGTTGAGACCAACAATACTCCCCTAAGGATGATGTTGCCATCTCTTAATGTTTGCTTGTTAGTGTCGTGTTTGTTAGTAATGATGTGTGTTTGACTTATAATGTTTAATTGCATGTTTGTATGTTATGCATGATTGAATGATTGTATGTTATTCTGATTACACACATGTAATTAGATTGTAATGTTTGTTTTGAGTTAGATATGATTGATTGATTGTAAGTATTTGCATGATTGTTATTTTGTATGTTTATAGGCATCATATAAATGTATGATTGATGTTCTGTTGTGTAGTAGCTTGTTATGTTTGGTTAGATGTATATGATTGTGTGTTTTGGTTGTGGATTGAATCATATTTTCTCTGGATTAAAGATGAACCATCTGTTCTAGGGTTGATTGGTCTAAGCTTTGTACATCAATGTTACTAACAAGTATGGTTATAACATGATTGCTCTTTAGAACTTCAAGGTTATTATTGTCTGATATTCTCAAGCCTATAATACCTTTAATGTGTATTAATGGTTGCTAATTAGTTTCCAATCTCTATTTGAGTGCAACATTCACATAAACAGTGCCTAAGATTCTCAGCATATGTATGAAGTAACAACAATCTCCCTTGAATAGAACATCCTCTATTGTAGGGAATGTCTTAGTCTTCAAAAATGACACATAAGAAGGATGAAGGAGTTTGATTTCCACTGGATCAAACAGTCTTATGTCTGATGCTTCCTTCCCTTCTAGTTTTCTTTCAAGAACAACCTCAAAATGAGTCTCATCATAGTACCATCTTGTGATAGGATGTGTTGGTCCTGATGATCGATATAACAGGGCACTTGATTGATAAACACAAACAAATCCCACTAATAACATAGATATCAATGATATTTGTGTAAAATATAGATCAAACACTATAAAATATGGATGAACAATGATGAACACCACAAGAACATTCAATAAAACCTTTGTTTGATCTGAATTGATTGCTAAATGATATTACAAAATGAAAGCCCCTCAATCAATGGCTCATTCAAGCTCTCAAAACCTAATTGTCACTAATCTATATATGGAGATAATATTTATTAATGACATATTAAGCCCCTAGACTTGGACAACAAGAGAATAACATTTAAAACATAAAACTGACTTAAAGATAAATAAATATATTTTGTTGACACAAAATATATTTATTAACAATAAACTCCTAGTCATTTATATCTTCAACGTTTTGCCACGGTCCTTCATTTCGAACGCGTCTGTTTGCCTTTTCCGATGACTTTGACAGTGACGTTGACCTTTGTTGACTTTGACTATGTTGATAATATAGACTATCCTTATCAGACCCAACAATACTCCCCCTTAGTCTATCATTATCAACGTCTTGTATCGAGATCAGCACCGATAAGTCAACCATATAATGATCTTCAATCTTCCCCTAGATTGATGATCTGGTATTGAAGATTTTTCATCTTTCAGGCTCCCCCTTTTTGTATGCTCCCCCTCTTCATGTGCATTCTTTGAGAATGATCAGGAACAAGTTTTCCAACTCTCTATTCTTGAGTGCTTCAAAAGATGTAGGAGGAGGAATCCTAGCTCGGTATCTTCTGCAAACTTGAGGAACAGGTTCTCTGGTCAGGTACTTTGCTCAGCTGATGATCGGCCTTCATTTGAAGCAAAAATCTATAACATAATTACAAACACATTCTACACATTTCTTGTTTGATCATTTCAACAATACAAATAAACTCGTGTTTATCAGAATGTGCAATTTCCCGTGAAATGCATGTGAAAATGATAACATTTTAATAGCATAATATGGAAGACTTGAAAATGATTTGAAATGAATATTTTATTTTATTTTGTTTTATCATATTACACCAAGACTAATTTGATCATGAGATCATATCCTCAAGATATACGAAAGCCAAAAGATGTATTTGAACATTGACAAGTTAGTGAGATCACACTAATACAGAGTCTGGTCATAATTTTAAGTTTTTGAAAGCCAAAACAGTTCAAAAATGATTGTTGGTATATTTGTCCAATTTAAACCGATGCCTTATCCTTTTTAACAAGAGATCTGCAAGTGATTTTATCATGTTTTAGATTTAATTAGAGAAGCTCAGGTGATTTGGTTCCCATAGACATCCGGCAAAGAACTTATCCCATCATCAAGGCTTATTGAGTAATATGATTAACTCTGCTTGATTTTCTTTTAAGTTTTCAGCAATGATCTTAATTTAAGAATCACTGTGCCTTTATTTGGGGAACAGATAATGAGAGCTCCAGGTCTATACTTGCGTATAATTGAGGAGATGATCATCTGAGCGTGCTGATGAGAGCTTCAGGTCTATACTCATGTATAACAGAGAAGATCATCGCTCCAGGTCAATGCTTCCGCATAGCAGAGGAGATAAGCACGAAATGCACATCTGAAGAGCTAATGAGAAGCTACATTCAGGACTGGGGATAGGGAGATTTTAGGAATGGAAGGGATCAAGGCAGAAGTCAGATACTCTCAACCCGTTTTTGATGAGACTTGTAACTTTATGCAGGCCGAGATGTCATGGAAATGATCCTTATCACCGAGTTCTAAAGCTTTAGTTAGGCTACAGAATCATTGTTTACTTCATTTTCGGGTTGAGCCTACCATGCATATCATATAATGAAACTGTCTTTTTTAGATTTTAGAATTTTAAGTGATACAGACATCTACATCAGTTACTATCATTTCTCACAAAGGTACAAGTCATACAACCAAGCATACCAAGAAGACATACTATCATTTCTCAATCATCCCAAATCAAGTTCTTAGTTCCCATGAAATTTTAATAATACTAGCAAAAAGATGAGAAATGAAGTACCAAGAAAAGTGCAGTGAATGTGAATGGTAGATAAGAATCCAAAATGTGGATGAGATACCATAACAATAACCTGTTTGTTCCACCTCAACTTAGAATTAGTAAGAATCTCAGTCAGTAAACCGGATTACTGATAGGCCTCCTGAATTGTTCCTGCACTCATAAACAAATTAATTAGAGAGGGGGACCCAGGCCATTGTGCTCCTGGGAGTTCCTTTTTCATTAGTGTATGTAACCTGTTTAAGCACACACTCTTTTGAAAAATTATTTATTTCTTTATCCTTTTCATTTTGTTTTACTTTCCAAATTTGTTTCTGTTCAATTACTTTTGATTTGAAAGAATTGAATTTGGAAATCATTATCTTTTTAAGACCCCAAAGGAAGAGATTTTAATTTTGAAACATTGGCCTTTTTCATCTTTGAATCATGTGAAACCGGCTTCACATGAGAAGGTTTGAATAGATTGTTCTTCATCAAACCATTCAAAGATAAATGCTTTTTACCTTTTGAACCCGAGAAACAACCTGTGTTATCTTTACCTCTTGAAGCTTGTCTTTGAACCTGAGGGCACTTCTTTAGCACATAACCTTCTTTTCCACATCTAAAGCAAGCCTTGAAAGGCTTTTGGTTCTTTGTAGTCCTGTGGAGAATAGGAGAGGGTGGAGCCTGCTTTGAGGTTGTTGTAGCTTATTGACAACCTTGAAGCTTCTTCTTTTGGATATCAGGAAATTGGACCTTTTGAGGCTTTATTAATGTGGATCTCCAACCGGGCTGTGATTTGATTTGTGATATTTCGAGAGCTGAGATCTGAACATTCTTCTTAGAACCTTTTTGTATGACAGGTGACTTGTTAGACTTGGAAGCAGATTTGTGAAGATCATGATGGATAGCAAATGAAGATGGTGAGTGCTTCTGTTGAGCTTTGGAGGAACTGCAGATTTGCTTAGCAGTGGGAGATGAGATCCGTATAGGTCTTGATTCAACTTTTGGAAGCATTTGACACTTGATAACTTCAGGTGACTTGATGATCTCTAATTCATCATTAGAGCTTGTCCAGTTCTGTATACTCAAGTCAGCTTCCAATGGATCTTGGTTGATAACTCTTGTTGTGTTGGTTTGTGTTGTTGAGTTCTGATTAGATGATGATTCCACAGCTGTTCCTTCTTTGACAAACTTGACAGGAACAAACGAAGGGATGTTACCAGTCTTGAATTTGTTAAAGAAGTTACTGGAAACAACTGATACTGGTTTTAAAGCATCAAAGGTGGAATTATCATTTTGCAGATCAGATCCTTGCTTGATGAGCCCAAAACCTGCAGGAAAATAATATTCATCTAGAACATCTTTGTGATTAACGCTGCTTAAACCTGCATGTAAACTGTTAGTATATGCAGCTTCAATTAAATCATTAGATGGATGAGGTTGAGGCATTGCAGAGTAACAATGAGTGCTAGGAGGAGGATAAACATATGAAGTTTCACCACATCCCACACCTATTTTGATTCTAACTCCCCTTTGCTTACAGAATAGTTCTTCCTATTTCATCCCTGATATCGTCCATTTATCAAGTTTAGTTTTAAGCTTACTAGTCTCAAATTCTGCTAATGTGACACGTTTGCTCAAAACATTAATCTCGACATTCTTTTCTAAAAGATTTCTTTTTAAAAGATTATTTTCTTTTAAAGCTTCTTTTAGTTTGATAAAATATTTGGACTCCAAATAAATGAATTTTGTAGGGAGGAGAACACATGTCTTGAACAACCTCATAAGGAAGCCCATAACTATCTTTTCAATAGCTAGGGCTTTTTCATATTAACAAACAGGAGTGTTCTTTTTGTATTCTTGCTCCTCAGCAGCTCTCTTCTTAGCTTCTGCGGCTTCAACTTCCTCTTGCTTTCCTTCATCCTGAACTTTACACCGACTTGCACAATCACCAACATCACCAACACTCTCACCTTGAGTGTCACACGTGAATTCTTTGAAAGGATCAAAATCTTCAACAGAATCCTCATCACTGTTTACTACCTCTGCCATCAATGCATGGTTGACTTCTTCTTTAGTTTCTTTGATCCCACACTTGAAGATACACCACCATACATGAATTGATTATACTCCCCTCTTTTCATATCCAAATCAAATAACTTCAGCTTGTTGATAACTTCAATGAGTTTGTAGTCAGGAAAATTTATTTCCTGCTTTAACAATCTAACTTGTGGACTCCACTGTGGAGGAAGAGATTCCAAAATTTTTTTGACTTGTTCATGGTTCCCCAGCTGGTCATCATACTTCTTAAGGTTGATTGCCACCATCAGAAATCGATTAACAAAATCAGATATCTTTTCATCTTTCGTGGTGGTAAAAGAATCAAGCCGACTTTGTGCCGATATTAGATTATCAGATTTGAAGGAATTAGGGACTTCTGAAAGAGCCATTTTTGACATGATCAGAAATTAATTTCACTTAAATTTCACTAAATTCGTTGGCAATTTCGCTAGTAGTTTCACTAGTAGTTTCGCCAGTAATTTAGATAGCAGTTTCGCCCAGCAGTGGCACGCTGATGCTAGTTTTGTAGGGTAGTTTCACCCGAAACTAGTTGAACTTTCGTTCAGAGAACAATTTGGCAACAATTTTGTTGGGATTGTCACAGAAACACTATGAACATTCGTTCAACACATGTACTTTCGCTGGAAAGAGGAAACCAGATCCAAAAACCAAGAACAACTTAGTTTTGCTGAAGGAACCCTAGTTTTGCCACGTGAAACTATGTTGTTTCGCTGAAAGATGCTGTAATTTCGCTGCACGAGCTGTAAATTCTCCCGACGTATCTGGACAGCCTTTTTCAGCACGAAATCAGCTCAAACTCATCCAAATCTAAATGGATTTAAGATCTGATGATTCCTATAGCTTCCCACACCAAAATCGAGCAATCCTCAATCAATTTCCATATCCAAAACACTCAGATCAGATCGAAAATGAATGGAACAGTGACTTAGAACAAGAAAACCAAACAAAACTCAAATAATCAAGAACACAATGGCTCTAATACCATATTATTGGTCCTGATGATCGATATAACAGTGCACTTGATTGATAAACACAAACAAATCCCACTGATAACATAGATATCAATGATATTTGTGTAAAATATAGATCAAACACTATAAAATATGGATGAACAATGATGAACACCATAATAACATTTAATAAAACCCTTGTTTGATCTGATTGATTGCTAAATGATATTACAAAGTAAAAGCCCCTCAATCAATGGCTCATTAAATCTCTTAAAACCTAATTGTCACTAATCTATATATAGTGATAATATTCACTAATGACATATTAAGCCCCTAGACTTAGATAATTAGAGAAATTACATATAAAACATAAAAATGACTTAAAGATAGATAAATATATTTTGTTAACACAAAATATATTTATTAACAATAAACTCCTAGTTATTTATATCTTCAATGTTTGGCCACGGTCCTTCATTTCGAACGCGTCTGTTTGCCTTTTCCGATGACTTTGATAGTGACATTGACCTTTGTTGACTTTGACTGCGTTGATAGTATAGACTATCCTTATCAGACCCAACAGGATGGTTGTACTGATTACCATCTATCTTCTTCATGCTAAGCTTCAAAACAGATGGCCTCATTGGGTGACCAACCCTTCCCAATAATTTTGTGTCAATTTTAGTGGGTGGTTCTTCACTTGTCTGCTTTTGTTTTCTTGCTATCTGTTGTTGTCTCCTTAGCTTGGCCAAGTGAATCTTGTCTTCTCTATTTTCCTTCAACTTTAGCTCATGATGTTGTTTGTTCATGTATGCTCTCATAATAAGATAGAAATCTGCTCCCCTACGATTATTAGTATGATTGACTATCCTCAATTGCATCAGGTCTAATCTGTCTTCATAGCTCAAAGATCCCAGTTAGGATATGTATGATAAGTACTGGATAAGGCCAGATACTCTCTTAAATCAGAACAGCATCCCAGATCTCATCATATTTCCAAGCTATTATCTTTCTTTCGTCAGCTGAGGCTGTGAGAGTTACTCTATCATAGAGCTTGACAAAAAAAAAATTTCTCATTAATCATCTCTCTAACCTTATTTCCTTCAGGCCATAGCATGTGAGGCATGAACTGTCTTGGTTCTTCTATTTGATAAAGCTCAGGTGAAGCTTTATGATATATGGATAGAGAAGAAGCAGGATGAGGACTAAAGATCTGTGGCTTCAATGCATTTGCAAGCATGTTCTTGTAGATCTATCTAGACATTTCTTTCATTTTAGATAGAGATCTTCCTGCATATGAACTATAGGGCACCCTTGTGTGACTCAACCAGCTTTCAACCTGGGAGTAGGTCATCTTTTCTATCTGAGGATCATTTTGTAAATTCTTTTGAAGTTCTTGTTGATCTTTGATTTCCTTATACCTTCTGTATGTTTGCTCTTTTCATTCTTCATGACTTATTGAAAGTCTTTAAGTAAGTCTTTAATCTCTGAAAGGTTAAGGTGCATGAATGAGTCATAAGGAAATCCTCTTGCTACAAGTTCTATACCCATAAGGGTTTCCGGATCATCACGCAACAAATTTTGAATGTTGTGCATATCCTCAACATCATCCCTTTCTTCATCTTCTTCATCAAAATCACTAAGAATGATAATGGGACCTTATTATTGGTCTTTTATTTGATCTATCTCACCTTCATCAAGAACAACAATCTTAGATGTTTTCTGTTTTGGTTCATCTTCATCCAATGTCTCAGTTTTAACTTTCAACAGCTTGAGAGATGGAGAATCAGGTTCATCTACTTCTTGAACTTTTTTTTCCCTTTCTTAAAGAAGCTAAGTACAGTCTCTTTCTTTTTCTTTCATAAGTTTTTAAAGGAGGCTGTGAAGATGATGCTTGGCCTTTGGATAATTCAGTTTGCACATTCAATGACTTTGCATACTGTCTGATTAATTCCTTTTGTTTATCTGTTAAAAGGTTCAAAGGTATGATGCTTGATTGAGATGGTTATGTCTCAGGAGTGTGAAAATGTTGTCTGAGAATGGGTGAATAATGGATGTTCTCAAATGGATTTGTTTCTCTAAAAAATTGATCCATTGAGTAAGTCTTTTCAGGGTTAATGATTGCTTGTTATGTTTCCCTTATGTTGATTTCTTCATCTTGAGACATGATTTGTTCTTCAAAGTTATCACTCAGATCTTGTTCTTGACCTTCTAAATGTTCTTCCTCATTCAGTTGAGTGTCTTTGTGTTCCAATTCTCTATTCAGCCTTTTAATCTCTTCAGATTGAGCATAAATCATCTTTTTCAGCTCATCTATTTTAGAATCTTTAACTTCTGTTTGTTCTGTCAAGTAGGCAATATCTAGTCTTGCACTATTGGGGTCTTGGTCTTTCATCTTGACCTCTGCCATTGATTGTTCAAGTTGTTGTTCTAGAAACTGAACAATCAACCTCTGAGCTGTTTGATCACCTGTGAGCTTCTCTATCTCTTCATCTTTGCTCTTGAACTTCTCTTTTAACTTTTTAGCTCTGTTGTTTGACTTCTCAATCAGCTTGTTATGCTCGGTGAATAAAAACACTTTAGAGTATTCATTCTCTTCTTCTTTAGGAATCTCACTCCTCTGTTCTTCACCTTCAACAGGTTCAACAGTGCTTTGTTCTTCTTGATCATGTTCTTGAGCTGATGAAGTACCAGCTTCTTCTTGTTGACTTGTGTGTTCTACTAAAGATGCATCAATGTCTCTCAAAAGAGAAGATAATGTTTGCTAAGTTTGGGCTTTATGGTGGAGAAGGGAACTGATGTTCAAAATACATCAGTTCTTGTTCTTGAACATCTTCCTGAACTTGCTCTTGCACATGTATGACTTGTTCTTGAATAGGAGCAGCTTGTTCTTCTTCTTATATGATAGGAGCATGTTGGATGATTGGTTGGTAGTGAATGACATTTTGGAACATCATATGAGGTTCACCTTGTCCTGTAATCCTCATGAGGATATCTTGAAGAGGGAGGTCATGATCAATCATGTGAGGAGGTACTGGCACTTCAACTCCTTGTTGTAAACTTGACTTTTTTCTTGTGAATACATGTTCATTAAAATGAACTGGCTCAAAGATGGCACCTTCTCTTGGGATGTCTGGTAGTAGATCATCAATAATCATCTGAAGGAATCTTGGATACATTTGGAACTTGTTCCTCACCTCAGTTAAGTTGTAGATCATCCCATTTAACACTTGTGCATCAAAGTTAAAGGGCCTTCTAGTTATGATGCTTGCAATGGCTGAAGAGCTCTATAAAGAAGTAGCATCCCAGCCAGTCTTCCTATTTGTCATGGTTTTCTGATATGTGTGCATGAGGAATCTAAATTTGTAAGGCCCCGATTCCGGAGACCCCATAGTTGGTCATTCATAGCAACATTCATTTAAAATCTCATTTAATATATATTAACATAAGAAAATATTGCAGCGGAAGAATTATCAAAAACCATTTCATGCATTAATAATTACTTTTGCCAAGTAATACATCGTTGATTAAAGCTACAAAAGAATACTTAGTTGTATTACAAAACAACAAAATTATTTTTCATGAGATGGCTGCCAGTCTTTGCTTGCCAAGTAGCTTCAACTCCGTGCCACCCTCAGCAACAACGTTACCTGCCAATTGAAAATGCATATAAAAAGTCAGCGTTGCTGAGTGAGTTCTAGTTTATATAATAAAATACTTTACTTTTAATGAAACCTTTTCTTTACTTTTGTTCATGATCACACATCATATGTACATCTTGATAATAATCATTTATTATCCTTTATCATCGTTCATAATCGTTCGTTTCGTACTTTATTATCTTTCACTTCTATCTAGATCCTGCCATGCCCCATCCTCAGTGCATAAAGCGACTAAAGTCGAGGTGGCAACCCATGAAGAGTTGTGAATGCCTTTTATATGCTTACAAGACTTTCAATTCATTCATTATGTTCCACTTCTTATTATCTTTATCTTCCACTTTCATTACAATAATACTTTAAGTACAAGAGTATTAACACACCATATAAAGTCACATACTAATACGTAAAATAGAACATCAACCACAACCCACAATCATACATAACATCAACAGGCATAAACCATCAAAACATTTCAAAACTTAACACTACATTCTATTTCCCAAGATTTTAGAAAATCCTAAGTCCCCAAAGAAATGCAGATGATCATAGCCCAATGCAGTTGAATGTTCAGCAAATACGGACAAGCAAATGTGGATGATAGTCTTAGAAAATATTCTAAGTGTCTAAAGATGTGCGGGTGAACCAAATACGGATGAACAAGTCCAAATACGGATGAACAATTCTAAATGCGGATGAACAAAATGCACATGCAGATGAACAACGCCCACAACGGACAGCCAAAGTCCACAACGGATGAGTAAAACACTAAGTGTGTTCATAGCGCACAACTAAAACATTCAAGGGTTCACAGTGGACAGCCAAGTCCACGCGGACATGCAAAGTCTACAGCGGACAACTAAATGCCTAAGTGTCCACAGCGGACACATTAATAATGTCCAAGTGTCCACAGCGGACAATGAGTGTCCACAATAGACAGTGAGTGTCCACAGCGGACAGTGAGTGTCCAGAGCGGATGACCTGGACAACCTTCCTAGGTGTCCAAAGCGGACATACGAGATCCACAGCGGACAGCTTATTGCACCTGCGATCCAACTTAATGTGCAGTCTCCAAACATCATTTTAAGCATATTCTTAGCTTAGATCTATCGATCTAACACTAAGAACATCTTAAACATTCATACAATCCTCATGAAGATCATAAAACATAACTATATCATCATAAGCAACCGTACCAAACATGAAAAATCATTACTTGATTCAAAAACATTAGTTTAATATGCATAGCAGCCCCAAATAAGTAGAGAACATTTAAAAGAGGGGATCTAGAACTCACCTCTAACTGCTTTCCAGTAAAACTCCTCCAAACCTGAGAGCAACCTGGAGTTTTAGCACCTAAACACATGAAAACACACAACCAAACACATAGAATCACTTAAGGATTGGTCCAGAAGCTGAAAACCCAACTGAAACCGAGAAGAACGTCATAGAATCTTACCTTTCAAAGACTTTCTCTCTCTAAAACCGGTTGAAGCTTCTTCTTTCTTCTATGTAGCCGATACCAAGGTTTGTAAAAGAAGAAGTGTGGGCTGCCATGCTCCTTTTAAATCCCATAATGGGCAAGTTTGCCACTTGCACAACTTTAACCCCTTGACTTGGGATATGTCACCTTTCTTTATTTTTCATTTAAATTTTCAGCTGTTACAAGTCCACCCCCTTTATATAGGTTTCGTCCCCGAAACCTATCACTCCTCGAATAGCTGTGGGTAATGCTGCCTCATCTCTTCATCAGTTTCTCACGTAGACCCGGATCCTTTACTGTGCCTCCACTGTATTCGCACAAGTGGAACCACTTTATTCCGTAGCCTCTTCTCTTTTCCATGAATGATGGCCACTGGCTGCTCCACATAATTAAGCCGTTCCTCCACCTTGATGTCCTCGAGTGGCACTATCATATCCTCATCGGCTGACACTTCCTCAATTGAGATACATGGAATGTCAGATGGATTCCACTTAACTCATCAGGTAGCTCTAACTTGTAAGCCACCTCTCCAACTCGAGCAATGATTTGGACAGGTCCTATATACTTCGGGCTTAGCTTTCCTCGCTTCCTGAACCGGATGATCCCTTTCCAAGGCGAAACCTTCGACATAACTCTATCGCCCAGTTTGAATTCAATCAGTCTATGTCTCTTGCTGACATACGATTTCTATCTACCCTTTGCTGCTTCCATAAAGGCCTTGATCTTCTCCAACTTTCAGGTCGTAGCCTCGATCTCCTCAATGCTCTCCAACTCCTTCTACCTGAAGTCACCCTAACATACGGGCGTTCTACACTTCCTACCATATAGCATCTCGTAAGGAGACATACTAATGCTTGCAGGATAACAGTTGTTATATGAGAACTCGGCTAACGGTAAATGTTCGTCCCAATATCAACCAAGGTCAATGACGTATGCTCGTAGCATATCCTCCAGCATCTGAATCATCCTCTCGGACTGACTATCTGTATGGAGATGATAAGCCGTACTGATATGTAGCTTCGTCCCCCTTGCATTCATGGAATCTTTTCCAAAGCTTAGATGTAAACCGAGTCTCATGGTTAGACACGATGGACACCGGTACACCATGATGAGCTATGATCTCCTTGATGAACAGATCCGCCAATCTCTCAGACGAATACGTCTCATGGATCGGCAGAAAGTGAGCACTCTTTGTCAGGCCGTCCACTGTCACCCATATAACCTTCTCATCCTTACGGGTCGACTTAGTCAGTGGTGAAGCTATCTTGGAGAAGTCTAGGATGAACCTTCTGTAGTAGCCCGCCAAACCCAAGAAACCACGAATCTCAGATGTCATCTTTGAAGACTTCCATTGCATCACCGCCTCAACCTTCGTCGGGTCGACCATGATCCCTTCAGGATTAACCACATGACCCAGAAACTAAACTTCGCGTAACCAGAATGCACACTTGGAGAACTTGGCGTACAGCTTCTCCCTTCTAAGCGTCTCCAGCACCTCCCAAATATGTCTGGCATGCTCTTCTTTCCTTTTTGAATAAATCAGGATGTCATCGATAAACACAATCACTAATTTATCTAGCATAGGCCGACGTGCCCGATTCCTCAGATCCATAAAAGCAGCTGGCATGTTGGTTAAACCAGAAGAAATAACAAGAAACTCGTAGTGTTCGTAACGCGTACAAAATGTTGTTTTAGGAATATCCTACTCCCTCACCTTCAGTTAGTGGTAACCAAATTGGAGATCTATCCTCAAGAACCAACTGGCACCTTGAAGCTGATCAAACAAGTCACTAATCCTCAGGTCCGGATACCGATTCTTCACAGTCAACTTATCCATCTCACAGTTGTCGATGCACATCCTCATGCTACCGTCCTTCTTCTTCACAAACAAGACCGGAGCACCCCAAGGAGAGATACTCGGTCAGATGAACCCCTTATCCAGCAACTCTTGCAACTGGACCATCAGTTCCTTCATCTCGGAGGGAGCTAGTCATTACGGTGCCTTGGAAGCAGGTTGGGCACCAGGTATCAAATCAATCTGGAACTCGATCTCGCGATCCAGTGGCACACCTAGTAGATCCTCCGGGAATACGTCTAGGAAGTCACACACGACCGGTACGTCAGACAATCGTGGTATTGTCGCATCCACATCTATCACATAAGCCATGTAGGCACTACATCCACGTCTCATGCACTTCTTGGCCACCACCATTGAAATTACCTTCGGAACCGAACTGACCCTATCATCGTAAATCGTCACCGAACTCCTATCAGGCGCGGTCAATCGAATCATCTTCTTACGACACATAATATATGCCTCATAAGCTGGTAGCCAATCCATCCCTAGAACTACATCGAATCCACCTACGGGCATCACGAATAATTTAGCAGAGAAACTATGGCCTTCCAACTCTATGTCACAATCCTCTATCAGATCAGAAAACCTGGTCAACTTACCAATGGCAGTTTCTTCATCGAAGGGCTCATCAATACTTCTACTTCTAACAGGCAACTTAGCACAGAAGGTAGTAGAAATAAAACTCCTACTAGCACCGGAATCAAAAGCACAGAAGCACAAGTTTGGTTTACTAGAAATGTACCTGACACCGTGTTGGGGTCCACCCTAGCCTCCTCCCAAGTCATAGCGAATGCTCTGGCCTTTGCCCTCCTTCTCAGTTCCCTTCTTCGTCCCGAAGCTCTCAGCCCTTGGCTTCTTGCAGTCCTTACTCTATGCCCCTTCTCGCCACAGTTGTAACATTTCACCACACGACAACTCCTTGCCATGTGGCCTTCCTTCCCACACTGAAAGCAAATGTTCGATCCCCACCTACATTCTCCTGCGTGCCCCTTCCCGCATTTCTCGCACACCTTCACTCCTATCTTGGTTGCTACCACCTTGCAACCCTCTACCTTCGCCCTTTTGCCCTTGGGAGGGAAACCGCCACTACCAGCACATTTTCTACTCTAGCTCCCCCCCTCCTCTCATCTTCCCTTACAGCCCTAATGACCCTTGTCACCACAGACAACAAAATCATATGCATGACTTGGTGAAATCTCTCAGCCACAGCCTCCTTCACTATGGCCATCAGGTTAATGCTCTCATCCCCACCTCCATGGTGATGAAACTCGGGCTCTTCAGGAGCCGTTTCAGCAATCCTAGCCCTGTTCCTTGTGACATGTGGTCCAACACCACATCCACCGTAACATCCACCTCTAGAATCCCCCGAAGATCTACCACCAGCCATCCTCTAAACTCTATAAGATTCAAACACCAACACGGTCATTCAAGGTAACAGCTCAGACTATGTCAAGTATAGTAAGTCCCTAATCACAGTGGCCAGTTGTAATTAGTCACTTACTTTACTCTTCATCCCCCAAGCATACCCTATCCAGATTACATCAGTATCCAAATCTACTAAGAGCACATAATTCACATAACACACGCACATAATACTGGTTATCTTTAAGAAAATAAATTACTTGATGGCACGTAGCTACTTGGGCTGGCATCCCTCCATTTGGTCCCATTTTTAGTTTAAGTTTAGGTTTTGAAAAATAATTTACCTAATTCTCTTAAAATTTGGCTCTGATACCAACTTGTAAGGCCCCGATTCCAGAGACCTCATAGTTGGTCATTCATAGCAACATTCATTTAAATTCTCATTTAATATATATTAACACAAGAAAATATTACAGCGGAAGAATTATCAAAAACCATTTCGTGCATTAATAATTACTTTTGCCAAGTAATACATCATTGATTAAAGTTACAAAAGAATACTTAGTTGTATTACAAAACAATAACATTATTCTTTCATGAGATGGATGTTAGTCTTTGCTTTCCAAGTAGCTTCAACTCCGTGCCACCCTCAGCAACAACGTTACCTGCCAACTGAAAATGCATATAAAAAGTCAACGTTGCTAAGTGAGTTCTAGTTTATATAATAAATTACTTTACTTTTAATAAAACCTTTCCTTTACTTTCATTCGTGATCACACATCATACGTACATCTTGATAATAATCATGTATTATCCTTTATCAACGCTCATAATCATTCGTTTCGTACTTTATTATCTTTCACTTCTATCTAGATCCTGCCATGCCCCATCCTCGGTGCACAAAGCGGCTAAAGTCTTGGGGGCAAGTGGCAAGGACCACGTTTAGTACATTTCTATCAGTCACACAGACTGACCGTTAGGTGTGCACTCGACACCCTGTCGAGGTGGCAACCCATAAAGAGTTGTGAACCCTTTTTATATGCTTGCAAGACTTTTAATTCATTCATTATATTCCACTTCTCATTATCTTTTTCTTCCACTTTCATTACAATAATACTTTAGGTACAAGAGTATTAACACACCACGTAAAGTCACATACTAATACGTTATATAGAACATCAACCACATCCCATAATCATACATAACATCAACAGGCATAAACCATCAAAACACTTCAAAACATAACACTACATTCTATTTCCCAAGATTTTAGAAAATCCTAAATCCCCAAAGAAATGCGGATGAACATAGGCCAATGCAACTGAATGTTTAGCAAATGCGGACAAGCAAATGCAGATATAGTCTTAGAAAATATTCTAAGTGTCTAAAGATGTACGGGTGAACCAAATGTGGATGAACAAGTCCAAATGCAGATGAACAAATCTAAATGCGGATGAACAAGGGCAAATGCGGATGAACAAAATGCAAATGCGGATGAACAATGCCCACAGCGGACAGTTAAAGTCCACAGCGGATGAGTAAAACACTAAGTATGTTCATAGCGCACAACTAAAACATTCAAGGGTCCACATCGGACAGCCAAGTCCACAGCGGACATGCAAAGTCTACAGCGGACAGCTAAATGCCTAAATGTCCACAGCGGACACATTAATAATGTCCAAGTGTCCATAACGGATAGTGTGTTAGGTATAGATCTTTTGTATAGGTTTAGATGATGAATTCATTTCTTGTAATGAACTTATGTAATTCTTTATCATTGTATAATGCATGAAATATATGTTAACCCAAATATTATTTATGTTGATTTTTTGTGATTGTAGGAAAACATCATACATGTTCAATTTGGAAAAATTGACATGGTACAAGAATGACTACGGATGAACAATTTTGTTCTTCCGTAGATGTTCTCCGGAGCATATCTGAACAAGTGATGTGCATCCGCAGATCTCCTGCGGAAGCTCAACATGTACTGAAGAACAAGTTTTGAAGTCAATTTCCTGTAGCTGCTGCGGAAGAAGATTTGCTCCTGAGGATGAAGTTCAAGAATAAAGGACCAAACTCCTACCGAAGAACAACTTCCTACGGAAGAACAACTTGCATGAGCACTCATCAAGTACCAACACATTATCAACAAGTAGCTACCTGAAGTGATGTCATCAAGTCAATATCTACGAAAGACTAACTTTATGTGAGAAAACTTAGGATGACACATTAGGAATGTTACAGCTATAACTTATCATAATATGAACGTTATAATTTCCATTGTTAAATTCCTCTACGCTATAAATAAGGATGGATCCACACTTTTAAAAGAGTTTGTTAAGTTATTGAGGGAGATCGATACAACTATAAAGAGACATATTCTTAGTATCAAAATCGATCAATCAATCAATCACTCAAGAAAAATTGCAATACAGCAAGAATATCAAGAACATCATTGGAGATCACAAGATCACTAAAGCATCATA
Organism: Flaveria sonorensis; assembly: GCA_025506505.1. Classification (NCBI taxonomy): domain Eukaryota; kingdom Viridiplantae; phylum Streptophyta; class Magnoliopsida; order Asterales; family Asteraceae; genus Flaveria; species Flaveria sonorensis. Next base: position 62,892,032 of record CM046433.1, on the reverse strand, counting down.
ACAATTGTAATCGATTATGTTTTAATGAAAAACAATTAAAACAAATCTTCTGTTGCATTATATTATTCTACTTTTAATTTGTTTTATATTTTGTTTCTCAATTTCACAAACAATTAAATTAAAAATCAAATATTGATAATTCCGCGATCTTTATTTGTTCAATCAAACTGATAATTCCTGATTCGATCTTTGGATTCACAGGTGGTATCAGAGCTTCGTGCTCATTGATCTAGATCAATTGATCTATCGGTTTGATTATTTTAATTGGTTGTTTGTTTCATCAAATCATCAAAAACTTGCTTTATCAATCATTATTCACTGTTCCATTGCTCTATTAATTTTGATTTGCATTAGAATTGCTTTTGATTCATGGATTTATGCTATTGTTCGATTTCTCAAGGCTGTTTTAAACAAAACCATCATCATCTAACATCATAATTTCAAATTAACTGAGAATATATTGAGTGATTTGACTGATTTTAACCACAACTTCTTATTTAATTAAGAGTGTTGTAACACCTGGAACTTTACAAAAAAAAAGAGAAAAAGAAAGTAAAAGAGAAGTATAAAGAAATAATGGTGAAATAGCCCAAGTTGAGGGGTTAAAGTTGTGCAAGAGGCAAACTTTATTATTATTATGTTTAAAAGGTGGGCATGGCCGCCCACTACTTTGTTCTACCAACTCATTCGACCGCAGAAAAGAAGAAAAGCAGAGTTTCCATTGGTTGTTAGAGAGAAGAAAAAGAAGATTGACTTGAAGGTTAGTTTTTCAAGTGTTTTGTTCCGTTTCAGCTGAATTTTCAGTTTGTGGACCGAGTCTTATGTGTTCCTCTGTGTTCGGTTGGGTGTTTTTGGTGTGTTTAGGTCTGTTTTTAGTGGGTGTGTGTGTGTTTATGAATGTTTGACCAAATCATGTGATGGTATGCTTGTTCTTTGTGCTTAATATGCTAGATTTAAGCTAAGAATATGTGATGATGATGAATGGGGACTGAAATTAGTATAAGGTAGAACTGGTAACTACCCATGCGCCTAACACTTGCCCACACGCCTGCATAGTGTCCATGCACCTATGTTTTTGCCCATACGCCTAAGTTCTGCCCATGCGCCTAAGTGTTTGCCCATGCGCCTAAGTTTTCCCATGCGCCCAAGTACCCATGCGCCTGCATAGTACCCATGCGCCTAAGTTTTTCCCCATGCGCCCAACCGTTCCCATGCGCCCAACTGTCCGTGCGCCTACATAGTGCCCATGATCCCACATAGTGCTCATGCACCTAAGTTGACTTAGAATTTTTCTGAAATTTGGGAAATAGAAATTAATGATTAAGCTCTGGAATGTTTTGGTGGGTTATGTTTGTTCATGTTATGCATGTTTTTGGCCCGTTATTGATGTACCTTATTACATATTATTACGTGACTTTACGTGGTGTGTTAATGCTCTTGTACGTAAGGTATTATATAATAAAAGTGAAAGACATCGTTAACGAAGTGGAACACAATGAAGAATGTAAAGTCTTGCAAGCAATTGAAAGGAGGTTCACAACTCATTGAGGGGTTGTTAGCTCAACTGTGTGCAGTTTAGCTAACCCATGAAGATGCACACAGGGGTCAATCTTTGTGATTGACCAATAAGTACGAAACGAGACCTTTGTTGCTTGCCCCGGTACTGGAGTCAGCTTTGTACACAATGTTAGGGGTCTATTTATAGACTTCGGCCTAGTACCAGCTTCGTGCATAATGTTTGTGGTATAGCATATGACATTGGTCAAGATGAAAGTGAAAGATAATAATGAAAGTTCGAAACGTACGAAATGAATGAAAAGAATGTTGAAAGATAATAATGATATTATCAAGATGTAGGTATGTTTTGTGATCACAAACGAAAGTAAAGGAAAGGTTTTTGCTAGAGGTAAAGTATTTTATTATTTAAAACTAGAACTCACTCAGCAACACTGAATTTTTATGCATTTTCAGTTGGCAGGTAGCTTGTTGCTGAGGATGGCACAAGGGTGAAGCTAGTAGGAGGGCAAAGACTGGCATCCATTTCATGCATCATAATGATGTTGTTTTGTAATACAACTAAGTGATATTTTGTAATCTTTTAAATGACGATGTATTACTTGGTAAATGTATTTATTAAAGCATGAAATGGTGTTTGATGAATTATTCAGCTGCAATATTTTACTTACTTAATAAATCTTAATATGTTTTGATATAAATGAGGTTGTGATTGACCAACTGTGGGGTTTCCGAAAACGGAGCCTTACAAATTGGTATCAGAGCCAAACTTTAATAGAAATAGGTAAATATTTTCAAAAGTTAAACTTAAACTGAGAATGGGACCAAATGGAGGGATGCCAGCCCAAGTAGCTACGTGCCATCAGGTAATTTACTTTCTTAAGGTTAACCGGTATTATGTGCGCGTGCTATCTGATTTATGTGCTCTTAGTAGATTTGGATACTGATGTAGTTAGGATAGGCAATGCTTGGGGGATGAAGAGTAAAGTAAGTGGCTAATCACAACTGGCCACTGTAATTAGGGATTTACTGTACTTGACAAAATCCGAGCTATTACCTTGAATGACATTGTTGGTGTTTGAATCTTATAGTGTTTAGAGGATGGCGGGTGGTAGATCTTTGAAGGCTTCTCAAGGAGGTGTACAGGGTGGTCGTGGTGATAGGCCACATGTCACCGAGAACAAGGCTAAGGATGCTGAGACGGCTCCTGTAGAGTCCAGGCTTCATCACTAGGAAGGCGGTGATGAGAGCGCTAATTTGATAGCCTCTGTGAAGGAGGCAATTATGGAGGAAGTTCATCAGGTCATGCAGACGATCCTGCCGTCTGTGATGACCGAGGTTATTCGTACTGTGAGGGAGGATGAAAAGAAAGAGAAGGAAGAGAGGAGGAGGACTGTTGGGAGAGGGGGCGAGGAGAGAGGTTCAGGTGAAGGGGAGCAACAAGAGACTGAGATGGTTGTCTCCAGTGATGATGATGAGGAGGAAGCAGTGCAGGAAACGGTTAAAGGGTGTAGTTATAGGGCATTCCAGAGATGCAAGCCCCAACTTTTGATAGGAATGGTAATGCTGCTGCTGCTCACCGATGGGTGATAGGTGAGGGAGATGGAGGTGGTGCTCGATATGAAGTTTGCTACCCACTCATTTTTGGACTCGGCCTTGTGCTGGTGGGACAACATTGTCCATGCCAAGGGTAGCATAGCGATTGGGAGGATGAGGTGGAGTGAGCTGATGAAGTTGGTGATTGAAGGATTTTATCCTCATTAGGAGCTCAATAAGGTCGAGAGAGAGTTCTTACAACTGGAAGCGGGAACCATGACACACCAGTAGTATACTACTAAGTTTAATAAGATGGCAAGGCTGGTGGGGATTAGGTGATGTCGACGTCAAGGAAGATCAAGAGGTATATCCAGGGTTTGCTGGCGGATATCCACAAGCACATGATCATCGCCTGGCCGAGTACTTTTAGGTCAGTGGTTGATCTGGCCAGGAGACTATATGATGAGAGAGAGGTGGTGGTGGTGGAGATGAATAAGAAAGGTGATGGTGACAGAAATTGGAAGGGGAAAAGATTTGGCAGTGGTGGTTTCACCCCCAAAAGCAAAAAGGCAAGAATGGATGACAGGAGGGTGGTGACGACAGGTAATGGGTCAAGGATGTGTAATAGGTGTGGGAAGGAGCAAGTGGGGAAATGAAAGTGGGGATCAAATCTCTGTTTCAAATGCTGGAAGGCAGGGCATATGGCAAGGGATTGTGGGGTGACGAGGTGCTATAATTGTGGCGAGGCTGGGCATATGAGTAGAGATTGCAGGAAGTCGAGGGCTGAAAGTTCTGGGGCAAAGAAGGGGATCGAGAAGGATGGGCAGCAAAAGCCAGAGCATTCACGATGACCCGGGAGGAGGCTAGGGTGGACCCCGATGTCGTGTTAGGTACATTCCTAGTAAACCAAACTTTTGCCTCTATACTATTTGATTCTGGTGCTAGTAGGAGTTTTAATTCTGCTGCTTTCTGTGCTAAGTTGCCTGTTAGAAGTAGAAAGATTGATGAGCCCTTCGATGTAGAAACTGCCATTGGTAAGTCTACCAAGATTTCTGATCTCATAGAGGGTTGTGACATAGAATTGGAAGGCCATAGGTTCTCTGCTAAATTATTCATGATGCCCCTAGGCGGATTCTATATGGTTCTAAGGATGGATTGGTTAGCAGCCTATGAGGCAAATATTATGTGTCGCAAGAAGATGATCTGATTGACGGTGCCTGATGGGGTTTGGTAATGATCTACGGTGATCGAGTTACTACGGTTCTAAAGGTGATTTCGATGGTGGTGGCAGAGAAGTGCATGAAATGTGGATGTAGTGCCTACCTGGCTTACGTGAAGGATGTAGATGCGTCGGTACCACAATTGTTCGAGATACTAGTTGTGTGTGACTTTCCAAATGTGTTCACAGAAGATTTACCAGGTGTGCCACCGGACCGCTAGATCAAGTTCCAGATCGACTTGATACCTGGTGCTCAACCTGTTGCCAAGGCACCGTATCGATTGGTTCCGTCTGAGATGAAGGAACTTATGGTTCAGTTGCAAGAGTTGTTGGACAAAGGGTTCATTCCATCGAGTATCTCTCCCTGAGGTGCTCCGGTCTTGTTTGTAAAGAAGAAGGACGGTAGTATGAGGATGTGCATCGACTACCGTGAGTTAAACAAGTTGACGGTGAAGAACCGATATCCACTACCTAGAATTAATGACCTGTTTGATCAGCTCCAAGGTGCCAGTTTGTTTTCGAGAATAGATCTCCAATCTGGTTATCATCAGTTGAAAGTGAAGGAGCAAGATATCCCCAAAATAGCTTTTCGCACACGTTATGGACACTACGAGTTTCTCGTTCTGTCTTTTGGTCTAACTAACGCGCCAGCTACCTTTATGGATTTGATGAACCAGGTGTGTCGGCCGATGTTGGATAAATCAGTGATTGTGTTTATCGATGATATCCTGATTTATTCGAAGAGCGAAGAAGAGCATGCCGGTCACATTCATGAGGTATTGGAGACACTTAGAAGAGAGAAGCTGTATGCTATGTTCTCCAAGTGCGCTTTCTAGTTATGCGAGGTTTAGTTTTTGGGTCATGTGTTAAATTCTGAAAGGATCATAGTAGACCTGGAAAAGGTTGAGGCGGTGATACAATGGAAGTCTCCAAAGTCGCCATCCGAGATCCATAGTTTCTTGGGTTTGGCAGGCTATTATAGAAGATTTATCCAAGACTTATCCAAGATAGCCTCACCATTGACCAAGCTAACCCGCAAGGATGTGAAGTTTGTATGGGGTTTTGAACAGGAGAGTGCTTTTGAAGAGCTGAATACAAGATTGATTCAGGCTCTTATTCAGGGTTGGGTTGCGTGCTGATGCAACAGGGAAGAGTAATAGCCTATGCATCCTGACAGTTTAAAATCCATGAGGCTAATTACCCTACTCATGACTTAGAGCTAGCGGCTATGGTCTTTGCATTGAAGATTTGGAGGCACTACTTGTACGGTACAAAGTTCACTATCTTCACTGACCACAGGAGCTTGAAGTATTTCTTTGAGCAAAAGGATATCAATATGAGGCAGAGGAGGTGGTTAGAGTTGATCAAGGATTATGATTATGAGATCCACTACCATCCGGGCAAGGCCAACGTAGTGACGGATGCCCTTAGCCGCAAGGAGAGACCCGAACCAACTTGGGTGAAAGCTTACCGGTTGGTGATGACCTTCGATATGATGACACAGGTCAAGGGGTTCCAAGATGAGGCATTGAAAGAAGAGCGCCTTAACTTAGAAAGGATGAAAGGTTTCGCGTAGTTGGGTGAAAACACTCTCGGTGTTAGAACCCGCTTTGGGCGAATGTGGATCCCTCGTTATGGAGACCTACGGGGGAAAATCATGGATGAAGCTCATAAGACTAGATACTCCATTCATCCCGGTGCTACAAAGATGTATCATGATATGAAGATAGATTACTGGTGGCCGGGTATGAAGCGCGATGTAGCGGAGTATGTGAGCAAGTGCCTTATTTGCTTGCAAGTGAAGGTTGAGCATCAGAAGCCATACGGGAAGATCCAACCTTTGGATATACCCGAGTGGAAATAGGAGCACATCACCATGGACTTCATTATGAAGTTACCACATACGGCAAGGGGGTACGATGCTATATGGGTGATAGTTGACCGTTTAACGAAGAGTGCTCACTATCTACCGATCCGCGAGACATATTCATCTGAGAGGTTGGAGGATCTGTTCATCAAAGAGATTATGACGCGTCATGGTGTACCAGTGTCTGACCATGAAACTCAGTTTACATCTAAGTTTTGGAAGAGATTTCATGACGCGATGGGGACGAGGTTACACATCAGTACGGCTTATCATCCTCAGACGGATGGTCGGTCAGAGAGAACTATATAGACGCTTGAGGATATGCTCCGAGCATGCGTCATTGATTTTAGATGGCTCGGTCTATGGTTTTCAATAAGAACCATAATGCCATAGCTTATCTCAGGGATGTAACTGACGATAAAGCTCTATTTCTATCATTGATAGAGGGGCTGAAGTCTTCACGTATACACTATTCCATATCTACGTGTCCTAACATCTATACCGACGTCATTGATCAGTTCTGGATATCGATAGCCAATGAGATAGATGAATACGATGAACCCTGTATTACTGCCACAGTCAAAGGCAAAAGGGTTGTGATTACAGCAGAAGTAATTAACAGTGTGCTATTGCTTGAGGATGTACCCAATGAACCTATGAAGATAGATGATGATGTTGTTAAAGACTGTTTGATGCGTATGGGATATAGTCACCATTACCCATCACTAGAGAAGAAGTATCTTCCACCCTTCTGGAAGTACTTGTTTCATATGGTAATCCATTACCTTAGCAATCTAAAAGCGGGCATGGATAGTTTGAGTGTTGTATTCGAATCCCTGCTAATATCATTTGTTGATGATCTTCCATATAGCATATCCAAGGAAATATTTTTAGAGATGCAGAAGAATGTGATTGCAATGGTTATAAGGAAGTTTATAATGTACCCAAGGTTTATACAGATGATAGTTAATGCTGCTCATCATGAGCTAGCTATATCTGATTCACCCAAGTATGTAGTCATGACGATGAAGAGAGATATCTTCACGTATCTGATGGGTGCTCGTGGGAATGCATGGGATGGTTCCTATTTTACCAAATTAGGAAGCTTTATAGATGGTTTTAGAGTTGAAGATAGACCACAAGCGACTGATTCTCCTCATGTCCAAACAGACGTCACATCTGGTACATCTAAATCTACTGTTCAGGCTGCTAAAGCAGATACAACCGGTCCATCTACGAGTACTACACCAGAAGCACCTGAGAGTTCTGAGGCTGCTACTAGATCTAATGTTGATGCTGAGATAGATTCCTGGTTTACTAGCAGTGGGAGTGAGACCGATAGTGACCAGATTGGGAATGTACCCTATGTATTACAGGTACCTCCCAGAGTGCAAGAAACACCAGCCAAACGCACTTCTGAGGAAAATGATTCTGATTTCATTCCTGATGAGACTCCAGTGATTAGAGGGAGGAGAAAGATGATGGCCAGGAGAGCAGGTGAAAGTCCTTGTGGTGGGGGTAGAGGACATGGTTTATTGAGGAGACGCTGGACCCCTGTGACCACTGAGCCTATTGTTGAGGAGGTTAATCTTGCTGAGACTCCTGTCACAGATAGTGAGGCAACACCAACTGTATTCACTGAGTTGTCCACTTCTATTGCTGACATTTTGAGGACACCTCCTAGAGATCAGATTGTGGATGAGACGATTGGGATGGAAGACTTCCTAAGTACACCTCCTGAGCAAAGACAAGGTGCTAGTACGTCAACTAGTTCACCTACACGTATTACCTTGGAGGAACGTTTACATAATCTTGAGAAAGAGATGTTGGATAAGACCAAAGTGATAGATGATCTGCAGAGGCAGTTGATTGATAGAAATGAAAGGATCAGGAATCTTGATCATCAGCATACATTTATAATAAGCTATGTTCAGGTCCTCGAGCAGAATTTAAGAGAATTTACATCAAGGGGTCATTTCATAGGACTACTGAAGTTGGAGAGAGTAGTGGACAGCAATCAGTTGATCCAGAACCTATGATAGACCCGATCATTCCAACAAAGCATCTTGTTGATCCTGTTGTTCAAGAAAGGGCAATAGAGACTGTTGTAGCTAGTCAAGAGTCACTTTCTACAGATATTCACATGACTACTGAGGACCAGCATGTAGTTCTTACTGGAGAGGCATTTATTGAGCCTGAACATATGATGCGAATACCAAACCCAGCAGAAGATGAAGATGAGGGATTAGATTTGGTTGACTATGATTCGTCTAAGGATGGTGATGATAATGATGATGATGAAGATGATAATGATGATGATGGTGATGATGGTAATGAGGGAAATGATGATGATAATGATGATTGAGGAAATGATGATGATGATCAAAGTGGTGACATTGGTTCTACAGGTAATGCTGGAACATCGGGTACTGACAATGTCTCCAGAACAAGTCCCGATGATTCAGTTGATTACACACCTTTGGACCCCGAAATTGAGGCAGCATATGAAAGAGAATTCTATACATTCCAGCAAAGTCTTAACGCTGAAGAGACAGAAGAAAAGTTTGGTGTGTTTGATGATTTGGAAGAGGGATTTGAGTATACAGATATATTCGGAAAAAGTCTCAAAGACTTGTTTTCCGATACTCTGATTGAAGCAGGTGAGATCGTGAGGGAGTCAAGTAATACCCAAAAGACTGATGAGACAACAGATGTTACGGGTCAAGTAGCTGTTCGTCAAATCGGTAACCTAACAGTTAGTGCTCCTCCTCCCCCAACTTATATTCATACGCTAAGGCATTCCAAACCTTTCACAAATTACGAAAACTCAGAACCTATCATTAGTTGGGCTTATGATCAAGAAAAGAAGATGTATATTGTGAAGAGAAAGGGCGGAGCTATAAAATATTTTCAAGACGAGCACGACTTCCATACACTCAGAGCATCAGATTTATATGCTATGGGTCATGTTCCATTCTTTAACCCAAGTAATCATACTAAGGCTAACTGGATTCGTAATATGAGTTATAGACAGAGGCGAACCAACTTCAAAGACTTTAAGACAGCCAAATCAAAAGACATTGAAGATGAGACCCGGATGGACCCAAATACGAATAAGCCACTGAAAATACAGGTTTATAGACGTCTAAGATATGCAAAGAAGATTCCCATTCATGCTCCAGTTCTAGTTAATAGTTTGTCTAAACTAAAGGGATGGATTTGTGAAAAGGATAGTGGTCATGCAGTGATTAATTATGAAGATAAAGAGTTCCGTATCATCAACCCTGTGGATCTGCTATAGTTTGGTAATGAAGATTTGATGAAGCTGCAAGCATGTCCGATTGTAGCTGATGAATATGTACACTTCATAGCGGCACAGTTCGGTTGGATGATTACGAAGGCCCTGAACAACAAGATGTATGCTTATGGGGGCAGTTATCAGGTTGCAGATGTGGACTTCTAACAGCATTAATATACTGAGCCTAGGGGGAGATTATAGAAGTTAAACCTATGAGGCTCGAAAAATCAAATCAATATGAAGATCAAGATAAAGTCACGCGAGAACCTAGAGTTATCGCACGAAAACTGCTTCTCGCGTGCCAACTACTAGTCGCGCGAGAACTCTAGTTTTCGCACAAGAACTTCTTTTTGATATATATAGAAGTTTTGCTTTGTAATAGGTAGCACTTGATAGATACATTTTTCATTTCCTGATTTGTACTTCTGGCTTGTAAAATTTCTATATTCAATCTTTACATTTTTATTCGTGCGTGTTCTTCAATCTTTACGAGAACTTCAATCAGATCATCTTCTTGCGACAACTACAAATCAGAGATCAATAGATTTGAAAGTTATTTACTCGTGCGTGTTCTTCAATTTCTATATTCAATCTTTGTTACCGTGATGATTACATTCTGCATTCTCATCACGAGATCGATCTAATTGTATTGTGGTGATCCTTACATTTTTATTTTTCTTATTCATCTAGGGGAGGGATCTTTTCATTTTTATGATTCATACAACTAAAATAAACTTGATCAAGTGATCAAAACAACCTTGTAAAAGACTCTTCACACGATCAAAACCAGTTTTTAACCATGGTTAATAAGTCTAATTGACTCGACCAACTACTCAAAATGACCTGGTAAAAAGGCTTTTGTGAATAGGTCAGCCAACTGTTTTTCAATTGAGATTAGAATCAATATGATTAAACCTTTTTCAGAGTTATCTATGAGAAAATGATATCGTATTTCGATATGCTTTGTTTTTGATTCACGGACAGGATTAGCTATAATAAACATAGCAGGAGTGTTATCAATGTAAATAGGAGTTTTAAGAAAATTGAACCATAATCTCGTAGTTGGTTTTGTAACTAAAGGATTTGAGAACATCCTGCTGAAGCAGCTATGTACTCAGCTTCTGTGGTTGAAAAGGATACATTTGTTTTTTTTTTACATTTCCATGAGACTAATCTGGGAAGGCTTGGAATTTGAGTTTATCAGCTTGGGCTTATAAGACGCTCTGTGTTGCTTTCCTTTTAAACATGCTGTGCTGTGATCGGTTGTAGCAAACTTCTTTGTTAGAATTCCTACAGCATGGTTTCCTGCTACAAGCTTGTTCATGTTCTTGAAATTGGAATGCCCGAGACGTCTATGCCATAGCTGACTTTCGACATTTGAGGCTTGAGCAATTAGGCATGTTGTTTCTGTAGATGGATCTACTTGAGACATATCTAACTTGTATACATCTCGATCACGTACAGCTTTAACAACTACCCATTCTTTTCTTATCTGAAAACCTAGCTTCAAAATATAACAAAAAGAATCATCAAATAAAACAGAGTAAGATTGTCACAAATTTGGGAAACACTTAAAAGATTAAATTTCAACTGTAAACAATAGTTGACTTTATCAAAGCTAATAATCTCATTGGACACTGTTCCTTCGCTTATTATCTTACCACCTGCATCACCCCCGAATGCAACATATCTTTTAACTTAAAATCTTACAGCAAGGCATGGTTGTCTGTCATATGCCGGCTACACCCACTATCAACATACCACGTCTTCATAGGTCTTCTTGGGCGTACCTGCATTTCAAAGAGATTTAAGTTGAGTTGTCAACCCAAGACGATATTGTCTTGGGCTTGCCAAATTTATCAATAATGGTAAACTATTTAAAATGAAGCTTATTCAAATCAGGTTTCTTTTGCTATTTAAGTTTATCAATTCCTTTTCTGACAAATTTTTGATTATCTTTGATTTGCTTAATCTGTAAAGCATGGTAATGTTTTTCCAGATCATCGTCAAGGTAATTTAATCCATCAATAGGAACATTTTTAGAAAAAATTTGATTACCAAACTTTCCATTGTTCATTCTCACAGATCGTGGAACGAATTTTCCTTGTTTATAATGCTTTGTTTGCACAGCATAAGAATCATCATAATTAGAATCACTCCTTTGGAAAGATCTTTAGCTTAAGGATGGTTGTTTTGTCAACCTTTGAAAACCAACATTTTGATTTCTTCGAAATCTTGGGTTGACATATCCATTCCTTGGCGAGGTCCTTTGGAAGTATCAATTCTCAGTTTTGTGATTTCTTTCATCATAAATGGTACAATACATGTTGAAATAACAATCAGCTGTTGAATGGTTTTTCATATGACAAATGTGACAATACTTGTTAAAGAAACATTCAGCAGTCTTATGATTATACATGTCACAAATGTGACAATACTTGTTGAAATTTAAACAACTGTTGATTAACCTTAGATGTAGTAGCCACATTTGATCCTTGTTTTGATTTAGGAGTTGCAAAGTTAATCTGTTGTTTTTGATTTGAGAGTTGTTTCTTTTAAAATTTTGGTTTTGACTTTTGTTCATTAACACTATTCCTAGACTCCTTAGATACAAATCTTTTATTGACAACAAAAGACTTTGGACCTAAACCTATTTTCAGATCAGTGTTAGATTTGTTCTTTGAATTTGATTTGATTTCTGGAATTGTGTTCATATCAAAAGTACCCGCAAACACAAACTTCACTAGATTAACCTGATTAGATTGATTTGTTCTTTGAATTTGATTGTTTTGACTTTGATTCTGAGAAGATTTAGCTTTAGCATTTTTCCTTCTCCTTCTCTGGTTTCTTGATCTTGATGATCTCTGCTTGCTTTGGGATTGAATATCTTCAAGAAAATAATCTTTTGCAATTTCTTTCTCTTTTTGTTCTTTCTGCCATTTGATGAAGTTTGGATTGTTGAATCCATAAGGAAATGAGTCCTCAGATGTTGCTTCATCTTGTTTTGCTTTCCCTTTCTTCTTTGTGTTTAGTTTGTCATTCTTTACAATGACTTCTTCAACAACATACTCATGATCTTGTTCCTTTACTTTCATCACATGAGATCCTCTAGGACAAATATCTTCTTATTCTTTGGTTGTGGTTCATAAGATTTAACTTTCACTGGATGACCATTTTTAATCTCTTCAGAATCTTGTTCCTCAAATATCTGAACATTAGTCTTCTCTTCATCACTTTCCGAGTTCTTTTTCTTATTTTGAAAGGCTTTTAGCTTAGCTTTGTTTTTAGATGAGTAATCATGTGTGTTAAAGTTTTCTGGTAAAGTGTTTGAGATAGAATCAGGCATGGGCTCATGTGTGAAACCTAGGCTTGTTTTGTTTTTTTATCATTCCTCTCACTTACCAACTGTTCTATAATGGTTTTAGAACTCTTAACTTTAGCAAGATCCACCTATGTTATAGCATGAGCTATTTTTTCTTCTTCAAAATTTTTATTCATCTCCTCAAGTTGTTTTTTAAGAAGTTCAAGTTCTTTTAGAGTTTTATTCCATGAGGTTTGAAGAGATAAGAACTTTTCATCAGAGACTTTGTGATCATCTTTTATTTTTTTTTGTGCATTTCTTCTTCTTGTTTAAGTTTGTCACAGATTTTAAATGAATATGTTCTATAATGCTCAACTTGATAAAAACATGCTTTTATGCACATTTTTTCTCTGACTTCGATAGGAATTTTAGGATAACTTGAAGAAGAAGTCTCAGAATTAGATGATGGATGCTCAACCTTTGGTTATTCAAAATAAGCCATGAGTGCAATTTCTTCTGAATCCTCTTTTGGGTCAGATTTGTCACTCCAATCATAATCTTCATCATCATTTTCTGAATCACCATCTACCTTAGGATCATTTTCCTCAGACCAGTCTTCAATTTGAACTTCAGCAAAAAGAGCTAAACTTAATGTTAGATCAGCTGTGACTTGTTCAGCATATGCACTCCAGTCATAGCCATCTTTGATGCTTACAACAAGAGCTTTCTTTGGCTATTCAATTGATTTTGATTCATCTTTAAGTTCTGGCATGGGAAGACTTTGATAAGGCTTTTGAAAGGTTTTCTGAGACTGCTATTGGTATCTTTGACTGCTAGAACCAGCTTGACCATTTTCGCCTTGATTTCTAGGAGCTTTACATTCCCTTGAGAAATGAACATAACTGTTGCAATTGAAACACCTTGACTTTGATTTGTCAAAGCCAACAGATTTGTTTGCACTGGGCTTGTAATTCCTATTAACCTATGAGTGTTTCTGTGTTCTGTAAGCAATCATTACCATCTACCAATTCAAGTCCATTTCTTCCACATCATCTGGATCTATCTCAAACAAATCCTGCAAAATAAGATCTACCTGGGTTATATGACTACCTTGATAAGCATGAAAACTTGCCATGAAAGCAGTAAAAGCAGATTTTGATTTATTATCATGTAAAAGGATATTAATAACATCTTTAACTTTGCTGGTTTTAACAGAGTTAGAAGATGAAGTCATAGTTTAAGATTTAGGAGTTTGAGTTTTCGGAGGAGACTGAGGTTGAGTTGTATAAACAGGAGCACTTGAGTGAGAAGAATCTATGAAGAAACCAGCTCTAACGAACAAATCACCATCATCTTCTTGAGAATTATCGTCTTTTGCCAGAAAATATGTCCACTATGTTAGCTGGAGAAGCAACGTACTTATACTGAGACATTGATGTAGCTTTATCATTGTTTCTGGAGCTCTCATCAATTTCAACTGATTCAATTTTGGCAATCAAAAGATTCAGATCCATCGGAAACTTTTCAGTATGTTTCAACAGAGTGACTGTCTGTTTCCATGAAGATGGAAGAGCATTAAGAAGTCTATCATTTAGATCTTTGAGATCATTTTTGATACCAGCAGTTGACATTTCAGAAGTTAATTACACGAATCTATTCATCATTTGATTGACTGTTTCCCTAGAAAGATGCTCAAATAACTCCAATTGCCTCTTGAGTTTCTGCATTTTAGATCTTGTATCTCTTTACCACCTTCACAAATAATCTTCAAAGCTTTGTACATGGTGTAACCAGTTTTATAACCTTCACAAATAATCTTCAAAGCTCTGTACATGGTGAGTAAGCTTTGATGTCATTCTTAACCTTCTTTAAGTCATCACCTTGCAGACCATCCTCTGGATAAGGTTCTTGAGAGTCTTTTGTATAAAAAAATCCTCTGTCAGGACCATCGGATGTAATTGGAATATGTGGTCCTTTCTCTATTGACTTCTATAAGTCAGTGTCAATGGAGTTTAGATGATGCTTTAGTCTTAGAGACCAATTTTTGAAATCGGCTCTATTTTTTAGCTTGGGAACGTTGTTCTCTGAATCTTTAGACTTAACCATTTTGTATTTTGAATTAATGAAAATGACATGTTTTTCTTGTTTTTTAAAAATTTAAAATGAAACTATGAAATGAAAATATTTTTGGATTTTAGTTTTTGAAAATTTCTAAGCGTTTAATGAAAAGTCTGAACACTGATACGCCTGATGCTTCTAAAACGCCTAACTTTGAACAAGAAATGCCTAAGGGAATGCCTTAGTTGAATTCTAAAATGTCTGCCTGATGATGCGTCTGAATAGTTTTTAAACGTCCAAACAGTGAAGAAACACCTGGGGTACTTGGTTAAATTTTTGATTTTAACCTAAAACGCCCAAATAGTCTTCAAACGCCTGGAATTGCTTAAAATTTCAATAGTCCACAGTCACAATGCGTCCAAACAGTTGAAAAATGCCTATTTTGAAAATGCCTCAACTGTAATAAAACTCCTGAATAGTTGTAAAGCATCTGAACAGTTAGCAAAATTTTAGAAGTTTTTCCCACAACAAGCGCCTAATTCATCATCTTCAACAAAACCAGATCTTATCAAATTCTTCAAAACTTGTTCAGTTGATCTAAAAACCTTCAATTTGGTAGTAAATAGATGGATTAACAATCATCAATCATCAATTTGATCAACCAACAACAACAAATCTGTTTTTTGATTGAATTAAGGTCCGAAAATGAAGAACACCTTTTCACACACAAATCTGATCAATACTCAGATCCGAATGGATTAAACACCAAATTGAGATTCAATTCATGTTTCTATGGATGAAACACAACTGAAAACAACAATTAATCGATCAAATTGCAATCATCATAGATTTCATGTGATTCAAAGAGCTCAATTATGCTGATAATAAGCTCTGATCACTGAACCAAAAGCTCTGATACCATTTGACACGGTCAAATGGATCGATCTGTGATGATATTGTAATGCAATGATCAATTCAAACACTAAGAAATCAAAACACAAGCAATTACTTCAAAAATTCATAGATCTTATTGATAGCAAAAGCTGTGGATACAAAGTGTATAGGTGAATTACAATAGTTAACTGTTTTTCCCCTTTTTTTACAATACATAAGGTATCCTATTTATACTATCAAAAGAAACAAGGAACATATATTTACAAAACAAGTCCATATACTATGTGAAAAAAGTAAAAGACAAACTTTAATCTTCTACGGGCTCTAACAGATTACATCATTTAGACCACAACCACGACAACCTAGCTTCTTGGCACTTCATATGAAGCTGTCATAGAGTAGGGGAAATCCAGAGACCAAGAACAAAACATCCGATCGTGAGAGGGATGACTTTGGTTATGTACTCTCATCCCCCTTATGATTCCTCTGATGAAGATCAAAAGATGCAAGAATTGATGACTACCTGCACAAACCTTCGTTCAAAGGTTCTTCACCTGGAATCTTAGGTGGCTACCTTACAAAGGCAGGTGCTTAATCAAAAACTTGAGATCATTGATCTCATGGGTAAGCTAGCTGAGAGGCCTGCAAGGCATGCTCAATCAGGGCCACAAAAACCTTTGGATGTAGTGGACCTAACCTCCATCTCACTTGTGCAGGTAAGTGATGCTACCAAAAAGGGGGAGAAAGTCAGTACAATCATATAACATAGGAGCACTACCCAGAGGATGGACATTGAGGATACACCACCCTCTCTTGTAATTGTTTAGATCAACAACCTCCTCTGGTCCACATTAATGTGGATGCTATCTTTTAAAGCCTATTTGAGGAGGGTTTTGTACCAAGGGCCATGTCACCTCCATACAATCTACTGCAAATCCAATCATAGGATTGAGGTATAACACTGAAAGAATGGCCTTGCTGCTTTCTAGATTCCTATGTCAATAAGAAATTTTCTTATCTATAACTTAGGATTCTATGAAAGCTTCCCTCTAGTAATCCTAATACTTGTCAACCCAAGTCAAAATAAACATGCTGATAGGTTAGTAGAGAGGATTCAAAGGAGGATGTCTGAGGAAATCAAAAGAAGAACAAGCCTTTATAGATAAAGGCTTGCAGGGAAAAATAATTGGTCAACTGGATACTGAGTTGGATGCTAAGATTAGCTTTTAAAGGAAAGCCTCGGTTGAAGGCCCAGTTATGGACTCTATGAACCTTGAGATTTCTGCTCCTTTAGAACGAACTCCTCTCAGTGAGACACAAGCTGGTGAAGGTGTCTCACAACCTCTCCTTGGCCAGAGCTCTAATGAAGAACAAGTGCAAGAAGGCCAAAGTCTCTCCTCCCTGAGTCACACAGACTAGTGGTTGACAAGGGAAAGAAGGTTCTGTTTTCAGAGGAGATTGAGGAGGAGAAAATGGAGAGTAGGAGGAAAGCAAGGGAAGAAAGACAAAGAGAGAATCTTAGTTTCATGCAGGTTGCAATCAGGGCTACTCAAAGGCCAAGCACTCAAGAAGATGAGTTAAGGGTAGCCAGATTGGATATGCAAAGATACTATGAAAGCCTAAAGAATCCTGACTAGCAAATAAAGAGAGGAATACTCTGATTCTGATGGTTTTAAACAAGTAAAAGATCCAACTTCAAAGTAATCTTCATGTATTAGTAGCATCAGCCTAGGGGAAGTTTGTAAGATCAAGATTATTATCTTAAAGGCTGATATTAACCAAAGATCTCTCAGCATGCAATGAAGTACAAGGATGGATGTACTTCGGAAGATTCGACTATGTATAATGAAAAATAACTAAGTGTCAAATCTTTCGATACCAAAGACAGAAATCTTCCAAAGCCAAAGTGATGTCTTAGAAATCTTAAAGACAAAGTCTTTTGAAGCTTAAGACTGAACGCTTCTGAAAACTATAAAGACTGACATACTCTTTATAAAAGCAGAAGACCTCTCTACTGTTAGCTTTGAAAACTCACCAACTTCTAGAAGTTGGTGATTACCTTTTTACTTTTGTTAATTGTATAATTGATAAAAGCTAAAATTCAAGCAGGAAACTTTATTGGAACTGAGATAAACAGCCCGATTCGAGAGGGGCAATGTCTCCAATTACACACTTCTTTGATAATGAAAAACAAGGATGAGAAATATGAAAGGAAAAAGCCTGCTTTAATAACCCATGACATTTAATAATTGCTCCTGAAAGTAGGCATAGGAAGAGCTCCCCATCCATCAATCTTCCTCCTAATAATTAAGCATAGTAACTGCTCCCCA
The DNA here is from genome assembly GCA_025506505.1 of Flaveria sonorensis. NCBI lineage: Eukaryota > Viridiplantae > Streptophyta > Magnoliopsida > Asterales > Asteraceae > Flaveria > Flaveria sonorensis. Next base: position 62,874,014 of record CM046433.1, on the reverse strand, counting down.
CTCTTCTAGATTACTGCTGACTCCTTGACTAAATGGGTCCAACTTAAGCCCAAAAACAGAATTCAGTTGGCCCATATGGGCAGCTTCTGTGGCCCGTTTCCTTCTTCTAGCATATACTTTAATTGGGCCTTTATCATTACTTCCCTCCCGGTAAAATGCCTTGTCCTCAAGGTGGAATGTGGGGAATTGTTCTACAAATAGGTCATAGGATTCCCAGGTAGCTTCTTCCACTGGGCGATTACACCAAGATACCAGCAATTCTAGGACCATATGATCAGCTTCGGAAACCCAACGATGAGCTATAATGGAACTTGGTTGTAATTCAATTTCCCAATCTTTAGTGATAGGTAATGAGGACTGCTGGTCAGAAGATAAAGATCCATGAGCAGGTTTAAGCATGGACACATGGAACACTGGATGAATTCTAGCATTAGGTGGGAGCTCCAATTCATATGCAACTGCACCTACTGCCCGTTTAATACGATATGGTCCGAAAAAACGTGGAGAAAGTTTTTCATAGTGACGTTTGGCTAAACTCTTCTGTCGGTAAGGCTGAATTTTTAAAAAAACAAAATCCCCAACCTGAAACGTTAAATCTCTCCGTTTGAGGTTAGCTTGATTCTTCATCCGGTCTTGGGCCCTTTTGAGATTGTTTCTAAGAAGCTTCAACATGTCATCCCGGTCTATTAACTGCTGCTCCAATTCTGCATTTTTAGTCTCCCCCATGACATAAGGGAATAAAGGAGGGGGCTCCCTGCCATAGACAATGGTGAAAGGAGTGGTGCCTGTTGCCGTATGATACCCCGTGTTATATGAATATTCAGCCCATGGTAAATAAGTACTCCACCGTGTAGGTTGTTCACTGGCAAAACACCGTAAATAGGCTTCAAGACAACGGTTTAGGACTTCAGTCTGCCCATCCGTCTGGGGATGGTAACTTGTACTCAATTGGAGCTTAGTTTGGCTAAAACGAAACAATTCCTGCCAAAAATGGCTTAGAAAAACCACATCCCGGTCAGATACGATGGATCGTGGAAATCCATGCAACCGAATTACCTCCTTACAAAAAGTTGCAGCCACCCCTTTTGCTGTGAAAGGATGCGAGAGGCAGAGAAAATGAGCATATTAGCTCAAACGATCGACCACCACTAAAATAGTATCATAACGACCCGACGGAGGTAAGCCGACTATAAAGTCCATTGAAAGGTCTTCCCAAATCTGATTGGGAATGGGTAAGGGCTGAAGCAGCCCAGCAGGGGACGATGTTTGGTATTTCTGTTGTTGACAAATTACACACTGTTGCATAAAAGTTTGAACATCTTGTTTCAGTCTTGGCCAAAAGTACCTGGCTGAGAGATGCTTAAGAGTCTTTAAAAATCCCCCATGACCTCCAGTTGGGGTGTCATGTGCTTCCTGTAACAACTTATGCTTGAGATCGGGTACCTCCGGTATCACTAAACGTCCTTCATAAAATAAAAACTGATCAACGATGGAATAGCCAGCAATCGATGAAGGATCGTCATGTAATTGTTGACTATACCGCTGGTAACCGGGTCATTTTGGAGTCCCAGTTTGATGTCAGCCACATCTACACAATAAGGTACCATTAGTGTCAATAACTCACCTGAATGGGGTCTGTGAGATAAGGCATCTGCTCCTTTATTCTCTTTCCCTGCTTTGTGAATAATAGAGAAGTCATAAGGCATAAGTTTTAATAGTAGACGTTGCTGCTCGGTAGTTGTAATACGTTGCTCAAGTAAGAACTTCAAGGTGTAATGATCGGTACGAATGAGAAAATGTCGGCCAAGAAGGTAATGACTCCACTTTTGTACTGCCAATACCAAAGCCAACAGTTCCCGGTCATAAGCTGATTTAAATCGATTAGAAGGGGAAAATCCCTTGCTAAAATAAGCGATGGGGTGATCTGCTTGAGACAATATAGCCCCTACCCCATCAGAAGAAGCGTCACATTCGACTACAAACGGTTGTGAGAAGTCTGGTAACCTCAATACAGGTGTGGACAGCAATGCTTGTTTCAATTTATTAAAGGCATTAAGGGCTTCATCTGACCACACGAATCCATCTTTCTTAGTCAAAGCTGTGAGAGGGCGTGCTATCAAACCATAGTTCCGAACGAAACGTCTATAGTATCCCGTTAGACCGAGGAACCCTCTCACTTCCTTGACTGTTGTAGGTATCGGCCATGATTGCACTGCTGAAATCTTTTCATCTTCAACTTTAACACCTTTCGAGTTAACCACATGCCCAAGAAACACCACTTGTGTCTGCCCGAAACAACACTTTGACATCTTAGTGAAAAATTGATTGTCATATAGTAACTTTAAAGCATGCTCCAAATGAGATTGGTGTTGCTCCATGGTATGGCTGTAAACCAAGATATCATCAAAAAATACAAGTATGAAACGACGTAAAAAGGGCCGAAATAAATCGTTTATGATAGCTTGAAAAGTGGAAGGCGCATTCGTCAACCCGAATGGCATGACCTTAAATAGTGCCCCGAATGAGTACGAAAAGCTGTTTTTGCAACATCTTGAGCAGTAACTCTGATTTGGTAATACCCGGATCGTAAATCAAGCTTCGAGAATACCGTTGCACCATACAATTCATCCAGTAACTCGTCGATATTCGGAATGGGGTACTTGTCGGCTACTGTTATCTTGTTAAGGGCTCGATAATCGACACACATTCTCCAAGTTTTATCTTTCTTCTTCACTAGTAACACTGGACTCGAAAATGGACTAGTACTCGATTGAATAAACCCGACTGTCAAAAGTTGGTCGACTTGTTTCTCTATTACGGTTTTTTGTGAATGGGGGTATCGATAGGGTCGGATGTTAGGTTGTAGTGTGTTGGGAACTAGGGGGATTGAGTGGGTTTGGGTTCTTACAGGTGGTAGGGTTTTGGGTTCCTCAAAAATAGTGGAGTATTTGTCGATAATAGGTTGTAGTGAAGTTGGAATTTTTTGGTTGCTTATTGGTTCAATAGCCAAATGCTGGAAGCTAGATGATTTTTGGGGTTCTGATTCAATACCTTGCAGCTTGTATCGCTTCCCTTCGATAGTAAAAATCATAAATAATTCTTTCCAATTTGCTTCAACCGTATTCATGGTAGCTAGCCATTGAATACCCAAAACTAAATCAGCCCCTCCCATTGAAAAAGGATGAAAGTCCTGAGTAATCTTCAAATCATTAACCTATACAGAAAGATTTTTGCAAATCTGGCCACATCGGATTACGTCTCCATTACCGATTTGAACCCCGAAAGGTGGTATCGGCTGGGTTTCGAGTTTAAGCTCTTTCGCCAAACAATCTGAGATAAAATTATGGGTGGAACCCCCATCAATTAAAATCAAAACCTCGGTAGAATTTAACATACCATGGACTTTCATCGTTGTAGGATGCGATTTCCCGATAATAGCATGTAGGCTGATCTCTGCTGTCTCTTCTTGTGACTCATTATTATTAGGAATTTCAGCTCCCTGCTTCTCTTCTAAATCCTCATCGGCTTCTAACATTTTCAGCGTACCCGCTTTACATCTATGCCCCGGACCATATTTCTCCCCATATCTAAAGCACTCACCCTTTAAATAACGGTTTTGTTTTTCGGTATCCGAAATTTTGAATGGAGTTTTTGGTTGGTTAGAGGGTTGAGGGATGTAAGTGGTGGCAGTTTTGGAATCAAGTGGTGGTAGTGGTTTGGAATTTGTTGCCCAATTAGAACTTTTTAAAGGTCGGTGCTGGTTGGATTTGGACTCGAATTCCAAGGCAAAACTCATAGCATTGTAAACAGTTTGTGGTTTGTGTATCCTCACATCAGCTTTTAATTCTTCCTTCAACAGGTTAAGGAAAACGCCTAACAAACAATGGTCAGGCCAGTTCGAAAGCCGCGAAGACCGCTTGGCAAATTCTTGACGATATTCCTGTACTGATGCAGTTTGTTTGATGCTGCATAAGTATTCATCTGGATTTTGAAACTCGGCTGGACCAATGTTCTTGGTAAAGGCTTGCACTAACTCCTCCCAAAAAGTCAAGGAGTGATCGTCTGAAAGCCATGAATAAAGGTCTAAGGCGTCTCCCTCTAGGTGCATGGAGGCTATTTCTACCTTCTCTTCGTCGGGTATCTGATAATACCGAAAATACTTTTCCGCCTTTAATATCCACCCACGAGGATCCCTTCCATTAAAACTAGGAAAATCAATTTTGTTATAGGGTTTGTATCCAGTTCTTCCCCTCCACGAACTCTCCCCCACGTCAAACTTGCTGCCCCTAGATCGATCTCCTTTCAAGGCTGCAATAACTTCCTTCATTGAATCAATGGACTCCAACTTTGCAGCAATGGCAGCCAATTGAGCAGTAATTTGGTCTGGGTTTGAACCGCTGGCCTCAGAACTGTTTCGGGTTTGAACCATCTTCGTTTCCCGGCAATGGAACCAAATGATAAAAGCTAAAATTCAAGCAGGAAACTTTATTGGAACTGAGATAAACAGCCCGATTCGAGAGGGGCAATGTCTCCAATTACACACTTCTTTGATAATGAAAAACAAGGATGAGAAATATGAAAGGAAAAAGCCTGCTTTAATAACCCATGACATTTAATAATTGCTCCTGAAAGTAGGCATAGGAAGAGCTCCCCAGCCATCAATCTTCCTCCTAATAATTAAGCATAGTAACTGCTCCCCACTCTTCTAGATTACTGCTGACTCCTTGACTAAATGGGTCCAACTTAAGCCAAAAAACAGAATTCAGTTGGCCCATATGGGCAGCTTCTGTGGCCCGTTTCCTTCTTCTAGCATATACTTTAATTGGGCCTTTATCAATATGATCTCTTTTTTGTAAGTTCATACTTTAGTACTTTAATCCTTATTGTATTATAATAGAATATGAGCTATGGCCTGTCATGGTCACAAGTCAAAAGGCAATCTCCCTTTTGACCTTACATTGATCTTGTTCTTTAGATTAGTGTCCATCTGGCTTTCAAAGTATGTGATCGGTTCAAAGGGATCGAATCTGTCATGATATCGTAACGCAATGATCAATTCAAACACAAAGTAATCAAACACATGCAATTACATCAAAAAATTCATAGATTTCATTGACAGCAAATGCACAGGATACAATGTGTAAGGGTTACAGTTCGTTCTGTTCTAACTGTTTCTCTCTAACTGACTCTCTTTATTTTTTTAGAATCAATTCCTTTTAAATTAATCCCCTTGTTTTTTACCAAATACATAAAATATCCTATTTATACTATCAAGAAACTAAGAAACATATATTTACAAAATAAGTCCTTAAACTATGACAAAAACACATAAAGACAAAATGTTAATCTTCTAGAAGCTTCAACAATAATCCCCCAAAGATTTACATTGTCTTTAGTCTTCAAAAAAAAATCTTCAGGTTCTTCTTTGATCTTGAACATTGGCTTGTCTTTGTACAGCTCGAGTTCCTTCAATGCTTTCTTGATTGCTGATTTAAACTTGCTTGCTAAAATTGCTTACTCTGGCTTTGACTTTGATATTGCAATTCTTTCCATTGCAGCATTCATCACTTTGATAATCATCATAAAATACTTTCTATCATTCTCCGCAACGTCTAATGCAACTCGTTCAAACTTTTGTATGGACAAAAATGAGATATAACTCGGATGTAAAAGTTTTAGTTCAAACACTCCAATTACCAAAATCATGTCTTGATCCCAGTGATCTAAGTTTTGAACTAACTTCAATTCGAATGAGTCAGCATTATAAAACCATCTTAAAATTGGTTTTGTCGTTTGAGTTCCATCAATCACCTTTAATCCTGGATTTGTAACCTTTTCAAAAAAATGGTCACTGTAAGCATCCAAAACTTTTTCTTCTTCTTTAGGATTATAGCACTTTTTCTTTTACTCTTCAAAGGCTTAAAATACTCATTGTCCTCTTGATCAAATCGGGTCTTGAGAAATGACTCCATTCTGGAAATACCTCTATTTAGAAGTTTCACAAAATTTTCACCTCGAGCAGACTTTGTTGGATTAATCAAAGGTAATTAGTTTAACTCTTTGAGATCTTGAACAGGTAATGCTATGACACTTGAGTAAAAATCATATACATCACAAATAGCATTTACTCGTTTGATTAAAAACGCATCAAAAATCTCATCGTACTTCAATGCAACTATCTTTACATTCTTTGTAGTATCTGGCACAATCATTGCATTGAGCAATTCAGAAATTCATTGGCCTTTTTGCAATACATTCCTCACTAGATCACCAGATATTCTTGCTTTATTTCATAACTGTTTATGATCAATAGACACTTGATAGGCTTTGCTGAATCAATATTTCAGATTCGTTGAGCTTGGATCTTAGGATTCATCGTTTTCAGATCTGAGAATTCAAAATTAAAGACGGGTGGAAGTATGTGAATCGAAGAACAAGGATGTGTGTGTAATGTATAATGTTATGATTTCATTGATATTCAATAACAAATTACAATGAAGAAACATATACAAAGATGGATGAACATCAAACCCACCCAAAGGAGAGAAATTCTCCTTGGGTGGTGATTTACACCATGAAAAACACACACTTAAGAATTACAAGCCACTCACACACTTTACAAAAACCACCCATTATAAAGTAGCACTAGTTGTTCTATTTATAATGTTATCATGACCTAATTTTGACTTTTCTTGTGGTCATGATGTTGACTTTGTCATGTTGATTTTGTCTTGTGTTTGTTTTGTTCTGTTTATCAACTTGGTCTCTGAACTTGTACAATGAGATCTTCAGTTGGCTTTGATTGTAGTTTGGAAACTTGCAGTTTATCAATTGTTGAACCCAACAGGCTTGTTTCTCTGTTTCTGGAAACATACTCATCAATTCCTTTCTTCTTCATGACTACTTCTCACCAATTCCATCTGTTTAATTTCTTTAGGCTTCAAAATTCTTGTTCTTTTGGTAATCTCCAAATATTAAGGATTATCCATATCAAGCACAATCAACTTATTGTTTTGTTTTTCCGTTTCTTGAAATCTTCTCACCAAATTCCTTAATGATTCAGCTTGCAACATGTTTAATTTCTTTCTTGGATAATTTCTTGATTGTAACCACAATCTCATCTCAACAGTCAACATATTCTCTGGATCAGGATGATGTAATTCTGATGATGAAAGCTCTTCAATATTAATACTTGTTGGTCCACTCGATCGATATAAGAGTGCAATTGATTAATAACACAAACAAATCCCACTTAAGAACACTCAATAAACCCTTGTTTGATCTGAATTTGATTGCTAAAGATATTACAAAGTGAAAGACCCTCAATCAATGGCTTATTCAAGCTCTCCAAAACACACTAATGACTCTAGCTATATATAGTCTAATGACAATTAGACTTAATGACAATTAGCCCCCTAGACTTAGACAAACTAGATAAAAGACATATAAAATATAAAAGAGACTAAAACATAAATAAATTTATTTTGTTGACAAAATATATTTATTAACAATAAACTCTTAGTCATTTATCTTCAACGTCTTGACTCGGTTCTTCATCTCGAACACGTCTGTTTGGCTTTTGTGTTCACTTTGACAGTGATGTTGACATTTGTTGATTTTGACTGTGTTAATATAGATTATCCTAATCAGACCCAAAAATACTCCCCCTTAGTCTATCATTATCAACGTCTTGTATCGTGATCAGCACCAATAAGTCAACCATAAAATGATCTTCAATCTTCCCCTAGATTGATGATCTGGTATTGTAGATTTTTCATCTTTCAGGCTCCCCCTTTTTGTATGCTCCCCCTCTTCGTGTGCATTCTTTTTGAATGATCAGGAATAACTTTTCCAACTCTCTATTCGTGAGTGCTTCAGAAGATGTAGGAGGAGGAATCCTAGCTTGGTATCTTCTGCAAAGATGAGGAACAATTTCTCTGGTCTGGTACTTTGCTCAGCTGATGATCGGCCATCATTTGAAGCAAAAATCTATAACACAATCACAACCACAATCTCACAATTTCCTGTCAGATGATTTCAGTTAACAAATAAACCCGTGTTTATCTGTGTGTGCAATTTCCCGTGAAATGCATGTGAAAATAATAATATTTTAATAGCATAATGTGGAAGACTTGAAAAATGATTTGTAATGAATATTTTATTTTATTTTGTTTTATCATATTACACCAAGAACCAATTTGATCATGAGATTATATCCTCAAGATATACAAAAGCACAAAGATGTATTTGAACATTGACAAGTTAGTGAGATCACACTGATACAGAGTCTGGCCATAATTTTAAATTTTTTGAAAGCCAAAAACAGTTCAAAAATGATTGTTGGTATATTTGTCCAATTTAAACCCATGCCTTATCCTTTTCAGCAAGTGATCTGCAACTGATTTTATCATGTTTTAGATTTAATTAGAGAAGCTCAGGTGATTTGGTTCCCATAGACATCCGGCAAAGAACTTATCCCATCATCAAGGCATATTGAGTAATATGATTAACTCTGCTTGACTTTCATTTGAGGTACAACAATGATCTTAGTTTAAGAATCACTGTGCTTTTATTTTAGGGAACAGATGATGAGAGCTCCAGGTCTATACTTATGTATAATAGAGGAGATGATCATCTAAGTGTGCTGATGAGAGCTTCAGGTCTATACTCACGTATAACAGAGAAGATCATCGCTCCAGGTCAATGGTTCCGCATAGCAGAGGAGATAAGCTCGAAATCTACATCAGAAGAGCTAACGAGAAGCTACATTCAGGACTTAGGGATGGGAGATTTTGAAAATGTTAAAGCAGAGGTTTTAAACTCTCAACCTATTTTTGATAGGACATGTAACTTTGTGCAGGCCGAGATGTCGTGGAAATGATCCTTATCACCGAGTTCTAAAGTTTTAGTTAGGCTACAGAATCAATGTTTACTTCGTTTTCAGGGTGAGCCTACCAAGCATATCATATAATGAAACTGTCTTTTTCAGATTTTAGAATATTAAGTGATACAGACATCTACATCAGTTACTATCATTTCTCACAAAGTATAAGTCATGCAAATAAGCATACCAAAAAGACATACTATCATTTCTCAGTCATCCCAAATCAAGTTCTTAGTTCCCGCGAAATTTTTTATTCTCCCCCGAAATTTCTTTTTAACTACCATGAAACAAAAAAAAAAGAAATTTTCCTTTTTTTTTAAGTATATAATAAATGGAATTGAAAAAAGAATTTTACTAAAGAAAGTCTTCCAAATTATACTAGCAAAAACATGAGAAATGAAGTAACAAGAAAAATGCAATGTTTGTGAATGGTAGATAAGAATCCAAAATATGGATAAGATACCATAACCTGTTTGTTCCCCCCCAAATTTGAATTAGGAACAATCCCAGTCAGTAAACCGGATTACTGATAGGCCTTCTGAATTGTTCCTGCACTCATAAACAGATTAGTTAGAGAGGAGGACTCAGGCCATCGTGGTCCTGGGAGTTCCTTTTTCATCGGTGTATGTAACCTCTTTAAGCTCACACTCTTTTGAAAAATCATTTATTTCTTTAACCTTTTGTTTTACTTTCCAAATTTGTTTTTGTTTAATTACTTTAGATTTGAAAGATTTGAATTTGTAAATCATTTTCTTTTTAAGGCCCGCAGGTTGAAATTTTGATTTTGAAACATTGGTCCTTTTCATTTTTGAATCATGTGAAATCGGCTTCACATGAGAAGGTTTGGATAGATTTTTCTTTATCCAACCATTCAAAGTTATGTGCTTTTTACCTTTTGAACCTGAGAAGCAACCTGTGTTATCTTTACCTCTTGAAGCTTGCCTTTGAACTTGAGGGTACTTCTTTAGCACATGACCTTCTTTTCCACATCTAAAGCAAGCCTTGAAAGGCTTTTGGTTCTTTGTAGTCCCCTGGATAATAGGAGAGGGTGGAACCTGCTTTGAGGTTGATGCAGCTTGTTGACAACCTTGAAGCTTCTTCTTTTGGATATCAGGAAATTGAATCTTTTGAGGCTTTGTCAATATGGATTTCAAATTGGGCTGTGATTTGATTTGTGATGTTTTGGGAGCTGAGATCTGAACATACTTCTAAGTACACTTTTGTATGACTGGTAATCTGGTAGACTTGGATGCAGATTTGTGACGAGCTTGATGGATAGCAGATGAAGATGGTGAGTGCTTTTGCTGAGCTTTAGAAGAACTGCTGATTTGCTTAGCAGTTGGAGATGAGATCCGTATAGGTCTTGATTCAACTATTGGAAGCTTTTGACACTTGATAACTTCAGGTGACTTGATGATCTCTGGTTCATCATCAGAACATGTCCAGTCCTGTATACACAAGTCAGCTTCCAATGGATCTTGATTGATGACTCTTGTTGTGTCGGTTTGTGTTGTTGAGTTTTGATTGCTTGACGATTCCACAGATGTTCCTTCTTTGACAAACTTGACAGGAACAAACGAAGGGATGTTACCTATCTTGAATTTGTTAAAGAAGTTACTGGAAACAACTGATACTGGTTTTGAAGCATCAGAGGTGGAATTATCATTTTGCAGATCAGATCCTTGCTTGATGAGCCCAAACCTGCTGGAAAATCATATTCATCTCGAACCTCTTTGTGATTAACGCTGCTTAAACCTGCATATAAACTATTAGTATCTGCCGCTTCAATTAAATCATTAGATGGATGAGGTTGAGGCATAGGAGAGTAACAGTATGTGCTAGGAGGAGGATAAACATATGAAGTTTCACCACATCCCACACCCATTTTGATTTTAGCTCCCCTTTGCTTAGAGAATAGTTCTTCCTGTTTCATCCCTGATATCATCCATTTATCAAGTTTAGTTTTAAGCTTGCTAGTCTTAAATTCTGCTAATGTGACTCGTTCGCTCAAAACATTAATCTCGACATTCTTTTCTAAAAGATTTCTTTTTAAAAGATCATTTTCTTTTAAAGCTTCTCTTAGTTTAATAAAATATTTGGACTCATTGATTTTAAGTTCATTGTTTATTCGTTTTAATTCTTTTTCATTTTCTAACAATAATCTGTTAGCTTTATAAACCCCGAATAAACGAATTTTGCAGGGAGGAGAACACATGTCTTGAACAACCTCATAAGGAAGTCCCATAACTATCTTTTCAGCAGCTAGGGCTTTTTCACATTGACAGACAGGAGTGTTCTTTTTGTACTCTTCCTCCTCAGTAGCTCTCTTCTTAACTTCTTCAGCTTCACCTTCCTCTTGCTTTCCTTCATCCTGAGCTTTACACCGGCTTGCACAATCACCAACATCCCCAAAACTCTCACCTTGAGTGTCACACCTGAGTTCCTTGAAAGGATCAAAATCCTCAACAGAATCCTCATCACTGTTTACCACATTAGCCATCAATCCATGGTTGACTTCTTCTTTAGTTTCATTGATCTCAACACTTGAAAAAACACCACTATACATGAATTGATTGTACTCTTTCCTTTTCATATCCAAATCAAACGACTTTAACTTGTTGATAACTTCCATGAGTTTGTAGTCAGCAAAATTTCTTTCTTGTTTTAACAACCTAACTTGTGGACTCCACTGTGGAGGAAGATAGTCCAAAATTTTGTGACTTGTTCATGGTTTCCCAACTGGTCATCATACTTCTTAAGGTTGCTTGCTACCATCACAAATCGATCAACCAAATCAGATATCTTTTCATCTTTCATAGCTGCAAATGAATCAAACCGACTTTGTGCCATTATGGCATTGTCTGATTCGAGATCGACAGAAAACGATATTTTCATTTAAAATATTAAATTCACTTTTACGCCCAAAAAATATTTTTCCCAAAAATTGTTGATTAATTCTCCCCCGGGAAAAAAATACTTTTAATGTCAACTAAATGGTTTCTAAGCAACTGGGGACAAATTTGCTGGTAATTTCGCTGGTAATTTCGGCAGCAGTTTCACCCAGCAATGCCACACAGATGCTAGTTTCGCTGGATAGTCTCGCTCGAAACTAGTTGAACTTTCGTTCAGAGAACAATTTGGCAGCAATTTCGCTAGGTTTGGCACACAAACACTATGAACTTTCGTTCAACACATGTACTTTCGCTAGAATGAAGAAACCAGATCCAAAAACCAAGAAGTGTGTAATTTCACTGAATGATCTCTAGTTTCGCCAGGCGAAACTGTGTAGTTTCGCTGAATGCTGCTGTAATTTCGCTGGACGAGCTGTAAATTCGCCCGACGAGTCTGAAAAACTTTTTCAACATGAAATCAGCTCAAACTCATCCAAATCTCAATGAATTTGAGATCCGATGATTTCTAAAGCTTCCCACACCAAAATCGAGCAATCCTCAATCAATTTCCATATCCAAAACATGCAGATCAGATCGAAAATGAATGAAACAATGACTTGAACCCGGAAATACCCAAAAACTCAATCAATCAAGAGCACAAAGGCTCTGATACCAAATTGTTGGTCCACTCGATCGATATAGCAGTGCAATTGATTACTAACACAAACAAATCTCACTTAAGAACACTCAATAAACCCTTGTTTGATCTGAATTTGATTGCTAAAGATGTTACAAAGTGAAAGACCCTCAATCAATGGCTCATTCAAGCTCTCCAAAACACACTAATGACTCTAGCGATATATAGTCTAATGACAATTAGCCCCCTAGACTTAGACAAACTAGATAAAAGACATAAAATATAAAAGAGACTAAAACATAAATAAATATATTTTGTTGACACAAAATATATTTATTAACAATAAACTCCTAGTCATTTATCTTCAACGTCTTGACTCGGTTCTTCATCTCGAACGCGTCTGTTTGACTTTTGTGTTGACTTTGACAGTGATGTTGACATTTGTTGACTTTGACTGTGTTGATAATATAGACTATCCTGTTCAGACCCAACAATACTTTCATTCATTGGATTCCATTCTCCATGTTCAACAATAATTTCATTAGGATCCACTAGACCTATAGATTCAGCAATTACACATTTCTCATATTCGTCATTGATTTGAGACATAGTGAGACCATCCAAAAATACTCTGTTGTACTTTTTCTTAACTAGATAATTATACTTGTCATCAATATCAATAGGGATATCTTCAGTAATGGCAGCAATAGGAGAATAAGCAGCTTCAACAATATCTTCTGCTTCTAACACTTCATCATACCACACATCAGAGAATTCTGGTTCTAAATCATCTAATGCACCAATTCTCTCTTGAGCTTCAGCTTCTTCACTTTCATGAATCAAAGGCTCAAATATAATCTTTTGTATTTTAAACATAGGGTTAGATGATGATTCAGCTAAAACGGACACATCTAGATCATCTGTCTTTCTCTTCCCTTTATCTGCCTTAGATATTCTTTCAACATCAATCGGTTGAACTTCAGATACAATAACTAATTCAGGTGATTGAGATCTCAAACTATCTTTCATATCTTCAAATTCTTCTTTCAATTTCTCATGATCTTCTTTTAACTTCTTGAATTTTTCTTCAATCAAGTCATAGTCTTTGAGTATCACTCCAAAGTTCTTTAAATTTGATTCTTTATCTTCTTCAAGTTCAGCTATTATCGAATATTTCTTTAACAATTCATCTTTCAATTTTTCATTCTCATCTCTCAGCTTCTCAATTATCTTTTAAAGTTAAATCTTTAAGAAGTGATAATGGTACTAAATTTAAGAATGACTTCATTTCGTCTTTTTGTGCAGAGAAAGGAATCAGTCATCAATTCAGTGTAGCAAGGACTCCTCAGCAGAATGGAGTTGTTGAAAGGAGAAACAAAACATTGATAGAAGCTGCTAGATCTATGCTAGCTGACTCTTTATTACCCATATCCTTTTGGGCTAAACCATTCAAAAGATAACATTAATAATCAAAGAACATTCCAAAACTCCATATGAATTAAAGTTTAAAAGAAAACCTTTCATTGGATTTCTTAATACTTTTGGATGTTCTGTTTCAATATTAAACACCAAAAAATAATTATCTAAGTTTGCTCCAAAAGTAGACAAAGGATTCTTTGTTGGATACTCTAGAACCTCAAAAGCTTATCGAGTATACAATACAAGGCTTAACATAGTGGAAGAAACAACAAATGTTGTTTTTAATGAACATTCTTTCACTAAGAAAGTCATTGGATCAGAATAGTTGTTTGATATTGACTCACTAACAAAATCATTTGATACATCTTACTTTGATGTTTTAGGTACCACGGATGACAATGAGTATCCAATGGTTCCTCCAACTACCATTGATGTTCCATTAACTGTGAATCCTCCATGGAGATCAAGCATCACTCCTTCCAGTACCACAGTTTTAACTCCTCCAGAATAGACAAACACATCAAAAAGAACATCACCAGACACACCATCTTTATCAACTACAATGACCACTCAACCACAACCAAACAAACAAACAAGGACACATCAACTAAACATAATTGAAGAAGATGATGACTACAATTCATTACCTAATACCCATCATGAAGATGATCTTAGATTTCTTTCATGATTCACCGTAAACATTCAATGAACCCACACAACCAGATAATCAAACAACAACAAATACCCTAGCACATCCATCATCACCCAACGAAACAATCACCAATCTTGATTTAACTTTCCCTGCTGATTAGATTGAAATAACTAGAGTTCACCAATATCATCCTTCAGAGAATATCATAAATGACATCAATACTAGATTGAAATGTAGTCAATCTGATATAATAAACATTTGCTTGTATTCCTACTTCCTATCTCTAACTGTTCCAAAAAAAATCATTAAAGCACTTAAAGACAACAGTTGGATAGAAGCAATGGAAGAGGAATTATAGCAATTCAGAAAGCCAGAGGTATGGTAGTTAGTTGACCTCCCATAAGGTCACTATGCCATTGGCACAAGATGGTTGTTCAGGAACAAAGCTAATGATAAAAGGGATTGTCATTAGAAACAAAGCAAGGCTTATTGCCTAAGGATATACTGAAGAGGAAGGCATTGATTATGATGATGTCTTTGCTATGTAGCTAGACTAGAAGCTATCCGAGTTTTCCTTGCATATGCCTCATCCAAGAACTTCACTGTCTTCCAAATGGATGTAAAATGGCATTCCTCTATGGAAAGATAGAAGAAGAGGTATATGTTGCTCAACCACCAGGGTTTGAAGACCTAGAATTCCCTCATAGAGTCTACAAGTTAGATAAAGCTCTATACGGTCTTTATCAAGCACCTAGGAAGTGGTATGAAACTTTATCTAAGTTTCTACTACAAAATGGGAAGATTGATCAGACATTGTTCTTAAAGAGAAAAGAACAAGACTTGTTAGTAGCACAAGTCTATGTGGATGACATAATTTTTGGCTTCACCAACATACAACTTTGTAGAGAGTTTGACACTCTTATGCAATCAAAATTCAAAATGAGCTTAATGGGAGAACTTACCTTCATCCTTGGTCTTCAAGTTCAAAAATATGCTAAAGGAATTTTTATCAATCAGAGCAAGTATGTGAATCAGGTATTAAAGAAATACAACATGTCTGATTGCACATCCAGCAAAACACCATTTGCATCTGGATTGAAAACTTGGCCCTGATCCAAAAGGCACATCAGTTGATCAAAAGATCTATAGATCCATGATAGGCTCCCTGATGTACCTAACTGTAAGCAGACCAGACATCATGTATGCAGTTTTCATGTGTGCCAGATACTAAGCAGATCTAAAAGAATCATATATAAATGTTGTAAAGAGAATTTTTAGATACATAAAAGGCAAACCAGCACTTGGTCTATGGTATCCCAAAGATGGAGATTTCTTTTTATATGCATGCACAGACAGTGATTATGGTAGATGCAGCAGCAACAGAAAGTCCACTACAGGAGGTTGTCAGTTTCTTGGACCAAGATTGATCTCCTGACAGTCCAAGAAATAAGCAAATGTCTCTGTGTCAACAGCTGAAGTAGAATACGTAGCTGCTTCTAAATGTTGTTCTCATGTACTTTGGATTCAAAACCAAGGGCTTGATTATAGCTTTAATTTTCTTAAAACACCCATACACATTAACACTTTTGCTGCCATGTTTATCATTGACAATCCTGTTCAACATTCAAAAACAAAGCAAATAGATATCAGATATCACTTTTTGAGATCTTACTTAGAAAAGGGTCTGATAAAGTTGATCAAGGTCCACACAGACAATAAATTAGCTGACCTATTTACCAAACCATTTGATTCAACAAGATTTGAATTTCTGGTTTAGTCACTTGGAATGATCAATTATGAACCAAATAAGTAATGTTTTCAAAACATTAATTTCAAACAAGTTAGATTTTGTCAAAGTCTAAGTTTAACATCAAACATACATCTTTTTAAAATCAAGACATCAAACAAACATTCATGTTTTCCAATTAACAAACACCTTGAATCACATATAACCATTCATGAGAAATGATAGTACACTAGCTTACTTCTTCACTTGAGTCATTTCCACTAATCATGACTGATAATACTTTGTTTGATATGTGGATAGGCTTAGCATGGGACACTTAACATCACATACAATAGTGAAGAACTAAATTCTCATGATTATGTGGTAAGCAACAGACATCTTGGTTTATGGTGAGTATTGGTCTATCAATATAGGTTGCTTGTAAAGTAACTACAATACACCAAGTCAAACAATTTATAAATTTCCCAATCATATAAGTGTCTCCACTATGATGATTTCATAGACCTGGATTACACCAAGGCATTCTTTGTTGTGCTAAGCACAGACCTGAATGACCTATGTTACGTCAAGATCCTTTGTATAAGTTTAGATGATAAATCAACTCTTGTAATAACTCATTGTAATTCTCTTTTGATAACATAATGTACTGTATGAATTATATGTTAACCCATATTATTATGTGTGTTGGTTTATGTGTCATTGCAGGAAACATCACACTTGGTAAATTTGGAAAATTGACCAAGTGTTAGAACAACTGCGGATGAACAATTTTGTTCTTCCGTAGATATTCTCCATGGCATAACTGAAGTCTGTGCTTCCGTAGATCTCTTACGGAAGAACAACAAATGCTGAACAAATCCAAGATCAAGTGGAGCTACTGGAGTGTTTGCTGCGGAAGAAGAACTTCCTACAGAAGACAAATTACTACGGAAGATCAAAATGTCAACAAGTCAACATGTCAAACCAACATCATTAAATCAATGATGGCAGAAGATATTGAAGTCAAGCGAATATTCCACATCACATCAATAACATTCATTTTGTAATTTACAATTTCCAATGTAATATGTGAACTCCTATGCCGATAAACAAGGCAAGGATGCACACATATAGAAACAGAATAGCGAGATATTAGCAACAAAATAGGAACAGAATAGAGAGAGATTGAGAGATATCGATACTCAAATAGGTGTATATATTGATAGAAACAATATCAATCTAGGAATCACTCAAGAAAATAGCAATACAACAAGAATAGAGAAAAACAACAATGTAGCTTCAAGAGCCTCAACATCAATTGTAATAGGTTCATTTTGAATGAAAAGCAATTGAAAATCATCTTTGTGTTACATTATTACATTCTGTTTTCAAGTTGTTTTATTTTGTTCATGGAATTCAATTTATAAACAATCCATTAAACAACAAGTGTTGATAGTTCCGCGATCATTACTTGTTAATAATTCCTGCTACGATCCTTGGATTCACAGGTGGTATCAGAGCCAAGTGCTCATTGATCTAGATCAATTGATCTATCAGTTTGATTTGTTTAATTGGTGTTTATTTTAAACAGGTTTGTTAATTTTTGATAATTAGCATAGTTAATTAACATGAGCAATTCAGTGGTTGGCGCTTATCAACCTCCAAAGTTGGAGAACAAATCTGATTTCAAAACATGGAAAATCAGATTCAGGAATCATGTTAATTATACAGATTCTGACTTATAGGTGTCTATCACTAAAGGTCCTTATATTCCACCTGCTTTAGGACTTGATTACAAAGATAATAATCAGCCTATAAGTCTGAAAAATCTGTCACCTGATGATGCCAAGAAAGTCAAAGTCGACATTATGGCCTATAGTATGCTTACTATGGCTTTACATGAAGACCTATTGATCAGGTGTGAAACATACAAAACTGGTAATTCATTATGGAAAATTCTTCACACTTTGTGTGAGGGAAGTGATGAGATTAGAAGTATCAGGAAAGATACCATGCGTTTATGCAACTTGTTATAAAGATGAATATCTTTGAACTGAAGTACAACAATGAGGAGTTATATAAAAAGATGCTTCATTCATTACCAGAAAGCTAGACCCATACTGTGTCTATGTTCAAGAATACTCTTGATCTGAAGTCAATTAGGTTAAACACTCTGGTTGCAAAGGTAGAAGCTTTGGAGTTGGACGAGAAAACCAGAAACAAGTGTGTTAAAACACCTATAGCACCTTACCAATTCAAAGAATCTTAGGGTGTTGGAAGTGCCTTTATCTCTAATGATGATGAAGGTACCTCTTGTGTTGAGAGTGACAATAATGAGGAAACTGGCTTCTATGCTGCCAAGCCCTCTAAATTGAACTCTCAAAACAATCAAAACATAAAAGCAAAAGGAAAGGCTGATGACTCCGAAACCAATAAAACCAGCAATCAAACAGAACCAATCACTGTGGTTCTGGTATCAGAGGAACAGAAGGCAGCCTTTGCAGCCTTCAGCTCAAGCTTTCAAGCTTACTTGGGAATTACCTTGACTCCTGCTAACTTCTGTCAGCAAGACCTTGAAGAACTTCATCCTGATGAAGTGGAAGAGATGGATCTACAATGGAAAATAGCCATGATAGCTTACAAGGCCAAGATGTACATGAGAAGGAACAAAGGACTATCTGTTGCTGGAAGAACAATAAAGATTGGTGTTGACAAATAAAAAGTGAGGTGTTACAAATGCAATTTGTATGGACACTTCTCAAGGGAATGCAACAACAGTCAGCAATCAACAACAGACCCAAGACAAGCAAATTAGAGAAGCTTCAAGCAACCTCAGCTAAGAAATTCATCCCCACTAGCCACAGGTTCTTCAACAGGTACTTGCATCTCTAAAAAAACTAGTTTGATTTTTTTGTAGGATGGAACTTGTGATTGGAGCATGTATGAGAAGGAAGTTCAAGAGGAAAATCAAGCACTGATGGCAAACTTAGAAAACAAAGTTCCTCCAATGGCCAGAGAGGTAAGAGAAAGGTTATGTTCTTCCATATGTGTTGATGAGGTTGAAAGATATAGGGTTCATGTTCAACAATTGGCTGATAAAGTCAAAGAAACTATGCTTTTAAATGAATCTCATGTAAGAGAACATAAACCTTATCAGGTCAAAATCAATTCATTATAAAAGGATTTAGACAAACTTGTGTTTGAAAATTATAATCTGAAAGCACAAGTTGAGCATTTGACCACCTCCTTAACAAAGTCCATGTCAGATCATGCATCTACTGAAGTGAAACTATAGAAATTTCAACTATCATCACAGCAATATGAGAAACTTTTGAGGTCTCGTATTGAATCAAAGAACAGGTCTGGAATGGGATTTCATGTTGTTGCACCACCAATAAATGATAACTACACCACTCTACCTAAATCCATGACCAACAGTCTGTCAAATCATTTTGTGTCTAACAACAAAACTAAGTCAAAAGTTGAAAATAATGAATTGGTAAATGATGAAGATACTGAAGTCATTGAAACTGATTCATCTGAATCAAAATTTTCAAAACAAAATGAATCAGAATTTGACTTTGATGACTCTGACGATCTGGATGAAGTTGATGAGCCTAATGAACAAGAAAGAACTAGTTTGGGTAAGGGTAAAAATGTAATATTTGAACAAATAGTTCCCAAAGTACTCGATGAAATCAAGCTACCTTATCCCCCAAAACAAATAAATTTGTTGAAGACCATCTACACAAGAATTGGTCAGCTGAATAAAGGGATTCAGGAGCTCAACAAAAAGCATAACAGTCATCCAGCAACAAGAACTGCAGAGGAAGAAAAGAAAAACACTTCAGCAGAACACCTACAAAAGAAGAAGATAGGTCCTCACACATCCGTAGAAAAGCAAAAGAAAAATGTTCAAAAGTCAACATCTGTAGAAGATCTACGAAAGAAGACAAAACAGTCTTCCGTAGAAAATCTACGGAAGAAGATATCATCAGAACCAAAACAGTCATCCATAGAAGATCTACAAAGAAGAAAACTCCATCTGATTCAACTACTAACCAGAAAGGTAAAAAATAAATAGAAGATCTTTCAGCTATTAAGTCTAAAAAAGAATTGAAGCAGCAAAAGAAGACACTGATGAAGAAATAGACAAAGATAGAAGCTGACTCTGATAGTGAAGCTAAAGAGATGCATTACAAATGGTGTGATATGCACAACCATAGCACAGAAGAATGCTACTTCTGCAGCTATTGCTCCATATACAACATGAAAAATCATATGACTTCTGATTGTTACTTCAACAAGTATTGTGCCATATGCAACAAGAATAATCATTCTACTCAAGAATGCTTCTTCAACAAAAAGAACAAAACAAAGATTCCCAAGAAGCAAAAAGTTGCGATTGCTGAATCAGATTCACAATCTTCTGAGAATGATGACTCAAAAGTCCAAAAGCAAAAGAAGCAGCAACCAAAGCAGAAGATCTTAAAGACAAAGCCAACATCTACTGATAATCAAGCAAAGAAGAAGAAGGAGAAGCAACAATATCAAAGTAAGACTTCTCATAAGAAGGTAGTGTTGCAGGAAGATGAGGCCTTCTTTGATCACTTTGAGAAGGGTAACCATGTTCCTCAATCATAAATAAAAGATGCTAAAACTTTTTCTAACAAAGCATCATCTTCAAGTTTGAAGAAAAAGGTACTCAAAGAAGAAGTGAGAGATCAAGTAACTGTGAATCAAGATCAAAGTGCATCAAGTTCATCTTCAACAGGATCATCGTCAACCCAAACAGAACATAATGAATCAATTGGGGCTAAAAACAATCTTGATACATCTAGGCTCATTCATGATAGAGTAACTATTCTGGATAACAACGGCAAGCCCAAGACCATTAAGGCTTGGGCTCCACTTTCTAAACAATTTCATTATTTTTGCAGGAACATTCATGGAGGACTAACAACAAGTGGTATGTTGAAAGTGGTTGTTCCAGGCATATGACTGGAAACAGTTCACTCCTCCTTGACTTCAAACATAAAAATGCTTCATATGTAGCATTTGGTGGGGATAAGAAGGGAGGTAAAATTGTTGGTAAAGGAATGGTAACAAATAGAGTACTCAAGTTTGAGAAAGTTAATTTTTGTGAAAATTTACAATACAATTTACTTAGTGTATCTCAAATTTGTGATCAAAATTATATCACCTTATTTGATAATTCTTTCTGTTACATTCTTAAGCCAGGTTTTCAAGTTCTAGCAAATTGGATCCTTCTTATAGCACCAAGAAAAGGAAACACTTATGTTTTAGATATGAATAACACATCTATGACAAGCAATGAAACCTTCCGGATCTCTAAGTCATCGGAAGATGAATCACAATTGTGGCATAGAAGGATGGTTCATTCCAACATGAAGAACATGAATAAGTTGGTCAAACATGACTTAGTCATTGGCCTTCCAAGAAAGAATTTTATTGTTCTAATCATTTTTCATCATGTTATAAAAGGAAACAACATAGGGTGTCACATAAGTCCAAAACAATCAACACAAACACAACACCACTCAAACTGCTACACATGGATCTTTTTGGTCCAACCAATGTGTTAAGCATTGGTAAAAGGCAATATTATTTGGTGATTGTTGATGATTTCACTAGATTCACATGGGTCTTTTTCTTAAGACACAAAAGTGAAACATCAGAAATATTAATGGAGTTTATCACTAAGATTGAAAACCAACTTGATTTAAAGATCAAAATGCTAAGAAGTGATAATGGAACTAAATTTGTTAATCATGTTTTAGATTCCTTTTGAAGGGACAAAGGAATAGCCAGACAATTTAGTGCACCAAGAACTCCATAACAAAATGGAGTTGCTGAAAGAAGAAATAGGACTCTAATTGAAGCACCAAGAATAGTGCTAGCAGATTCACAGTTGCCTATCACATTTTGGACAGAAGCAGTGAACACAACATGCAATGTTCAAAACAGAACTTTAATTGTCAAAGAACATAATACAACACCTTATGATCTTTTGTTTAAAATAAAAACTTTTATAGGCTATCTTAGAGCTTTTGGGTGTCATGTGTCAATTTTAAACACCAAAGATCAATTAGGAAAGTTTGATGAAAAAGCTTATGACGGTTTCTTTTTTGGTTACTCATCAACATCTAAATCATATAGAGTATACAATCCTCATCACAATATTGTAGAGGAAACACCTAATGTATCTTTTGATGAATCGTTATTTCCAAAATCTATAAAAGGTTCATCTTGGTTGTTTGATATAGATGCATTAACAAATTCATTTAACTTTGATTATTTGAATGTTACAGGTCCTGCGGATACATGTTATCCTTATGTACCTCCACGTTTGAGTGAAGTGTCATTGTCAGTTGATCCTCCAAGATTACCCCAGACTCATACTTCATTTGTTGCTGATCCAGGCACTTCATCTCAAACAAGTAAGGAAAACACTAATGGACATAGAAATTCAACTTCAGTAAGTTAACAATGCATCCGTCGAAGATCTTTCTACATCCATAGATGTTCCATCTTCTTCCAAACATGATTCATTGCCTTCAACTAAAGTTCCAAACTCATCAGGAAACAATCCAACAACATTCAAGTCTGCAGATCAACAAACTACAACATTCGTAGTTGGTCCTGTAGCTGCTGCAGAAGCTGTACCCACATCTGCAGAAACACAAATGTAACACCCGGAAAATTTTAAAAGACGAGAAAGAAAGAATAAAAGTGCAAAAAATAAAAGAAAGAAAACACAATTTAACCCAATTTAAGGGGCTAAATGTGTCAAAAGGACAAAAAGAATAAAAATGGGTGCAAAAAGGTGATGGCCGCCCATACCTCTCTGCATATTTTCTTTTCACCAGATTTTCTAGAGAGAGAAAGAGCAGAGCTCTTGGGTTTTTGAAGAAACAAGAAGAGGAATCCGAATTCAAGGTAAAATTCTTGGTTTTTAAGTTGTTCTTGGCCGGCCTATGCCTTGGTTATTTGCTTATATGTGTATGTTGTGTTCGGGTCTGTGTTTTTGGTGGGTTTCTAGGTGGTTGAACTCATAGTGCAAACGGGTTTGAAGGAAGTCATACTCGAAGGCTGCTAAGGTGAGTTTCTAGAACCCCCTTTTTACATGTTTTAACTGATTTTGGGACTGGAAATGCATGTATGTATGTTTTTACGAAAATGGGTTTTGTACCCGTAAGTATGTGTATGTGTGAATGTGGGTGGGTTATAATTTGGGTGATTTATGATGTTATGATGGTGCGATGTTCATGTTATGATGCTTAGAATGCTAGAACTAAGTTAGAACATGATGAATTGATGATTTGGGACTGATTATGATGTTATTAGTATGCGTTGGTTGCCCATGTTCCTGGATTTGGCCCATGCGCCCAACGGTTGAATTTGCCTAAGTGTCCCCTATGCGCCCAAAACCCATGCGCCCGAATAGTATCCATGCGCCTACAACTGGCTGAATTTGGCTAGGTGTCCATGCGCCCAAAACCTACACGCCCAAATAGTGCCCATGCACCTAAAAGTTCCCCATGCGCCGGAAAGGTCATGCATTAGAATATTTTTTTAAATTGTGGGGAAAATATTTTTTTAAATTAAGGAACGAATAAATGGATGCATTAACGTATGAAAGTAATGAAAGTCTTGCAAGCAATGTATGGAGGTTCACACCCAATGAAGGGAGTTAGCTCAACTGTGTGCGGGTTAGCTACCCCGGAAGTATGCACACTAGGGTCTATTCTTTGTGATTGACCATATGTATGGGACCCTTGTCGCTTGCCCTAGGTACTGGAGTCAGCTTCGTGCATAATGTTCGAGTTCTATGATAGACCTAAGGCCCAGTAACCAGCTTTGTGCACAATGTTTGGGGTATAGCACATGGCACTGGTCCAGAATGAAAGATGAATGATAATGATGAGTGTACTTGCCCCAGGCCCAAGGGTCAACTTCGTGAACAATGTTCGGGGCACAGTACCTGTCATCGGAAGTTAATGAATGTACGTATAGTACGGTAAGAAAGATAACGAATGATAATGATGACGTGCGATGATGAATGAACGGAAGTCAACGAATGACGATGAAAGATAATAATAAATTATTATCTATGTGTACGTATGTTGTATGATCGCGTATGAAAGTAAAGAAAGAATGGTTTAAATGAAAGAAAAGTATTTTATTTATAAAACTAGAACTCACTCAGCAACGTTGACTTTTATGTGTTTCCAGTTGGCAGGTAATGTTGCTGAGGATGGCACGGGACAGCTACTTAGCATTTTTGGATGGCATCCGTTGTTTAAATTATAATGTTTTTGTGATGTAATGCAACGAGTAATATTTTGTAACCCATCAACGATGTATTATTTTGCAAAAGCAATTATATATATATGAAATGGTTTGTTTAAAAGAATTCTAATGCATTAATTTAGTAAGGTTAATGTATGTTTTATTCTTTATGTGCAGTGATTGACCAGCTGTAAGCGGTCCGGGAAAGGGGCCTTACAACAAACTCATGAAGATGGAGTTCATTCAGCATCAGAAGGGCTAAATAATGAGAATTATGATCACTTTGTCAATTCCCCATCTCAGCTGGGTCCATCTCCATCAACCACCATTACCATCTTGGAATCATCCATTCTAGTTGAATCCACACCAACAACAAGAATTCATAAGTATGATCTTATTGAAACATTGTTGGTGATCTTACTAAAAGAACCACAAGAAGTCAAGGGGGAGCTGCTAACATCTGTCTGTTCTCCTGTTTTTTTTTTCACAATAGTTCTAGCCAACATAACTGTAGCATTGAAAGACAACAGCTGGATTGAAGCAATGCAAGAAGTACTTCAGTAATTCAGAAAACAAAAAGTCTGGAATCTAGTTGATCTTCCTAAAGGCCAATATCTAATTAGCACAAGTTGGCTTTTTAAGAACAAACTAGATGACAGAGGTATCATTGTGAGAAATAAAGCAAGGCTGAAAGCACAAGGCTATACTCAAGAAGATGGGATAGACTATGATGAAGTTTTCGCTCCTGTTGCCAGGATTGAAGCCATTAGAGTCTTTCTCGCCTATACATCACATAAGAACAGTTTACCAGATGGATGTAAAATGTGCCTTCTTACATGGTAAAATAGATGAAGAAGTCTATATTGCTCAACCACCAGGCTTTAAAGATCCTGACTATCCACACAGGGTATACAAGCTCGACAAAGCTTTGTATGGTCTTCATCAGGCCCTAAGAAAATGGTATGAAACATTGTCATCCTTCTTACTCAAGCATGGTTACAAAATGAGCAGAATTGATCAGACTCTCTTCTTGAAATATAATCATCAAGATCTCTTAGTTGTCCAAGTCTATGTGAATGATATCATCTTTGGATGAACAAACAAGAGATTGTGTGAAGAGTTTGAATGTTTGATGAAATCTAAGTTTCAAATGAGTTCCATGGGAGAATTAACATTTTTCCTTGGTTTGTAAGTTCATCAAAAATCAGATGGCATTGTCATCAATCAGGAAAAGTATGTGAATCAAATCTTGAAGAAGTACAACCTTGCTAATTTATCTTCATGCAAAACACAAACATCAACAATAGATAAGATTATACCTTATCCTAAAGGGAAGTCAGTTGATCAAAGATTATATAGATCTATGATAGGATCTTTAATGTACTTAACTTCCAGCGGACCTGCCATAATGTTTGTTGTGTGTGTTTAGGCTAGGTATCAAGCAGACCCCAAGGAGTCATATATGAATGCAGTCAAGAGGATATTTAGATATCTCAAAAGGAAGCCAGCTCTAGGACTTTGGTTTCCCAAAGAAGGAGAATTCAACCTCTACTCATATTCTGATAGGGACTTTGGAGGGTGTAACAACAATAGAAAATCCACAAGTGGTGGATGCCAATTCATAGGACCAAGACTTGTTTCTTAGCAGTGCAAAAAGCAATCAAATGTATCAATATCCACAGCTGAGGCTGAGTAGATAGCTGCTTTAGCTGGTTGCTCTCAAGTTTTATGGTTGCAAAATCAATTACTTGATTATGGTCACAATTTTCTTCAAATACCAATACATATTGATAACTCAGCTGCTATATTCATCACTGCTAATCCAGTGCAACGTAAAACATAACACATAAAAATCAGATACCATTTTTTGAGAGATTGTTCAAAAGAGGGTTTAATCAAGTTGATTAAGTGGATAGAACAAATCAGCTTGCAGATTTATTCACTAAAGCCTTTGACTCAGTAAGATTTAATTTCTTAATTGAGTCCTTAGGCATGATCAACTTAGATTAAACAATCAACATATAGAAAAGCATGTTCTGTCCTTTTAAATTTCTTAATATGAAAAAGGCAAAAACATTCATAAAACATAGTCATATTTTTATGTTTTCTTGAATTAACAGTTCATATCATGAGAAATTATAGTACACTATACCTTTGCTTAATTTCCTAAATTTTATCACACAATAAAGACTGATCAGATATGATTTGATATGTAAGTAGGTTCAGCTTGTGTGGAAAATAAACAAGTTCATGCTTAACATAATGTCAAGGTGACAAATTGTGGCCAAATTCCATTTTGAGGAACAAGCAAGTAAGTCTTATCCTGCTGTGATCAACTTATTCACCTAAGCACAATATATTGTGACACTTTATAACCTCTATCTTTGCACATCATGGACCTTTTATTTTGTGTAAACAGAGACCTGGGTTCATAGGCACCTCTGTTTATGTAAGTAAAGACCTGGTGTCCTGTTGATGATGATAAAAAAGATTCCAAAAAGGAACAACTCTAAAATAATCCAATGTGATCAACTGTATATTAATTCAGAGCTTACAAATCATATCAGCATTAATAAGATTTCAAAGAAATCTTAAGATAGAGCTTATAACTTAAAGAACATAGTTTTAAGTGTGAAAAAGTGATAAATTGACTGACAAACGGAGGACAAACTCTAATGTGAATTGAATGTGGAGTCCATGTTTGTCTATCTTTAATCAGTACCAAAACATGATAAACAACATGACAAGTTGAAACTACACTCTTGCTTGAATTTATGTGGATCATAATACTTGCAATCAGCACTAGATCTATGAATTCTATCATCAAACAAAACTGGTTCGGAAAGTTGCTTAGTGTCATAGTATGATCCCATTATATGATGCAAATCCTTGTAAATAGTTTTTGTTCTTTTCTTTGCAAATAAGTTAGATAGATAATTGATTTTCATGCTATTCTCTTAATAAATTTTTGATAAATGCATAAGTTCATCATTAATCATAAATTTAGGGGGAGTAGTAATCAGCATGAAAATTTGAGTTTAACGTGTTTTATTTTTAAATGAAGAAAGTTGGAACCTGAGCACTAACTTGGCTGCAGGATATCTATACGTTTTTAACAAACCATTTCTTGCAGAATTGCCATGAAGCAAAGTCAACAAGGTCCAATATCAAACAACAAATGATCTAACATTATGTTAAGATCGTACATCAAAAAGAGAAAAAATTGCATTTCCGTAGATTGGTAACCTACGGATAAAACAACAAATTCATAACAAATTTTGCCTTCCGTAGATGTTCATGCGGAAGAATTAATTAAGAATAAAATTAAAACAAATCAAAAAGGAAAGTTTTGCCTTCTGTAGATGATCTACGGAAGAGTAAACTTATGGATAACCACGGAAGGGTAATTAGGGTTAAGGGACCCACAACATTAAATAAAAGGTTTTAATAGTGTCCGAGGGAGTATAAATGATAATCCGACCATTGTCATTTTTATTCACTTTTTCAGAACCTCTTTTCACACCTAGAAAAACTCACTCAAACCAAAACCCCTTTCTCCACCAACATTCAAATCTTTCATACCTCAACAAACCTCACCTAAATCACCTTTCTAACAACATCAATATGGCTAATTGTTTTGCTAAAGATCATAATATCGTGCGTTTCTTAATCCAAAAGATTTTGTAGCTTATGGGTGCCCTCATATTATCAGATATTTGAGATGATCTAGATTGTTCTATGCTTTATCTGCAGACCCTGTTATCTATCAAGATTACATAATCGATTTCTGAAACTCAGCATGAATTAAGGAGGAGCAGGATGGAAAGATAATCTATGCTACAATCATAAATGAATAGCTGAGGGTAGATGAACAAATAATAAGGAGGGTGCTGGAGTTAGCAGAAGTTGAAGAAGGACACCCTGATGTATTCGACCATGAATACATTCAAAAAGTATTTCAACTGATGGGATATGATGATGATTATAGAAATGGTGAAATCAAGAAGGGAAGGTTGTGTAAGCCATACAGATTTCTATGCCACACTTATCTGAAGTGTATGTCCAACAGGAAGTCAGGGTTGGATAGATTTTCAAGGCATATCTCCTCTGAAATCATTGGTATATTTGAAAGAAGGACATATAACTATTCTAAGTACATTCTTGAATGTTTATATGACCACATCAGGGTGGAAAAGGAAAACAAAATGTATATGTTCCCAAGGTTCCATCAGCTGATCATAAACGAAACTATGCCCAATGTTGATAGAGAAGGTGATGTCTTTGTTCAAAATCACTTGGGAAGATCTGTACACAACAAGTTGAGTGGGCAATATCAAGGACATGATATGGAGATGTTCCTATATGTGATTGATGAAAATGCTGATATACCTCAGGAACTCCTATTCCCTGTACAACCACATCAACAAACAACATCATCTGAGTCTTCTGATCAACCACAACAACAAACTCCACATGCTGAATCCCCTGAACCACCACATCATGAATACAATCCTTCTTCACCACCATCCTTTACCAACATAACAGATACACCACCTGTACATCCCATCTCACCACCAAGTGAACACACCCAATCCTTATCACCTTAACTTTCCCAAACATCAATAAACTCTGCTTCAATTGAAGTAGTGTCACATAATAAAATCCCACAACAATCACCACCACCAAGTGAACATACCCAACCTATCACTCCTGTCCAATCTCAATCATCAATGAACACTGGTGCCAATGAACCTCTCTCTCCCAATCTGACTCAAACACCATCTCATCCAACAACACTACCAACTTTCTCACCCACACCTACTGAACCTGCTGAAAGCCCAACTTACACTGAACCACTCAACCTTCATGAGGATGAGCATGATACTATGAATGAAGGAACTACAGAGGAGATTTGTTTAGAATTAAGATGTAAATCGTGTGTCTCTATCTGATACAATTGATACAGGCATGCCATGCTGTGCGACTATTTCTCCGATGAATAACTCCGTGAGCTTCTCTGAACTGATTGCTTCTTTGATAGGTAAGAAATGACCACTCTTGGTTAATCTATCTACTATTACCTACATTACATCATTCCCTTCCATTCTGGCACCTCTAATAGTTGAACATACCCATAGGGCCTTTGATGCTCGGCCTTCACTTGCAGGCATGTTAGGCATTTATTAACATATGCAACTACCTCTCTCTTCATCCCGGGCCACCAATAATCTTTCTTTAAATCATGGTACATCTTATTTGCTCTTGGGTCTATTGAGTAGAGAGTCTTATGTGCTTCATCAAAAATTTTCTCCCGGAAATCCCCATACCTCGAAACCCATATCCTACCATAAATGGCCTTCACACCCAATGTGTTATCAACTAGATCATTGGCTTTTCCTACCATCCTTTCTTTCATAATTTGGGGCTCCTTCAAGGCTTCCACCTAAGCTTCGCTTATTAATCTCTGAATATCTGGGGTCATTACCAGTTGACACGCCTTTACTTGAATTGGTTTATATCCTTCTTTTCAACTCAGGGCATCGGCTACCATATTTTCCTTACCATTTCACAATCATAATCCTTTATTAACTCCAACCATCTTCTCTGTCTCATATTTAGGTCTTTTTGCTCGAAGATATATTTCAGACTTTTGTGATTGGTGAATATAGTGCACCTAGTGCCATACAAATAACATCTCCATATCTTCAAAGCGAACACCACTGCTGCTAGTTCTAAATCGTGAACAGAGTAATTGACCTCCTTGTCCTTCAGCTATCTGGACGCGTAAGCTATAACCTTTCCTCTTTGCATCAATACACAGCCTAACCCGCAGTAAGAGGCATCGGAGTATACCGTTAGGTCTTCATCTCCTTCCGGTAAGGTTAGTACTGGCGCCTTAGTTAATCTTTCCTTTAATTCTTTAAATGTATCATCCTAATCCTTTCCCCAATCGAACACCATGTTCTTCGTTGTTAACCTTGTTAATGGGGAGGCTATGTTTGAGAAGTCCTTGATGAACCTTCTATAATAACCTGCCAATCCCAAGAAACTATGGATTTCAGATGGTGCCTTTGGATATTTCCATTGCGTGACTGCTTGAACTTTTGTTGGGTCGACCATAATCCCTTCTGAATTTATAATGTGTCCTAAGAACTGCACTTGACGTAGCCAAAATGCACATTTTGAGAACCTTGCATACAATTTCTCCTTTCATAATGTTTCTAACACCTCATTGATATGGCAAGCATTGTCTCCTTCATTCTTTGAGTAGATTAAATTGTCGTTGATGAATACTATTATTGATCTGTCCAACATCAGTCGACACACGTGATTCAATAAGTCCATAAATGTTGCAGTAGCATTGGTTAGCCCGAATGACATAACTAGAAACTCATAGTGTCCGTAACGCATTCGGAAAGCTGTCTTTGGAATATCATGCTCCCTTATTTTCGGCTGATGATACCCGGATCTAAGATCTATTCTAGAAAATCAACTTGCACCTTGCAACTGATCAAAAAAATCACCTATTTTGGGTAAAGGGTATCGATTCTTCACTGTCAGCTTATTCAATTCACTGTAATCTATACACATCCTCATGCTACCATCCTTCTTCTTTACAAACAACATTGGAGCACCCCACGAAGATATGCTGGGCCTAATGAATCCCTTATCAAGAAGTTCTTGCAGTTATGACATGAGCTCTTTCATCTCGGACGGGGCTAGACGGTATGGTTCTTTGGCAATGGGTTGGGCTCCTTGCATTAGATCAATCTAAACTTCTATCTCTCTATCAGGAGGTACTCCTGATAGATCCTCCGGGAATACATTAGGAAAGTCACACACCACCGGTACATCTGACAACTATTTTGCTTTATCTTTAATGTCCTTGACATACGCTAGGTACGTCCCGTACCCTCATCTCATAAATTTATCCGCCTTAATCATGGAAATGACCCTTGGCACTTTTCAGACGTTATCGCCGTAAATTGTAACTGGACTACCACTAGGAGCCATTAATCGAATTAACTTTTGCTGGCATATTATGTTGGCATCATAAGTTGCTAGGCAGTTCATTCCCAGTACGACATTAAAACCACCTAAGGTCATGACAAACAATCGCGCAGGAAAACAGTGACCTCTTAGTGTTATGCAGTAATTATCTATCACCCTAGCTATTCTAATGGATTTACCATCAGCCATTTCTGCTTCAAAAGCATCATCTATTTCCCTAGTTTGAATACCTAGGGTAGCATAGAAATATGCAGATACAAAGGTCCTACTGGCACCACTGTTAAATAATACAAAGGCACAAACATCATTTACAAGAAACATACCTGACACCACATTCGAGTCCTTCCTTGCCACTTTCTTGGTCATGGTGAAGCCCTTGCCTTGGCCTTGGGCTTTCCATCATCCCCCTTGTCATCCTTCCCGCTTGTTCATGAGCTCCCCTGCTTAGCTTTCCTGCAATCCCTGCTATGGTACCCTGACTCGTTACAGTTGAAGCACTTTTTTATCCTACCACACTTCCCACAGTCCTTGATTTCATCAATCCCCTTCATAATCATCTGCTTTGCATCCACCCTTGCTTTCTTGTTCCCTGGTTGATAATTACCATTTCCGTACCTCGTCCCATTAATGTTCCAAACCTTCCTTGGTTCACCCCCTGTTACCGACCTCCGATGATCATAAAACCTTCCACTAAGATCCACTGCCGACCTAAAAGTACCATGTTGGGCAGTAACCATGTCCCTACGGATGTTCAGAGGAAACCCTTGTATGTACCTTTTAATCCTTTTTAATTCAGGAGTCACTAAGTCAGGCACTAGACGTACCATTTCATTGAAATTTGAGGTGTATTCCTAGTCTGTCAAGTTGCCAGCTTCCAAGCTCATGAATTCATCTTCAATCTTATCAAGTTCCCTTTCCAGGTAGTACTCCTCTATCACCAATCTCCTAATTTCAGGCCACTTCATCCTCTTAATAGCCTTCTCCCTAAGGGCGTCAACAATGTTATCCTACCAACACAGTGCTGAGTCCAAAAGTGAATGGGAAGGAAACTTCACTTTTTGGTCTTCCTGGCACTCACTGATTCTCAAAGCTGCCTCCATTTCCCTGATCCAACACTAAGCAGCAGCAGCATTACCGGTACCATCAAAAGTTAGGGGTTTACACCTTTGAAAATCCCAATAACTACACCCCTTTGCCACTTCTTGAACCTCGAAGTCATCATATTTATCCTCATCATCACTTTCTTCAGTCTTAACCACCTTCTTCTTATATACCTTCTTCTGAACCGTATCTTTCTTATCGTCACCCTTGACCTGTTCCACAACCTCCGCAAACAAAGCGGGCATTACATTAGTCAGAATTTGGTACACCTCATGGGAAATAGCTTCTTTCACTGTTTCCTTCAGCTGTGCTTGCTTAGCAGTAGGCTCCTCAACTTCCATTTCTGACTTATTTTTCTCCTCAACTGGTTTCTTGGTTGACTTTTTTGCCGGTGTTGGAGCCTTGTTTGCTGCTTCCTTTGCCTTAGTAGGGGGCCTTCCCCTAGTACTCCTCTGAGTAGCAATAATTGGAACTGCTTTCTTTGGGGCCATTTCTCAACTTCCTATAAGATTCAGGGTATCAATATGGTCCTTCAAGGTATGTTTGGATTATGACAAGTTTTGTAAATTTTTAATAACAGTGGCCGGTTATGATTAACTACTTACAGAACTTCTCATGTTCTAAACTTCCCTATCTTGAGCCATACCAACACTCGAACCTACTATTCACATTCTTAGCATGTATAGATCACACAAATTCAGGTAGGCATAACAGATTAATGATATATTACTCTATCCTCAAGTCTGACCTTAGTAATAAGGTACTACATAATCGACTAACATTTACAACATATATCATTACCTAGAGGTATGGAGCTACTTGGACTGACATCCTCACTTTGGTCCCATTTTTAGTTTAAGTTTAGGTTTTCCTTTTGAAAATAGTTTACCCATTTCACTTAAACTTTGGCTCTGATATCAACTTGTAAGGCCCTGATCCTAGGAAACCTCACAGTTGGTCATTCATAGCAAAACATAGATTTAAAACATTCATTTAGATAAACATTTGTAGCAGAAAATACATTAAGTCTCAACCCATTATGACATAATTCTAATAAAATATTAACATTGTCTTTAAAACATCAAATAGTCTTTAATAAAAGGTATTCTTAATGATCTTTTTAATCAGGGATGCCAGTCTTCAACTGCCAATTAGCTTCTAGAATCTAGGCCCGTATTCACTCATGTCCAACAGCTCATCTGTCAACTAATATGCATACAAAAGTCAGCTTCGCTGAGTGAATTCTGGGTTTACTTTATCAGAAAATAATTTAGTGAGGTATGTTAACATTATCATTCTAAATAGTCATCACATGAACAAACATTTACTATACACAGACTGTCACTTTATCAATACTTTATCATTAAGGCTTTTGCCTATTTACTTTCCATTACTCTTCTTTATCCGTCAATTCCCAATCACTATCGGTGCCTATGATGAGCACAGGACTTTACCGATATGACAATCCAGGCCTTACTGTCGTACCCATATAGGCCATTATTGTCATGCCAATCCAGGCCTTACTGACCTGCCTATCTGGGTCTTTACTTTACTGACATGCCAATGGAGGCCTTACTGTCATGTGGGCACAACAATTGCAACCTTCCTCTGTCATTTGCTTGCAAGACTTTACTTTAGCAATAGTACATTGTTATGAGCTCAATAACATTTCTTTAGGTTTCACTTTCATCTTTAGTTATACATATACTTATGCTAAGAATCAACTCATAGTCCATATATTCATATTCTTCAACAAAAGAATACAAACAGTATACCCGACCCTCTGCGGAACGGCGGGGGTTCCGGGGCGGCAGCCCCTGATAGCGGGGTTCTAGGGACAGCAGCTCCTAGTGGGGTCCAAGGGGAAACACCATAAAAATCGTATATTTAGCATGCATATCACCTCAGAACATTGAAAATGTGTAAATAAGGGGATCTAGAACTCACCTGGTCAGTAAGCATCTTCACGTCTAAGTTTTCTAAGCTAGGATCATGGTACACGGTCTGCATATAAGTTAACACACAAATAGGTCATTTTCTACATAGTTTCGACAGCAGTTTCGCATGCAGTTTTGCTGCCAGTTTCGCATGGCAGTTTCGCTGCCAGTTTCGCATGGTAGTTTCGCTACCAGTTTTGCATGGCAGTTTCGCTGCTAGTTCCGCATGGTGGTTTCACTTCCAAACACGCCCAACATTCGTTGGAATTTCCTAGATTCACTAAATCTACACATCTATCTATGCACTTGTGAAACTACCTATGAAACTATAGTTTCGCAGTAAGGAGATTGCCTTAGTTTCATAGGATGAACTCTCAGTTTCGTTGGACGAACTGACAGTTTCGCTCGATGTGTAAAAATGACGAACAAGCTCGTTTTTAACCCAAAATCTCAACGTTTTACGTCCCTTAACCAATGAAGCTCCAAATCTTCAATTTTCTTCACTTTCTCTCACTACTTTCTCTCTCTAAGTTGTTAGTGGCTTGGTTTGCAAGAAATGGAGAATGTGGCTGATTATGGGTATTTAATGGGTGGTTATGCCCTTAAACCCATCAAACCCTAAGCCCATAAGCTAATTTGGCCCATAATCATTTTCTTTCTTTTCTTTATTTTTTTTTTACATAACCCGAACTCAACCATTCTACTAAGTTGCTCGCTTCAACATACCTGGGCATTACACAAGCGTTGTCTGTCTAATAGCTTGAATGATGTTTCTATAATTTTCAGCCTTTAGAGCATTTGGGTTTTGAAAAGCACAGAGATTATGATCACTGACAAACACTAAGTTTGCCATATCCGTAAAAAAAGAAGAATGTGTTAGTAACTTGTATGATAATGATGTTTGATGTTTAATGTGATAAAATATTGATCAGGTGTACATAGGATAGTTGTCGTTGTTATGAAATGATAACATATGTATGTTGAACACAATGAGTTTGTCAAAGTTTATGTTTGTTTAAAAACACTCATTGGATCAGTTTGACTTTTAACAGGTCAATTTAGTCAATTTTAATCTTGCAAATCTTATTGATTTCAAGTTATTTTGAAACAAATTGTTTTACATCATGTTTGTTTCATCACAATGAGTTGTATATTTTATATC
Organism: Flaveria sonorensis; assembly: GCA_025506505.1. Classification (NCBI taxonomy): domain Eukaryota; kingdom Viridiplantae; phylum Streptophyta; class Magnoliopsida; order Asterales; family Asteraceae; genus Flaveria; species Flaveria sonorensis. The sequence goes on along the minus strand of CM046433.1, from coordinate 62,838,281 downwards.
TTGTACTGATTTTATTTCATAACAACATCAACTATGAATTTCAGTTTGTCTTTTAATGCTAAGGCCTAACATGCCAGCACATTGAATGCATAAGCATTTAATGTTGTACTGGTCAATGTTATGCCAAATTAACTGATTTTATATGTTTGTAACTAACTTTTGAACATATTGTGGAAATCGATAAACGTAGGATTGAATATTGCAATCGTATTGTTGCCGTTTATCAGATCTGTGATGCGGAAACTCACAGACCTGTTGATGATTGCAAGTGAAGATCTGTTGCAAGATTTAATGTATGATGATGAATGAATGATGAACAATCAAGAACACATATTCATAAAAATTTCGTTCATTCATATGGATGATGATGCTTGAAGATTACAAAGAGAGTTTGTAAGAAAATTCTCTCTCACACACACTCAACCTAATTGTTTCTCTCACTAGACTAATTCTTTCTTGTTTGTTATTGTTAGTGCTTATTTCTTAGAGTATAAAAGACTACACTTAGTCTATTTATAGTCTTTACATAAATGAACAAAATTACATTTAAACCCAATGATTACAAAAATATTCTTCTAAGTCTGGTAAATTCTCTATTGTTGATGCGTGACTACCGGGTGCTGACGTCATTCGAGACGACCACGGATGTTGACCCTAACATTCCAGCACATTGACCATGGTTGACCATGTCAGTTTTGGTAAGTATCATCTTCAAATAGTCCAACAATACTCCCCCTAAGATGATGCTGCCAAAATCTCATGATTATCGAAACCTTGGATGTTGATTAATGTGCAGTCTTAAAGTGCAGTCTTCTCCACCTTTTTGGTAGCATCTTCTTAGAATCTTCAAAAAATGTTATTGAGAAAAAGACTTTGTTTCGGCACATACAGACTTTGTTTTGGCAATTGATGGATGTTTTATCAGCTTGATCTTCTAGTCTCATTTTGAAGACTTGAAGATACACCCATTTACAAACACTATGGATTGCACAGGTAGCAATATCAGTAGCTTTATCTCAGCTTCAAAAATGATGAAGAAGCATCGGACATTCTTCAAACTTGACATATACTCTCCCTCAACAGAAGCTTTGGAGGGTGAGGAACTTTTATGTATGAGAAACTAAGAGGAGGATTCTTAGTTCTCAGCAACTGGTAGGAGATCATTGAAAGAAACAGGAGTGTTCACTTAACATCTTGAACTAAATGAGAAACTCAGGCATGTTGTGCAATTCATCACTTGCAAAAGTCTAAATCCTCTCGGTTTAGGTATTGCATGAAGTTTCACTCCTAAATCAATATCACATGTAAATCTGCCAAAACTAAGAAAAATACTAAAAATGACATATCTTTTGGGAATTTTAGATTTTTTAAAACTATGATATTTACAAGCATGAATCCTTCAATTGCAATAAGATCATACTAATCCAAAATCCTCTACATCTAAGAATTTAAAGTTGGAATAGATGTAGAAAAAGAACAAAGTTAATTGTAAGTATGTTTGTCCACTTAAACTCATGCAAGGATCTATTTTCAACACTTTGTGATATTTATCATGTTTAGGTTTATTTAGATATGCTAATGGAGTACCCCATACTCAGAAATATAGAAGAATAACCCTCCTCATGAAATGCAAGGTGGTACTTTATTACAACTTGAACCAGGCTACTTAGAGTATAAATTCTCATGATATGATCCACTTTAGCATTCTTTTACACTTCACTTTGGAAGTTGATCCACATTCGGATTCTTTTAGCTATGATATACATTGGGATTCTTTCATTTGCCTTTTTGGCATGCATAAGCACTTTTAGTGCAAGGTCAACTAGGTCTGTGCTCAGCATAACAGAAATTGTCCTTATGTTTACTTTATGTCTGTACTTACATACATCAAAGGAGAAATATATTCTTTTATCAATGAAAAATTTATATACCATTTTCGCATGGTGTGTTTAGGTAACCACACAAGCAAACACTTGAAAAAGTCATTGCTTACCAATACCCTAAGATGGTTTTGGTCCACAATGCCTATTGATTTAGTTCATCACAAATATGCTTATCTTGAATCCAAGCTGAGCCTACTAACATATCAAATAGAGCCTTGTCAGTCTTTATTGATCTGAAAAATAGATGCAGAAAATAGTAGATGAGTGTATTATCATTTCTCATGTAAAAGCACGAAGATTCAAAAATAATACATAATAGTAATATTTTTTTTTGGACATTTCTTGATTTTATAATTTCTTTTTAGGATTTTTGGTTTTGAGAAAATAAAGAAATGGCATATGTGTTATCAAATCAATAGAGATCATCAACAGTTAGTCCATGTAGCAATGTAACCAGACTAAGTAGATGGAATGAAACATCGGTTCTTTCTTGTGTTGCCATCATAGTTTCTATGAATGATTGATGTCCTGCATTGAATCATGGTTAATTTTTGCTCCATTTGGCTCAGTTGCATCATAAACATCATGAGCAGGAAGAACGTTTTGTCATGGGAAGGGATAACCACTGCTAACTTTTCTTTGGTTGACAGGCCTCCATAACTATCCCTAATATACTAGCAAATCATATAGATATTTCAACCCAGGCCATTACTATCTTGAGTTGTCCATTAGCATCTTTATATGTGACTTGCTAGTATGTGTATGATTTTGCTTTATCTGATGATGTATCAGATTCACCTCCTGAAATTGTTTTCTATCTCCATCATTGTTTTGATTTTGAACCAACCGACTCAACTTTAGTTTGTTTAACAAAAGGAGTTTGTTTGGCTTTTAAAGATCTTTTGGTTGGTTTAGAAAATCTATTTTTTCTTTTGAAAGTTTTATGGAGGTATAGCAAAAGATGTTTGTACTTGATCATGTTTATTACTTTTGGGCATGTGATCATATTCATCATAATAATTATAATCATGATTATAATAATTTGATGGATGTGATCTTCTATGTTAGCCATTATGCCAAGTGTTATTCCTATATCTGTCATAATTATGTTGTGTGTATGATCTAGGATAATGTCTTGGTGCCAATTATCATGAATATCATAATGTTTAAAATCATACCGATGTCGATATGATCGAGGAGAAGAGTAGCTATGACATCTATTATAGTACTCATGCTCCGATCTCGGTGAGTACGACTCTGATGGATGGTAAGATCTTTGACCTCTTCTGTGTTGTGATTTTTTAGAGTTGTTGTATGAACACTCTGAAGTGGTATGATTCTCCATGTCATAATTTAAGCAGTAAGGAGAAGGTTTGGATCTTCTTCCCTTAGGCTTGGATGATGAAGTTGGATTTGATTGGAACTTCATAGCCTTTTGTCTTGGTTGTTTTTGTTGCTTTCTCTTATGAGTACATATATATATGTATCACTCTTAGTGTTTTTACACTCAGACGTGTAGTGTGAATCTGAATTCCATGTCTCGTAGAGAATTGGTTGTTGCTTTGGAATTTTTAATGTAGCTTTTGAGGTTGATGGTTGGTTTGGATCAGGTGTAGAAGACTTGGTCTGATTTTTCTTCTTTGTTTTAGATCTGGTTTTCTTCCTCTTGACCTGTTCTTTGGTTTCTTATACCTTAGGCTTCTACTTGTTCTATAACTCCATCTTAATCTTTGCCTTCAGTTTGACCTTATTTAATTCTGGTTCAAGAAATCCAGCTGGTTTGAATTTCTCATAGAGAACCAGAGCCTCTTGTTTGTTGTCAGGCTTTGCTGCTTTGGATTTTTGTGGTTGTGTTTGTTTTGGATTGATTTCTTCAATGACATGGTTAGTACATGTTAATTTTGCTTTGTTTGGTTGGTTGGTTTCTTCATCACTTTCAGCACTTGTAGGATCTCCATCTTGACCATCATGGGAATGAAAGGTTTCATTCTATGGTGATTCTGGTTTGAGGTACACCTTTGATTCTGTTTCATGAGAAGTTATTTAAGTGACAATTGATGGTGGATGAACATGTATATTTGAATCTTCTTTGACTGGACTTGTCATTAAAGTTGACATTTCTATCTAGTTATCATTGTAAGGAGGAGGAACAACATGGTATGTAGTTCCAGCACTCTTCTTCTGATCTCTTTATGCATCAAGAAGTTCTTCCAACTTGCTAGCAGTCAGCTTTAAATTCTCAAGTTCAACTTCTGTTGATGCATGACCTGCTTTTGTTTTTGTTAGAGACCTAGTGAAGCTTTTAACTTAAGCTTGAAGACTAAATCTTTCTCCAAGGGTCTACATCCTTCTGCAGAGAATTGATTTTATATTCAAAGGCTTTATGTTGTATCTTCAATTCTACATTTGTAGCCTTTTCTGTATTGATTGCTTGATTTAGATGCTCAATATAATGTTGCAAGTTATTGATTGTATTGGTTATACTTGCTTCTGAAATTTTGTATTCACCTTCAGCGTTTGTGGTTGTTAACTTCACAAAGAGTTCAGTTGCATGAGCACTCAGCTTGTGGTTTTCTTTAAGCAAGTTATCAACTTCTTTCTCTAGTGAACTGATTTTATTAGCAGAAGTTTTTAGTTCCTCTGCATGTGAAGCTCTTTCCTCCTTTATCATGTATGCTAGATTGTTGCAATATTTTTGATATGCTTGTACTTCATCTATACATGCTAATGAGCATAGATTTATCTTTCTATCTTCAGGAATTTCGAGCAATGGAAAAATGTTTGTGTTGTTGTTCTTTGTGGCTTTTGCAAGCTCGGTAGTTAACTCTTCTAGTTTGATTTGTTGTTGAACCATTTTGTCTTGCAACTGCTCCATCTCTGACCTGCATTTGATCAAATCATTAGACAATGTGTTATTTGAGTTTGCAAGATCACACAAATATAAATGCATCAGTTCTTTCTCAATGTGATTGATGTACAACTGAATATTTGTCTTTTCAAACAATGAATTGTTATTATTGTTTGATATGCTTCTGTTGTTTGGTTGGTTGCAGCTTTTGTTTAATTTGCTGCTGTTGTTTGCTTGGTTACAGCTTGGTTTCCTTTGTTTGAATTCTTGAAACCTCTTTACACCTACAGCAAGAAAGATGCTTGGTTTCTTGAAAAACCAATATTAGTGAATGATGTTAAATTTCCATTTTGTTTAAAAACAAAAATGATTTAACAATTGTTTTTGTGTTTCAAACAAAATCAAATTTAAAAATTTTAATTGAATCCAAAGAACGTCAAAACTCAATTTAATTAGATCAACTAACTAAAGAGTTAACTCTGTTCAATTACAATTTAGTTAAGATAGACTAAGATTAATCTAGCTTAATTTAAAAAGTAACAATATTTGGATCGCCCCAGTTAAAAGTAACAATTTAGTTAAGATAGACTAAGAAAATCCGTTGTGTACTGATGGTACCCCAGTTGTATGTTTAACGACCGCTGTGGACCGATGTGTATGTTTCTTCTAACTCATCCGCTATAAAATGAATGTAACATCCGCTGTGTGTTTTTGAAGATGTTTATAAGGTCAGCTGTGAACAAAGGTGAAGATGTTTGTTCAATGTCTGTTGTGGACTATGTGATTAATATTCATTATGGGTGTTGTGAATCAGCTGTGTATCGAGTTGTGTCTGCTATGAAGCTAAGAAAGACTTTGGGACGTCTGGTGTAAATTTTGTTCGCTGTGGACTTTAACACATCAGCTGTGGAAATAGTGCATCAGCGGTGGAAATAGTGCATCAGCGGTGGAAATAGTGCCTCAGCTGTGGGAATAGTGCGTCAGTTGTGGGAATAGTGCGTTCTTTGTAAAATACACAAATTGATGTTTGAATGATTGTTGAATGATTCTTGAATGATTGAATGATGAACAAACGACTCAAAATATGGATTAAATCATAAATTTGGCTGAATTTTGAGATTTCAGAACTGTTTGACTTTGAAAAAGTCAAACTTCATGTTCTTGAATGAACAAACTTTTGATTCTTTGATTTCTCTTGGAATTTGATAAAAACAAAGGTTATAATAGCTATATATAAGTGACTCTAAGCTAAAACAACAATCAATTTCATATAATCATAATCTAAACTCGGATATTGATGATGGACACATGAAGAACACCAAGAAGAACAAAAACTCAGTTCTGGGAATCAATGTTCAAAAATGTATGTTTTGGTTGTTGTGTATAATAAATGAACCTTAGATTTGATGTTTCTAAGCTAAAAATACTATCAATTTTAGTTAAACAACATCAGATTCATGATTTTGATGATTTTTCCTCAAGAACAGTAAACTTTTCTCAAGAACACAAAATTTTCAAAAATCTGCAAATTCAAGAGTTGTGGTTGATCAGTTGATATGAAACTTTGCAGATGTGTTAGTTATCAAAAACTAAAGCTATTAGAAGCATAAATTTGATCAAAAACCAACAAAATCAAAACTTCATGTTCATGAGCATTTGAAGACTTGAAGAACAAGTTTGCTTAAATCTTTAAATCAATGGCTCAAATGAACTTCAATTGATGTGAAAAATTGCAGATCTTCACGAAATAACAAATATAAACTAATGGTAGCTTGATTTCATCAAAAACAACAAAAATTTGCAGATCAAACTTGTGGTTCAAAGAACAAGGAGACAAGGATCTAATACCAACTGTGGAAATATCGATAATCGTAGGATCGAATATTGCAGTCGTATTGTTGCCGTTTATCAGATCTGTGATGCGGAATCTCACCAACCTGTTGATGATTTCAAGTGAAGATCTGTTGAAAGATTTAATTTATGATGATGAATGAATGATGAACAATCAAGAACATATATTCATAAAAATTTCATTCATTCATATGAATGATGATGCTAGGAGATAACAAATGGAGTTTGTAAGAAAATTCGCTCTCAAGCACACTCAGCCAAATGGCTTGTTTCACTAGACTAATTCTTTCTTGTTTGTTATTGTTAGTGCTTATTCCTTAGAGTATAAATGACTACACTTAATCTATTTATACTCTTTACATAAATAAACAAAATTACATTTAAACCCAATGATTACACAAATATTTGTCTAAGTCAGATAAATTCTCTGTTGCTGATGCATGACTGCCGGGTGCTGACATCATTTGGCTTGATGTTCACTAGACTAATTGACCAATTTTGTGTTTGTTATTGTTGGCTTATTCCTTAGAGTATAAGACTACACTTAATCTATTTATACTCTTTACATAAATAACAATTACATTTAAACCCAATGATTCACAAATATTTGTCTAAGTCAGATAAATTCTCTGTTGCTGATGCATGACTGCCGGGTGCTGACATCATTTGGGACGACCGGTGATGTTGACTATTGACTTTGACCACGGTTGACCAATTTTGACCAAGTTTGACTTTGGTCAATTTCTTCGTTTTAATCATATTTTCAGCTAGCTTCACCGTGTTGGTTTTGGTAATCATCATGATTCGACACTTAATTTTTGGTAAGTTTCATGACAATGTCAGAATCAAAACTGAGGAACCGGATGTTTTAATGATTGTTTGATGAAAAGAAACATGTTGATTTCATTTACACCTATTGATTATAAATTAGTGGTTAAATCAAATAGATATTGGTTTTTAAATGATTTTGGTTTAAGGGTTTGTTGCGCTGTTGTAACATTTCAGATTTTGATTTTGCCTCTCTAACACTCGTGATGAATGAAAAATTTACAAGTGTTGGTCTATATATACAACGGACAAATGAACGCTCGCTGTCTATACAGTGTCACTATACGTTGTGTGAATAGTTGAACAAAAAATTAATTTTAAGTCATGAGCTGTAAAATACAAATGCGATATGGGTACAGTGAGTCTGCTGTACACTTTTTAAGTTATACGCTGTAGACCCTTGATTGTTTTTGTGTTCACAGCGGATGATCATTTGGTCATGTGCTTTGTGTTTGACACTTTTCACATAGCTGATGAACATTTAATCATGCACTGTGTAAACTTGAATGATTGTTTGGTTGTTCATAGCGGATGACTCATTTGTCATATGCTGTGTACACTTTGTTTGTTCAAGAGATATTAACACCGGATGACTTATTGTCATGAACTATGAATGCTCAATGATAGCGTACAACGTATGCTTACCTGTGTACATACGATGTGTACACTTGCACTGTTTCAACAACGGATGACTAAAGTTAGTCATGTTCTATAGAATGTCACTGTATTCACAACGGATTCCTTACTAACATCATGCGCTATGAACACTTGTATGTTCAATGATGTGTAGCGGATGTATGTTTCTTTGTCCACTATATACACTTGGTGTATTTTGCATGAATTGATGGTTAAATGTAGCTACAGCGGATGTATGTTTGAATGTCCGTTGTGTCAACAGTTGACAAATTTTCAAAAATTTTTGTTTGTTTTGAAAATTTTGCTTATCAAATATGTAAATTAATACATATGCTGTAGAGACTTGAATTTTTCTTGCTTTTGCTTAAAATAATTTTTAAATGTTTTAAAATTTGAATGTTTGTTAAAATTTTATAATTTTAACATGATTAATATACATATGTTAAAATATCACTTACAAGCAATATTGTGCATGTATATGTGTCAAATTGCTGTGTTTGAGTGTTGGCTTGACTTGGCTTTATTTAAAACTCAAAATTTTAAAAATTTTAAATTTTAATATTTATATTTGTGCATATATTCTGCTGCCTTTGATATTTCCATGTTTATTTTCTCCCCCTAAGTTTTTGCATATTTATAAAAACTTTTTTATATAAAATTTTGAAATTGTTTTAATAGAAATTATCAAAGTCTAATTTGATTGTTTGTATGATAAACATGTAGAAAGATAGCATTTTATCTAACTAAAAATGGAAGATTTTCATGCTTAGACATGAATCATTTACACATAACATGAGATCTTATTAATCTTAAATCCTCATTGAGATGTTTTGATGATTTTGAGAATAGACAGAGACTAATACAATGTTGATTGTAGATATTGTGATCCACTTAAACTCATGCATGGTATTAATGGTTGATTAAAACAGTGAGTGATTACCATGTTTTAGGTGTATTGATATGATATGTATGTACCTCACATCTGATTGTATGTTAAGATCAACCGTCCTTAATATAAGCCAGAAAGCACTTTCAATACTTATGACCTAGCAACTTAGAAGTATAAATGCTTGATTTCATCCATATTGTTTGATCCTCATTGGGATTCTTTTTCACTTCACTTTGGAAGGTGATCCTCTTTAGGACTCTTTTGATTCATCATAAGGATTGTCATCTAAAAGACTTTATTGATTTTTCATCCAAGATGGATGTGTTCTTTATTAGGAATATTTTTGGATCATGATGTAGGTCATTCAGGTCTGTGCTCAGCATAACAAAGAGTGCCTTAATATACTCTAGGTCTATGAAAATTATAACAAAAGAGACTCTTGAATGATTGAGCAGTTTATAAATTGTTTCACTTGGTGTATAGTAGTTACTTTACAAGCAATTAATAATGGATAGACCAATACTCACCATAAACCAAGATGTGTGTTGCTGACCGCACAATTATGAGAATTTAGTTCTTCATTGTTGTATGTGATGTCATGTGTCCTATTCTGACCCTATCCATATATCAAACAAAGTATTGCCAGTCTTTATTGGTGGAAAATGACTCAAGTGAAGAAGTAATCTAGTGTGCTATCATTTCTCATGAGTGGTTATGTGTGACTAAAATTGTTTGTTAATTTTAAAACATGAATGTTTGGTTTGATGTCTTGATTTTGAAAAGATGTGTGGTTGATGTTAAACTTGGACTTTGACAAAATCAAGCTTGTTGGATATTAATGTTTTGAAAACATTACTTGTTTGGTTCATAGTTAATCATACCAAGTAACTGAACCAGAAATTCAAATCTTGTTGAATCAAATGATTTGGTAAATGGGTCAGCCAATTGATTGTCTATGTGGACCTTAATCAACTTCATCAGACCCTTTTCTGAGCAATGTCTTAAAAAATGATATCTGATATCTATACGCTTTGTTTCTGAATGTTAAATAGGATTGTCAGTGATAAACATGCATCAGAATTATGAATGTGTATGGGTGTTTTATGAAACTTAAAGCCATAATCAAGTATTTGGTTTTTAATCCAAAGTACTTAAGAACAGCATGCAAAAGCAACTATATATTATGCTTCAGCTGTTGACACAGAGAAATCTGTTTGTTTATTACACTACAGGAGATCAATCTTGATCCAAGAAACTAACATCCTCCTGTTGTGGACTTTCTGTTGCTGTTTCATCTTCCATAATCACTGTCAGTGTATGCGAGTAAAAAGAACTCTCCATCTCTGGGATACCATAGGCCAAGTGTTGGTTTGCCTTTTAAGTATCTAAAAATTCTCTTTACTACATTTATGTATGAATGTTTTGGATCTGTTTGGTATCCGGCACACGTGCAAACTGCATACATGATATCTGGTCAGACTAAAGTTAGGTATATCAGGGAGCCTATGATGGATCTGTAGAGCTTCTGATCAACTTATGTTCCTTCTGGATTGGGGCCAAACTTCAATCCAATTACAAATGGTGTTTTGCTGGATGTGCAATCAGACATGTTATATTTCTTTAAGATATGATTCACATACTTGTTTTGATTGATGAAAATTCCTTCAGCAGATTGTTGAACTTGAAGACCAAGGAAGAAGGTAAGTTCTCCAATTGAGCTCATTTGGAATTTTGATTGCATAAGAGTCTCAAACTCTATGCAAAGTTGTATGTTGGTGGAGCCAAAAATGATGTCATTCACGTAGACTTATACAACTAACAAGTCTTGTTCTTTTATCTTTAAGAACAATGTCTGATAAATCTTCCCTTGGATATACTCATTCTGTAGTAGAAACTCAGATAAGGTTTCACACCACTTCCTAGGTGCTTTATCTAACTTGTAGACTCTATGAGGGAATTATGGGTGTCAAACCCTGGTGGTTGAGCAACATCCACTCTTCATCAATCCTAGAGGACCACCATACCTCTTGCTTTCTGAATTGTTGTAATTACCCTTGCATTGTTTCTATCCAACTATTGTCTTTGAGTGTTTTTGTGATGTTTTTGGGTACAACTAGAGATAGAGAGTATGAATAAAAGCAAATGTTTACTGTATCAGATTGACTGCGTGTAATTCCCGGATATTTTAAAAAGAAGAAAAGTAGAGAAAAAAGAAAAGAAAAGAGAAGTATAAAGAAAGAAAGGTGAAATAACCCAAGTTGAGGGGTTAAAGTTGTGCAAGAGGCAAACTTTATTATTATTATGTTTAAAAAGTGGGCATGGCCGCCCACTCTTCCTGCTCACCAACTGCCTTGGCTGCAAAAAGTAAAGAACAGAGTTTTCCATCGGTTTTCTAGAGAGAAGAAGAAGAAAATCATCTAGAAGGTAAGATTTTGTGTGTTTTGTTCAGTTTCAGCTAGGTTTTCAGCTTGTGGACCGAGTCTTATGTGTTTTTCTGCATTTGTTTGGGTGTTTTTGGTGTGTTTAGGTGTTTGAACTCTAATACTCTCGAGTTTGGAGTAGTTTTACTTGAAGGCTACTGTAGGTGAGTTCTAGATCCTCGTTTTTTTCTATTTTAAACATGTTTTGGGGCTGAAATGCATGTAAATTATTATTTTTGTAAATTCCAGTATGTTAAAACCGTATATGTTCCCCTGTTTTGTGTGGGTATGTGTGTTTGTGAATGTTTGACTGAATTATGTGGTTGTATGCTTGTTTTATCTGCTTGGTATGCTAGTTTTGGGCTAAGAATATGTTAGGATGATGATCGGGAACTGAAATTAGTGTAAGTTAGAACTAGCATAGTGCCCATGCGCCCAAACTGCCCATGTTCCTAAGTGTTTGCTCAGGCGCCTAAGTTTCCCATGCGCCCTAGTATACATGTGCCTGCATAGTACTCATGCGCCTGCATAGTTTTCATGCGCCTAAGTTTTTGCCCATACGCCTAAGTGTTTGCTCATGTGCCTAAGTTTTCCCATGCTCACAAGTATCCATGCGCCAGTATAGTACTCATGCACCTGCATAGTACCCATACGCCTAAGTTTTTCCCATGAGCCTAAGTTTGTCCCCATAGGCCCAAGTGTTCCCATGTGCCCAACTATCTGTGCGCCTGCATAGTGCCCATGCACCTACATAGTGATCATGCGCCTAAGTTGACTTAGAATTTTTTGAATTTTAGGAAAAATGGAAATTTATGATTAAGCTCTTGAATGTTTTGGTAGGTTATGTTTGTTCATGTTATGCATGTTATGGCTTGTTATTGATGTTCCTTATTACGTATTATTACGTGACTTTATGTGGTATGTTAATGCTTTTGTATGTAAAGTATTATATAATGAAAGTGAAAGACATTATTAACGAAGTGGAATATAATGAAAGAATGTAAAGTCTTGTAAGCAACTGAAAGGAGGTTCACAACTCATTAAGGGGTTGTTAGCTCAACTGTGTGCGGTTTACCTAACCCATGAGGATGCACACAGGGGTCAATCTTTGTGATTGACCAATATGTACCAAACGAGACCCTTGTCGCTTGTCCCGGTACTGGAGTCAGCTTCATGCACAATGTTAGGGGTCTATTTATAGACTTCGGCCAGTACCAGCTTCGTGCACAATGTTTGGGGTAAGCATATGACATTGGTCTAGATGAAAGTGAAAGATAATAATAAAAGTATGAATGATGATGAAAAGAATGTTGAAAGATAATAATGATATTATCAAGATGTATGTATGTTGTGTGATCATGAACGAAAGTAAAGGAAAGGTTTTTACTAAAGGTAAAGTATTTTATTATATAAACTAGAACTCACTCTGCAACGCTGACTTTTTGCATTTTCAGTTGGCAGGTAGCTTGTTGCTGAGGATGGTACTAGGGTGAAGCTACTTGGCGGGCAAAGAATGCATCCATCTCATGCAATAAAATGATGTTGTTTGTAATACAACTAAACTGATATTTGTAATCTTTTGAACGATGATGTATTACTTGGCAAATGTATTTATTAAAGCATGAAATGGTTTATGATGAATTATTCCGCTGCAAATTTTATTTACTTAATAAATCTTAATATGTTTTGATATAAAAGAGGGTTGTGAATGACCAACTGTGGGGTTCCCAGGTATAGGGCCTTACACTGCGTGTCCATCTAACATTGAGATCACCTATGATATTATCTAAAGGATGATATTTGTGAACTCTAGTGTTTTAATCTAATCAACAGGGATGGTTGAATCAAGATTGGTGATTGTTTGGTTGGGTGTTGATGGATGAGCAATGGTATTTGATGTTGTTTGAATATCTGGCTATGTGAGTTCATTGAATGTTTATGGTGAACCATGAAAGAAATCTAATATTCATTTCATGATGCATATCAGGTAGTGAATGATAGTCATCATCTTCTTCAACTATGTCTGGATGATGTGACCGTGGTTGTTTGTTTGGTTAAGTGGTAACTAGAGTTGATGATGATGGTGTGTTTGGTGATGTTCCCCATGATGTGGTTATTGTGTTTGTTTGATTAGGAGGAGTTGTAACTGTAGTAGTAGAAAGAGTAATATTTGTTCTCCTTGGAGGATCAGCAGTTAAAGGAACATCAATGGTGGTGGAGGAACCATTGGATACTCATTGTCATTCTTGGTACCTAAAACATCAAAGTTAGATGTGTCAAATGATTTTGATAGTGAGTCAATATCAAACAATTAGTCTGATCCAATGACTTTCATAGTGAATGAATGTTCATTAAATAACATTTCTTGTTTCTTCCACTATGTTCAGTCGTGGATTGTATACTTTGTAAGCTTTTGAGCTTCCGTAGTATCCAACAAAAAATCCATCGTCTGCTTTGGAGCAAACTGAGATAAATGTTCTCTAGTGTTTAATATTGATACAGAACATCCAAAAGCTTTAAGAAATCCAATGAAAGCTTTTCTTTTAAACAAAAATCATATGTTCTTTAATTATTAATGTTCTGTTTTGAATGTAGCAAGCAATGTTGATTGCTTCAGCCCAAAAGGATATGGGTAATAGAGAGTCACCTAGCATAGATCTAGCAGCGTCTATCAATGTTATGTTTCTCCTTTCAGTAACTCCATTTTGCTAAGGAGTCCTTGCTATAATGAATTGATGACTGATTCCTTTTTCTGCACAAAAAGAAGATATGAAGTCATTCTTAAATTAAGTACCATTATCACTTCTTAAAGATTTAACTTTAAGATCCAATTGATTTTCAATCTTAGTGGTAATTGTTTTGATGATTTCTGCTATTTCTGACTTGTGCAGTAGAAAGAAAACCTATGTGAATCTGGAGTAATCATCTACTATTACAAGACAGTATTGCTTATTTCCTATGCTTAGGATGTTTGTAGGGCCAAAAAGTTCCATGTGAAGCAATTTGAGTGGTGTGTTATTAGTGTTTACCAATTTTGACTAATGAGACACTCTGTGTTGTTTGCCTTTCAAACATGCAGTTCAGTGGTCTGTACAGAAGAATTCATTTCGTGGTAAACCTATTACCAAGTCACCTTTTACAAGTTGATTCATTCTATTAAAATTTGAGTGTCCTAATCACTGTGCCATAATTAGGAAACATCTTCTGATGCTTTTGATAGTAAACATGTTTCAGGAGTTGATGCTAAAATAGTGTTCATATCAACAATGTAAGTGTTGTTATGATGAGGTGTTTTCAAAAGGATACAATCTTCAGGTATTTGAAAACCCCTCTTGAGGATGTGGCAGTTGTTGGAGTCAAATAAGGTGGCATATTCTTTATCATAGATTTGGGATATGCTGAGAAGATTAAACTGGAAGTTGAAGCAGTAGTTGACATTTTCAAAGCTGATCAACCCATTTGATACTGTTCCTTCACCAGTTATCTTTTCATCTGTCTTATCACCTCTGAAGGATACATTTCCTCCATGTTTGCTTTTAAAATGCTGAAGGATGGAACAATTGCTAGTCATATGTCGGGAGCATCCACTGTCAATATACTAGATATTGTCAGGCCTTCTTTGATGTCCCTGCATAAACATTGAAATTTGTTAGAGGGTGCAACCCAAGCAAAGATGGTCTTGGGTTTTCTGTCTTATCTCATTATGCAAATTTCTTCTAGGGTAGCATTGTCTACTGGCTTAGGAATTCTAGGTACACTAGATTTCCTCTGTATTTTTTTAGCTCTGTGAGGATAAGTGCTTTGAGCTCTCTTCCTTTGAGTGCTAATGTCTGGCTGATGTCTATTCTGAGACTTATGTATCCTTTCTGGTTGTTTAACATTGTCATGAAAGTTTTGTCTTGTTTTAAAACAACTTTTGTTAGAGGTATTACATGGAAGTTTCACTCCTAAATCAATAACACATGTAAATCTACCAAAACTAAGAACAATACTAAAAATGAAAAGTCTTTTTGGAATTTTAGAATTTTTCAAAAATTATGATAGTTACAAGCATGAATCTTTCAACTGCAATGAGATCATACTAATCCAAAATCCTCTACATCTAAGAATGTTTAAAGTTGGAATAGACATAGACAAAGAACAATGTTGATTGTAAGTATTTTGTCCACTTAAACTCATGTAAGGATCTATTGTTAACAGTTTGTGATATTTATCATGTTTACGATTGATTAGATATGCTAATTGAGTACCCCACACTCAGAAGTATGGAAGAATACCCTCCTCATGAAATGCAAGGTGGCACTTTATCACAACTTGAACTAGGATACTTAGAGTATAAATTCTCAATGATGATCCACTTTGGGATTCTTTTACACTTCACTTTGGAAGTTGATCCTCTGTTAGATCTTGGAATAATAGGTCTAGATCATTTTGTATAGGCTTATAACTTTAATCAATACATGTAATGAATATTTGTAATTCATTATGTATATATATATAGGTTAACCCATATGTGTGTTGATTTATGTGTGTGATTACAGGTACAAACATTATACTTGATCAATTTCTAAAATTGACCAAGTGTAAGAAACATCTACGGATGAATATTTTTGTTCTTCCGTAGATATCTTTCTTACAAGACATTCATCAGAAGATCTTCTACAGATGAATATGGTATTCAATGATGAACAAACACACCACATGAACAAAGTAACTGCGGAAGATCAAGTAGCTGCGGAAGAACAAAGTAACTGCGGAAGATCAAGTAGCTGCGGAAGAACAAAGTAACTACGGAAGAACCAGACAAGTAAATCATACAAGTGTTTCTAGTCAACAAGTCAATCACAGATTCCAAGAGATTCGCTATTTCCTTAACAGAAACACACGTGTCTATAAATATGAGTCCTAGGTTTCACATCAAAGAGACAGCAAGAAACGGCGACAAAAATACCATCACATCATTTCGCACGATCAACACAAACCCTAGCAGCCGTCACATCAACTCACCAAAAATCATAAACACAATCATAGCATAGAATTTTGTTAGCAATTATTATTTGATTCTTTGTAATCATTAATCAGATTTAATGAATTACTTGATTCAAATCATTATTCTTTGCATATTGTTGATATCGTTGATCATTTATTGTTTATTTTCTCTGGCATCGATATTTATTTGTTAATCAATTAAACAACGATTAATGGTTATTCCGCGATCATTAATTCGAAACCAATCTAACACTGATAATTCCTGTTGCGATCCTTGGATTCACAGGTGGTATCAGAGCCTAGTGCTCATTGATCTAGATCGATTGATCTATCGGTGTTAGAATTGCTTAATTCGAAACCTAGATCTATCAGTTTTCTGACTAGATCTATAATTTTTTTAAGCAAAAGTAATTGGTGTGAAGATTTGAAATTCAATAAATCAGTGATTTGTCATTCAGCGAGTATTGTTACATTGCTTGGTAACATTGATCTATATTCAAATTAATTGAAACATAGATCTGTGTTATTGATGACTCTCATTAACTGTTCATAAGAAACTTTGTTTTAGTTAAAACTTCAAATTTGACTAAAATGAGTAGCTTTGTCGGTGGATCATCGTACCAGCCTCCAAAGTTAGAAACAAAAGCAGACTTTAAATCCTGGAAGATCAAGTTCAGAAATCATGTGAACTACACTGATTCTGACTTATGGGTATCAATAACTGAGGTCCTATATTCCACCCACCCTTGGGCCGATTATAATGACAAAAATCAACCCATAAGTACAAAAGATCTGTCACCTGATGATGTTAAAAAGGTTAAAGTTGATATTAGAGCATACAGTTTGCTCAGTATGGCTTTACCAGAAGAAATACTAATCAGGTGTGAGAATTATAAAACAGCAAATTCCTTGTGGAAGATACTTCATACTCTTTGTGAAGGGAGTGATGAAATCAGAAGCATTAGGAAGGACACACTTCGCTCACAATATGAAACATTTCATCATATGAGGGTGAATCAATTCCTCAACAACTCCATAGGTTTATGCAATTGGTAACTGAGATGAACATCATGGAGTTGAAGTATACAAATGAGGAACTGAACAAAAAGATGCTCCATACATTGCCTGAAATTTGGAAGCAAACTGTGTCCATGTTCAAGAACACCATTGATCTCAAAGCAACTGGCTTTAGATACATTGGTAGCTAAAGTTGAGGCTCTTGAAATGGATGAAAAATCAAGAAACAAGAGTGTGAGAACACATGTCACACCTTATCATTTTAAAGAAACCAAAAGTGCTGGAAGTGCTTTTATCTCTAACAATGATAGTGACAACTCTTGTACTTTGAGTGAAGATGAAGAAGAAGTGAGCTTTTATGCATCAAAGCCTTCAAAGAAAAATTCTCAAAGTAAATCAGGAAAGAAAAAGGAAGACCTGATGATAGAAAAGATGCATCTACATCAGCAGTAAGTCTTCAATAAACAACAACCAAGCATAGCCCATTACTATGATTCTGGATTCTAAAGAACAAAAAGCAGCATTTGCAGCTTTTAGTTCAAGTTTTAAGCCTACTTAGGAAGCACCTTAACACCTGCAAATATCTGACAACAAGACTTGGAAGAACTACATCTAGATGTAGTAGAGGAGATGGATCTTCAATGGCAAATGGCAATGATTGCTTATAGAGCCAAACAATACTTGAGAAGAAACAAAAGTTTGGCTGCAGCAAGCAAAACATCAAAGATGGTGTTGATAAGTCAGGTAAGATGTTTAAATGCAATCCTATGGGCACTTCTCAAGAGAATGTAATCAACAATCAAATCCTGACATGAGACAAAGCAGCAAGAAAACGGCGGCAAAAATACCTCACATGTTTCGCACAATCACACAAACCCTAGCAGCCGTCACATCAACTCACCAATAAACACAATCATAGCATGTTTTGTTAGCAATTATATGATTCTTGTAATCATTAAAGTTTTATGAATGTTTGATTCAATCAATTCTTTGCCATTGTTGATAGTCATCAAGTATTTTCTCTGGCATCGAATTATTGTTAATCAATAAACAACGATTAATGTAATCCGGATCATTAATTCGAACAATCTAACATGATAATTCTGGTGCGATCCTGGATTCACAGTATTAGATGAGACAATAGCAGCAACATCAGTCTCATCAGCATCAATCTTATCAAACAACAACATCTCAGGATCTTATAAACAACCACAGCTAACCAACTCATCCCCACTAGTCACAAATGCATCAGCAGGACCTAGTAATTCTAAAGAAACTGGGATGATCATTCTCCAAGATGGAACCTGTGACTGGAGCATGTATGAGAAGGAAGTTTGGATGAAAATCAAGCTTTAATGGCCCACATGGAGAACAAAGTTCCACCTATGGCTAGAGAGGTAAGAGATAGATTGTGTTCATCAATGTGTTGAGGAAGTTGAAAGATATAGAGTCCATGCTCAACAACTGGCTGATAAAGTAAAAGAAATAATGATTTTGAATGAATCTCATGTAAGAGAACATAAATTATATCAATTCAAAATTAACTCTTTACAAAAAGATTTAGATAAATTTGTTTCAGAAAATTACAGCTTAAAAGCCCAAGTTGAGCATCTGACCACTTCCTTAACTAAATCCATGGCTGATCATGCATCAACTGAAGTGAAACTTCAGAAATTTCAACTTTCATCTCAGCAATATGAGAAATTATTGAATTTCTTATTGAATCAAAGAACAGGTATGGGTTGGGATATAATGCTGTTGCACCTCCTTTGAATGATAACTATACAACTTTACCTGAATCAATGACAAATAGCTTGTCAAATCATTTTGTGCCATGCACCAAGTTTGAAACAAATTGTACTGAACAAGTTAATAACAATGAATCTGAGGTGAGTGAAACTGAGTCTTCTGAATTAGATAAAATCAAACAAAATGAATCAGAATTTGACTTTGATGGATGTGATGACTTGGATGATTCTGATGAACATGATGATAACTGTGCGGATCAACTGAACATTGGTAAGAATGTTTCAGTTGAAACAATCATCCCAAAGTACTTGAGCAAACAAAGTTGCCATATCCTCCTAAGCAAAGAACATGTTGAAGACTATTTGCAAGAGAATAGCTCAGCTAAATGAAGGTCTTCAAGTACTTCATCAGCAACAAAAACCTTCAACTGAAGTGATTGATAAGTGTACATCTACTGAAGTTCACAAATCTTCCTTAGAAACTGAAAAGAAGCGAGTATCAGCAGAACTTCCGGAAGAAGAAACATTCTTCAGTAGCAGATCTGCGGAAAAACAAATCTACTGAATCAGTAGATGATCTGCGGAAGGCAAAAGAAACGACCAAAAAGAAAACAACTCAAAAAGGTGTGAGCTCAAAGCAACAAACTTCAGCTGATAAACATGAACCTTTGACATCATGTCAGGAAAAGGAAAGGAGTCAGCTTCAGTAAAGTTTGAGAAGGAGTTGAAGACTCAAAAACAGCAAAAGAAGAAGAAATTAATTAAGTCTGATAATGAGTAAGAAGAAAAGTATTGCAAATGGTGTGATATGAAAAATCACAACACTGAAGACCTTTAATTCAGCAACTATTGCTCCATCTGCAATATGAACAATCACATAACTTCAGACTGTTACTTCAACAAGCATTGTGCTATTTGTAACAAAAATAACCATTCCATTCAGGAATGTTATTTTAACAAAAAGAACAAGACAAAGAGCACAAAGAAGAAACAACCTGAGAAGGATGAATCAGAATCTCAATCAAGCGAAGATCAAAAAGATTCAAGATTAAAGAAATAACAAAAACAAAAACAAAAGGTGACAAAATCACAAGAGAAACCATCAGTTGATAGTGAACCTTTGAAGAAAAGACAACCTGAATAGAAATCAAAGACTCCTTAACAATCAAAGACACCTCGCAAAAAGGTGGATTTGAACAATAAGAAGTCAAATGCTAAAGCTACTTTCTTTGATAATTTTGAAAAAGGAACTCATGTTTCACATTCAAAATCAAAGGATGATGAAACTTTCAACAATCAAGGATCATCATCAAAGTCAAAACAGCAAACAAAGAAAGAGAAGATCCTTGAGGAAGAGTTTGAACAATCAGAACAAAATTCCACAAGTTCATCATCAACAGAATCATCCTCACCACAAACAACACACAATGAATCAATTGAATCTAAAATTAATACTGAATCTTCAAGACTCATTCATGAGGAAGTTAAAATTTTAGACTCCACAGGATCACCCAAGATCATTAAGACTTGGGTTTCCAAATCTAATTGATTTCTTTAATTGTGCAGGAACAATCTTGGAGAGCTGACAACAAGTGGTATGTTGACAGTGGTTGTTCCAGACATATGACAGGAAACTGTTCTCTTCTCCATGACTTCAAACATAAAAATGCTTCTTATGTGGCATTTGGTGGGGATAAGAAGGGAGGTAAAATAGTTGGTGAAGGAATGGTAACTAATGGTGTGCTCAAATTTGAGAAAGTAAATTATTGTGAAAATTTGCAATATAATTTATTGAGTGTGTCTCAAATTTGTGATCAAAATTATACCACATTATTTGATAACACTAATTGTTACATTCTTAAGCCAGGTTTTGCAGTTCCAGAAGATTGGATCCTTCTTAAAGCATCAAGAAAAGGAAACACATATGTTTTGGATAAGAATAATACAGCACTCACAAACAATGAAACATGCCTGCTATCTAAGTCATCAGAAGATGAATCTCAGTAGTGGCATAGAAGGCTTGTTCATTCCAACTTGAAGAACATGAATAAATTGTGAAAAATGACTTAGTCATTGGATTGCCAAGGAAAGAATTTCTTGTTCAAACCATTGTCCTTCATGTTATAAAGGAAAACAATATAGAGTGTCACATAAATCCAAAATAATAAATACAAACACTACACCACTCAAATTGCTTCACATGGATCTTTTTGGTCCAACTAATGTGATGAGCATTGGAAAAGGCAATATTGTTTAGTGGTTGTGGATGACTTCACTAGATTCACATGGGTCTTTTTCTTAAAACAAAAGAGTGAAACATCAGAAACATTAATGGAGTTTATCATAAAGATTGAGAATCAACTTGATTAAAAGTTAAATTTTTTATGAGTGACAATTGGACTGAATTTGTTAATACTGTCTTAGATTCATTTTGCAGGAATAAATGCATAGCAAGGCAATTCAGTGCACCAAGAACTCCACAACAAAATGGAGTTGCTAAAAGAAGAAACAGAACTCTCATTGAAGCAGCAAGAACAATGCTAGCTGATTCATAATTGCCAATCACCTTTTGGGCTGAAGCAGTGAACACAACATGCAATGTTCAAAACAGGACATTAATTGTCAAAGAACATAATAAAACACCTTATGAGCTTTTATTAAAAGAAAACCTTACATAGGATATCTTAGAGCTTTTGGGTGTCATGTATCTGTTTTAAACACAAAAGAACAATTGGGAAAATTTTCAAAGAAAGCCTATGATGGTTTCTTTGTTGGATATTCTTCAACATCTAAATCATATAGGATCTACATTCCATAACAAAACATTGTGGAAGAAAATCCTAATTTTTCTTTTGATGAATCCTTATTTCCTAAATCTGTAAAAGGATCATCATGGTTGTTTGATATAGATGCACTCACAAACTCATTTAACTCTGGTTATTTGAATGCTGCAGGTACTGAGGATACATGCTATCTATTTGTTCCTCCAAACATGAATGAAGTGTCATTATCTGTTGATCCTCCAAGAATACAAAATTCAAGTATCATGGAACAAGGAACACCAAATAATGTCAATAATGTAGCACAAGACCAAGCAAATGGATCTACATCCCCAGATGCAAACACTTCATCAGCAGCTGCTGACTCTGCATCCGCAGATGAGTGTCCTACATCCGGAGATGTGATTATTGGATCAGCTGATGTTCCATTCACATCAGTAGATATTTCATATATTGGAGATGGTCCATTGCATTCCAAAGAGTCATTGTTAGCAAGTCAACAAAATACATCCATAGATGTTACTGTAACTCCTGTAGAAGCACAAAATACATCCGTAGATGCTCCTGTAACTCCTGCGGATGGCACTCACAATGCAACTGATGTACAAAACAAAAATCATTTAGCTTCCAATGATGATCAATTTGATTACTTCATAAATTCATCATCTCAGCTGGATATATCTGCATCAATGCATATGACTAACTTGGAATCATCTATTCCAGTTGAGTCCATTCCAACAACAAGAATTCATAAGACTCATAATAAACAACATCATTGGAGATCTCAATGAAAGAACCACAAGAAACCAAGGGGGAGCTGCAAACATCTGTCTTTTCACTTGTTTTCTTTCACAATGGTTCCTCCAAACATTACAGCTGCACTAAAAGATAATAGCTGGATTGAAGCCATGCAAGAAGAACTTCAACAATTCAGAAAGCAAAAGGTCTAGAATCTAGTTGATCTTCCTGAAGGCCAACATCCAATTGGCACAAGGTGGTTATTCAAGAATACACTAGATGACAGAGGTATTATTGTGAGAAACAAAGCTAGGCTGATTGCTCAAGGATATACTCAAGAAGAAGGGATAGACTATGATGAAGTTTTTGCACCAGTTGCAAGAATTGAAGCCATTAGAGTATTCCTAGCCTATGCATCATATAAGAAGCTCACTGTTTATCAAATGGATGTGAAGTGTGCCTTTTTATATGGGAAAATTGATGAAGAAGTCTATGTAGCTCAACCTCCAGGTTTTGAAGATCCTGATTACCCACATAAAGTATACAAGCTTGATAAAGCTTTGTATGGTCTTCATCAGGCACCAAGAAAGTGGTATGAAACATTATCATCTTTCTTGTTCAAGCATGGATACAAAAGGGGAACTATTGATCAGACTCTCTTTCTCAAACATAAACATCAAGACCCCTTAGTTGTTCAAATATATGTAGATGACATTATATTTGGATCAACAAACAAGAGACTGTGTGAAAGCTTTGAAGAGTTGATGAAATCTCAGTTTCAGATGAGCTCAATGGGAGAATTAAGTTTCTTTCTTGGACAACAAGTTCATCAGAAAACAGATGGCATATTCATCAATCAAGAAAAGTATATTCATCAAATATTAAAGAAGTACAATCTTGCTAATACATCTTCATGCAAAACACTACTTTAACAATTGACAAAATTTTACCTGATCCTACAGGAAAATCTATTGATCAAAGATTATATAGATCAATGATAGGATCTCTTATGTATTTAACTGCCAGCAGACCTAACATAATGTTTGCTGTATGTGTATGTGTTAGGTACCAAGCAGATCCAAAAGAGTCCCATCTGAATGCAGTGGAAGAGGATTTTCAGATATCTCAAAGGGAAACCAGCCCTTGGTCTATGGTATCCAAAAGATGGAGACTTCTCTCTCTACTTTTATTCAGACAAGACTATAGAGGATGCAACAACAATAGAAAATCCACAACTGGTGGATGTCAATTTTTAGGACCAAGACTTCTTTCATGGCAGTGCAAAAAAGCAAACAAATGTATCTGTATCCACAGTGAGGCTGAGTTATAGCTGCTTCAGCTGGTTGCTCTCAAGTCCTTTGGTTGCAAAACAATTACTTGGTTATGGTTACAATTTCCTTCAAACTCCAATTCATATTGACAATTCAGCTGCTATGTTTATCACTACTAATCCAGTTCAACATAGTAAAACAAGATATTGAAATCAGATATCATTTTTAGAGATCGCTCAGAAAAAGGATCAAGTTAGTCAAAGTGGATACAACAAATCAGCTTCTGTTATTCACTAAGCCTTTGATTAGTTAGATTTATTTTCTAATTGAGTCTTTGGGCATGATTAACTTAGATTTGATGGAATGATCTGTCCAAAATACATATTGAATTGATGTGGCTAGTATGTCATGATCCAAGTCGGGTCATACCCAATAACGAGCTAGACAAACACCAAAGATATTTGTTTTATGATGTGATCATAGAAATAAATATTAACACTTAGAATATTTGGAAATTGGGTTTCCAAATAAATTTACATTTATGTAGTATATAAATTATATGGATAATTTATTTCAAAGAGAGAGGAATATGAATTCATCCGCATTCGTTTTTCATAGCCGCATTTGATGTGGTTGAACAAATGTGGATGATGTTTTCTCATCCGCATTTACAAATGCGGATGAACGATCCCTGTCTGCATTTGTTTTGGAAAAAATGCAAATGAGTATTTCTGGAAATGCTGATGGAAACATACATCGCATTTACTAATGCGGATGACCATTTGCAAATGCGGATGAAATACTTCACCCGCATTTACAAATGCGGGAGAACAACTTCATCCGCATTAACTAATGCGGATGTTGTTCTGAGAAATGCGGATGGGTTAAGGGGCTGGGCCCCACCCACTTTTCTCTCTCCTGAACTTTATGTTTCCAAGGACATGCAATATAAGATTGCTTGCAGATCTCTCAAGACCACGACTGGAGAACACGAAAGTGTAAGAACCCCTTTTCTCTCGATCGGTCTAGAGAAACAAAAGGGAGTTATATAAGTGAAAATCCTAGCAACCGGTGTTCTTGTTGGTGGCTCGTGGGTAGACCAGCTTGAGGCTTCTTGCTTTAGGAGCTGCCATCCTCGTTCACCTCCTGCCGACCTCATTATTGAAGGTAGTTCTTTGTACCTTCTATGGTTGTTTGTAAGCATGATTTCATATATCGATCCATATGGGTTTTGACTGATTTTATATATAATGTTTTATATATAATTAGCTCACTGTAACAAGTTTAATATATATATTCCGCTGCGTTCTTCTATTTTATAAGGATAAAATAGATCTGTTTAACTTGTGAAAACCAACAATGGCATCAAGAGCCGGTATATGGATACATGCTTCATTTGGACTGAAAATTCGGTTTCTTGGTGATGATTCACCAAAAAGCCGAGAGGCTTCAGCCCTAGTATCCCTTATTTTTCAAGATCTATTTTGACATGCATATAGGAATCTTGAAAATTTATATCATTTGGATGATTTTGTTTGGAAAAAAACCATGGTTCTCGGCTGTTTATGCTTCAGCCGAGAATCTATGGTTCAAGGGGATGCTTTTGGATTTTGCTTACATATGTGGATATGTTTTATTTGTTCATAACCAAAGCCGAGACCTATGGATGAATGTGTTGTGATTTGTTTTAATTATTCAAATGGTTGTAATAATTAAACATGTTTATTCTTCCTATTGGGTATGTATTTTTTTATTTTCATTTGGTATGTAAATAAATAGGCTAGTTGCACTTACTTTTACTAGAAAAATGTATTTAGGATATGTTTTGTAAAAGAAGATGCAACAAGACTATCTTTCTCGGTTTTAACCGAAAGGAGAAGATGAAGGCCCAAAGGAGTTTGGTGCTGAAGTCAAAGCCTAAATGGAGACCCAATGGATTGGAAGAGTCACAACACAAGGTGGACACTTGAAGCATTTGGATGCGGGATCAAGTGGGAGTTCACGGCACAAATGTTGTGTCATTTCACCCTTAGGAATGACCTTATTAACTCACTTGTTTCGGTCAACAAGTGATGTTAAGCTTAGATGGCTACGGTTATGGACTCATGTGATGCTTGTGTGGTTGTTTTATTATTGTTTTGTGATATATGGATATGCATGTTTAAACAATTTAAAATCAACAACAAGCATAAAATTGGTTCTTATAAAACATTAACATGGGTAATAAAAGGGTTTATTAAAAGTTAATGTGTTCACAATAAAATTGGTTTTATTGAAAGAACCTTGAAAATTGTTTCACACTGGTACCACACATTTGAATGCATGCAAATGTTAGGTGCAAAATAGTTTTCAAAACTAGAATTAATGAAAACTAAAATCCCTTTTGAAACAAGTTTAACACCATCCTTTACACAAAACACTGAATCACTTGGGAACTATTTGTGGGATAAAGGTCACCTAACCACTCTTAGGGAACTTGTGTGTTTGAGGTGGGGTTAACATATTTGTGGGATAAAGGTCACCTAACCACTTGTATGTGTAAACTCACACGTGTGTGTAAGTAGGACAACTTGAGTTGGAAACCATGTGAATAGGGTCACCGAATCATGGTGTACAATGGTGTTGATGGGATTAAACATGCCAACTAAACATAAAGATGTTTAACCGATCCCATAAAACTAGAAGTTGCAAAGGGTTGCAATTGTCAAGTCTTGACTACCTTGTTAATTTAAATGATGGGATAAAGGTCACCTAACCATTATTTAAATATAACGTTGGATTCTAGATTTTAATTATTAATTGTCTATGAGACATGAAAGGGTATTAATAATTAAAGTTTTATTTTCGGAAATACTAAAAATGAACTTTGTGTAGAAATGGCCGCCAACAACAACGCTCCCACCCCGACCGTCCATAACCTATCACTAAGAACTATAATAGAAAGGGATCGACTTAACCATAACAATTTTATGGATTGGTTTCGTAACTTGAGAATCGTTCTCAAGCAAGAAAAGAAATCTTACGTTCTAGACGATCCCATTCCCGACGAACCCGATGTTGATGATGTTGAGGCCTATAACGATTGGGTTAAGCACACTGAGGATTCTGTGCAGGGTTCTTGCCTCATGTTGGGAACTATGATTCTCGAGCTCCAAAAGGATTTAGAGCATCATGGGGCATACGACATGATTACCCAGTTGAAGGAAATGTTCCTTCAACAAGCAAGGGTAGAACGCTTCGAAACGGTTCGAGTGCTTCATGCATGTCGCATGGAAGAAACTCAATCGGTTTCATCTTATGTACTTAAGATGAAGAGCCACATTGATCACCTTGAAAGGCTAAATTGTCCCGTCTCAAAAGAGTTGGCCACAGATTTGATCCTTAATGGCCTAACTAAAAGGTTTGAGACGTTCATCATGAATTATAATATGAAAGGGTGTGACAAGAGCATTGGTGAGCTTCACGCGATGCTCAAAACGGCCGAGGCGGAGATGGGTAAAAGGGTTTTACCCGTCCTCACGATCAATGAGGGAGGCAACAGGAAAAGACAACACCCGATCCCAAAGAAAATGTTGCTAAAGGAAAGGGATGCTAAAGGAAAGGGATACATCAAAGGAAAGGGTAAGGGAAAGGCAAGAACTGAACCTCTAAAACCAAAGCTTAAGAAGCCTATGGTGACAGAGAACGATCCATGCTTTGAGTGTGGTGAGATAGGACATTGGAAGAGGAATTGTCCAACCTATCTCAAAGAGTTGAGAAACAAGAGGGATGCTGGGCAGACCTCAGGTACAACTTTCATGATTCATATTGAATTGAATGTTATTTCTTCAAACACATGGGTATTGGATACCGGATGTGGAACTCATATTTGCAATTTGTTGCAGGGGTTCAAAAGAAATAAGCATTTCAAGAAGGGAGACACAAGTCTCTACATGGGGCAAGAGCAAAGTTGATGTTGAAGCCCAAGGAGACTATGTTTTGAAGCTTCCAAATGGTTTGGAAGTTGTCTTGAAAAAACATCTTGTATGCTCCTAGTTTGACTAGGAACATAATTTCTGTTTCCCTTTAAAACAATATGGTTATGTATTAAAGTTTGTAAACAATGGTATTTGTGTTTTTATGATGATGTATTTATTTTGAGGCTATGCCTTATAATGGTATCTATGAATTGGTCATGATACTCATCATTTAATAACTCGTTATACCAAACAAGCACCAAGAAACTTAAAATGGGTTTAAGTGATTTATATCTTTGGCATTGTCGTCTTGGGCATATAAAGAATCGGATTCAAACACTTCAAAAGAATGGTCTTTTGGAAACAAATGAATATGGTTCATTTAATAAGTGTGAATCTTGTTTACAAGGAAAGATGACCAAGTTGCCCTTTAGTGGTACTAACGAAAGGGCAAAGGATTTATTAGGAATCATACATTCGGATGTATGTGGTCCATTTAAGACAATGACAAGGAATGGTGAAAGATACTTCATTACCTTCATCGACGATTATAGTCGTTATGGTTATGTGTACTTGTTGACACACAAACATGAAGCTTTTGAAATGTTCAAAATCTTTAAGAATGAAGTAGAAAATCAACTCAATAAAACAATCAAAGTTCTTCGTTCAGATAGAGGAGGTGAATACCTGAGTGAGTGATGCTTTCAAGATCATCTTATGAGTTGTGGGATTGTCTCACAACTTACTCCACCCGAAACACCGCAACATAATGGTGTGTCTGAAAGGAGAAACCGAACCTTATTGGATATGGTTCGATCTATGATGGCTAGAAGCTCACTACCTCTATCATTTTGGGGTTTCGCATTGCTCTCCACGGCTCGTATTTTGAATATGGCCCCAACCAAGAAAGTGGATACGACACCTTTTGAAATATGGCATGGAAGAGCCATCACTATCATATTTAAAGGTATGGGGTTGTGAAGCTTATGTGAAGCGAACACCCAAAACAAGTTAGAAAGTCGATCCATTAAGTGTATATTTGTTGGATATCCCAAAGACTGTATGGGATATTACTTCTTTGATCCAACCGCAAAAGGTATTTATTGCTCGAAAGGCTGAGTTCTTGGAAACTAAGTTTCTTATGGAAGAAACGAATATAGAACAGTGGAAATTGATGAGGATCAAGAACCACAAGCCATACACGTTTGGTTGAAATTAGCGATCAACAAGAGGTTGTTGATAATGATCAAATGGTTGATCAATACACAAAAAATGTTCGCAGATCTGGTAGAATTAGCATTCCACCTGAAAGATATGGATTTTTCATGAATGGATGCTATGTGGTTGACTCGGATGAACCAACTACATACCATGATGCAATGTCCAATTCGGATTGTGACAAATGGCTAGAAGCCATGAACGTTGAGATGCAATCCATGTATGACAACCAAGTATGGGAATTGGTTGAACCACCACTTAACTCCAAACTGGTTGGATGTAAGTGGGTTTTCAAGAAGAAACCGATATGCATGGAAACTTGGATACTTATAAAGCAAGACTTGTAGCAAAAGGTTTCACTCAAACTCAAGGGGTTGATTATGATGAAACATTCTCGCCTGTGGCAATGCTAAAGTCAATTAGGATATTATTTGCCATAGCTGCATATTATGACTATGAGATTTGGCAATGGATGTCAAAACCGCTTTCCTTAATGGACATCTCGAAGAGACTGTCTATATGGTTCAGCCTGATGGTTTTGTCGATCCAAAACATCCTAATAAAGTATGCAAGTTAAAGAAATCAATCTACGGATTGAAACAAGCATCGAGAAGTTGGAATCAACGTTTTGATGAAGAGATCAAGAAATTTGGATTCATCAAGAACGCTGATGAAGCTTGTGT
Organism: Flaveria sonorensis; assembly: GCA_025506505.1. Taxonomy (NCBI): domain Eukaryota; kingdom Viridiplantae; phylum Streptophyta; class Magnoliopsida; order Asterales; family Asteraceae; genus Flaveria; species Flaveria sonorensis. The sequence goes on along the minus strand of CM046433.1, from coordinate 62,808,526 downwards.
GTATAAAAAGGCTAGTGGAAGCATTATCATTCTTAGTATTGTATGTTGATGACATACTACTATTTGGAAATGATGTTCCAACCATGGAAGGTGTTAAAGCCTGGCTTGGAAGTTGCTTTTCATAAAAGATCTTGGTGAAGCCGCCTATATTTGGGAATAAAGATCTATAGGGATAGATCAAGACGGTTGATAGGTTTAAACCAAAGTGCATACATTGATAAAATCTTGAAAAGGTTCAAGATGGAAAACTCTAAGAAAGGTATGGTACCTATTCAAAGAGGGACAATATTGAGTACATCTCAATGTCCGAACTCAAAGGATGAGCAAGAAAGAATGAAGGAAATCCCATATGCATCTGCTATAGGATCCATCATGTATGCAATGATATGCACTAGACCGGACGTGTCATGCGCATTAAGCATGACAAGTAGATATCAACAGAATCCAGGTAATAGCCATTGGATGGCTGTTAAAAGTATATTGAAATACCTTAGGAGGACTAAGGATATGTTTCTAATATATGGATCTTGGTGAGGAGGAGCTCGTTGTAAAAGGTTACACGGATGCGAGCTTCCAGACTGATCGAGATGATTCTCGATCACAATCGGGGTATGTCTTCATTATGAATGGAGGGGCAGTGTCCTGGAAGAGCTCGAAGCAGGACGTGGTAGCATTGTCCACTACAGAATCCGAATACATCGCCGCTTCATTGGCAGCTCAAGAAGCTGCATGGTTAAAGAAATTTATTGCCGATCTAGGGGTAGTCTTTACCATTCAAGACCCCCTAGAGATCTTTTGTGATAACGAGGGTGCGATTGCTCAAATCAAGGAACCCCGTGCACATCAAAAGACAAGGCACATTGAGCGGAGATTCAACTACATAAGGGATGAAGTTGAAAAGGGAAAGATATGTATTCGCAAAGTTCACACAGATCAAAATATTGCGGATCCACTCACGAAGCTCCTTGAAAGGGCAAAGCATGAGAGTCATACTTGTGCCTTAGGACTTGATATTCTAGTGATTGGATTTGATCTGTTTTGTATTTTAACTTTGGAACGAATGTAATACTAACTCTTTGTATAATTTATGACATTTTGAGTTATGTTCCATTTTAGCATGTTTACATCCATGAATATGTTTATATTCTAAATGTCCGTAGTCGGTTATATTTGTGGGAACAAATATGAATGTAAGACTATTATGAACATGGATTGGTAGATATTCATAAGGTATGAATATAGAGCAAAAGGTTGCTACCAAGGTTCATAGATATTTGTGGGATACAAATATTGGACTGACCCGCTCTCAAATGTTACTGCATGGAATTTTATAATTGATCATAAGTAAATTTGAGTAAAGGCGAATATCATAGTGTCCTCTGACCTGAGATACATATTGGGTTTTGATATTCACCAAATATTATAGTCTTCACTATTTCTGAAATAATGGACAATACACAAGGCTATGTTCAGGTGTGATACAAGGTGATTGTGAGAAACGTATGTAGTCAAGATGGGATTTGTTTCTCTTATTCGTTGAGAGTGATGTCTAAGGCCTGATAAAGTTAAATCAACAGGGAATGATCATTCTGTGTCCCTGGATTGAACATGACATCTGAAACAAAAGGATATATGATTGGATTCACCTAAATCAGTTAAAGTAAGGGACTTGAAAGGAATGATGTTATGAATGGCACTTAGTCATGCATATTAGGGGTAGTAAACCGTTGTTAGGCGGTATTTGCTACTTGCATCAATCCTCTATGTATCTTGTGCAAGTGGGAGATTGATGAAATGATCTACCAAAATACATATTGAATTGATGTGGCTAGTATGTCATGATCCAAGTCGGGTCATACCAATAACGAGCTAGACAAACACCAAAGATATTTGTTTTATGATGTGATCATATAAATAAATATTAACACTTAGAATATTTGGAAATTGGGTTTCCAAAAATTTACATTTGTGTAGTATATAAATTATATGGATAATTTATTTCAAAGAGAGAGGAATATTAATTCATCCGCATTCGTTTTTCACAGCCGCATTTGATGTGGTTGAACAAATGCGGATGATGTTTTCTCATCCGCATTTACAAATGCGGATGAACAATCCCTGTCCGCATTTGTTTTGGAACAAATGCGGATGAGCATTTCTGGAAATGCTGATGGAAACATACATCCGCATTTACTAATGCGGATGAACATTTGCAAATGCGGATGAATTACTTCACCCGCATTTACAAATGCGGGAGAACAACTTCATCCGCATTAACTAATGCGGATGTTGTTCTGAGAAATGCTGACGGGTTAAGGGGCTGGGCCACACCCACTTTTCTCTCTCCATAACTTTATATTTCCAAGGACATGCAATATAAGATTGCTTGCAGATCTCTCTCAAGACACACGACTGGAGAACACGAAAGTGTAAGAACCCCTTTTCTATCGATCGGTCTAGAGAAACAAAAGAGAGTTATACAAGTGAAAATCCTAGCAACCGGTGTTCTTGTTGGTGGCTCGTGGGTAGACCAGCTTGAGGCTTCTTGCTTTAGGAGTTGCCATCCTTGTTCACCTCCTGCCGACCTCATTGTTGAAGGTAGTTCTTCGCACCTTCTATGGTTGTTTGTAGCATGATTTCATATATCGATCCATATGGGTTTTGACTGATTATTTAAAATGTTTATATATAAATTAGCTATTGAAACAAGTTTAATATATATATATTCCATTGCGTTCATCTATTTTATAAGGATAAAATAGATCTGTTTAACTTGTGAAATCCAAACAAGATAACTCGACAAGAAAAGCATGTGTCTGTCCTGTATTTATTATTGTGTCTTCTATTTCTGCATGGCATATGGTTTAGGAAATGATAGTACAGTCCTTTGCTTGCTTCCTGAGTCTTAAATTTCTTTAAAAACTGTCAAAAGTTCTTTGATATGTAAGTAGATCAACTTGAGTGAAGATTATACTAAGAGCATGCTTAACATAATGAAAAGGTGATGTTATGAGAAGCTTCATTTGAGGATCAAGCAAGTAAGTCTTATCCTGATATGATCAATTCTTTACCTAAGCACACTATGTAAAAAAACACTTTATTACTTCTATCTTTGCAATCATATTCCCTTTGTTTGTGTGAACAAAGACCTGGGTTTATTTACATATGAGCTTTTGTAGCAAAGCATTTATGAGACAGCTCATATTCTCAAGATAGAATTTATAACTTAATGTACATAGTTTCTAAGTGTGAAAAAGTGATGAATTTACTCACAAACGGAGGACAAACTCTAATGTAAATTGAATGTGGAGCCCATAACAGTTATCACTAATAAACATGATAAACAGTGTCTAGTTGATTCCATACTATGTTTGGATTTAAGTGGACAAACATACTTGCAATCAGGACTAGAATCAGGTCACAATTCAACAATCAACTCAATCAGGAAGAAGTTTAGTGTCATAGTATGATCCCATTATATGTGTTTATATGCATGTATGTATTTTTATTCAATTTTGTTATTTTAGTTTATTATTGTGTGTAATTTGGACTGTCATGTGCCTTTCATGCTATTTACTTCATAAATTATGATGAATGCAACACTTTATCATTAATCACAAATTTAGGGGGAGTAGTTATTACATGAAATACATGAACATAAAAGCTGAATTCAATGATCCAATTCAAATGAGAATTGGAACTTGAGCACTAACTTGGATAAGGATACATGAAGTTTTTCAAATTATATTTCTTGTGCACAAATTGTCGTGCAAACAAAGTCAACAAGTCAATAGCAATAAATGGTTTTATCAGTTGATTAGGACCATACAATCAAAGAAGTTTCAACTTTGCATCTTCAGCATCAGCAGAAGCTATAGTACATTTTCCTGTTCATAGATGCTACAGTGCAAAAAGGAATATGACCATCCATAGATTGGTAACCTACGGATGTGGAGTATTAAAAGTATAATAGTTCCATAGACTGGTAATCTATGAAAATTCAAATTATACTTCATCAAAATCAGTTTTTAATTCTAAGTCATCCGTAGATGATCTACGGAAGAATAAATATGCGGAAACAATAAAATTGGTAATAAGAATAGGGGCCCAGCTCATTTAATAAATGAAGTTAATATATCCGAAGGAGTATAAATGATGTTTTTGACTTTTCATTTCCATTCACTTTTTCAGAACACCTTTTTCAACCTAGAAAAACATTCAGATAAACCCCATCCGACAATATTCAAATTACCAATAACATTTAAACCTGCTTGATTCTTGATCTCCGTTCATTACAAGTTCAATAATATCAGATGGCTAATCATTTTGCAAGAGAGCACAATGTATGTGCATTCTTAAACCTGACGACCCTGTAGCAGAAGGATGTCGAGATATCATCAGATACCTACGACGATCCAGGCTTGTCTATGCTTTATCAGCAGAGCCTGTGATTCATCAAGCACACATCATTGATTTCTGGAATTCAGCTTGAATAGAGCAAGTTGGAGAATCTGAGGTGATAGTTGCTGAAATCAAGAATGAAAGGATGAGAGTTGATGAACAAACTATCAAAGGGCACTTGAGCTGGGGAACAAGAAGTTGGTCACCCGGATGTATTGAGAATGAGTACATAGAGAAAGGTTCTATCTGATGGGATATGATGGTGACTTTGATAAGGTGAGATAAAGAAAGGAGTTTGTGAAAGCCATATAGATTCTTATGTCACACTATCTAAAGTGCATCTCCAACAAGAAGTCTGGGCTTGATAGATTCTCAAGGCACATTTCATCTGGTATTATTGGCATTTTTAGGGACGGACATATAACTACTCAAAGTACATTTTCAGTTGTCTGTGTGATCACATCAAAGTGCAAAAGGCTGATAAGATGTACATGTTTCCAAGGTTTATGCAACTGATCATTAATGGTGATTGCCTGGGATAGCAAGAGAAGGTGATGTGTTTGTTCAAGCACATCTGGGGAGATCCGTACTAATAAGATCAGTGGAAATATGAGGAGATGATATGCCAATGTTTGCACATGTTGCAGATGCTAATACAACATTCCACCAGAACTGATGTGGGAAGATCAGCAAGATAGTCAATCTACTGATGCTGAGCAAGACTTACCTCACATCCACTCCTCATCTCCCATACACCACCATCATCAATCTCCACAAATCCAATCTCGCCAGTCAACACCCCAAACCATCTCTCCAATTTACCCTCAATCACCATTCATCACAACTCTAACTCCACAAAATCTATCTCCTGAGAGTACTCATACAGAACCCATCTCAGTTACTAATCTCAAAACTTAGTACACACTGGTGAGACAAGTTAGTATCTCAAGCAGTACCATTCCACTCATAATCACCAGCCCACAAACCACTGTCATGTCTACCAAACTGAACCAATATCTCCAATCATTGATCCTCAACAACAACAACAACCTCATCAGAGAAAACAGATCAAGCAATTGAGTGTATTTCAAGCTCAGCAAGTATAGCTCCTACTATAGGCAATGAGGATGAGATTGCTGGTCAACATCAAGAAGGTGAAGAAGAAGCTAACTATGTTGATGTTATAGCCTATCATGAAGATGACCTGGAAGATGATGATATAGATGTAGCAAAAGTTATCTGGTTGCTGAGTATAACAAACTTATCATCAAATCAAACAAAAGGTTGGAAAGAATAGAGAGCTCAAAGGAATGTTAAAAGAAAGGAGGAGCTATGAACAAACAAGAATCTAGACTGATCAGATTAAGAGAACATGCTCAAACCAATAATGAAGTAATTGATGCTTGCATGAGCTGGTTAAAGAACTAAAGACTCTGTGAAGCATGAGAAGACTGAAAAGAGAAGCTCATATTGGAAGTTGAACAAGCAAACAACTCTCTCACTGCTTAGTCTATTTTGTTGAAAAGGAAAGATGAACAAATTGATGACCAAGATGAAAATTTGTGCACATGAATGAATGCTGCTCCATTAACAAAAATAAAACAATTTACTGAAGCTTCAAAGCAATCATTCAGTACTCAAGAAAGAGGAAGTATTTGGGTATGTAGAGAAAAAGGTGATTAATGTGAAGATTCACTAAAAGATCAAGGCCTACATCTCTAGAGCTCACTCCTTAAGTGGATGTTTCCAATTTAAAGCCTAAGTCTCATGCTGAAACTAGAGTGATGCTGAATGGGATGAGCTTACTAAAGATTAGTCTCCTAAAAAACAAAAAGATCAAAGGCTGATGACCTACTGTCCACCAAAGACATATTAGAAGAAAGGCCTGAATCAACTATGTTTTGACCCTGATCAATCATGGGTTTCCATATGACATGGTGAGAAATGAACATGATAGAATGAAGGAAGCACTGAAGGAATTTGAGCTAGCAGCTTCATGATCCCAGATTGCAATTATGAAACATTCATAGCCTTCAGACAATCAAAAACAAAGAAGGAGCTAGTCACTATGACACAACAACTCTGACAAATACAATATGACTTGTTGGTTACAAAGTCATAACTACAAGATACATGAGCTGAATGGAAGATCAATGGCTGAGCTTAGAAGGATGATGGAGCATGTAATGAAGGGGAATTGGAAACTAGAGTAAAATTCAGAACTGAAGCTCCAAATCTTCCTATGAACATCAATTAAAAACCCCTGCTGAACCAGTAACAGTTGAAAGCAAAGATCAACATAAAGGAAAGATAAATTGATCAAAAACCAAGAGAGGTGATCCCTGGGAAAGTATGGCCTCTGACACAACTGTGAGAGAGATCACTGAGAAAAATCTTCTTTAATCCAGTTTTTTGATCGTATCACGACTCCCACTGCTGCTGAAGATAGCAGGATTATGGCCTGAAATATGATCCAAAGTGGGATTGTGCACTTATCAAGAGAGTATCTGGAAGAGTTGAATACTTCCACTTCTTGAATCAATCTTGTTGTTGCCTCATACTGACATCAAAGACCTTCAAAGTTTGACCATCTCCAACTACCCAATAAGCCCAAGAGGAAGAGATTTTCTGTATTTTTGAAAGAAATGAAAACAAATTTAAGAATGATTACTCAAGGAAGCAAGAAGAAGATGGGGAACACAAGAAAGATACCAAGGAAAAGAGATCAAAATCCACTCCTCTACACTGTTGATGATGAATTCATAAGGAGGGTTGGATACTCTAACAGAAAAACAGCTGCCATAAAAGTCATGAAGGAAATCAATACACTCTTCCATAACTGAGTGGGGATATATGGAGAAGACTAAAGAACTGGTGCTGATGAGAAGAAGAAAGAAGAAAGCAAGGAGTATAAGATTGTTGATCCAATTGAAATTAAACTCTGCATCCAAGCTACACTTCATACCTACATGATAAGTTCTTCCCAAAACTCAAAGATGATCAAGCTCAAATGACCTAGCCTGTATTTGCATATCATACAAATCATTGACAAATTCATGCAAAGCATACAAAAGAAGAAATATGAGGCTGGACTATTAAAAGGAGCTAACATCAAGGAAGTATCTAAACTAAGGATGTCAGAACAAGATGAGCTGGAAATAGTCAATAATCAAAGTGTTGTGGAAACCCTCACTATAGAAGAAGACATTTGGGATTGAGCTTTGAGACACTACAAATGATATGCAGAATGGAGATCAAGTACAGTACGATGATCAAAAGGATGCAGTGTCATATTTCAACAAGAAAATGGTGTCAAGAGTTAAGAGCTTTCAGTTTTGAAGACCTAATTACAAGTGTCAAAGCCTAAGGGGGTATATTAGATCTTGGAATAATAGGTCTAGATCATTTTGTATAGGCTTAGAACTTTAATCAATACATGTAATGAATATTTGTAATTCATTATGTATATATATAGGTTAACCCATATGTGTGTTGATTATGTGTATGATTACAGGTACAAACTTATACTTGATTAATTTCTGAAATTGACCAAGTGTAAGAAACATCTACGGATGAACATTTTTGTTCTTCCGTAGATATCTTCTTACAAGACAATCATCAGATCTTCTACGGATGAAATGGGTATTCCTGATGAACAAACACCCACATGAACAAAGTAACTGCGGAAGATCAAGTAGCTGCGGAAGAACAAAGTAACTGCGGAAGATCAAGTAGCTGCGGAAGAACAAAGTAACTACGGAAGAACCAGACACGTAAATCATACAAGTGTTTCTAGTCACAAGTCAATCACAGACTCCAAGAGATTCGCTGTTTCCTTAACAGAAACACGCGTGTCTATAATTGAGTCCTAGGTTTCACATCAAAGAGACAGCAAGAAACGACAACAAAATACCATCACATCGCTTCGCACGATCAACACAACCTAGCAGCCGTCACATCAACTCACCAAAAATCATAAACACAATCATAGCATAGAATTTGTTAGCAATTATTATTTGATTCTTTGTAATCATTAATCAGTTTAATGAATTTGTTAGCAATTATTATTTGTGATTGTTCCATCTCTGACCTGCATTCTATCAAATCATTAGACAATGTATTGTTTGAGTTTGCAAGATCACATAAATGTAAGTGCATCAGTTCTTTCTTAATGTGACTGATGTACAACTGAATGTGTGTCTTGTCAAATAATGAATTGTTGTTATTGTTTGATATGCTGCTGATGTTTGATTGTTTGTAACTTTTGTTTGATTTGCTGCTGTTGTTTGGTTGATTGCAGCTTCTGTTTGATTTGCTGTTGTTGTTTGATTGGTTGTAGCTTGGTTTGCTTTGTCTGAATTTTTGAAACCTCTTTCTATCTGCAGCAAGAAAGATAGCTCGGTTTCTCGAAACACTAGTATTAGTGAATGTTGTTAAATTTTTCATTTTGTTTAAAAAAACAAAAATGATTTGAAAACTTATTTTGCGTTTAAAGCAAAATCAAATTTAAACTTTAATTGAATTCAAAGAACGTCAAAACTCAATTTAATTAAATTGGCCGAATTAAAGAGTTAACTTTGTTCAATTACAATTTAGTTAAGCCGGACTAAGATTAATCTGGCTCAATTAAAAATTAATAAAATTTGGATCGTCCAGATTAAAATTAATTGATTTTTCAAACAATTTTAATTAAATCCGATGAAATTAATCAAATTATAATTTTACTCAATTAAATACAATCAAGAAACGGGTTTAATTATTAATGGTTTAAATATATATATATATATATATATATGTATGTATCTATATTATGTATGTATATATATATATATGTATGTATATATATATGTATGTGTATATATATATATATATATAATATTATATATATATATATATATGTATATATATATATGTGGCTGGTCAAAATACAAATATAAGTCAAAATTGAAGCTTTTCTGCTTTCAAATGTTGAACTTCCGAAAGAAAATTCTCAACCTCTTGATATTCTTTAACACCCGGTGAACCTAAATCAACAATCGCCTACCCAAATCGATCAACAATTCAGTTTGGGGGTTTCGGTGGATATTGTCGGTGATTGATTGGTGTTCACACCGATGGAATCAATCGATGGTGTGATTGTGGTCGGTGGTTACAGATAAACTGTAATCGATTGTTGAATTGTGGTGTTTGATCGAAGTTTACTTGTGTTTGGAGTTGGCTAAATCGAAGATTTCAAGGTATGGTGGCAAGTCGACAGGGGGTTGGTGTTTGATTGGTCCGCTGAGAATCAAGTCGTCCGCTGTAGGCAATCTAAAGTCATCCGCTGTGTGTGATTATGGTAACCATTCGCTGTGGACCAGTGGATGTCCTATGTAATTCAGATAAAGCATCCGTTGTAGACCGATTCAAGTCCGCTGTGGAACTTGTTTGTTCAACAAAATCAACTCGTCCGTTGTGTATGTTTATAAGGTGTGTTCAGACTTGTTTGCTGTGAACAGATTGCGTGGGATGATTTCTCATCCGCTGTGGGTTCAACTTCTTTTTTGTTGTTCGTCCGCTGTCAATCAAGTTTACTTGTCCGCTGTGGACTTGATTTAAGCGTCCGCTATGGACTTGATTGAAGCGTCCGTTGTGGACCGTGGTAAAACGTACGCTGTGTATGTTGTGTTTTGAACATCAGCTGTGAATCGAGGTAAAACGTATGCTATGTATGTTGTGTTTTGATCATCTTCTATGAATGAAGGTAAAACGTCCGCTGTGGACCTACGATTCAAGTCCGCTGTGAATCTGTTTGACTGTACGTCCGCTGTGGACCTTTGATTCAAGCGTCCGCTGTGGACTGTTTTCTTTCAATGACTGCAGTGGACATTGAATCAAGTCTGCTGTGGAACTTGATTGTTCAACGTCTGCTGTGGACTTACGATTCAAGTCCGCTGTAAATTAACAAATCCGCTGTGAAAATTAACACATGAGCTATGAAATGTTTTGTTCATAAGCTGTGAATTAGTTGTTCATCAGCTGTGAACACTTGACAATTTGATGTTTGTCCGTTGTGGATTTGGTGTATCAGCTGTGGATGTAATGTATGTAAAAATGATGAAGATTGTCAGCTGTGGAATTAGAACATAAGCTATGGATGATAGAATACTTGGTCAAAAATTCAATTCCAAATGTACTTTGTGTATTCTTTGTAAAATTTGATTATTGAATGGAATTCACTTGCAAATTCACAAATTGATGTTTGAATGACTATTGAATGATTCTATGATGAACAAATGAATCAAAATCTGAATCAAATTGTAACACCCGGATTTTTTTTGAATAAAAGTGAAGAAAAGAAGGAAATGTAATTAAACCCAATTAGAGGGGTTAAAAGTGTGCAAGGTACAAAATATAATATAATTTGTACAAAAGCAACATGGCCGCCCATGCCATGTTACTTTTCACCTTTTCTGCTGATTGTAGAGAGAGAAAGAAGCACAGAAGCTTTCGGGTTTTGGAGAAGAAGAACAAGGAGATCGAATTCAAGGTAAGAATTCTTGGTTTTTAAGTTGTTCTTGGTCGGCCTATGCCTCGGTTGTATGCTTATGTGTGTTTGTTGTGTTCGGGTGTGTGTTTTTGGTGGGTTTCTAGGCGGTTGAACTCATAGTGCAAACATGTTTGAAGGAAGTCATACTCGAAGGCTGCTAAGGTGAGTTTCTAGATCCCCGGTTTCTATGTTTTAAACCTGTTTTGGGGCTGGAATTGCATGTGACTAACTTTTTAATATGTCCTGTATGTTGTACCGTAAGTTGGCCCTGTTCTTTTAGTGGGTGTGTTAGGGCCTGCATGTTTTGCTCGGTTTATGTGGTTTTATGCTTGTTCTAAGAGATTAGCATGCTAGATCGGCGCGATGAATGTATAAGAATGAGGATTGGGAACTGATTATAGTGTATGATGCGATTTCAGGATTGTTGATCATCCGCATTAAGTTTGAATATTTGCATGTGTTGTTCATCCGCATTTGTTTTGTCCATGCGCATTTGCTTCAGTCATCCGCATTTGGTTCATGAGCACTTCATTGGACGGAATATTTTCTGGAAACTTTCATGTGCTTTATGCATGTGCATTCACTACAGTGTTGATGCGCATTCTTTGGGACACTTGGAATATTTTCTTAGGTGTTCATCCGCATTTGTCTGTTCATCCGCATTTGTTTATTCATCCGCATTTGTTTGTTCATCCACATTTGTTTTTTCGACCGCATTTGTTTATTCATCCGCATTTGTCTGTTCATCCACATTTGTTTGCTCATCCGCATTTCTTTAAGGAGACAGAATTTTTTGAGATTTTAGGATGTAGAGCTTAAGTGTTAAAAAAGGAGGTCTTATGGGGGACTGTGCTTGTTTACGTTTTGCATGCTTGGTATGCTGTTGTGATGATGTTGTTCCATGTTATGTTTATATCGTGACCTTACGTGGTGTGACGTATGTATATGCTTATGCAAAGTAGTACTTAACGAAAGTGGAAGATAACTAAAAAGAAGAAAGAATGAATGCATGCATTAATGAACAATCGGAAGTAAGAAAAGTCTTGCAAGCACTGTAAGGAGGTTCACACCCAATGAAGGGTGTAGCTCAACGGTTTGTGGGTTAGCTACCCCAGAAGTATGCACACTGGGTCTAGTCTTTGTGATTGACCATACGTACGGGACCATTGTCGCTTACCCCGGGTGCTGGGCCGCCTTTTGCATGATGTTTGAAGTCTATTTATAGTCTTCGGTCTAGTACCGCCTTGTGCATGATGTTTGGGGTATAGCACCTGGCATTGGCCCAAATGATGATACCCCGGTGCTGGGCCCGCCTCGGGCATGATGTTTGAAGTTTATTTATAGTCTTCGGTCCAGTACCCGCCTTGTGCATGATGTTTGGGGTATAGCTCGAGGCATTTTCCCGGAGCATAGAGTAGTGAAAGTAATAATAATCGAATGAAATGTATGATAAGAAAGAGAATGAATGAATGTATGTTGACGATGATGAAAGATAATAATGAGATTATCTATTTGTACGTATGATGTATGATCGCTTACGAAAGTAAAGTACGGTTTTAAATGAAGGAAAAGTATTTTATTTATAAAACTAGAACTCACTCTGCAACGCTAACTTTTATGTAATTTCCAGTTGGCAGGTAATGTTGCTGAGGATGGCACGGGGCAGCTACTTGGCGTTTTTGGAATGGCATCTATTGTTTAAATTATGACGTTTTTGCATTGTAATGCGAACAAACAATATTTTGTAACAATGATGAATGTTGTATTACTTTGCAAAAGCAATGAATGAAATGATTTGAAATTATTCCGCTGCGTTGTTTTAGTACACCTTAATATATGTTTTATGTTTTATGTGCAATGATTGACCAGCTGTAAGCGTCCCGGGAACGGGGCCTTACACAAATCATAGATTTGGCTGATTTTCAGGATTCAAAGCAGTTTGACTTTGAAAAAGTCAAACTTCATGTTCTTAAATGAACAAACTTTTGATTCTTGGGTTTCTGATGGAATTTGATAAAAGAAGGTTTATACTAGAATAAGTGATAAGATGGTCTAAAACAACAATTAATTTCATATAATCATACACTCTAAACTCCGAATTTAGATGAGATCACACATGAAGAACACAATGAAGAACAAAAAGATATAAGAATCATGTTCAAAAATGTATGATTTGGATGTTGTGATGAAGACAGAGTTAATTTGATGTTTCTAAGTTAAAACCACTATCATTTTGCTCCACAGCATCAGATTCATGATTTTGATGATTTTCCTCAAAAACAGTGAACTTTTCTCAAACACACAAAATTTTCAGCAAAATCAAATTCAAGATGGAATAAAAAATGTTCAATTGATATGAAACTTTGCAGATGTGTTAGTTATCACAAACTAAGCTATTAGAAGCTTAAATTCGATCAAACACAAAATCAAAAATTTCACGTTCATGAGCATTTGAAGACTTGAGAATAAGTTTGCTTAAATCTTCAAATTAATGGCTCAAATGAACTTCAATTGATGTGAAAACTTGCAGATCTTCACGAAATAGCAAAACCTAAGCTAATGGTAGCTTGATTTCATCAAAAACAATAACAATTTGTAGATCAAACTTATGGTTCAAATTTTTGAAAAAAATTTGAAGAACAAGGAGCCAAGGCTCTAATACCAACTGTGGAAACCATCGATTCTGCTGGATGGATCAAATATTGCAATCGTATTGTTGTCGTTTATCAGATCTATGATGCGAAATCTCAAAAACCCGTTGATGATTTCAAGTGAAGATCTAATGCAAGATTGAATGTATGATGATGAATGAACGATGAACAATTCAAAAACACATATTCATAAAATATATCATTCATTCATATGTATGTTTGCTAGGAGATTACAAGGGAGTTTACAAGAACAACTTCTCTTACACACACTCAACCTTATGTTTCTCTCACTATACTAAATCTGTATACTTGAATCCTTGAATGCTTGAATGCTTCTAATGGTTGATTAGAGTATAAATGACTACACTTAGTCAATTTATACTCTTTACAAAAATAAATAAAATTACATTTAAGCCCTAATGTTTACACAAATATTGTTCTAAGCTTGATAAATTCTCTGTTGCTGATGCGTGACTGCCGGATGTTGACGTCATTCGGGACGATCGCTGATGTTGACTATTGACTTTGACCACGGTTGACCATGTTTGATAAGTTTGACTTAGGTCAATTTTCTTCGTTTTGATCATATTTTTAGCATATCTTCACCATGTTGGTTTTGGTAATCATCATGAGATTCGACACTTAGGTTTTGGTAAGTATCATCTTCAAATAGTCCAACAAAATCCTCATCAAGTTTTGGTCTAATGTCCCTCCTTGGTCTCTCAGCTTCTCCTGCAGGCCTAGTCTTAGGAATTACTGGTTGCTTGCTTTTACTACTCGTTTCCCGTTTAGGAGAACTAGATCTAACATGGGATGATGATTTCTTTACTCCTTTTTTCTTCCTTTTATTTCTCAACTCTTCCTCCATTTCATCGAGTTTCTCCTCAAACATCATATCCGCCTATTTAGTGTATTTCTTCCTTTGTTTAGTTCCTCTACATTTCCTCTAATTGTTGCTACTCTCTGTTCCTCCAAAGGGATCGAGTCTTGATTGTGACTCTCCATCTCTCCCTAAGTAGGATATTCTCTGCAAGTATGTGATTTTTCCAAAAAATATCATGCTTGGAGGCAGCATATTCAGCAAATATCCTTGGGTTCATTGGGATCAGCTTCAACTCATCTCCAAGCTTTTGTAAGTTTGGCTTCAAATAAGCAAGAATGATCTAAATAAATCTTGGGTATAACAGCCATTTATCCTTCTTTAGAGGCATGTGTTTCTAGCAGATAATCATGGATAATCTGGGCAATGTTTGCCTTATCTCCTCTACAGAATATGATCATGGCTTTTGACCATTTCATATTCAGCCCATTAGATTCAACCTTTCTATGATCCAAGTAGCTGATGAATACATGTGCAATGAAACTTCATTCCTTCTATATATACGTTTTCTTAATCTCCCTTCTTTTCTCAAAATTTGTTCCCTCATATCCAATTTCTTTGAAAGCTGTAATAACCTTAGAATCAGACATCTCTACATGCTCGCCCATATCATCCTCCAGCCTTAAGGCCATAGCCATCGTCTCAACTAATATCTCAATCAGCTCCCCTTAAATAGACCCTCCATGATTTTTGATCTTATTTTTGGATCATAATCAGCAGTTCTCCAAAAATCTCTAATCTATATCTCATCTATAATAGGAGAATGAGAGATAGCAAAGTGAATGTGAGACCTCTTCAACCAGGAGATGGCGTGTCTAAAACCGGTGGTCTTTGGGTCTCTATCATTCAGATATGCCACCACGTTTTATCTCGGATCAAACTTTAAGCTTCCCAAAGGATCTGTAGGTGCAACCGAAAGTTTGTCAGCTCAATGAATTAACTAAACACTTAATAATTATTAAAATAAAAAGTAAAATTAAAAAAATAATAAAAAACTAGAAAATGTTATTAGTTTCGCAACTAGTTTCGCATTGAGAAACACAAAACTTTAGTTTCACACAAGCCAGGTGAAATTGTTTGTCAAAAGTATAATTGAGAAACTATAGTTTCGCATTGTGAAACTATAGTTTCGCAGGAAAGTATAGTTTCGCAGGAAAGTATAGTTTCGCAGGAAAGTATAGTTTCGCATTGGGAAAGTATAGTTTCGCAAGGCCTACGAAACTATAGAGTTGCAAGATCCGGCTGAAACTATTCAGTACACACGGGTAGCATGACTAGATAGTTTCGCTCGGATCAGTGAACTTTCGTTTAGTTACGCACGATGACACCTTAGTTTTGCACAAAGAACGTGCGAAACCGAGAATTCGCAGAGCAAATTTTGTCTCAGAATCCACTCAAAACACATGACCATAGTTTGAAATGGGTTAATAAACGATATTTACTGATTGTATAGAAGAAAAAGTAGTCCATATATCGATTTAGATTCAACAATAGATGTGGTTGTTTTCTTGTTCAAAAAGGTTAGGGCTATTTCGCATAAAGTGAAATAATGAACAAGACATCAATTTATACCACATAGTTTCGCATAGGCCGAAACTATAATTTTGCATGGTACGAAGTGAAACTTGTGTCTAGTGACACTGCCAGCGAAGCTATCGTTTCGCACGTTGTGCCAGATAGTGAAACTATAGTTTTGTTTGGCGAAACAATACTTTCGCACAACGAAATAATAGTTTCGCATGAAATTTATGTTAGAATCAAAATGGATCGATCTGTGATGATATCATGATACAATTCAATCAAACAAACACAAGTAATCAGTTCAATGCAAACATATCACAAAAATTCATAGTTTCATTGATAGAATGCATAGAAAGTACAAGTATAGAAAGAAATCAGTTACAATTCGTTCTTAGGTGCTTCTAAGATGTATCTAAGGTTCCTACACATACCTTATCTATGCTATTTATACTATCAATACAAAAGGAACAACTATTTACAAAATAGTCCCTATACTATGACAAAAACTATACAAGACACATAAAGACTAAATGTTAATCTTTAAGAAGCATTTACAATACTCCCCCTAAGATTGACATTGTCTTCGGTCTTCAAAATAAATCTTCAGTCTTTAGATCTTCGCCTTCAATCTTCTTATCTTCTATCTTTTTCTTCTCTTTTATCTTCAGTCGCCATGCTTTATCTCCAGTCTTCAGTCTTCATAAATCAAAGAAGTCTTCAGGCTCTTCTTTAATCTTGAATACTAGCTTCTCTCTATAAAGTTCTTGTTCTCTCAGAGCTTTAGCAATAGCTGACTTGAACTTGCTAGCTAAAATTCCTTTCTCCGGTTTAGCTTCATTCGTCTTTATCTCCATGCTATTCATCACTTCCAAAGTTTGCTTTGAGAGACCTGTAATATCCTGTTAGCATAACACTCTATAGGTTTGGATTATCTTTACAGTGAATCTCTAAAACTCCTTTGCTCAATATTCTTATGAACTCAATATCTTTAATATCTTTCTTCACAATGTTAGCATATGCCAATGCTTTCCTCAAAGATATCCTTTCCTTTGGCGCATTCATCACTTTAATGATTGACAGAAAATACTTCTTATCATTCTCATCCGTTTCTGGAACAACTTTTTCAAACTTCTATATAGACAAGAATGAAATGTAAGTGGGATGTAAAAGCTTCAACTCAGAAACACCAAATAAAGAAATCATATCATGATCCCAATTATTCAAATCTCGTACAACTTCAGCTCAAATGCATACGAATTATAAAACCACCTCAAGATTGGTTTTGATTGTTGTGTTCCATCAATAACTTTGAGTCCTGGATTTGTTACTTTTTCAAATATTGATCACTGAATACGTCTAAGAACTTTTTCTCCTACGTCTTTCTCAACACCTTTTCTCTTCTTCTTTATTGTTTGAAAATATTCCTTATCTTCCTGATCACACCTCGTTGTAAAAATGAACTCATTCGAGTTATTCCTCTATTCAATAATTGCACAAAGTTTTCTCCATGCTTAGCTTTGGATGGATTAATCAATGGCAATTTATTCAATTCTTTGAGATCTTGAACAGGAAGTTTTATGATACTTGAGAAAAAATGATAAACATCACAGATTGCATTAACTCTTTTGATAAAAAATGCATCGAAAATCCCATCATATTTCTAAGCAACGATTTTCACTTCTTTTGTTGTATCTGGAACAATCATAGCATTGAGTAGTTCTAAAATAGATTGCCCTTTCTGCAATACATTGCGAACTAGGTCTCCTACTGAACGTGCCTTGTTCCATAGTTGCTTTTGTTCCATTGAGACTTGATAACCTTGCCTTTCATTCTCTGGAAACATTCTCATAAGCTCCTTTCTTCATTCATGATAGAATCAAAATGGATCGATTTGTGATGATATCGTGATACAATTCAATCAAAAACAAACACAAGTAATCAATTCAATGCAAACATATCACAAAAATTCATAGTTTCATTGATAGAATGCATAGAAAGTACAAGTATAGAAATAAATCAGTTACAATTCGTTCTTTGGTGCTTCTAAGATGTATCTAAGGTTTCTACAAATACCTTTCTATGCTATTTATACTATCAATACAAAAGGAACAAATATTTACAAAATAGTCCCTATACTATGACAAAAACTATACAAGACACATAAAGACTAAATGTTAATCTTTAGGAAGCATCTACAAGAGCATTTGATAGAATCAAAATGGATCGATCTGTGATGATATCATGATACAATTCAATCAAACAAACACAAGTAATCAATTCAATGCAAACATATCACAAAAATTCATAGTTTCATTGATAGAATGCATAAAAAGTACAAGTATAGAAAGAAATCAGTTACAATTTGTTCTTAGGTGCTTCTAAGATGTATCTAAGGTTCCTACACATACCTTATCTATGCTATTTATACTATCAATACAAAAGAAACAAATATTTACAAAATAGTCCCTATACTATGACAGAAACTATACAAGACACATAAAGACTAAATGTTAATCTTTAAGAAGCATCTACAATTTATTATAATTTTGTTTTATGTGCAAAAGAGACTTTTCCACCCATGAGACAAACTGAGAAATAAAAACTCATAGAAAAATGAAAATTGAAAATAAAAAGCAACGAACAGGATATTAGACATGCTTTTCCAGAAATCGTCTATAGAATCAAGGATTGGTGGGATTGCCAATATGCTTGTCCATTTAAGCCCATGCCATATTCTTTTCAATTGGCTTGTCACTGATTTTATCATGTTTTGGGTTCGTTTAAGAATGCTCAAGTAACTAGGTACCCACAGTCATTCGGCAAAGAACTTATCTTGTGATCATGGTTTATTAGGTGAAATCATTGATTTTGCTTGAATTCTTTTGAGATGGACATAGATACAGAACATTTGACATCCATTGAGATATATATTATGGCAGGATGATGGATGGATGATCAGAGCTCCAGGTCTATATTCACGTATAAAAGAGGAGATAATAATTTGAGCATGATGATGAGAGCTTCAGGTGTATGCTCAGGTGTAACAGAGAGGATCATCACTCCAGCTCAATACTTACGCATAGCAGAGGAGTTGGACATGCAATTTATTCATGTCTAAAGGACAAGCGAAATTTGGTAACACGGGATCAAAACAGTAATCAGCCACTCTCAACCCAGTTTTTGATGACACTTATAATTTTGTGCAAGCCGAGATGAGATGAGAATGATCCTTATCACTGGGTGTTGAATCGTAGTTAAGTCACACAATCACTGTCTACTTCGTTTTAGGCCACTTGGCCTACCGACATATCTCAACGCAACGCCTCTGACATCCTTAAGACACTATCTAAGCTTTTTGAATCCTACACCAAAGATAAGATAATGTTATATACATTAAATCATTAAAAAAGCAAGATTTTAAAGCCTATTCAGTTTATTCTCCCCTGAAATTTCTATTAAAGTGCAACTAAAGAAATTTCACTTTTGAACCGGAAGACACTATGAGAAAGTGTGGGTATCGAAGCTACTTAGCACATGAATTATTAATTAATATTTTTTTGTTTATGTTTAAACTCTAAAAATATCAAATATTTACTGATAATCGCCAGAATTTGCTTTAAAAAGTTATTAGACCCAACATGTTAGATCAATTCATAAAATCAAGGTTTATCAAAAGTTTTTGTGAAAAGATCAACCTTTTGACTTTTGGTGTCAATGGAAATAATATCTATAAATCCCTTCTCCTGTGCATCACGAGTTGCATGGATTAATATTTTGTTGTTTATGTTTAAACTCTAAAAATATCAAATATTTATAGATAATCGCCAGAATTTGCTTTAAAAAGTTATTAGACCCAACATGTTGCTCAGTTCATAAAATCGAGGTTTATCAAAAATTTTTGTGAAAAGATCGGCCTTTTGACTTTTGGTGTCAATGGGAATAATATCTATAAACCCCTTCTCCTGTGCATCTCGAATTGCATGGATTCTTGTTTCAATGTACTTGGTGCGGGTATGATGAATTAGATTTTTGGCAATTCCAACAGTTGCTTTATTATCGAAAAATAGCGGTGTGTGTAGAAAGTTAATCCTATAATCAGTCATTTGATGTTTAATCCATAGCACTTGATAGCAGCAACTTGTAGCAGCAATATACTCAGCCTCACCTGTGGACAACGAAACTATGGTCTGCTTTTTTGCT
Source organism: Flaveria sonorensis (assembly GCA_025506505.1). Taxonomy (NCBI): domain Eukaryota; kingdom Viridiplantae; phylum Streptophyta; class Magnoliopsida; order Asterales; family Asteraceae; genus Flaveria; species Flaveria sonorensis. The sequence goes on along the minus strand of CM046433.1, from coordinate 62,788,344 downwards.
TTGCCATGAAACAAGGCAATCCCCAGGATATTGACATCCACCCGTAACTGACTTTCTATCAAGCTTACAACCTCTATGATCGTTATCAGAGTACGCATGAAGATCAAAATTTCCTCCCTTTAAGTAGCGGAAAATTCGTTTAACAGCTTTATCATGAGATTTCTTTGGATTAGCATGATATCGAGCGTAGTAACACAAGCAAATGTAATATATTGATGACTCGCGGTGAGATACATTAGTGATTTGATCATTGAGCGACAATGGTGAGCATCGACTGGCTTTCCATTGTCATCAGGAGTTAACTAGGTTTGTGCAGAAAATGGAGTAAGTTCCGGAGAAGCATCATCCATGTTGTACTTTGATAGGATTTCCAAAATTTATTTCTCTTAATTGATAAGAATGCCATTGGACTTTTGTTCGACTTGTAATCCTAAGAAGAAGCACACCTCCCCATCATGCTCATTTCAAAACGTTCTTTCATCACTTCTTCAAAATCTCTGCACAACTTCTCATTTGTCGATCCGAAGATGTGTCGTCAACATACACTTGCACGATGAGCACACCTCCATTAACCACCTTCTTAAACAAAGTCATGTCTATAGTTCCTCATGTGAAACCTTTTCTGAGTAGATATTGTGTTAGGGTTTCGTACAAGATTATAGGAGCTTGATGTAATCCATACAAGGATTTATCCAATTTGTAGACTTTCTCAAGAAAATCTGGATCTTTGAAACCTGGTGGTTGACTAACATAAATCTCTTCTTCAATGTCTCCATACAAGAATGCACACTTTATGTCCATCTGGAAGACCTTGAAGTTTTTGGGAGTTGCATGAGCTAGAAAAATACGAATGACTTTAATCTGGGCCACAGGGGAAAACACAATCCCCTATTCTTGAGCAAATCCTTGAACAACCAGCCTTGATTGGTTTCTTATTACTACCCCACAATCATCTGGTTTGTTCTTGAAAACCCACTTTTTACCAATCAGATACTTATTTAGAGGAAGATCAACTAATGCCCACACCTTCAATTTTCTAAACTGTTGGAGCTCTAAATACATTGACTCCACCCAGCTTGGGTCTTAAAATGCTATGGTGACATTTTTAGGAACAATTTAAGATAGAAAACAAGCTAAGAGACATACATTGAATAGCCCAGATTGGCTTCGAGTCCTGACACTGTCAGATATTGATCCAATGACATAATCATGTGGGTGGTCTTTTAGGGTTTTGAGGTTAGCGTTTATGGTTGAGGAATTGGATGAAACGGGATATGGTGATACTGGTTATGAGGTGGATGACAGTAAGGTCGATGATTGGTTAGAAAAAGGATTTTGTGACTGATGTGATGGGGTTGAAGGGATTTGATGTTCAGGTTGAGGTTGAGGATCTGGTTGAGGTTGAGGTTGTGGTTCTAGTTGAGGTTGAGGATTTAGTTCTGGTTGAGGTTGAGGTTGAGCGGGAATAAAGAATTGACCACTTGATGAAGGAATGTCATCATTAGAAAAGGATGGTAGGTTGAATGAGTTGAAAATGGTGTTTGAATCGTAGAACCATTCCGGATCAGAACCAGCATTGGAAACATTTGACTCTTGCCAATCAACATAGAAGGATTCTTGCACAATTCTTGTTCGTTTGTTGTGTACTCTATAAGCCTTTTAAGTTGAAGAATATATGACAAAGTAACATTCATCAGTGTCACAACTCACGTGAAAACCTTATAAATTCTTTTCTTATTGCCTTTGTTCTAGATTCACAAAAACCCTATTCTATATGCATTACAGATAGCTGAATCTGGTGTTCGTCGTGAACCTGATGTTCTAATTTTCGGGACAAAAAATCTATTAACAAGGGGATGATGTGAAAACCCTAGTTCTCAACTTAACCTCGTTCCCTTAACTTAACTTTCCTCCATTGTGATGGGATTTATTAAATTGTGATTAATCAAATTTCGATTATTAAATAATAATAATTATTAATATAAATAAATGTTTGTTATTGTAATTACCAACTAAACAAAATTGGAAAATGAAATCGAGCGTGGCAAAGTGTTGGTAGTTGATGTTAAATGTTTGTTGCCATCACATGTACTCCCGTCCCAACCCGAAAGCCCATGAAAGACCCTTATTATACAAGATAACGCACACACTCCATGCAAAACCCTAAACCACCCCCTCACCGATCGTGAATCCCTTCCCCCCTCTCCATTCGGCCGATCTCCCTTCTCCATCATCTATCCATCGTGAAAACCACCATTCGTCCCCCCAATCGACCCTCTCCTCTTCTCACACCCTCACCCTCTTGATCCTCAAGTCACTACAATGTGAGTTCCTTCTGCCCACTTCGAATTCTAAGGTAAAAGTCGATTTCCTTGGGTTGTGTTTTGTTGTTCTTGTGTGTTGTATGTGTTATTCTTTGATTCGGTCATGTTATTGCATTGTTCCTTGTTAGAAATCATAGATATTGTGCTATGATTGATTTAAATTCAGATTAGGGTTGATATGGGACTGGAAGTCGATTAAAGTGGGGGCAAATGGGTTGAGTTTGTCAATTGTCATGTGATAATGAAGTCATCGGGTCGGGTAATGATCATTGTTGTTTGGGTATAAATTGAATGGTTTGAGTCTTAATAATGCTTGGGTTCGTGCAAAGACACTTGGATGAGTGTCCAAACTTCTTTTAGATGATATCATGGTCTTGTGAAGTCATTGGTCATTGTTAGGGTGCTTGTTTAGTGTAAACTTGACTATTTCATGATTCTGGCAGATTCTGTTAGTCAACTTATGCATGTTGTAAGTTGATGATAATAAACTCAATCACTGCGTTTCTTGCGTCCAAATTGTGTATTTTTTATTCTATTTTCCAGAAAGTCCAACCACACTCAATTTGGACGTGTAAAACTCGAGTTATTGTCTTTTTAATGAAGGTAGGTCAAAACTGTTTTTTTGATAGCAAATAAAGGGTCAAGTGTCTTGATACATGGTTTGTATTTTGATTGAGGTTATGGTCAAAATAAATTATTTGGGAGTAATCCATGAGTCTTGGAGCACCTCCAAGTGATTTCACCTCAAAATAATGTATAGATGGTTTGTAAGGAGTTCTTGAGTGAATTGTTATCAAAGCTTGATTTTATGCGTTGGATTGGGTTGAACATTGTGTGATATGATTTGGACATCGTAAGCATGTTTTGTGCACAAACTTATGAACCTATTTGTGTAATAGGTTGAGGTTACCGTTGTGGTATTTGGTTTCATTTGTCTGCCGTGAACCCTAAGGTGAGTTCTCATCCCCACTTTTCATGTACTCTTTTGGGGGAGAGAAACATGTGTTCTAAACGTATTTTCATTTGATCATTATTACTATAATGTCACTTGTTTACTAGTGTTGTACCAACCTAGGTCCTCATTCTCGAACCGTTAATTTATGTATTTTAGCGAGGTAATTCTGAGTAGATCTACTGGGTTTGACAAACCCCATCCGGGCTAGTCATGCTAGCACGACTACACATCAAACGGGTGTTTAATTGACCTAATTTTTGTTGCTGTGGTCTGGTAGCCACAACCATGTTTGTTTACTGGATCTACTTTCTTTTATGTACTGTTTATCAAAACTTGTGAACTCACCAACCTTGTGTTGACACTTTAGCATGTTTCTTTCAGGTTCATAAGGTGCGCATGATTAGGTCATCACACACTGCATTCATCATTGTTGGGTCAAATGAAACATTTACATTTTCTACAAACTATATTTAATTTGATTTGCGTGTGTCTCCGCCATTTGATTTACAAATTATTACCCTTCCATAATTACTTTTATGTTTATGTATTTAACGCTGCTTTTGGGAAACTTTTATGATAATGAGTTGTTGGACTCAACAAGTGCATTAAGAATTAATGCATAAAAAGTATGATGCTTGCCATATCAGACATATAACAAACGTAATATGTTCTAACATCCAAAACAATCATTTACTAACACATTAGCATCATTAACATTCATTACAAACACTAATATATGCTAAAGATTTCTTTTGCAGATTTAAGATAAAGAAATTTTTTGCCAAGTACCCGCAGCGGATGAGAAGAATCCACAACGGATGAAGAACCATTAGCAGCGGATGAAGAATCATTGTCCAAGTGTGTGTAGCGGATGAACAAGATCCCACAGCAGATGACAGGCTGACAACGGATAACATTATACAGCGGATGTTCATCCATAGCGGATGAACATTCCACAACGGATGTTCATCCACAGTGGATGAACATCCCACAGCGGATAACATACAACCATGCACAGCGGATGACAAGATCTTCTCCACAGCGGATGAGCAAACATCCACAGCGGATGACTGATCTCCACAGCAGATGACATATAGACTTAGGATTATTTTATGTAATTTTCATTTACATAATGGTAGTTTAGTAATTGTATATAGCTATGTGTATAGGCTATAAATAGCATGCTACCCTAATACTTTGTAAGCTTTTGAACGAATTCAATACAAACAAGCAGTTTATTTTGATTGTGCTTTTGCACACACACCACACACACACAAACACACATACACACTGATTTCATATTCTATTATCATGGGTTTCCGCACCATGATTCTAGTGTGTTGAAGTTTGAGAGATATTGAAAAGATCCTTGGGGGAATCAACCTTTTATTCATGTTGAATATGTTCATTTTCATCATGAGTTTAAGCTGATTTCATCAGATGGTATCAGAGCCTTGGCTCAATCATTCATAGATTTCGATCCTCTCATTCAAAAAACATGAAATCCATGGTTCATTAGCTTCAAAACAAACATTTCCAAGCTGCAAAATCTCCAAACTCATCTTCTTCTACTCATAACATTCATTAAATGCAAACAAACATGATTTTAGAATCGGTTTGTGCATTTTGAAGAAGTGTTTTTGAATATCTAGCTTGAAACATCATTCATACATGATTTTCAAACGTGTTCATCACAAAACTCACTAAAACCACATTGGTTTTTTAAGGGTTTCGGATAAACAATATACGGTTATTGTTCTATCCAGTTTTTATCAAACAAACACTAGGTTGAATACTTTGAATCTGTTCATTGTATTTAAACATCACATTTGAGTTTTTTTTTCACTCAACACAGGCGATTAATCTTCATCAAACAACAAACCGATTGTTGTTTTTGTTGAAATTATCTCAGCCGCCAAAAAACCCTAGAATAAACCCTAGGTTTGATCATTCTTAACTTTCACAATCTACGGAGATTGTGTTGGTTCAACAGGAAAATCAAAGAAGAAATATAATCTTCTTTTGACATTTTTGAAAAAACGTTACTTTCTGATCCAAAAAGATAACTATTAAAAACCTTTTTTTGTGTTTTTAGGGTTTTGACTTTCTATTGACCGCATTAATTAGAAAGTTGACATTCCTTTTCACAATATTTCTTTCTTGTCACCGTGGCATTGAAAAAAACATTACATAGGAAAATTAATTAATTAATTAATTTCTTTTATTAGGTAAACAATTAAAAAGGTTTAACAAATATCAAACAAATCCTAGAGACAATTAGGATTAATCAAATTTTAGCAACAGACTAAAATTTAAACAAATTTCACTTAAAAAATTTATTATTAAGTTAAAATTTAAACAAACATGGCTGAAGATATGACTGGTTCTAACAGTAGATTAAAACCTCCCAGGTTGAAGAACAAGTCAGATTTTAAGCAATGGAAGATAATGTTCAGAAATTGGATTATTTTTCAAGATCCTGATCTATGGACATCTATCACTGAAGGTCCTTTTATTCCCTTGACATTAGGACCCGATTACAACATCCAAAAGCCAGTTAGTCTGAAGAGTGTAGCTAGTGATGACTTGAAACGGGTAAAAACAGACATGAAGGCATATAGCATTCTTGCTATGACACTACCTTTTGAAATTTTGACTCGTGTTGAAAATTTCAAAAAAGCACACGAATTATGGAAGGTTCTTCACACTATGTTTGAAGGTAATGCAGAAATACAGGAAATCAAGAAAGAAAAAATGAGGACCCAGTACGAGACCTTTCATCACATACATGGGGAATCCATCCCTCAACAGTGCATAGATATGTCCAATTGGTCAATAAAATGATAGTTTATGGACTAAAATATGACACTGTTGAAATAAACAAGAAAAGTTGCACACATTGCCTGAGTGTTGGACTCAGTCAGTATCTCTCATGAAAGCAACATGATTGGAAAGAAGCCCTATCCTTGACTAACTAGTAGCCAAGGTTGAAGCATCGGAAATGGATGAAAATCCAGGAACAATAACCAAATCAGACACGTAGAGGTTTATAAGTTCAAGGAAACCAACATACAGACAGTGCTTTCCTCACAAGCACTGGGAAGATGAAGAAGAAGAATCTTGGATTCTAATGACACTTCATTCTTCTCATCTTCAGAAACATCCAATACAAACACAAGTCTAAGAAGACTAGTATGCATGCTTCTCATGAAGCACTCCCCAAAGAAAGCACCACCTTCATTCTTCAGCAACAAACAAAACAATCACAGCCACAACCAAACATTCACAGACTTAAAAAACCCATGGATGCTCTCACCATCATTCTTCAAAGTGAAGAACAAAAGGCAGCATATGTAGCCTTTTCAACCAGTTTTGAAGCATTCCTAGGAGAAGTCGACTCCTTCACAGATCATCTAATAGGATTTGGATGAACTTCCACCTGATATGGTAGAAGAGATGGATCTGCAATGGTCCATGGCCATGATAATACAGGCCAAAAGGTTTCTACAAAGAAAACGGGGGTTAAACATTGTTGATCAGTGATCTAAGTTTTGTTAGATCAGTGATCTAAGTTTGATCAATTAGAGTTTAATCACAGCGGAATTAGAGCAAGAATTAAGCAAATATAGCAAGAACACAATAAATATTCAATGGAACAGTACACGGTTATATAGAAATAGGGTTTTCTGCATTGGGATAATAACATTCATGCACACATGCTTCGGTATGGCGGCTGCTAGGTTTTCCTAAGCTGCACCGATTACAATTAGGTCAGCATTCCTTATATAAAGGAATGTGACGTCTGCTGATGTCACTTGATAGTGACGTCTAACAGAATATTACACAACTACTGAAAGTAAGCAAACTACTGAGAATGTTCACAACAACTGAGAACATCTCTAGTATTCTAAGTACACGAAGAAACATAAAATACTGAAACTACAAGTACAAAAAGAAATACAACTACTGAAAGGAAACCATCACACAACTACTGAAGAGGTCTTCTTCAGCTGTTGTGACAATCATCTGAAACTTGGTCTTCAGTCTTTGTCTTCAGCTCTTTCAGACTTTGTCTTCAGTCTGTCTTCAGACTTTGTCTTCAGCTCTTCACTTCAGACTTTGTCTTCAGCTCTTTCACTTCAGACTTTGTCTTCAGCTCTTCACTTCAGACTTTGTCTCAGCTCTTTCACTTCAGACTTTGTCTTCAGACCTTGTTATCAGCTGATGTCTTCAGCTGTTGCAGACTACTTCAGTTGTTGTAATGTCCGTGGGACTTAAAGGTTTTTCTGATCAGGCTCATTGGTCTTTTGGTCCAACAAACTCCCCCTGAACCAATGCAGCCAAAACCTTTAAGCTTATTGAGGTCCCACTTATTCTTGGCAGAAATACTCTCTTGATCAGCTTTAGAGATATAGATAAGCACAGGCCAGGGAACAGGTTTCAGTAGATGTGAATGTCAAAGGATGGAAGGGAACTCTGTCTTGGGGAACTGGACACAGAGCCGTTATACCCAACCATGAAACCTACTTCCCATTGATGAGTCTATAAGACTCTCTGACGTAGGCCTCAAGGAGAACAACTTGTTCCTCCTTAGTGAGTTCTTCTGCTTCTCCTTCGAAGAAAACTCTGGCCATAGTACTCTGATAAGTACTTTATCGTCTTTCCATTTTTCAACTCAACAGTTGTTATCTCTCTGTAAGCAAATTCATCTGGGTGAGTCCCTTCTAATAACAACTGGAGTTCATTTTTCTTGATCTCTTCAAGCCTCTTGTATAACAACCCCTTCTTGACCATTTTGTTCTCCATTAGAGTTTGAGGGGTCATCTTTGACTTGTAGGCTCTCTTGAAGTCTTCAAGTATTTCCCAGGGTGAGACTACAATGGCCAACATAATAGCAGCATCTATGGTCTTTCTCACTTGGCCATTGTATCTACTTGGTATGGATTTCTTATGAATTCTAGAACTAACCCTGGGGTCTGGCCAAATCCTTACTCTCTCCTTTTGATATTGAAAGGTATACCTGAGAGCATACAGCCTTTGAGCGTGTTTCTTCATGGCTTGTATAGATGATGACTGAGGAAACTCTTTGTCAATCATCTTCAAAAGTTGCTCATCGTGCTGTTTCTGCTGTTCTTCTTCTTCAATCTTAACTTTCACCATTTGCCTCTGAAAGTCTGGTGTGATCATTTGTTGACTTCTGGGCTCAGGTAATTTTAGAACAGCAGAGATTGGCAGACTATCTTCTTCATCATCTTCTTCTTCTTCTTCTACCATCCTCAACACCCTTCTCCTCCTTTGGGTGCATCACTGGATGTGGTTTGAGGTGGTTTTGGGGTAAGGGAGTTGGTTTTGAGGGTTGAGTTGATTTGGAGAGTTGTGGGGTTGGTTGTTTTTGAGAGGGAGTTTGGGAAGGCTGATCTAGCATTTTTATGGTGAGTTTGGCTTTGGAAAGCTTGGCCATATCAGTTCTCTTCCCAGCACCTGCTTCATCTAGTGCTTCAATAATTAACCCCTTGTGAATGCTTCAGAAGTACAGATTCTGGTGGTTATTGCCAGAATACTGTCTCTGGTCCATGATTTAATCTCAATTAATGATCTTCCCAAGTATTTTGCAGTAAACCTGATCATTATTTCCAACCTCTCCCTTTCCATCACACTATAACTGGCCCATCTTTCTTGTATCTCTTCAATCTCCAGCCTTCTGATCTCAGTGTCTAATGTGGCTGTATCAAAGCCCTGTCTGAAGAGTTGATCTATTATTCTGTCCATTGATCTGCTGTGAGCTTCATCAGCTTCTTTAATCAGATCTTCCAATGATTTCTCTTCATCAGCTTTGAGTTTCAGCACTTTTCTTTCTTTTGTATGTGATCAGCTGTTTTTCCTTTTCTTTCTCTTGTTTCTCATTTTCCACACTCTTTCTTTTCGTTCTTTCACTGCCTTAGACTCCCCCTTTTTGGGTGCATTGGGTTCAGGGGTTGTGAATGGCAGAAAGCTTCCTTTGCACAGCATCATCAACAAGTGTTTGTAGATTGAGGAAATCCTCTCATCAATGGCTTTATGCACAATCTCATTGATGATGGGAGTGGATGAGAGGTAAGGAATTTTGAAATGTAGCAACCATCTGCTCAGAGGGGTTCTGTCCCTGAGAGGTGGTGCCAAAAACAGTGGCTGGTGGCTCAGTTGAGTGTAGTGGCTGAGTGTTTGGTAAACCTTCAGATGAAGGTGCCATCTGTGGGTTTATTGGGGCAGATGGACTTTGATCCTGAGACATTTTGGCAAGCAGTTCTTTGAGTCTGCTCACCTCAGCCTCAAGGATTGTGTTATGGGCTAAAACATCAAAGAAAAAGCCCAGGTCATCATCAGTCTTTGCTCATTGACCTCCTGATTGAATCATTCATTTGCTGAATCAGAGAGTGGCAGCCTCACCAGATGTTCTAACCTCCTCCTCTACACGGGGAGATTGAACATTATAACCCCTGTGCTGTGGGTTATCAGCAAGCATTTTGGTCCTCTCCTTAGCTGTTGAGGGTTCTCCCCATTGTAATTGGTTTTGTCTGGGGAGGAGGAGAGGAATGCAGCTGACTCAACACTTGTGCAACAATAAATGTTGGGCTTTGAGGGGCGGTTGCATTTGGAGATAGGTTTGAAGCAGATTGCACCCGGGGTGACTGGTGCTCTTCAATGGTAACCTTCTCAATTGAGATAGGTTCCAGCATTGTGGTATCCCCAATTATGGTTGCATCAGGATCCTGTTGAGAGGATGCCTGAGCGGCTAGGGCTGGTGGAGTCTTTGACACTACTGGGGGGTTAGAAACCAGTAAGTGTTACCTGTATTGGTGTTACAGGGGCATCCTCAGGGGACTCATCTCCCTGAGTAGCCTTTTTGGGCTTTTTGGTTTTGGGTTTGGTGGGGACTTTGGATCTGGAAGTGGAGGCTGTGGGTTCCCGCTGCTTGGGTTTGAGCAGCCGGGCAGCCCCTTTCATTGTAGGGTCAGAGTTGTGCCTGGAGTATACTTCAGGCAATACAGCCGGAGCAGGGACTCCAAGGCCAACAAGGCCGTCTGATTTTAGCTGTGTTAAAATTATGGCCATGAGAAACCTGGGATATAATATCCATCTGTTTGCCACAGGTTTCAAGGCCAGATCCTTTAGTTCCATAAACACTATCTCAGAAAAATTTAAAGTTTGTCGTTCAAAGATAGAGTATAATACCTGTTGCCATCGGGAAGACATTTGATCCCATGAGGAGGTTTTGGTGGTGAAGGCAGACATTCACCATGTGGAATATAAGACGTTCAGCATCATGGAAGTGCTTCTTCAGAATGGTGGTAGCACTTAAGTCTCCTTCATACCCGTTGTTGATGAAAGACATATCGGTTGTGCCTTTCGGGTATTCTGTGACACAGGTGGCATCATGTAGATCTAGGGTTTGTCGAATGATGTCCGGAGTGATGACCACCTGTTTCTGGTTGACCAACGACTGGAGAGTGATTTGGCTATCATTCTCACTAGTTTGCACAGAGACGTTGGTCCAGAACTGGCTTAGGGAATCGGGGTAGATGGTAGGATTCAGAAGAAACGCGGTTTGGTACTGGGAATACCATAAGATCGATGGCGTTATCAAATTTGTTCCAGAAGGCCGATTTCGAGAGGTAGGCAACACAGTTGTGTCTGGGTTTGAGTTTCATGGTCGCCATTGTTGAGAGAGTGAAGGACGGAAAACGGCTAATGAAACGTCTGAAAGTAGGTTTAGGTATTTATAGGGTAATAAAAAAAACTGATATAAAACGACTGAAAGTGTTGGTGCTGTCATCAGTTGTTTGAAAACAACTGAAGACCTGGTTTAACTTTCAAAAGTTTTAACAACTGAAGACTTGGTATTAGTCATCAGTAGTTGTGAAACTACTGAAGACATGGTTTTGGCTTCAGGTGTTGTAACAACTGAAGACTTGGTGTTAGTCATCAGTAGTTGTGAAACTACTGAAGACATGGTTTTGGCTTCAGTTGTTGAAGTGAAGCAGCAGTTGTAGAAACAACTGAAGAGAAAAATTTCTCATCAGCTGTTGTCGTCAATTCTTAGCTCATCAGCTGTTTCATTCTGACCTCAACACTTCATCAGACTTTGTCTGAGTTTCAGATGTTTCATAGGTCATCAGTACTATCTGTTATTCTGACATCAGCAGTTGTAACTACAGCAGTAGTTGTAACCACATCAGTTCTTTTCAACAGATGAGTACTTCAGTACTTTTAAGTAATTTAGTCTTCAGTAGTTATGAAAACTACTGAGGATAAAAGAACTTCAGTACTTATTTGTGACAGTAGTATACGAATGCTCATCAGTACTTGTTGACTGAGATCATCAGTAGTTGTCACTTATTCTAGCTGCAGCATACCAAGCCTTAACACTAGGTTTTGGAAAGTTGAACTGTCCAAAGGCTTAGTAAATATGTCTGCAAGCTCATCAGCACTAGGAACAAACTTTGGATCAATCAGACCTTTTTCAAAACAATCCCTAATAAAATGGTGTCTGATCTCAATATGTTTGGTCCTAGAGTGCTGGACTGGATTCTTGACAATACAAAGAGCTGAAGCACTATCCATTAGTAATGGAGTCTTAGTCTCTGTAATGCCATAATCCAGTAATTGATTCTGAAGCCAGAGTACCTGAGATGTACAACTTGCAGCAGCAATGTACTCGGCTTCAGCAGTGGATGTAGCAACAGATGTTTGTTTCTTACTCTGCCAAGAAACCAAACAGTTGCCTAGGAATTGACATCCACCAGAAGTTGATTTTCTAGTTAATTTACACCTGCATAGTCACTATCAGAAAAAGCAACTAATTTGCAAGAGTGCCCAGTGGAATACCAAAGACCTAGAGATTGAGTACCTTGCAGATATCTAAAGATCCTCTTGACTGCAATCAAATGAGACTCTTTAGGAGCAGCCTGAAATCTAGCACAAACACAAGTTGCAAACATAATATCTGGTCTAGAAGCTGTTAAGTACATCAAGGACCCAATCATACATCTGTAAAGTGTTTCATCAACAGCTTTACCTTTCTGATCTGCATCCAGTTGTGTGGTGCTGCACATGGGAGTAGAACAGGGCTTACAGTGTTGTAATCAAACTTTGCCAAAAGACTTTTTGTGTATTTTGACTGATGAATGAAAGTTCCATCAGCCTTTTGTTTGATTTGCAAACCTAGAAAGAACTGTAATTCTCCCATGGCACTCATTTCGAATTTTTGTTGCATCAACTTTGTAAATGCATCACACAACTGTGGATCAGAGGAAGCAAAAATAATATCATCAACATAAATTTGAACAAGGGCTTATGCTGACCCACTTTCTTAATGAACAAAGTTTTATCTATGGAGCCTCTAGTGAAATTATTCTGAAGAAGAATTTGACAGTGTTTCATACCAGGCTCTAGGAGCTTGTTTCAACCCATAAAGAGCCTTATCAAGTTTATACACCCAATCAGGATGTTTATTATCCTCAAAACCTGGTGGTTGACACACATAAACCTCTTCTTTTATTTTACCATATAAAAATGCACTTTTGACATCCATTTGAAAAACTTTAAGATTGTGGAATGCAGCATAGGCTAAGAACAATCTAATTGCCTCAGTCTGGCTACAGGGGCAAAGGTTTCATCATAATCAATACCTTCTTCTTGTGAAAACCCCTGGACAACCAGTCTGGCCTTGTTCTTGACAATTTGCCCATTTTCATCTGTTTTATTCCTAAACACCCATTTAGTGCCTATTGCACACTTACCTGGGGGTAGAGGAACCAGTTCCCACACTTGCTGCTTTTTGAACTGAAGAAGCTCAAGCTGCATGGCATCAACCCATCCATTGTCTCTTAATGCAATATGATAGTTCTTTGGCTCTTGCTGACTGATGAAAAGAGCATAGAAGCAGAAGTTGGACAATTGACTTCTAGTTGAGACACCAGCATTGATATCACCAATGATTTGAGACGTTGGGTGATTCTTCAGCTCTGGATACACTATGAGATCTGTGCAAGTGTTTGTAGCACGCTCAGCAGCAACAGATGTTGATCCAGATTCTTGAAACCAAGTGTTAGATGGCAGGTCAAATGAAGTAGAGGATTCAGAAATCTCATCAGCATTTGTTGTGGATGGTGCTACTGAAGCTACAGGAACATCAAGTTGAGTAGACTCAGGCAGTTGATCACTAAACTTGAATAGGTGAGTACTGGGATCATCATGAACATCAGTACCACCAGATGGGATGACTAGCTGCAGAAGGTGATGAATTCACATGATCTGCAACAGCTGGAGACTGATAAGGAACATATTGCAGTATGTCCAGATCAAACAACTCCACAGGGTTTTGTGGGATTTTGTCCTTAGGAGATTCATTGAACTTCACATGCAAGGTTTCTTCAACCATCTTTGTTCTACAGTTGAACACTCTGTAAGCCTTGCAAGTGGATGAGTACCCAACAAAATACCCTGCATCCACCTTAGAATCAAACTTTTGGAGTTGATCCTTTGTGTTGAGAATGTAACAAGGACACCCAAATGCTCTGAAGAATGAAATTAGAGGAGCCAAATGATGTAGAATTTCATAAGGAGTCTTCATCAACCTCTGATTCACTAGAGCTCTATTTTGAACATAGCATGCTGTGTTGACATCTTCAGCCCAAAAGGTCAGTGGCAAACCAGAGTCAGCCAACATGGACCTTGCAGCTTCAATTAGGGTCCTGTTCTTTCTCTCCACTACTCCATTTTGTTCTGGAGTCCTTGGAATGCTATACTGCCTCTTGATTCCTTTTGAAAGGTAGAAATCATCAAGTGTATGGTTTCTAAATTCAGTTCCATTATCACTTCTTATACACTTGACTGATAGGGAATACTGCTTCTCAACATACAACACAAAGTTAATAATTGTCTGAGCAGCCTCATCCTTTGAAAGCAAGAAGAAGGTCCATACAAATCTGGAGTAATCATCCACAATTACCAGACAGTATTTCTTCTTTGCCATGCTCATTACTCTCACAGGACCAAAGAGATCCATGTGCAGTAATTGCAAGCAGGCAGTGGACTTTAGTTCTTCTATAGGAGGGAATGAGACTTTGTGTTGTTTTCCTTTTAAACAAGCAGTGCAGGTTTCATCACAGAGGAACTCCTTTGTTGGTAGACCTCTTACTAAACTATTGTGGATCAGCTGATTCATGTTTTGAGATTAACATGACCCAGCCTTCTATGCCACAGTTTAGATTCCTGAGGAGAGGCCTTGGAGAACAGGCAAGGATGACCTTTTAACGCAATCTTCTTTGACAGATCCAAGGCATATACTCTTCCTATCCTGTTGGCCTTCAGGAGAGTATGTTCATCCAATACCTTGTCAATCAGCCTCAGAACTTTGGAAGACAGAATCCGGCAGTTCTGGCTTGTGAAAAGTGCAACATGCCCTTTATCACACATCTGACTGACACTCAGTAGATTATACTTGAGATTCTCCACATGGTTAACATCATCAAATCTGATTTCTCCATTTGACACAAATCCTTTCCCGATGATGTAACCCTTAGCATCATTTCCAAATGAGACAAATCCCTTCTTTCCTTGAGAGTAGTCATTAAGAAGAGAACTGCTCCCAGTCATATGCATAGATCCTCCACTGTCTACATACCAGATGCTTCTTTGGCATGCTGAAGAACCCTGCATTTATCATAAGAAACTAGTTAGCTTTAGAGACCCAAACCTTTTTGGTTTTGGGTATGTTTTCATCAACAGATTTAACCATAACTTGTTTCTCATGATTAACAGCTGATGAAGGTGGAGATGGTGCTGAAATGGAATTCTTAGATTTGGGCTTGGATTTCCTTTTCAGTGGTTTGATCTCTGGTGCATCTAGTTGGTTAACTCTCCCCAACAAATGCTGAACCATCATAACAAGTTGTGTCTGATTTGTTGCTAAAGCCTTCAGCTCATTTGACACATCAGTACTTGTTTTTGATGAGTTCCTATGACCCACCATTTCCTCCTTGAAATTCACAGACTTCGTCTGATGTTTATCATGAGGAACACTATCAGCTGTTTTCTGATAAACCCCATCCTTCTTTTTGGATTTTGGTGAGGCCTTGGGTTTTTCAGTTTGAGATGACTGTGGTACAAACTTGGTTTCAAACTCATTTTTCATTTTATTTATCTCTTCTTTAATGAGCTTATCTCTGTTGAGTTTGGAACTCTTTTTATACCAGCATTCATCGGATAGATGATTGAATTTACCACATATTTCACATGGCTTATTCTTCATCTTGGATTGATCAACTGCTGAAGTGGAAACTACTGAAGGTGTGATCTTCAGTACTTTCCTCCTTTCAGTACTTGTGTTAAGTACTGAAGGATTGGTAACAACTGAAGACTTGTTCTTCAGCTGTTCTCTATCCGTCCTGAAAGACCGTATGATAGATTCCTCAGCAGTTGTTAATCCTTTTATTTCATCAGATTTGAAATGCTTTTCAGATGTTGTGACTTGCCCTTCAGTACTTGGAGTACTTTGAGGAACAACATCTGAATTTCTCAGCTTCATGTGTTTATCAGCATTTAAACCATCAGGCAATTGATTTGCTGAGATCTTAACACTGACTTCATCCTCTAATTTTGTATTATCATTTGAGGATGAATCACATGATGATGTGGTTTGGAAATTACTTTCACCTTCAGATTTTACTATTACTTTTGAAGTAAAATCAGTAGGTGGTGCAGTATGATTGTAACCTATTCCAAACTTCACATTTGAAGCTGTTTGCTTGCTGAGAAGCATTTCAAATCCCTTGCAGGATGTTACCCAGCGGTCACACTCAACTTGGGTAGCTGCAAGTGTCTCTTTGAGACTTCTGTGGTTCTCGAGTATGACCTCTACCTTAGCCTTTTCATCATTAAGTTGGCATTTAAGCTTGTAAATCTCATCATCTTTGTCATTAAGTGCAGACACATACTCATCTTTTCTTTTGGAAATAGTTTTCTCAAGCTCAAGATTTTGATTGATTAAAGCTACATTTGCCTCTCTAATAGAGACAAAGGAAGCTATACATGATTCAGAACATAACTTGGCTTTAGCCTCAGAAGATACCTGGGTTACCTGTGAAGATGAAGCATCGAAGCAGGAACCCTCAGTAGACTCCAGGGCCATGAGAGCAAGATTCCCAAAAGGATGTTCACCACCCTGTTGACCAGCACCAGCAGATAATTGCTCATTGAAACCAGAAAGATCATCTGGTAAGCTGCTCCAGTCAACAACTCCTGGTGTGAAGAAGCTGTGATGAGGTTGAGATTGTGATGGAGATGGTTGAGGCTCGGGTAGGGCTTGAGGTTGTTGTGCTATAGGGACATGAACAGGATTTGGCTGTGGCATGTAATAGCAGGGATAAGGATATGGCATTGGACCCTGAGGGACAAAGTATGTAGGAGATTGAGGTTGTGAGTGATGACCAGAACTAGCAGGATGTTGCCCTTTATTTTGTGAGCTATTGCTTGGAAAGGTCACAAAGGGTGCAGAAGAGTTAGATCCAGTTGATCTACACTCTCTTGCAAAGTGCCCAAGCCTGTGGCATTTGTGACACCTCAACTTACTCTTGTCAAAACCAACTTTGGTTTTGCCAGAGAGTCCTGGAAATTTCCTACCAGTTCTCTTGTAGAACTTTTGAGATCTGATATTGATCAGGGCCATTTGGCTCAAAATATCCATCTCTTCTAAATCATCATCAGCAATACCTTGCAAATCATCCATGATAAAGCATAAATTATCACTATTACACCCAGAATGACTGTCAACACCAACAAATGCATGATCAGAACTGTTTGAAGAGAAATCTATATGCTCATCATAATGACTTTCTGATCCAGCATATTCTGACTCATGATCGACCAAGGCAGTGTTACCTGGTACAAAGTCATCAGAGAGCTTTCCTGATGATGCCAGTTTCCTTTTCTGCTCTATCTCTCTTTCAAATGTAAGCAGTTTCCCATGGAGTTGGGTGAGAGATAGGCTATCCAGATTTGCACTGGAGCGTAGGACAATGGTGTATGTGTCCCATCTCTCAGGCAATGATCTGAGGAATCTGTTGTTCATCTAGCTGTTAGTGTACTCATGCTTGACCATTTTCAGCTCAGAGATCAAGCAGGAGAAACGCTCAAACTGTTGAGTCAGTGTCTCACCCTTCCTATGAGAGAATGTCTCATATTGTTGGGCGAGGATTTCTCTGTTGTTTGCTAAGACCTCATCAGTTCCTCCGAATTGTTCCTTCAAAGCATTCCAGAGGTCATGAGCAGTTTCAAGATGCATAAGCCCAGAATAGATTTCATTCGGCAGTGCCATGGCCAGAATTCCATGGGCTTTAGCATCAATCTCAAACAGTTTACGATCTTCATCTGAGTATTGCTCCTTCTTCTTCATCTGAGTATTGCTCCTTCTTCTTCGGAACCATTTGATTGGTCTCCGGATTGTTCACCATAGGCTTGTGTGGACCGTGAACCACAGATGTCCAACAACCTAAACTGTTAACAGACAGGTGATGGAGCATTCTTCGTTGCCATATGTTATACTCACTCCTAACCAGCATCGGAGGCTTGGTTGAGGAGCCAGTATTGTGAGGATCATTAGATGGAGTAGTCATTCTCAGATTCAAACCAAATCAATCAAGTTTCAAAAGATTTAGCACAAAAACACAACAAACTCAATAAGAACCAAGAAGAAACTCAATTTAAATAACCAGAAGCAGCAGAAAATCAATCTTTATAACCAATTCTTGCACATATGCTAATTTGATCAAACTATAGATATCAAAATAGCAGTTTCAATGATCAATTGTTAAACCGATCAATGATTAACCCACTCTGATACCATTTGTTAGGATCAGTGATCTAAGTTTGATCAATTAGAGTTTAATCACAGCGGAATTAGAGCAAGAATTAAGCAAATATAGCAAGAACACAATAAATATTCAATGGAACAGTACACGGTTATATAGAAATAGGGTTTTCTGCATTGGGATAATAACATTCATGCACACATGCTTCGGTATGGCGGCTGCTTGGTTTTCCTAAGCTGCACCGATTACAATTAGGTCAGCATTCCTTATATAAAGGAATGTGACGTCTGCTGATGTCACTTGATAGTGACGTCTAACAAAATTATTACAAACTACTGAACGTAAGCAAACTACTGAGAATGTTCACAACAACTGAGAACATCTCTAGTATTCTAAGTACATGAAGAAACATAAAACTACTGAAACTACAAGTACAGAAAAGGAAATACAACTACTGAAAGGAAACCATCACAACTACTGAAGAGTTCTTCTTCAGCTGTTGTGACAATCATCTGAAACTTGGTCTTCAGTCTTTGTCTTCAGCTCTTTCACTTCAGACTTTGTCTTCAGCTCTTGTCTTCAGACTTTGTCTTCAGCTCTTTCACTTCAGACTTTGTCTTCAGCTCTTTCACTTCAGACTTTGTATTCAGCTCTTTCACTTCAGACTTTGTCTTCATCTCTTTCACTTCAGACTTTGTCTTCAGACCTTGTTATCAGCTGGTGTCTTCAGCTGTTGCAAACTACTTCAGTTGTTGTAATGTCCGTGGGACTTAAAGGTTTTTCTGATCAGGCTCATTGGTTCTTTTGGTCCAACACTTTTCAAGAGAATGTCAACAGCCCAGAGTTGACAAAAACACACATCAGGCATAACCATCCAGTGGATATCATTCAAACAGACAAGTGCTACCTCCAATTAGAATTCCAGCTGCACCAACCCCACCACAAATCACACAGTATAGTCCAAATCAACATTTGAAATCTTCAGCAATGATTATCAAACAAGATGGAGAGTGTGACTGGAGCCTTTATGAGGCTGATATACCATTATCTTCAGATCATGCCCTTATGGCAGATGTTGAAGACAAACTGACAGAAATCCCGAAAGAGGTAAAAGAAAACCTCTGTAGCCAAGCATGCATTGATGAGGTAAATAGGTATAGAGAGCATGCTGATAATCTGTCAAAGAAAGTTATAGAAACAAACATTTTAAATGAAAGTTTAAAATCTGAACAGAAACAATATGCAACTAAAATACTTTTATTACAAACAGATTTAGATAAATTAATGTCTGAAAAACTAACTTTGAAAGCTCAGGTTGAGCAACTCTCTATCTTATTAACTGAGTCAAAATCACTACAAGCTGAAACTGAAGTGAAGCTTCAGAAGTTTCAGGTGAGCAATAAGAAGTTCGAAGAACTTCTTGCTCAGCAATGGACATTTAAGGACGCATCAGGACTTGGATATCATAAGGTGAATCCACCTTATAATGACAACTATATTCCTCTTCCTGATTCAATGACCAACAACAAGGTGAATCACTTGATCCTCATGAAAAGACTGAGGACTCCAAACAATCATCATCATCATCATCAAAATCACCTTTGATAAAGTTTGTTAAAAGTTCAACACTTTAACCAATCAAATCAACTGACTTTTATCAAGGGGAAAACAATGAATTTGATGAACAAACTGTAGAAGCTTCTTTTAAAGATTAACATTTCTCTTGTATGTCTTTTATGTTTTTGTCATAGTATAGGGACTTTTATTGTAAATATGTTCCTTTGTTTGCTTGATTAGTATAAATAGGATGAATATGCATTGTGTAGACATCGAGACATCTAGACATTCAGACATCTAGAGATTAGACTTTCAGATTAGACGCTTTGTATCTGTTACTTACACTTTGTATTCTTCTCTACTAATCAATGAAAACTTCTATGAATTTTTGTTGATTTCATGTGTTGAATTGAATACTTCTGTGTATTAGATTGAATTGTGTTCTTATATCATCACAAATCGATCCATTTTGAGCTCATCAAATGGTATCAGAGCTTTCGGTTCAGTGATTGAAGCTGTTCTTCAACTGTCGAACACTCATAATTACTTGAATCTGTGATTGATAAACAATTCAGTCTTAAAAATTGTTGAATTAAGATCTGTTTCATCATCAGAAACATGATTTGATTCACAATTAGCAGTACAATACGTTCAAATCTGTGAATTTGAGCAAAAAGTCTTCGAACTGTTCTTAGTTGTTCGAACTGTTCTTTGAATCAAAACATTAATCTTTGTTGATTAATTGATGAAATTGATGTTAGAGGATTGTTAATCGATTGATTTCAGACCTAATTGGTGAAATTTAGATCAATTAATCAAGTTTTGAAGAAATTGAAAGAATCTAAGTTTGTTGAAGATGATGAATGTGGCGCATTAGGTCAGAAACACGTTGAAAATCGTCTAAGTGATAGGCGCATAACAACTATTTAGGCGCTTTACAACTGTTCCGGGCGTTTTTCAGTTAGGCGTTTCACCACTGTGTGGGCGCATTTCAACTGTTGGGACACTATGGAAGTTATCAGACCAAGTAATATCAGGCGTTTTTCAACTGTTGAGGAGTATTTGAACTGTTTGGGCGTATCATAACTGTTCAGACGCATCTCAACTTGGGCGTTTTTTGAAATTTTTCTGAGGCAACCCCTTAGACGTTTCAGGGTCAAAGTCAAAAGGTGTACTCCAACTGTTTGGGCGTTTCACTATTGTTTGGACGCATCAGCTTTCACACTTAGAAATTTTTTAGAAATTTTTTAGAAACTTTAAAATCCAAAAATATTTTCATTTTATTGTTTTAAATCAAAACATTAAAAACTACAAAAACAATTCACCTTTAAAAATCAAAAATTAAAAATGGTAAAATCAGAAGACTCAGAGAACCGAGTTCCCAAGCTGAAGAATAGAGTAGATTTCAAGAATTGGTCATTGAGATTAAAACACCATCTGAATTCTATTGATACTGATTTATGGAAATCAATAGAAAAAGGTCCTTACATTCCAATCACATCTGATGGACCTGATAGAGAATTTGTGTATACAAAGGAATCTACTGAACCTTATCCAGAAGGTGATCTACAAGGAGAAGATCTCAGAAAAAGATAAAAATGATATTAAAGCATATTCCTTAATGTGCAAAGGTCTACCTCTTGAAGTTGTGACGAGGCTTGATGGTTATCAGACTGGATACACCATGTATAAGGCCTTGAAAATAATATGTGAAGGTGGAAAAGAGATTTAGGATCTGAAAAAGCAAAAGCTAAAGAGACAATTAGAACTTTTTGAACATGTGTCTGGTGAAACAATAAATCAGATGATGAACAGATTTGTTCAACTGACTACAGAGATGTCGACTGCAGGGATCAAGAATGATTTAAAAGATCTTAACTACAGACTTCTCAATGCTCTTCCATCTTCATGGAAGCAAACAATCACTCTGTTAAAACATACTGAGAAATTTCCAATGGATCTAGATCTCTTGATTGCTAAAATAGAATATGTCGAAATTGATGAAAGTTCTAGAAACAACGACGGAGCAGCTTCGATGTCATAATATAAGTATGTTGCTTCTCCAGCAAACACTGTGGAGAATGCATTCATGGCTAAGAATGAAACTTCACCAGAAGATGAGGGTGATTTATTTGTTGGTGCAGGGTCCTTCACTGATTCTACTTACACAAGTGCTCCTGCCTATACAAATCAAAATAAACCTCAATCTCCTTCTATGCCTAAAAGTTCTAACTCTCAAGCAGAGACTCCATCTGTTAACTCTGCTAAATATAGCAAAGTTAACGATGTAATAAACATCTTATTACAAGATGAAGAGTCAAAAACTGCTTTTACTGCATTTATGGCAAGTTTTCAAGCATACCAAGGTACCCATTTAACTCAACTTGATTTTGTTTTGCAGGATTTATTTGAAATGGATCCAGACGACATTTAGGAAATGGACTTGAATTGGCAGATGGTAATGATAGCATACAGAACTCAAAAGCATTCCTACGTCAACAAAAACTATAAACCAAGTGCAAACAAGACAGTAGGTTTTGACAAGTCAAAGTCAAGATGCTTTAACTGTAACAGCTATGGTCATTTCTCTAGAGAGTGCAAAGCTTCAAGGAATTAAGGAGGAAATGTTCAATCAAGCTCAAGTAATCAAAGGTTTCAGTAATCATCACAGAAGACATTTCAGAAACCTTATCAAAGCCTACCAATGCCAGAATTGAAAGATGATTCTAAGGCAACAGAGGAACCCAAGAAAGCTTTAGTTGTCAATATTACTGATGGTTATGATTGGAGTGCCTACGCTGAACAATTTACTGCTGATCTAACCTCCAATTTATCTCTTGTTGCAGAAATACAAAAGGAAGATTGGTCTGAAGTTAATGATCCAAAAGCTGATGGAACTCTGAGAACGAGGAAGAGGATTATGACTGGAGTGATAAGTCTGATCCCAAGGAAGATTCAGAGGAAGTTGCTTTGATGGCAAAATCTGATCAGCCAAAGGTTGAAAGCTCTAACTCTGAAACGTCTCCTCCTAAATATTTTGAAATTCCATCAAAAGTCAGAGAAAAGTTATGCACAAAGTCTTGCTTCGAACATATCGAATACTACAGAAATTATGCTTATAAGATATGTGAAAAGCTTAAGCAAGAAGAACAAATGCATAACAAACTGAAAAAGGATCATAAAACATCTGATGACAAGATTATCTCTCTTTAAAATTCATGGAACAAAACTCTAAGAGAACTTGAAATTGTATCAAAACAACACGAAGAGATGACGAAAAATCTTGAATTGGAGAAGATAGCTCATGCAGCCACTCAAGTTGATCTAGCTAAAGTTTAGCTAAAGTTAAAAGTTCTAAAACCATTTTGGAAAAGCTAGTAAGTGAACGTAAAGATAAACGAAAGGCAGGATTGGGTTTCACTCATAAACCAATGCCTGAATCAATAACGAATACTTTACCAGAAAACTTTAACACTCACGATCACTCTCCAGAAAACAAAGCAAAACTCAAAGCATATCAGAACAATAACAAAATGTGAATAAAGAAGAAGAGTTACAAAAAAAATTGATAAACTTAAAAAGGATAATGAGAATCAAGTTAAGAGAATTGAAGAGCTGAAAGATGCTAATAAAAAGTTAATTGAAGAGATGAAAGAGAAAGAAAAATTCTTTGATGTTTGAAGACTGAAGATCAAGTTGGAGATTGAAGACTTGACTAAAGATTAAAGGATGAAGATCAGATAGAAGATTAAAGATTGAAGACCTGAAGCCCGAATATTTTGAAGACTGAAGACATGTAAATCTTAGGGGGAGTATTGTAGAAGCTTCTTTTAAAGATTAACATTTGTCTTTGTATGTCTTTTATGTTTTTGTCATAATATAGGGACTTTTATTGTAAATATGTTCCTTTTGTTTTCTTGATTAGTATAAATAGGCTGAATATGTATTGTGTAGACATCGAGACATCTAGACATTCAGACATCCAAAGATTAGACTTTCAGTTTAGACGCTTTGTATCTGTTACTTACACTTTGTATTCTTCTCTACTAATCAATGAAAACTTCTATGAATTTTTGTTGATTTCATGTGTTGAATTGAATACTTCTTTGTATTAGATTGAATTATGTTCTTATATCATCAAAGATCGATCCGTTTTGAGCTCATCACAAACAACAAATGATGATGAGGATGATTTATTAGATGATGAGCCTGATCAGCCAATTACCGAAACTCAAAAGGTTTCAAGTGTGGCTGATACATCAAACAAACAAATGAAATAGAGTCAAGGATTTGATATCTGTTCCGGTGGAAGGAAGGCTGTATCTTCCACTGCCTCTCCCAAACAGGCAAACAAAGGGAAAGGCAAAGCAACCTTTCAGCCAAAACACCAGTCGGTAACTTTTGAAATCCCATCAAAATCAAATTTGAAAAATAAAGTTATCAATAAACAATCAAAATCAGAGTTGCCATACTGTGAGTGGTGTGATCAATTCACACACACCACTGAAAAATGTAGATATGGTAAGTACTGCAAATACTGTAAGATGAATAATCACAGTACAAAATCATGTCATTTTCACAATTACTGCTTAATTTGTGAAAGAAATAATCATAGCACTGCCAACTGTTTTTTCAATAAGAAAAAAAAAGCAAAACAAACAGCCTCAAGTTGAGAAATCAACTGAGAAACAGACAGTTGTTCCTAACAAGAACAAAGGAGGAGCACCAAGACAAACTTCTCACCAAAAAGTTGTTTTAGACAGTGACAAAACATTTTATGAAAACTTTAAACAACCAACAAGGAGACATAAGTCTCAAAACAGACAGTCACCTGACATTAGCTCACAAAAGAGAAGAGCACAAAGCACTTCTCCCAATTGAGCTAAAACAAATGAAAGGAAATCTAGTGTTTCTAGAGTTCCAAAACTAGCAAACAATGCCGTTTTGGAAGAAATTTGCGTTGTCAGAAAAGACAGAAAACCCAAGACCATCTTGGCTTGGGTTGCTTCAACTAACTGATTTCTTTTATTTTATATGGACATCAAAGAAGGCCTGGCAACTTATGGTATGTTGACAGTGGATGCTCCCGACATATGAGGCAATTGTTCCCTCCTTCGAGATTTTAAGAACAAACATGGAGGCAGTGTAGCCTTTGGAGGAGATAAAACAGGTGGGAAGATAACTGGCGAAGGAACTGTAACAAATGGGTTGATTAGTTTTGAGAATTTCAACTACTGCTCCAATCTTCAGTTCAATCTTCTGAGTGTATCCTAAATCTGTGACAAGGGATATGCCACCTTATTTGACTCCAACAACTGCTACATCCTTAAGACGGGTTTTTAGATTCCAGAAGAACATATCCTTTTGAAAACTCCCCATCTAAACAACAGATACATTGTTGATATGAACAATGTTTCATCATCAACCCCTAAAACTTGTTTATTATCAAAAGAAACAGAAGATGTTTCCCAATTATGGCATAGACGATTGGGGCCCTCTAATTTTAATAGAATGAACAAACTTGTTAAAGGTGATCTAGTCATAGGTCTACCACAAAAAGAATTCTTCTGTACAGAACACTGCACAGCATGTCTGAAAGGCAAACAACACAGAGTTTCCCATAAGTCTAAATTGGTAAACTCTAATCAAACATCACTCAAATTGCTTCATATGGACCTTTTTGGCCCAACAAAGATCCTAAGTATAGGAAAGAAGCAATACTGCCTTGTCATATTAGATGATTATTCCATATTAACATGGGTTTTCTTTCTACTACACAGGACAAAAACATCACAAATCATTACATCCTTTATCATAAAGATTGAGAATCAACTTGACCTTAAAGTTAAATATTTAAGAAGTGATAATGGCACTGAATTTAAAAATGACTACATTTCTTCTTTTTGTGCAGAAAAAGGAATAAGTCATCAATTCAGCATAGCAAGAACTCCACAGCAGAATGGAGTAGCTGAACGGAGAAATAGAACATTAATAGAAGCAACTAGAACCATGCTAGCTGACTCTCTATTGCCCATATTCTTTTGGGCTGAAGCCATAAACACAGCTTGCTATATACAAAACAGAACATTAATCATTAAAGAACATTCCAAAACACCTTATGAATTATTGTTTAAAAGAAAACCATATATCGGATTTCTTAAGGCCATTGGATGTTCTGTATCAATATTAAACACCAGAGAACAATTATCCAAATATACTCTAAAAGCAGATGATGGATTCTTTGTTGGATATTCTGGAAGCTCAAAAGCTTACAGAGTATACAATCCAAGACTGAATATAGTGGAAGAAACAACAGATGTTGTTTTTAATGAACATTCTTTCACTAAGAAAGTCATTGGATCAAGCTGGTTGTTTGATATTGATACGTTAACCAACTCATTTGACACATCTTATTTTGATATTTCAGGTACCAAGGATAACAATGAGTATACAATGGTTCCATCAGCACCCAATGATGTTCCGTTGACTGTTGATCCTCCAAGGAGATCTACTAACACTCCTTCAAGTACAATAATTTCAACTCCACCCGACCAACCAAACACATCAAGAGGAACATCATCAACCTCACCAGTATCTTCATCTCCTGCACCCAACCAACCACAAGAAACCAACAAACCAAAACAACATCAACCACAAACTGTTGATAAGGATGAAGACTACCATTCACTACCAGACACACATCATGAAGATGAAATCTTAGATTTCTTTCATGATTCCCCACAAACATTCACTAAGATCCCTCAACCAGACAATCACATTACCCAATACTTTTGCTCAACAATCATCACATGATCATACAATCACTAATCTTGATTCAATAATTCATGTTGATCAGATCACCAAAACAAGAGTTCACAAAGATCATCCAATAGATAACATCATAGGTGACCTCAACACCCGATTGACTCGTAGTCAATCTGATACAACAAACATTTGCTTGTATTCTTGTTTCTTATCCTTAACTATACCCAAAAACATTACTGAAGCACTTAAAGATAACAGTTGGATAGAAGCCATGCAAGAGGAACTACAACAATTCAAGAAGCAAGAACTATGGAAGCTGGTAGATCTACCTGAAGGTCATTATGCATTCGGCACAAGGTGGCTCTTTAGAAACAAAGCAGATGACAGAGGCATTGTCATAAGAAACAAAGCAAGGCTTATAGGCCAGGGTTATACTCAAGAGAAAGGCATTGACTATGATGATGTCTTTGCTCCTGTAGCAAGACTAGAAGCCATCCGCATATTCCTTGCTTATGCCTCATCACAGAAGTTCACTATCTACCAAATGGATGTCAAATGTGCATTGCTTTATGGTCAGATACATAAAGAGGTATATATTGCTCAACCACCAGGGTTTGAAGACCCAAATTTCCTCACAAAGTCTACAAGTTAGATAAAGCTCTGTATGGTCTTCATCAAGCACCCAGGAAGTGATATGAAACTTTATCAAAGTTTCTAATACAGAATGGATACTCCCGTGGGAAAATTGACCAAACATTGTTCTTAAAAAGAAAAGAACAAGACTTGTTAGTAGTGCATGTCTATATGGATGACATAATATTTGGCTCCACAAACACACAGCTTTGCAAAGAGTTTGAAACTCGTATGCAATCCAAATTCCAAATGAGCTCAATGGGAGAACTTAGATTCTTCCTAGGTCTACAAGTTCATCAATCAGCAAAAGGAATTTTCATCAATCAAAACAAATATGTGAATCAGATCTTGAAAAAGTATAACATGTCTGATTGCACATCAACCAAAACACCATTCGTAACTGGATTGAAGTTTGGACCAGATCCAGAAGGAAAGTCAATTGACCAGAAACTTTACAGATCTATGATAGGTTCACTGATGTACCTTACAGCAAGCAGACCAGATATCATGTATGTAGTATGCATGTGTGCAAGATATCAAGCAGATCCCAAAGAATCACACATTAATGCATTGTAAAGAATCTTTAGATACTTGAAAGGCAAACCAGCACTTGGTTTGTGGTATCCCAAAGATGGAGATTTCTCTTTATATGCATACATAGACAGTGATTATGGGGGATGCAACAACAACATGAAATCCGCCAGCGGAGGCTGTCAATTTCTTGGATCAAGATTGATCTCTTGGCAGTGCAAGAAACAAACCAATGTCTCTGTGTCAACAGCCGAGGCGGAATACATAGCTGCTTCTGCATGCCATTCTCAAGTGTTATGGATTCAAAACCAAATGCTTGACTATGGCTCTAATTTTCTTAAAATACCCATACACATTGACAATTCTGCAGCCATGTTTATCATAACAATCCTGTTCAACATTCAAAATCAAAACACATAGAGATCAGATATCACTTTTTGAGAGATTGCTCAGAAAAGGGTCTGATCAAGTGGATCAAGGTCCATACAGACAATCAATTGGCTGACCTCTTTACAAAACCATTTGACTCAACAAGATTTGAATTTATGGTTCAGTCACTTGGTATGATCAACTATGAGTCAACAAATTAATATTTTTCAAAGCATTAAAATCAAACATGCTTGATTTTGTCAAAGTCCAAGATTAACACCAAAGTTACCTTTTTCAAAATCAAGAAATCATGCAAATCATTCTTTTTTAATATTGAATCACACATACATCTCATGAGAAATGATAGTAAACTAGCTTAATTCTTCACTTGAGTCTTTTTGCACTAATAAAGACTTACACTACTTTGTTTGATATGTGGATAGGCTCAGCATGGGACACCTAACATCACATACAACAGTAAAGAACTAAATTCACATGATTGTGTGGTCAACAACACATCTTGTTTTATGGTGAGTATTAATCTATCCAATATAGGTTGCTTTTAAAGTAACTACAATACACCAAGTGAAACAGTTTATAAATTTCTCAATCATACAAGTGTCTCCTCTATTATGATAATCATAGACCCGGAGTACACCTGGGCATTCTTTGTTATGCTAAGCACAGACCTGAACGACCTACATCATGATCCAAAAAGATTCCCAAAGAGGAACACATCCAGTTTGGATGAAAAATGAATAAAGTCTTTAGACTACATTCCTTGTGAATGAATCAAAAGAATCCCAAAGAGGATGACCTTCCAAAGTGAAGTGAAAAAGAATCCCAATGAGGATCAAACAACATGGATCAAATTGAGCATTTATACTCCTAAGTAGCTAGGTTTTAAGTATTGAAAGTTCTTTTAAGCATATCCTAAGGAGGGTTGTACCAATCATACAATCAGATGTGGGGTACATACAACTCATGTCAATCAACTCAAAACATGATAATCACTCACTTCAATCAATCATTAATACCATGCATGAGTTTAAGTGGATCATAATATCTACAATCAATATTATACTTGTCTATCTCTATTCTCAAAACCATACAAACAACTCAGTGAGAAATGTAGACTAGTGTGATCTTATGGTATGTGCAAAAGATTCATGTTCAAACATGAAAATCATTCATTTATAAGTTAGATAAGGCATTATCTTTCTAACTTTTATCAAGCAAGCAATCATTGGACTTTGATAATTTCCACTCAAATACATACAAATTTTTGTCATTTTGTAAAAGATTTTTATAACTATGCAAAAATTTAGGGGGAGAAATTGAACATGGAAATATCAAAGGTAGCAGAATTGTGCGTATTCATACATTTTAAAATTTGAAATTTTCTAAATTTTGAGTTTTAAACAAAGCCAAGTCAAGCCAACACCCAAACAGCAGGTTGACACACATACATTTGTTTATTTTATTGTATAATATTGCTTGTGAGTGATATCTTATCATTCATATATTGAATATGTTAAAATTCAATATTTTAACATACATTTTATATCAAAGATTTAAACAAACATTTTGATTTAAACAAGTTTCATCAAACAAATGTTCTTTCGGAAGAAAATTTTATCAAACATATGCTTCGGAAGACATTAGTTCAAAACAAACAAAAATCTGAAATTTTTGAAAAATGTTGTCACAACAGACACACAAACATACATCCGCTGTAGCTACAGTAACCATCATAACATGCAAACTACACCAAGTGTATATCGCTGACAAAACAAACAAACATCCGCTATGCACTTGTGAACATACAAGTGTTCACAGCGCATGATGTTGGTAAGGCATCCGCTGTGAATACAGTGCCATTCCACAGCGCATGACTAACATAAGTCATCCGTTGTAGAAATAGTGCAAGTGTATACAGCGTATGCACACAGGTAATCATACACTGTAAACATTCACACATCACATCCAAGTGTCCACAGCGCATGAACAAATGTTCATCCGCTGTGGAAAATCATCAAAACATTTCATGTGTCCACAACTCATGAACAAATGTTCATCCGCTGTGAACAAACAATCAAATGTTTCAAGTATCCACAGCGCATGAACAAATGTTCATCCACTATGAACAAACAAGTTAAGGGTTGACAGCGCATGAACAAATTGTTCATCCGCTGTGACAACAGTTGTCAGACGCAGTGTATTAGTTAACGTTCACAGCGCATGAACTCTGTACTCACAGCGGATAGCCTTTGTTCATCCGCTGTGTGAACAGTACAACATACAAGGGTCCACAACATACAATGTAAATTATACAGCAAACACTGTACTCACAGCGGATAACCTTTTGTCCACTGTG
Organism: Flaveria sonorensis; assembly: GCA_025506505.1. Taxonomy (NCBI): domain Eukaryota; kingdom Viridiplantae; phylum Streptophyta; class Magnoliopsida; order Asterales; family Asteraceae; genus Flaveria; species Flaveria sonorensis. The sequence continues at coordinate 62,757,984 of CM046433.1, read as the reverse complement.
TATATAAACCACACTTGCACATTTCTTTCTTTTTATCACGAGAGAGAGAGAGAGAAAATCATTCATCCGTTTCATAGAACCCTTAAACCCTAGTCACTATGTTCAATCACAACCCAAACATATACTGATTCAACACTTATTTATTGATCCAAAAGGTATAATCACATGATTGAAACCCTAAATCGTACATTTTAACATCATTCAAACAGTTTCAGATTATTACATTGTTCGATTCAGTCGAACATTGAACACTCAATCAACAATGAAACATTTGATGTTAATAATCAAATTAAACATTGAACCTATGTTATCAGACCTTAGTCAAATGCATCTAGGCTGTTGATTTGATGAATTTTGACTAAGTGTTCATGATAAACTTGAACAAACATGATGTTCATGCCAAAATTAGTACTGTTTGATCATTTAAAATGTTGAAAAGTTATTAATAAATGTTAAAACTTGGTAAACATCTTCAAAATACACTAACAAACATACAAAAATAGTTAAATTTGGCAGAAACATTGCATACAAACGTTAAATGCATAAGCAATTAATATGCATTCAATGATAATTTGACTTTTAAAAGTCAATCTGAAATGCAAGTTCAAACTTAGATAATGTATAATTGTATATGTTTAAAGACTTAATTATCTTGATTAAAACCTTCAAACACATTATAAATCATATTTGAATCATCAATTGATGCTTTAAACAATTTTAAAATCAATTGATAGTTGGCTTGAAAAAGTCAAACTGTCATAATGTTCAAAATATATCAAAAATGCATTTCAATCACACATTAAGTGTTAAAAATACATAATTCCTCATTACACAATCATACAATCAACACTTAATCAATATTTCATCATTTCAAACATCATACATATCAGTAACACTTATTTTGTTTTCATGCAGGTATGGCAAACTTAGTTTTTGTCAGGGATCATAACATATGTGCATTCCTCAACTCTGACTCTCACAAGGTAGAAAACTATAGAGATATGATTCAAGCCATTAGACAAACAAGGCTGATGCATGCTATGACAGCAAGACCAAACATACCTAAGGATCATATTGTCAAATTCTGGACAAATGCACATTTAGGAGAAATAGATGACCAACAAGTAGTTATATCTACTGTTCATGACCAACAGATCATCATTTCCGAGGAAGATATCAGAAGGGTATTACAACTGGGAGAAGTTGATGCAGAAGGTCCAGTTGAGTTTGATGAACACTATGTTTTACATGTGTTTAGGCAGATTGGCTATACAGGCACCATAGAGAGAAAACAGATCAAGAAGTCCTATATGTGTGCACAATTTAGATTTTTGATGCATACTTATTAGAAGACTATGACCAATAGAAAGACTGGTTGGGATGCCACATCACTAAGAGCTTCATGTGCAATAGCAAGTATCCTAGCAAGGAGGCCTTTTAACTTTGCTGCATAAGTAGGACTAGTTTACAACATTACAGAGGTGAGGAACAAGTTTCTGATGTTTCCAAGATTCCTACAAATGATGATTGATGATCTGTTGCCCAACATTCTAAGAGAAGGAGCCATGTTCCATCTTGTTCATTTCAATGAACATGTTTTCAATAGGATAAAGTCAAGTCTTTACCATGGTGATAAGGTGCCTGTCCCTCCTCATATGATAGAACATGACATTCCTGTACCATAGGTATTTATGAGACCTTCATGTTATACCAAAATGCCATACAGCAAGGTCCTGTCATACAACCACCACCAATTATACTAGAACCAATCATTGAGCCAGCACCATTCATACAAGCTCAAAACATCCAACCTGAACACCCAATTTTACCTGAACCAATCATCCCTTCACCACCTCAAAGCCCAAATTTGTCTGATCAACAAACATTGTCATCTCTTTTAAGAGATATAGATACGGCTCTTGAAGAAGAAACTAATGAACATGAGGATGTAGTCACCTCATCACATGAGCCTGTACATGAACAGACATCCACTGCTATTGAAGAACTTGAAACTAGCAGTGAGAACATCACTGAAGATGACATTGAGCATTCTAAAGTCTTTCTCTTCACTGAATACAATAAGCTTATTAAAAGATCAAACAACTGAGCAAGAAGATTAAAAGATAAGATTAAAGGGAAAGATAAGGAAATAGAGAAGTTAGAGTCAGATAATGATGCTAAGAAGCTAATTGTTAAGTTTGTAGAAAAACAGCTTGAACAGACAAAAGATGAGTTAAAAGATAAAGATAATAAGCTGAACATTGCCAAAGCTGAGATTGAATTCTTAGCTAAACTATCAGAATCCAGATCAAATGATGTGGATGAATTAAAGAAGATAATAGAAGCTCAAAATGATGAGATAAAGAGATTAAACAGAGAGCTTGAACTTGCAGACACTCAACTGAATGAGGAAGAAAATTCAGTAGGTCTAGATCAAGACCAGAGTGATTCTAAAAACATGGCTGTTAAAGAAGAAACAAACCAAAACCAAACAGATCAAGCAGAGCTAGCACTGATCATACCAGAAGAATCATACACAATCAGTTGTTTAGTGATGCTAACCCATTTGAAAACATGCACTACTCACCAATCCTAAGGCAACACTTTCACACTTCAGATCCAATCTCTGAAGAAACAAGCATTGTACCATACAACCCTTTAACATCCAAACAAATGGAGCTCATAAAACAATTTGCAGAGACTGCCTCTGTTCAAACTAAACAAGCAGGTACTGAAGCTTCATCATCAGAACCACAATGCAAAACTTATAATAGAAAACGAAGAATGTATTTGAGTTCTCTGTCCAAAGGTAAGAAACCAGCTCAAGAATCTGAAGCACCAAAATCCCCTCCTCTCAAGCTACTCAAAGTTAAGCAGGAACCAACAGAGTATACTGAAACAATAAAACTAGAAGAGGGTGAGATTGATCAGAGTTTTGAACAACAGCAAATCATCATACTATCAGATTCTAAAGATGAACAAGAAGAGGTTGAAGCTGAGGATCCAATCCCAAACATACAAGAACTATTCCCAGATGATCCAGAAACACTTATAAGAATAGAGTTAGTCTCCAGAGGCTTCCCCTATGGTTCATTCATGCATCTGAATCTGTCAGAAGTAAAAGATCTGCTCAAAGACTTTCAAAAAGTGATAAAAAATGAAAGTGAGCAAACCTACAGAAGGTACAAAGAGACTAAAGATCAGCAGGAGTTGCAGAAAAACCTGCCAAAGGATCCTCAAATTGAAAAGATGACTTATCAGCAACTGAAGAGCTGGTTAAGTTACACAAGGATTCCTTACAGATCATATGCTGGGAGGTCATTATCACAAATGACAGATGTGGCTAGGGAAATCTACAAAAACATGCTCGCAAATGCCCTTATGCCATAAGTGTTTAGACCTCACCCTGCAGCCTCGCTCTCAACATATCATCAAGCTCCTCCCAAGCTTCATCCAATTGAAGAACCTCGAGATTTCATGCCCCATAAGCTATGGTCTGAAGGAATCGAGGTTAGAGAGATGATAAATGAAAAGACCAACTTTGTGAAGTTGTATGACAGAATCTCTCTGACAAATAGGGCAAATGAGCACAAAATAGTGGCCTGGAAGTATGATGAAGTATGGGATGCCGTTTTAGTGAAAAAAGTATTTGGATTAGTCCAATACTTATCTTATATATCCAAATTAGGCTCTTTATCATATGAAGACAGACTTGACCTTCTCCAACTAAGAATGGCCAATCACACTAATAATTCAAGAGGAGCTGATTACTTCCATATTCTAAGAACTTACATGCACAAACAGTACTATGAGCTAAAGGCCAAAGCAGACAAAGAAGACAAACTTCATATAGAGAAGCTGAGGAGAGAACAAAGAGCAGCAGGAAAGGGTAAACAACAACAGACAGAACAGACAGAGCAACTAGACACTGGGCTACTAAAAAGGGCAAGATATCCTCTCAGACCTTCAGACCTTAAGTTGATAATGAAGAAGATTTAAGGAAATCAGTACACTCATCCAATCACCCGGTGGTATTATGATGAAAACCATTTTGAAGTGGTATTGGAGAGGAAGTTGGAAGGAAAAGTGGCTGAGGACATATGATTGTTTGATCCAGTTGATATGAAACTTCTTCACCCGTCTTATGTCTTATTCTTAAAGACAAAATCATTTTCAGCCATTCAGGATGTACAGTGCAAGGGTGATTGCTGCTACTTTATTCACATGTTAAGGATATTGGGAACAATATATGTGAGTGCCACTTTTAAGCAGAGATTAGAGACAAAACATCAGCCACTCACCCACATTGAAGGAATCACTGGAATAAGAATTTCCGAGCATAACATCCTGGAGATTCTCAAAGGAAAGCATGTTGTCACCACCTTGGTGAGCAACATTGATGTCCAAAGCCTTGACCAGTCTACTCTAGAGTAGCTGGTTCACCTGACTATAGAGAGAAAGTATGATGATCAGAGAAGCATAGTTGACTACTTTAGTGAACACATAGTCAATTGTAGAAATGCTTTCAAGATCACTGCACTTAAGGACCAGGTGAAGGAAGCTGAAGCTAACCAAGCCATTGAGCAAGATATAGAAGACAAACTAAAGGCAATGGAAGAGGCTCAGAAGAAGACTGAAAAAGCTGGAACATCACACACCTAAGGTTTCTAAACATACAATTGGGCAAACAAACAAACAAAACATATCCTTTTATCATACAATCATACAATCATTCAAGATTCATTCAATCAATCATACATGTAAACATTCAATAAGTCAAGTAACATTCATTGAATCCCTCATACAAGTGAGATTACACATGGGTAATTTTACAAACAATCAATCAATCATACAAGCATGTGTTACACATGTAATCAATCAAATATACACATTAACATTCTATCATACAAGTAACAAGCAAACAATCAATCATTCATAACAACACGCACACACACATTACTAACAAACAAAACAGTAACAAGCAAATATAAAGAGTTGGCAATATCATACTTAGGGGGAGTATTGTTGGACTCAATAAGTGCATTAAGAATTAATGCATAAAAGTATGATGCTTGCCATATCAGACATATAACAAACATAATATGTTCTAACATCCAAAAAAATCATTTACTAACACATTAGCATCATTAACATTCATTACAAACACTAATATCTACTAAATATTTCTTTTGCAGATTTAAGATAAAGAAATTTTTTGCCAAGTACCCGCAGCGGATGAGAAGAATCCACAGCGAATGAAGAATCATTAGCAACGGATGAACAAGATCCCACAGCGGATGACATGCTGACAGCAGATAACATTATACAGCGGAAGTTCATCCACAGCGGATGAACATTCCACAACGGATGTTCATCCACAGCGGATGAACATTCCAGAACGGATGTTCATCCACAGCGGATGAACATCCCATAGCGGATAACATACAACCATGCACAGCAGATGACAAGATCTTCTCCATAGCGGATGTGTTGGGTCTGATAAGGATAGTCTATATTATAAACACAGTCAAAGTCAAAAAAGGTCAACGTCACTGTCAAAGTCATCGAAAAAGGCAAACAGACGCGTTCGAAACGAAGAACCGAGACAAGATGTTGAAGATACAAATGACTAGGAGTTTATTATTAATAAATATATTTTGTGTCAACAAAATATATTTATTTATGTTTAAGTCATTTTTATGTTTTATATGTAATTTCTCTAATTGTCTAAGTCTAGGGGCTTAATATGTCATTAGTGAATATTATCACTATATATTATCATTTACATTCATTACAATCAATTCAAATCAAACAAGAGTTTTATTTGGTGTTCTTGAGTGTTCTTCATATATTCATCCATTTTATATTTGTTTGATCTAGATTTCACACAAATATCATTGATATCTGTGTTATCAGTGGTATGTGTTTGTGTTTATCAATCAAGTGCACTGTTATATCGATTAGAAGGACTATCAATATGGTATCAGAGCCATTGTGCTCTTGATTATTTGAGTTTTATTTGGTTTTCTAGTTCTAAATCACTGTTCCATTCATTTTCGATCTGATTTGAGTGTTTTGGATATGGAAATTGATTGAGGATTGCTCGATTTTGGTGTGGGAAGCTATAGGAATCATCAAATCTCAAATCCATTGAGATTTGGATGTGTTTGAGCTGATTTTGTGCTGAAAAAGGCTATCCAGATACGTCAGGCGAATTTACAGCGCGTCCAGCGAAATTACAGCATCTTCCAGCGAAACTACATAGTTTCGCCTGGCAAAACTAGGGTTCCTTCAACGAAACTAAGCTGTTCTTGGTTTTTGGATCTAGTTTCCTTGTTCCAGTGAAAGTACATGTGTTGAACGAAGTTCATAGTGTTTGCGTGCCAATCCCAGCGAAATTACTACCAAATTTTTCTCTGAACGAAAGTTCAACTAGTTACGGTCGAAATTACCCTGCGAAACTAGCATCAGCGTGCACTGCTGGGCGAAACTGCTGCTGAAATTACGAGCAAAATTACCAGCGAACTTGCCAGCGAAATTAGTGAAAATTCAGTGAATTTTTCAACGAATTTAGCATCTTATCATTTCTAAAATGTCTTCTTCAGAAGTAGCTAATTTCCATAAATTTGATAATCTAATATCAGCATAAAGTCGATTTGATTCTTGTGCTGCCATGAAAGATGAAAAGATATCTGATTTTGTTGATCGATTTCTGATGGTGGCAAGTAATCTTAAGAAGTATGATGACTAGCTGGGGAACCATGAACAAGTCACAAAACTTTTGGACTTTCTTCCTCCACAGTGGAGTCCACACGTTAGGTTGTTAAAACAAGAAATAAATTTTGCTGACTACAAACTCTTGGAAGTTATCAACAAGTTGAAGTTATTTGAATTGGATATGAAAAGAAGAAAGTACAATCAATACATGTATGGAGGTGTATCTTCAAGTATTAAGATCAATATAGAGTCTGAAGAAGAAGTGAACCATGCATTGATGGCTGAGGTGGAAAACAGCGATAAGGATTCTGTTGAGGATTTTGACCCTTTGAAAGAATCCAGGTGTGATACTAAAAGTGAGAGTTTTGGTGATGTTGGTGATTGTGCAAGCTGATGTAAAGTTCAGGATGAAGGAAAGCAAGATGAAGGTGTAGCTGAAGAAGCTAATAAGAGAGCTGCTGAGGAGGAAGAATACAAAAAGAACACTTCTGTCTGTTAATGTGAAAAAGCACTTGCTGTGGAAAAGATAGTTATGGGACTCCCCTATGAGATAGTTCAATACATGTGTTCTCCTCCCTGCAAAATTCGTTTATTTGGGGTTTATAAAGCTAACAGGTTATTGTTAGAAAATGAAAAAGAATTAAATCGAATAAACAAAGAACTTAAAATCAATAAGTCAAAATATTCTATCAAACTAAGGGAAGCTTTAAAAGAAAATGATCTTTTAAAAAGAAATCTTTTAGAAAAGAATGTAGAGATTAATGTTTTGAGCGAACGAGTCACTTTAGCAGAATTTGAGACTAGCAAGCTTAAAACTAAACTTGACAAATGGACGATATCTGGGATGAAACAGGAAGAACTATTCTCTAAACAAAGGGGAGCAAGAATACAAAAGGGTGCGGGATGTGGTGAAACTTCATATGTTTATCCTCCTCCTAGTGCTCATTGTTACTCTCCTATGCCTTAACCTCATCCATCTAATGATTTAATTAAAGCTGCAAATACTAACAGTTTACATGCTGGTTTAAGCAGCATTAATCACAAAGAGGTTCGAGATGAATATGATTTTCCTATAGGTTTGGGGCTCATCAAGCAAGAATCTGATCTACAAAATGATAATTCCACCTCTAATGCTTCAATACCAGTATTAGTTGTTTCAAGTAACTTCTTTAACAAATTCAAGACAGGTAACATCCCTTCGTTTGTTCCTGTCAAGTTTGTCAAAGAAGGAATAGCTGTGGAATCATCAAGAATCAAAACTCAATAACACAAACCAACACAACAAGAGTTATCAACCAAGATCCATTGGAATCTGACTTGTGTATACAAGACTAGACAAGCTCTGATGATGAATCAGAGATCATCAAGTCACCTAAAGTTATCAAGTGTCAAATTCTTCCAAAAGTCGAATCAAGACCTATACGGATCTCATCTCTAACTGCTAAGCAAATCAGCAGTTCCTCCAAAGCTCAGTAGAAGAACTCACCATCTTCATCTGCTCTCTGTCATGATCTTCACAAATCTACTTCCAAGTCTAACAAGTCACCAGTCATACAAAAAGGTTCTAAGAAGAATGTTCAGATCACTGCTCCCGAAACATCACAAATCAAATCACAGCCCAGTTCGAAATCCACATTGACAAAGCCTTAAACGGTTCAATTTCCTGATATCCAAAAGAAGAAGCTTCAAGGTTGTTAACAAGCTGTAACAACCTCAAAGCAGGCTCAACCCTCTCCTTTTCTCCATGGGACTACAAAGAACCAAAAGCCTTTCAAGACTCGCTTTAGATGTGGAAAAGAAGGTCATGTGCTAAACAAGTGCCCTTAGGTTCAAAGGCAAGCTTCGGGAGGTAAAGATAACATAGGTTGCTTCTCGGGTTCAAAAGGAAGAAAGCACATATCTTTAAATGTTTGGATGAAGAACAATCAATCCAAACCTTCTCATGTGAAGCCGGTTTCACATGATTCAAAGATGAAAAGGACCAATGTTTCAAAATCAAAATCTCTTCCTTTGGGTCTTAAAAAGAAAATGATTTCCAAATTCAATTTTTTCAAAACAAAAGTAATTAAACAAAAAAAAATTGGAAAGTAAAACAAAAAGTTAAAGAGATAATTGATTTTTCAAAAGGGTGTGTGCTTAAGCAGGTTATGTACACTGATGAAAAAGTAACTCCCAGGACAACGATGGCCTTGGTCCCCCTCTCTAATTAATCTCTTTATGAGTGCAGGAACAATTCAGGAGGTCTATCAGTAATCCGGTTTACTGACTGAGATGGTTCCTAATTCTAATTTGAGGTGGAACAAACAGGTTATGGTTTTGATATCTCATCCATATTTTGGATACTTATCCGCACTATTACAGTTCACACTTCACAATCACTGCATTTTTCTTGGTACTTCATTTCTAATCTTTTTGCTAGTATAATTTGGAAGACTTTCTTTACTAGTATAATTGAAATGGGAACTAAGAACTTGATTTGGGATGACTGAGAAATGATAGTATGTCTTCTTGGTATGCTTATTTGCATGACTTGTACCTTTGTGAGAAATGATAGTAAATGATGTAGATGTCTGTATCACTTAAAATTCTAAAATCTAAAAAGATAGTTTCATTATAAGATATGCATGGTAGGCTCAGCCAGAAAACGAAGTAAATAGTGTTTCTGTAGCCTAACTAAAGCTTTAGAACTCGATGATAAGGATCATTTCCATGACATCTCGGCGCGCACAAAGTTACATGTCTTGTCAAAAATGGGTTGAAAGTTTAAAATCTATGCTTTGACTTTTTCAAAACTCCCTATTCCCAAGTCTTGAATGTAGCTTCTTGTTAGCTCTTCAAATGTATATTTTGTGCTTATCTCCTCTCATATGCGAAAGCATTGACCTGGAGCGATGATCTTCTCTGTTATACGTGAGTATAGACCTGAAGCTCTCATCAGCACGCTCAGATGATCATCTCCTCTGTTATACGTAAGTATAGACCTGGATCTCTCATCATCTGTTCCCTAAAGTAAAAGCACAGTGATTCTTAATTTAAGATCATTGTTGAACCTTAAAAGGAAATCAAGCAGAGTTAATCATATTACTCAATAAGCCCTGATGATGGGATAAGTTCTTTACCTGATGTCTATGGGAACAAAATCACCTAAGCTTCTCTAATCAAACCTAAAACATGATAAAATCAGTTGCAGGTCACTCGTTAAAAAGAATAAGGCATGGGTTTAAATTGGACAAGTATACCAACAAGCATTCTTGAACTGTTTTTGGCTATCAAAAATTTAAAATCGTGATCAGACTCTGCTTCAGTATGATCTCACTAACTTGTCGATGTTTAAATACATCCTTGTGCTTAAGTATATCTTGAGGATGTGATCTCATGATCGAATTAGTTCTTGGTGTAAGGTGATTAAAAAATTTATATATAAAAAAGGGTTTTTTTTCATTTCAAATTATTTCAAGTCTTCCACACTATGTTATTAAAATGTTATTATTGTTACATGCATTTCTCAGGAAATTGCACACACAGATAAACATGGGTTTATTTGTTAACTGAAATGATCTGACAGGAAGTTGCGAGATTGTGGTTGTGATTGTGTTACAGATTTTTGCTTCAAATGATGGCCGATCATCAGCTGAGCAAAGTAGCTAACCAGAGAACCTTTCTCCTCAAGTTTGCAGAATATACCGAGCTAGGATTCCTCCTCCTACATCTCCTGAAGCACTCAAGAATAGAGAGTTGGAAAAGTTGTTCCTGATCATTCACAAAGAATGCACATGAAGAGGGGGAGCATACAAATAGGGGGAGCCTGACTTATCGGTGCTGATCACGATACAAGATTGAAGATCATTATATGGCTGACATATCGGTGCTGATCACGATACAAGACGTTGATAATGATAGACTAAGGGGGAGTATTGTTGGGTCTGATAAGGATAGTCTATATTATCAACACAGTCAAAGTCAACAAAGGTCAACGTCACTGTCAAAGTCATCGAAAAAGGCAAACAGACGCGTTCGAAACGAAGAACCGAGACAAGATGTTGAAGATATAAATAACTAGGAGTTTACTGTTAATAAATATATTTTGTGTCAACAAAATATATTTATTTATGTTTAAGTTATTTTTATGTTTTATATGTATTTTCTCTAATTGTCTAAGTCTAGGGGCTTAATATGTCATTAGTGAATATTATCACTGTATATAGAGTAGTGACAATTAGGTTTAGAGAGCTTGAATGAGCCATTGATTGAGGGGCTTTCACTTTGTAATATCATTTAGCAATCAATTCAGATCAAACAAGAGTTTTATTTGGTGTTCTTGAGTGTTCTTTATATATTCATCCATTTTATATTTGTTTGATCTAGATCTCACACAAATATCATTGATATCTGTGTTATTAGTGGGATTTGTTTGTGTTTATCAATCAAGTGCACTGTTATATCGATCAGAAGGACCAACAAAGCAAACATCCACAGCGGATGACTGATCTCCACAGTAGATGACATATAGACTTAGGGTTATTTTATGTAATTTTCATTTACATAAGGGTAGTTTAGTAATTGTATATAGCTATGTGTATAGGCTATAAATAGCATGCTACCCTAATCCTTTTTAAGCTTTTGAACGAATTCAATACAAACAAGCAGTTTATTTTGATTGTGCTTTTGCACACACACCACACACACACAAACACACACACACACACTGATTTCATACTCTATTATCATGGGTTTCCGCACCATGATTCTAGTGTCTTGAAGTTTGAGAGATATTAAAAAGATCCTTGGGGAAATCAACCTTTTATTCATGTTGAATATGTTCATGTTCATCATGAGTTTAAGCCGATTTCATCATAAGCAAACATGTTTTGTAATTGATGTATCGTTTGGTATAACTAGTGGCTGTGATCCTGGTATGTCATGCGCTTAACGGTAATACCTTGTTTATGGAAATTGAGGGAGTGACAATCAGACACTGCCCTAAACTTTGAGTTTTGAGCTTGAGTATTTAACAATATGCATGAGCAGCCAAAAGGATGTAAGAAGTCAATCACGGGTTTTCGCTTGTGAAACAGTTCATTGGGAGTCTTCATCTTGTCTTTCATAATTAGGACTCTGTTTATAACATAGGAGGCATGGTTGGCCGCTTCTACCGTTCTGCTGAGGTGTTCTTGCACTGCTGAATTGTCTGAGAATCCCTTTGCTTGCACAGAATGAATCAAAAATCTGGTTTCTAAACTCTGTTCCATTGTCACTTCTGATCACAATAACCTTTTTAATGCTAATGTTTTCAATGGTCAAAATCAGCATCTGCAAAACCTCTGCTGTCTCTCCTTTGTGTGACAGAAACCTGACCCAAGAGTTGAAAAATCTCCTATTACAACAAGACAGTAAGATTTCTTAGTGATACTTTTCACCCTTATTGAACCAAATAGATCAGAATGTAATAATTCAAGAGGATTAGAAATGAAGTTTTCCAGTTTAAGCTTATGTGATTTCTTGTGTTGTTTACCTTTAGCACAAGACATGAATTTTTCAATTACAGAAAAATCCTTTTGTGGTAATCCTCGGACAAGATTATTTTTAACCAATTTATTAATATTTTTAAAATTCACATGCCCTAAACTTGTATGCCACAGAAAGAACTCAAAAGAGAAAGCTTTTGACAGGAAACAAGTCATAATGGAGGTTGATTCTTTGGAGTTCATATCGAGTAGATATGTGTCATTTTTCCTTGGAGCTTGCATAATCATCAAATCAACTGGAACTAAAAATTCAGGCTTAAGAAACAAACATTCATTAGATTTAAAAAGCACAGGAATATTCTTATCAAAGATTTGTGAAACGCTTAGGATATTAAAGGCCAATTCAGGCATGAAATTTATCTCCTCCAAGGTTAAAGAACCATTTGATACCTCACCTTGACCTATCATTTTACCTCCTTTCTTATCACCCGTAAAAGCAACATATCCTCCATTTATTATCTGATAGTTGGTATGAAGGTCCTTCAAGCTGGTCACATGCCTGGAGCATCCACTATGAACTTGCCAAATGCTATTGATAGTCCTTCTCGAATGATCCTGGCATATTGATTAGTTGAAACAACGAGATTCAAAAAAATTTCTTTTATCCTTTTGGATTGGAACATGATCCATGATAATCTTTTCCTCACATTCAGATATAAGAGAATCACAATCACTGTAACTACGTCCACTTCCTATGATTTGTTTTCTAAGTCCATTGTTCTATCAGGATTTATGGATTCTCTTATCTCTTGAATTTTTCAATCATGTGAGGATGTTGTTTCATTTGGATTAGAAATTCGAACTAGAGTGAAAGTGGGGATGGGAAGAAAGATGAATTTTTTAAAACAATTTGACTTTGAAGAAGTTTCATGGCCTTTACTGATAACACAAACTTGTTCATTAACTTTAGACACATCAACTCTATTTGATTCAGACATGAGAACAACTTGAATTTAAACTACTCAAGCTACAATCTATACTATAGGAACTATTGTCTACAAAAGACTTTTTGAAATTAAAAGAACTAGAACTACAACTTCCAAGACCTCTACTTCCTCCATAATCATAATCTTCCCGAACCTCTTTAAGATTCACCCCTTCTAAACCTGCAAACAAACTGTTAGTATCCTTTTCAATTAAATCATTTGTAGGATGATGTGTAGGCATTGGAGAATAGCAAAAGGTACTAGGAGGTGGATAAACATAGATGGTTTCACTACAACCCAACCCAGTTTTAATTCTAGCTCCCCTTTGTTTGCTATAAAGTTCCTCTTGCTTCGCTCTAGAAATTGCCCATTTATCAAGTTTTGTTTTAAGTTTAATAGTCTCAAATTAAGCCAAAGATACTCTTTCAATCAAAGTATTAACTTCCATATTTCTTTCAAAAAGGGTTCTTTTTAAATGATCATTTTCTTTAAAGCTTCATTTAATTTAACAAAATATTTTGCTTCATTCTTTGAGTTCCTCATTTATTCTTTTTAGTTCCCCTTCATTTTCCAATAATAGTTTGTTCACCTTATAAGTACCAAATAAGCGAATTTTGCAAGAAGATGAACACATATCTTGAATTACCTCATATGGAATATCCATGACCTACTTTTCAGCAGCTAGGGACTTCTCACAGTTGCAGACCCTTGTGTTACCCTTCAACTCCTCTTTCTTCACAGCTTTTGTGGCTTCATCCTTCTACTCTCTTTAATAATCATTCTTCATGTTGTCTATCACCTCACTCTCCTTCTTCTTATTAGCTTCACCTTTCACCACTTCTACAGTTTCAGCTACCAGGGCTTGATTGATTTCTTTTTCAGTCTCGGCTAACTCTGCACTCCAGTCAAAATTGGTTATAAGAGTTGTTTCTTTCTTCTGCTTGTTTTCTTCTTTATCACCAATTGGAATAACCCTAGTAACCCCGTTCCTTGTTCGGTGACGATGGGAGATGGACATTCTCTTTTGAAGTGCCCGAGCTGTTTGCAGTTGCAACATCTGAGCTTTGATTTGTCAAATCCGACTTTTGCGTTCTGGTTTCCAAAATTCTTTCTTCATGTTCTCTCCATGAATCTTCTTGCTCGGAGAGTGATCATAGCCATCTACCACTAAAGGTCAGCTTCTTCCAAATCATAAGGATCCACCTGGTACATGTCTTCGGTAGTCATTCCTCTACCCTTCAATCATAAGCTACCAAAGCCTCATAACTATGCATAAAAAGACCAAATAAAGCCATACTCTCCAATGGAACTTGTGCAACATTTGAAGTTTATGATGTAGGTCCATTTCAAGTGGATTTGTTAGAAGTACCGGTCATCCCACTATAAGCTGACATGTGCAATGGTGAATATGAGCTGGATGAAATAATAGCAGCATTCTGTGAGTAGGCTTGAGATGGAAGCATTGCTTGGTTGTACTATCTGCGTTTCAGATCTAACTCAAAAGATTTCAACTTGTTGATTATATCCATGAGCTTGTAGTCTAAAAATCCCCTTTCTTGCTTCAACATTCTCACTTGCAAGCTCCATTGAGGTGGAAAAAAGTCCAACAACTTTGTCACTTGTTCATTATTTGACAACTTCTCATCATACTTCTTCAAAGTGCTTGTGACAGACACAAAACAGTTGGTGAGATCAATGAGACTCTCATTCTTGTGTCCAACAAAAGAATTGAATTGTTTTTCAGCTTGAGCAGCTTTATCTTTGACGAATTCTTCATTACAATCATAGAGTTCACATAGAGCATCGTATAAGGACTTTGCACTATTATATTCACCAAATCTATTGTAAAGTTCTGCTGACAGACACAGAGTCAAAGCACCAAACGCCTTTTGATCATGATCAATCAACTTGATATCTCTCTCTGAATATTTTGTCGGATCTGAAATTTTGAATAGTCACATTATCTTCTATGGAAAAAGGAACATGAGGTCCTTTCATAATTGATTCCCATTGGGTGTGATTAGTGTACAAGAAGAAAGTTTTCAAACATCTTTTCTAGTCATCAAAGTTATCACCATTAATTAACTTAGGGGGTCTATTTGGTGCCCCACTATATGGATTTAACCTAGAGGCTCGGGAAATCAAATCAAGATGAAGAAGATCTAAGTCGCGCGAAAAGTTAGAGTTGTCGCGCGATAACTTGCTTCTTGCACGAAAACCTATTAATCGCGCGAGAACTTCATATAATAATATAAATAGAAGTTTTGTAATGTATTTCAAAAGCTTTTGTCGTTTTCCTGATTTCATTCATATTGTAACACTTTACAAGTCAGAGAGCAATATAATCAAACTTTATTTACATTTATGTTTGTGTTCTTCAATTACTTGTGCGATTAGTTTTACTGAAGACTATACACATGAGAACTATATCATTCATGAGAGAACTCCAGATTTGAA
Source organism: Flaveria sonorensis (assembly GCA_025506505.1). NCBI lineage: Eukaryota > Viridiplantae > Streptophyta > Magnoliopsida > Asterales > Asteraceae > Flaveria > Flaveria sonorensis. The sequence goes on along the minus strand of CM046433.1, from coordinate 62,742,359 downwards.
GTGCTTTTTAGTTTAAATCCAAGTCTTCACAATGGAAAACTTGAAGAACATCACTGCCACTCTTAATCTCGATAATGAGATCGGAACAAGCACGAAGCCTCCTCGACTTCTCAGCGAAGAAGACTATCCGGACTGGGTCTATCATTTTGAGAACCATGTCATTTATACTGAACCCAAGATGATGAGATCTATCAAACAGGACATTTATTGCCGAAGCCTGAACACCTCTGGGACGAGGAGGATACGAAGAAGATGGAGCTAGATAATAAGGCGTATGCTACCATCACAATGGCACTTACCATTGAAATAGCTCATAAATTTAAGGATTATAGGAAGGTAAAGGATCTATGGAATGCCATGGAAGAGCAAATTATAGGGAATAAAGACATGAGGGAGAGTCGGAAGGATATGCTTAACCAAGAGTTCAACATCTTCAATCATATTCTTGGTGAGACATTGGAGGCTCAAATGTCTTGGTTCGTGAAGCTTATCACCAAGATGCAAAGTGCTAGATTCACACTAGAAAACATATCAGTGAACAAAAAGCTGTTAAATTCCTTGCCTTACAGCTGGAATAACAACTGCACTATGATTAAACGAACCAAGGATTTGTTCACCCTATCCCTTAGTGATCTGATTTTCACTATCAAATCTTATGACATGGATGACAAGCAGAGGGCTGCTAACTATATCAACATAATGGGAGCTGAAGCATCAGCATTATATGCCAAGATGGTTAGTAATCGAAATTACTATGTCAGCTTCTCTCAATTATGTCAGCAACAAAAATCAGCAACTCCTACTTATCAAACTATCAAAGATCCATCCTTGCCTCAATTCCAAGCTCCTCATCAGAATTCCTATAGTCAAGCTCAAGCTCAACCATAATCTCTAACCTAATCTCAAGGTCAAGCCAATCAATCTACATAACAAGCCTTTGTTGTAAACTCTCAACCCAACAAACAAACCATTCAGATTGCTAAAGAGCACCTGGCTTTGTTTACATCGTTCATGAATAGTTATGAAGCTTTTTCTACCCGAAGACTAAATGCACCAAACATTTTGGTTCGTGACTTATAACAAGTCAATCCTAATGATGTTGAAGAGAATGATATTAAATATCAAATGGCAATGGTGGTATATGAGCAAATAATTTTGCTAGATGAACGGGGAGAAAGGTTTTTAGGCTGAACAACTCAAGCAAAATTGGATTTAATAAGTCAAGCTTGAGATGTTATAATTGTGACAAACCTTGCCATTTTGCTAGAGAGTGTACTAAAGGCAGGTCAAATCACACAGAAAGTGGGAAGAAAATGGTAACTGTGGAGGTAGAGACAAAAGGAGACAAAGCTAGCTCATATAACAACAAAGCACTAGTTTCTCAAACTATTGGAGAATACGACTGGTCAGATCAAATGGAGATACTAGACATTAAGCTTTCCACTACTTTGTTGGCAGAAATTCAAACTGTTGAAGTGCATGTTAAAGACAATGTACTAGCTGAGTTCATATCAGATGATTTGATGAATGGTGTGTTTGAAGAAGAAAAGGAGGTTGAAGCTGAGGAAGTTAAAGAGAAAAGAGTTGAAGATGTCAAAGCTAAGGAAGTGCAGGCTGAAAGTGAGATTAATGAAAAAGCTGTTGAGACTACTCTAGCTCAATCACATATTATTGAAGTGAAGGAGAATGAATAAAAGATAGCAAAGACTCTTGAGTTCACTTTAGTCAAGAATGAGAAACCTAAAAATGTTGTTGAGTTTACTCCAGCATCTGCTTGTGAAGAAAAAGAAAATGTTGTTGAGATCACTCAGGCAAAAGAAGCAAAAGAAAAGGTTGTGTTGAAAGCCTTCATGGTAAACATCTTACCTAAAGAGAAGAAAAGAGATGAAGAGATGAAATAGGTATTTTCTAATCCTTATTCAACTACTTGTTTAGAAAAGGTACAAAGATATATAGTTCACAACGAACGCTTGATATTAGAAGTTGAAAATCTTCAATATCAAGCTCGTAAATATAAAACTTATGAGAAAATATTTAAAGAAAAGATAGATGGTTTAAAAAATTGATTTATCAATCAAAATTAAATCTTCATGATAAAGATTGTAACGTAAAAGATTTAACAACATGTAACAATGAACTATCTTTAGAAATTAATAAACTTAACAGTGAACTCTTATCTGCTAAATTGATTGTTGAAAAATTTGAGTTATCATCCAACATGATTGAAGGTATAATCAAGTCTCAATGACACATGAAATTAATGGTGGTAAAGGTGGAGTTGGTTATTCTAACATTGCACCACCTATTAATCATTATTATACATGTTTGCCTTCATCAATTACAACTCTTGATGAAGAGACCTGTGGATTACGTTTTCAACCAAAGTCAGACTTAACACCTCCATTTAATGTTTCACTGACTGTTAACCCTGTCATAAAAACTAAAATTAAAATTAATTATAACAACTTTTTTGTAGAAAGTATGAAGAAGGAAGGGTTGGTTGAAGATTAGGAAGGTGATGATGAATTAGATTTCAGGAAAATAAAAATTCTAATAAAAAATCTTCATGAAATTCATCATCAGTTAATAATAAAAGTTCAGAAGATTTTAGTGCTACAAATGTATGTTCAAAAATATCTAACAAAGAAAAGAAACTGAAATTAAAAAAGATTTAAGGACAAAGAAAGAAAACGAGTCGCAATATCCGTATTTAACTTAAAAACTGATTTCTAGAACAGATTTGTTTCAAAATGCAACATTGATAAGAAAGATCATATTTTTAAGGAAACCAATGAAAGTTTCTTAATATAAATCTTCTATTATTGCTAACTCTATGAAACAAGATGTTTGTAGAATAGGTATCAAAGACACTGGTCCAATTCTAGTAACTACGACTCAAAAGGCTAAAGCTACAGTTCATGGCACATCGACTTCAAATGTGAATGAAAAAGCTAAACATTTACCTCAATTCTTCCGGAATCATCTCAAATAATCCATAACTAGAGAAAGAAAAGAGAGACTATTAAAGAATCGCAAGGCCAAATAAATACAAAGGCCAGATTCTATGATAACTATAGAAGTTATCATAAACAATTTGTCCAAAATACACAAGCATCAAATACATATCATAAAATTTGTTGTTATGTGTGTGGCTAGCCAAATCATAAGACTAGAAATTGTCGTTATCAACATCAATTGTCAAGCAAACAAAGATTTCACAATTTAATTTCAAAGAATAGAAAACATTTCTTTTTAAGTGCCAAATTCAAAAGGAATTCAAATCAGTCAAAATCTTTTGTTAATAATGATGAAATCAAATTTACAACAACATGTTGAACATGAACATATTAGAACAATATTCAACATGAACACGTTGATTCCACCATGGACCTTTTTCAATATCTCTCAATATTCAACCAACAAGAAACATGGTGCGGAAACCCATGATTCAAGTGAAAGAATTCAGTGTGTGTGCGTGTGTGTGATTGTGTGTTAGTGTGTGTGTTTTGAATGCTCGAAAATGATAATAACAGATTGTTTGATTGATTGTTCAAAAACTTACAATGGATTAGGGTAGTGTGCTATTTATAGCCTATACACAAAAGCTATATACAATTACTAAACTACCCTTATGTAAACGAATATTACATAAATAATCCTAAGTCTATAAGCTATCCGCTGTGATGATTAGCTGTCCGCTGTGGAAGATATCTCATCCGCTGTGGAGAAGACTTTTCATCCACTGTGCATAGTGTTTGTTCATCCGCTATGGAATGTTCATCGACTATGGATTTAACATCCGCTATGAACACTTGTGTGTATGCTTGTATGTTGTCCGGTGTGGAATGTTCATCCGCTGTGGATGAACATTCGCTATGGACAGTTGTGTGTTTGCTTGTATGTTGTCTGCTGTGGAATGTTCATCCACTGTGGATGAACATCCGCTATGGACAGTTGTGTGTTTGCTTGTATGTTGTCCGCTGTGGAATGTTCATCCGCTGTGGATGAGCATCCGCTGTGGACAGTTGTGTGTGTTTGCTTGTCTATTGTTTGCTATATGTTCTTCATCCACAGTGGGATGGATGTTCATCCGCTGTGGGATGAATGTTCATCCGCTGCACACACTTAGACAGATTTCTTCATCCGCTACAGATGCTCTTCATCTGCTGTGACTCTTTATTCATCCGCTGCAGACACTTGTCAAAATTTCTTTTATCTACAATTCTGAAAAAGAAATTTAAACAAATATTAGTGTTTGTTATGAATAATAATGATGCTAATGTGTTTGTAAATGATTGTTTGAATATTAGAATACATTATGTTTGATATATGTCTGATATGGCAAGCATCATACTTTTATGAATTAATTCTTAATGCACTTGTTGAGTCCAACAATACTCCCCCTAAGTATGATGTTGCCATCAATTTAATGATTGCTTGTTACTGTTTTGTCTGTTAGAAACAATGTGTGTGTGTTGGATATGAAAGATTGTACTGATTGTGTGTTATCGCTTAAACTGTTTGATTGCATGATTGTATGTTATTGAAAAGGTTTGTTTGTTCACAGCGGATGAACATTTGTTCGTGCATTGTGGATCCTTGAAACATTTGATTGTTTGTTCACAGCGGATGAACATTTGTTCATGCGCTATGGACACATGAAATGTGGTGTGAATGTTTACAGCGTATGATTACCTGTGTGCATACGCTGTATACACATGCACTATTTCTACAACGAATGACCTATGTTAGTCATGTGATGGGGAATGGCACTGTATTCACAGCGGATGCCTTACCAACATCATGCGCTGTGAACACTTGTATGTTCACAAGGGCATAGCGGATGTTTGATTGTTTTGTCCGCGATATACACTTGGTGTATTTTATGTTTTTGTATGTCTTTTATGTTTTTGTCATAGTATAGGGAATTTTATTGTAAATATGTTCCTTTGTTTTCTGATTAGTATAAATAGGCTGTATATGTATTGTGTAGGAAGACAATCGAGACATCTAGACATTCAGACATCATCTAGAGATTAGACTTTCTGTTTAGATGCTTTGTATCTGTTACTTACACTTTGTATTCTTCTCTACTAATCAATGAAAACTTCTATGAATTTTTGTTAATTTCTTGTGTTGAATTGAATACTTCTGTGTATTAGATTGAATTGTGTTCTTATATCATCACAGATTGATCCATTTTGAGCTCATCAAATGTTATCAGAGCTTTCGATTCAGTGATTGAAGCTATTCTTCAACTGTCAAACACTCATAATCACTTGAATCTGTGATTGATAACAATTCAGTCTTAAAAATTGTTGAATTAAGATCTGTTTCTTCATCAGAAACATGGTTTGATTCACAATTAGCAGTACAATTCGTTCAAATCTGTGAATTTGAGAAAAAATTCTTCTAACTGTTCTTAGTTTGTTCGAATTGTTATTTGAATCAAAACATTTATCTTTGTTGATTAATTGATGAAATTGATGTTAGAGGATTGTTAACCGATCGATTTCAGACCTACTTGGTGAAATTTAGATCAATTAATCAAGTTTTGAAGAAACTGAAAGAATCTAAGTTTGTTGAAGATGATGAATGTTACGCATTAGGTCAGAAACACCTTGAAAATCGTCTAAGTTATAGGCGCATAACAACTGTTTAGGTGCTTTACAACTGTTCTGGGCGTTTTTCAGTTAGGCGTTTCACCACTGTGTGGGCGTATTTCAACTGTTGGGACACTTTAGAAGTTAGACCAAGTAATATCAGGCGTTTTTCAACTGTTGAGGAGTATTTGAACTGTTTGGGCATATCATAACTGTTCAGACGCATCTCAACTTGGGCGTTTTTTGAAAGTTTTCTGAGGCAATCCCTTACACGTTTTAGGGTCAAAGTCAAAAGGTGTACTCCAACTGTTTGGGCGTTTCACTATTGTTTGGACGCATCAGCTTTCACACTTAGAAATTTTTTAGAAATTTTTCAGAAACTTTAAAATCCAAAAATATTTTCATTTTATTGTTTTAATTCAAAACATTAAAAACAACAAAAACAATTCACCTTTAAAAAACAAAAATTAAAAATGGTAAAATCAGAAGACTCAGAGAACCGAGTTCCCAAGCTGAAGAATAGAGCAGATTTCAAGAATTGGTCATTGAGATTAAAACACCATCTGAATTCTATTGATACTGATTTATGGAAATCAATAGAAAAAGGTCCTTACATTCCAATCACATCTAATAGACCTGATAGAGGATTTGTGTATATAAAGGAATCTACTGAACCTTATCCCGAAGATGATCTACAAGGAGAAGATCTCAGAAAAGTTAAAAATGATATTAAAGCATATTCCTTAATGTGCAAAGGTCTACCTATTGAAGTTCTGACAAGGCTTGATGGTTATCAGACTGGATACACCATGTATAAGGCCTTGAAAATAATATGTGAAAGTGGAAAAGAGATTCAGGAACTGAAAAAGCAAAAGCTAAAGAGACAATTAGAACTTTTTGAACATGTGTCTGGTGAAACAATAAATCAGATGATGAACAGATTTGTTCAACTGACTACAGAGATGTCGACTGCAGGGATCAAGAACGATTTAAAAGATCTTAACTATAGACTTCTCAATGCTCTTCCATCTTCATGGAAGCAAACAGTCACTCTGTTAAAGCATACTGAGAAATTTCCAATGGATCTAGATCTCTTGATTGCTAAGATAGAATCTGTTGAAATTGATGAAAGTTCTAGAAACAACGACCGAGCAGCTTCGATGTCACGATATAAGTATGTTGCTTCTCTAGCAAACACTGTGGAGAATGCATTCATGGCTAAGAATGAAACTTCACCAGAAGATGAGGGTGATTTATTTGTTGGTGCAGGGTTCTTCATTGATTCTACTTACACAAGTGCTCCTGCCTATACAAATCAGAATAAAACTCAATCTCCTTCTATGCCTAAAAGTTCTAACTCTCAAGCAGAGACTCCATCTGTTAACTCTGCTAAACCTAGCAAAGTTAACGATGTAATAAATATCTTATTACAAGATGAAGAGTCAAAAACTACTTTTACTGCATTTATGGCAAGTTTTCAAGCATACCAAGGTAGCCATTTAACTCAACTTGATTTTGTTTTACAGGATTTATTTGAAATGGATCCAGACGACGTTGAGGAAATGGACTTGAATTGGCAAATGCTAATGATAGCATACAGAATTCAAAAGCATTCCTACGTCAATAAAAACTATAAACCAAGTGCAAACAAGATAGTAGGTTTTGACAAGTCAAAGTCAAGATGCTTTAACTGTAACAGCTATGGTCATTTCTCTAGAGAGTGCAAAGCTCCAAGGAATAAAGGAGGAAATGTTCAATCAAGCTCAAGTAATCAAAGGTTTCAGCAATCGTCACAGAAGACATTTCAGAAACCTTATCAAAGCCTACCGATGCCAGAATTGAAAGATGATTCTATAGCAACGGAGGAACCCAAGAAAGCTTTAGTTGTTAATATTACAGATGGTTATGATTAGAGTGCCTACGCTGAACAATTTAATGCTGATCTAACCTCAAATTTATCTCTTGTTGCAGAAATACAAAAGGAAGATTGGTCTGAAGTTAATGATCCAAAAACTGATGGAAACTCTGAGAACAAGGAAGAGGATTATGACTGGAGTGATAAGTCTGATCCTAAGGAAGATTGAGAGGAAGTTGCTTTGATGGAAAAATCTGATCAACCGAAGGTTGAAAGCTCTAACACTGAAACGTCTCCTCCTAAATATTCTGAAATTCCATCAGAAGTCAGAGAAAAGTTATGCACAAAGTCTTGCTTCGAACATGTCGAATACTACAGAAATTATGCTTATAAGATATGTGAAAAACTTAAGCAAGAAGAACAAATGCATAACAAGCTGAAATAGGATCATAAAACATCTGATGTCAAGATTATCTCTCTTCAAAATTCATGGAACAAAACTCTAAGAGAACTTGAAATTGTATCAAAACAACTCGAAGAGATGACGAAAAATCTTGAACTGGAGAAGATAGCTCATGCAGCCACTCAAGTTGATCTAGCTAAAGTTAAAGTTCTAAAACCATTGTGGAAAAGCTAGTAAATGAACGTAAAGATAAACAAAAGGCAGGATTGGGTTTCACTCATGAACCAATGCCTGAATCAATAACGAATACTTTACCAGAAAACTGTAACACTCACGATCACTCTCCAAAACACAAAGCAAAACTCAAAGCATATCAGAACAAGAACAAGATGTCTGAAAATGAAGAAGAGAAAACAAACGTATAAATTTTTGAAGAAAAAGATATTGAGAAAATTAAAAATGGTCATCCGGTTAAAGTTAAATCTTATGAACCAAGACCAAAGAACAAGAAAATTTATGTTCCTAAAGAATCAGTTTTGGAAGAAATGAGTACGATGATAGAAAACAAAACTAGAAATGATGAAGAAACATCAGAAGATTCAAATTCATTTGGTCTAAATAACCCAGAAATCATAAAATGGCAAAAAGACTAGAAAAAGAAAGAATGTGACAAAGAATCTTCATTTGAAGATGTTCAATCTAAACAAACAACTGGTTCAAAATCAAAGAATCAGAGACGAAGAAGAAAGATAAATAAAGCCAAAAATGATCAATTGAAACTTCAAGAGAATCAGGCAAAAGAAATAAATCAGAAAACAAAATTAAAGCCGATTAAATTTGTATCTGCTGGTTTGTTGAATATGAATTCTATTCAAAAGGTTAAAGAAAATCCTAAAAACGAATCTACCTCTGATCTGAAAACGGGTTCAGATTCTAAGACTTCCGCTGTAGCAAAAAGATTTGTATCTAAGGAAAACAAGAATGAAGTTCATGTTCAAAAACAAAAACAAATTATGCAAAAGAAAAACATTTCAAATCAAAAACAACAAATTAACACTTTGACACCTAAAAGCAACCAAGTTTCTAATGTTGCGTCAATGTCAAAGGTTAATAAGCAATTATTCAAGACTCCACAGAGGTACTGCGAAATATGTGACATGTACAATCACAACACTGCTGAATGTTTTTTTTTTTAAATACCGTCACATTTGCGATATGAGAAATCACTCAACTTCAGAGTGTTATTTTAACAAATACTGTACTTACTGCGATGAGCAAACTCACAACACTAAAGATTGTTATTTTAGAAAGAATTCACAGAGGAGAGGATTTGCCACCTTAACAATAAGCAAAGGTTATGTTAATCCGCAATATAAAAGAAACCAAAATGTCGATTTTAAAAGGTTAACACACAAACCCTCCTTAGGTTTGAATACTCTCAAAAGAAACAATTTAGTGAGACCTAAACAATTCTTTAATGATAATTTCATTCCACGGTCAGTGAGAATTAATAACAAAAGTTTTGAAAATAAAAGATTCTCAAACAATGGTCAGTCTAAAAGCACGAATTTTCCAAACAAGCATAATTTTGTTACAAATAACAGAATTGGTAAATTCATAAAGAATAAACCTGATGTCAACAAACTTTATTTTAAACAATTTACTATTGTTGACAAGTTTGGAAAACCCAAGACCATTTCGGCTTGGGTAGATAATTCAACTTAAATTGTTTTTTTTTTGCAGGTATGCCCTAGAAGACCAATCAACACTTGGTATGTGGATAGCGGGTGTTGCCGGCATATGACAGTCAATCAGGCCTTATTACAAGAATTTAAGTTAAAAGATGGAACGCATGTAGCCTTTGGTGGTGATGCGTGAGGAAAAATAACCGGAGAGAGAATAGTATCCAACAGGATTATAAGCTTTGATAAAGTCAACTTCTGTTCACAGTTGAACTTCAATTTGTTAAGCGTATCCCAAATTTGTGATAAATCCTACTCTGTACTTTTTGATGATTCTTTCTGTTATATCTTGAAGCCAGGATTTCAGATAAGCAAGGATAGCGTGGTTGTTAAACCTGTCAGAGACTGAGACGTATACAAACTGGATATGTCTCAAGTGGACTCTTCTACAGAAATAACTTGTCTCTTTGCTAAAGCATCAAATGATGAAAGCCAGCTATGGCATAGACGTCTCAGGCATTCAAATATCAAAAACATGAACAAGCTTGTAGCAGGAAATCATGTTATTGGACTTCCATCAAAGAAGTTTGCCACAACTGATTTATGCTCAGCATGTTTAAAAGGAAAACAGCACAGAGCGTCTTATAAGTCCAAACTGATAAACTCAAATTCCAAACCACTTCAGTTGTTGCATATGGACCATTTTGGACCAACCAACGTGAAGAGTATTGGAAGAAAATCTTACTGTTTAGTTATCATTGATGACTAAACAAGATTTTCATGGGTTTTCTTTCTAAATGCAAAATCTGAAATGGCTGAATTAATAAAAGAATTCATCATAAAAGTAGAAAATCAACTAGATCAAAAAGTAAAAATAATTAGAAGCGATAATAGGTCGGAATTAAAAAATCTAACTCTTAACATGTTTTGTGCAAAGAAAGGAATAGCTCATCAGTTTAGTGCTCCCAGAACTCCTCAACAAAACAGAGTTGCTGAAAGGAAGAACCGAACATTGATTGAAGCAGCATGATCCATGTTAGTCGATGCTAAAATTCCGATCACATTTTCGGATGAAGCAATATCAACTGCATGCTTTGTTTAGAACCGTTCATTTATTGTTAAAGAAAAACTGAAAACTCCCTATGAGTTAATGTTTGGAAGGAAACCAAACATAGATTTCTTTAAATCTTTTAGTTGTCCGGTTATGATTCTGAATTCAAGTGATCATTTAGAAAAATTTGAATCAAAATCTGATGATGGATTTTTCATTGGATATTCATCTATTTCAAAGGCCTATCAAGTTTACAACTCTAGGACTAATGTTATAGTCAAAACATTCAATGTTAAATTTCTTGAAAACTCTTTTCCATCAGTGTTAAATGGTCCTGCATGGTTATTTGATTTAGATTCATTGTCAAACTCTTTTCAATCAAACTTGTTTAATCAATCTAACTTGCTTGATTCTACAGGTGAAAAGAAAATTCAAGAAGAACTCGGTTCATTCGGTGATGATTCGGACTCTGACGATGTAGATGATTGAAGCTCAAACTATCCGTTCTTTTCTTTTGTTAGAGATTCTATTATTCAGTATAATAATGACGATCATCAATACAATTCTCATTTAGTTTCAGAAGACCAAAATGTGTCTCAACAAATTCCTAATGATGGTATAGAAATTGTACAACCTGAGTCTGGAACGTCATCTATCTCTGGTGATATAGTTGATTCCGGTAATCTTGATTACTTTATCAACTCACCGACTCAAGTTCCCAATTTCAATCCACATTCTTCAAGCCTTTTGCATCAGCTTTCTAATCTGAACCAGACTAATCTAGATGTTCAAGTTCAAGGAGATGAGATTCCAACATCTCGTATTCACAAGAACCATCCAACATCTCATATTATTGGTCCTTTGAGTGAGAGAACGACGAGAAGTAAATCAAAACAAGCAAACGTCTGCTTATACTCTTGCTTTCTTTCTCAAATTGTTCCTAAAAACGTTACAGAAGCGTTAAAGGACAATGGTTGGATAGAGGCTATGCAAAAAGAATTATTACAGTTCCGCAAACAAGAAGTGTTGAATCTGGTGGATTTACCTGAAGGAGAAAATGCTATTGGCACAAAATGGTTATTCAAAAATAAAACTGATGATCGAGGAATTGTTATCCATAATAAAGCAAGATTAGTTGCACAAGGATACACTCAAGAAGAAGGTATTGATTATGATGAAGTATTTGCTCCAGTTGCAAGACTTGAATCTATTTGTGTCTTCCTGGCTTATGCCTCATTCATGAAATTTAAAGTGTATCAAATGGACGTAAAGGGTGCATTTTTGTATGGTTCTATCACCGATGATGTGTACGCGAAGAAACCTCCAGGTTTTGAAGATGCTACATATCCACATCGTGTGTACAAGTTAAGCAAAGCTTTGTATGGACTACATCAAGCCCCTAGAATCTGGTATCAGACATTGTCGCAACACTTAATCCAACATGGATATACGCGAGGGAAAATCAATCCAACTCTGTTTATCAGAAAGGATGTTGTGAACTCTTATGTGTACATGCGTATGTTGATGATATTATATTTGGTTCTACAAGTCCAAAAATGTGCAATGAATTTGAAGAAATCATGAAATCTCGATTTCAGATGAGTTCTATGGGAGAGATAAATTTCTTTCTTGGACTTCAAGTTAAGCAATCTGCAGATGGTATTTTTATCAACCAAGAGAAGTTCGTCGACAAACTCTTGAAGAAATTTAAGCTGCTAGAGTGTCAGTCAATTAGAACTCCAATTGATGTGAACACCAAGATTGAGCCTGATCCGAAAGGAAAATTAGTAGATCAAACACTATACAGATCGATGATTGGTTATTTGATATATCTCATTGCATCTAGACCAGACATTATGTATGCTGTTTGTGTCTGTGCAAGGTATCAATCAGACCCGAAAGAAACTCACTTAATTGCTATCAAAAGAGTATCCAGATATCTCAAAGGTAAACCGGCTTTAGGGCTATGGTATCCTTACGAAGGAAATTTTGAGTTACATGGGTATACTGATAGTGATTATGGCGAATGTTGTCAAGATAGAAAATCATCAATGGGTGGGTGTCAATTTTTAAGATCCAGATTAGTCTCATGGTAATGCAAGAAACAAACAAATGTCTCTGTTTCTACTGCAGAAGCTGAGTACATTGCTGCTTCAGCAGGATGTTCTCAAATCCTTTGGTTACAAAACCAACTACTGGATTACAGGTTCAACTTTATTAAAACACCTATTTACATTGATAACACAGCTGTTGTGTTCATTATAGCTAATCCTGTCCAACATTCTAAAACAAAACATATCGAAATTTGATATCATTTTCTCAGAGATAACTCTAAAAAAGGTTTAATCATTCTGATTCAAATTGCTACTGAAAAACAATTGGCCGACCTTTTTACTAAAGCCTTCTTACCAGGACGGTTTGAGTATTTGGTTGAGTCAATTGGTCTTATTAATCACACGTAAAATTGATTTTTGAGAATTTCAGTAAATTGAGTCTAAATATGATCAGATCCCTCCCTTATATGAATAAGAGATTGTCAGAGAACCTGTCAAAGTTAATTGCCTGAATTTATTTTTGTGTGTGCATGTTCTTTATAAAAACAAAAACCGAATACAAATAATGTCTTTCCTTATTAATTATATAGGCATGCATTTGTTTTGCAATATGTGAGAAATGATAGTATATTAGTATGATCAGTTGCATTCTTCGCTTTCGTTTAAAGTCTGACATGATCAGATATGATGTGCAGGTAAGCTCATGCAATTATACTGAAAAAGTAAATTCTTGTGATTAAACTAAATCACTCATGCATTCATGTATGTCTATCTTAGCACTAATGAGTAGTGTTGATTTCTCAAATTGATTGCTTGTTAAGACATAATCTCATACCTGATGGCGATATGAATAACCATTGAGCTCTACTTATTTAATGCATCTAACACTTCTCTGTTATGAGTCATCATAGAAATGAAGTGATGAGATATCCTTTGTTGTAAGTGATTACAGACCTGGATATTCTCGTTGATGTAACAAGATGCCAATGTGCACAAACACCAAATGAGATCTGGTTATAGTATATGTCAGGTTAACAAGTTGAGAATAGTGACTTCTTGCATATCTTTATGAGAATTAACCTCTCTAAGTCTAAATGTGACTGCATAATGTCAAATCTAATTGTACCTTAAACAATACAAGAATTGAAAAAGTAAGTGTGCTGAGCCTTTTAACAAAAGCACTCATTTTCTGTCCTTAGATCTAGTGTCTCCTTTGCTGCAGAACTGCTGACCTGGAACACACTTGATCAGGATTTAATCACAGTCTATGACTACCCATCATTTTTTTTATTTCAATGTGCCGATCACTACTAATATGATCTCACTGCAAACATGATTCATTGTGAATATTAGTTTTTTATTCTGTTTTCATTTTAATTTTTTTTTGCATGTTTTCTGTGTGCAGGCAATTTAACAATGATTAGTGTGCTCTTCATGTGACAAATTCAAAAAACTTATAAGTTTTATCAAACTTAAAAGTTTAGGGGGAGTAAAAAGAGTTTAAAAAAATGACTGTTAAATTTCAGGATATGTAAAATCATGAAAAATCAAAAACTAATGTTTTGGATGGAAAGGACGATGATACAGATGTTCAAGCATGTGTGTGTAACAAAATGAAAAATGAACCTAAAAAACATTTTAAATGGAAAAGCTTCTTGCAAAAGTGAAATGAGAGTTTTTGTTAATTTTTAGAGACTAAAATGACGGGAAACTAATTTTGAAAATTAAAACAAAAAATGTTAAAAAAAAATTCAAAGTTAAGGGTTAATTGAAAATTTTGGGTAAAAGTCAAAAACTTTTAAAGTTAAAATTTGAAAATTGTTTAAATATTAGTATGTGAACAGTGCTAATATATCTAAACAGTGTGCAGGTGGAAGATTATGAAATTTTACAAGTGTTAGACACATGGAAGTAATATCATGTGCCTAAACAGTGGTCAAAAGTCCAAATGTAGGAGCATGATGATTTGTTCAGAATTTGTGCAAGTGTCGGACGCTTTTGACTTCATGCGGACAAACAGTAGTCATGCACCTAAACAGTTGTCATGAGTCTGAATATATTGTTAAGTGTTGGGTGTTTTACATTCCCATGCGCCTAAATAGTTCTAATGTGTCTGTGTAGAAACTAAGTATTGGGCGTTTCTGCTTAGTTCATGTGTCTGAACAGTGCAAAAGCGACTGAACAGTGCCCATGTGCCTAAGCTCATGCGCACAAACAGTGCTTATGCATCTGAACAGTTCTCATGCGCCTAAGCCCATGGGCACAAACAGTGCTCATGCGCCTAAATTTTTTTACTTAGTATATAAACAACACTTTGTGTTTCTCAAATTTCATTCTGAAATCTCCCCTAAACTCTCAGTTTCTCAAATCCCATACATCCCGATAAACCATAAATCCTCATTCTGATTGATTTTTGTGTTGTTGTTGCACTCGAAAGTGATAGAAATCAATTCTAACTGTAAGTTCGAACTCAAAATCACTCAAATTTCAGATTTTTAAGCTGATTGATTTGGGCGTTTCGAACATGTTTAGGTGTTTGAACCCTAATGATTGAATCTGTTAAAATGTGATTTAACAAAAGATATTGAATGAAAATTGATGATTATATGATGAAATGAACTGGATTGCGAACATGTTTGTGCATTCAAATCGGGTATTCATCAAAGTTGAATGTTTCATGATAATCAAGCAGTCGACTTGAAGATAAACAGTCAAGAGAAAATTAAAATTTTTTTAACAAAAATTCATAATAATAAAAATAAAATAAAATGGAAAATAAATCAAAATCTATATTGAAAATTCTTTTGAAAAAAAGTCAAAATGTAAAATGGTAAATCATCTAAGAAACAAAACTGTTTGAATGTGTGAAATTCATTAGAATATATAAATCTCAGCAAATTCAAGCTTTAAAGTGTTAAAGTCAAAAACTTCAAATTGAATGAAAATATAACTTTCAAACTCTAAATTTCTATGTTTTCTTTACAGATGGCAGATTTAAAATTTGAGCCCAAACATAATGTGGCTGCTCTTCTCAATGAAGAAGTTAGAGATGCCATCGGATACGAAGAGATTATCAGATTTCTGTTGAGAACCAAATATGTATATGCTATATGTTACCAGCCTATTATATATGCTCGTCTGATTCGAAGGTTCTGGAGCACCGCATATATTGATGCTGATGATAATGGAAGGAAAGTAGTTAGAGGGTTTATAACCAATATGAGGATGATTGAAGTATCAGAAGATTCTATAAGACATGCTTTGAGATTAGGTCAAAATGATGCTGAAGATTTATCTGAACTGACATTTGATGAATGTAGTCAAACATTTGATGAATGTAGTCAAACATTCATGGAAATGGGTCAACCTAATCAATTTCCAAAGGAACAGTTCTTCAGAGCCCGTGTATTCAACCACTGGAAACTTCTATGCTATATATTCCAACATTGTATGTCCAAGAGGAGTGCAGGATGGAACTCTTTTCCTGTTGACATTGCTTCTCCGATAGTTGCACTGGCAACAAACAGGAGATTTAATATGTCCAACTGGATCATGAATGGGTTTATTTTCAATTTAGAAAAGGGCATAAGGAATAAGTATCTGATGTATCCAAGATTCCTTCAAATGATCATTAATGAAGAATATCCTGACATAAAGGTAAATGGTTTTAGTGGAGAAACATTGATTCTTCAACACATGTCAGAAATATCATACAAAAGATTATCTATGGTGATAGGTGCTTAGAATGTTCCTCTATTTGATTACATCAGGAATGTGGCAAATGATGAAGTTGATATCATTATAGATCACTATCATCTAACTGAAGAAGAACCAATAGATCCAACTGATCTTATTAAAGAAATTCTAGCTGATGATGATGAAGATGATGATGATGATAAACATGATGAAGCTGATGATGAAAGTTCTAGTTCATCAGATGATGACAATGGAGATGATGGTAATGAAGGTGATGATAATGTTGAAGATATAGAAGTGATCCATGAGAAAATACAAGAATTTGAGCATGTTGTTGAATAGGCACATGAAGAAAGTCATGATGCAGTTGAAGAAATAGCTGAAATGATAGCGGAAATGGTTGGTGGTGAAGAACAGATTGTATTACCTGAGTTTGTACAAGAGTCTATTCATGAAGAAAATGTGAATAAAGAAGAAGAGTTACAAAAACAAATTGATGAACTTAAAAAGGATAATAAGAATCAAGTTAAGAGAATTGAAGAGCTGAAAGATGCTAATAAAAAGTTTATTTTAAGAGATGAAAGAGAAAGAAAAATTAATTGATGAGTTGAGGAAAAGTGAAGAAGAAAATTTGAAAACTTTTGAAGTTATGATGGTTGATTATGATTTGATGGAAGAAAAGTTAAAGAAGATGAGTGAGGAGAATAATATGTTGAAAGATGAACTAAATAAGTTGAAAGAAACTCAAAAGTCTCCATCTCCTGAGGTAATAATTATGTCTGAGATTGCTCCAGTTGAGGTAGAAAAGATTCAATCTGTAGATAAAGGAAAAAGGAAAGTTGATGAGATTGATGTTTCAGTTTTACCTGAATCATCATCTAAAATGCAAAAGGTGAATGTCGAAGAAGGCGAAGCTGTCATTCAAGAGACGATCGAAGCTCTAGATGACATAGAGTCTGAATTTGATGATGATTGGTACAATGAAGTACTTGATGATGAAGACATTCATGAGGCTAATATAGATGGAAATTTATCTCAAATTGATTTGTGTCATGATGATGTACCAGTTGATGTTGAAGATAAATATAATTACTTGGTGAGGATGAAGTATAATCGTGTATATCTTGATAGCTTGACAGTTTCTCAGATTCATGAAGAGTATGAAAAATGTATTACAACTGAATCAGTTGCTCCTATTGATCCAAACGAAATTGTGATTGAACATGGTGAATGGAATCCATTGAGTGAAAGTATAAATGTTGAGGATATTCCAACATCAAAATTGCACCATCCTAATCCTGACAACATGAACGTAACCATGTTAAGGATGTGGTTGCAATCTAGGAACTATCCATGGAAAAAGTTAAAAAGACTCCAGGCTGAATCATTGAGAAACTTCGTGAGAAGTTTTCAAGAGACTGAGAAGCAAACAAACAAGATGATCATTCTATATACTGACAATCCACAGTATTTAGAGATAACTAAAAGAACAAGAATATTAAAGCCTCAAGAAATCAAATCTATAACTAAGAAAAGTTCAGCTTATGAGAAAAGGAGAGAGCTGATGAATATGTTTCCACAAACTGAATGACAAGGATATGAAGTTCCTTTAGAACAAAGGCAGTTATGGAATAAAGCACGATTTGTTGGTGATCTTGTATGAAATGTTTTACAAAAAGGACAATCTATCTCAGAGTTATTAAATGCTATGATTGTTCCTGACACAACAAAAGAGGTCAAGATAGTAGCTTGGAAATATGATGAAGTGTTTGATGCGTTTTTGATTAAACGAGTTAATGCTATATGTGACATGTATCATTTTTTCTCAAGCATTATCAAACTGCCAGTATAAGACCTGAAAGAATTAGCAAAGTTACCTTTGATAAACCATTCAAAAGCTAAGCGTGGAGAGATATTTGTAGAGCTACTTTACCGAGGAATAAACAGAATGCCATCCTTCTTGCAAACACATTGTGATCAAGAAGATACAGAATACTTTCATGAGTTGAGAAAGAAAAATAAAGGAGTTGATAAAGATATTGGTGAAGAAAAATTCTTAGATGCATTCAGTGATGCCTATTTTGAGAAGGTTACAAACCCTGGGCTGAAGGTGATAGATGGATCTCAACAGGCCAAACCTATCTTGAGATGGTTTTACAATGCTGACACTTTTGAAATGAAGTTAGTACGGGATTTAAATGATTGGGACAATGACATGATTACTCTATTTGGAGTGTTTGAACTCAAACTACTTCATCCAAGTTATATCTCATTTTTGTCCATTCAGAAATTCGAGAAGGTATTTCCAAAAACTGCAGAGAATGATAAAAAATACTTTTTATCCATCATAAAAGTTATGAAGGCAGCAATGGAGAGAATCTTGTTAAGGAAGGCAATGGCTTATGCTAACATAGTAAAGAAAGATCTCAAAGATATTGATTTCTTGAGAATATCAAGTAAAGGTGTATTGGAAATCTATTGCAAAGATAATCCAAATCCAACTGAATGCTATGCAAATGTGGATATAGCAGGATTATCTAAGCAAACCTTGGAAGTAATGAAGTCCATGGAGATAAAGACCAATGAGAAGAAGCCTGAACAAGGAGTGCTTACTGAGAAATTCAAAGCTGCGATTGCAAAGGCTATAAGGGAGCAAGAGACTTACAAAGAGAAACCAGTATTCAATGTCAAGGAAGAACCTGAAGACTTCATTGATGTTTGAAGACTAAAGATCAAGATAGAGATAGCAGACAGAAGAATGGAGATTGGAAATTGAAGATAAATTTGAAGATTAAAGATTGAAGATCTAAAAGAACAAAGATTTTGAAGACCAAAGACATGTAAATCTTAGGGGGAGTATTGTAGATGCTTCTTTTAAAGATTAACATTTATCTTTGTATATCTTTTATGTTTTTGTCATAGTATAGGGACTTTTATTGTAAATATGTTCCTTTGTTTTCTGATTAGTATAAATAGGATGTATATGTATTGTGTAGGAAGACAATCGAGACATCTAGACATTCAGACATCTAGAGATTAGACGTTCTATTTAGATGCTTTGTATCTGTTACTTACACTTTGTATTCTTCTCTACTAATCAATGAAAACTTCTATGAATTTTTGTTGATTTCTTGTGTTGAATTGAATACTTCTGTGTATTAGATTGAATTGTGTTCTTATATCATCACAGATTGATCCATTTTGAGCTCATCATATTTTGCATGTTATGATGGTTACTGTAGCTACAGCGGATGTATGTTTGTGTGTCCGCTGTGACAACAGTTTTTCAAAAATTTTAGATTTTTTTTTGTTTGTTTTGAACTAATGTCTTCCGAAGCATATATTTGATAAAAATTTCTTCCGAAAGAACATTTGTTTGATGAAACCTGTTTAAATCAAAATGTTTGTTTAAATCTTTGAGTTGAAGTATATGTTAAAATATTGAAATTTTAACATATTTAATATATGGATGATAAGATATCACTCACAAGCAATATTGTGCAATAAAATAAAAACATATGTATGTGTGTCAAAGTGTTGTGTTTGGGTGTTGGCTTGACATGGCTTTGTTTAAAACTCAAAATTTAGAAAACTTTAAATTTTAAAATGTATAAATATGCACAATTCTGCTGCCTTTGATATTTCCATGTTCAATTTCTCCCCCTAAATTTTTGCATATTTATAAAAATCTTTTATAAAATGTCAAAAATTTATATGATTTAATATGGAAATTATCAAAGTCCATTTTGCTTGTTTGATAATCATTTAGCAAGAGAAGAGTGAATCTTACTAAAAATGGATGTTTATCATGTTTTACACATTAATCTTTTGCACATACCATAAGATCATACTAGTCTATAGTTCACACTGAGTTGTTTGTATGATTTGACAAGTACAATGTTGATTGTAGATATATTGATCCCCTTAAACTCAAGCATGGTATTAATGATTGATTTAAAAACAATGAGAGATTATCATGTTTTGAATTGATTGACATGAGATGTATGTACCCCACATCTGATTGTATGATTAATACAACCCTCCTCAAGATATGCTAGAAAGTACTTTTAATACTTAAAACCTAGTTACTTAGGAGTATAAATGCTTAATTTGATCCATGTTGGTTGATCCTTTTTGGGATTCTTTTTCACTTCACTTTGGAAGATGATCCTCATTAGGATTCTTTTGATTCATTCACAAGGAATGTAGTCATAAAGACTTTATTGATGATTCATCCAAGATGGATGTGTTCCTCTTTGGGAATCTTTTTGGATCATGACTTAGGTCATTCAGGTCTGTGTTTAGCATAACAAAGAATGCCTAGGTGTACTCCAGGTCTATGATTATCATAACAAAGGAGACACTTGAATGATTGAGCAATTTATAATCTATTTCACTTGGTGTATTGTAGTTACTTTGAAAGCAACCTATATTGGATAGATCAATACTCACCATAAACCAAGATCTGTTGTTAACCACACAGTCATGAGAATTTAGTTCTTCACTGTTGTATCTGATTTTATGTGTCCCATGCTGAGCCTATCCCCATATCAAACAAAGAATTTGTCAGTCTTTATTAGTGGAAAAAGACTCAAGTGAAGAATTATGCTAGTGTACTATCATTTCTCATGAAATGTATGTGTGATTCAATATTATCAAAATAAATGATTTGCATGATATCTTGATTTTGAAAAAGGGAAAGCTGATGGTAATCATGGACTTTGACAAAATCAAGTATGTCTGATTTGAATGTTTTGAAAATATTAATTTGTTGTTTCATAGTTGATCACACCAAGAGACTGAACCAAAAATTCAAATCTTGTTGAGTCAAATGGTTTTGTAAAAAGTTTGGTTATCTGTGTGGACCTTGATCAACTTGATTAGACCCTTTTCTGAGCAATCTCTCAGAAAGTGATATTTGATCTCTATATGTTTGGTTTTTGAATGTTGAATAGGATTGTTTGTTATAAACCTGGCTGCAGAATTGTCAATATGTATGGGTGTTTTAAGAAAATTAAAGCCATAATCAAGCATTTGGTTTTGAATCTATAACATTTGAGAACAACATGCAGAAGCAGCTATATATTCTGCTTTGGCTGTGGAGACAGAGACATTTGTCTATTTCTTGCATTGCCAAGAGATCAATCTTGATCCAAGAAACTGGCAGCCTCCATTGGTTGATTTCCTATTGTTATTGCATCCCCTATAATCATTGTCTATGTATGCACATAATAAGAAGTCTCTATCTTTAGGATACCACAAACCAAGAGTTGGTTTGCCTTTCAAGTATCAGAAGATTCTTTTTACAACATTTATGTGTTATTCCTTTGGATTTGCTTGATATCTTGCACAGATGCATACTGGATACATGATATCTGGTCTGCTTGCTGTTAGGTACATCAGAGAACCTATCATAGATTTGTAAAGTTTCTGGTCAACTGATGTTCCTTCTGGATCTGGTTCAAACTTCAATCCAGTTGCAAATGGTGTCTTGCTTGAATTGCAATCAATCATGTTATACTTCTTGAGTATTTGATGCACATATTTGCTTTGATTGATGAAAATTTCATTTGTTGATTGTTGGACTTGTAGACCTAGGAAGAATATGAGTTCTCCTATTGAGCTCATCTAGAATTTTGATTGCATAAGAGTTTCAAACTCTTTGCAAAGCTGTATGTTTGTGGAGCCAAAAATTATGTAATCCACATAGACTTGCACTACTAACAAGTCTTGTTCTTTTATTTTTAAGAACAATGTCTGATCAATTTTACCTCTGGTGTAACCATTCTATAGTAGAAACTTTGATAGAGTTTCATACCACTTTCTTTGTGCTTGGTGAAGACCATACAGAGCTTTGTCTAACTTGTATACTTTGTGAGAGAAATCTGGATCTTCAAACCCTGGAGGTTGAGCAACATACACTTCTTCATCTATCTTACCATAAAGGAATGCACATTTGACATCCATTTGGTAGACAGTGAACTTCTGAGATAAGGTATAAGCAAGGAATACTCGGATGGCTTCTAGTCTTGCTACAGGAGCAAAGATATCATCATAATCAATGCCTTCCTCTTAAGTATAACCTTGAGCTATAAGCCTTTCTTTATTTCTTATGACAATCCCTCTGTCATCTGCTTTGTTTCTGAATAGCCACCTTGTGCCAATTGCATATTGACCTTCAGGCAAATCTACCAGCTTCCAAACTTCTTGCTTCTTGAATTGCTGTAGTTCCTCTTGCATAGCTTCTATCCAACTATTATCCTTTACTGCTTCAGTGATGTTTTTGGGTACAGTTAAGGATAAGAAATAGGAATACAAGCAAATGTTTGCTGTATCAGATTGACTACGAGTCAATCTGGTGTTATGATCACCTATGATGTTTTTGATGGGATGCTCTTTGTGAATTCTTGTTATGGTGATCTGATTAACATGGATTGTTGAATCAGGATTGGTGATTGTCTGATCATGTGATGAGGGTTGAGCAAGAGTATTGGGTGATGTGTGGTTGTCTGATTGAGGAGGTTCAGTGAATGTTTGAGAGGAATCATGAAAGAAATCTGGGATTTCATCTTCATGATCTGTGTCTGGTAGAGAATGGTAGTCATCATCATCTTCAGGTTGTTTTGTTTTGTTGGTATCTTGTGATTGAGTGGGTACAGGAGATGAAGATACTAGAGTGTCTGATGATGTTTCTCTTGAGGTGTTTGGTTGATGGTGTGTTAGTGGTTCTCCTTGGAGGATCAACAGTCAATGGAACATCAATGGTTGATGGTGGAACCATTGGATACTCATTGTTCTCCTTGGAACCTGAAACATCAAAATATGTTTTGTCAAATGATTTGGTTAATGCATCAATATCAAATAGCCAGTTAGATCCAATGACTTTCTTAGTGAAAGAATGTTCATTGAAAACAACATCTGTTGTTTCTTCCACTATATTTAGCCTTGGATTGAATACTGTATAAGCTTTTGAACTTCCAGAATATCCAACAAAGAATCCATCATCTGTTTTTGGAGCAAATTTGGATAATTGTTCTCTTGTGTTTAATATTGAAACAGAACATCCAAAGGCCTTAAGAAATCCTATATATGATTTTCTTTTAAACACTAATTCATAAGGCATTTTGGAATGTTCTTTGATGATTAATGTTCTGTTTTGTATGTAGCATGCTGTGTTTATGGCTTCAGCCCAAAAGGATATGGGCAATAGAAAGTCAGCTAGCATGGTTCTAGCTGCTTCTATTAATGTTTTGTTCCTTTGTTCAGCTACTCCATTCTGCTAAGGAGTTCTTGCTATGCTGAATTGATGACTTATTCCTTTTTCTGCACAAAAAGAAGAAATGTAGTCATTCTTAAATTTAGTGCCATTATCACTTCTTAAAGATTTGACTTTAAGATCAAGTTGATTCTCAATCTTTGTGATAAAGGATGTAACGATTTGTGTTGTTTCTGTCTTGTGTAGTAGAAAGAAAACCCATGTGAATCTGGAGTAATCATCTACTATAACAAGATAGTATTACTTCTTTTGTATGCTTAGGTTGTTTGTTAGGCCAAAAAGGTCCATATGAAGCAATTTGAGTGGTGTGTCGTTAGAGTTTATCAATTTTGATTTATGTGAAACTCTATGTTGTTTGCCTTTCAGACATGCTGTGCAGTGGTCTGAACAGAAAAATTCCTTTTGTGGCAGACCTATGACTAGGTCATTTTTAGCAAGTTTGTTCATTCTGTTAAAATTGGAATGACCTAATCGTCTATGCCATAATTGTGATACATCTTTTGTGGCTTTTGATAATAAACAAGTTTCAGGGGTTGATGCAGAAACATTATTCATATCAATAATGTATGTGTTGTTTAGACGAGGAGTTTTCAAAAGGATATGATCTTCTGGAATCTGAAAACCCGTCTTAAGGATGTAGCAGCTGTTGGAGTCAAATAGGGTGAGATATACCTTGTCACAGATTTGGGATACACTCAGAAGATTGAACTGAAGGTTGGAGCAGTAGTTGACGTTCTCAAAGCTAATCAACCCATTTGTTACTGTTCTTTCGTCAGTTATCTTCCCACCTGTTTTATCTCCTCCAAAGGCTACATTGCCTCCATGTTTGTTCTTAAAATCCCAAAGGAGGGAACAGTTTCCTGTCATATGACGGGAGCATCCACTGTCAACATACCAGATGTTATCAGTCCTTCTAAGATGTCCCTGAAAAACAAAAGAAATCAATTAGTTGGGGCAACCCAAGCCAAGATGGTCTTGGGTTTTTCGTCTTTTCCAACAACACAAATTTCTTCCAAGATAGCATTGTTTGAAGGTTTTGGAGCTCTAGACACACTAGATTTCCTTTGATTTGATTTAGCTCTATTTGGATAAGAGCTTTGTGCTCTTCTCTTTTATGAGCTAGTGTCAGTGGTTTGTCTATTCTGAGACTTATGTCTCCTTCATGTGTGTTAAAAATTGTCATAAAAGGTTTTATCATTATCTAAAACAATTTTCTGATAAGGAGTATGTTTAGAAACTCCTACTCTGCTCTTATTTTGAGCAACAACTTGTTTTCAGTAGTTTTTGCAACCTGAGCTTGTTTGTTTTGTTTCTTGTTTTTCTTGTTGAAAAAACAATTTGTCGTGCTGTTATTGTTTCTTTCACAAATGGAGCAATAATTGTGAAAATGACATATTTCTGTACTGTGATTACTCATCTTACAGTACTTGCCATATCTGCACTTTTCAGTTGAATGTGTGAATTGATCACACCATTCATAGTATGGCAATTGTATTTTTGTTTGTTTGCTAAAAACTTTTGATTTCAAATTAGATTTTGATGGAATTTCAAAAGTTATAGATGGTTGTTTTGGTTGAAATATGGCTTTGCCTTTCCCTTTATTAGTTTGTTTGGAAGAGACATTTGAGGTTAAAGCTTTCCTGCCACAGATATCAAATCCTTTAATATGTTTTGATTGGTTGGTTGGAGTGTCAGCCACACTTGAAGTCTTATGAGCTTCAATAATTGGTTGATCTGAGTCATCCTCCAAAAGATCAATGTCATCATCACTAGTTTCATTATCATATTCATTGTTTTCACCTTGATAAAAATCTGTAGTTTTGATTTGTGAAATCTCTTGACTTATCATCATTGTTGGAGATGATGATGATGATGACTTTGATTCAATTGGTTTGTCTTGAGATTTAGTTGACTCATCTTGTATGTTGGTCATTGACTCAAGAAGTGAGATGTAGTTATCATTATAAGGTGGGTTTACCTTATGATGTCCAGGTCCTGTAGGATCTTTAAAGGTCCTTTGCTGAGCAAGAAGTTCTTCAAAATTCTTATTGCTCACCTGAAACTTCTAAAGTTTAACTTCTGTTTCAGCTTGAATTGTTTTTGACTCAGTTAATGAGATAGAGAGCTGCTCGACCTGAGCTTTCAATGTTAATTTTTCAAAAAGTAGTTTGTTTATGTCTGATTGTAATGAAGTCTTTTTGTAGCACACTGCTTTTTTCTGATTTTAGACTTTCATTAAGAATGTTTGTTTCAATTAATTTCTTTGACAGCTTGTCAGCATGCTCTCTATACCTGTTTACCTCATCAATACATGCTTGACTGCAGAGGTTTTCTTTTACCTCTTTTGGGATGTCTGTTAATTTGTCTTCAATATCAGCCATAAGGGCATGATCTGAAGGTGATGGTATTTCAGCCTCATAAAGGCTCCAGTCACATTCTCCATCCTTTTTGATTATCATTACAGAAGATGTTAGACTTTGAGTTGGACTGGATTGTGTGATCTGAGGTTGAGTTGGTGCAGTTGGAATACTGATTGGTGGAGGCACTTGTCTGTTTGAATTAATCCCACTTGAGTGTTGTGCCTGATGAGTGTTTCTATCAACTCTGGGCTGTTGACATTCTCTGGAGAAGTGCCCATAAAGTTGATAGTTATAGCACCTAACTTTGGTTTTATCAAAACCAATTCTTGTTTTCTTGTCCATGGTTATACCTCTATTTATTTGCAGAAACCTTTTAGACTTGTATGCTATCATGGCCATTAACCATTGAAGATCCATCTCTTCTACCATATCTGGTGATAGTTCATCCAAATCCTGTTGGATGATCTGAGATGGAGTCAGACTTGCTCCCAAGAATGCTTCAAAGCTTGTTGAAGAGGCTGCATAAGCTGTGTTTTGCTCTTCACTTTGTAGAAAAATAGTAAGAGCATCCATAGGTTTTTCAAGCCTGTGTATGTTTTATGTTTGAGGTTTTGAATGTTTGTTTGAGGTGGAGTTATGAGGTTATTGTTTACTTTGGGGTGTAGCTTCATGAGAAGCATGAACTCTAGTCTTCTTAGACTTGTGTTTGTTGTTGGATGATTCTGGTGCTGAGAAGAATGATGTATCATGAGAATCCAGAAATTCTTCTTCTTCATCTTCTCCAGTGCTTGGAGGAAAGCAATGTCTGCGTGTTGTGGTTCTTTGAACTTGTAGGCCTCGACATGTCTAATTTGGTTGTTGTTCCTGGATTTTTCATCCATTTCCAGTGCTTCAACCTTGGCTACAAGTGAGTCAAGGGATTGTCCCTCCAAGTCCAATGTTGCTTTCATGAGAGACACTGACTGAATCCAACTCTCAGGCAATGTATGCAACATTTTCTTGTTGATTTCGATAGTGCCATATTTAAGTCCATATACTATCATTTCATTGACCAATTGGACAAATCTGTGTAACTGTTGAGGAATTGATTCTCCATGGATGTGGTGGAAGGTTTCATATTAAGTTCTTAATTTTTCCTTTTTGGTCTCTCTTATTTCCTAACTTCCTTCACACATGGTGTGAAGAACCTTCCATAGTTC
This sequence comes from Flaveria sonorensis, assembly GCA_025506505.1. Classification (NCBI taxonomy): domain Eukaryota; kingdom Viridiplantae; phylum Streptophyta; class Magnoliopsida; order Asterales; family Asteraceae; genus Flaveria; species Flaveria sonorensis. The sequence goes on along the minus strand of CM046433.1, from coordinate 62,715,180 downwards.
ATGAGCAGTTTTGAAATTTTCGACCAGTGTCAAAATTTCAAAAGGCAAAGTCATAGCTAAAATGCTATATGCCTTCATGTCTGTTTTGACCCGCTTAAGGTCATTACCAGCTACACTTTTCAGACTAACTGGTTTTTGTATGTTATAATCTGGTCCTAATGTCAGTGGGATGTAAGGAACTTCAGTAATTGATGTCCATAAATCTGGATCTTGATATGTAATCCAATTTCTGAACTTGATTTTCCATTGCTTGAAGTCTGATTTGTTCTTCAACTTTGGGGGTTTTAGTCCACTGTTAGAACTCATCATTTCATCAGCCATGTTTGTTTGGTTTAAACTTAATAAATTTTAAGTTAAATTGGTTTGTTTAAATTTTAGTCCGATGCTAAAATTTCGGTTAATCCTAATTGTCTCTAGGATTTGTTTGTTGTTGATAAACCCTTTTTAATTAGATTTACCAAATAAAGGAAATTAATTAATTAATTAAAATCTAATTATAAGTCACTTTCAAATCTCGGTGATAAGAAAGGAATATTCAGTCAAGGGAATGTCAACTTTTTAATGATGTCCGTCAAATAAAGTCAAAAACCCTAAAAACAAATATTTTGTTTTCTAAAGTTAACTTTTAAGATCAAAAAGTAACTTTTAAAAAAAAATCAAAAGAAGATTTCGGTTCTTCTTTGTTTTGTATGATGAACAATCACAATCACCGAGGATTGTAAAGGTAATGGATGAACAAAAACTAGGGTTTATCCTAGGGTTTGTTGGCTGCTGAGATAATTTCAACAAAAACAACAATTGGTTTGTTGTTTGATGAAGATTAATCACCTGTTTCGAGTGAAAAAAAACTCAAATGTGATGATTAAATACAATGAACCGATTCAAAGTATTCAACCCAGTGGTTGTTTGATAAAAAGTGGATAGAACAATAACCGTATATTGTTTATCCGAAACCCTTAAAAACCGATGAGGTTTTAGTGAGTTTTGTGATGAACACATTTAAAAATCGTGTTTGAATGATGTTTTAAGCTAAAAACCTTCTGTTTGAAGATGTTTTAACAACTGATGAACAATACCCATGTATTGTTTCACAGAAACTTGTGTTGTTTGAGATGTTCAAGCTGAAAAATCAACAAAACTTCTTCAAAATGCACAAAATGATTTAGAAATCATATTTGTTTGCATTTGTTGTATGTTAATAGTAAAAGAAGATGAGTTTGAAAACTAAACAGCTTGTTGATGTGTGTTTTTGAAGCTAATGAACCACTGAAATCAATGTTGTTGAATAAGAGGATCGAAATCAATGAATGATTGAGCCAAGGCTCTAATACCACTTGATGAAATCAACTTTACAACAACATGTTGAACATGAACATAGTAGAACAATATTCAACATGAACAAGTTGATTCCCCCAAGGACCTTTTTCAATATCTCTCAATATTCAACCAACAAGAAACATGGTGTGGAAACCCATGACTCAAGTGAAAGAATTCAGTGTGTGTGTGTATGTGTGATTATGTGTTAGTGTGTGTGTTTTGAATACTCGAAAATGATAATAACAGATTGTTTGATTGATTGTTCAAATAAGATTACAAAGGATTAGGGTAGTGTGCTATTTATAGCCTATACACAAAAGCTATATACAATTACTGAACTACTCTTATGTAAACGAATATTACATAAATAATCCTAAGTCTATAACCGTCCGCTGTGGATGATTAGCTGTCCGCTGTGGAAGATATCTCATCCGCTGTGGAGAAGACTTGTCATCCGCTGTGCATATTGTTTGTTCATCCGCTGTGGAATGTTCATCCGCTATGGATTGAACATCCACTGTGAACACTTGTGTGTTTCCTTTTATGTTGTCCGCTATGGAATGTTCATCCGCTGTGGATGAACATCCGCTGTGGACATTTGTGTGTTTGCTTGTATGTTGTCCGTTTTGGAATGTTCATCCACTGTGGATGAACATCCGCTGTGGACAGTTGTGTGTTTGTTGTATGTTGTCCGCTGTGGAATATTCATCCGCTGTGGATGAACATCCGCTGTGGACAGTTGTGTGTGTTTGCTTGTCTGTTGTTCGCTGTATGTTCTTCATCTGCTGTGGGATGGATGTTCATCTGTTGTCGGATGAATGTTCATCCGCTGCACATACTTAGACAGATTTCTTCATCCGCTGCAGATGCTCTTCATCCGCTGCGACTCTTTCTTCATCCGCTGCGGACACTTGTCAAAATTTCTTTTATTTATAATTCTGAAAAAGAAATTTAAACAAATATTAGTGTTTGTTATGAATGTTAATGATGCTAATGTGTTTGTAAATGATTGTTTGAATGTTAGAATACATTATGTTTGATATATGTCTGATATGGCAAGCATCATACTTTTATGCATTAATTCTTAATGCACTTGTTGAGTCCAACAAATAATAGTAATGATTTGAATAAAGAAAAGTCAAATGTGAAATCTACACAAGTTGATTATAGCACTTCTACTTGAATTCAGACAACCTTTAAAGAAAATGGTTACACATCTGATTAAACCAATTCAAAAGTGGAAAATTAAAGAAAAACCATTTAAGCCTCATATTGTTCAACAATGTCCTTTTAATGACAAAAGAGATATGATATTATAGTCTGTATCATATTTCGATATAAACAAAATAGCTCAAGTTAACCATGGCTTGGGTTCCTAAATATGAATAAATTTGTTCAAATGTGCAGGAACAACCAAGACAAGTCATCAACAATGTTTAGCATGTTGACAGTGGTTGTTCATGACACATGACTGGTAATATATCTCTGTTAAACAACATACAACCTTACAACTGAGGATATGTTATCTTTGCATGAGACAAAGGTGGTAAGATTACAAAGAAATGTTAGTGTTGAATGATGTATTAAGTTTTGGAGATGTCAATTTTGTAGAGGAACTAAAACATAATCTTCCTAGTGTCTCTCAAATTTGTGACAAAAAGTATTCAACACACTTCACTGATAAAGAATGTCTTATTCCAAAACCTAGATTTTTAATTCCTGATCAATGGGTCTTATTAAGAACACTGAGAGACAAAGACACATACTTACTTGATATGTATGGTTCACATTCATTTGTAACTATGTCGTGTTTGTTATCTAAAGCCTTGGAAAGTGATACAATGTTATGGCATCATCGCCTTGGACATGTAAATGTTAAAAATATAAACAAGTTGGTTAGAGGAAATCATGTTGTAGGCCTACCTTTGAAAGTATTTCAACAAACTAAACATTTTTTGTCATGTTCAAAAGGCAAACAACACAAACTTTCTCATAAACTTGTTGCTCATACCAAAATTGACTCTGTTCTTCAGCTGTTAAACATGGATTCATTTGATCCTGTTAGTGTTTTGAGTTTGGGATGTTGTGAATATTGTTTAGTTATTACTGATGATTTTTCAAGATTTACATGGGTTTTCTTCTTAGCAACCAAAGATGAGACACCTCATTTGCTGATAAAATTCATGACACTTATGGAGAATCAGACTGACAAAACAATCAAGTGCATTCGAAGTGATAATGGAGCTGAAACTGTAATCGTACACTAAACGTGTTTTGTGATTCAAAGGGGATAGCAAGACAATTTAGTTCTGCGGGAACTCCACAGCAAAATGAAATTGCTGACAGACGAAACAAAACTTTCATTAAAGCAGCCAGAAACATGTTATCAGCAGCCAAATTATTATCATTCTTTTGGGCTGAACCTGTTAACACTACGTGTTATGTTCAGAATCATGTGTTAATCAACAAACAACAGAATATGATTCCTTATGAAAGCTTTTTCAAGTATAAATCCAAAGTCAAATATTTCAAAACTTTTAGATGTTGTTGTACATTGTTAAACATATCTTAATCTAAATCAAAATTTGATGAAAAAGCTAATGAATGTTATTTTGTTGGATATTCAGCCAACAAAGTTGCAGATTGGGTTTATAATAAGAAATCTAAACAAATAATTGAGTCATTTGACATTGATTGGCACGTGTTTAAAAAAACAGATGAAGGTTCAGCACCTTCATGGGTATATGATTATACTTCATTATTTGAAACATTTAATTGATTATCTGTTGTTTCTATAGCAAATCCACCTTTGACATCCTCAATTCAAGATATTTTTGCTGATGATGTTGGATATATCACTTCTCCAGCAACAAGAATATCTTTAGATATACCTTCTTCTTCAAATGTTGCAGGTACTTCACATTCTATTTCTGAATCTGATTTATCTCATTCTAATCTAGTTGTTGACCAAGGTCCACAGGATTCTGATAAGAGTTCTTCTTATACATAAGTTGATCCAATTGATACGATTCAGGTACCATTTGAAGATCTATCTGTTGACAATGATAATCTTCCAGAGGAAGATATTGTTTATCAACCTGAAGGAGGGAACACTGTTGAAGAACTAGTTGGCCACATGTGTAACTTAGACGAATTTATTTCTGAAGATGTCATTCCACAGCTATGATTTCAAAAAGACCATTTAATTAAAGCAATCATTGGTCCGTTATCACAGGGTGCCCGAACTCGAAGCCAATCAGGCACAATAAATACATGTTTGCTTTCATGCTTTATCTCATAGATTGTACCAAAGAATGTTGAGATGGACTTAAAGGAAATAGTTGGGTAGAGGCTATGCAAGATGAGTTGATGCAATTTAAAAAGCTAAGTGTCTGGTATCTGTGTGAACTGCCAAAGGGTAAGTTTCCAATTGGTACTAAATGGATTTTTAAGAATAAAACGGATGAAAAAGATGTGATTGTTTGTAACAAGGCCAGACTTGTTGTTCAAGGATTCTATCAAATTGAAGGTCTTGATTGTGAAGAAGTATACACTCTTATTGCAAGACTAGAAGCTATACGCATTTTTCTGGCCTATGACTTAGACGACACTTAATGAACATGTTTTATTGGTTAAAACACTCTGAAAATGGTTGATTGAAAATCAAAAAAATCACAGACTTATCGCATTCGAAAAGTATGTTAAAAATGAACAGAAGCGAGAGCTTTCAAATTTGCATAGAACTACTCATGTGAAAAGTAGACTTGTCGCACAAGAAGTTGACTTCTGGTCAAATTCAGTTTCATGCGAAAACCCTTCTTATCACGTGAAAAGTTGAATCTGAAAACATAATGTTTTGCAAGGGCAAAACATAAGTCCGACTGGCTGTTAATAAGTCCTAAAACTTGTTAATATTTTGTGTTCAGAAATGTTTCTCAGGCTAATTATGCTTTTAATAGATATTAGATTAGAGAAAAATAATTCTAAAAATGTTGATCGAAGGTAAAAGGTTTATGTCAAGGTGGGGTGACTTGAAATTTCAATGGTGTCTTGAAGCAGGATAAGGTTCTACAGGATTTTTGATTGTGGGACTCACAAATTTCATATAACTCAATCTAAACATGATAAAATAACAGATCATGTGTCCAAGTAAAAATATTAAAGTCTAAATTCAATATGTACAAAATATATTGACAATCAACATAACCAGTCTTATTTGAATAAAGCTAGAGATGTTTATGATCGATTTCATAAGAAATATGATCCTATATGTCACAACCAGCCGAACGCGGTCTGGCTGTAACTAACTGATATCAACACAATGTAGCGGAAAGTAAACATAACTTATTCAATTGTCAACCAATCATCCACATTAATATTACCAATACTAGTCAAGAGATGGGGTGATGGCTAATCTTCAATGTCCGGCTAAGTGAACTCCTATCCATTTTCATTTGGCCAAATCACTCTTCTCCTGAAATACACACCCAAAATACGTCAACATAATATTGGTGAGCTCATAAGTTTAGGACACAATCCTCAACATAATTCATAAAATAAGACAACAGAAGTCATGGTGCACAAAAGAAAGTATCACGATCAAACCTGGACCCGGGTGACCCTCCCAAGTGCTAAAACGTCCCCTAACCTATACCCCTTACCATTATGGGATCAAGAGTGCCCTACTAAGCACGTATAATCTTCACTAATTTATGACACAATGATTATTGAATCTCAATGGGGGGTTTCCCTATCCTTAGGGCCCATTGTGTGCGGGGGATTCCCCAAATAGTACTATACACAAACCACACGGCTCCCAATCGAGTTAAGGATTGTGCTCACATGCGGAGACAAGAGCAGGTAGTATTGCACCACGGTAATGTATTAACCATCAAGTATGTATTTCACCCAAAAGTTTTAAAGTAAAAAAAGGGTCATGATACTCACCTTAGCCTCTCCTTGAAGTGGGTGTTCGTGGCTTAGGGAGCTACCTACCGGCAAGATTCCTAAGTTCATTTTATAGATGTTAGTTCCATTTCAATCAGTTGACTAAGCCTAACCCCTTTAGTTTAGGTTTATCCTACGCGATTTGGTAGATTTTCATTAGATATGTGTAATTTGGTTCAACCCTTGAAATTTGAAGTTTTAGTTTTTAACGGGTTCTTAGGTTCCGGTCAAAGTTTGGCCCATTTTAGTCATACAAGATTCTAATATACTTATAGTAAGTTTTTGATTCTAGAGATTTCATGTTTTTAGCTTAGGAGCATGTTTTTATGAATTTCTACTATTTTAACATGAATATCTCATATATTATTGTTTACTAAGCAAACCAGCTCTATAATTTATGAAACAAAATTTTTAAACATTCCTTATAATTATAAGTCTACTGTAATTTTTGTACATCAGATTGTATGCACTTTTGATACTTCCGTTAAGTCCACCGGTTAGTTCCTTTAAGTGTCCGTTAAGTCCCGGTTTTGGATTTTTAAGTGTTTTAATCTGATTTTTCCTTTTGCAAATATATTTATAACAGAAATAACACCTACATAACCCCATATTTCTAGTAAGTTAAATCCCCAACTTGTTTCTCGTATTTTCTTCGTATTTTTCAAGTTTTTGTATTACTTTTGAAGGGCGGATTTCATACGTGTAAATCATGAAACTTAAATTTTACTTGAGATAGTCATTGTTATCTTTCAGAAATGTTTAGATCATAATCTTTGGTCTTGCATAATATACTTTTATATTTTTATGAATATTGGCTTTTTGGTTGTATTATATTTATTAAAACAGTTCTTTACGAAGATTTTTCATCCTTTTGTTACTGGAAAATATGATATCGTATTTGTTCATATGATGTTGGGGGTGACACGGGGTTGTTCGTGTCACCAACAAGATGATACGTGATATTTCAAGCATTTTCGGGTAGCAACGATTACCTTTTTACGTGAGGTAGATGTTGTGGAAGCTGGGGCTGTCAAAGAAGCTTGCGATGGTGAGAGAAGGCTTAGTGTGTTGGGGTTGATGGAGCTCAGGTGTAGGCTACTTCCTGGCTTCAAGAGGCTGAGTTGGGTGCTAGAAGAATGCAGGAGAGTAAGAGAAGTTTGAGAGTGTTTTAGAGAGAGTTATATTTAGAATTGAAGGTGAGGGTGGTGGTGTTGTAGGGGGTTCGGTCGAGAGTGTTAGGAAGGGGGATTGGGTCTCACTTTCTTGATTAATTACAAGATTATGTCTTGGTTAAAGGAAGATTTTGGTAAGTGGATCAAGCTAGCATGGGTTGAGAAGCTAAGCCATGCATTGGTCATTTTGGGTGGTGATAAGACAAGTCTTTAAACATACCATTTTCTTTAAAAAAAAATAAATGTATGTGTTTATATGTGTGTGTTGTGTTATACATATAGGTGTATATATAAACCGTTGAGTGTGTGTTTCGGGTGTATTTATGTATGTATTTATGACTGGACTAATTTTATTTATCTAGTATTCATTGTATGGTTATTTTTTATTTTTATTTATAATATGAGCATTAGGTGGATTTATTATTTAGTTTAAAGTTATTATTTTTATTATTATCACTGTTATCGTTTACGTGGATTATGTCTTGCATAAGTTTTTATATTTTTAGTTTTGTGATTCATTAAATTATAAGTTTCTATTGACGGGTATGCTGGGCTTAACAAATGTACAAATGCGGATGAAGGTGAACAAATGCGGATGACTAAGGTACAAATGCGGATGAAGGTGAACAAATGTGAATGACTAAGGTACAAATGTGAATGAAGGTGAACAAATAGGGGTGATTTAAACAAATGCGGATGAAGTGAATCAAATGCGGACGATTCAAGTATACAAATGTAGATAAAGGTGAATGAAATGCGGATGACTTAAGTACACAAATGCGGATGACTTAAGTATACAAATACGGATAAAGGCGAATCAATGCGGATGACTTAAGTACACAAATGCGGATGAAGTAAACAAATGCGGATGACTTAAGTACACGAATGCGGATGAAGTAAACAAATGTGGATGACTCATAGTCTTAGGATTAATAGACTTTTTGGCACATAGCTTCTCTAGGACATCGGACCAAAACACACTAGTATCGGTAGTTCACAAACCATCTCATAACATGGCCCAAATAGCCCATTAGGGTCTCGTGGGTCAAGCCCACTTAGTGTTGTGGTCCAATGACCAGATTAAAGTTTGATTGGCCTAAGCCCATTATGGTTTGTGTGTGTATCCATGTCTAGGATTTTGATCTCGTTTGATCTCATTAGGCCCGTTATGGTTTCTAAAAAAAACTTTCTGTGCCCAATAATCGGGGTTGTCACATCCTCCCCTACTTACAGAAATTTCGTCCTCGAAATTTACTTAAGGCTAGTTTATAAAGCTCTGTTCTAATTCTAGAGATGCAATGGGGTTGGTCAATCATCATTGTTCATACAGTGAAATGTTTTGTTACTAAAATAAATGTATATATATAAAGCCAATTTAGTGTGATGCTGGATTGGGGGTTTTACCGACTCTTTCTTGAATTTCATTGTTAGGGGTTTTGGGTTCGAAGAGACGTGGGTACATCTTTCTGATTTCACTTTTCGGTTCCCAAGTGAACTCAAGACCTCGTCGTGAGTTTCATTTGACCTTCACAATTGGAATCTTACTACGTCTAAGTTTCTTTTCTTGTCGCCCCATTATTTCGAGTGGTTCTTCAACGAACTGGAGCTTGTCATTAATCTGCACTTCCATGTATGGCACTATCAGGTTTTCATCAGATAGGCACTTCTTGAGATTCGAGAAGTGGAATGTGTCATGTATTCCGCTTAATTCTTCAGGTAGTTCCAGCCTATAGGCAACAGGTTCGATTCTTTCGAGAATCTTGAAGGGTCCAATGTACCTCGGGCTCAATTTTCCATGCTTACCAAATCTGATTAACCCTTTCCATGGGAACACCTTCAGCATCACCCGGTCTCCCACTTGAAATTCTATGGGTTTGCGTCTGTTTTCGGCATAGCTCTTTTGTCGATCTCTCGCTACTGCTAGACGTTCTCGTATTCGGTGAATCTTGTCGGTTGTTTCTTGCACTATTCCTGGACCGGTTAACTGGCTTTCTCCTACTTCAGCCTAACAAACTGGAGACCGATACTTACGTCCATTAAGTGCCTCAAAGGGTGCAGCTCCTATGCTGGTGTGGTAGCTGTTGTTATAGGAAAATTCAGCTAGTGGCAGGAGGGTGTCCTAATTTCCACCAAAGTCTATCACGCAGGCCCTCAACATGCCTTTGAGGGTCTGAATTGTCCTTTCGCTCTGACCATCGGTTTGAGGGTGGTAGGCGGTGCTTAAGTCTATGCGTGTTCCCAGTGCTAGTTGAAATGCTTGCCAGAATCAAGAGGTAAATCGGCTATCTCGATCTGAGATAATTGACAAAGGTACTCCGTGTTGAGATACTATTTCATTGACATATATCTTAGCTAGCTTTTCCATTTCGTAGTCTTCCCTAATTGCCAAGAAGTGTGCCGACTTGGTTAGTCGGTGTACTATTACCCATATAGCGTCGTGCCCTCTTAGGGTTTAGGGATGTTTTGTGGCAAAATCCATGGTGATTCTTTCCCATTTCCATTCTGGTATTTCTGGCTGTTTGAGTAATCCAGATGTTTTTTGGTATTCTTCCTTTACCTTGCCATAAGTTAAGCATTTTCCTACATAGGTGGCTATTTCTCTTTTCATACCTGGCCACCAATAGTTTATCCTTAAATCCCTATACTTCTTGTCATTACCAGGATTAATGGAATATTTTTATTTGTGGGCTTCATCTAAAATGATGTCTCTTAGCCCACCTAGCGTCAGGATCCATGCCCTTCCATTCAACCTCATTATTCCATCATCTTGGGTGTTTAGTTGTTTCTCCATCCCCTTTAATCCTTCTTTCTCATAGTTTTCTTCATTCATAGCCTCTCTTTGGGTTCTTCGTATCTGGTCTCTCAGATCAATTTGTGCCTTCATTCGCAAGGCACGAACCCTAAGCTGTTTGGCCCTTTCCATCCTGCTTAAAGCGTCTGCTACCACGTTCCCCTTGCCAGGGTGGTATTGGATTTTACAATCATAGTCGGTAAGTAATTCCACCCATCCCCTTTGTAGCATGTTTAACATTTTCAGATTCAAAATGTTTTGTATCCTTTTGTGATCGGTGAAGATCACGCACTTCGTACCATACAGGATATGCCTCCATATTTTTAGCGCAAATACTATAGCTCGTAACTCCAAGTCATGTGTGGTGTAGTTTTGCTCGTGCACCTTTAGTTGTCGTGAAGCATATGCTATCACTTTTCCCCTTTGCATCAGGACACACCCTAGTTCGTGGTGTGAGGCATCACAATACATTGTGAAATTATGTGTTCCCTCAGGTAGGGACAGTATCGGTGCACTACTTTGGTTGCTTTGTTTCCCATTTGAATTTAGTACTTTTTTGGGTCAGGTGCGTCAGTGGTTTGGTAATTTTTGAGAAGTTCTCTATGAATCTTCGGTAGTAACCGGCAAACCCTAAAAATTATCGTACCTCGGTAGGGGTCTTAGGTGGTTCCCACTTCTTAATGGCCTCAATCTTTGAGGGGTCGACTTGAGTTCCTCTCTCGCTTACTATATGGCCCAAAAATTGCAATTCTCGCATCCAGAATTCACACTTTGTAAACTTGGCATATAGCCGCTCAGTTCGCTGTAGCTCTAAAATCAACCTCAAATGTTGTTTGTGTTATGCCTCGATCTTGGAGTATATCAATATGTCATCTATGAAAACTATTATGAATTTGTCCAAGTATGGCTTACACACCCTATTCATGAGGTCCATGAATACCACAGGTGCATTGGTTAAACCAAAAGGCATCACTAAAAATTCTTAGTGCCCGTACCTAGTTCTAAATGCGGTTTTTGGTACGTCATCCCCCTTAATTAGTAACTGGTGATACCCTGACCTCAGGTCTATCTTGGAGTAGTATCGTGATCCTTGGAGCTGATGAAACAAGTCATCAATCCTCGGAAGTGGGTATCGGTTTTTGATTTTGACTTTGTTTAACTCTCGATAGTTAATGCATATTCTTACGGTTCCATCTTTCTTTTTGAAAAATAGGCCCGGAGCTCCCTATGGTGAGAAGCTTGGCCTGATGAACCCCTTCTCCATAATTTATTACAGTTACGTCATCGACTCTTTCATCTCCGACGGGGCTAGTCTATAGGGTGATTTAGTTACCGGTGCAGCTCTCGTTATTAGGTCGATGCGAAACTCAACCTGCCTATGTGGAGGGAGTCCTGGTAGTTCATCGGGAAATACATCCACAAATTCTGACATTATGGGGACGTCCTCAAGCGGTTTTTCCTCTTCAGTAGACATTACATAGGCCAAGTATGCAATGCACCCTTTCCACGGGCACTTGTTAGCCGTTATGCACGAAATGGTGTTCATGCCTCGTCTTGGTCTCTCACCATATATCACGAGGGTTTCTCCTTCAGGTAGGGAAATCTTTACTAATTTATTATCGCATATAATTTTAGCCCTATTCTTCTCCAACCATTCCATACCCACCACTATGTCAAATCCTCCTAGTTCTACTTGTATTAAGTCAATAGGGAATTCATGCTCGTCCAGTTCTATTGTGCACCCAACGATTGTCTCATCAGCTTTAACTAACGTTCCATTAGCTAGTTCTACAGTTTACGTGTCAGCTATCCTAGAGGAGCTTAATTCAATTCTTTGTCTAAAGCTCGTAGAAACAAAGCTTCTAATGGCCCCGATGTCAAATAGTACATAAGCATAATGATTGTTTACTAGGAACGTACCAGTCACAACTTCGGGCTCCTCCCTAGCAACCTCTGCGTTCATCACAAATGCTCTCCCCTTGGGGCGTCCTACCACTGGTTTCTTTGCCTTAATTTTGTGGTAGTCAGGGTGGATGTGCCCGGTTTTGCCACACTCATGGCATCTCACAGGCCCTGTGGTCACAGACTTGCATTCCCTTATAAAATGACCTGGTTTGTTGCACTTATAGCATATGGTGGTCTTGCCTTCTTTGACCTATGGTTTAACCGTCATCCTCACCTTGCACAGTCCTTGGTGATGGGGCCTATACTTCCCACAAAAAGGTTGCCTCCCTAAATAGGGTTTCTTCCCTTCCTGATGTCGATTTACCATACCTCTTCCACTTGAACTTTCACTCATGGATCGGAAATTCTCCCATTTTCGTTTAACTCATGCATTCTCTACCCCTTTCACTCTCTCACATCGTACAACCTCATTGATAATCCAAGGATCATTGCAGGAATTATCAATTTGGTTTTAACAAGTATTGATCATGGAATTATCAATACCTGCTGTTTAATGGATTGTTAATCAAAAGTTGAAATCGATGAACAAAGAAGAACAACTAGAAAAACTAAACGTAATAATGCAATACATAGATTGTTTTCAATTGCTCTTCATTCACAATCAATCGATTACAATTGATTATAATGCTATATGTTCTTGATGCTTGATATTGCTATCTTGTTAATGTTCTTGTTGATCAATGTTCATCGATCATTATATACACCTAATTGTGTATAGATATCTTCATATTCTGTTCCTATTTTCTAGCTAATATATCACTATTCTATTTTGATATTCTATTTCTATATGTGCGAATCCTTGCCTTGTTTATCGGCATAGGAGTTCACAATTTACATAGGAAATTGTAAATTACATAAAGAATGTTGTTTATGTGTCGTGGAATATTCAGTTGACTTAATTATCCTTCGCCATCATTGATTTGATGATATTGCTCTGACATGTTGACTTGTTGACTTTTTGTTATGTACTTGATGATTTGAAACAATATAAGTTTGTTAATCTTCCGTAGGAATTGGTCTTCCGTAAGAAGTTCTTCTTCCATAGCAATTAGTCTTCCGCAGCAACACTTTGTCTTCAACATTTGTTCTTCAGTGGTTGTGCTTCCGCAGGAGTTCTTGTTCTTGTTCTTCAGTAGCAAGCTCTCCTTCAGCAGCTCCACTTGATCTTTGGTCTTATTCAGCAGTTGTTGTTCTTCCGTAGGAGATCTACGGAAACATAAACTTCAGTTATGCTCCGGAGAACATCTATGGAAGAACACTTATTCATCCGTAGGTTGTTCTAACACTTAGTCAATTTTTCTAAATTGACCAAGTGTGATGTTTCCTGTAATAACATAAACTAACACACACAATAATATGGGTTACCATATAATTCATGCATTACATTATATTATCAAAACAGAATTACAATGATTAATTACAAGAATTGACAAGTCAACTAAACCTATACATTTAATCTAGTTCTAACAATACTCCCCCTATAGGTTTAGCCTCTTGTAATCAGTTGTTCAAGTCTCTCAATTCTTGAACTCTTCTCAAAATTTTGGTATTGAAGTATCCCACAGTATTCTTTTGATCTTCATACAAATACTATATCTTCATTCTCCCCATTCTCTTTAATTTTTTGTATTTCAAGCCCAGGATGTCCTCTTCAGTGGTTAATGTTACAACAACACTATTATTGGACACCACTTTCAGCTCATCCTGTTTTGAAATTCTCAGTTCTGTTATTTGTTCTATTTCTGCTCCTATCAGTTGACCAGCCTCAAACATCCTTCTCTTGTGGGCCATGGCATGGTGCTTGTTAACAACTTGAATGATCTATACATACAAGAACAAGTCATTTTGAGCAGTTTGATCACTGAGCTTGGGAAAATACTTGTCATGTAGATATGAGGTATAGCTCAGATGAAGCAGCTTGGTCTCCATTGGGTCAAATAACCTTATGCTAGGACCTTTCTTCAGTGGATCATTTCTTTATAACACCAACTCCTTCATTCTTTCTAAGTATCCCCATTCTGTGATAGGGCAAGAATACTGATTTCCCTCACTAACTTTGATTGATGCTTCAGATCTGTCTTCATATCCAATTCTTTATAAAAATTCATCATCCACCTGTTGAGAACTGGAATAAGACCTTTTCTGTTTCAGCTTCCTTTTCTTGTGTTCTGTATCTTCTCTCTTGGCTTCTTTAAGTACATCTCCCTTGAACTTGTGACTCAACTTAGCCACCATTCCAGAGAAGTCTCTTCCCCATGGACTGATTGGGAAGTTTGTGATGGGAATGTTTTGCAAAGTAGTGAGGTCTGCATCTGGAAGTGTAAGGAGTGTTTCCACTCTTAGAAAGTATTGAATCATTCCAGATGTTCTCTTCAGCACAGCACAATCGCATTCTGAATCATATTTCCAAGCTATTATTTTATTTTCTTCAATTGTTCTTGGAGTGGTCATCTGATCAAAGAGTTGTATCAATCTAGTCTTTTCTTCTGTTATCTCCCTCACAGCAAATCCCAGGGGCCATACTTTGCTGGGAATGATGTCTCTTGGTTCTTTGATCATGCTTTCTCTGCCCTTATACATATCTTTGCTTTGAACTATAGTTGGTTCAGCAGGAGTTTGTTTTGCTTGATTGTAGGCAGGATTGGGAACTCTAGTCCTTAATTTCACTCCTGTTTCTAGCTCCACATTCATCACATGCTCCATCATAGCTCTGAGCTCACCAATTGTTCTCCCTTTAAGCTCATGTTGCTTATAGTTATGACTTTGTAACCAGCAAGTTATGTTGTACCTTGTCATCTTCTTTGAGTCACAATGGCCGAAGTCTTTTCTTATTTTCTCCATGGCCTTGAACTTTGAAAAAGTTTCATAATTGCAAATTGGAAGCATCAGTCTTGTAGCATCAAATTCATTCAAAACGTGAATCATTTTAGGCATATTCATTTTCTCTACCAAGTCATAGGGAAAGCCATTGTTAATTAGGTCCATAAAGATGGCAGATTGAGCTCTTTCTTCAAATATGTCTTCTGTTGATAGCATGCCAGATTCTTCTTCAGTTAGCTGCTTCAACTCATCATCACTTTCTTCTTTGATGATGTCAATTTGCTAATAAGCTGCAGGATCAGCTGATGGAGTGTGAGTTGGGGAGACCCTTTTTGATTTCTTTTGTTGATCTTTAGATTCAGCACCTTCATCTTGAGTTTTGCCCAGATATTTTCTTTTCCTGCTATAAAAGATTATGGGTTCCTTTTCCTTCATTTTTGAACTCACATCAGCTTCTTTCTTTTTGCTCACTTCTTGTTCAGACAGCTTTTTCTTTAACTTCTCAAGCTCATCATCTTTTGCTTTTAGTTGTTCTGATTGTTCAGAGATTAGCTCATTCATTGCATCAATTACCTCGTTATCAGTCTCAATATCTTCTCTCAGCCTTTTGATTCGTCCTTCCAGTTTATGATTCTAACATCTTTCTCAGCTATCAGTCTTGTAAGGCCCCGTTCCCGGGAACCCCACAGTTGGTTATTCATAGCATCATTCATTATTAAAACACATTAAATCACATTATTATAGGGAAACAATCACAACAGAATAACTTAACCAAAAACCATTTCTAGCATTAATGATTACTTTTGCCAAATAATACATCGTTGTTAAGAGTTACAAAAGAATATTTAGTTGCATTACAAGACAAAAATATCATAATTGCATAAATAGATGCTATTCTTAATCCACCAAGTAGCTTCAGCCCCATGCCATCCTTAGCAACATCCTTACCTGCCAACTGATATGCATATAAAAAGTCAATGTTGCCAAGTGAGTCCTAGTTTATTAAAATAGAAAATACACTTTTGTAAACTTCATTTGGTGATCATTCATTAATATACATAATTAAGCGTTAAGTGATTCATTATCTTTCTTTCTTTAACTTTATCTTTCATTAACTAGGATTCCACAAAGCAAGAGCCTACATTGTTGGTTGGCAATAGATGTCGAACCCTTGTCGGCAAACGTTTATCAAGGTAGCTAACCCATCGACAGTTGATACACACTGCTAGGCACAAAGCCTGCTCATGAACTAGGATCCCATTCATTCATTGGTTAATCCCCAGGATTGGACCCCTAATGTACATCCTCACAGGCTGATACAACCATACATCAGTTGAGCACACGACCTCCTAGTCGTGAACCTTCATTCATTTGCTTGCAAGGCTTTTCATTCATCATAAGGGCCCGGGGGAAACATTCATTAAGTTTCACTGTTCTTCTTTTATTCCTTTGTGCCCACTTGTTATGGTTAATTCTTATTAAGATGCTCATTACTTAATCACATAACATGAAAATATGATTGACATAGTAAAAGCAGCACATAAGAAAGAACCAAGCATTATAATCCTTAAACAAGCATAATCTTCCCTTATACAGAAGTTCTCCATACTAAAATTCTATTCCCAAAATTTCAGAAAATCCCAAGTGTTTAGACAAATACGGATGGAATTAGACAAATGCGGCTGAACTTGGACAAATGCAGATGAAATTAGACAAATGCGGATGAACTTAGACAAATGCGGATGAATATTCTCAGGAAATATTCCAAGTATCAGGAAGTGCGCATAAACCGAATGCGGATGACTAAAGCAAATATGCATGGAAACTGTATCAAATGCGCATGGACAAAACAAATGCGGATGAACACTTTGGCTGTACTAAAGGCAAATACGAATGAATACAACAAATGCTCATGAATAAACACTTATGCGAATATTCAAGTCTAAATATGAATGAACTAAACCAGCCTACAGTTGCAACCTATGCTATGATCAGCTCCAAATCCTCATTCTTATACATTCTCAGCACCGATCTAGCATGCTAAACTCTTAGAACAAGCATACAACCACACAAATCGAACAAGCATTCTAAACACACACTCAAACGTACAACAGGTGCAAAGCACACATATTAATTTATATTTTCGATTGTAAAGCAGTAGGTAATATGCATTTCAGCCACAAACAAGTTAAAAACAAGTAAACCTGAGGATCTAGAACTCACCCTTAATAGGTTTTGAGTAAAATTCCACCAACCCGAGAGAGCCTGGAGTTCTAGCACCTAAACACGCAAGAACAAGCAACCAGACACAAAGAAACACATAAAAATCTATCCAGCAGCTTAAGCACAACTGAAAACCGAACAGAAATAGAAGAAAACCTCACCTTCTTGAAGAATTCCAGCTTTCTCACTCTTAAAATCCAGTTGAAGCTTCTTCCACTGTTTCCAGCCGAAAGCAGGTATGAGAAATGAGCGTGTGGGCGGCCATACGTGCTTTTGAACCCATAATAGAAAATTTTGCCACTTGCATAACTTTAAGCCCTCGACTTGGATCATTTCACCTTTCTTTCTTTTTCTTTTGCTGAAATTTTCCAGGCGTTACAAGTCTGTCTTTCTCTATTAGCTCCTTCTTCATTTTCCTCAACTTTTCTAGCTTCATGTTGCTTTTAATGATCAAATTGTTGTATTTTGCTACCAGGTAGCTCTTACTCACATCAATCTCTTCTTCATTCAAGTCATCCTCATTGTAAGCAATGATGTCAACATAACTACCCTCTTCTTGTTCAACTTCTTCATCTTTCTCCCTTTCAACCTCCAGACATATCTCCTCAGTATCACCATCATTAATAGCTTCATACTCATCCTCATCAAATTTGAGTTTCTCAGTAGATGTTGGGCTATCAGTGGGTTCAGAAGGTGTGGGTGAGGTGGTTGGTTCAGTTTGAAGTAGAGGTGTAGGTGTTTGAGTTAGAAGTGGTGAAATGGGTCCTGTTGCACCAGAGTGCAGTGATGATTGAGATTGGATGGGTGAGATAGGTTGGGTGTGCTCACTGGAAGATGATTCTGATAATTCTATCACAATAGCTGGTGATGGAAAGTATGGTTCATGTTAAGATAATGGTTGTGGTAGTGATTGTTGTGGTGTTGGTTGAGGGATTTGATCAAGTGACACTACTTCAGTTGAAGTAGAGTTTATTGATGTTTGAGAAAGTGCAAGTGATAAGGGTTGGGTGTGTTCACTTGGTGGTGAAGGACGATTAGGTTCATGATGTGGTAATTCAGGTGATTCGGTTGAAGGTGTTTGTTGTTATAGTTGTTCAGGGAATATGAGTTCCTGAGGTATGTCAGCAGTCTCATCCATCACATATGGGAACATCTCCACCTCTTCTCCTTGATACTGCCAAGTCAATTTGTTGAGTAGAGATCTTCCTAGGTGACTTTGCATAAACAAATCACCCTCTCTTTCAACATTGGGCATACATTTGTTTATGATCAGCTGGATGAACCTTGGGAACATGTATATCTTATTGTCTTTATGCATTCTTATATGGTCACACAGGCAACCAAGAATGTACTTGGAGTAGTTGTACTTCTTCTCTCAAAGATGCCAATGATTCCCGATGAGATGTACCTCGAGAATCTATCCAATCTGGACTTCCTGTTGGGGATGCACTTGAGATAGGTACGGCATAGGTTTCTATACAGCTTGCATAATCTTCCCTTTTTAATCTCACCGTGTTGATAGTCCCCGTCATACCCCATTAACTGAAAAACTTTTTGAATGTATTCATGATCAAATACATCAGGGTGACCTTCTTCACCTTCTCCGAACTCCAGCGCCCTTCTTATTGTTTGTTCATCTATCCTCAACTGTTCGTTTCTGATTGTGGCATGAATCACCCGCTCACCATCTTCTTCTTCAATCCTCGTAGATTCCCAGAAATCTATGATGTGAGATTGATAGATAATGGGATCCGCAGATAGTGCATAAAACAATCGTGATCTTCTCAAATAGCAGATGATGTCTCTGCATCCATCTTCCACTTCTGGATTCAGGAATGCGCACACATTATGATCCTTAACAAATCTATTAGCCATACTGGCTGTGATGTTTGAATGGTGTGAGGATTAGCTGTGTGGAATAATCAATTTCAATGAAGATGAAGGGGGTTTTTAGGTGAGAGGATTTCTAGGTCTGGAAAGGTTTTTTTTTGTGAGTGGATAGAAAGGCCAACGGTCGAGGTGTCCTATTATACTTTTCCAGACAGTTTAAATCTTATTTCAATGATATGGGACCCATCTACCCGATTTACCCTTCTAAGGTTGTTTTGATAATTCTTCTGCAGAACTTCTATGGAAGGCAGACACTTGTGTTTCAATGTTTGTTTTTCTTCCGAAGTTAATTTTGATAAAAAAATTTTCTTCCTAATCAAATGTTTGTTTTTTTGATGTATGATACTAACATATTGTTAAATCATTTGTTGTTTGTTGTTGGACCTTGTCAACTCTGCTTCATGGCAAATATGCAAAATAGATATTTAGTTAAAAACTTCAGATATCCTGCAGCCAAGTTAGTGCTCAAGATCCAACTTTCTTCATTTAAAAATAAAACACATTAAACTCAGATTTTCATGCTGAGTACTACTCCCCCTAAATTTATGATTAATGATTAACTTATGCATTTATCAAAAATTTATTAAGAGAATAGCATGAAAAGCAATTATCTGTCCAACTTATTGGCAAAGAAAAGAACAAAAACTATTTACAAGCATTTGTATCATACAATGGGATCATACTATGACACTAAGCAACTTCCTGAACCAATTTTGTTTGATGATAAAATACATAGATCTAGTGTTGATTGCAAGTATCATGATCCACATAGATTCAAGCAAGAGTGTAGTTTCAACTTGTCATGCTATTTATCAGGTTTTGGTATTTATTAAAGATAGACAAATATGGACTCCATATTCAATTCACATTAGAGTTTGTCCTCCATTTATGAGTCAATTTAACACTTTTTCACACTTAAAACTATGTTCTTTAAGTTATAAGCTCTATCTTAAGATTTCTTTGAAATCTTATTAATACTGATATGATTTGTAAGCTCTAAATTAATATACAGTTGATCATATTGGATTCTTTTAGAGTTGTTCCATTTTGGAATCTTTTTAATCATCATCAACAGGACAACAGGTCTTTACTTACGTAAAATAGAGGTGCCTGTGAACCCAGGTCTTTGTTGACACAAAACAAAGGGTCCATCATGTTCAAATATAGAGGTTATAAAGTGTCATAACATAGTGTGCTTAGGTGAATAAGTAGATCACAGCAGGATAAAACTTACTTGCTTGTTCCTCAAATTGGAATTGTCCAAAATTAGTCACCTTGGCATTATGTTATGCATGAACTTGTATAGTTTCCACTCAAGCTGAACCTACTCACATATCAAATCACATTTGATCAGTCTTTATTGTGTGATAAAATTCAGGAAATTAAGCAAAGGTATAGTGTACTATCATTTTCCATGATATGAACTGCTTATTCAAGAAAACATGAAACTAAGACAATATTTGTTGTAATTTTGTATGTTTTATGAATGTTTTTTCCTTTTTTATATTAAGAAATGTAAGGACAGATCATGCTTTTCTTTGTGTTGAATATTTAATCTAAGTTGATCATACCTAAAGACTCAATTAAGAAATTAAATCTCACTGAGTAAAAGGCTTTAGTGAATAAATCAGTAAGCTGATTTGTTGTATCCACTTTAATCAACTTGATTAAACCTTTTTTTGAACATTCTCTCAAAAAATGATATCTGATTTCTATGTGTTTTGTTTTACTATGTTGCACTGGATTAGCAGTGACGAACATAACAGCTAAGTTATCAATTTGTATTGGTGTTTGAAGGAAGTTATAACCATAATCAAGTAATTGGTTTTGCAACCATAAAACTTGGGCAGCTATGTACTCAGCCTCTGCTGTGGATACTGATACATTTGTTTGCCTTTTGCACTGCCAAGAAACAAGTCTTGGTCCTATGAATTAACAACCTCCAGTTATTGATTTTCTATTGTTGTTGCACCCTTCAAAGTCATTATCTGAATATGAGTAGAGTTTAAAGTCTCCTTCTTTGGGATACCAAAGTCCAAGAGCTGGTTTCCCTTTAAGGTATCTGAAAAATTCTCTTCACTGCATTTGAGTGTGACTCCTTAGGGTCTGATTGGTACCTAGCACAAACACACACAGCAAACATTATGTCAGGTCTGCTAGCAGTTAAATACATTAATGATCCTATCATAGATCTATATAATCTTTGATCAACAGACTTCCCTGTAGGATCTGGTACAATCTTATCTATTGTTGATGCTGGTGTTTTGCATGAAGATGAATCAGCAACGTTGTACTTCTTCAAAATTTGATTCAATACTTCTCCTGATTGATGAAGATGTCATCTGGTTTCTGATGAACTTGCAAACCAAGGAAGAATGTTCGTTCTCCCATGGAACTCATATGAAATTCAAATTTCATCAGACATTCAAACTCTTCACACAATCTCTTGTTTGTTGATCCAAATATGATATCATCTACATATAGTTGAACAACTAAGAGTCTTGATGTTCATGTTTCAAGAAGAGAGCCTGATCAATTATTCCCCTTTTGTAATCATGCTTTAGTAAGAAACATGACAATGTTTCATACCACTTTCTTGGGGCCTGATGAAGTCCATACAAAGCTTTGTCAAGCTTGTATACCCTGTATGGATAATCAGGATCTTCAAAGCCCGGTGGCTGAGCAACATAGACTTCTTCATCAATTTTACCATATAAGAAAGCACATTTTACATTCATTTGGTAAACTGTGAACTTCTTATGTGATGCATAGGCTAGAAAGACTCTAATAGCTTCAATCCTTGCAATAGGAGCAAAGATTTCATCATAGTCTATCCCTTCTTCCTGAGTATAACCTTATGCTATCAGCCTTGCTTTGTTTCTCACAATAATGCCTCTATCATCTAGTTTGTTCTTGAACAGCCACCTTGTGCCAATTGGATAATGGCTTTCAGGAAGATCAACTAGATTCCAGAGTTTTTGTTTTCTGGATTGCAGAAGTTCTTCTTGCATTGCTTCAATCCAGCTGTTATCTTTCAATGCTGTAGTATTGTTGGGAGGAACTACTTATGAAAAAAAGCAAGAGAACAGACAAATGTTGGCTGCTCCTCCTTGTCTTCTTGTAGTTCTATCATTAAGATCACCTATCATGTTTTCAATAGGATGATACTTGTGAATTCTGGATGTTGGTATGGATTCAACTTGAATGGATGAATCCAAGTTAGTGATGTTGGTTGATTGAGATGGAGTCAGCTGGGATGGGGAATTCACAAAGTAGTCAAAATTCTCATGTGGCTGATCTTTTGGTGCTGAATTAAGTTCATCTGTATCAGATTGTATTTCTACTGATGTAGGCATAGCATCAACAGCAGCTACAGGTACAACTATAGATGATGTGGTTTGTTGAACTACATGTGTGGGTGGTGGTTGTTGAATGTTTTTTGTTGAATTGTGAACTGAATGCACTGGGTCATCTCCGGAAGTAGTAATATCTATGGATGTAGAAGGAACTTCTGTGGATGTAGACCTATTGTTTCCATTAGGATGATCTTTGCTTGTTTGAGTTGGAGGGCCAGGATTAGTAGCATTTTGAGTAAGTGATTGGACTATCTTGGTGGATCAGCAGTCAATGGCACTTCACCCATGTTTGGAGGAACATAAGGATAACATGTATCCACAGGACCTGCCACATTCAAATAACCTAAGTTAAATAAGTTTGTTAATGCATCTATATCAAACAACCAAGATGATCCTTTTACAGATTTTGGAAACAAGGATTCATTAAAAGATACATTAGGAGTTTCTTCCACAATGTTTTCATGTGGAACATAGACCCAGTATGATTTAGATGTTGATGAGTAACCAACAAAGAAACCATCATAGGCTTTTTCTGCAAACTTTCCTAATTGATCTTTTGTTTTTAAGATGGACACATGACACCTAAAAGCTCTAAAATATCTTATGAAAGGTTTTCTTTTAAACAAAAGTTCATATGGTATTTAATTATGTTCTTTGACAATTAATGTCCTGTTTTGAACATTGCATGTTGTGTTCACAGCTTCTGCCCAGAATGTGATTGGCAACTGTGAATCAGCAAGCATTGTTCTTGCTCTTTAATAAGAGTTCTGTTTCTTCTTTCAGCAACTCCATTATGTTGTGGTGTTTTTAGTGCACTGAATTGTCTTGATATGCCTTTGTCCCTGCAAAAGGAATCTAAAATATGATTAACAAATTCAGTTCCATTATCACTTCTTAGGATTTTGATTTTTAGATAAAGTTGATTTTTAATCTTAGTGATAAACTCTATCAATGTTTCTGATGTTTCACTTTTATGTTTTAAGAAAAAGACCCATGTGAATCTAGTAAAGTCATCAACAATCACCAAACAGTATTGACTTTTACCAATGCTCATGACATTAGTTGGACCAAAGAGATCCATGTGCAACAGTTTAAGTGGTGTTGTGTTTGTGTTAATTGTTCTGGATTTATGAGATTAGAACAATAAAATTCTTTCTTTCTAAAGCCAATGACTAAGTCATTTTTGACCAACTTATTCATTGCTTAGTTGTGATTCATCTTCTGATGACTTAGAGATCAGGCAGGTTTCATTACTTGTCATAGATGTGTTATTCATGTCCAAAACATAAGTGTTTCCTTTTCTTGGTGCTTTAAGAAGGATCCAATCTGCTAGAACTGGAAAACCTGGCTTAAGAATGTAACAGAAAGAGTTATCAAATAAAGTGGTATAATTTTGATCACAAATTTGAGATACACTGAGTAAATTGAATTGTAAATTTTCACAAAAATTAACTTTCTCAAAGTTGAGTACTCCATTTGTTACCATTCATTCACCAACAATTTTACCTCCCTTCTTATCCCCACCAAATGCTACATATGAAGCATTTTTATGTTTGAAGTCATGGAAGAGAGAACAATTTCCTGTCATATGCCTAGAACAACCACTGTCAACATACCACTTGTAGTCAGTCCTCCATGGATGTTCCTGCAAAAATAATGAAATCAATTAGAAATTGGAGCCCAATCCTTAATGGTCTTGGGCTTGCCATTGTTATCTAGAATAGTTACTCTATCATGAATGAGCCTAGATGTCTCAAGATTGTTTTTAGCCCCAATTGATTCATTATGTTTTGTTAGGATTGAGGATGATTATGTTGAAGATGAGCTTGATGACTTTGATCTTGATTCACATTTACTTCTTCTATCACTTCTTCTTTGAGTACCTTGTTCATCAAACTTGAAGATGATGCTTTGTTAGAAAAGGTTTCAGCATCTTTTGTTTTTGATTGAGGAACATGGTTACCCTTTTCAAAGTGATCAAAAAATGGTTCATCTTCCTGCAACACTACCTTCTTGTAAGGAGTCTTGCTTTGACATTGTTGCTTCTCCTTTTTCTTCTTTGCTTGATCATTAGTAGATGTTAGCTTTGTCTTTAAGATCTTATGCTTTGGTTGCTGCTTTGTTTGCTTTTGGACTTTTGATTCATCATTCTCAAAAGATTGAGAATCTGATTTAGCAAATCTTAATTTTTTGCTTCTTGGAAATCTTTTTGTTCTTTTTGTTGAAGAAACATTCTTGAGAAGAATGATTGTTCTTGTTGCATATGGCACAATACTTGTTAAAGTAACAATCAGAAGTCATATGATTGTTCATATTGCATATGGAGCAATAGCTACTGAAGTAGCATTCTTCTGTGCTATGGTTGTGCATATCACACCATTTGCAATACATCTCTTCAGCTTCACTGTCAGAGTCAGCTTCCATCTTTGTCTGTTTCTTCATCAGTATCTTCTTTTGCTGCTTCAATTCTTTTTCAGGCATAGCAGCTGAAAGATCTTCTTTTTGTTTACTTTTCTGGTTAGCAGTTGAATCAGCATGTTTTTTCTTCTTCCATAGATCCTCTATAGATGACTGTTTTGGTTCTGATGAGTTCTTCCGCAGATTTTCTACGAAAGACTGTTTTTGTCTTCTTCTGTAGTTCTTCTATGGATGTTGACTTTGAAACAGATTTCTTTTGCTTTTCTACGGATGTATGAGGACCTATCTTCTTCTTTCGCAGGTGTTCTGCTGAAGTGTGTTTCTTTTCTTTCTCCGTAGTTCTTGTTGCTGGTTGACTGTTATGCTTTTTGTTGAGCTCCTGAATCCCTTCATTCAGCTGACCAATTCTTGTGTAGATGGTCTTTAACAAATTTATTTGTTTTGGGGGATAAGGTAGCTTGATTTCATCAAGTACTTTGGAATTATTGGTTCAAATATTACATTTTTACCCTTACCCAAACCAGCACTTTCTTGTTCATTAGGATCATCAACTTCATCCAGATCATCACAGTCATTAGAGTCAAATTTTGATTCATTTTGTTTTGAAAATTTTGATTCAGATGAATCTGTTTCACTGA
Source organism: Flaveria sonorensis (assembly GCA_025506505.1). NCBI lineage: Eukaryota > Viridiplantae > Streptophyta > Magnoliopsida > Asterales > Asteraceae > Flaveria > Flaveria sonorensis. Next base: position 62,689,643 of record CM046433.1, on the reverse strand, counting down.
CTTCAGTATCTTCATCATTTACCAATTCATTATTTTCAACTTTTGACTCAGTTTTACTATTAGACACAAAATGATTTGATAGACTGTTGGTCCTAGATTCAGGTAGAGTGGTGTAGTTATCATTTATTGGTGGTGCAACAGCATGAAATCCCAATCCAGACCTATTCTTTGATTCAATATGAGAACTCAAAAGTTTCGCATATTGTTGTGATGATAGTTGAAATTTCTAAAGTTTCACTTTAGTAGATGCATGATCTGACATAGATTTTGTTAATGAGGTGGTCAAATGCTCAACTTGTGCTTTCAGATTATAATTTTCAGACACAAGTTTATCTAAATCCTTTTGTAATGAATTGATTTTGTCCTGATAAAGTCTATGTTCTCTTACATGAGATTCATTTTAAAGCATAGTTTCTTTGACTTTATCATCCAATTATTGAGCATGAACCCTATATCTTTCAACCTCATCAACATATAAGGAAGAACATAACCTTTCTCTTACCTCTCTCCTAATTGGAGGAACTTTGTTTTCTAAGTTTGCCATCAGTGCTTGATTTTCCTCTTGCACTTCCTTCTCATACATGATCCACTCATAAGTTCCATCTTGTAAAATAATCAAACAAGTTTCTTTAGAGTTACTAGTACCTGTTGAAGTACCTGTGGCTGGTGGGGATGAGTTTGTTAGCTGAGGTTGCTTGAAGATTCTCTGATTTGCTTGTCTTGTGTCAGTTGTTGATTGCTGATTGCTATTGCATTCCCTTGAGAAGTGTCCATACAAATTGCATTTGTAACACCTTACTTGGCCCTGTAAGTAATCATGGACAATTCCCATTGTAGATCCATCTCTTCTACTTCATCAGGATGAAGTTCTTCAAGGTCTTGCTGACAGAAGTGGGTAGGGGTCAAGGTACTTCCCAAGTAAGCTTGAAAGCTTGAGCTGAAGGCTGCAAAGGCTGCCTTCTATTCTTCTGATTCCAGAACCATAGTGATTGGTTCTGTTTGATTGCTGGTTTTATTGTTTTTAAGTCATCAGCCTTTCCTTTTGCTTTTCTATTTTGATTGTTTTGAGAGTTCAATTTAGAGGGCTTGCCAGTATAGAAGCCAGTTTCCTCTTCATTGTCACTCTGAACACAAGAGGTACCTTCATCATCATTAGAGATAAAGGCACTTCCAACACCCTTAGATTCTTTGAATTGGTATGGTGCTATAGGTTCTTTAACACTCTTGTTTCTGGTTTTCTCGTCCAACTCCAAAGCTTCTACCTTTGTAATCAGAGTGTCTAACCCAATAGACTTCAGATCAAGAGTATTCTTGAACAAGGATACAGTGTGGGTCCAGATTTATGGTAATGAATGAAGCATCTTTTTATTTAATTCCTCATTGTTGTACTTCAGTTCAAAGATATTCATCTCCGTAACAAGTTGCATAAACCTTTGGAGTTGTTGAGGAACGGATTCACCCTGAATGTGATGGAATGTTTCATATTGTGAATGCAAGGTATCCTTCCTGATACTTTTAATCTCATCACCTCCCTCACACAAAGTGTGAAGAATTTTCCATAATGAGTTAGCAGTTTAGTATGCTTCACACCTGATCAATAGGTCTTCAGGTAAAGCCATAGTATGCATACTATAGGCTTTAATGTCGACTTTGACTTTCTTGGCATCATCACGTGACAGATTTTTCAGACTTATGGGCTGATTATTATCTTTGTAATCAGGTCCTAAAGCAGGTGGAATATAAGGACCTTTAGTGATAGACACCCATAAGTCAGATTCTGTATAATTAACATGATTCCTGAATCTGATTTTCCATGTTTTGAAATCAGATTTGTTCTCCAACTTCGGAGGTTGATAAGCACCAACTACTGAATTGCCCATGTTAATTAACTATGCTAATGATCAAAAATTAACAAATCAATTTAAAAGAAACACCAGTTAAACAAATCAAACTGGTAGATCAATTTTCAATGAGCACTTGGCTCTGATACCACCTGATAATCCAAGGATCGTCGCAGGAATTATCAATTTGATTTTAACAAGTATTGATCATGGAATTGTCAATACCTGTTGTTTAATGGATTGTTTATCAAAAGTTGAATTTGATGAATAAGAAGAACAACTAGAAAAACTAAATGTAATAATGCAATACACAAATTGTTTTCAATTGCTCTTTACTCACAATCAATCGATTACAATTGATTATAATGCTATATGTTCTTGATGCTTGATCTTGCTGTATTGTTAATGTTCCGTATATAGATCTCTATTATTGTTCTATTGATATATAGAGATCGTGTTTCTATTATGTTCCTAAATCATTGTTGATATTTCGCTATTTTGTTGCTATACTTAAGCTAACTTCCTCTAACTAAGCGAATCCTTGCCTTGTTTATCGGCATAGGAGTTCACAATTTACAATGGAAATTATATTTTACAAAATAGAATGTTGTTGATGTGATGTGGAATATTCGCTTGAATTAAATATCTTCCGCCGCCATTGACTCGATGTTATTGCTCTGGCGTGTTGACATGTTGACTATGTTGCATACTTGATGATGTGAAATCAATACAAGTTTCTTAATCTTCCATAAGAATTGATCATCCGTAGGAAGTTCTTCTTCGCCAGCAATTAGTCTTCCGCAGCAACACTTGGTCTTCAGTATTTGTTCTTCAGTGGTTGTGCTTCCACAAGAGTTCTGGTACTTGTTCTTCAGCAGCAAGCTCTCCTTCAGCAGCTCCACTTGATCTTTGGCCTTGTTCAGTAGTTTTTGTTCTTCCGTAGGAGATCTATGGAAGCACAAACTTCAGTTATGCTCCTAAGAACATCTATGGAAGAACACTTATTCATCCGTAGGTTGTTCTAACACTTAGTCAATTTTTCCAAATTGACCAAGTCTGATGTTTCCTGTAATAACATAAACTAACACACACAATAATATGGGTCACCATATAATTCATGCATTACATTATATTATCAAAACGAGAATTACAATGAATAATTACAAGAGTTGACAAGTCAACTAAACCTATACACTTGATCTAGTTCTAACATAATCTTATCTATTTTTGATGCTGGTGTTTTGCATGAAGATGAATTAGCAAGGTTGTACTTCTTCAAAATTTGATTCACATACTTCTCCATAGTGATGAAGATGTCATCTGGTTTCTGATGAACTTGTAAGCCAAGAAAGAATGTTAGTTCTCCCATGAAACTCATTTGAAACTCAGATTTCATAAGAAATTCAAACTCTTCACATAATCTCTTGTTTGTTGATCCAAATATGATATCATCTACATATATTTGAACAACTAAGAGATCTTGATGTTCATGTATCGGGAAGAGAGTCTGATCAATTGTTCATCTTTTGTAACCATGCTTGAGTAAGAAAGATGACAATGTATCATAGCACTTTCTTGGGGCATGATAAAGTCCATACAAAGCGTTGTTAAGCTCGTATACCCTGTGTGGATAATCAGGATCTTCAAAGCCTAGTGGCTGAGCAACATAGACTTCTTCATTAATTTTACCATATAAGAAGGCACATTTTACATCCATCTGGTAAACTATGAACTTCTTATGTGATGCATAGGCTAGAAAGACTCCAATGGCTTCAATCCTTGCAACAGGAGCAAAGACTTCATCTTAGTCTATTCCTTCTTTCTGAGTATTACCTTGTGCTATCAGCCTTGCTTTGTTTCTCACAATAATTCCTCTATCATCTAGTTTATTGGTACCACAGCTAACAAACTCATCCCCACCAGCCACAGGCTCTTCAACAGGTACCAATAATTCTAAAGAAACTGGTTTGATTATTTGTAGGATGGTACTTATGACTGGAGCATGTACGAGAAGGAAGTACTAGAAGAAAATCAGGCTTTGATGGCTAATATGGAAAACAAAGTTCCACCAATGGCCAAAGAGGAACATCCAGGGAGGACTGACAACAAGTGGTATGTTGATAGTGGCTGTTCTAGGCACATGACGGGAAACTGTTCCCTCCTCCATGACTTCAAACATAAAAATGCTTCCTATGTAGCATTTGGTGGGAATAAGAATGGAAACAAAATCATTGGTGAAGGAATGGTAACTAATGGTGTTCTAAAATTTGAGAAAGTTAACTTCTGTGAAAATTTACAATTCAATTTATTAAGTGTTTCTCAAGTTTGTGATCAAAACTATACTACTTTCTTTGATACTAACTATTGTTACATTCTTAAGCCAGGTTTTAAAATTCCAGAAGACTGGATCCTTCTTAAAGCACCATGAAAAGGCAACACTTATGTTTTGGATATGAACACATCTATAACAAGCAATAACACATGCCTGATTTCTAAGTCTTTAGAAGATGAATCTCAACTATGGCATAGAAGAATGGTTTACTCTAACTTGAAGAACATGAATAAGTTGGTCAAAAATAACTTAGTCATTGGCCTTCCAAAGAAATAATTTTATTGTTCTATCACTGATCATCATGTTTCAAAGGAAAACAACATAGAGTGTCTCATAAATCCAAAACAATTAACACAAACACAACACCACTTAAACTGTTGCACATGGATCTTTTTGGTCCAACCAATGTCATGAGCATTAGAAAAAGGCAATACTGTTTGGTGATTGTTGATGATTTCACTAGATTCACATGGGTCTTTTTCTTAAAACATAAAAGTGAAACATCAGAAACATTGATAGAGTTTATCACTAAGATTGAAAATCAACTTGATTTAAAAATCAAAATCTTAAGAAGTGATAATGGAACTAAATTTGTTAATCATATTTTAGTTTCCTTTTGTAGGGACAAAGGCATATCAAGACAATTCAGTGCACCAAGAACACCACAACAGAATGGAGTTGCTGAAAGAAGAAATAGAACTCTTATTGAAGCAGCAAGAACAATGCTTGCTGATTCACAGTTGCCAATCACATTCTGGGCAGAAGCTATGAAGACAGCGTGCAATGTTCAAAACAGAACATTAATTGTCAAAGAACATAATAAAACACCATATGAGCTTTTGTTTAAAAGAGAACCTTTCATAGGATATTTTAGAGCTTTTGGGTGTTATGTGTCCATTTTAAACACAAAAGATCAATTAGGAAAGTTTGCAGAAAAAGCCTATGATGGTTTCTTTGTTGGTCTCATCAACATCTAAATCATACAGAGTCTATGTTCCACATGAAAACATTGTGGAAGAAACTCCTAATGTATCTTTTAATGAATCCTTGTTTCCAAAATCTGTAAAAGGATCATCTTGGTTGTTTGATATAGATGCATTAACAAACTAATTTAACACAAGTTATTTGAATGTTGCAGGTTCTGCGGATACATGTTATCCTTTTGTTCCTCCAAACATGGGTGAAGTGCCATTGACAGTTGATCCACCAAGAGTAGTCTAGTCACTTATTAAAAATGCTACTGATCCTGGCCCTTCAATTCAATCAAGCAAAGATCATCCTGATGGAAACAATAGGTCTACATCTGTAGAATTTCCTTCTACATCCGCAGAAGTTCCTTCAACATCCGTAGATATTACTACTTTCGGAGATGACCCATTTCATTTAGTTGAAGTTCACAATTCAACAGAAAACATTCAACCACCACAACCCACACATGCAGTTCAACAAACTACATCATCTGTAGTTGTACCGGTAGCTGCTACGGATGTTATGCCTACATCTGCAGAAATACAAGCTGATACTGATGAACATAATTTAGCATCAAAAGATCAACCACATGAGAATTTTGACTACTTTGTGGATTCCCCATCCCAGCTGACTCCATCTCCATCAACCAATATCACTAACCTAGATTCATCCATTCAAGTTGAATCAATACCAACATCCATAATTCACAAGTATCATCCCATTGAAAACATGATAGGTGATCATAATGATAGAACTACAAGAAGACAAGGGGGAGCAGCCAACATTTGTTTGTTCTCTTGCTTTCTTTCACAAGTGGTTCCTCCCAACATCACTGCAGCATTAAAAGATAACAGCTGGATTGAAGCAATGCAAGAAGAACTTCAGCAATTCAGAAAACAAAAAGTCTGGAATCTAGTTGATCTTCCTAAAGGCCATTATCCAATTAGCACAAGGTGGCTATTCAAGAACAAACTAGATGATAGAGGCATTATTGTGAGAAACAAAGCAAGGCTGATAGCACAAGGATATACTCAGGAAGAAGGAATAGACTATGATAAAGTCCTTCCTCCTGTTGCAAGGATTGAAGCCATTAGAGTATTTCTAGCCTATGCCTCACATAAGAAGTTCACAGTTTACTAGATGGATGTAAAATGTGCCTTCTTATATGGTAAAATTGATGAAGAAGTCTATGTTGCTCAGCCACCAGGCTTTGAAGATCCTGATTATCCACATAGGGTATACAAGCTTGACAAAGCTTTGTATGGACTTCATCAGGCCCCAAGAAAGTGGTATGATACATTGTCATCCTTCTTACTCAATCATGGTTACAAAAGAGGAACAATTGATCAGACTCTCTTCCTGAAACATGAACATCTAGATCTCTTAGTTGTTCAAACATATGTAGATGATATCATATTTGGATCAACAAACAAGAGATTGTGTGAAGAGTTTGAATGTCTGATGAAATCTAAGTTTCAAATGAGTTCCATAGCAGAACTAACATTCTTTATTGGCTTACAAGTTCATCAGAAACCAGATGGCATTTTCATCAATAAGGAGAAGTATATGAATCAAATTTTGAAGAGGTACAACCTTGCTGATTCATCTTCATGCAAAACACCAGCATCAACAATAGATAAGATTGTACCAGATCCTACAGGGAAGTCTGTTGATCAAAGATTATATTGATCTATTATAGGATCATTAATGTATTTAACTGCCAGCAGACCTGACATGATGTTTGTTGTGTGTGTTTATGCTAGGTACCAATCAGACCCTAAGGAGTTACACTTGAATGCAATGAAGAGAATTTTCAGATACCTTAAAGGGAAACCATCTCTTGGACTTTGGTATCCTAAAGAGGAGACTTTAAACTCTACTCATATTCAGATAGTGACTTTGGAGGGTGCAACAACAACAGAAAATCAACAACTGGAGGTTGTCAATTCATAGGACCAAGACTTGTTTCTTGGCAGTGCAAAAAGCAAACAAATGTATCAGTATCCACAGCTGAGGCTAAGTACATAGCTGCTTCAGCCAGTTGCTCTCAAGTTTTTTGGTTGCAAAACCAATTACTTGATTATGGTTACAATTTTCTTCAAACACTAATACATATTGATAACTCAACTGCTATGTTCATCACTACTAATCCAGTACAACATAGTAAAACAAAACATATTGAAATCAGATATCATATTTTGAGAGATTGCTCAGAAAAAGGTTTTATCAAGTTGATTAAGGTGGATACAACAAATCAGCTTGCTGATTTATTCACTAAAGCCTTTGATTCAGTTAGATTTAATTTCTTAATTGAGTCATTAGGCATGATCAATTTAGATTAAGTATTAATCAACATAATGAAAAGCATGTTCTGTCCATTATAGTTTTAAAATAAACATCTACAGAAGAACAAACTTGTTCATCCGCAGATTGTTATTAATAAAAATACAAAACTATTGTCTTATTTACATAGTTTATTGAACAAGCAGTTCATATAATGGGAAATGATAGTACACTATACCTTTGCTTACTTTCCTTATTTATCAAACAATTCATATAGACTAATCAGATGTGATTTGATATGTGAGTAGGTTCAGCTTGAGTTGAAAATAAAAAAGTCATGCATAACATAATGTCAAGGTGACAAACTATGGCTAATTCCATTTTGAGGAGCAAGGAAGTAAGTCTTATCCTTCTGTGATCAACTTACTCACCTAAGCACACTATGTTATAACACTTTATAACCTCTATCTTTGCGCATCATGAGCTCTCTGTTTTGCATAATCAAAGACCTAAGTTCCTGGGCACCTCTGTTTTACATAAGTAAAGACCTGGTGTCCTGATGCTTAGTATCAAAAGATTCCGAAAGGACCAGCTCTAAAAGAATCCATGGTGATCAACTGTATATTATTTTAGAGCTCATAAATCATATCAGCATTATTAAGATTTCAAAGAAATCCTAAGATGGAGCTTATAACTTATAGAACATAGTTTTAAGTGTGAGAAAGTGATAAATTGACTCATCTACGAAGGACAAACTTCAATGTGAATTGAATGTGGAGTCCATACTTGTCCATCTTTAAACAATTTAAAAACAAGATAAATAGCATGACATGTTGAATATACTCTCTTGTTTGAATTTATGAGGATCAATATACTTGCAATCAACACTAGATCTGTCTTCTATCATCAACCAAAACTGTCATTGGGAAGTCTCTTAGTGTTATAGAATGATCCTATTATATGATGTCAATGCTTGTAAATAATTTTTGGTTTTGTTCTTTTATTTGCTAATTAGTTGGACAGCTAATTTTTTTCAAGCTATTCTTTATAAATTTTTGATAAACGCATAATTTTATGATTAATCACAAATTTAGGGGGAGTAGTAAATCAGCATGAAAATCTGAGTATCAATGTGTTACATCTTTAAATGAAGAAAGTTAGAACTTGAGCACTAACTTGGCTGTAGGATACTGAAGGTTTTAACCAAATCAATTTTGCACAATTGCCATGAAGCAGAGTTAACAAGGTCCAACAACAAACAACAAATGATTTAACAATATGTTAGTATCATACATCAAAAACATTTGCTTCGGAAGAAAATTTTTATCAGAATTAACTTTGGAAGAAAAACAAACATTTGATTCGGAAGAAAACATTTATCAAAATTAACTTCGGAAGAAAAACAAACATTTGCTTTGGAAGAAAATTTTATCTTCGAAAGAGTAACTTGAAACACAAGTGTCTATCTTTCGTAGATGTTCTGCGTAAAATACAAACTGGATCCAAGACTTTTGCCTTCCGTAGAAGTTCTGCGGAAGAATTATCAAAACCACCTCGGAAGGGTAAAAGGGTAGATGGGTCCCATATCATTAAAATAAGATTTAACCTGTCTGGAAAAGTATAATAGGACACCTCGACTGTTGGCCTTTCTATCCACTCACAAAAAAAAACCTTTCCAGACCTAGAAATCCTTTCACCCAAAAACCCCATTCATCTTTATTAAAATCACACCATTTGAACATCACAGCCAGTATGGCTAATAGATTTGTTAAGGATCAGAACGTGTGCACATTCTTGAATCCAGAAGTAGAAGATGGATGCAGAGACATCATCAGCTATTTGAGAAGATCATGATTGTTTTATTCACTATCTGCGGATCCCATTATCTATCAATCTCACATCATAGATTTATGGGAATCTGTGAGGATTGAAGAAGAAGAAGATGGTGAGCGGGTGATTCATGCCATAATCAGAAACGAATAGTTGAGGATAGATGAACAAACAATAAGAAGGGTGCTAGAGTTCGGAGAAGGTGAAGAAGGTCACCCTGATGTATTTGATCATGAATACATTCAGAAAGTTTTTCAGTTTATGGGGTATGACAGAGACTATCAACATGGTAAGATTGAAAAGGGAAGATTGTGCAAGCCGTATAGATTCCTATGCCACACCTATCTCAAGTGCATCTCCAACAGGAAGTACGGATTGGACAGATTCTAGAGGCACATCTCATCGGGAATCATTGGCATCTTTGAGGGAAGAGAGTACAACTACTCCAAGTACATTCTTGATTGCCTGTGTGACCATATAAGAATGCAGAAAGACAACAAGATGTACATGTTCCCAAGGTTCATCCAGTTGATCATAAACGAATGTATGCCTAATGTTGAAAGAAAGGGTGATGTGTTTGTGCAAACTCACCTAGGAAGATCTCTACTCAACAAATTGACTGGTCAGTATCAAGGAGAAGAGGTGGAGATGTTCCCACATGTGATGGATGAGACTGCTGACATACCTCAGGAACTCATATTCCCTGAACAACCACAACAACAAACACCTTCAACCGAATCACCTGAATCACCACATCATGAACCCAATCCTCCTACACCACCAAGTGAACACACCCAACCCTTATCACCTGCACTTTCTAAAACATCAATAAACTTTGCTTCAACTAAAGTAGTGTCACTTGATCAAATCCCTTAAGCATCACCACAACAAGCCCCCCACAACCATTATCTCAACATGAACCATACTTTCCATCACCAGCTACTGTGATGAATCATCTTACAGTGAGCAAACCCAACCTATCTCACCCATCCAATCTCAATCATCACTGCACTCTGGTGCAACAGAACCCATTTCACCACTTCTCACTCAAACACCTACACCTCCACTTCAAACTGAACCAACCACCTCACCCATACCTACCGAACCCATTGATAGCCCAACATCTACTGAGAAACTCAACTTTGATAGGGATGAATATGAAGCTATTAATGATGGTGATATTGAGGAGATATGTTTGGAGGTTGAAAGGGAGAAAGATGAAGAAGTTAAACAAGAAGAGGGTAGTTATGTTTACATCATTGCTTACAATGAGGATGACTTGAATAAAGAAGAGATTGATGTGAGTAAGAGCTACCTGGTAGCAAAATACAACTATTTGATCATTAAAAGCAATAAGAAGCTAGAAAAGTTGAGGAAAATGAAGAAGGAGCTGATAGAGAAAGACAGACTGATAGCTGAGAAAGATGTTACAATCACTCAACTGGAAGGACGAATCAAAAGGCTGAGAGAAGATATTAAGACTGATAACGAGGTAATTGATGCAATGAATGAGCTAATCTCTGAACAATCAGAACAACTGAAAGCAAAAGATGATGAGCTTGAGAAATTAAAGAAAAAGTTGTCTGAACGAGAAGTGAGCAAAAAGAAAGAAGCTTATATGAGTTCAAAAATGAAGGAAAAGGAACCCATAATCTTTTATAGCAGGAAAAGAAAATGTCTGGGCAAAACTCAAGATGAAGGTGCTGAATCTAAAGATCAACAAAAGAAATCAAAAAGGGTCTCCCCAACTCACACTCCATCAGCTGATCCTACAGCTTATTAGCAAATTGACATCATCAAAGAAGAAAGTGATGATGAGTTGAAGCAACTAACTGAAGAAGAATCTGGCATGCTATCAACAAAAGCCATATTCGAAGAAAGAGCTCAATCTGCCATGTTCATGGACCTAATTAGCAATCGCTTTCCCTATGACTTGGTAGAGAAAATGAATATGCCTGAAATGATTCAAGTTTTGAAAGAATTTGATGCTGCAAGACTGATGCTTCCAATTTGCAATTATGAAACTTTTTCAAAGTTCAAGGCCATGGAGCAAATAAGAAAAGACTTGGCCCATTGTGACTCAAAGAAGCTGACAAGGTACAACATAACTTGTTGGTTACAAAGTCATAACTATAAGCCAACATAAGCCTAAAGGGAGAACAATTGGTGAGCTCAGAGCTATGATGGAGCATATGATGAAGGTGGAGCTAGAAATAGGAGTGAAATTCAGGACTGGAGCTCCCAATCCTGCCTACAATCAAGCAAAACAAACTCCTGCTGAACCAACTATAGTTCAAAGAAAAGATATGTATAAGGGCAGAGAAAGCATGATCAAAGAACAAGAGACATCATTCCTAGCAAAGTATGGCCCCTGGGAACTGCTGTGAGGGAGATAACAGAAGAAAAGACTACATTGATACAACTCTTTGATCAGATGACCACTCCAAGAACAGCTAAAGAAAATAAAATAATAGCTTGGAAATACGATTTAGAATGGGATTATGCTATGCTGAAGAGAACATCTGGAATGATTTAATACTTTCTAAGAGTGGAAACACTCCTTACACTTCTAGATGCAGACCTCACTACTTTGCAAAACATTCCCATCACAAACTTCCCAATCAGTCCACAGGGAAGAGACTTCTCTGGAATGGTGGCTAAGTTGAGTCACAAGTTCAAGGGAGATGTACTTAAAGAAGCCAAGAGAGATGATACAAAACACAACAAAAGGAAGCTGAAATAGAAAAGGTCTTATTCCAGTTCTCAACAGGTGGATGATGAATTTTTACAAAGAATTGGACATGAAGACAGATCTGAAGCATCAATCAAAGTTATTGAGGGAAATCAATACTCTTGCCCTATCCCAGAATAGGGATACGTAGAAAGGATGAAAGAGCTAGTGTTGTAGAGAAATGATCAACTGAAGAAAGGTCCTAGCATAAGGCTATTTGACCCAATGGAGATCAAGCTGCCTCATTCGAGCTATACCTCATATCTACATGACAAGTATTTTCCCAAGCTCAATGATCAAACTACTCAAAATGACTCATGCTTGTATATACAGATCATTCAAGTTGTTGAAAAGCTCCATGCCAAGGCCCACAAGTGAAGGAAGTTTGAGGCTGGTCAACTGATAGGAGCAGAAAATATAACCAATAACAAAACAGAGAATTTCAGATCAAGATGAGCTGGAAGTGGTGTTCAATAATAGTGTTGTTGCAATATTAACCACTGAAGAGGACATCCTGGGCTAGAAATACAAAACATTAAATAGAATGGGGAGAATAAAGATAAAGTATTTGTATGAAGATCAAAAGAATACTGTATCAGCTTGTATTTTTGTAGATGTAGGCATAGCATTCGCTGCAGCTATAGGTACAACTACAGATGATGTATTTTGTTGAACAGCATGTGTGGATGGTGGTGGTTGAATGTTTTCTGTTGAATTGTGAATGTCAACTAAATGCAATGGGTCATCTCCTGAAGTAGTAATATCTACGAATGTAGAAGGAACTTCTGTGGATGCAGAAGGAAATTCTACGGATGTAGACCTATTTTTTCCATCAGGATGATCTTTGCTTGTTTGAATTGAAGGGCCAAGATCAGTAGCATTTTGAGTAAGTGACTGGACTACTCTTGGTAGGCCAACTATCAATGGCACTTCACCCATTTTTGGAGGAACATAAGGATAATATGTATCCGCAGGACCAACCATATTCAAATAACCTGTGTTAAATGAGTTTGTTAATGCATCTATATCAAACAACCAAGATGATCCTTTTACAGATTTTGGAAACAAGGATTCATTAAAAGATACATTAGGAGGTTCTTCTGCAATGTTTTCATAGGAACATAGACTCTGTATGATTTAGATCTTGATGAGTAACCAACAAAGAAACCATCATAGGCTTTTTCTGCAAACTTTCCTAATTGATGTTTTGTGTTTAATATGGACACATAACACCTAAAAGCTCTAAAATATCCTATGAAAGGTTTTCTTTTAAACAAAAGCTCATATGGGGTTTTATTATGTTCTTTGACAATTAATGTCCTGTTTTGAACATTACCTGTTGTGTTCACAGCTTCTACCCAGAATGTGATTGGCAACTGTGAATCAGCAAGCATTGTTCTTGCTGCTTCAATAAGAGTTCTATTTCTTCTTTCAGCAACTCCATTCTGTTATGGTGTTCTTGGTGCACTGAATTGTCTTGATATGCCTTTGTCACTGTAAAAGAAATCTAAAATATGATTAACAAATTCAGTTCCATTATCTCTTCTTAAGATTTTGATTTTTAGATCAAGTTGATTTTCAATCTTAGTGATAAACTTTATAAATATTTCTGTTGTTTCACTTTTATATTTTAAGAAAAAGACCCATGTGAATCTAGTGAAATCATCAACAATCACCAAACAGTATTGCCTTTTTCCAATGCTCAAGACATTAGTTGGACCAAAAAGATCCGTGTGCAACAATTTAAGTGGTGTTGTGTTTGTGTTAATTGTTTTGGATTTTTGAGACACTCTATGTTGTTTTCTTTTTAAACATGATGAACAGTGATTAGAACAATAAAATTCTTTCTTTGGAAGACCAATAACTAAGTCATTTTTGACCAACTTATTCATGTTCTTCAAGTTAGAGTGAACCATTTTTCTATGCCATAGTTGAGATTCATCTTCTGATGACTTAGAAATCAGGCATGTTTCATTGCTTGTTATAGATGTGTTCATATCCAAAACATATGTGTTGCATTTTCTTGGTGCTTTAAGAAGGATCTAGTCTTCTGGAATTTTAAAACCTGGCTTAAGAATGTAACAATAGTTAGTATCAAATAAAGTAGTATAGTTTTGATCACATATTTGAGAAACACTTAATAAATTGAATTGTAAATTTTCACAGAAGTTAACTTTCTCAAATTTTAGAACACCATTGGTTACCATTCCTTCACCAATGATTTTGCCTCCCTTCTTATCCCCACCAAATGCTACATATGAAGCATTTTTATGTTTGAAGTCATGGAGGAGGGAACAGTTTCCCGTCATGTGCCTGGAACAGCCACTGTCAACATACCATTTATTGTCAGTCCTCCCTGGATGTTCATGCAAAAAATAATGATATTAGTTAGTCCGTGGAGCCTAAGCCTTGATGGTCTTGGGCTTGCCATTGTTATCTAATATTGTTATTTTCTCATGAAGAGCCTAGATGACTCTAGATTGGTTTTAGATTCCGTTAATTCATTATGTTTTGTTTTGGGTGAGGATGATTCTTCCGATGATGAGATGAAGCACTATCATCTTGATTCACACTCACTTCCTCTTTCACTTCTTTCATTAGCTTTTTCTTTGAGCTAGAGGCTGAGGCTCTTTCTGAAAAGGTTTCTGTATCCTTTGTCCTTGATTATGGTACATGATTACCTTTTTCAAAGTGATCAAAGAAGGTATCATCTTCTTGAAACACTACCTTTTTATGAGGTGTCTTACTTTGAGATAATTGTATCTCTTTTTTCTTTGATGAATTGTCAGCAGATGTTTTTGTTGTCTTTGCATTCTTCTGCTTTTGGTGCTCATTCTTTTGCTTTGGTATTTTTGATTCATTATTCTCTGAAGATACTGAATTTGATTCAGAAGTCTCAGCTTTTTGCTTCTTGGGGACCTTTAATTTGTTCTTTTTGTTGAAGAAACATTCTTGGGTGGAATGATTGTACTTGTTGCAGATGGCACAATGCTTGTTGAAGTAACAATCTAAGGTCATATGATTGTTCATATTGCAGATGGAGCAATAGCTACTGAAGTAACACTCTTCTTTGCTATGGTTGTGCATATCACACCATTTGCAATACTTCTCTTCAGCTTCACTGTCAAAGTCAGCTTCTATCTTTGTCAGTTTCTTCATCATTATCTTCTTTTGCTTCTTCAGTTCTTTCTCAATCTTTGCATCTGAAAGATCCTTTTGTTTACCTTTCTGGTTAGCAGTTGAATCCTCAGGTATTTTCTTCTTCCATAGATCTTCTACGGATGAATGTTTAGGTTCTGATGAATTCTTTTTCCGCGGATGTTCTATGGAAGACTATTTTGTCTTCTTCCATAGATCTTCTACAGCTAACACTTTTTTCCTTTCCTGTTCTACGGATGTGTGAGAGCCTGTCTTCTTCTTCCGCTAGTGATTTGCTAAAGTTAGACTATCTTCTTCCTCCGTATTTCTTTTTGTTGCCTGACTTTTATGCTGTTTGTTGAGTTCATGAATGCCTTCATTTAACTGACCAATCCTTGTGTAAATGGTCTTCAGCAGATTTCTTTGTTTTGGTGGATAGGGCAACTTGATCTCATCAAGGATTTTAGGAGTTATAGAGTCAATTACCACACATTTTCCCTTACCCAAACCATCACTTTCCAAATTGATCAAACCAGCACTTTCTTGTTCATTAGGCTCATCACTATCATCTAGATCATCACAGTTATCAAGATCAAGTTCTGAGTCATTTTGTTTTGAGAATTTTTATTCAGATGAATCAGTTTCAATGTATTTAGAATCCTTGTCATTTATCAATTCATTATTTTCAACTTTTGACTCAGTTTAGGTGTTAAACACAAAATGATTTGTCAAACTGTTGGTCATGGACTCAGGTAGGGTGGTGTAATTATCATTAGTTGGTGGAGCAACATTATAATAACCCAACCCAGACTTGTTCTTTGATTCAATATGAGAATTTAATAGTTTCTCATACTGTTATGATAATAGTTGGAATTTCTGAAGTTTTACTTCAGTTGATGCATGATCTGACATTGACTTGGTTAATGAGTTGGTCAAATGCTCAACTTGTGCTTTCTAATTATAATTTTCAGACATAAGTTTGTCTAAATCCTTTTGTAGTGAATTTATTTTGACTTGATAAAGTTTATGTTCTCTTTCATGAGATTCATTTAAAAGCATAGTTTCTTTGACTTTATCAGCCAATTGTTGAGCATGAGCCCTGTATCTCTCAACCTCATCAACACATAAGGAAGAACGTAACCTTTCTCTTACCTCTCAGGCCATTGGTGGAACTTTGTTTTCCATATTAGCCATCAAAGCCTGATTTTCTTCTAGTACTTCCTTCTCGTACATGCTCTAGTCACAAGTACCATCCTGCAAAATAATCAAACCAGTTTTTTTAGAATTATTGGTACCTGTTGAAGAGCATGTGGCTAGTGGGGATGAGTTTGTTATCTGTGGTTGCTTGAAGCTCCTCTGATTTGCTTGTCTTGTATCTGTTGTTGATTGCTGATTGTTGTTGCATTTCCTTGAGAAGTGACCATACAGATTACATTTGTAACACCTCACCTTGGATTTGTCAACACTAATTTTTGTTGTTCTGTCTCCCACTAACAATCCCTTGTTTCTCTTCGTGTACATTTTGGCTCTATAAGCAATCATGGCCATTTGCCATTGTAGATCCATCTCTTCTACTTCATCTAGATGAAGTTCTTCAAGGTCTTGCTGACAGAAGTAGGCAGGAGTCAAGGTACTTCCCAAGTAGGCTTGAAAGCTTGAACTGAAAGCTGCAAAGGCTGCCTTCTATTCTTTTGATTCTAGAACCACAGTAGTTGGTTATGTTTGATTGCTGGCTTTGTTGGATTTGGAGTCATCTGGCTTTCCTTTTGCTTTTTTCTTTTTATTGTTTTGAGAGTTCAACTTGGAGGGCTTGGTAGCATAGAATCTAGTTTCCTCTTTAGTATCACTTTCAACATAAGAGTTATCTTCATCATCATTTGAGATGAAGTTTCTTTGAATTGGTACGGTGCTATAGGTTCTTTAACACTCTTGTTTCTGGTTTTCTCATCTAATTCCAAAGCTTCTACCTTTGCAACCAGAGTGTCCAACCCAATTGCCTTCAGATGAATAGTATTCTTGAACATGGACACAGTGTGTGTCCACCAAGTTGCATAAACTTGTGGAGTTGTTGAGGAACAGACTCACCCATAATATGATGAAAAGTCTCATATTATGAGCGAAGTGTATCCTTTTTTATGCTCCTTATCTCGTCACTTCCTTCACACAAAGTGTGCAGAATTTTCCATAACGAGTTTGCTGTTTTATATGATTCACACCTGATCAAGAGATCTTTAGGCAAAACCATAGTAAGCATACTATATGCTTTGATGCAATCTTGACTCTCTTGGCATCATCAGGTGATAGATTTTTTAAACTTACGGGTTGATTGTTGTCTTTATAGTCCGGTCCTAAAGCAGGTGGAATATAAGGACCTTCAGTAATCGACACCCATAAATCAGAATCTATGTAATTAACATGATTTCTAAATTTGATTTTCCAAGTTTTAAAATGAGATTTATTTTCCAACTTCGGAGGTTGATAAGCGCCAACCACTGAATTGCTCATATTAATTAACTTGATTAAATAAACACCAATTAAACAAATCAAACTGATAGATCAATTGATCTAGATCAATGAGCACGTGGCTCTGATACCACCTGATAATCCAAGGATCCTTGTAGGAATTATCAATTTGATTTTAACAAGTATTGATCGCGGAATTATCAATACCTGCTGTTTAATGGACTGTTTATCAAAAGTTGAACTCGATGAACAAAGAAGAACAACTAGAAAAACTAAACGTAATAATAATGCAATGCATAGATTGTTTTCACTTGCTCTTCATTCACAATCAATTGATACAATTGATTATAATGCTATATGTTCTTGATGCTTGATATTGCTATCTTGTTAATGTTCTTGTTGATCAATGTTTATCGATCGATATATACACCTAATTGTGTATAGATATCTTCCTATTCTGTTCTTATTTTCTAGCTAATATATCGCTATTCTGTTTTGATATTCTGTTTCTTTATGTGCGAATCCTTGCCTTGTCTATCAGCATAGGAGTTCACAATTTACATAGGAAATTGTAAATTACATAAAGAATGTTGTTGATGTGACGTGGAATATTCAGTTGACTTAATTATCCTTCGTCGTCATTGATTCGATGATATTGCTCTAACATGTTGACTTGTTGACTTTTTGTTAAGTACTTGATGATTTGAAACAATACAAGTTTGTTAATCTTCCGTAGGAATTGGTCTTCCATAGGAAGTTCTTCTTCCACACCAATTAGTCTTCCGCAGCAACACTTTGTCTTCAACATTTTTTCTTCAGTGGTTGTGCTTCCGCATGAGTTCTTGTACTTGTTCTTCGGTAGGAAGCTCTCCTTCAGCAGCTCCACTTGATCTTTGGTCTTGTTCGACAGTTGTTGTTCTTCCGTAGGAAATCTACAGAAGCACAAACTTCAGTTATGGTCCGAAGAACATCTACGGAAGAACACTTATTCATCTGTAGGTTGTTTAAAAACTTAGTCAATTTTTCCAAATTGACCAAGTCTGATGTTTCCTATAATAACATAAACTAATACACACTATAATATGGGTTACCATATAATTCATGCATTACATTATATTATCAAAAAGAGAATTACAATGATTAATTACAAGAGTTGACAAGTCAGCTAAACCTATACATTTGATCTAGTTCTAACACTCCTCATTTAATGTCGCCGAAATCTCCACTGTCTCCTGAAACGTCCTTGGCTTTGCTGCCTTCACCATTCCCCAAATCTTTAGGGTTAAACCCCACACGTATCTGCCAATCTTCTTAGATTCGGGAGTCACTAAGGCGGTACCAACAGTGACAACTTGTTAAATCGGCTGGTGTATTCCAAGTGTGTCGTGCCCTTCATCTCCAAGCCTAGGAATTCAGCCTCCATCTTTTCAATCTCATTAATCAGGCTGTAATGTTCCACCATCAAGCTTTTAAACTCCTCCCATTTCATCCGGTTCATCACGTTTCTTCCTCAGGTTTGCAACAGTGTGTTCCACGAGTTCAATGCTCCATTCTTGAGGGAGTGCGTGGCAAACCTTACCTTGTTCATCTTAGCACAGTCGCTTATATCTAGTACTGCTTCCATTTCCTCTAGCCATCTAATTGTTCCTGTCATGCTTTATTTCTGTAGTAGTCCCTGGGTTTGCAGGCCATGAATGCCTTGTAATTACATCCAGTTCGCATACGGGCTTCTACCCGTTCCTCCTCATTGTTGTTTCCATCTTCATTTTCTTCCCCCTCACGGGTTACTTCACGGTTTTGCTCGGCATTGACATGGGCAGTTATAGTGGGCAGGGTGTTAACAATGGCTTCGGCGATTAGTTGTTGCAGTCTAGTTTCTTGGTCGGTGTTGCGGTTGATGTTGGGGCTTTCATTGGTGTGGTGAGTGTTGTTGGTGTTTTCAGTGGTGGTTTCATCAAGTCGGTTGTTATGAGTTCCTGATCGGGTGGTGACACCACCCATAGCATTTGGTGCATGACCTTATGCTTTTCCCCTTGGCATGGCTAAAATAAAATTGTGTATGGTTTTTAAACTCAAGGGTTTTATACCAACAGTTATCATAGTTTCACAACCAATCATATCATCATATTATGAAGGTAGAGAGGTCCAACACATCCCATCAAACAATCATTAATAGTCTTAAGCATAGCAAAACTGCTATGATTACAAAATTTTAAATAAGTTCAAAGTACAACCAGGTGTGACATGAGTGAACATTCATCCACGCCCTACAGAATACATAGTTCATTCGAAATTTAAATAATAAAATAATCAAAGATATGTCAATAATGGCGGCGGCGGTGACGAGTCCATGGGTTGAGCACACACTTATGGGCGGCTCGGTAAAGCTTCCTCCTCATCCTTGCCAATAAGGAGACCGCCTCGTCCCTCTCTTCCTTTAGGGTGTCGTAGTGTTGGTGTCGTCGCCACACCTCATCCATAGTGGTGTCTCCAATCAACGGTCTCGAGTGGTACTGGGGTGGATTAGCAAACATCTGGTGAGACGCACTGGAATAGCGCGTCGACTCGTCATAGGGGTCTGTGTAGTACCTCGAAGAGTCTAAGTGGAAACTATTTTGTTCTACCACGTCACTCTCATAAGGTCCAGCCGGATGTTGAGAAGCTGGCAGTGGTGGCAACGGTGGTACGACCGGTTGTGGCGGCACCCCGGTCAGTCCTGTAACCAAATTACCCCATTCCTCCTACAATGTGGGGACGGGTCGGACGGATATTCGTGTGGTTTGTCTCGCATGAGGTGCCACGTCTTCATCCTCGTCAGGTCATAAGGAACTGACCCGGACGGTCGTTGACGATGCAGACGTGTCTTCCGACGGGTCGGACTCCTCCATTTCCCAATCCCAGTTAGGATAGGGCATCTTGTGCTCATAAGGGGCCCTTGGGTACCAATTAGGGTCCCCCTACTGTGGACCAAGATGGGCATACTCCCCAATCTCATGAGACTGGGGGCGTCTTGAAGGTCCGGCACCCACATCTGGTATGAAGATGGGTGGTGGGATAGTGGTCTGGTAGTAGTGCGGGGGTGGGACATCAGGCGAGTCGCTGATAATAATGGTCTTTCCTCGATTCTGGTTTCCAGCCATCTATTGAGCAAGCAAGGTGAAATGCAAAGTGAATGGTATATATATATATTCAATATCAAAAATTACAACAAGACTTATATAAAATTTAAATGAATGTATGCAAATGTTAGGAACTACCCTTGGGTCATAGCTTAAGGGGGGGTTTGTTTCTTAGTTTCCCTAGTTCCCTAATGTGTGGTTAAAGCCTAGGTATCTTATAGATAAGATCCTAATTCGCTATAACCATTGGCTCTGATACCAGTCTGTTACAACCCGCCGAACGGGGTCCGGCTGTGACTAACTGATATCAACATAATGTAGCAGAAAGTAAACATAACTTATTCAATTATGAACCAATCGTCCACATTAATAGTACCAATACTAGTCAAGTGTTTTCTAGATCCCAAATACATTAATGTTAATCAAATGTCCCAAATGATTTTATCTAGAGATTGGGTGATGGCTATTCTCTAATGTCCAGCTAAGTCAACTCCTATCCATGTTCATTTGGCTAAATCATTCTTTTGAAATACACACCCAAAATACGTCAACATAATGTTGGTGAGCTCATAAGTTTAGGACACAACCCTCAACATAATTCATAAAATAAGACAACAGAAGTCATGGTGCACAAGAGAAAGTATCACAATCAAACCTAGAACCGGGTGACCCTCCCAAGTGCTAAAACATCCCTTAACCCATACCCCTTACTGTTATGGGCTCAAGAGTGCCCTGCTAAGCATTTATAATCTGCATTAATTTGTGACACAATGATTATTGAATCTCAATGGGGGGTTTCCCTGTCCTTAAGGCCCATTGTGTGTGGGGGATTCCCCAAATAGTACTATCCACAAACCACGCGACTCCAAATGGAGTTAATGATTTTGCTCACATCGAGGGCAAGAGCAGGTAGTATTGCATGATAGTAATGCATTAACCATTCGAGTATGTATTTCACCCCAAAAGTTTTAAAGTAAAAAGGGGGTCATGAGACTCACCTTAGCCTGTCCTTGAAGTGGGTGTTCGTGACTTAAGGAGCTACTGACCGGCAAGGTTCCTAAGTTCATTTTATAGATGTTAGTTCCATTTCAATCAGTTGACTAAGCCTAACCCCTTTAGTTCAGGTTTATCCTACGTGATTTGACAGATTTTCATTACATATGTTTAATTTGGTTCAACCCTTGAAATTCGAAGTTTTGGTTTTTAACAGGTTCTTAGGTTCGGGTAAATGTTTGGCCCATTTTAGTCATACAAGATTCTAATATACTTAGATTAAGTTTTTGATTCTAGAGATTTCATGTTTTTAGCTTAGGAGCACGTTTTTATGAATTTCTACTATTTTAACATGAATATCCCCTATATTATTGTTTACTAAGAAAAGTAGCTCTATAATTTATGAAACTAAATTTTTACGCATTCCATATAATTATAAGTCTACTGTAATTTTTGTACATCAGATTGTATGCATTTTTTATACTTTCGTTAAGTCCACCGGTTAGTTCCGTTAAGTCCCGGTTTTGGATTTTTAAGTGTTTTAATCTGATTTTTCCCTTTTCAAATATATTTATAATAGATATAACTTCTATATAACCCCATATTTCTAGTAAGTTAAATCCCCAACTTGTTTCTCGTATTTTCTTTGTATTTTTCAAGTTTTTGTATTACTTTTGAAGGGCGGATTTCATACGTGTAAATCATAAAACTTAAATTTTACTTGAGATAGTATCAGTTATCTTTCAGAAATGTTTAGATCATAATCTTTGGTCTTGCATAATATACTTTTATATTTTTATGAAAACCGGGTTTTCGGTTGTATTATATTTATCAAAACCGTTCTTTACGAAGATTTTACATCCTTTTGTTACTGGAAAATATGGTATCGTATTTGTTCATATGATGTTGGGGGTGACACGGGGTTGTTCGTGTCACCAACGAGATGATACATGATATTTCAAGCGTTTTCGGGTAGCAACGGTTACCTTGTTACGTGCGGTAGATGTGGTGGAAGCGGGGGCTGCCAAAGAAGCTTGCGATGGTGAGAGAAGGCTAGGCATGTTGGGGTTGATGGAGCTCGGGTGTATGCTATTTCCTGGCTTCAAGAGGCTGAGTTTGCTGCTAGAAGAATGCAGGAGTGTAAGAGAAGTTTGAGAGTGTTTTTGAAAGAGTTATATTTAGAATTGAAGGTGAGGGTGGTGGTGTTGTAGGGGGTTGGGCCGAGAGGTGTTGGGAAGGGGGATTGGGTCCTACTTTCATGATTAATTACAAGATTATGTCTTGGTTAAAGGAAGATTTTGGTTAGTGGATCAAGCTAGCATGGGTTGAGAAGCTAAGCCATGCATTGGTCATTTTGGGTGGTGATCAGACAAGTCTTTAAACATACCATTTCCTTTAAAAAACTAAATGTATGTGTTTATATGTGTGTGCCGTGTTATACATATAGGTGTATATATATATAAACCATTGAGTGTGTGTTTCGGGTGTATATATGTATGTATTTATGACTGGACTAATTTTATTTATCTAGTATTCATTGTATGGTTGTTTTTAGTTTTTATTTATAAGGTGTAAGCATTAGGTGGATTTATTATTTTGTTTAAAGTTATTGTTATTATTATTATCACTGTTATCGTTTACGTGGATTATGTCTTTCATAAGTTTTTATATTTTTAGTTTTTTGATTCATTAAATTATAAGTTTTTATTGATGGGTATGCTGGGCTCAACAAGTGTACAAATGCGGATGACTAAGGTACAAATGCGGATGAAGGTGAACAAATGCGGATAACTAAGGTACAAATGCGGATGAAGGTGAACAAATACGGATGACTAAGGTACAAATGCGGATGAAGGTGAATAAATGTGGATGATTTAAACAAATGCGGATGAAGTGAATTACATGCGGATGACTCAAGTATACAAATGCGGATAAAGGTGAATCAAATGCGGATGACTTAAGTACACAAATGCGGATGAAGTAAACAAATGCGGATGGCATAAGTATACAAATGCAGACAAAGGCGAATCAAATGCGGATGATTTAAGTACATAAATGCGGATGAAGTAAACAAATGCGGATGACTTATGTATACAAATGAGGATGAAGTAAACAAATGCGGATGACTCATAGTCTTAGGATTAATAGACTTTTTGGTACATAGCTTCACTAGGACATCGGGCCTAAAACCCACTAGTGTCAGTAGTTCACGAACCATCTCATAACATGGCCTAAATGGCCCATTAGGGTCTCGTGGGTCAAGCCCACTTAGCACTGTGGTCCAATGACCAGTTTAAAGTTTGATGGGACTAACCCAATTGTGGCGTGTGTGTGTATCCATGTCTAGGAGTTTGATCTCGTTAGGCCCATCACATGGGCTTCTTTGATCATTGTGTGGCCCGTTATGGTTTCTAAAAAAACTTTCTGGGCTCAAAAATCAGGGTTATCACACTATACTTGAAAATTTACCAAAAACATTTAACTTATAAATATAAAGAGAAATATTTGTTTGCTTTTATGTTAAGCTTTGTTTTACACTTGTTTTGTTTTTACAAAATTTTCAAAAATTAAGTGTTCTTGGATAATTGTTAACACTTAGTTAAACATAATTTTTATCATAACAAATCAAATGGCTTCATAAGATAAACAAATTTAAAAAGTTGAAAATTTTTAAAGTTCAATGGAATTGAACTTCTCGCGTGCGAAAAGTTCAAAACATGCGAAAAGTCTTGTGTATGAGAACTCTGACTTCTCGCACGAGAAGTCAAAAGGCTATAAAAGGAACAGTTGAGAGAAAAGCTTACTATTTGCACGAAATCTTCCTGAAAAATTCTCTAAAATTTCTAAGTGTTAAAACCTCGTTGCTTCAATATTAGTGTTCATAGTGGTCGCATTTTGATATCCAAGTGTTTGTTAAGGTATATTGACATTGTTTGCATAGATTTCAATGTTTTGATTCTTGACCGAATCATTAAGGACATATACATCTTAAATTGAACAAACTAAACATAATAAACCTTAATAATGACTTAGACGACACTTAATGAACATGTTTTATTGGTTAAAACACTTTGAAAATGGCTGACTGAAAATCAAAAAAATCACAGACTTATCGCATACGAAAAGTATGTTGAAAATGAACAGACACGAGAACTTTCAAATTCACATAGAACTACTCACGTGAAAAGTAGACATGTCGTTCGAGAAGTTGACCTCTGGTCAAATTCAGTTTCATGCGAAAACCCTTTTTGTCGTGCGAAAAGTTGAATCTGAAACATAATGTTTTCACGCGAGTAGTTAATGTTCTCTCGCAAAAAGTTTAATTTTTCCAAAATTTTTCTAAGTATAAAAATTTTCTTGTGTACTTATACAAGTTTGTTTAACTTTTCAGATGGCGAGATCTATGGTCTTTAATAAGAACCATAATGTTGTGGCTTATCTTGGGGAAGTTCAAGATGACAAAGCCTTATTTAGATCACTAATTGATGGATTGAAGACTTCACGAATTCATCATGCTATTTCTGCTAATCCGACTATTTATACAGACGTGATTGATCATTTTTGACAGTCGGCTGTAAATGAAAGGGATGAACAAGGCGAACCATGTATATCAGGAACTGTTAAAGGCAAGAGGATTGTTATTACTACCAAAGTAATAAACAATGTTCTGTTATTGGAAGATTAACCAAATACGCCTATCAAGATTGATGATGACGTGGTTAGAGATTGCCTGAAGAGGATGGGATATGATCATAGATATCCATCTCTTGAGAAGAAGTACCTTCCACCATTTTGGAAGTACTTATTTCATGTTATTATACATTGCCTAAGCAATTTAAAGGCAGGCATGGATAGCCTAAGTGCTATATTTGGATCATTACTGATATCTCTAGTTGATAATCAACCATAGAGCATATCGAAGGCGATATTCTCTAAGATCCAAAAGAATGTAATAGCTACAGTTGGGAAGAAGTTTATTATGTACCCATGATTTATACAGATGATAGTGAATGCTGCTCATCCTGAGCTAGCAATATCTGATTCATCTACTTATGTTGTGATGATGATGAAGAAGGATATGTTCACTTATCTTATGGGAGCTAGAGGTAATGCATGGGATGGAGCTCATTTTTCTAAACTTGGAAGATTTGTAGAAGATTATTAGGAAGAGGCTCAACAGACTGAAGAAGTGGCCACACAAGCTGAACAAGCTGGCCCTTTAACTATTATTCCTGAAGATGCTCCTAAAAGTTCACAACCAGCTGGAACTTTGATAGATGTTGAGATAGATTCATGGTTTAGTTCTGGAAGCAAAACTGATAGTGATCAAATTGGAAATGTGCCATATGTCCTTTGAGAACATGCCAGAGTGCAAGAAACGCCAGGCAAACGCACTGCTGAGGAACGTTATGCAGATTTTGTTCATGAAGATGTACCAACTAATCAAGGTAGAAGGAAGAGAATGGCAAGAAGAGCTGGTGAAAGTCCACGTGGTAGGGGGTAGAAGACGAGGTGATTTGAGAAAGCGTCGGACCCATGTGACCATTGTGTCGACTGAAGAAGAAGTACCTGTCTCTGAGACTCCTGCCACAGTTAGCGAGGCTTCTACATTAGAGACATCATCTACTATGCCTGCTACTGAGGATGTGTTGAGTACTCCACCGAGAAATCAAGGATTTGAGGAGACAGTAGGAATGGAGGATTTTCTTAACACTCCTTCTACGCAAACACAAGGTGCTTGTGCTTCTACTAGTTCACCTACATCTGTTACACTTGAGTAGAGAGTTAATACATTGTAGAGGGAGATGTTAGAGAAGACTCAGATCATAGATGATATGCAGAGGCAATTATTTGAAAAGGTTGAGAGGATTAAGAGTCTTGAACATCAGCAAAACTTCATATTCAGCTATGTTCAGATTCTGGAGCAGAACGTAAGAGATCTCACTGCACGTGTGCCTTTTTCATCGTCACAATAACATGCCACTGAAGTTGGAGAATCAAGTGGACAACAAACTGTTGATCCCATAGTTGCTGAAGATCCTATTGATACTACAGAGCACGATGTTGATCCTGCTATTACACTAAGGACAACAGAGACTGCTGATGTTGATCAAGAGCCACTTATCACTGATCATACTATGGCTACTAAGGATCAACCTGTGGCTTGTACTGGAGAGGCATTTGTAGAGCCTGAACATGATGTTCCTATTCCAAGCCTAGTACTTGATGATGATGGTTTGGATCTGGTTGATTATGCTTCTAGTGATGAAGAAGAAGTTGAAGATGATGAAGATGATGATGATGATGATGGTGATGAGGGTGATGATACTAAGAAAGATGATAAGAAAGATGATGATGATGATAATCAAGGAGGTGATTTGGGTTCTACAGTTGGTGCTTCTAGGTCATCAGGTGCTGACAATTTCTTCAGACCAAGTCCCGATGATAGCACTAGTATACACCATTAGACCCAGCTGTAGAAGAAGCTTATGACAGAGAGTTCTAAACATTCCAGCAAAAGATCATTGCTGAGGAGACAAAAGAAGATCTTGATGATTTGGATGAAGGAATAGATTACACTAACATATTTGGAAAGAATATTAAGGACTTGTTTTCAGATACATTGATTGAAGAAGGGGAAATTGTTGGAGAGTCGAGCAATCAGCAAACAACTGACGAGACAGCTAATGTTACTGGTCAAAGTGCTGTGCGTCAGGTATGGAACCTAACAGTTGCTGCTCCTCCTCCACCAGCTTACTTTCACATGTTGAGACATTCCAACCCTTTTACAAGGTATGGAAACTCAGAACCAATACTTAGCTAGGCTTACAATGCAGAGAAGAAGATGTATGTTATTAAGAGAAAGGGTGGAGCTATCGAGTACTATCAGGACGAACACGATATCCATACACTCAGAGCGTCGGATTTATATGCAATGGGTCGTGTTCCGTTCATTAACCCTAGTAACTATAGTAAGGCAAAGGTGATTAGGAATATGATTTGGAAGCAAAGCAAGACCAACTTCAAAGACTTCAAAACTGCCAAATCCAAAATCATTAAAGATGAGTCACGAACAGATCCTAATACGAACAAACTGATGAAGATACGAGTGTTCAAGCATCCGAGATTTGTAAGGAAGAACCCTATACACGCTCCTGTGCCAGTTAATAGCTTGTCCAAGCTAATATGGTGGAGTTGTGAGAAGGAGACAGGGCACGCGTTAATTCATTTTGTGGATAAACATTATCGTGTCATCGACCCTGTGGATTTGCTCAAATTTGGAAAAGAAGACTTGATGAAGTTGCAGGCTTGTCTAATTGCAACTGATGAATCTGTATATTTCATAGCAGCACAGTTTGGTTGGATTCACGAAGGCGCTGGACAACAAGATGTATGCATATGGAGGCAAAGGTGGATGACGTGGACTTCTAAAGCATTGATTTACCGAGCCTAGGGAGAGATTGTAGGGATTGAACCTAGAGGCTCGGGAAATCAAATGAAGATGAAGAAGATCTAAGTCGCGTGAAAATTTAGACTTGCCGCGCGATAACTTGCTTCTCGTGCGAAAACCTGTTAATCGCACGAGAACTTGTTAGTCGCGCGAGAACTTCATAATAGTATAAATAGAAGTTTTGTAATGTATTTCGAAAGCTTTTGTCATTTTTCTGATTTCATTTGTATTGTAACACTTTACAAGTGAGAGAGCAATATAATCAAATTTTATTTACATCTGTGTTTGTGTTCTTCAATTACTATTCAATCTTATTCCGTGATGTCAACATTCCGCATTTTCATCACGAGATCGATCATTGTAATATGTTGATCCTTACACACACTCTTAGGATCAGCTAGGGTAAGACTTGTCATCAGTGAAATTTGAGAAGATCATAAACAAATAGTTTAACACAAGATCAGCAGTTTTAACAGTAGTTTCGGTGTAGTTTTGGCAGCAGTTTCGACCACAATTTCGTCCGAAATTATTGAGCTTTCGTTCAAAGATAAATGGACAGCAATTTCGCTAGAGAAACTAATCGAACTGATGAACTTTTGTTCTAGATTCACAGAGAGATCACAAGCACCAAAAATCTTCTGATTTGGGTAGTTTCGAACGACAGTTTCGCACAAATAACACAAGATCCGCACGAAGAATCGGAAAACCCTCTTTTTGTGAAAAATGACCAAAAAATCACCAAAACTCACTCCGAACACAATCAATTTGGAATCTGATGATTCCACAAGTTTCCCAAACACACACCTTACCTTTTTCAATCGATTTCCATAGATAACAAATGTAAAACAGATCCTAAAGATGGAGAAGATGAATATGTCAAAAACTAACAAAAAACACAAACAATCAAGAGCATAATGGCTTTGATACCATATTGTTGGTCCCAATGATCGTTTAAACGTGCTTTTAATGATAATTTAACACTAGAATTCTCAAATTATCACTAATTCTAATAACTTGGGGACCTAGTAATGATACAAGAATGAGCACAAATCAATCAAAACCTATTTGAAATAAGATTTTGATAAGATGATTAAGAACAATGTTGAAAGCTAACAATAATAAGCTACTAGCAATAGCAATACACAATGAACTCAAATCAGTAGTATATCATTAAGGTTCCAAGAGTTACAAAATGATCAACAAACAAACATATTTATACAATATCTAGTTTCGCATACAGTTTCGCATAGTGCAAAACTGTCTTGCACTGTGACCATGTGAAACTACCGGGCGAAACTACAGTTTCGCATGTAGTTTAGCATGTCACAGAATACAAAACCAACAAAACTAAACTAGATCCTATTACAATAATAACTAAGCTATAACTAACGGCAAGGTGAATACCACCCTATACTTGATCATTAATTAGCAAGAGTAACAAATTGCAAGCAAAGAATGAACAAGAAACACTTCTCATTTGTGAAGAAAAAAATATAAATGTGTCAAATGATAAATCAAAATCAGGAAGAAGAATGTTAGACTTAATATTTACTTTATCCTAAATTAGTGTATTTAATTTTATCATTATTATTATAACATGCATGGTGATATCTAGATACTTAAATTGGGTTTTCCAGACTTTCGACCGGAAAGAGATAATTCTTTAATCTGGTTTTCCATCATACGCATTTGTTGATCCATTTCTTTCTTCTTGGCTTCAAGTGCTTCTATCGCCTTCTTCAAATACGTGGTGCTATGTGTATCCAAGAAGGAAAGTCACAAGATTAACTGGGCACGTCTCTAGGTAAATTTTCTGGTTAACAACCTAAACTCTGATACCAGATGATATCCAGAGACTTAAATTGAGAACAATAATGGTGCGAATTTGTAAATTTGAACAACGGTTAACTCCGGGATACAGATAACACCACCCTAGCCAATCGTTGGGCAACCCGATGAATACCGATATAGAACAACACCACGAAATTAAACGAAGTTTCACAGAACACCACCTAATCGGCCAGAATTAGGCTAGCAGTGAATATCGAATTCTCATTGAGAAAACAATAAAACTGATGTAAAAGGAGTCTGCCTTTTTTCATTTACGTTTCTTGGTTTACATAGCAAATCAAAAACTAGAACATGGGTCTAAACATGGGCCACCACTACTACATTTTAGGGAATTCAACAACTGAATTTGAAAGCAAATGAAAATAAGGAAGAAATAAAATAAACATGGGCATTAAAGGAACATGGGTAGTAAGTGGTGGTGAAGAGTTGATTGACCAGGTCATGGATTGATCCCCTGGATCAAATAGACCCACGAAACTAATCCATTAAAAACTGGTTCCAACCCAACGGCTACTACATTCGAATCATCCTCCATTTGGCAATCATCCTCCCCTTCTAGAAAAATGTTTGCCATTAAACTTGGTATGGACTCCTCCGGATCAAAGTACGGTTGTAAATCGGCAACATTGAATGTAGTAGACACATTGCTGTCACCGGGCAAATCAATCTTGTACACGTTGTCATTGACATTAGCAGGAACTCGAAAAGGCCCTTCGGAATGAGGACTAAGCTTGGACTTGCATTTGTTATGAAATCTTTCCTTATGTAGGTGAACCCAAACAAGATCCTCGAGTTGAAAAAAAACATTTCTTTCCCCTGTCAACATGACGTTTGACCTATTTAGTAACCTTGGTAATTCGATCGTGGACTTGTTCATGTAGAGATTTGGTTTTAGTAGCCATTGTACCAGCATCAGAACTGAACTTGTGTCGTATCGAGGATTATTAGTTCAACAGGGGTAAGCGGATTAAGGCCATACACAACCGCGAAAGGACTGAGCCCCGCGGTCTTACTCGGCGCGCGGTTGTATGCAAATTCAGCTTGGGCTAGCAGCTTATCCCACTATTTGAGATTAGTTTTGATGAGGCTACATAGTAGAGTACCCAATGTCCGGTTAGTGACTTCAGTCTGCCCGTTGGTTTGAGGGTGGCTCATGGTACTGTACTTGAGCTTCGTACCCATCTTCTTCCATAAAGTGACCCAAAAATGGCTAAGGAACTTGACATCGCGATCACTTACTATGGATTTAGCGATACCGTGTAAGGGAACAATCTCTTTAAAGAAAAGATTATCAACCTGGACAACATCGAAAGTGGTATGGTAGGTAACAAAATAAGCCATCTTTGAGAACCAATCAACCACAACCATTATCGCATCCTTGTGTCGCTGCGTATAAGGAAGTCTAATGATGAAATCAAGACTTAAGTTGGCCCATGGGGTAGTAGGAACAGGTACAAGTTGATATAAACCATGGGGAGAGGATCTACTTTTGGCTCGATGGCAAGTAACGTAGCGTTTCACCAGGTGTTCCACATCTCGAGATAGTTTTGGCCAGAAGAAATGATGATTAAGAATGATGGTCATCTTATCTGACCCAAACTGGCCTGCTAGTCCACCCTCATGGGCTTCCTTGATCAGTGTGACATGCAAACTATGTTTTGGGACACAAAGATAAGAATTCTTGAAGAGGAATCCGTTGACTAAGTGATAATCTTTTATTGCATGTTGCTGACATCGCGAGAATATCTCCCCAAAATCAGAATCTTCTGCATAAGCTTGCTTTATCAAATCAAAACCCAAAATCTTAGAACTAGCTGATACAACAGTAAGTGTTTATGCGAGAGGGCATCGTTAGCTTTATTTAACTTCCCTGACTTATGATGGATAGAGAAATTGAAACTTTGAATGAATTTGACCCATTTAGCATGTCATGGCTGTAATTTGTGTTGGCCTTGTATGAACTTCAGGGCCTTGTGATCGGAGTGAAGAATAATTTTTTGGATATCAAGTAATGTTGCCAATGATCTAAAGCCTGCACAATAGCATAGAATTCTTTATCATAAGTGGAATATCGCCTCTTCGTGTCATTGAATTTCTCACTAAAGTAAGCCAGTGGTTGCCCCTTTTGAGTTAAAATTGCACCGATACCAACCCCGGATGCATCACATTCGACTTTGAACAATTCATCAAAACAAGGGAAGGCCAAAACTGGAGTGGTAGAAAGCCGAGATTTCAGTTCCTCAAATGCATCTTGTGCCTATTCATTCCATTCAAAATGTCTAAGTTTCATGAGCTCAGTCATGGGAGCAACAATGGAACTGAAATTCCTCATGAAATGCCGGTAAAAAGATGCGAGCCCATGGAAGTTGCGAATCTTTTGGATAGTAGTAGGGGTGGGCTAATCTCTAATTACCTACACTTTATGCTCATCTACTTGTATTCCCTGTGCGGACACAAAATAACTAAGAAAAGAGATTTTGTTAGTAAGAAAATCATTTTTTTCAGTGTTACCATATAGATTCTCTCATTCCAGTACTTCAAATAACTATTGTAAATGTCAAAGATGTTCTTCTTCTATCCGACTGTAATCAAGGATGTCATCGAAATATATGTCACACCCAAACCTTAACGTCAGAAACGTTAAGATGTGAGGTGTAAGGTTATATTAGAAGATTATAAGGCTGATGCAACCAAAGAAGCCAAAACAACCAAGGATCTTTCTGCATGCATGCATTGAACGTACAAGGTAAAAGTTGCTTCGCAAGTTTTACACTCTCAACAGAAAAATATTCTAAGTGTAAAATCTTCCGTAGCCAAAGTCCAAATCTTCCGAAGCCAAAGATGAAGTCTTCCAAAGCTTCAGAGAAAAAGTCTCCCAAAGCCAATTTGCTGTGAAGACTGATTTCTTCCAAAGACAGAGAAGACATGCTTTCTCTGATCTACTTTTTCATAAAGCTGACACACCATCCGCTGCAACTCTGAAGACTCACCAACTTATATAAGTTGGTGAAAAGTCCATGCTTTTATAAACTGTAGATTAAGGTCTTTGTCTGTAAACTTTCTAGTATTGTACCTGTTAACCTTTGTATATTAGAAAAGGATGTGAGCTATGTCATGTCATAGTCATTAGTCAAAAGGCAATCTGTGTTTTGACTCTACATTGATCTTGTTGTCTAGATTAGTGTTTCCAACTGTCTTTCTTAGTATTGACGGTTGTAGGATGTAGTATAAAGTATCTCCGGTCCTTGTATTTCTTTTATTCTTTGTAAACCTTGTAATAGAACTTGAGAGCAATATACAACATCCTTGAAAACCATACTTCTCTGTTCTTGTTCTTTGTTCTGTCTCGTTACTTACTTGTGTTCTTAGTATCAGCTCACACAAACTTGGTTTCCCGTTTGATATATTAAGTGTTCTAAAACTCTCCTCATTATGAGACTCATTATATTGACCACCCTTCACATGGTCCTGCAATTGGTATCAGAGC
Source organism: Flaveria sonorensis (assembly GCA_025506505.1). Lineage (NCBI taxonomy): Eukaryota > Viridiplantae > Streptophyta > Magnoliopsida > Asterales > Asteraceae > Flaveria > Flaveria sonorensis. Next base: position 62,656,155 of record CM046433.1, on the reverse strand, counting down.
ATTTAAGGCTCTTGATTGTAAGATCTCACCAACTTTAATCCTTTCAGTTTCATAAAATGCTTAACATCTCAAATGACAGCTATCACCAAGGCTGATATGGAAACTGGTACTATGACTAAGTCTTCAAAGATCACTCCTGAAGACTTTGAAACTTGGTGCTAAAGAATGGAAGGCTTCATCAAGTCTCAAGACTCCAGGATGTGGGGATCTGTTGTCTTTGGATCTCATGTACCATCCACCCCTTCAGCTATTGCTGGTGGTGGTATGATACCAAAGGAAGTGGCTGATTATTTTGATGAAGACTGAAAGAAGATAGACATAGATTAGAAGGCCATGACCGCCCTCCAAACTGCCCTTCCAAACTCTATCTACAGAGGCCTCAAGAAGCATAAGATTGCCAAGCAACTATGGGATGCACAGAAGCTGATGTATAAGGGGTCAAATAAAGCAAAAGAGAATAAGAAGGATCTCTTGAAGCAGCAGTTTGAGAATTTCATCTTCAAGACAGGTGAAACCATGACTCAACAATACTTTAGGTATGTTGCGATTGTGGATACTCTAATGGATGTTGGAGTAACTCTTGAGAACAAGGATATTATGAAGAAGTTCATGTCCTCTCTTCCCAGATAATGGACACACTATTGTGTGGTCATTAAGAGGACTGAAAACCTTAAGACCCTTACTCTCACTGAGTTGTGTGATATCCTTGATGGCTACCAGATGGAGATGAACATGCAAAATTCATCTGGTAACTCCAACAACCAGCAGAGTTCAGCCCTTCATGTGGTTGAAAGGGATTTCAGAGAACCACAACATCATCTCATCTACTACCCTGACAACTCATAAAAGGGTCCTTTCATCACCTTCTTGGAGACACCAAGAGAGAGTTACATCCATGGAAGCCTATTCCAAGGGACAAGCTCTTCACAAGCCTTTGTGTCTTCTGATGAAAGCCTAGACAACTTTCTCTTCACCCTTGAAGACTTGGACTGTATCCATCCAGATGATCTGGAATATATGGAAATAGTCCAGCAGATGGCTCTTCTCACTCACAGAGCCAAGAAGTTCTACAAGCGGACATTAAGGAAGTTTCCTAGCAACATATCCAGTGGAAAGTTTGGGCTGGACAAAAGCAAGGTGAAGTGTTACAACTATAACCAAATGGGACACTTTGCTCGAGAGTTCAAGGCACCAAAGAAAAATAGTGGCCAAGCACAACCAAGCACTGATGGCAGATTATGAAGAAGCCAAGGTATGGAACATCTCTGTACACCTGAATGTATTGCTAAAGTCAATAAATATAGGTACTATAACTTAGAGATGAGATCTGATCTTAAGTCCTTAAACATCTTAAAAGCTGATTTCAAAAGAGCTGAAAATGATTACAAACTTAAAATAGAAGATTCAGAGAAAACCATTTCAACTCTAAAGCATGAACATACTAACTACATGACTTAGATAAAAGATCTCATCACTAAGTTAACTGAATGCCAGCTTGAGCTTATGATCAGCAAAGCCAGGGCAGAAAAACTTGTTCTTGAAGAAAAGACCTTCAAGAAAATGATATCCTCATCCCTGCATGCAAAAGTTTATTATCAAAATAAGCAGGGACTGGGATTTACTAAGATAGCTCCTCCACACACTCTATTATCTGTAAGATCTCCAAGGTGTGAAACTTGTGAAGATGAGCTTCCCTTCATATACCCTATTGTTGAAGAGGATGAAGAGGAGATAGTGAAGGATGAATCTGAGGAGAGTGAAGAAGATCATCCTAAGAAGGGTCACTATTCTCTTGAGGAGAGAAAGGAAACCGGGATGACCAAGTCTCAAAGGAAGAACTTGACCAGAAGAGCAAAGATGAGATCAAAGAGGGCTCAAGAGATCAAGGCCACTTTCAACTCTAAGCTAACACAAGTATTTATCTCTGCAGGATTTGAAGTGGTGAAGGCTGAAGACTCAACTATGAACTCTAGTACCAAGAGTTCTAGTTCAGGTCCAAATCATTCCCGCAAAGAAAAGAAGGCTGATCAGCTGTGTACCACTGCTACACAGCCTGAACCATCCAACTCCAAGAGCAAGCCTCTCCCTAAGAAGCTTGCTGCATCATCTGTGAAGATGAAGATGGAGGTGGAAAGTGATCAAGTTCAGTCTTTCTCTCAAAAGAAGACTCTCAGAAGGAAGCAAATGGACTGCAGCATGTGTGGTAGTACTTCTTATCTGGCTAAGGATTGCATCTACAATCCTAAAAGTACTATTCACATGATCAAAGTGAAAACTTCTAAGAAGAAGAAGGAAAAGCTAGCTTCAGAATGAAAATATTTTTCCTTCGGAAGCTCCAAGGTGAAAAAGAAGACAAGTGAAAACTTGCCTTTAGAAGAAAATTTGGTCTCGGAAGAAAGGAATGCTTCTGAAGTACTGAAGCCTGCTGCAGTGAAAGCAAGATCTTCCGAAGGTCCAGTCTCCAAAACTTTAGAAGTTGTTAAAACTTCCGAGGTGTTGAAGGTCAAGTCCAATCTTTCAAAGATGGTGTGGAAGATGAAGAAAGACCTGGTGACTGAAAGTTCATCATCAATAACAGATAATGATCCTCAAAGCTTAAACATAGGATTAGTTTGTTGCGTTTTGAACAAGTTTATCAGATCCATTTTATCCAAATAAAATGAAAAATGTAGCGGATTAAGGATATAAAACTTGTTACACTTAAAATATATAAACCATTTTATATATCTATTAAAACCAGTTATGGATCGATATATGAAAAACATGCTTACAAACAACCATAGGGTGTTTAGCAGACTACCTATCGTATGGATTTTAAGGAAGATGATAGTTGAATAGCAGCTTCCAAAGAAGGATGCCTCAAGCTAGTCTACCCTCAAGCCTCCAACAAACACCTTGGTTGCTAGGATTTGCACACTTGAACAAACCTCTGTTCTTCGTTTTTGTTCTCAACCGATCGAGAGAAAACCTAGAAGAAGAACAGATGCACTTTTAGTGTCTAGTAAGTTATATGAGAGAGAGTGGTGGATTGCAATCTTATATTGCATGTCCTAGGAAACTAAAATTTCAGACGAGGAGAGAGAGAAGTAGGCGGGGCCCAGCCCCTTGTCCCATCCGCATTTCTATAACATTCACCCACATTAGTAAATTCGGATGAATGGTTTCCTTCCGCATTTGTAAATGCGAAAGAAATTCCATCCGCCTTTCCCAAATGTACATCTGCATTAGTAAATGCAGATGAGTAGTTTGATCAGCATTTCCTCAAATGCTCATCCGCATTAGTAAATGTGGATGAACAGTTTCCATCAGCATTTCCACAAATTCACATCCGCATTTCCCCATTAGTAAATGCGGATGAGTAATCTTCATCCGCATTAGTAAATGCGGATGAGTAATCTTCATCCACATTAGTAAGTGCGGATGAGTAATCTTCATCTGCATTTCCTCAAAAGCACATCCGTATTAGCAAAAGCGGATGAGTAATTAAGAAATGCGGACAAAAGACTATATTGTTGTTCAACCATTTGAATAACAATATAGAATACTCTCTCTAAAATAAATTATCCATATAATTTATTTACAACATAAGTGCAAATATTTAGAAACCCAATTTCTAAAAACTCTAAGTGTTAATATTTATTTATATGATCATATCATAAAATAAATATTGTAGTTGTTTATCTAGCTTGTTATTGGGCATGACCCGACTTGGATCATAATGTACTAGCCACATCAATTCAATATGTGTCTTGGGTAAACCGTTTCCAACAATCTCCCACTTGTACAAGATACATAAAGGATTGATGCAAGTAACAAATACCGCCAAACAACGGTTTACTACCCCTAATACGCATGACGCAGTGCCATTCAATAACATCATCTTCTTCAAGTCCCTTACTTGAAAATGATTTAGGTGAATCTATCATTTATCCTTTTGTTATAGATGTCATGTTAAATCCAGAGACACAGAATGATCATTCCCTGTTGATTTAACTTTATCAGGCCTTAGACATCTTACTCTCAATAAATAAGAGGAACAAAACCCATCTTGACTACATACGCTTCTCACAATCACCTTGTATCACACCTAAACCTAGCCTTGTGTACTGTCCATATTTCAAAACAGCGAAGAACTAGGTCAAAGTATAATATTTGGTGAATATCAAAACCTAATATGTATCTCAGGTCTGAGGATACTATGATATTCGCCTTTACTCAAATTATGCAGTAACATTTGAGAGCGGGTCAGTCCAATATTTGTATCCCACTAATATCTATGAACTTTGGTAGCAACCTTTTGCTCTATGTTCATACCTTATGAATATCCACCAATCCAAGTTCATAATAGTCTTACCTTCATATTTGTTCTCACAAATATGACTGACTACGGACAATTAGAATAATAAACATATTCATGGATCTAAACATGCTAAAATGGAACATAACTCATAGTATCCTAATTATATAAATGAGTCAAAATAACAGTTGTTCCATTGTTTAAATACTAAATAGATCAAATCCAATCACTAGAATATCGAAGTCCGAAGGCACAAGTATGACTCTCATGCTTTGGCCTTTCAAGGAGCTTCGTGAGTGGCTCCATAATATTTTGATCGGTGTGAACTTTGTGAATACATATCTTTCCTTTTTCAACTTCATCGCTTATGTAGTTGAATCTCCGCTCAATGTGCCTTGTCTTTTGATGTCCACGGGGTTCCTTGATTTGAGCAATCGCACCCTCGTTATCACAAAAGATCTCTAGGGGATCTTGAATGGTAGAGACTACCCCTAGATCGGCAATGAATTTCTTTAACCATGTAGCTTCTTGTGCTGCCAATGAAGCAGCGACGTATTCCAATTCTATAGTGGACAATGCTACCACATCCTGCTTTGAGTTCTTCTAGGACACTACCCCTCAATTCATAATGAAGACAAACCCCGATTGTTATCGAGAATCATCTCGATCAGTTTGGAAACTCGCATCCGTGTAACCTTTTACAACGAGTTCCTCTTCACCAGATCCGTATATTAGAAACATATCCTTAGTCCTCCTAAGGTATTTTAGTATACTCTTAACAGCCATCCAATGGCTATTTCATGGATTCTGTTGATATCTACGCGTCATGCTTAAAGGGTATGACACGTCTGGTCTAGTGCATATCATTGTATACATGATGGATCCTATAGCAGATGCATATGGGACTTCCTTCATCCTTTCTTGCTTATCCTTTGAGCTTGGACATTAAGATGCACTCAATATTGTCCCTCTTTGAATAGGTACCAGACCTTTCTTAGAGTTCTCCATCTTGAACCTTTTCAAGATTTTATCAATGTATGCCATTTGGTTTAAACCTATAAACCGCCTTGATCTATCCCAATAGATCTTTATTCCTAAAATATAGGCGGTTTTACCAAGATCTTTGATGGAAAAACAACTTCCAAGCCAGGTTTTAACACCTTCCATGGTTGGAATGTCATTTTCAAATAGTAGTATATCATCAACATATAATACTAATAATATGATGACGCTCCCACTAGCTTTCTTATACACACAAGCTTCATCAGCGTTCTTGATGAATCCAAATTTCTTGATCTCTTCATCAAAACGTTGATTCCAACTTCTCGATGCTTGTTTCAATCCATAGATTGATTTCTTTAACTTTCATACTTTATTCGGATGTTGTGGATCGACAAAACCATCGGGCTGAACCATATAGACATTCTCTTCGAGATGTCCATTAAGGAAAGCAGTTTTATCATCCATTTGCCAAATATCATAGTCATAATATGTAGCTATGGCAAATAATATCCTATTTGACTTTAGCATTGCCACAGGCTAGAAGGTCTCATCATAATCAACCCCTTGAGTTTGAGTGAAACCTTTTGCTACAAGTCTTGCTTTATAAGTATCCAAGTTTCCATGCATATCGGTTTTCTTCTTGAAAACCCACTTACATCCAACCGGTTTGGAGTTAAGCAGTGGCATAACCAATTCCCGTACTTGGTTGTCATACATGGATTGCATCTCTACGTTCATCGCTTCAAGCCACTTGTCATAATCGGAATTGGACATTGCATCATGGTACCTAGTTGGTTCATCCGAGTCAACTACATAGCATCCATTCATGAAAAATCCATATCTTTCGGATGGATAGCTAGTTCTACTAGATCTGCGAACATTTTATGTGTATTGATCAACCACTTGATCATTATCAACAACCTCTTATTGATTGCTAATATCAACCAAATGTGTATCGGCTTGTGGTTCTCGATCCTCATCAAGTTCTACTGTTCTATTGGTAGTTCCTTCCATAAGGAACTTAGTTTCCAAGAACTCAGCCTTTCAAGCAATAAATACATTTTGCTCTGTTGGATTGTAGAAGTAATATCCCATAGAGTCTTTGGGATATCCTACAAAGATACACTTAGTGGATCGGCCTTCTAACTTGTTTAGGGTGTTCTGCTTAACATAAGCTTCACAACCCCATACTTTTAAATATGATAACAATGGAACTCTTCCATTCCATATTTCAAAAGGTGTCTTATCCACTTTCTTGGTTAGGGCCATATTCAGAATACGGGCCACGGAGAGCAATGCGAAACCCCAAAATGATAGAGGCAGTGTACTTCTAGCCATCATAGATCGAATCATATCCAATAGGGTTTGGTTTCTCCTTTCATACACACCATTATGTTGTGGTGTTCCGGGTGGAGCAAGCTGTGAGACAATCCCACAACTCCTGAGATGATCTTGAAAGGCATCACTAAGGTATTCACCTCCTCTATCCGAACGAAGAACTTTGATTGTTTGTTAAGTTGATTTTCTACTTCATTTTTGAAGATTTTGAACATTTCAAAAGCTTCATCTTTGTGTCTAAACAAGTACACAGAACCATAACAACTATAATCATCGATGATGGTAATGAAGTATCTTTTACCATTCCTTGTCATTTCTTTAAAAGGACTACATACATCCGAATTTATGATTCCTAATAAATCTTTTGCCCTTTCATTAGTGCCACTAAAGGGTTCCTTGGTCATCTTTCCTTGTAAATAAGATTCACACTTATCAAATGAACCGTCTTCATTCGCTTCCAAAAGACCATTCTTTTGAAGTGTTTGAATGTGATTCTTGTTTATATGACCAAGACGACAATGCCAAAGATATGATTTACTTAAACCCATTTTAAGTTTCTTGGTGCTTGATTGGTATAACAAGTTATTAAAGGATGTGTCATCATGAACCAATTCATAAATACCAATAGAAGGCATAGCCTTAAAATAAGGCATATCATCCATAAAAACACAAATACCATCGTTTATAAACATTAATACATAACCATATTGTCTTAGAAGGGAAACTGAGATAATATTCCTAGTCAAACTAGGAGCATACAGAATGTTCTTTAAAATAACTTCCAAACCACTAGAAAGCTTCAAGATATAGACTCCTTGGGCTTCGACATCAACTTTTGCTCCGTTGCCCATGTAGAGACCAGTATCTCCCTTCTTAAAATGTTTTTTTTTTCTTTTGAACCCCTGCAATGAATCGCAAATATGAGTTCCACATCCGGTATCCAATACCCATTTGTTTGAAGAAATAACATTAAGTTCAATATGGATCATGAAAGTTGTACCTGAGGTCTGCCCAGCATCCCTCTTGTTTCACAACTCTTTGAGATAAGTTGGACAATTCCTCTTCCAATGCCCTATCTTACCATACTCAAAGCATGGATCGTTCTCCGTAACCTTTGGCTTCTTAAGCTTTGGTTTTGGTGGTTCCGCTTTAGCCTTTCCCTTACCCATCCCTTTGACGTATCCCTTGCCTTTGGCAACATTTGCCTTGGGTTCGGGGTGATGCCTTTTCTTGTTGCCACCCTCATTGATCATGAGAACTGGTAAAACCCTTTTACCCATCCTCGCTTTGGTTGTTTTGAGCATTGCATGAAGTTCCCCAATGCCCTTGTCCCATCCATTCATGTTATAATTCATGATAAACGTCTCAAACTTCTTGGTTAGACCATTGAGGATCAAATTCGTGGCCAACTATTTTGAGATAGGACAGTACAGCCTTTCGAGGAGATCAATGTGGCTTTTCGTCTTTAGTACACAAGATGACACCAATTGGGTTTCTTCCATTCGACATGCATGAAGCGCTCAAACCGTTTCAAAGTGCTCTACCCTTGCTTGTTGAAGGAACATTTCCATCAATTGGGTAATCATGTCGTATGACCCATGATGTTCAAAATCCTTTTGAAGCTCGGGAATCATGGTTCCCAACATGAGGCAGGAAACTTGCACTGAATCCTCAGTGTGCTTAACCCAATCGTTGTAGGCATCAACATCATTAAGGTTGGGTTCATCGGGAATAGGATCGTCCAACTCATATGATTTCTTTTCTTGCTTGAGAACAATTCTCAAGTTTCGAAACCAATCCATGAAATTATTGTGGTTGAGACGATCCCTTTCCAGGATAGTTCTTAGTGATAGGTTATGGACAGTCGGGGTGGTAGCGTTGTTGTTTGTGGCCATTTCTATAATCTTAACAAAGTTCAATTTTAGTATTTACGATAATGAAATTTTAATTATTAATACCCTTTCATGTCTCATAGATAATGAATAATTAAAATCTAGAATCCAATGTTACATTTAAATATTGGTTAGGCGACATTTATCCCATTATTTAAATTAACAAGGTAGTCAACATTTGACAATTGCAACCCTTTGAAACTTCTAGTTTTATGGGATCGAGTAAACATCTTTATGTTTAGTTAGCATGTTTAATCCCATCAACACCATTGTAGCCATGCTTCAGTTACCCTATTCACATGGTTTCCAACTCAAGTCGTCCTACTTACACACACGTGTGAGTTTACATATATAAGTGGTTAGGTGACCTTTATCCCACAAATATGTTAACCCCACCTCAAACACACAAGTTCCCTAAATGTGGTTAGGTGACCTTTATCCCACAAAGAGTTCCTAAGTGATTTGAGTGTTGTACAAAAGGATGGTGTTAAACTTGTTTAAAAGGGATTTTCATTTCCATTAACTCTAGTTTTGAAAACATTTTGTACCTTACATTTGCATGCATTCAAATGCGTGGTACTTTAGTGAAACGAACTTTCAAGGCTCTTTTAATAAAACCCAATTTTATTACAAAAACATTAACCTTTAATAAAACCATTTTATTACCCATGTTAATGTTTCCAAAAGAATCGTTTTATGCTTGTTTTTGATTTTAAATTGTTTAACAATGTATATCCAAATATCACAAAAACAATAAATTAAATCAACCACACAAGCATCACATACAACAACAAATTCATAACCATATCCAACTAATTTAACATCACTTGTTGACCGAAACAAGTGAGTTAATTAGGTCTTTCCTAAGGGTAAAATTGACACAACACTTGTGTCGGTGAACTCCCACTTGATCCCGCATCCAAATGCTTCAAGCGTCCACTTTGTGTTGTGATTCTTCCATTCGATTTGTGCTTCCAAATGGGCTTAAGTTTCTGCACCAAACTCCTTTGGCCTTCAAAATATGTTTTCGGTTATTGGGCTTAAATCCCATTAAGAGCTATAAAGACCTTTGGGCTCAAAATTGGCCCAAACCAAAAAACAACCTTGTTGCATCTTCTTTTACAAAATATATCCTAAATACATTTTTCTAGTAAAAGTAAAATACAACTAACCTATTTATTTTACATACCAAATGAAAAATAAATAAATTACATACCCAAAAGGAAGAACAAATACATTTAGTTATTACAACCCTTTTGAATAATCAAATACAAATCACAACACATCCAAACACAAAGTCTCGGCTAGGTTATGAATATTAAAATACATATCCAAATATGTAAGCAGAAACCCGAGAGCATCCCCTTTGAACCACTGATTTTTGGTTAAAGTATAAACAAGCCGAATATCATGATTCTTTTCCAAACAACTAAATCATCCAAATGATTAAACTTTTCAAGATTACAGTATGCATGTAAAGTAGAATATTGAAAACTCAGGGGAAACATTGACCAGAACTCTCGGTCTGTTGGTGAATCAACAACAAGAAACCAAGATTTCAGTCTAGATGAAGCATGTATCCATATAACCAGCTCTTGATGCCATTGTTGGGTTTTGAACAAGTTTATCAGATCAATTTTATCCAAATAAAATGAAAAACGCAGCAGATTAAGGATATAAAACTTGTTATAGTTAATGTATATAAACCATTTTATATATCTGTTAAAACCCGTTATGGATCGATATATGAAAAACATGCTTACAAACAACCATAGGGTGTTTAGCAGACTACCTGTCATATTGATTTTAAGGAAGATGATAGTTGAATGGCAGCTTCCAAAGAAGGACGCCTCAAGCTAGTCTACCCTCAAGCCTCCAACAAACACCTTGGTTGCTAGGATTTGCACACTTGAACGAACCTCTGTTCTTTGTTTTTGTTCTCGACCTATCTAGAGAAAACCAAGAAGAAGAATAGATGCACTTTTAGTGTCTAGTAAGTTATATAGGAGAGAGTGGTGGATTGCAATCTTATATTGCATGTCCTAGGAAACTGAAATTTCAGACGAGGAGAGAGAACAGTGGGCAAGGCCCAGCCCCTTATCCCATCTGCATTTCTTTAACATTCACCCGCATTAGCAAATACGGATGAATGGTTTCCTTCCGCATTTGTAAATGCGGATGAAGAAATTACATCTGCATTTCCCAAATGTACATCCGTATTAGTAAATGCGGATGGGTAGTTTCATCAACATTTCCTCAAATGCTCATCCGCATTAGTGAATATGGATGAACAGTTTCCATCAGCATGTCCACAAATGCACATCCGCATTTCGTCATTAGTAAATGCGGATGAGTAATCTTCATCAGCATTAGTAAATGCGGATGAGTAATCTTCATCCGTATTTCCTCAAAAGCACATCCGCATTAGTAAATGCTTATGACTAATAAAGAAATGCGGACAAAAGACTATATTGTTGTTCAACCATTTGAATAACAATATAGAATACTCTCTCTAAAATAAATTATCCATATAATTTATTTACAAAACAAGTGAAAATATTTAGAAACCCAATTTCTAAATACTCTAAGTGTTAATATTTATTTATATGATCATATCATAAAATAAATATTGTAGGTGTTTGTCTAGCTTGTTATTAGGTATGACCCGACTTGGATCATTACGTACTAGCCACATCAATTCAATATGTGTCTTGGCAAACAGTTTCCAACACAGTTACTGTTACATTATCTTCAGATCACTTTGAAAAGCCCAAGACCAATGAGGCTTGGGTTTCCAAATATAACTAACCACTTCTTTTTGTGCAGGAACACCTAAAGACCAAGGGAAATGTATGGATCATTAATAGTGGTTGTTCCAGGCATATGACTGACAATGGTTCTCTACTTCAAAATTTTGAGAAAATTGATGGAGGACCAGTTGCTTTTGGAGGAGATACTAGAGGTTACATTACAGGAAGGGACATGGTCACAAATGGTAAGCTCAGCATTGAAAAGGTAAATTTTGTCAAAAAGCTTGGGTACAATCTACTGAGTGTATCCCAATTTTGTGATCAGAGACACAACATGCTTTTTATTGAGCATGAGTGCATTGTTCTCAAGCTCGAGGCGGTCATTCCTTAAGAACGTATCCTCACGGAACATGTACAAGACGGACTTGCAGGAAAGAGTTTACAAGTGATGACCACTGTGTTGCATGCCTGAAAGGGAAGCTACAAAAAGTGTTTCACAAGCCAAAGGAAATGAATTCCATCAATACTCCCCTACACTTATTACATATAGATCTCTTTGGCCCCACCAGTGTAATGAGTTTAGGGAGGACCTCATATCGTTTGGTGATCATAGATGATTTCACAAGATTCAATTAGGTCTTTTTCCTTAGAACTAAGGTTGAGACTCCTGAGATCTTGAAGAACTTCATTCTGAAAATTGAAAATCAATCTAATCACTAGGTCAAGACCATAAGATGTGATCAAGGAACAGAATTTAAGAACCAAATCCTTGATTCATTTTGTGATGAAAAAGGTATTACAAGACAATACAGTACTCCCAGGACTCTTTAACAAAATGGTGTTGCTGAGAGGAGAAACAGGACACTTATTGAGGTTGCAAGAACCATGCTATCTAACTCTAAACTTCCTATCACCTTCTGGGCAGAGGCAGTTAACACAGCCTGCTATGTGCAGAATAGAGTTTTAGTGATTAAGACTCATGGTAAGACTCCTTATGAGCTATGGCATAAAAGGAGACCGTTTGTTGGTTTTCTCAGGTCATTTGGATGTCCTTGTACCATCTTGAATACCAAAGATCAAATAGCCAAATTTGCTGAGAAATCAGATGATGGACACTTTATTGGATACTCTTCCCAAGCTAAGGCTTATAAAGTATACAATCTCAGAACTAGAGTAGTTGAGGAGTCAGCCAATATGACCTACAATGAGCACACTCCTGGTGTGAAAGGTTCTGGTCCTGATTGGCTTTTTGATCTTGATTTAGTTACAAACTATTTTAACAAATCTTGGGAGAACGTTTCAGGATCTACAGGTAACTTATCAACAGGAGATCCTGACCCAAGATTTGAGCTTAGAGGACCAAGCAAGAATACTACTTTAGCCCCAATGGTAACTAATCCTACAAGTGAAGATCCTATCAGCACAAACATGACAAATTCAGCTGATACATCTGAAGCACCTACAAATTCCAGCTCAGAGGCTCAAAACTCATATGAAGGAACTTCAAATGTAGCAGGAAATGGAGGTGGTGATAGTGATCAAGAATTTCTTGATGCTGATAAGCACTCCATAGAAAACAACATAAATGATGTCAAACACTCATTGGATCAAGACTCTCTTGATAAGTGTGCTGATGTGGTGGGTGATACTCTATTTCCAGATCTAAATTTCTCAAATTTAGATCTTTCCAATCAACTTGTTATGTTCCCTCAATGTTGGACTCAACAAGTGGATTAATAGATTAATGCTTAAAAAAAGGATAATGCTTGCCATAATCAAACATAATGTGTTCTAACATTCAAACAATCATTAACTAACACATTAGTATCATTAACACTCATAACATACACTAATATTGCTTAAAATTATTTTTCAGGTTTGTAGATAAAAAGGAATTTTTTCTTAGTGTCAGCAGCGGATGAAGAGTTTTCCACAGGGGATGACTAAGAAGATACAGCGGATGAAGATCAAGTCCAAGTGCCCATAGCTGATGAACAACACACACAGCGGATGCCTAAGTCCATAGCTGATGAACTGTCCATAGTGGATGTTCATCCATAGTGGATGAACATTCCACAACAGACACCATACAAAGCAAACACACACAAGTGTTCACAGCAGATGTTCATCCACAGCGGATGAACATTCCACAGCGGACAACGTACAAGCAAACACATAAGTGTTCACAGCGAACAACATCCAAGGCACAGTGGACAAGTTATCTGACTTCCCCAGCGGACAACTTAACATCCATAATGGACAGCTAATCATCCATAGCGGACAGCTTATAGACTTAGGATTATTTATGTTTAAAATGGTGGGCATGGCCGCCCACACCCCTGCTCACCAACTGATTCGACCGCAGAAAAGATGAAAAGCAGAGTTTCCATCGGTTTTTAGAGAGAAGACGAAGAAGAATCGTCTTGTAGGTGAGTTTTTGTGTGTTTTGTTCGGTTTCAGCTGGATTCTCAGCTTTTGGACCGAGTCTTATGTGTTTCTCTGTGTTCGGTTGTGTGTTTTTGGTGTGTTTAGGTGTTTGAACTCCAAGTACTCTCAAGTTTGGAGCAGATTCACTCGAAGGCTGCTGTAGGTGAGTTCTAGATCCCTGATTTTTTATCTTTTAAACTTGTTTTGGGACTGAAATGCATATAAACTGTTGTTTTACAACTCACAGTGCGTGGAACCGTATGTTTACCCCAGTTTTCGGGTGGGTGTGTGTTTGTAAATATTTTGACCGAATTATGTGGTTGTATGTTTGTTCTAAGTGCCTAGTATGCTAGATTTGGGCTAAGGATATGTTAGGATGATGAATGGGCACTAAAATTAGTATAAGTTAGAACTGGCATAGTACCCATGCGCCCAAACTGCCCATGCGCCCAAGTGTTCCCATGCGCCTAAGTTTTTTCCATGCGCCTAACATTTTTGCCCATGTGCCTAAGTTTTTGCCCATGCACCTGCATAGTACTTGTGCGCCTGCATAGTACCCATGCGCCTAAGTTTCCCCATGCGCCTAAGTTTTCCCATGCTCCCAACTAACCGTGCACCTATATAGTGCTCATGCGCCGAAACTGACTTGGGATTTTTCTGAAATTTTGGGAAATAGAAATTAATGATTAAGCCCTAGAATGTTTTAGTGGTTTATGTTTGTTCATGTTATGCATGTTTGTGGCCCGTTATTGATGTACCTTATTACGTATTATTACGTGACTTTACGTGGTGTGTTAAATCTCTTATACATAAAGTATTATATAATGAAAGTGAAAGACATCGTTAACGAAGTGGGACATAATGAAAGAATGTAAAGTCTTGCAAGCAACTGAAAGGAGGTTCACAACTCGTTGAGTGGTTGTTAGCTCAACTGTGTGCGGTTTAGCTAACCCACGAGGATGCACACAGGGGTCAATCTTGTGATTGACCAATAAGTATAAAACGGGACCCTTGTCACTTGCCCCGGTACTGGAGTCAGCTTCGTGCATAATGTTAGGGGTCTATTTATAGACTTCGGCCCAGTACTAGCTTCGTGCACAATGTTTGGGGTATGGCATATGACATTGGTCTAGATGAAAGTGAAAGATAATAATGAAAGTTCGAAACGTACGAAATGAATGAAAAGAATGTTGAAAGATAATAATGATATTATCAAGTTGTATGTATGTTATGTGATCACGAACAAAAGTAAAGGAAATGTTTTCATTCAATGTAAAGTATTTTACTTATAAAATTATAACTCACTCAGCAACGCTGACTTTTTATGCATTTTCAGTTGGCATGTAGCTTGTTGCTGGGGATGGCACGAGGGTGAAGCTACTTGGTGGGCAAAGACCGGCATCCATTTCATGCACGATAATGATGTTGTTTTGTAATACAACTAAGTGATATTTTGTAATCTTTTGAACGACGATGTATTACTTGGCAAATGTATTTATTAAAGCATGAAATGGTTTTTGAAGAATTATTCCGCTGTAATATTTTATTTACTTAATAAATCTTAATATGATTTGATATAAATGAGGTTGTGATTGACCAATTGTGGGGTTCCCGGGAACGGAACCTTACACTGTTGTTATATTCTTGTTTGAGAGATTTGAAAAGATCATTAGGAGGAATCGACTTATTTATGTTCTTCCTTGTTTGTCTAAGTTCATAAACATCACACTATTGGGTTGATTTCATAAGGTGGTATCAGAGCTTTGGCTCAAATCATACACTGATATCTGATCCTCTCGTTCAAGAATATGATATCTATGGTTCATTAGCTTCAAAACATACATATTCGAGCTGAAAATCTTCACAAAAACCTTCTTCTACTTTAAACATTCATTAAATGTTCAAAATAGGATTGAATAATCTGTTTTCGTTCATTTTGTAGAAGATTTTGTGTGTTTACAGCTCTAAACATCATTCATACATGATTTTCAAACATGTTCATCACAAAACTCTGTAAACCTCGTCGGTTTCTAAGGGTTTTCGGATAAAACAGTACCCGGTTATTGTTGTCAGTTTTCATCAAACAAGCACTCATTTGAATATTTTGAATTCATTAATTGTATTTAAACATCATATTTGAGTTTTTTTTTACTCAAACCAGGTGATTAATCTTCTACAAACAACAAACTCATTATTGTTTTGTTCATGTTTTCATAGCCGCCAACAAACCCTAGGATAAACCCTAGTTTTTGTTCATACATATCCTTCAAAAATCCACGGTGATTTTTGTTGGTTAATCATCAAAATCAAAGAAGAAACATAATCTTCTTTGAATTTTTTGAAAAAGTTACTTTTTGATCCAAAAAGTTAACTGTTAAAACATTTTCTGTGTTTTTAGGGTTTTGACTTTCTTTGACTGACATCATTAAAAGTTGACATTCCCTTAACAGAATATTCCTTTCTTTTCACCGAGATTCGAAACTGACTTAACATTGTAGATTACTTAATTTGAAAATAAAATTAATTAATTTCCTTTATTCGTTAAAAAACAAACACACTAACAAACAAATCCTATTGACTTTAGGATAAAGCAAACTTTAGCACCAAGCAAAAATTATCAAACAAATTTGACTTAAAACGATAAGTTAAAAATTAACAAACATGTCTGATGAAGTTTCAGGAACAAACAATGGTCTCAAACCACCAAGACTCAAGAACAAAGCTGATTTCAAACAGTGGAAATTAATATTCAGAAATTGGATAATTTTCCAAGACCCGAACCTATGGACATCCATAACCAAGGGAACATTCATACCTTTGACTCTTGGGCCTGATTACAACATACAGAAACCAGTAAGCTTGAAAAACGTAGCTGGTGATGACCTCAAGAGGGTCAAAACAGACATGAAAGCATATAGCATATTGGCAATGACTTTGCCATTTGAAATTTTAACACGGGTTGAAAATTTCAAAACAACACATGAACTATGGAAGGTACTTCACACCATGTGTGAAGGAAGTGAGGAAATCAGGGAAATCAAGAAAGAAAAATTGAGGGCCTAGTATGAAACCTTCCACCACGTTCAGGGAGAATCAATTCCACAACAGCTTCACAGATTTGGACAGTTGGTAAATGGGATGATTGTTTAAGGTCTCAAGTATGAATCTGTGGAGATCAATAAAAAGATGTTGCATACACTGCCAGAGAGCTGGACTCAATCAGTCTCTCTGATGAAAGCAACATTGGATCTGGAAGCATTGTCCCTAGATGCTCTAGTTGCTAAAGGTGAAGCATTAGAACTAGATGAAAGATCCAGGAATAACAACATAATCAGACAGGTAGAATCCTACAAGTTCAAGGAACTACAACAAACAGACAGTGCATTTTTTACATGCACTGGAGAAGATGAAGATGAGGAATTTTTAGATACAAGTGAAACCTCCTTCTTCTCAGCCCCTGACACATCTAGTACCAAACAGAAGTCTAAAAAGACTGGTGTTAATGCTTCCTATGAAGCAACACCACAAAGCAAACATAATCCTCACTCATCCAGTTCTAGCAAACAACAACAAACAAAGAATCAAAACATGCACAAATGTGAGAAACCCATGGATGCTCTCACTATCATTTTACAAAGTGAAGAGCAGAAAGTAGCCTATGCAGCTGTCTCAACTAGCTTTGAAGCATACTTGGGTGCAAGTCTCACACCATCTCAAATCATCCAACAGGACCTGGATGAGTTACCACCAGACATGGTTGAAGAAATGGATCTTCAGTGGTCTATGGCAATGATTGCCTATAGATCAAAAAGGTTTCTTCAAAGAAATAGAGGATTGAGCATGGACAAGAAAACCAAAACTGGTTTTGATAAAATGATGGTGAGATGCTATAATTTTCAATTGTATGGTAATTTCTCAAGAGAATGCCAACAACCAAGAGTTGACAGAAACAACAATCAAACACAAGCATCTAGTAGCTACCACTCAAACAAACAAATCCCACCTTCAATCAGTATTCCAGCTGCACCAACTCCACCTCAAATCAAATAATACAGTCCAAATCAACACTCCAAATCATAAGCAATGATTATCAAACAAGATGGTAAGTATGATTGGAGTATGTATGAGGTTGAGATCCAATCTCCTGATCATGCACTCATGGCAAACATAGAAGATAAGATTTTAGAAATCCCAAAAGAGGTAACGGATAACCTCTGTACACAAGCATGCATTGATGAAGTCAACAGATACAGAGAACATGCAGACAAACTTTCCAAGAAAGTAATTGAAATAAACGTTTTAAATGAAAGTCTAAAATCTGAACCAAAACAATATGGAGCAAAAATTCTTTCATTACAAAATGATTTGGACAAATTAATGTCTGAAAAGTAAACACTAGCAGCTCAAGTAGAGCAACTATCTGAATCTTTGACTTTGACAAAAACCATACGGGCTAAACTAAAGTGAAACTTCAAAAATTTCAGGTGAGCAACAAGAAGTTTGAAGAACTTCTTGCTCAGCAAAGATCATTCAAAGACCCTTCAGGTTTAGGATATAATAAGGTCAACCCACCTTATAATAAAAATTATGTTCCTTTACCTGACTCCATGACAAACACACAGGGTGAGTCTCTTGACCCACATGACCGGACTGATGATTCAAAACAATCATCACCATCATCATCAAAATCATCATTAATATCAAAAACACCTTTGATAAAATTTGTTAAAAGCCAAACACCTCCACAGATCAAACCAACAGATTTTTATCAATGAGAAAATAATGAATTTGATGAACAAACCACTGATGAAGAAGATGTTGATCTATTGGATGATTAGTCAGATCAACCAATTACTGAAACTACAAAAGTTTCAAGTGTGGTTGATACACCAACTAAACAAACAAACCAGACAAAAGGTTTTGACATCTGCTCAGGTGGAAGAAAAGCTAGATCTTCCACTGCCTCTCCTATTCAAACAAACAAAGGGAAAGGCAAAGCTCCTATTCACCAAAAACAAGCAACTATAACTTTTGACTTACCTTCAAAATCAAATTTAAAATCAAAAGTTATAAACAAACAAGGCAATGCAAATCTACCATACTTTAAATGGTGTGATCAATACACTCACACTACTGAAAAATGCAAATATGGTGCAAGTACTGTAACATGAACAATCATAGTACTGAATCATGCCATTTTCACAATTATTGTTCAATTTGTGGAAGAAACAACCATAGCACGGCTAACTGTTTTTTCAATAAGAAAAACGAGAAGCAAAATAAACAGCCTCAAGTTGAGAAATCAATTGAGAAACAGATAATTGTTTCTAACAATAACAAAGGAGGAGCACCAAGACAAACTCCTCATCAAAATTTTATTTTAAATAATGATACAACTTTTTATGATAACTTTAAACAACCAAACAGGAGACATAAGTCTCAAAACAGACAACCATCAGACATTGGCACTCAAAGAAGAAGAGCTCAAAGCATTTCTCCTGACAGAGCCAAAAACATCCAAAGGAAATCCAGTGTGCCTAGAATTTCCAAACCATCAGACAATGCCACTTTAGAAGAAATATGTGTTATGGGAAAAGACGGAAAACCCAAGACCATCTTGGCTTAGGTTGCACCATCTAACTAATTTCTTTGATTTTACAAGGACATTAAAGAAGGCCTGATAACATCTGGTATGTTGACAGTGGATATTCCCGTCACATGACTGGAAATTGTTCCCTCCTTCGAGATTTTAAAAGCAAACATGGAGGAAATGTAGCCTTTGGAGGTGACAAGACAGGTGGAAAGATAACCGGTGAAGGAACAATATCAAATGGGTTGATCAGCTTTGAAATATCAGCTACTGCTCCAACCTCCAGTTCAATCTTCTTAGTGTATTCCAAATCTGTGATAAAGGATATGCCACCTTATTTGACTCTTACAATTTCTACATACTCAAGACGGGTTTTCAAATTACTAAAGATTATATCCTTTTGAAAACACCATGTCATAACAATACATACATTGTTGATATGAACATTGTTTTAGCAACAACCCTGAAACATGTCTACTATCAAAAGCATCAGAAGATGTTTCCCAATTATGGCACAGACGATTGGGACACTCTAATTATAACAAAATGAATCAACTTGTAAAAGGTGACTTAGTAATAGGTTTACCACAAAAAGAATTTTTCTGTACAGACCACTGCACTGCATGTCTGAAAGGCAAACAACATAGAGTGTCTCATAAGTCAAAATTGGTAAACTCTAATAACACATCACTTAAATTGCCTCACATGGACCTTTTTGGCCCAACAAACATCCTTAGTATAGGAAAGAAGCAATACTGTCTTGTTATAGTAGATGATTACTTAAGATTCACTTGGGTTTTCTTTCTACTACACAAGTCAGAAACATCAGAAATCATCAAATCATTTATCACTAAAATTGAGAATCAATTGGACCTTAAAGTTAAATCTTTAAGAAGTGATAATGGTACTGAATTTAAAAATGACTCTATTTCTTCTTTTTGTGCAGAGAAAGGAATCAGTCATCAATTCAGTGTAGCAAGAACTCCTTAGCGAAATGGAGTTACTGAAAGGAGGAACAGAACATTAATAGAAGCTGCTAGATCAATGCTAGCTGACTCTCTATCACCCATATCTTTTTGGGCTGAAGCAATCAATACAGCTTGCTACATTCAAAATAGAACATTAATCATCAAAGAACATTCCAAACCACCATATGAATTAATGTTTAAAAGAAAACCTTTCATTGGATTTCTTAAAGCGTTTGGATGTTCTGTTTCAATATTAAACACCAGAGAATAATTATCTAAGTCTGCTCCAAAAGCAGATGATGGATTTTTTGTTGGATACTCAGGAAGCTCCAAAGCTTACCAAGTATACAATCCAAGACTGCACATAGTGGAAGAAACAACAGATGTTGTTTTTAATGAACACTCTTTCTCTAAGAAAGTCATTGGATTAGGCTGGTTGTTTGATATTGACTCATTAACAAAATCATTTGAAACATCTTACTTTGACGTTTTAGGTACCAAGAATGATAATGAGTATCCCATGGTTACACCAACAACCATAGACGTTCCTTTAACTGCTGATCCTCCAAGGAGAACAAACATTACTCCTTCGAGTACCACAGTTTCAACTCCTCCAGAACAAACAAACACATCAAAAGGAACATCATCAAACACACCATCTTCATCAACACCTGTGACCACCCAACTACAACATCCAACCACAGTTAAAGAAGATAATGACTATCATTCATTACCTGATACACATCATGATGATGAAATCTTAGATTTCTTTCATGATTCACCACAAACATTCCATGAACCATCACAGCCAGATAAACAAACAACCACAAATACCCTTGGTCATCCATCAACACCCAACCAAACAATCACTAATCTTGATTCAACCATCCCTATTGATCAGATTACAACAACCAGAGTTCACAAAGATCATCCTATAGAAAACATCATTGGTGACCTCAATACCAGGTTGACACGAATTCAATCTGACACAGCAAACATTTGCTTGTACTCCTACTTCCTATCTCTAACTGTACCTAAAAACATCATAGGAGCACTTAAAGACAACAGTTGGATAGAAGCAATGCAAGAAGGATTACAGCAATTCAGAAAGCAAGAGGTTTGTAAGCAGGTTGATCTACCCGAAGGTCACCATTGGGACAAGACGGCTCTTCAGAAACAAAGCAGATGACAGAGGAATTGTCATCAGAAACAAAGCAAGGCTAATATCCCAAGGATATACTCAAGAGGAAGGCATTGATTATGATGTCTTTGCTCCAGTAGCTAGACTTGAAGCCATCCGAGTGTTCCTTGCATATGCCTCATCCAAAAACTTCACAGTCTTCCAAATGGATGTTAAGTGTGCATTCTTATATGGAAAGATAGATGAAAAGCTATATGTTGCTCAACCACCAGGGTTTGAAGATCCGGATTTCCCTCACAGAGTCTACAAGTTAGATAAAGCTCTGTACAGTCTTCATCAAGCACCTAAGAAGTGGTATGAAACTTTATCTAAGTTTCTACTTCGGGAATGGGTACTCCCAAGGGAAAATAGATCAGACATTGTTCTTAAAACAAAAAGAACAAGACTTGTTAGTAGTTCAAGTCTATGTGGATGACATAATTTTTGGCTCCACAAACATCTAACTTTTCAAAGAGTTTGAAACTCTTATGAAATCAAAATTCCAAATGAGTTCAATGGGAGAGCTTACATTCTTCCTTGGTCTTTAAGTTAAACAATCAGATGAAGGAATTTTAATCAACCAGAGCAAGTATGTCAATCAGATATTAAAGAAATACAATATGTCTGATTGCAGATCAAACAAGACATCATTTGCAACTGGACTGAAGTTTGGAACCGATCCAGAGGAACATCAGTTGATCAAAAACTCTACAGATCAATGATAGGCTCACTGATGTACCTAACAGCAAGCAGACCAGACATCATGTATTCAGTATGCATGTGTGCCAGATACCAAGCAGATCCAAAAGAATCACACATAAATACTGTAAAGAGAATCTTTAGATATTTAAAAGGCAAACCAGCTCTTGGGCTATGGTATCCAAAAGATGGAGATTTTTCTTTGTATGCCTACATAAACAGTGATTATGGTGGATGCAACAGCAACAGAAAATTCACTATAGGAGGTTTTTAGTTTCTTGGATCAAGAATGATCTCTTGGCAGTACAAGAAACAAACAAATGTCTATGTGTCAACAGCTGAAGCAGAATACATAGCTTCTTCTGCATGCTATTCTCAAGTGCTTTGGATTCAAAACCAAATGCTTGATTATGACTTTAATTTTCTTCAAACACCCATACACATTGACAATTCTGCTGCCATGTTTATCATTAACAATCCAGTTCAACATTCAAAAACCAAACACATAGATATCAGCTATCACTTTCTGAGAGATTGCTCAAAAAGGGTCTGATAAAGTTGATCAAAGTCCATACCGACAATCAATTGGCAAACCTGTTTACCAAACCATTTGATTCAACAAGATTTGAATTTTTGGTTCAGTCACTTGGTATGATCAACTATGAATAAAACAAGTAATGTTTTCAAAACATTAATTTCAAACAAGCTTGATTTTCTCAAAGTCCAAATTAAACATCAACAAGCATCTTTCAAAATCAAGATACCAAACAAACATTCATGTTTTCTTATAATAAAACATCTTGAATCACACATACCACTCATGAGAAATGATAGTACACTAGCTCATTCTTCACTTGAGTCATTTTCCACTAATAAAGACTGACTACTTTGTTTGATATATGGATAGGCTCAGCATGGGACACCTAACATCATATACAACAGTGAAGAACTAAATTCTCATGATTGTGTGGTCAACAGCACATCTTGGTTTATGCTGAGTATTGATCTATCC
This sequence comes from Flaveria sonorensis, assembly GCA_025506505.1. Taxonomy (NCBI): domain Eukaryota; kingdom Viridiplantae; phylum Streptophyta; class Magnoliopsida; order Asterales; family Asteraceae; genus Flaveria; species Flaveria sonorensis. The sequence continues at coordinate 62,633,000 of CM046433.1, read as the reverse complement.
AACATAGGTTGCTTATAAAGTAACTATAATACACCAAGTGAAATAGTTTATAAATTGCTCAATAATACAAGCGTCTCCTCTGTTATGATTTTCATAGACCTAGAGTACACCAAGGCATTCTTTGTTGTGCTAAGCACAGACCTAAATGACCTAAATCATGATCTAAAAAGATTCCCTATGAGGAACACATACATCTTGGATGAACAATCAATAAAGTCTTTTAGACTACATTCCTTGTGAATGAATCAAAAGAATCCCAAAGAGGATCACCTTCCAAAGTGAAGAGAAAAAGAATCCCAATGAGGATCAAAAAACATGGATCAAATTGAGCATTTATACTCCTAAGTAGCTAGGTCTTAAGTATTGAAAGTGCTTTCTAGCATATCTTGAGGAGGGTTGTTCTAAACATACAATCTGATGTGGGGTAGATACAACTCATATCAATCAACTCAAAACATGATAATCACTCACTGTTTCAATCAATCATTAATACCATGCATGAGTTTAAGTGGATCAAAATATCTGCAATCAACATTGTATTAGTCTATGTCTATTCTCAAAAACATTCAAATAGCTAAATGAGAATTTAACACTAGTATGATCTCATGTTATGTGCAAATGATTCATGTTCAAACATGAAAATCATTCATTTATTAGTTAGATAAGGCATTATCTTTCTAACTTTTATCAAGCAAGTGGACTTTGATAATTTTCATTCTAACACATACAAATTTTTTTCATTTAATAGGTTTTTATAAATATGCACAAATTTAGGGGGAGAAAATAAACTTGGAAATATCAAAGATGGCAGAATATGTAATATGTGCATAAGTATACAATTTTAAAATTAGAAATTTTATAAAATTTTGAGTTTTAAATAAAGCCAAGTAAGCAAGCATTCCTAAGCATTAGTCAAGAGAGAATTAGGCTAGTGAGAGAAACAATTAGGTTAAGTGTATGTGTGAGAGATTTTTCTTGCAAACTCCCTTTGTAATCTCCTAGCATCATCATACATATGAATGAATGAAATATTTATGAATATGTTCTTGATTGTTCATCACTCATTCATCATCATACACTAAATCTTGTGTAGATCTTCACTTGAAATCATCAACGGGTCTGTGAGATTCCGCATCACAGTTCTGATAAACGGCAACAATACGATAGCAATATTCGATCCAACATAATCAAATTTCCACAGTTGATAAGTCAAACTGACTAATTTGTTAAAGTCATTCAAACATACATTTGAAACAAGTCAAAAGTGTTAAGCATACATAATTCATCATTTTATAACAATCAAAATAGTCAGTGAACACTTGATCAACATTTAATCATCTCAATCATAACAAATCATTAACATACAAGATACTAACATTAATCGGTTTCATCATTGCAGATATGGCAAACATAGTGTTTGTAAGAGATCACAACATTTGTGCTTTTCTCAATGCGGAGTTACCCAAAGTTGAGAACTATAGAGATATCATTCATGCTATTAGTCAAACTAGGCTGGTTCATGCTATAATAGCCAGGCTTGAGATATATGAAGATCATATAGTCCAATTTTGGACTCATGCTCATCTGGAGCAGATCAATGACCAACAAGTTGTTGTGTCTAACATTCATGAGCATCAGATTATTATATATGAAGAAGTTATAAGGAGAGTTTTGAAACTTGATTAAGAAGATGCAGAAGGTCCAGTAGAATTTGATGAAATCTATGTTCTACATGTTTTCAGGCAAATAGGCAACACTAGTACCATAGACAAGAAACAGATCAAGAAGTCTTACATGTGTGCTCAATTCAGATTTCTAATGTACACATACCGAAAAAACATGACAAACAGGAAGACTGGCTGGGATGCCACTTCTTTAAGAAGCTCTTCTGTAATAGCAAGTATCATTGCTAGAAGACCTTTTTACTTTGCAACTCAAATCCTAAATGGAATGATCTACAACTTGACTGAAGTAAGAAACAAGTTTCAGATGTATCCAAGGTTTCTTTAGATGATCATTAATGATCTTTTGCCAAACATACCAAGAGAAGGAGCTATCTTCCAACCTGTTCATTTTAATGAACATGTCTTTAACAGAATTAAGTCAAGCCTTTATCAAGGAGATGAGGTTCCAGTTCCACCTTATATGACACATCATGATCTTCCTGTTCCTGATATGTTCATGAGGATTCCAGGTCAGGGTGAACCAAACATGATGTTTCAAAATGTGATTCACCGACAACCAATCATACAGCCTACTCTTATCATTCAAGAAGAAGAAGCTGCACCCATACAAGAGCTAATAGTTCAAGAAGAACAAGTTGCACCCATACCAGAACCAATCAATGAGCAATACCAAGCATAAGAAGAAACCCAAGAACATGAATAGTTTTAGTCTGAGCATTACATCCCTTCACCACCACAAAACCCAACCTTTTCTGACCAACAAACATTATCTTCTCTCTTGAGAGAAATTGATGCATCTTTGGAAGAACACACAAGTCATCAAGAAGAAGTTGGCACCTCATTAGCTCAAGAGCATGATGTAGAACAGCAAAGCACTGCTAAACCTATTAAAGGTGATGAACAAGGCAGTGAAATACCAACAGATGATGAGATTGAATACTCTAAAGTATTCTTATTCATTGAGTATAACAAGCTGATTGAGAAGTCAAACAATAGAGCTAAAAGGTTAAAAGAGAAGCTAAAGAGCAAAGATGAAGAAATAGAAAAGCTCACAGCTGATCAAAAGGCTCAAAAGTTGATTGTTCAATTCCTAGAACAATAACTAGATCAATCAAAGAAAGAGGTGAAAGCAAAGGATCAAGATCTTAATAATACAAGATTAGATGTTGCATATCTGACTGAGCGGATAGATGCAAAGGATTCTAAAATTGATGAGCTCAAAAAGATTGTTGCTGTTCAAAATGAAGAAATTCAAAGACTAAACAGAGAGTTGGAAGATATGGATCAACACAAAATGAATGAGGAAAAACATTCAGATGATCATGAACATGAGTTGAATGAAGAGTTCATTAATCAATCATTATCACCTATTAGAGAAACAAGCACTCAGGAAAATCAAATAGAACTAGCACTCATTATCCCTAAGGAGTCATACTCAATGGACCAATTGTTTGGTGAGGTAAACCCATTTGAGAACATACACTATTCTCCAATCCTCAGACAGCATTTTCATGAACCAGGCACCCAATCAGCTCAAACAAACACTTTTCCTATGAACATACTCTCTGAAAAAAAAAAAGAACTAATCAAATAATTTGTTGAATCCTTGAAAGAGCAACCCATACCATCCAAAGATCAAGCCTCATCATCATCACAGCCTTCTCTAAAATCATATGAAAGAAAAAGAAAGAGACTATACTTAGCCTCTTTAAGAAAAGGAAAACAAACTGTTTAAGAGGTTTATGAACCTGAATCACCACCTCTAAAGCTGTTAAAAGCTAAAGCTAAGCCAGTTGATGAAAATGAACCCAAACAGATAACAACTGAGGTTGTTGTTCTTGAAGAAGGTGAAATAGACCATTCTCTTGATCAACAACATTCCATTATCATTCTTAGTGATTCTGATGAAGAAGATGAAGAAAGGGATGATAATGAGAACATAAAAAACATACAAGAACTCTTCCCTGATGATCCTAAAACTTTAATGGGAATTGAGTTAGTAACAAGAGGATTTCCATATGATACATTCATGCACTTTAACTTATCTGAGGTTAAAAACTTGCTCAAAGACATTCAAGAAGTCATGAAGAATGAAATAGAGCAAACATACAGAAGGTATAAGGAAATCAAGGATCAATAAGAGCTACAAAAGAATTTACCAAAGGATCCTCAGATAGAGAAGATGAGCTACTCCCAGGTTAAAAGCTGGTTGAGACATACAAGAGTACCATATAGGTCCTATGCAGGTAGATCTCTATCTCAGATGAAAGAAATGGCTAGAGAGATCTACAAGAACATGCTTGCAAAAATGCATTGAAACCACAAGTCTTTAAACCTCATCCTGTATCTTCTCTATCCAATTATCATCAAGCGCCACCTGAGCTTCATCCTATTGAGGAACCAAGGCAGTTTATGCCTCACAGGCTATGGCCTGAAGGAAATGAGGTCAGAGAATTGATCAATGAGAAAACAAATTTTGTGAAGCTTTATGACAGAATAACTCTGACTACTGATGCAAAGGAAAGAAAAATTGTTGCATGGAAGTATGATGAAACATGGGATGTTGTGCTTATAAAGAGAGTATCTGGACTTGTCCAATACTTATCATACATCTCCCAACTTGGATCTCTAACATATGAAGATAGACTTGACCTGATGCAATTGAGAATGGTCAATCACACAAACAATCCAAGTGGAGCTGAATTCTTTCACATCCTAAGATCTTACATGAAAAAACATCATTATCAAATGAAGCAAAAGGCTGATAAAGAAGATAAAATTCACATTTCTAAGCTAAGAAAAGGACAACAAGAAGCTAGCAAGATGAAACAAACAATTGAAGAACCACCCTCTGATATTGACACTGAATTATTGGAAAGGGTTGGTTAACCAATGAGGCCATCTGAGGTGGTAACTAGTACAATCATCCAATTACCAGATGGTATTATGATGAAACTCATTTTGAGGTGGTACTGGAAAGAAAACTTGAGGGAAAAGAAGCACAAGACATAAGGTTGTTTGATCCTGTGGAAATCAAACTCCTTCATCCATCATATGTTTCATTCCTGAAAACAAAGACATTCCCAGCAATAGAAGATGTGCTATGTAAAGGAGATTGTTGCTACTTCATACACATGTTAAGAATTTTGGGAACTGTGTACATGAATGCTGCACTCAAACAGAGGTTAGAAACCAAACAGCAACCACTAACACATATTGAAGGCATAACAGGCATGAGAATATCAAAAAATAACAATTATGAGATCCTGAAGGGCAATCATGTTATGACTACACTGGTCAGCATCATTGATGTGCAGAGCCTAGATCAATCCACACTAGAACAATTGGTTAATCTCACTATTGAAAGCAAATATGATGACTAGAAAAGTGTAGTGAATTATTTTGTTGAGCATATTGTCAACTACAGAAATGCACTAAGGATCACACCCTTATCAGATCAAGTAATAGAAACTGAAAAAGATCAAGAAACTGAAAAGGATGTAGAAGAATCCTTAAAGGCAACTGCAGAAGTGCAGAAGAATGTTGAAGAAGCTGTTCCTTCTCATTCTTAAAGGATAACTAACATACAAACAAACAAAACAAACAAACAAACATGTCTAACCTTTCAAACAAACATAACATTCAAACATCCATAACAGACAACAAACACATCAAAACATCAATCATGCATTTAAATCATACATAATAATCACACATAACAAACAATCAGACAAATAACAAATCATACATGTAAACATACAATCAATCATACATGTAATCAGACAAACATTCAATCATACAATTATACATGAGTAATTAGTGAAACATACATGTAATCATACAAGTCAAACACTTAATCATGCATAACATTCAAACATGCAATCATCAACAGAAGAGATGGCAACATCATTAACAAGCATCAACACACACATTGTTACTAACAAACAAAACATTAACAAGCAAACATTAAAGAGATGGCAACATCATCCTTAGGGGGAGTATTGTTGGACTCAATAAGTGGATTAATAGATTAATGCTTAAAAAAAGATAATGCTTGCCATAATCAAACATAATATGTTCCATAGCAGAGATCATACAAGCAAACACATAAGTGTTCACAACGGACAACATCCAAGGCACAGCGGACATGTTATCTGACTTCCACAGCAGACAGCTTAACATCCACAGCAGACAGCTAATCATCCACAGCGGACAGCTTATAGACTTAGGATTATTTATGTAATTTTCATTTACATAAGGGTAGTTTAGTAATTGTATATAGCACTATGTATAGGCTATAAATAGCATACTACCCTAATCCTTTGTAAGCTTTTGAACAATCAATACAAACAAGCAGTTATTATCATTCAAGCACTAGCAATCACTCACACACACTGATATCATAGCATTAGTCATGGGTTTCTGCACCATGATTATTGTTTGTTGAATAAAGGTATAACAATCTATTGTTATATTCTTGTTTGAAAGATTTGAAAAGATCCTTGGAAGGAATCAACCTGTTTATGTTCTTCATTGTTTGTCTAAGTTCATAAAAATAAAATTGTTGGGTTGATTTCATCACTTAACTTAGGATCCACAAGTCACACCCCACAACAAACATCATTGGAAATGTTAAAACAGGGGTGAGAACAAGAGGACAAACCCATGACAAAAATGTTTGTCTATACTCATGCTTTTTGTCCCAGATAGAGCCAAAGAAAGTTGATGAGGCTTTGAAGGATGGAAGTTGGGTTGAAGCAATACAAGAGGAGCTGCTCTAATACAAAAGACAAAAGGTTTGGAACCTATATCTCTTCCTTATAGGAAGACTACCATAGGAACCAAGTGGGTTTTTAGAAACAAGAAGGATGATAGAGGACTTGTCATCAAGAACAAGGCCAGACTAGTTGTTCAAGGATACACACAAGAAGAGGGAATCGACTACATAGATGTTTTTGCTCCTGTGGCAAGACTTGAAGCTTTAAGAATATTCCTGGCTTTAGCTGCATCCAAGGATTTCAAGGTCTACCAACTTGATGTCAAGTGTGCTTTTCTATACGGGGTGATTGATGAAAAGGTATATGTCAAACAACCACCTGGCTTTGAAGACCCAGGTCATCTTGATTATGTCTACAAGCTTGATAAAGCTCTTTATGGGCAGTACCAAGCTCCAAGAAAGTGGTATGAGACACTATCTCAGTATCTCTGTCAACATGGCTATAAGAGGGGTACTATAGATGGAACTCTCTTCATCAAAGGAATAGGGAATGACTTAATGCTGGTTCAAGTATATGTAGATGACATTATCTTCGGGTCAACTAATCCAAAGCTCTACAATGACTTTGAGAGGCTGATGAAGAATAGATTTGAAACGAGTGCCATGGGGAAACTTAATTTCTTTTTAGGAATTCAAGTGAAGCAAGTTGACAATGGCAGCTTCATAAGTCAGTCAAAGTATGTACAAGACATAATTACAAGATTCAACATGACTGATTGTAAGGTTACTAAGACACCCATAGCCAAAAACCACTCCCTTGGACCTGATCTTGAGGGGAAGTGTGTGGATAAACATCTCTACAGGGCTATGATTGGGTCTCTTATGTATCACACAGCCAACAGGCCTGATATCATGTTTGCCATATGCATCTGTGCAAGATATCAAGCCAACCCCAAGATGTTACACCTGGTTGCTGTCAAGAGGATTCTTAGATATCTCAAAGGTACTCCTAAGCTTGGCTTTTGGTATCCAATGAATTTTGACTTCAATCTGTATGCCTATACAGATAGTGACTATGGTGGCTGTAACATGACTACAAAGTCTACATCTGGGGGATGTCAATTCCTTGGTGAAAGGATTGTCTTATGGCAATGCAAGAAATAATCCTGTGTGTTTGCATCAACTACTGAAGCTGAATACATTGCTGCTGCAAGCTGCTGTGCTCAAGTGCTTTGGATTCAGAATCCGATACTGGACTATGGATTCAACTTCAAAGAGACTCCCATCCACATAGACAATAACAGTGCTATCTCTATTACAGAGAATCCTGTGCAGCACTCAAGGACCAAACACATCAACATCAGGTATCATTTGATTAGAGATAACTTTGAAAAGAGATTAATCAAACTAGTCAAAGTTAACACAAATAAACAATATGCTGATCTGTTCACTAAAGCTTTTAATGAACAGAGATTCAAATATCTTGTATCAGCTATTAGGATGATTAAGTTTGAGTAGATTTTCTTAAACTTAAATCAACTTTATTTCTAAAACCTATGTGTCCTAAGTTGTCTATTTTATCACCTTCATAAGCCCAGTTTATTTTGGAAGAAAATCTTTAAATTGATATTCCTTAGATTTTTGAAAATTTTACCAAACATATTTTCTTTCAGAAGATTTCAAGTTGCCTTCGGAAGAAAATTATGTCTTCAAATCAAATAACTACTTATAAGAAATTTTACCTTCGAAAGAAATTCTGAGAATAACTTTTGAAGCTTAAATATGCTTCTAAGTACTTGCATGTATTTGAAGGACAATTTTCTTCCGAAAGCAATTAAGTCTCGGAAGATTTATTCTTTTTGGAATAAAACTCCCAAGTCTTAATATCTTTCGAAACCAAACATGTCTCGGAAGAAAATTCTCTAAGAATTTTTCTTCCGAAGCAAAATTTTCACAAATCTTAAGAATATCTTCCGAAGCCAAATTGGCTTCAAAAGCTTTTTCTTAAAACTTCTGAAGCAAAATTACTTTCAAAAGATTTTCAACTTCCAAGAAAACTACCTTTTTGGGCACTTTTTCAGAGGTGGGACCGACATTCGGATTTTAAAGTTTATTCTTTTGCTTTAACTTTGTCTCAAATCCATTTCATATATATCTCACAATGGTTCCCCCTCTTCTCACTATCCACTTCATCTGCATTTTTCTCTAACCTAATTTCACCCATATTGTTCTAATCTTCCTTCACTATAAAGCTTCCTCAAATGGCCAACCCTGACCGCTGAAACCAACCTGATTTCTTCATGCATCTTCACAGGAAACATAATCAAGTTGCTCTGTTAGACTCTGAGAAAGATCCCGGTTTCTCAGAGGTTTGCCGTTACCTTTCTTTTGCAAACTACTTCACCTCCCTTACTATTGATCCTACTCTCTATGAGGATCAGTTGTTGGAATTCTGGAGGACCTGCCTAGAGGTCGCCATGGATGGGAAGAGGCATTATCTGCCATAGTGTAGGAGAGGACCATCTTCATCACTTCGGCCTCCATAAACACCCATCTTCAGCTGGATGATGCAGAAGGTGATTTGTCCTTCCTAAAATCTATTGTTAACTACTCCTTTAAGCAGATGGGCTATGAAGGTGACTTCTCAGTCAGGACCTTCAGAAAAGGGAAGGTCTCCTCTCAGTGGAAGTACCTCCTCTATGTCATCATACACAGCTTATCCAACAAGCATGGAGGTTGGGACCAGATTCCAGAAGACCTTTCCTTTATAGTCCATGGGATGGTTCAGGGGGTCAAGTTTAGGTATTCATAATTTGTTTATACCAATTTACTTGCAAACTTAGACTCCTTAGGGTATTACATGTTTCCTAGATATGTCCAACACATTCTTAACTGTGAACTGGGCTCACAGTTGAGGGGAACAGGTAATATTCTAAAATTGGGACAGATGAAGCCCGGTATCTTCAAGACCATAAGGAAGCCAACTGTTGGCTTCTTAGGGGTAGAAACAGCCCTAGTCCTAAAAATGTTAGAGCTCATTGTTCAAGGTGACAACCTAGCAACACCAGCTAGTGTTGAACCCACACCTACTACTTCCTAATCACTTATACAGCCACAAATAACCATCACCTACCAGAGAAAAACCAAATGAACCCATGCACATACTACTCAGTTTGTACAGGCCCCTATATCATCACCCATGTAGGAGGAAGTGGACATTTGAGCTCCCACTTCTCCTAAGGAGCAAACCACTCCCATCTCACAAATGATCAGTGCTGAGGTTCCTCATGCTTAGCCTGATGAGCTCACAACCCCCACAGCCTTAAGCCTTCACTCGGAATCTCAACACTCTAGTGAACAACCTTCAGGGGACAGTTACCATCCCCAGCCGCTTGATCTAAACCAGCCAATCCCAAGCCTTGAATTCTATGATGATGAAGACATGGGCTTCAGTGAGTACCATGAGTCTCTCTTCTCCACCCCTACTCAAGGAGAGATGAGTACTCCTGTCTCACCTATGTCTAGCCCATATCATCCGCCCACTACTGAGATGGATCTCCCTGAACCTATTCAGGAGGTCCATATGGAAGAGGCTCTTACTTCTGCAAGTGATTACATCATTCAAACCTCAACCATGGCAACCTAGCCTCTTGACACTTCTCTTGAAGTTGTCATGATGCAGGGGAAATCCAGCAGCCAAGAACAAAATGCTGGTGATGCGGAAGAAGACCTTGGTCCTATTCTCTCATCCCCCCATGATTCTTCTGATGAAGATAAGGGGAGTCTGAAACTAAAGATGCACCAACTGACTAAAACATGAACAAATTTAGTCTCCAAGATAAGTCACCTAGAATCTCAGGTGACAATCTTACAAAGAAGGGTCAATGACCAGCAACTTGAGATCACCAATCTCAAGGGCAAGTTAGCTGAGAGACCATTTAGGAGAACTCAACCAGGTCCATAAGAACCTATGAATGTGATAGATCCAACCCCTAGCACACTTATGCAAGAAGGTGATGCTACCAAAAAAGGGGAGAAAGTCCGAACAGTCACAGAACCTGGGAGTTCTTCATAGAGTATGGACTTTGAGGACTCACCACCCTCACTTGCAATGGTCCATACTCAGTAACCTCCTCAAGTCTACATGAATATGGACTTACTTTCCCAAGTCCACATGGATGTGGACTCACTCATACATATCCTGTTTGAGGAGCGTATCCCCAGAGCCATTCTTTCGCCATCTCATCACTCTAAGAACCCAATCATGGGATAGAGGTATGACACAGAAAGAAGAACTCTTGTCATCTTTAGATCTCAGGGTCAACAGGAAATTTTCAACTTTTCCAACCTGAGTTTCTATGAGTGCATCCATCGGATTGATCTTCCACTTATCAACCCAAGTCAAAACAGACAAGCTGTAAGATTAGCAGATAGGATTCAAGAAAGGGTGCTAGAAGAATTCAAGCTAAGATCAAGATTATATAGATAGAGGCTAGTAGGTAAGATTTTTGGTCAACTGGATGTTGAGGTGGACCCTAAGATTAGCTTCGAAGGGGAAGCCTTGATTGAAGGCCTAGAAGTTGAACCTGTGAACCTTTAGACAGGATCTTCTTTAGCACCCATTACCCTCAGTGAGGCACTAGCTGGTGAAAGTGCTTCACAACCTCTCTCTGGCTAGAGCTTGACTGCTAAACCAAGCAATGAAGGCAAAAGCTCTCTCCACCCTAAGTCACCAAGGCCTATGCGTGATAAAGGGAAGAGGAAGATGACCTCTGAGGAGATCGAGGAGGAGAAGAGAGAGAGGAAGAGGAAGCTAAGGGGAGAGAGTTCAAGAGGGTCTCCAGGCTTCATGGAAGCTGCCATCAAGGCTATCCCCAAGCCAAACACTCAAGATGATAAGTTGTGGGTAGCCAGGCTAAACTACCTGGGGATCAGGAACTACAACATTGATGAACTCATATCTCTCCCCTTAGATGAATTGAATGAACTAGTTGATAATGAATTGTCAAACGAGAGGAAGGAGGCAAAGGATGTAGCATTGCTCTTCAAGATCAAGGAAGAAAGGAGATAGATTAGGCTCTACAAACATGCTCCTATCCTCTCCCAAGTTCAGGAAAGTCCTGAGAAAGAGGCTATGGAAACTATGCAACCTCAGGTAGACTAGGAAGCTAAAAGACTGAACATGATCAACTACCTGAGTGCCATAGGACTCTATTAGGCATCTGCACTTCTTCCCTTATCATTTGAGTATGTTGAATTTGAATATCTCAAGCAGCTAGAGAAACAAGTTACCAAAGAAAGAAAAGCTGCTATGAAAAAAACTAAGGGAAGAAGCTGCAAAGTCAAGAGCCATCATCCAAAAGAGCCAAAAAAAGTCTGATGATAGACAACGGAAGATGAGCTTCTTGAAGCTATATGGATTCATCAGAAGGAGGCTTGGTCCAATGTCTCTATCCACTATGGATGAGCATATCATATTGATCAAGCAGAAGATTAAGAAGGGAGAGCTTGTTGACTTTTATTCTCCACCAAGTCCAGCTCAACCTGAAGTTGAGGTAAAGGTTAAACCCCCTGAGACAACACAACCTGGACCTAGAGCTGCATCTCAGCCAACTTCATCTTCTGATCCACAGCAGGGTCCTCTACTCTCTCCTTCTAAACCTGTGAGAGAAGAAAACCTAACTGAGAGACACAATAGAACAACTTGGTACTGAAGACTAGTCCTCTCAGTTAAAGACTTCAAAGAGGAGGAAAAGGATGGCCAGGAAAAGTGTTTCCAAGAAGAAGACCAAGGAATCCATCTCTACACCTCAGGATGAGTTAGAGCATCCTGAGGTAGTGCATAAAGAGCCTACTCAACCAACTCCAATTCAAGTAGAGCCTCTTGCAACTAGAAGACCCATCTTGTCCTGGACTTTTGCTGCTAATCCAGACAGATGGTATGTCATCAGAGATCAAGGAGGTCAAGATGTCTATTTCTGGAAAGACATACTTGATCTTCCTCTACATGATCTCTATGACATGAGAAGATATTATAAGAGTATGAGGGATCCTGACCAGATGATGAAGAAAGGTATGGTCTTGATCCTAATGAGGACTGTCAACATCTGAAGAACTTCTCTGTTTTGGTAGCATCAGCCTAGGTGGAGTTTGTAAGGTTATATTAGAAGATTATAAGGCTGATGCAACCAAAGAAGCCAAAACAACCAAGGATCTTCCTGCATGCATGCATTGAACGTACAAGGTAAAAGTTGCTTCGGAAGTTTTACACTCTCCACAGAAAAATATTCTAAGTGTAAAATCTTTCGAAGCCAAAGTCCAAATCTTCCAAAGCCACAGATGAAGTCTTTCAAGCTTCAGAGACAAAGTCTTTCGAAGCCAATTTTCTATGAAGACTGATTTCTTCCAAAGACAGAGAAGACATGCTTTCTCTTATCTACTTTTTCATAAAGTTGACACACCATCCGCTACAACTCTAAAGACTCACTGACTTATATAAGTTGGTGAAAAGTACATGCTTTTGTGAACTATAGATTAAGGTCTTTGTCTGTAACTTCCTACTATTGTACATGTTAACCTTTTTATATTAGAAAAGGATATGAGCTATGACATGTCATGGTCACTAGTCAAAAGGCAATCTGCCTTTTGACTCTACATTGATCTTATTGTCAAGATTAGTGTTTCCAACTGTCTTTCTAAGTATTGATGGTTGTAGGATGTAGTTTAAAGTATCTTAGGTCCTTGCATTTCTTTTATGCTTTGTAACACTTGTAATATAACTTGAGAGCAATATACAGCATCCTTGAAAACCATGCTTCTCTGTTCTTGTTCTTAGTTCTGTCTTGTTACTTACTTGTGTTCTTAGTATCATCTCATACAAACCCGCTTTCCCATTTGATCTGTTAAGTGTTCTAAAACTCTCCTCAATATGAGACTGATTGTATTGACCACCCTTCACACGGTCCTGCATGAGAGTTAAGATTGTTCAATGCCACACAAAGCTATTACAAAGTGTAAATAAGTTTAAAGCATAAGGATTTAAATTGTAATATCCAAATATAAGTCACATTACAAGCAGACATAGTAGTTATCCAAAACATAAATTTCAATACTAAAAGAGTTCTTTTGATTAAGTCTAGGTCCATTCCTAGATGATTACAAGACTTCAAGATTAAACAGTCAAGCTGGGGCATTTCCTGAAACATGTTAGAAAATACGGTCAACATATGAAATTGACTGGGTTTGAGAATGATATTCTCGGTTGATATGACTCAACCTAGGATCGAATATGCAGACTAAGTTAGTAATATAGTTGCGGAATCACTATATTACAAAACAGATGAACCTAAAATAAATGTTTGAGTAAATGCAGTACATGAACACCGAAGTCACTAATGTATAATATTGATGTTATAACTGTTGAAGACCAAAAGCTTACAAAGTTAGGGTATGTGACCCTATTTATAGGCGTATACATTGCCTGTACAAAAGCCTAAACTAACCCTAATCTATACAAGTGAATCTAGTCTAAGTAAAAAATAAATATAAAACAGTGTAAGTTGTTCATCCGCATTAGTTCATGTTGATGAGCAAGTCTTCATCAGCATTTGTTGTTTGTAGTCAGCATTTGTGTTTGCTCACCCGCATTAGTTCATGTGGATGAATAAGTCTTGTCAGCATTTACTGTTGTTCATCCGCATGAACTAATGCGGGTGAACAATCTTTGTCAGCATTTCTTCAGTTCATCCACATGGACAAATGCGGATGAACACTTCTGTTCAGCATTAGTTGTCTTGATCCGCATTTGTTAATGCGGGTGAACAAACACTTGTCAGCGTTTGTTCACAAGTCATCCGCATTAACAAATGCGGGTGCTCTATACTTGATTTTTTCTTGTCTTATGTTGTCTTCTGTTGATGATGTCTTCTATGTTCTTCTGTTGTTTTCTGTAACTAATGTTCTCCAATCAGAACAACCTCCAACCACTTCTTGAGTTGGCAAGTATGATCCTTTCAGGGTCTAACAATACTCCCCCTAAGGATTATACTACCTAGGTTCCTTAAGATTGTGATGGAGTTGGTGGTTGTGAAGATTCTTGTTGGTCTTCTTGTGAAGTCTTCTATTGGACTTTTGGGGAGAGAGTTGCAGTAGCTTCTATTTATGATTTAGGTTGTACCATTGAGGGATTGATAATGGCCTTGATCATATTGGAAAAGTCTTTTGCTTCTTTCATCTTTTCTCTGCTTAGCACATGTATCTTCATCTCACTCATGGAGTAGATAGCAGCAAGGGGCATTTGTTTCAAAGAGATGGGTTTCCAAACTAAAATGGAAGATAACTCATCTCTATGAATCAGCAATGACCCTTCAGCATCAACCTCTAACTTGACAATATTGCCAATCTGCATTGGCACCTTTCTCTTCTTCCTTTGTTCCCTTTTATTGTTGATTCTGTCAAATGCCAACTTCAAGATCTTAATACACTTCAACATAAACTCCAGATCCTCTTCAGCAGCTTTGTTTTTAAGGGCTCTGAAGTGTCTTGTGAAGATATAGTGTATGTAAGACTCATCTAGCAGTCTGACCTCATAACCATTGAAAATTCTAATTTCAGGGGCTTCTTTTCCTTCCCATGTTCTTTCAATCACAAGCTCATAAGTCTCTTCATCATAATAAACATTAGAAATAGGCTTTGACTTATGAGTGCCTGTAATCATCTTTCTTTTCAGACTTTCTGTTGGCTTTACATGTAATTCAGGGAATACTATTTATTCTGCTTCTTTTGTTCTTCTTTTGTCAAATGGGTTGTTGAAGGTCTTGTCTTTTCTTATGCAAATGGCTTTCAATGATTTGAAGTTGTTAGTTCTTTTAAACATCTTCAAAATATCACCAAATTCATATCCTCTGTACATGCCAGCAGGATTCACCAGATCAAGCTCAGCCAGTTCTTTCAGATCATGAACTTTCAATGCATTGACTAAAGTTGTATACTCAGTGAAGAATTGTACCAATCCTGATATTCTTTTCACCATGAACATATTCCAGTCACTGTCATACTTCCAGGCAATGATTTTAACATCAGTCTTGCCACTTGGAGTAGACACCCCTCTTATTAATTCAGCAGTGGTTAGCCCTTCTTGGAGTTTGAGCTGAGAAGGCTCTATAAACCACTCTGAATTCTTATGTAAGATAGGGGCCAGAACATCTTTATTTTAACTGTCAGCTGCACATCTTGTGCTGATGTTCTTGTTCTGGGCTTCTGGCCAATTACTTCTTCTTCAATTGCCTTCAATCTGTCTTTCATGTTATTTATACATTTTAACATTGCAGCCCTTAGGGAATTGGTCTTCATGTTACCAAGTTTTCTTTTTGTAAACCCTTGTTTGTTAAGATAGTCCTTCATTTCCCTATCAGACATACTATAAGGATCAGGAAACATAGACTGTTCGGCATCTTTCTTTATTGTTTTTGAGATGGACGTTGTTATCTTTTCAGCCTTTTTCTTTTCAGAATCTTTCCTCATCTCATACTCTGTTATATATGATGGATCCAGCAGCTTTTCTGTCTTCTTTACTTCTTTTACAATCTCATCATAGGTCATGTTGAATACCATATCAGCTTCATACCCATGATTGATCAGATACATAGCATGAATCATCAGATCATCAGTTTTGGCCTTTTCAATCATGCTTTCAACAGATTGCTCAATAATAGTTGGGCTGGTCACATCATCATGTGTCTTTTGTTGTTTGTTCTTAGAGTCTTCTTCATCCAACATTATCACTTACAAAGTATGATGTAACTCTTTTTCAGCCTGCTCATGTTCATCCAAAAATTCAGCAATTGCTGCCAAACTACTGGGATCATCTTTGGTTTTCTTTTTAGGTTGTTCTTCCTCAACCATAGGAAGTTTTCCTTTTCCCTTTTCTGACAAATACTTCCTTTTTCTTGTGTATGTCATCACTTTTGATCCTGATGATGAAGCTTCATCAGTTTTGGCCTGTTGTTCTTGTTCAACAGCCTTAATTTCAGAAGTGATTCTTTGTTGTTCAGCCTCAACAGCTTCTTGTATGTTCAATTCAGCAGTTTCTTTTTCTTTGAACTCATCACAACAAAGACTTTGTTGTTAATTGCAGGCACAGGCTGCACTTTCTTCTTCATTGGCACAGTTTTGAAGGAATTACTACTTAGATTTGATGTAGTCCCAAAACTCTTCATCTATGATTAATTCACTGGAAGAATACCTGTCCAAGTCATCACTCAATTCTTTCATCATAGTAGCATCTCCAGATGAAGGTTCAGAATGAACCACTATTCCTAACTGGATTCATCCCTGACTTCTTCTTCCTTTTCTTGTTCTTGTTGTTGTTCTGCTACTTGTTGTTCAATTTCATCACTAGATTTCTCATCCTTTTCTTTTATAATTTCATCTTTCAATTTCACAAGGAGTTCTAGTTCATCAACTCTTTTTGTTAAGTCATCATTTCTTTTTGTGAGCTCATCAATTAACTTATTTTGAGACTCAATCAAGCTTTCTTGTTCCTCCATTGCTTCTATTTGTATGGCAACAGTTTCAACAAGCCCATACACTTCTTCTCTTGCCATTTCCAAAGAGGATTTTAGTTTACTGATTTCATCATCCTTCATCCTCATCTCAGCTTCATACTTTTCTTTTGACTCCCTTAGTCCTTTTTCTTTTTCATCTAACTCTTGGAGTCTATCATTGAGTACCCCTGACCTCCTGTTTAATGTATTCTACAGTCTAGACACTTTTGCCATCAATTCAGATATCATTTTATCTTTATCATCTGGTCTGTTTATTTCTGATTCAGTAAAGCTCTCAGATGGAGCATCTTCAGAGACAATTTGTCTCTGTGGAAGAGGTGCAAACTATTGATTATCTTCCTCATCATCAGATGATTGAGAAGAGTCTGTGGAACTGGTAGATTCACCAGAACTTTCAAATACAGCAGTAGCTTCATGTGCAGGGCTTTCTTGTGATTCTTGATGAGTATGAATAGGAGAACATGATTATGGGATAATGGGATCAACCCTAAAAGGGAATAAAACAACAGCTTCTTGTATTGTTTCACCGGAGTGAGGATCACCAATCTAAGGTGACACTGTTCTAATGAGTTCTTCAGATTCCGCATGCTCATCAACGTAGTGTTGATCATGAGCAGCAGCCTGCTTCACTGATTGTTCTGAAGCTTCTTCTTGAACATTCACTTCATGAATTGGTTCCTCATCAGGAACATCAGCTGCCATTTCTTGTGCAGGTTCCTCAATAGGAACATTATCATGTAAAACAGGTTCTTGTTGTTGTAATTGTTCCTCATCCATTGGCACATCATTTTGGGGATCTATTTGTTGTTGCATCCAAGGTAAAAGTGGAAAGAAAGTGCCACTATAGGAATTTCTTGGATCTCTCTTCTAGATGTACTTCAAAGATTTTGCATTATAATGAGGAATTTCAAGAATTGGGCCTTCTAAAACTAGATCAGGAAAGGCTTCATTAATAAGACACTGAATGAATCTAGGATACATTAAGAACATGTTCCTTCTCCCCACTTGAATGTTTTCCAATATTCCATTAAAGACATAGGCTGAAAAGTTGTAGGGTCTGTTAGAGCAGAGGGCACAGACCAGTGAAGATGTAGTTAATGGTATATCATTCCACCCAGTTTTTCTTTTAGATAAGCAGTGTTGGATATAATGAATGTGAAACCTCCACTGCAAATCTACCAATCCTTTCACTATTTGTTTTGCCTTAAATCCACCCTCATATCTAATGTTAGCAAAGAATGACATGATATCTTCTTCATCAAATTCAGTTGGAGAATCAGGTTCATCTTCAAATCTCAAGCATTGTCTTATTGTTTGCTCAGAGATTATCAGTGTATGGTCAGCAGTTATTCTTCCTAAAATTACTTTTTCTCCATCATTGTCTACTACTTCTGCATTACTCCAAAATGATCTGATATAGTTCTCAAAGATCACTGGTCTAACTGTAATGGCATGGGCCACTCTGGTAGTGGCAATAAATCTGATCATGTCTCTAAGACCTTCTGCTTCAGGAACATCAGGATTGAGAAAACCACTGACATTGTGGAGCTTGCTCCAAGTCAGGTTAGCCATTAGGTAATCTGCACACAAAGAGGATGAATTAGTGAGAATTGTGTGTGATTTGTTCAATTTTGACTTTTTAGGTCAAAAATGAATTCTGCTTGCTACTGTTACATTAGGTTATTTGACCTAATTTTGATTTTTCATGAAGAACAGTTCAAAGTTTTGTTTCTTTGAGTTGGGATACACTGATTTTGATTGTGTTTTAATAGGTTGTTTTGTTGTCAACATTGTTATAAACCAGTATCCCCTGTTCATCGATGTTTTATGTGTTCTTAGAACCACATGAAATCTTTGATGTTTACACCGATCATTGGTTTTAATGAACTCTGTCATTCATCTAAATCCAATGTTCTTGAGTGTATTTGAAGCATTTCACAAGATTAGGGTTCCATTTCAAGAAATTTTGTTCAACAGTCGAAGTATGTAAGAAACTGATAATCACCTTTTAGTTGACAATACTTCGATTTAACAGACAATGTTGTTTGTTTTGATGTTGGATTTGAACAAACTGAAGCTTGATTAGTGTAGATTTGAACTCAGAAGAAGAATGGTTTTCTGGCACTCGACTCACTATAAAGGTTCACTCAAAAATTTGAAAAGTAATAAATGACCCACATTAAATGAGTATTTATAGAACATTTCATATTTTTCACAAATTTACAAGTGCAGAAAATTTTTACTGTAGCAAATGCGCATATAGAATTTTTATGGGCGCATTACTGTAACAAATGCTGATGATCAACTTCAAATTTGTCAACATTTACTGTAACAAATGCGGAAGAGTTAATTTTACCTATCCGCATTCACTGTAGCAAATGCGAACGGACAAAGTTAACTTATCAGCATTTACTGTAGCAAATGCGGGAGAACAAATGACTTGTCCGCATTTACTGAGACAAATGCGGGTGACCAAATTTAACTTATCAGCATTTCATGTAGCAAATGAGGGTGAACAAATGACTTGTCCGCATTTACTGAGACAAATGCGGGTGACCAAAGTTGACCCTTGGAAATATTGATGAGTTAAGTTGTCCGTATTTACTGTAGCTAATGCGGATGAACAATTTGTTGTCTGCATTAGTTTACTTGTACAAAAACAGTTACTCACATTGGTTAACATGACAGGGTTACCTTCACCCGCATTAACCAATGCACTTACCCGTATTAAATTTTGAACTAGTCAAAAATTAATGTAGTTGCAGTGAATGATTCTGGCTGGTTTGTATAGCTGCTTCTGATTTTATGAAGATGAGTCTGCATTTTTGTTGTTTTATGAAGATTTTGCAGATTCTGAGATTGTCAATTCTTGCTTGGATTGTCATGTATCTTTGATGTGACACCGATTCCCAACTTGACTGATTTTGGAACTTATGCATCTTCTGAAGCTGATTATGGAGTAATTTCCATACAGACACAATCAATTTGACAAAGTTGTCAATTTAATGTTTGCAAATTTCATGTTTTTGTAAATATTTCCTTTTAAAATTTTATTACTCCCCCTAAAGTTTATATCCATATGGGATAAAACTTTACACAAATTTATAAACTTTAAGGACAATATTTTAGAATTTTGATTGATTTGCTTATCTGTAAATGTAGAAATTTTGTACTATTGTTTGAAATTTTGGGATCATATCAATCTTATCTTTCATAAGTGCAAGTTGTCATGAACTTATTGATTGAAGGTCTCTTAAACTCATGCTTGGTCAATATTGTAATGCATGTGATTTTTATCATGTTTTGATTTAATTAAACACTCAACATGAACCTCACACTCACAAGCATAGAAAGATCAACTATCCTCATGTAATGTATGGTAGAACTTTTTCACAACTTTCAATACCTGGTCATTTAAATTATGAAGTCTCATTCATTTTGGTAAGGGGGATCCACTTTGGGATTCTCTTACCTGATCCTTATTTAATGTGATCCACATTGGGATTCTTTTTGCTCTTAACTTTAGAAGGTGATCCACTTAGGGATTCTTTTTGTTATATTCTGTTTTATTTGTCACCCGTATTGGATGTGTTCCTCATTGGGAATCTTTTTGGATCTAGACATCAGCACTATGTTCTTGTTTCCCCAGGTCTTTTCTCAGCAAAACAAAGGAGAAACTGATGGTTGAATGAGATTCATAATGTATCATGACCCGGTGTGTTTAGGTTGCTACACATACACACACTTGGATAAGTTAGATACTTACATGCTCTAAGATGATGCATTCACAGTTGAATGTGATCTTTAGTTTATCACAGCATTTATCTTCTGTTCCAAGTTGAGGCTACCCTCATATCAGGTAAGTCATGTCAGTGTTTCAAGATATTGAATTAAGCACAGTGAATGATATAACGATTGTAATTATATCATTTCCCAAAAGAAGTACAAATCAAGGACTTCAACAAAAATTGATTTCTTTTTGTAATTTTGTGAATTTTTTTTTTTGTAAATTTTTGAATTTACTCAAGGTTAATCATGCCGACTGATTGGACTAAGAATTCAAACCGACTTGGGTCAAATGCCTTAGTAAACAAATCAGCTAGCTGATTATCTGTGTTAACCTGAATCAGCTTGATTAAACCTTTTTCAGCATAGTCACTCAAAAAGTGATATCTAATTTCAATATGTTTTGTTTTTGAGTGCTGAACTGGAATATTTATTATGAAGACTGCAGCAGTTTTGTCAATATGAATTGGTGTGTGCAAGAAATTGAAACCATAATCAAGCATCTGGTTTTGAATCCAGAGAACTTGAGAGGAACAAGCTGATGCTGCTATGTACTCAGCTTTAGCTGTCGATACAGAAACATTGGTCTGTTTCTTGCACTGCCATGACACCAGTCTGGGACCAAGAAATTGACAACCGCCAGATGTGGATTTTCTGTTGAAATTGCATCCCCCGTAGTCATTGTCGGTGTATGCATAGAGATTGAAGTCTCCATCCTTTGGATACCATAGTCCAAGAGCAGGTTTGCCCTTAAGATATCTGAATATCCTCTTGACTGCATTCACGTGAGATTCCTTGGGATCTGCTTGATACCTGGCACATACACAAACACCAAACATAACATCAGGTCTACTGGCTGTTAAATACATAAGTGAACCTATCATGGATCGATAGAGGGTCTAGTCAATAGATTTTCCATCTCCGGACCAATCTTCACTTTGGTATCAACAAGAGTTCTGATGGACTGACCGTCTGCAAAATGAAACTTCTTCAACATAGATTCAACATATTTGGACTGGTTGATGAAGATTAAACTGGATGTTTGTTGTATTTGAAGACCCAAGAGAAGTTGAGTTCTCCCATAGCACTCATCTGGAATTTTGAATGCATAAGATCTTCAAAGTCTTTGCAGAGCTGTTTGTTGGTGGAGCCAAAGATGATATCATCCACATATATCTGGACTAGCAGCGTCTCATTTCCTTTTCTCTTTCTGAACAAAGTCTGATCAATCTTTCCTCTTTCATACCCATGGTCAAGGAGAAAAGATGAAAGAGTCTCATACCATTTCCGAGGGGCTTGATGTAAACCATACAAGGCTTTGTCAAGCTTGTATACCCTGTGAGGGAAATCAGGATCCTCAAAGCCTGGTGGTTGACTCACATAAACTTCTTCAGAGATCTTTCCATACAAGAATGCGCACTTCATATCCATTTGATAGACAGTGAATTTCGGATGCTGAGTATGCAAGAAAGAGACGTATTGCTTCTAATCTGGCAACAGGGGCAAACACTTCATCATAGTCTATTACTTCTACTTGTGTACAGCCCTGTGCTACCAATCTTGCTTTATTTCTGATGACGATCCCTCTGTCATCGGTCTTGTTTCGGTACAGCCATCTGGTGCCGATGGGGTATTAACCTTTGGGAAGATCCACCAGCTGCCATACTTCATGTTTCTTGAACTGCAACAACTCTTCCTGCATTGCCTCAATCCATCTATTGTCTTGTAATGCCTCTTTAATGTTTTTGGGTACTGTTTGACACAGGAAACAAGAAAACAAGCAGATGTTTTCTATGCTTGACTTGCTTCATGTCATTCGCTCGTCTAAATCACCAATAATGTTAGACACTGGATGATTCTTGTGTGTCCTGGTAATTGGAATCAGATCACCAGCAATGGACACATCAAGATTGGAGACGTTCAGGTCATCTTGGTGCGAGGCATCTTGTTGTTGTAGTGTGGGAGAGTGATGATCAGAATCAGAGGGAACAGCATCTTCAGCTTCAGCAACACTCTGAATACTCTCATCATTTCCATCTCTATTAGTATCAGCTGGTGCATGAGTTGGTTTCGAATGTCTCACTTCAGTTGAAGGTTCAGCTGAAGAAGATGGCATTGAACTACGACCAGCATCTGTTGAGATACTTTCATTTTGTGTAACTTGTCGGATAGGATCAGCTTGTAATGGCACTTCTTCATTGTCTTGATCAGTAGAAGGAGGAATCATTGGGAAGTCTGTTCTTCTTTCAACTGACCCTGATGTTCCTGTATTTGACAAATTGAACTGATCAAAAGATCTTGTAAATGAATCAATATCAAACAACCAGTCAGGACCATTTGTTGATTTGTGAAACGAATGCTCATTGAATTGAATATTTGTTGATTCATCAATGATGTTTAATATAGGATTAAACACCCTAAAAGCCTTAGACACTGAGGAATATCCCACGAAGAATCCCTCATCAGACTTAGGAGCAAACTCTCCTAAATGGTCTCTGGTGTTCAATATTAAGACAGGACAACCAAATGACTTCAAAAATCCAATGAATGGTTTTCTGTGAAAAAGAAGTTCATAAGGAGTTTTATTGTGTTCTTTGATTATCAGAGTTCAATTTTGCACAAAACATGAAGTGTTAACTGCTTCTGCCTAAAATGTAATAGGCAGTTTTGCATCAGCTAGCATTGTTCTTGTTGTTTCAATCAGTGTTCTATTCCTTCTTTCAGCAACTCCATTTTGTTATGGAGTACGAGCTGCACTGAACTGATGAACAATGCCTTTTGTTATGCAAAATTAACTCATGCTTTCATTTTTAAATTCCATCCCAATGTCACTTCTAATAGATTTTACTTTTAAATCAAGTTGATTTTCAATTTTGGTTATAAAATCTATTATGATTTGGGACGCCTCATTCTTATGAAGTAGGAAGAAGACCCATGTGAATCAAGTAAAGTCATCAATGATCACTAAACAATAATGCTTCTTGCTAATACTCATGATGTGAGTCGGCCCGAAGAGATCCATATGAAGTAACTTCAATGGACAATTGTTAGTGTTCACAAGTTTTGGCTTATGAGATGATTTATGTCATTTTCCTTTGAGACACGCAGTACAATGGTCAACAAAATGAAATTCCTTTTGAGGAAGACCAATTACATGGTTCCCTTTGACCAATCTATTTATATTTGTAAAATTCGTGTGTCCTAAGCGTCTATGCCAAAGTTGTGATTCATCAAATGATGCTTTAGACAATATACATGTCTCTTCTGATGGACGAGTAGAATTAAGGTTCAAAATATAGGTGTTATTCTTCCTCTGAGTCTTCAAGACAACCCATTCTTCAGGAATATGAAATCTTGGTTTCAAGATGTAGCAATGAGTGTCAGTGAAATGAGTAGAATATTTCTTGTCACAAATCTGGGATACACTGAGCAGATTGAAGTTCAGCTGCTCGCAGTAATTGACTTTGTCAAAGCTCAGAATCCCATTCATCACTGAACCTTCTCCTGTAATTCTACCACCTTGTGAATTTTCGCCGAATGCCATAGTAGTTTCTTGAATGTGCTTGAAATCATGAAGGAGGGAACTGTCTCCTGTCATGTGTCGGGAGCATCCACTGTCCACATACTACAAACTGTTGGACCTGTATGAATGACCCTACATGCACCAAGAACTAGTTAGACGGAGGAACCCAAGCCATGATGGTCTTGGGTTGACCTTTGCATCGATCACTGTAACCTCTTGATACTTACCTCTTGTTTGACTTTTTGAAGAAGAGGATTTCATTGATTTTCTATTGTTCTTTTGATGTTTGATTTCATCAATTTCCTCTGACGAGTCAGAAGAGTAAACAAACCTTTCCTTTTGATTCTTGTGAACATGATGATTATGTTTTTGGTTTCTGAAATCA
Organism: Flaveria sonorensis; assembly: GCA_025506505.1. Classification (NCBI taxonomy): domain Eukaryota; kingdom Viridiplantae; phylum Streptophyta; class Magnoliopsida; order Asterales; family Asteraceae; genus Flaveria; species Flaveria sonorensis. Next base: position 62,608,339 of record CM046433.1, on the reverse strand, counting down.
TTTTGATGTTGTTCTTTTGAAGAGATTTTAGAGGTTTGTTTTGTTTTGTCGGACTTTTATGTCTGACTTTATCAGTTGAGATTGATGAAATTGGCTTGTTTAGTGTTGTTTTCAAGCCTTTCTGATTGAAGTAACAATCAGCTGTGTTGTGATTTATCATATCACACAATGAACAGTATTTATTAAAATGACAATTTCTTGTAGAATGGTTGTTCATGTTACAAACAGAACAGTACTCGGTGATATAGCATTCATCGGTGGTGTGATTTGACATATCACAAAAATCACAATAAGGTTGCTTGCTTTTTAGCTTAGATGAAGAAGACACGGCAGTCTTTGGGGTAGCAACAGATTGTTTCACAACTCTGTTTTGCTTTGCTTTGTGGGACTGATGCTGCTTCTTTTTGTATTGCCTTATTTCCCTATCGAATTGTTCTACCTGTTCTTTGTTGAAAATATTAAACCCAATTCCTTGTCTGATATTTAATGAAGATGGTGAATCAGATTTCACTTTAGATTTTTGTACAAAAGTGGTTTTCCCTTTGGTGACTAAGGGAACTTTGGTTTTATCCTTGAATTTCAATGAAACCTTATCTGATTCGCTTGAATTTTTTGGAGATATGATCTCATAATCAGATCTGCTTTCAGCAGATGGTTTCACTGAGCATTCAGTAGTGTGATTCACTTTAAGATTTTGAGGAACAAATTTTACAAAAGGCACAATTGATTTGACTGGGCTCTTTGGTTTCTTGATAATCACAGGTTTGTCTGAGCACTCTTTGATTTTGATAGGATGACCCAATCTGATTTTATCCTCAACAGTTTCAATGTAAACACCTAGTTTGTTTTGAGGATTTGTTGTTTGAGAAATCATTGATTTGGTTTCAATAATTTTAGATTCTTTTGCATCTGATTGAGTAAGTGACTCAGGCATAATAGTGTAGTTATCATTATATGGAGGAGGACAAGTTTTGTAGCCTATCCCAGTCATATCTTTAGCCTCTCTTTGGGAGATTAGTAGCTCTTGCAGCTTGACTGAAGACAGCTGAAACTTTTCAAGTTTCACTTCAGTAGCTGATTGCTCAGCTTTTGACTCGGTTAACAGTTCAGTTAACCTTTCATTTTCAGCTGCAAGGGCATACTTCTCTCCATGAAGTGTTTCAATGTTAGACAGCAAAGACTTGATTCAAAAATTTTCATTTCTTGTTTGAGCATTTCTGATTTTACTTTTTCTTCTTTTATTTTATTGGCCAGTTTATGATTGTGTTCTCTGTACCCCTGTACTTCAAGAACACACCACTCAGAACATAAGTTAGATTTTACCTCTGATGGTATTAGAGAAGGACCATCATTGATATGAGCCATTAGAGCATGGTTCTGGAATTAAGGTTGAACTTCCTCTGCATACAGGCTCTAGTCACACACTCCATCTTGTCTGATGACAAGAGCATTTGATGTTTGCTGACCGCTTCCTTCAGATTGATGTGTCAGCAGAGGTTGTCTTTAGTGAGGTTGTTGTTGCTGACTCTGTTGTTGCTGTTGATTGTTGTTGCTTGGATGATAGTTGGTATTGTGCTGAGTAGAATGCTGGTCATGTGATGGTCTTTTATAGCTTGTATTGTTTCTCCTGGGAGAGTTACATTCCCAAGAGAAATGACCAGCCATCCCACAGTTGAAGCATTTAACTTTAGATTTGTCATATCCCAGTTTGGTGTTCTCATTAAGGCTCAGTTTCTTCCCTTTACGAAAGAATTTCTTTGCTCTCAAAGCAATCATGGCCATCTGCCATTGCAAATCCATTTCTTCCACATCATCAGGATCTATTTCTTCTAGATCTTCTTAAATCAGATGAGCTGATGTGAGTCTCCCCCCAAGGTAGGCTTCAAAGCTAGCAACAAAGGCATTGTAGGTTGCCTTTTGTTCTTCAGAGTTTTGCTCATCATGCATGTTGTTAGGAGATATAGTGGGTTGAGCAGAAGATGGTTGTTTTTGAGGTTGTGGAGCAGCATAAAATCCTGTTGTTCTTGTTTGATCTCTTGATGACAGAAAGTCTTCTTCTTCAGTAACAAAGGCATTTTCAACAGAATGAGTTTCAAATGGAAACTTGTAAGCCTCGATGACTTGAGGTCCACTCAGATTTTTGCTCCTTTCATCAAGTTCAAGAGCCTTAATTTTTGCAATCATGATATCCAAGCTAGTACTCTCCAAATCAAGAGTATTCTTCAACATTGTAACATTCTGTTTCCAGCTTTCAGGCAAGCTGTGCAGCATTTTCTTGTTTAGTTCCTTCTCCTTGTAAGTGACCCCCATAATTTCAAGGTCATTTACAATTTGCATAAATCTGTGAAGCTATCTGGAGATAGACTCTCCTTTGGTATGATGAAATGTCTCACACTGATTTATCAACTTGTCTTTGTTAATTTCTATAACTTCACTGCTTCCCTCACACATAATCTGTAGAGCATCCCAAACCCCCTTTACAGTACCATATTTTTCTACTCTTTTGAGAACATCGATTTTAAGAGCTTGTGTAAGAATGGAATAAGCTCTAAGATCAATCTTGATTTTCTTGTATTCTTCATCATCAAAATTTATGTTAGGATCCTCAATGGGAATTCTTGTAGTTCTGTACTGAGCAGCCTGATCAGCATTCAGGGACAGTGGAATATGGGGACCTTTACAAATTGATATCCAGTAGTCAGGATCTACACCTGTAATGTAATTTCTAAAACGAATTTTCCATTGCTTAAACTCGGATTTGTGTTTAAGCATAGGTGGTTTAGATGCATGACCAATTTCAGAATGATTATAGGAATCCATGTTAGTTAAACTGATTTTAACTTGTTGAATACTGTTTTAAGTTGTTTCTACGTTCAAACAGTGTTTTTTTCTTCAAATCTTCTGTTTTCGGTCAAGAACAGGTCTGTTAAGTTTAGATCTGTAGATTTGAAGGAGTTCTAAGTTCTTGATTTTGTGTTGTTGGGTTCGACTGTAGCAGATCTGGAGATTTTTACTTTGTGGTGTTCGATTACAGGATGTTTGTTTATCAGAAGAGTAGATCTTGCTGATGAACAACTCAGTCTACAGTTCAATTGATTTTCACCCAAAATCCGAGATGATTCTGTGATGAATTCAAGAGCCAAGGCTCTGATAGCAATTGACTGGGTTTGAGAATGATATTCTCGGTTGATGTGACTCAACCTAGGATCGAATATGCAGACTAAGTCAGTAATATAGTTGCGGAATCACTATATTACAGAACAGATGAACCTGAAATAAATGTTTGAGTAAATGCAGTACATGAACGCCGAAGTCACTGATGTATAATATTGATGTTATAACTGTTGAAGACCAAAAGCTTACAAAGTTAGGGTATGTGACCCTATTTATAGGCGTATACATTGCCTGTACAAAAGACTAAACTAACCCTAATCTATACAAGTGAATCTAGTCTAAGTACAAAATAAATATAAAACAGAGTAAGTTGTTCATCCGCATTAGTTCTTGCGGATGAACAAGTCTTCATCAGCATTTGTTGTTTGTAGTCAGCATTTGTGTTTGCTCACCCGCATTAGTTCATGCGGATGAATAAGTCTTGTCAGCATTTACTGTTGTTCATCCCCATGAACTAATGCGGGTGAACAATCTTTGTCAGCATTTCTTCAGTTCATCTGCATGGACAAATGCAGATGAACACTTCTGTTCAGCAGTAGTTGTCTTGATCCGCATTTGTTAAACAAACACTTGTTAGCATTTGTTCACTAGTCATCCGCATTAACAAATGTGGGTGCTCTATACTTGATCTTTTCTTGTCTTCTGTTGTCTTCTGTTGATGATGTCTTTTGTGTTCTTCTATTGTTTTCTGTAACTAATGTTCTCCAATCAGAACAACCTCCAACCACTTCTTGAGTTGGCAAGTATGATCCTTTCAGGGTCTAACAGAAATGCTGGTGAGTTCCCATAAGGTTATACATACATACATAAAACTTTAAGATTAACAATTCAAATCATGAGTTATGAGACATGCAGAATATATTGATAGTGCTACGATACAATCAAACCTAGACAAAGATATGAACACAATAAGATATACGATTAGCTAAGTGTACTTGGTTCCCGTGATGAACAAGAGTACGTCATCAGGAGTCGGTAATAACCTTGGCTTTAGCACCAAATAGGCTTGTCAGGCCCATAGATTTATGACGTCGCTAGACTAGCAATAGTTAATGATTGTCATAAAAGAGAGCCTATCACATAATATTCACATAAGTCTCAGGTAACCAGGATAAAAACATTTAAATTGAATTGCATGTGCTTTACAAGTCTTTAAACGATTTTTACAAGTGTACTTTATAAGATAATATGTTTCATCCTAAAACGTATGAAATGAAGTAAAAAGGGATATGAGAAACTCACCTCACTGCAAGTTACCGAGCGATAGTATTCATGTCCAAATACCTAGTAAATAACCGAGAATATCCTATAAATAATATCTCGACTTAGATTTTATATCAAGGATTAAGAGTCAAATCTTAGATTCCTAGGGTTCATGACTTTTGGTGTTTTATTAGATATAAGACTTTTAAATAAAATTAAGTTTCAAAATAATAACTAGTTATAAAATAATATTATTGTCGTAAAACCTTATAATATAAATACTTATAACATCTTACTAATAATTACATAATATTTTGTTAACAACTAAAGTCTCAAATGTCTAAATAAATAAATCATTAAATATATTACTTATAACCATTTATTAGTATTAAAATCCCATAAAGTCTTATTATTTAAGTTATGATATTTTTAATAATCATAAATAACATTTTCATTAAATAATTTATTAAAACCATATTTATATGATTTAATGAAATTAATATTTTTATTATGTCAATTAATTAAAACAATATTTTTAGTCAAAATTAGCATTTTTATAATTTAAATGTATTCAACTTACTTTTATATATTAAAAAGAATTTATAAACTTTTATATATAATATTCCATAAAAATACATTTTTATTATTTTGAAAGAATCTTATGGGAGGGGCGGATAGATTAGATCTGCTTACCATCGAGTAGAGATAGACTAAGAAACTAGATTGGACAAAGCAGCTGCCCTGTCACTGGATAGATAAAAAGCATAGGATCAAAGCCTTGTTCTTCTTCCAAAGAAGGTTCTACTTTTTCCGGGGAAAACAGCACATTATGGTCATGACCAGCTAAAGATCACCGCCATCTCACGAATTGGGTATTACCGGCCGATGGCGAATAAGTCCTCACAACAAAGGTTAGGTGCTTGAGATCAGAACTGGTTACAGCAGCGCTCTTGCCGCGAGACTCTTTCGCATAGAATGAATTCAGTAAGGAAAAGTGGAGCCCCCATGGTCAATTGAAGAAGACTTCTATAAGAATTAAGGAATATTTAGCTCCAAAGGGTAGTCTTCCTTACGCGCGAGCTATCCCTAACCAATAAGGGAGAGCCTATACCTTTCTTACGATCCTATCTCAACTTTACCTTACCCCCTCCCACCTTCCCCTTTCGCTTCGTATACTCCACTTCTTCTTAGTTAAGTAGAGAACGCTACCGGCCCTGCCATCTTGCTTTACAGACCGACCGCTGGAACTTTTTTATTATGTTATATTGCCGGGTCGGCTACCGCATCTCTCTACTTAACATTCAATTCAAAAGGCCTACTTAGTTTCGCAAGCCTTTGTCATTGTCAGTCAACTAAGTAGGGCCTGAGGCCCCCTGTCACGCTTCCATATATCAAAGGGTACCAATTCAGGCAAGTGGAAGTGAGATTGAGTACATGTTAGGGGAGAAATGAATTGCCAATAACTGATTCTCCGCAATCAACAACCAATTCTCCGCAATAAACTGCGGGCACACGCGTAAAGGCATGCTTAGTTCTGTAAATATGGACTTCCTAGACTTACATTATCATGTCCATATCCATGTTTATACCAATTTTTATAAAATAAATATTTCTAGTTTTATAAAATAAAATTTATAAAACTTATATAATATCATATCACTAATCTCATAACCCATTCACAAAACACTTTCTCAATCATCCAAGTATAAGATAATAAATCAGAATATAAACTAATAACAACGATCATATCATAGTTCAACAAAATCCCCAATTATCGTACTATAAACCCCAGAATCGTAGATTTCAAATTAAACATTATGAGCCACTCGAATCATCAAATTGATTAAGGGCTTTTGTATAGAATTCAATTACGAATCCAATGAATGCTTACACACCTTGGTTGTGTCGGGAATCCATAGAGAACAACACGGTTTAATCCGCGTTAAGAAAGCTCAAATCCGAATTTAAATCTTCGCGTACACTTAGTGGAAACAATAATTGATAGAGGGGTTTTGTCATCGATGATGAGAGGATGATTCAATAGTGTTTAATTGAGAAATGGTGATGTAAAAACAAGATTTTGAGTTCATGGTGTTCTTCAGAGTTTCAAAAAGAAATGATAATGGTGATTAACAAAATGAAATGGAATTGGAGCATTTTATGTGTTAGGGAACCGGTTAATGAGGAGTTCAAACATTTAAAATCGATTAATTTTAATACATTACTAATGAGAATTAAACACAAAAATAATTGTTAAAATCATTTTTTTTTAAGTTGCAGAATTAACACTTTTGACCCCTAAAGTTTCAAAATTGACGTTTTTAGCCCCAAATAATAAGTTTCAAAATAGGTCCTTCAACATTAACAATAATAAATTATTTACTTCAAATATCACGATAATCGTTAATAAAAGTTAACGAAAAATCGCGAATGTTATACTCTCCCCAACTTTTAGAAATTTCGTCCCGAAATTAAGTTGAAGTTAGTTGTAACATTCTAAAATAAGACTTCAAATTACAAATTAAGCAAGATTATCTTTGAGTGTCTTGAATACATTTACATTTCGTGAGAAGGAATCACCCCTTCTCGCGTAACGTAGAAGTTCAAAATACTAAAGATTATCAAGTTCTCATTGCGTGCCGCGATTGGGAATCACCCCTTTTTATTGTGTATCGCGAAGTGAAACTGAATGGTATAAATATGTTGTGGGGCAGTGCGAAATTACAAATTCCCAAACGTGAAGTGCGAGGAAATCACCCCTTCCTTGTTTAACGTGGAAATATGAAATTCAGGAAAAACAAACGTATTGATTTTTTCGCATGTTGCAGAATGGAATCACCCATTCATGTGCATGCAGGAAAATTAAAATTATAAAAGATAAACTTTCTGGTCTTTTTATGCATTGTGAAATGGAATCACCCATTTACACTTACATCAACAAGACGTGGATTCAACAGAGTAATTAGATTGCATTTCTCACACATCACGAGAGGGAATCACCCCTTTCTCGTTCTCAATGCGAGGTGATGCATAGTACGACTTGACTTTAAAAATCGTAAAATAGCTACAAAAATGTTTCACACCAACGTTCTAAACTTTAAACATGATAAAACACTCTAGAGAATTAAATCATTTTAAACAGTTCTTTAAACGATTGCACCGAACAAGATTCTTCAAACGAGTGATTAATATTAGCATTCCCTCATGAATAGATTAACCGAACAAAATGATTCCTCATGAATAGATTAACCGAACAAAATGATTCCTGATCAATGCTAGAATATGCGACCGAAGTAAACCGACTTCGTGATTTGATAACCGATAGATACCGGATACGAATAACACTCAACGAAGTTTACCCAGTAACCTGAGAATCAACTCGGGCTACTTCGAACTTCATACATACATCTCCAAATACAACGTATTTCAATTATGTATCTTAAAGTTGTGGGTGCTCACGTCAAAAGTTCATAGAATTGGGTATAAGACTTTTGTAACTCAAAAGTCACATCCATCCACGCGGGAACCTTGAATATAGGTTTCGTAACTCTCAAGTTACAGGTATCCCCACGAGAACCTTAAATATAGGTTTTGCAATTCTCAAGTTACAGGTATCCCTATGGGAACCTTAGATACATGAGCGATAGGTTTTGTAACCCGAAGGCTACAGGTATCTGTTCAGGAACCTCAAATGTGTAATCCATAGGTTTCGTAACCCGAAGGCTATAGGTATCCACTCGGGAACCTTTGTTTCATGCAAACCAAGCTTCGTGTATAAGTTTCACCAAGTATATATAAATTAACAGTAAACAAGTACGGTCTGCGTAAAACAAGATTCACATTATTCAATAACATTGCCTTTGCGTTGTAGTAGGACACTTGTATGGCGTATCTACTATGCCCTAGCCACAACTCATCGGTTTTTGTTACGTGGGAAGAATCGCGTAAATTTCTTGATTACAGTACAATATGAATTTACCATGAATCCCCTTGTGTCGAACTTTATAATTCCGTGTGCACCCGTAATTATAACTTTTGCCACATGATTTTTCACAGTTCATTCATATAATAGTTGGTCCAAAAAGAGTTTCTCATAAAGTAACTAGGCTTATACTCCGTAATAATCATATAAACGCAAGGGAATAGAATGACTCGCACAACTCAAGATCTTCTCAACATGAACAAGATCCCAAAGTAATGTAACACCATCACACAAAATCTTCCAGTTCAGCCAGTACGCGAATAAACTTCGCTACTTTTGGCTCGTTGTTTGGAGTATAGACTTAGACTTAAATCTCATCCCATGAGGGAAACTTTGTGTTCAAATGTCAATTCAAGCATTATCCCTAGAAGGAATTTCATAAACTTAGTCTTGAATTCGAATAAAAATCGAGCTGCTAAGATCCAGGATATTATTTAGTGTAACCATTTAGATTTAACGGTTTGTCAAACGTATAGAAATAGGCTCCAAATTCTCAATTTTTCAAATAGGAGCATCACATATTAAAATAAGAACATGCTAACGCAAAACCACACTATTCGCGTTCATACAAGATTTTATATAAACGATACATGAAAAGGAAAATAAAGTCGTAACATCAAATCGTGAGGAGTCACGAAATTAGCAAAATAATAAACCAAAGCCGATAAATTAAGCAAAATGATGCTTTAGTTTCCATTCCTATTGTCTATGTTGGCGAGTTTTTGAGTATTAGTGTTGGAGATGGGTAGGGTAGCCACACTGGGAGCAAACTTTTTAATTAAATAAGTTCGAGGAAGTATGTATCGACGAAACTTGACTTTATGGTCGTATCTTCCACAGCGATCGCATAATCGGCACTCCATTGTCATAGGATAATGGAATCCACAAATATGACATAATGGATGAATTCTTGCATATAGCCCTTTATCGTCAATGCACGTTATAGGTGGCACTTGGTTCAGAGGAATGGCATACGTGATAAATGTATCGTTCAGGTCATCGGGACATTGTCTCTCGTAAATCAAAGAAGGTTAAGTCTTAGTTCTTCCTGTGGGTTCGTTTATGACTTCGTTGATTCTCGGGGGTTGAACGATTGCGAATCCGTTCGGGTTATTCCTTCCTACTAGTAAAACTTCGACTGATTTCCAAGGCTAGAGTCAGGATAATTACAGCTATTAGCCAAGTAAAAATAGTAATGATATGACAAGAAACGTTTGCAGTTGCTTTGCACTTTTGAGTTCGTATGACGTTTTTACCAAATCTATGTCGAGAGGCCCTTCTATAAAATAAATACAAGACATAAACAGTTGGAATACGCTTGGTTAATAAAACCGGATAGTATAAAGCTCAATGGAATAGTCCCGTTTAGTCTTGCAAGGACCTTGACTAGTCAAAGTAATCTAACTTTAATATGTTTTTTAGAAAACGTGCACTTTATTCATAACGATACTCATACCATAAATCCCCAGGTCAGCATACGGGTCCAACGGTTGATTAGGATTTATACGAAATGCCTTCCTTGTCCTTATATTAGGGAGGGTGCCAGAAAAGCCAGAACACATGTATCGTTATGAATTACACTTTTTCCCACAAATTGTTTAAAGTCAAAACTTTGATGCGATTAATCGAGATTGGACATTTGTCTAAGAGTTTTATCCTTCCAAATCCTGGTAGTTTCTCCAAGTCCCCCTTAGTGTCGAGAATTAGATTCAGTATGGTATACATATAGTATTACGCGGATAGTAGACGTGAATTAGATTCCAAGAATAAGACTCCGAATGAAAATAACTTATATTAACAATAGTGGTATCAAAATCCAACTTGAGTTTATGGGGGGAAATAAGATAGTCTCAAAAGTGCAAAAGAATATAAGTGCCATATGTAATAGAATTCGTATATAAGTAAAAGTGTCCCATGTATGAGTATAAGAATCCCAAACTTTCACGTATAAGTACGAGAGTCCCAAATTTCCATGTATAAGTACAAGAGTCCCAAACTTCCATGTACAAGTATAAGAATGCCAAAAATCTTCTTGTATAAGAATCATAAAGAAACAACTTTATTATACTAACCACATATGTTTCACGTAGCACATAATTCAAGTATGTCACTTACGCGCGAAGCACATAGTGATCATGCATATCATGAGTTTAACTCGTGTGGGGTTCTAAAGCTAACTATAGACTAGGCCATCCATTTCTAAATAACCTAATTCCTTATAGTCACTTGGCTCTGATACCAATCTGTCACACCCTAACCATAACGGCAGAAACGTTGAGATGTGAGGGTTAAGATTGTTCAATACCACACAACGATATTACAAAGTGTAAATAAGTTTAAAGCATATGGATTTAAATTGTAATATCCAAATATAAGTCACATTACAAGCAGACATAGTCATAATCGAAAACATAAATTTCAATACTAAAAGAGCTCTTTTGATTAAGTCTAGGTCCATTCCTAGATGATTACAAGACTTCAAGATTAAACAGTCAAGCTGGGGCATTTCCTGAAACATGTTAGAAAATACGGTCAACATATGAAATGCTGGTGAATTCCCATAAGGTTATACATATATACATAAAACTTTAAGATTAGCAATTCAAATCATGAGTTATGAGACATGCAAAATATATTGATAGTGCTACAATACAATCAAACCTTAACAAAGATGTGCGCACAATAAGATATACGATTAGCTAAGTGTACTTGTTTCCCGTGATGAACAAGAATACGACATCAGGACAATAACCTCAGCTTTAGCACCAAATAGGCTTGTCAGACCCATAGATCTTTAGCACCAAAAGAGAGCCTATCACATAATATTCACATAAGTCTATGGTAACCATGATAAAAACATTTAAATTAAATTGCATATGCTTTACAAGTCTTTAAACGATTTTTACAAGTGTACTTTATAAGATAACAAGTTTCACCCCAAAACGTGTGAAATGAAGTAAAAAGGGATATGAGAAACTCACCTCACGGCAAGTTACCGAGCGATAGTATTCGTATCCAAATACCGAGTAAATAACCGAGAATATCCTATAAATAATATCTTGACTTAGATTTTGTTTGTAGCAAGGATTAAGAGTCAAATCTTAAATTCCTAGGGTTTATGACTTTTAGGGTTTTATTAGGTATAAGACTTTTAAATAAAATTAAGTTCCAAAATAATAACTCGTTATAAAATAATATTATTGTCGTAAAACCTTATAATGTAAATACTTATAACATCTTATTAATAATTACATAATATTTTGTTAACAAATAAAGTCTCAAATGTCTAAATAAATAAATCACTAATTATATTATTTATAACCATTTATTAGTATTAAAATCCCATAAAGTCTTATTATTTAAGTTATGATATTTTTAATAATCATAAATAACATTTTCATTAAATAATTTATTAAAACCACATTTATATGATTTTAATAAAATTAATATTTTTTATTATGTCAATTAATTAAAATAATATTTTTAGTCAAATTTAGCATTTTTATAATTTAACTGTATTTAACTTACTTTTATATATTAAAAAGAATTTATAAACTTTTATATATAATATTCCATAAAAATACATTTTTATCATTTTGGTAAATATGGACTTCCTAGACTTGTATTATCATGTCCATATCTATGTTTATACCAACTTTTATAAAATAAATATTTCTAATTTTATAAAATAAAATTTATAAAACTTATATAATATCATATCACTAATCCCATTACCCATTCACAAAACACTTTCTCAATCATCCCAGTATACGATAATAAATTAGAATATAAACCAATAACAACAATCATATCATAATTCAACAAAATCCCCAATTATCGTACTATAAACCCCAGAATCGTAGATTTCAAATTAAACGTTATGTGCCACTCGAATCATAAAATTGATTAAGGGCTTTTGTAGAGAATTCAATTACGAATCCAATGAATGGTTACACACCTTGGTTGTGTCGGTAATCCACAAAGAACAACATGGTTTAATCTGCTTTAAGAAAGCTCAAATCCGAATTTGAATCTTCGCGTACACTTGTTGAAATCAACAATTTATAGAGGGGTTTTGTTATAGATGATGAGAGGATGATTTAATAGTGTTTAATTGAGAAATTGTGATGTAAAAGCCGGGTTTTGAGTTCTTGGTGTTCTTGAAAGCTTCAAAAAGAAATGATAATGGTGATTAACAAAATGAAATGGAACTGGAGCATTTTATGTGTTAGGGAACCGGTTAATGAGGAGCTCAAGCATTTAGAATCGGTTAATTACCATTTTAATACATTACTAATGAGAATTAAACACAAAAATAATTGTTAAAATCGTTTTTTTTTAAGTTGCAGAATTGACACTTTTGACCCCTAAAGTTCCAAAATTGACGTTTTGAGCCCAAAATAACAAGCTTCAAAATAGGTCCTTCAACATTAACAATAATAAAGTATTTACTTCAAATATCATGAGAATCGTTAATAAAAGTTAACGAAAAATCACGAATGTTATAATATACGACCACAAATCTGTTCAGAAGATGCTTCAAGACATGATTCATTAGCTGCATAAATGTACTTAGAGTGTTTGACAACCCAAAAGGCATAACAAGCCACTTCTTCAACCCCTCCTTTGTCTTAAAGGCCGTTTTCCATTCATCTCCTTCACATACTCGAATCTGTTGGTAACCACTTCGCAGGTCAATTTTAGAAAACAAAACTGACCCATGTAGTTCATCGAGCATTGTTGGTCCTACTAAACGATATAACAGTGCACTTGATTGATAAACACAAATAAATCCCACTGATAACACAGATATCAATGATATTTGTGTAAAATATAGATCAAACACTATAAAATATGGATGAACAATGATGAACACCTCAAGAACATTCAATAAAACCCTTGTTTGATCTGAATTGATTGTTAAATATATTACAAAGTGAAAGCTCCTCAATCAATGGCTCATTCAAGCTCTACAAAACCTAATTGTCACTAATCTATATATAGTGATAATATTTACTAATGACATATTAAGCCCCTAGACTTAGACAATTAGAGAAATTACATATAAAACATAAAAATAACTTAAACATAAATAAATTTATTTTGTTGACACAAAGTATATTTATTAACAATAAACTTCTAGTCATTTATATCTTCAACATCTTGTCTCGGTTCTTCGTTTCAAACGCGTCTGTTTACCTTTTGATAGTGACGTTGACCTTTGTTGACTTTGACTGTGTTGATAATATAAACTATTCTTATCAGACCCAACAAGCATATCATTTAGATGAGGTATAGGGAAGCAATATTTAATAGTGATCTTGTTAATAGATTTGCTGTCTATACACTTCCTCCATTCTCTATTCTTCTTTAGGATGAGCAAAGATGGAACAGCACAGGGACTCAAGGACTCTCGAATGAGTCCTTTAGCGAATAAACCATCCACATGTTTTTGGATTTCAAGAGTTTCTTGAGGATTGGTGCGATAGGCTGGTTTGTTTGGGAGTACTGAACCGGGTATGAGGTCTATTTTGTGTTGGACGACTCGGATAGGAAGTAAACTAGGTATAATTTCTAATGGAAATACATGGGAAAAAAGCTCAATTAAAGGTTGGACTAGTGGATGTAGGGTAGCAGGTGGAGGGTCTTCATGGTCATCAAGGTTCACCAAAATAAGTTCCTTATGCAATGAGAACTCATGTTGAGCAAATTTAAGTAAAGTTTTCAAAGACACTAGTGGTTTTGGGTTAATGGTTTTTGGTATCATGGGGGTTAGCACCATTCGGTGGTTTTCATAAATGAAAGAGTAAGTATTACAACACCCATCATGTATTACTCATCGATCGAATAGCCAGGGTCGACCAAGGAGGATATGATAGGCATCCATGGGTATCACATCACACCAGATATCATCTACATTCTTACTAATGCTTAGAGAAAGTAGAATGTGATGAGAAACATAAAGTCCTTTACCGGGGTCCAACCACTGAATCATGTATGGGTCTGGATGGGGTTCAGGGTTTAAATGTTTCTTGGTAATGAGAGTTTGAGAGGCTACGTTAGCATAACTTCCTCCATCAATAATGATAGTGCACACCCTATCGCGAACTGTGCACCCGGTGTGAAATATGGCTTCTCGTTGCAGGTTTTCTTCTTGATTAGGGATGTTGGTGAGTGTGCGTTGGACAACAAGGCGGTTTACTTCATCCAACCCCAACTCCTCTTCTTCTATATCATTGTCGGCTGCCTCAGCGACTGTAGTCAATGGTTCTTCCATTTCTTCAAATTCAGCCAACGCAACAATCCTTTTATTGGGACATTCGGACGCGATATGACCGAGACCTTGGCATCTAAAATAGCGACGGGGTAGAGGTTTTGTTGGATTGGTATTAGGTTCAGGTGGGGTATTGGTTCGGAAATTGGGTGTGGTTTTAGGCTGAGTGTGGGTTTTTAGGGCATAACGGGTGTGTTCCATCTTGCCTTTAGTCCTCTGTTATGAATCAAGCTTAGTCTAAAGTCGTGTAAGGATATAATTCTATAATATGGGCTACTCGGGTATCTAGTCCTCCAAAATAACGAACTAACGTCTGCGGTTCATCTTCTGGAAGAACACACTTTATCAACAGGTGCTCAAAATCCCAAGTACACTCTTCAGTGGGTCACCTAGTTTGTTTGAGGTTATATAATTGAGAGAAACTGGTTTGTAAATAGTGTGTGGGAAGGAACTTCTATTTCAACAACTTCTTCATCTTAGGCCGTGTCCTCACCTTATCCTTTCCCAACCGTTCTCGCTTTACACAAGTATTAGACTACCAAGTCGAGGCATACCTGCGTAATTTCAAGGATACAACCTTCACTTTGTTTTCTTCAGTTGTTTATTTATAATCAAACACTCTCTCAACAGTATTAAACCATTCTACAAACTCATCAGGGTCAAGTTTTCATTCATACTCTAGGTTGTCAACTTTGATGTCGTTGGGGAGTTTTCCGATGGGCGGTAGTTTGTTTTCGTCACCGTCAGATTCACCACCCGTTCCAGACTTCCGACCGGAAAACGATAATTCTTTAATCTGGGTTTCCATCATGCACATTCGCTGATACGTTTCTTTCTTCTTGGCTTCAAGTGCTTCTATCGCCTTCTTCAAATCAATGCTGCTACGCGTATCCAAGAAGGAAAGTCACAAGATTAGTTGGACACGTCTCTGGGTAAATTTTCTTTTTAACAACCTAAGCTCTGATACCAGATGATATCCAGGGACTTAAATTGTGAACAATAACGGTAGGAATTTGGAAAATTGAATAACGATTAACTCCGGGATACAGATAACACCACCCTAGCCAATCGTTAGGTAACCCGATGATTACCGATACAGAATAACACCATGGAATTCAACGAGGTTTCACAGAACACCACCTAATCGTCCAAAATTAGGCTATTAGTGAATATCAATTTCTCATAGAGAAAGCAATAAAATTGCAGTAAAAGGAGTCTGCCTTTCTTCATTTACGTTTCTTGGTTTACATTGCAAATCAAAAACTAGAACATGGGTCTAAACATGGGCCACAATTACTACATTTTAGGGAATTTAACAACTGAATTTGAAAAAGAAATGAAAATAAGGAGGAAATAAAATAAACATGGGAATTAAAGGAACATGGGTAGTAAGTGGTGGTGAAGAGCTGATTGACCAGGTCATGGATTGATCCCCTGGATCAAATTGACCCATGAAACTGATCCGTTAAAAACTGGTTCCAACCCAACGGCGACTACATTCGAATCATCCTCCATTTGGCTATCATAGGGTGTCAGAGCACTAAACCTAGTTGCATAATATCTTAAATCTGTATTTAACTTTTCAAGATATATCTATCTATACCCATGTAGACGTATAGTTTGCAAATGAGTTTCCAAATCCAGAAGCATCGTTGATAGAAATCAAAGATGATTTTCGAAGGAGTGCACGTGATTTTATCAATGCCTTAAACATTTAATGAAAAAGAGAAAGGTCCAAACTAATCTTCTAATGAAGAGAGGCAAGATTTGATACTTAGAAATGAAGCACATGAAAAATCAAAGCATATGGGCAACCTTGATGATGATCAGAACCTTCATAATCGCCTATATGTTTCTTACCACCTTTGACCACCAAGAAAACCCAAATTTCTGACGACTCTTTTTCTCTTTCCGAGACGAAAAATTCCACGCTTCCTTTGAAGTTTGATTTAACAATTTCATTTAGATGGTGGTTGGTGGTTTCCAAGGGGTAGACGTGGCAGATTTAGGACCTTAAAAAAGATAAGCAATTACAAATTATACAATGTGTATATAAGGTGGTAAAACATTCTTAACACACTTCAAAATGTTATTATATAAACATTAAGTGTAAAACAATATAATAAGACAATTGAAGGTAATTATGTTTCTTTTTTGTTCAACATCGTTGGACAATGTTTGTTTCTAATATTAAAAATCTCCCGAAGTATATTTATCTCAAAACTACTTTACATTAGGTTTTATTTTAGTTCTCTATACCTTTTTTTCTTTTTGTTTCTAACTAAATGCATTTTCTTTATTTTATATTGTTGCCACACACTTATTTTATTTAGATTTCATTTTAAATTTCACTCAAACATGATCCTTCGCAACATATGGCTCTTTACCACCCATTTTAACTGATGCTACAAACATGCCAAAACAATTCTTTTATATTAACTATGTGAAATATTGATTGTAGAACAATCTAGAAGGCAACTTAAGGTAACTATGTTTCTTTTGTTCATATTTAATACGCATGGAAAATGTTGATTTTTAATTTTGATAAATTTCACAAAGTATTATTATTCCAAACTGCTTAACATAAGTTTTATTTTAGCTCTCTATACTTCGTAAAACTTTAGTCTGAACTAAAGTTGAATTTTTTGATAGGTAAGGATGACGCACTTATTATTATTTGATGCGGATGAGAAAGGGATAGTGGTAGCTGACAAGTGTAATTAATCAAACAAAAAACAAAATATTATATGATTGTGTCGTGAATATAGAGTTAAAATATGGCATTCATTGAGCATTTTTAAAAATAACAAACCCTATGATGATCGAATTTTACAAAAAGTCAACCCATATTATAGTTACTTCTAATTAGCTAGCCATGAAAGAAATACATCACAAGTAGTCTTTTATCCAACCAATACGGGAAGAATTTTATTGTTTGCACTCCTAATGGAAAGTTTCGAGGATATGATTGCAGCTATAGTCAAAGTCCTTATGAATATGAATAAACCAATAAAACTGTGACCATCAAGACTTTGTGGAAGGGGTTGATTATGTTGTAATTCACCAAGAGTATGGTATCCTAGGTATTTTTCTTCAAATCTACCATTATACCACTTTCAGTGACATTTATTAATGCCCTTGAAAACATCTTTAATAATGTAGATCTATGAAGGAATGCCAGTGGTATTAAACATATGAAGTTGGAGAATAACTTTAAGGTAGAAGTAACATTAAATATATAACTTAATAGATTAACTAGTGTAGAAAGGGAATGACAAACCCAATCGGCTATAGAGGTTGGTGTAGTGCTTATGTCTTTGCTACAAGGTGTTTATGGAATAATTAGCTGGTTTTGGCGAGTCACCATGTGGATCTAGTGCTTTTTTAGCCAAACCCTTTATAATATTTGTTGACTTGAGATACAATATTTTAGGTTCCCATTCATGTTGCTGGTCATTCTTGATTTTCTAAGTGATACCCTTTGTAAGGTTATATTAGAAAGCCGATGCAACCAAAGAAGCCAAAATAACCAAGGAGCTTCCTGCATGCATGCACTAATGTACAAGGTAGAAGTTACTTAGGAAGTTTTACGCTCATCATAGAAATTATTCTAAGTGTAAAATCTTCTGAAGTCAAAGACCAAATCTTCCGAAGCCAAAGATGAAGTCTTTCGAAGCTTCAAAGACAAAGTCTTCCGAAGCCAATGAAGTGAAGACTGATTTCTTCCGAAGACAGAGAAGACATGCTTTCTCTGATGTACTTTTATATAAAGTTGACTTACTTTCCACTACAACTCTGAAGACTCACCAACTTATACAAGTTGGTGAAAAGATCCATGCTTTAGTAAATTGTAGATTATGGTTATGAGTCTGTAACTTCCTACTTTGTACCTTTTATCCTTTTTGTAATATATTAGGATATGAGCTATGGCATGTCATAGTCACTAGTCAAAAGGCAATCTGCCTTTTGACTTTACATTAATCTTGTTGTCTAGATTAGTGTTTCTAGCTGGCCTTCAAAGTATGGCTGGCAGTAGGATGTAGTATAAAGTATCTCAGGTCCTTGTATTTCTTTTTATGCTTTGTAACACTTGTAAAAGAACTTGAGAGTAATATACAACATCCTTAAAATCCATACTTATCTTGTTCTTAGTTCTGTTTCATTGTTTACTTGTGTTCTTAATATCATTTATATAAACCCGATTCCCTATTTGATCTGTTAAGTGTTCTAATACTCTCCTTATTGTGAGATTGATTGTATTGACCATCCCTTAACCAGTCCTGCAATTGTTATCAGAACATTTTAGGCTCTTGATTATAAGATCTTACCATCATAAATCCTTTTAGTTTCATAAAACACTTAACAACTCAAATGGCAACTATCATAAAGGCTGATATGGAAACCGGTACCATGACAAAGTCTCCACTTATCACTCCTGATGATTTTGATACTTGGTGCCAAAGAATGGAAGGCTTCATCAAGTCTCAAGACTCTAGGATGTGGGGATCTGTTGTCTCTGGACCTCATGTACCATCCACCTCTTCAGCTGCTACTGGTGGTGGTACGATACCAAAGGAAGTGGCTGACTATTCTGAAGAAGACTGGAAAAAGATAGATATAGATCAAAAAGCCATGACTGCTCTCTAAAATGCTCTTCCAAACTCCATCTACAGAGGCTTCAAGAAATGTAAGACAGCTAAACTACTATGGGATTCACTAAAGCTGATGTATGAGGGGTCCACTAAGGCAAAAGAGAACAGAAAGGACCTCTTGAAGCAGTAGTTTGAGAACTTCACCTTCAAAACAGATGAAACCATGACTCAACAATACTTCAAGGTATGTTAAGATTATGGAAACTCTAATGGATGTTGGAGTAACTTTTGAGAACAGGGACATTGTGAGGAAGTTCATGTCCTCTCTTCCCAGACAATAGACACACTATTGTGTGGTCATTAAGAGGACTGAGAACCTCAAGACCCTTACTCTCACTGAGTTATATAGTATCCTCAGTGGCTACCAAATAGAAATGAACATGCAAAATCCATCTGGTAACTCTAACAATCAGCAGAGTTCAGCCCTGCATGTTGTTGAAAAGGATTGCAGAGAACCACAGCATCATCTCATCTGCTACCCTGACAACTCATAAAAGGGTCCTTTTATCACCTTCCCAGAGACGCCAAGAGAGAGCTACATCCAAGGAGCCCCATTTCAAGAGACAAGCTCTTCACAAGCCATTGTGTCTACTTATGAAAGCACAGGCAACTTTCTCTTTACCCTTGAAAACCTAGATTGTATCCATCCAGATGATCTGGAGTACATGGAAATAGTCCAACAAATGGCTTTTCTCACTCACAGAGCCATGAAATTTAGCAAGAGGACATGGAGGAAGTTTTCTAGCAATGTAACTAGTGAAAGGTTTGGGATAGACAAAAGCAAAGTGAAGTGTAACAATTGTAACCAAATAGGACACTTTGCTAGAGAGTGCAAGGCACCAAGGACAAATGGTGGCCAAGCACAAACCAGACCAAACTACACTGATGGAGCTCCCAGAATAAGAAACCCAAGCAGCAAGCTGCAGTTGATATTGAATTGGGAGGCTTTGACTGGAGCTTTCAGGTTGAGGATGCATCTCCAAACCAAGCACTGATGGTAGATCATGAAAAAGCCAATGTATTGGAACATCCTTGTACACCTGAATGTATTGCTAAACTTAACTGATATAGGTCCTATAACTTAGAGATGAGAACTGATCTTGAGTCTTTAAAAATTTTAGAAGCTGATTTCAAAAGAGCTGAACATGATTACAATCTTAAAATAGAAGATTTCAAGTTGTCTTCAGAAGAAAATTATGTCTTTAAGTCAAATAACTACTTATAAGAAATTTACCTTCGGAAGAAATTCTGGGATATCTTCCGAAGCTTAAATATCTTTTAAGTACTTACATGTATTTGAAGGACAAATTTCTTTCGAAAGCAATTAAGTCTCGAAAAGATTTTAAGAAAGCCATTTCAACTCTTAAACATGAACATACCAACTACAGGACTCAGAAAAGATCTCATCACTAAGTTAACTGAATGCCAGGCTGAGCTTGTGATCAGCAAAGCCAGGGCAGACATATTCATGAAGAAGAGACCTTCAAGAACATGATATCCTCACCCTTGAATGCATTAGCAGGGACTGGGATCTACTGAGATAGCTCCTCCACACACTCTATTATCTGTAAGACCTCCAAGGTGTGGAACTTATGAAGATGAGCTTCCACTTATAGACCCCATAGTTAAGAAGGATGAAGAGGAGATAGTGAAGGATGATTCTAAGAGGAGTGAAGAAGATCATCCTAAAAAGGGTCATTATTCTCCTGAGGAGAGTAAAGAATCTGGGATGACCAAGCCTAAGAGGAAGAACTTGATCAATCAAGGCCACTTTCAACTCTATGCAGAATCAAGTGTTTATCTCTACAGGATCTGAAGTGGTGAAAGCTGAAGACTCAACTATGAACTCTAGTACCAGGAGTTCTAGTTCATGTCCAACTCATCCCAGCAAAGAGAAAAAGGCTGATCAGTTGTGTACCACTACTACACAACCTGAACCATCTAGTTCCAAGAGCAAGCATCACCCTAAGAAGCTTGCTGCATCATCTGTGAAGATGAAGATGGAGGGGGAAAGTGATCAAGTTCAGTCTTTGTCTCAAAAGAAGACTCTCAGAAGGAAGCAAATGGATTGCATTATGTATGGTAATACTTCTCATCTTGCTAAGGATTATAGCTACAATCCTAAAAGTACTATTCACATGATCAAAAAGAAAACTTCTGAGAAGAACTAGCTTCAAAAGGAAAATCTTTTCCTTTCGGAAGCTCCAAGGTGAAAAAGAAGACAAGTAAAAACTTGCCTTTGGAAGAAATTTGGTCTCGAAAGAAATCAATGCTTCCGAAGTACTGAAGCCTACTGCAGCGAAAGCAAGATCTTCCGAAGGTCCAGTCTCCAAAACATCCAAAGTTTTTCAAAACTTTCGAGGTGTTGAAGGTCAAGTCCAATCTTTCAAAGATGGTGTGGAAGATGAAGAAAGACCAAGTGATTGTAAGTTCTTCATTAACAATAGCTAGTGATCCCCAAAGCTTGAACATAGGATCAGTTACTGTTACATTGTCTTCAAATCACTTTGATAAGCCTTAGACCAAGGCTTGGGTTTTCCACTTAGGACAGATTAGGTCCGGCATCTTCAAGACTATGAGGAAGCCAACTGCTAGCTTCTCAGGGGTAGAAACAGCCTTTGTTACAAAAATGTTTGAGCTCATTGCTCAAGGTGACAACCTAGCAGCACCAGCTAGTGTTAAACCCATACCTTCTACTTTCCAACCACCTATAAAGCCATAAATAACCATCACTTACCAGAGAAAATCCAAACGAACCCCTGCACATGCTACTCAGTTTGTGCAGGTCCCTATATCATCACCTATACAGGAGGAAGTGGACACTGGAGCTCCTACTTCTCTTGAGGAGCAAACCACTCCTATCTCACCATTGATCAGTGCTGAGGTTCCTAATGCTCAGCCTGATGAGCTCACAACCCCATAGCCTTAAGCCTTCACTCAGAGTCTTAACACTCTAGTTAACAACCTTCAGGGGACAGTTATCATCCCTAGCCTCTTTATCTAAACCAACCAATACCAAGCCTTGAATTCTATGATGATGAAGAAATGGGCTTCAGTGAGTATCATAAGTCTCTCTTCTCCACCCCTGCTTAAAGAGAGATGAGTACTCCTGTTTCTCCCATGACTAGCCCACATCATCCACCCACTACTGAGATGGATCTCCCTGAACCTGTTCAGGAGGTCCATATGGAAGATGCTCTCACTTCAGTAAGTGATTACATCATTCAGACCTCAACCATGGCAACCTAGCCTCTTGACACTTCTCTTGAAGTTGTCATGATGCAGGGGAAATCCAACAGCCAAGAACAAAGTGCTGGTGATGAGGAAAAAGACCTTGGTCCTATTCTCTCATCCCCCCATGATTCTTCTGATGAAGATGAGGGGAGTCTGATACTAAAGGTGCAACAACTGACAAAAACATGTACCTATTTAGTCTCAAAGATAAGTCACTTGGAATCTCAGGTGACTACCTTACAAAGGAGGGTCAATGATCAGCAATTTGAGATCACCAATCTCAAGGGCAAGATAGCTGAGAGACCACTCCGGAGAACTCAACCAGATCCACAAGAACCTGTGATGTGACAGACCCAACTCCAAGCTCACTTATGCAAGAAGGTGATGCTACCAAAAAGGGTGAGAAAGTCCAAACAATCACAGAACCTAGGATTTCTTCACAGAGTATGAACTTGGAGGATTCACCACCCTCACTTGCAATGGTCCATACTCAGCAACCTCCTCAAAGTCTACATGGATGTGGACTTTCTTGCCTAAGTCTACATGGATGTGGACTTTCTTGCCCAAGTCTACATGGATGTGGACTCACTCATACATAGTTTGTTTGAGGAGGATATTACCAAAGCTATGCATACCCCATCACATCACTCTAAGAATCCAATCATGGGATGGAGGTATGACACTGATAGAAGAGGTCTAGTCATCTCTAGGTCTCAGGGTCAACAGGAAATTTTTAACTTTTTCAACCTGAGCTTCTATGAGAGCATCCATTTGATTGATCTTCCACTTGTCAACCCAAGTCAAAACAGACAATCTGTAAGATTAGCAGATAGGACTCAAGAAAGGGTGTTTGAAGAATACAAGCTGATGTCAAGACTATATAGACAGAGGCTAGCAGGTAAGACTTTTGGTCAATTGAATGTTGAGGTGGACCCTACGATTAGCTTCAAAGGGGAAGCCTTGACTGAAGGCCTAGAAGTTAAACCTATGAACCTTGAGACAAGAACTTCTTCAGAACTCATTATGCTAAGTGAGGCACCAGCTGGTGAAGGTGCTTCACAACCTCTCTTTGGCTAGAGCTTGACTGCTAAGTCAAGCAATGAAGGCCAAAACTCTCTCCACCCTGAGTCACCAAGGCCTGTGAGTGACAAAGGGAAAAAGAACACTGACTTCTGAGGAGATTAAGGAGGAGGAAAGAGAGAGGAAGAGGAAGCTAAGGGGAGAAAGTTTAAGAGAGTCCCCAGGCTTCATAGAAGCTACCATCAGGGCTACTCCCAAGCCAAATAGTTAATGGCAGCCAGGATAAACTACTTAGGGACCATAAACTACAATGTGAATGAACTACTCTCTCTCCCCATAGAAGAATTGAATGAACTAGCTAACAAGGAATTGTCCAAAGAAAGGAAGGAGGCAAAGGATTCAGCATTGCTCATCAAGAACAAGGAAGAAATGAGACAGAAAAGGCTCTACAACCATGCTCCTACCCTCTCCCCAATTCAAGAAATTCAAGAGCCATCATCCAAAATAGCCAAAAGAAGTCTGCTAACAGACAAAGGATGATGAGCTTCTTGAAGTTGTATGGATTCTCCAGAAGGAGGCTTGGTCTAATGTCTCTATTCATTATGGATGAGCACATTATAGAGATCAAACAGAAGATTAAAAAGGGAGAGCTTGTTGACTTGCATTCTCCACCAAGTCCAGCTCAACCTGAGGTTGTCAAGGTTGAACCCCTTGAGACAACATAATATAACACCTGGAAAATTTTAATAAAAAGAAAGGAAAAGAAAAGTATCTTGAAAGAATAGAAAAGGAGCACAAGTGGAGGGGGCCAAAGTGTAAAAAAAGTACAAAACCTTATTATTTTAATGATTAAAAGGTATGGCCGCCCATGCATCCCCTCTACTTTCTGATTTTCGGCTGGAAACAAGAAAGAAGAAGAAGAACAGAAGATCTCTCGGTTCTAGAGAGAGAAAGAAGCTGATTTTGCTAAGGTAGGTATTTTTCTTGCGTTTTTGGTTCGGTTTGTTGGGGTTTCAACCTTAAAACCGATTTTTATGTGTTCTTTATGCTTAGTTGTGTGTTTTGTTATGTGTTTAGGTGTTTGGACTCTTTGTGCCCTCAAGTTCGGTGGAGTTTTACTTGAAGGCTGCATTAGGTGAGTTCTAGATCTTTGATTTTGTGTTTTTAAACATCTTTGGGGCAGAAAATGCATGTAAAAATGTTTTACAACTTGTATGTATGATAACCGTATGTATGTTGTGTTTGGTTGGTTGTATTTCTTGGATTTATGCTTGTTTTAGGTCCTTAGAATGATAGATTTAAGTTATGAGCATGTTAGAATGATGTTTGGGACTGGAAATAATTTAGAAACACATATGTCTGCTGCCCATATGTCCAAATAGGGCTCATGTGCCTAAAATTTAGCTCAGACGCCTAAGTCCTTTCTTATGCGCCCAAACAGTACCTCATGCGCCTAGAAATTTTGCCCAGTAGTCTAAGTGTTGTTCATGCACCTGGATTTGTGCCCATGCGCCTAAGTGGTAGGCTCATGCACCTGATACTTAGCCAAAAAGACTAAGTTCCACACCATGCGCCCCAATAGTGCCCATGCGCCCACTGCCCAAAAAGCCTAAGTGTACCTCATGCGCCCGAATAGTATCCATACGCCCAGAAAATTGCTCATACACCTAAGTGTTAGTTCAGGCGCCTAAGTCTTTCCATGTGCCTAAGTGTTGGTGTGCCTGCATAGTGCTCATGCGCTTGCATAGTACTCATGCGCCTAAATGCCTTAGAAAATTTCTGAGATTTTTGGGAAATAGAAATTCTAGGGTTTAACCCTTGGATGTTTTGATGGTTGTATGTGTTAAAGTTATGCATGATTATGGTCTGTTACGTGGTGTGAGTATGCTCGTATACGTAAAGTATTATCATAAATGAAGTGAAAGATTAATGATAATGAAAAGTGGAACTTAACGAATGAATGAAATTCTTGCAAGCAAATTGAATGGAGGTGCACGACCATGTTGTCATTAACTGTGTGCGGTTTAGCTAACCCGAAGGATGCATACGGGGTCAATCTTTGAGATTGACGGGACCCTTGTGGCAACCCCTAGGTACTGGGTCAGGCTTCATGCGTAATGTTAGGGGTCTATTTATAGACCTCGGCCCAGTACCCGCTTCGTGCACAATGTTTGGGGTATTGCATATTGGTCTGGTAGAAAGTGAAAGATAATGATAAAAGTACGAAATGAATGAGAAGATTGATGAAAGATAATAATGAATATTATCTTGTTTTACGTATGATGTGTGATCACGTACGGAAGTAACGGATTTATGAAAAGGAAGTATTTTAAGAAAATGATATTTTTATATATCTAAACAAGAGATTTTAAATTCTAAAAACTAGAACTCACTCAGTAACACTGACTTTTATGCATTTTTAGTTGGCAGGTAACTTGTTGCTGGGGATGGCATGCGGGTGAAGCTACTTGGCTGGCAAGACTGCCATCCATTCGTGCATGATAATTATGTTGTTTTGTAATGCAACTAAACATTTCTTTTGTAACTCCTATTATACAATGATGTATTATTTGGCAACATTAAATATTAATGCAATGAATGGTTTTTTTGGTAATCTAATCCGCTACGATGTTTTAATTAAATGTACGTAATTTTATGTAAATAATGTTGTGGTTGACCAACTGTGAGTTTTCCAGGAACGGGGCCTTACAAGTTGGTATCAGAGCCAAAGTTTAAGAGACTTGGGTAAATATTTTCAAAACCTAAACTTAAACTGGGAATGGGACCGAATGGAGGGATGCCAGCCCAAGTAGCTACGTGCCATTAGGTATTTCTTTTCTTAAATATTAACCAGTATTATGTGCATGTGCTATCTGATTTATGTTCTCTTCGTAGATATGGATTCTAATGTAATCAGGATAGGAAATGCTTGGGGGATGAAGAGTAAAGTAAGTGGCTAATCACAACTGGCCACTGTAATTAGGGACTTACGATACTTGACATAAACCGAGCTATTACCTTGAATGACCTTCTTGGTGTTTGAATCTTATAGTGTTTAGTGGATGGCTGGTGGTAGATCGTCAAAAGCTTCCCGAGGTGGACCACGGGGTGGCCATGGTGCTGGACCGCGTGTCACGAGGAACAAAACGAAGACTGCTGAGATGGCTCCTGCTGAGCCCGAGCTTCATCACCAGGAGGGCGGTGATGAGAGTGCTAACTTGAGAGCCTCAGTAAAGGAGGCAGTTATGGAGGAAGTACATCAGGTCATGCAGACGATCCTACCGTATGTGGTGACCGAGGTCGTCCGTACGGTGAGGGAGGATGACAAGAAGGGGAGGGAGGAGGAGCGAAGGAACACTATTGGGAGAAGAGGGGATGATAGAGATCATAGTGAAGGGGAGTAACTAAACACTGAGATGGCAGCCTCCAGTGATGAGGAGGTGGTGGTAGTGCGGGAGACCGCTAAGGGGTGCAGCTATGGGGCTTTCCAACAATGAAAACCCCCAACTTTTGATAGCAATGGTAATGCTGCTGCTGCTCACCGCTGGGTGAGAGAAATGGAGGCGGTGCTGGAGATTAGTGAGTGTAGGGAGGACCAAAAGGTGAAGTTCGCCACTTACTCGTTTGTAGACTCGGCTTTATGTTGGTGGGACAATATTGTCCAAGCCGAGGGCAGCAAGGCCATTGGAAAGATGAGGTGGGAAGAACTGAAGAAGATGGTGATTAAGGAATTCTGCCCTCACCGAGAGCTCGACAAGATAGAGAGGGAGTTCCTGCAGCTAGAGGCGGGGACCATGACCCATCAGAAATACACCACCAAGTTCAATGAGATGGCAAGGCTGGTGCCGGATCAGGTGACGCCGGTGTCGAGAAAGATCAAGAGGTATATTCAAGGATTGCCTGTGGATATCCGTAGGCACCTGATTGTTGCCCGGCCGAGTACCTTTAGATCGGCAGTGGATCTGGCAGGGAGACTCTATGATGAGAGGGAAACGGCTATGGTAGAGGTGAGAAAGGCGGGTGGCGGTGACAGGAACTGGAGTGGAAAGCGGTTGGGACGTGGTGGTTTCACTCCAAACAACAAGAGGACGAGGGTGGATAACCGAAGGGTGGTGTCATCAATCTCGGGGATGAAGAAGTGTGGCAAATATGGAAAGGAGCACACTAGAGAGTGCAGGTGGGGATCGAATGTATGCTTCAGGTGTGGGAGGTCTGGTCATTTGGCAAGGGATTGTAGGGTGTTGAGGTGCTATAACTGTGGTGAAGAAGGTCATGTGAGTAGGGATTGCAAGAAGCCGAGGGAGGAGAGTTCTGGGGCAAAGAAGAGGACCTAGAATGAAGGACAGAGGGCAAGCGCTAGAGCATTCACGATGACCCAGGAGGAGGCCAGAGTGGACCCTGATGTCATGTCAGGTATGTTTTTAGTAAACCAAACTGGTGCCTCTGTATTATTTGATTCTGGTGCTAGTAGGAGTTTCATTTCTACTGCTTTTTGTGCTAAGTTGCATGTTAGTAGTAGAAGTATTGATGAGCCTTTCGATGTAGAAACTGCTATTGGTAAGTCTACCAGAATTTCTGAAATGATAGAGGATTGTGACATAGAACTAGAAGGCCATAGGTTCTCTGCTAAACTATTTGTGATGCCCCTAGGCGGATTTGATGTAGTTCTAGGGATGGATTGGTTAGCAGCCTATGAGGCAAATATTATGTGTCGCAAGAAGATGATTCGATTAACTGCGTCCGATGGAAGTTCGGTAGCGGTCTATGGTGACCGAGTTACTACGGTCCCGAAGGTGATTTCGATGGTGGTGGCCGAAAAGTGCATGAAACGGGGATGTAGTGCCTACCTGGCTTACGTGAAGGACGTGGATGCGTCAGTACCCCAATTGTCTGACGTGTCAGTTATGCGTGACTTTCCAGACGTGTTCCCAGAATATATACCAGGTGTGCCACCGGACCCTGAAATCGAGTTTCAGATCGATTTGATACCTGGTGCTCAGCCCGTTGCCAAAGCACCATATCGATTGGCTCCATCCAAGATGAAGGAACTGATGATGCAGCTACAGGAGTTGTTGGATAAAGGGTTCATCTGAACGAGCATCTCTGCCTGGGGTGCTCCGGTCTTGTTTGTAAAGAAGAAAGACGGTAGTATGAGGATGTGCATTGACTACCGTGAGTTAAACAAGTTAACAGTGAAGAACTGATATCCGCTACCTAGAATTGATGACTTGTTTGACCAACTCCAAGGTGTCAGTTGGTTCTCGAGAATAGATCTCCGATCTGGCTACCATCAGTTGAAGGTGAAGGAACAGGATATTCCCAAAATAGCTTTTCGCACGTGTTATGGACACTACAAGTTTCTCGTTATGTCCTTTGGTTTAACTAAAGCGCCAGCTGCTTTTATGGATTTGATGAATCGGGTGTGTCAGCCAATGTTGGATAAATTAGTGATTATGTTTATTGATGATATTCTGATTTATTCAAAGAGCGAAGAAGAACATGCCGGCCACATACGCGAAGTATCGGAGACGCTTAGAAGAGAGAGGCTGTATGATAAATTCTCTAAGTGTGCTTTCTGGTTGCGTGAAGTTCAATTTTTGGGTCACGTGGTAAATTCTGAAGGAATCATGGTGGACCCGACAAAGGTTGAGGAAGTGATGCAATGGAAGTCTCCAAAGACGCCATCCGAGATTCGTAGTTTCTTGGATTTTGTGGGCTACTACAGGAGATTCATCCAAGACTTTTCCAAGATAGCCTTACCATTGACCAAGTTGACCCGCAAGGACGTAAAGTTTGTATGGGGTCTGGAACAGGAGGATGCTTTTGAGGAGTTAAAGATGAGATTGACTCAAGCTCCTGTCTTGACATTTCCCGAAGGGAACGAAGACTTAGTGGTCTATTCAGATGCATTATATTCGGGATTGGGTTGCGTGCTAATACAGAGGGGAAGAGTAATAGCCTACGTGTCTCAACAGTTGAAAATCCACAAGGCTAATTACCCCACTCATGATTTGGAGCTAGCGGATGTGGTCTTTGAATTTAAGATTTGGAGACACTACCTGTACGGGGCGAAGTGCACCATCTTCACGGACCACAAGAGCTTGAAGTATTTCTATGAGTAGAAGGACCTCAATATGAGGCAAAGGAGGTGGCTGGAATTGATCAAGGATTATGACTGTGAGATCCACTATCATCCGTGCAAGGCCAACGTAGTGGCAGATGCCCTTAGCCGAAAAGAGAGACCCAAGCCAATCCGGGTGAAAGCTTACCAGTTGATTATGACCTCCGATGTGATGACACAGGTCAGAGAGTTCCAAGATGAGGCGTTGAAAGAAGATCACCTTAACTCTAAAAGGATGAGAGGTCTGGTCACGGAGTTGGGTGAAAATACTCTCAGAGTTAAAACCTTCTTCGGGCGGATATGGATCCCTCGTTATGGAGAACTACGGGGGTGGATCATGGATGAAGCTTATAAGACACGATACTCCATTCATCCCAATGCTACCAAGATGTATCATGACATGAAGAAGGATTACTGGTGGCCGGGGAATGAAGCGTGATGTAGCGGAGTATGTGGGCAAGTGCCTTACTTGCTTGCAAGTGAAGGCAGAGCATTAGAAGCCATACGGGAAGATCCAACCTCTGGATATACCCGAGTGGAAATGGGAGCACATGACTATGGACTTCATTACGAAGTTACCGCGTACGGCAAGAGGGTATGATGCCATATGGGTGATAGTAGACCGTTTGATGAAGAGTGCTCACTTTCTACCGATCCGCGAGACGTATTCTTCCGAGAGGTTGGCGGATCTATTCATCAAATAGTATAATGCTTACGAAAGTTGGTCGGTTCAAACGTGCAGATGCTGTTGGGCACGACCCCGTGCTTGATGGGGCACGACCTTGTGATTGAGGTAGGGCACGCCCCCGTGAGTAATGGGGCACAGCTTCATGACTACTTTTAGGGGACAGTACCTTTCGTCTTGTCAGATATCCAAACATAGGGTGTGCTAATTTAAGCATTCGGGCGTGTTTCTGGCAGGGCATAGGTGTGTTCTTAGTGAGTCATGGCCTCATGCTTTGACTTCAAAGCTCGAGTTTTTTCAAATTTTTGCTTAGTATGCTTCTTTCGTTCATCTTGGCCTTTTGAACACCTTAAACCATAATTTAACATTTTTTAGTTCATTTTAATCATTTTAGGAAAGATATTAAGGAATAATCAATGTGTTTTTGATAGGTTTTCTATGTATAATTTAAAGCACATTATTCATTATTATTATAACATAGGTTTTGGCGGTAGTGGTAGTTAAACACCAACCAACTCCAAGGGGACACACCCCTTCAGTAACTATAAATAGGGTTAAATCCCTTCATTTTTAAACTAGTGATTCAATGTAATAAAAAAAACCAAAAAAAACACGCACAAGAGATTGTGGGGTTGGCGATCGAACCAAAATATATTTCGTTGGGGGTATATGACCGGCTGTTGTCGGTAGCTTGTGCCTTTACCGGTGTTAAAGATGTGGCTAAGGTAAGACCGTAGGAGTACTAGATATTTTTAAACTTTTTAGTTGTTTGAAATATTAAGTGTAAAACTGTATAATAAAATAATCGAAGGTAATTATGTGTCCATATTTAACATGGATGGACAATGTTTGTTTTTAATTTTATAAATTTCCCAAAGAATTTTTGTTTTCTCAAAACTACTTTACATTAGGTTTTATTTAGTTCTCTATACTTTTTTTTCTTTTTTTTCTAACTAAATGCATTTTCTTTATTTTATATTGTTGCCACACACTAATTTTATTCAAGTTTCGCTTTAAATTTTATTAAAAAATGATCCATTGCAACACATGGCTCTTTACCACCCTTTATAACCGATGTTATAAACATGCCAAAATAATTCTTTTATATTAACTATGTGAAATATTAAGTGTAGAACAATCTAGTAAGGCAACTGAAGGTAATTATTTTTCTTTCTTCCATATTTAATAGGGATGGACGATGTTGGTTTTTAGTTTTGATAAATTTTACAAAGTATTATTATTCTAAACTGCTTTGCATTAGTTTTATCTTAGTTCTTTATACTTTGGAAAACTTTAGTTATAACTAAAGTTGAATTTTCCGATATGTAAGGATGAGGCACTTATTATTATTTGATGAGAAAGGGATAGTGGTAGCTGACAAGTGTAATTAATCAAACAAAAAACTAGGGATTATATGATTGTGTCGTGAATATAGAGTTAACACATGACATTCATAGAGCATTTAAAAATAACAAACCCTACGATGATCGAATTTTACAAGTAGTCAATCCATATTATAGTTACTAATTCTAATTAGCTAGCCATGAAAGAAATACATCACAAGTAGTCTTTTATCCAACTGATACGGGAAGGATTTTATTGTTTGCACGCCTAATTGAAAATTCCGAGGATATAATTACAGCTATCGTCAAAGTCCCCATGAATATGAATAAACCTATAAAACTGTGAACATCAAGACTTTGTGAAAGGGGTTGATTATGTTGTGATTCACCAAGAGTATGGTATCCAAGGTACTTTTTCTTCAAATCTGCCATGATATCACTTTCAGTAACGTTTATTAATGCCCTTGAAAACATCTTTAATAATGGAGATCTGTAAGGGAATGCCTGTGGTATTAAATATATGTAGTTAGAGAACAACTTTAAAGTAACATTAAATATAAAACTTAATAGATTAACTAGTGTAGAAAGGGAATGACAAACCAAATTAGCTATAAAGGTTGGTGTAGTACTTTTGTCTTTGCTATAAGGTGTTTATGGAATAATTAGCTGGTTTTGGCTAGTCATCCTGTAGATCTAGTGCTTTTTAAGCCCAAACCTTTATAATATTTGTTGGCTTGACATACAATATTTTAGGTACCCATTCATGTTGTTGGTCATTCTAGATCATCTAAGTGATACCCTTAGAGGATACAATTTTTGTGTTAAATATCCTTGCAATCTTTCTAACAAATTTAGATCAGAAACACAAATGATTTTTGTAAACAAAAAACACGGTAATCGAACTATGCCTAATAAACGCCATAATTAAACTTAACTATACTAAATATTCGTTATTAACCAAGACATCTAGCATGACACAAACTTCTAATTATAAGAAATAGACAATAAAATAAACTGATTATCTCTAATTCTAATTAGCTAGCCATGAAAGAAATACATCACAAGTAGTCTTTTATCCAACTAATACAGGAAGGATTTTATTGTTTGCACGCCTAATTGATAATTCCGAGGATATAATTACAGCTATCGTCAAAGTCCCCATAAATATGAATAAACCTATAAAACTGTGAACATCAAGACTTTGTGGAAGGGGTTGATTATGTTGTGATTCACCAAGAGTATGGTATCCAAGGTATTTTTTCTTCAAATCTGCCATGATATCACTTTCAGTAACGTTTATTAATGCCCTTGAAAACATCTTTAATAATGGAGATCTGTAAGGGAATGCCTGTGGTATTAAATATATGAAGTTAGAGAACAACTTTAAAGTAACATTAAATATATAACTTAATAGATTAACTAGTGTAGAAAGGGAATGACAAACCAAATCGGCTATAAAGGTTGGTGTAGTACTTTTGTCTTTGCTATAAGGTGTTTATGGAATAATTAGCTGGTTTTGGCTAGTCATCCTGTAGATCTAGTGCTTTTTAAGCCCAAACCTTTATAATATTTGTTGGCTTGACATACAATATTTTAGGTACCCATTCATGTTGTTGGTCATTCTAGATCATCTAAGTGATACCCTTAGAGGATACAATTTTTTGTGTTAAATATCCTTGCAATCTTTCTAACAAATTTAGATCAGAAACACAAATGATTTTTGTAAACAAAAAACACGGTAATCGAACTATGCCTAATAAACGCCATAATTAAACTTAACTATACTAAATATTCGTTATTAACCAAGACATCTAGCATGACACAAACTTCTAATTATAAGAAATAGACAATAAAATAAACTGATTATCTCTAATTCTTCTGGTCAATGTCAGTCTTTTCCTTTCTTGTATATCTCAATCACCAAATACCAACTAAAACCTTTTTTTTGAGTTTTTGGATTTTAATAATCCCAACTTTTATTTATTGGCTGGAATTAATTTCAACTTAGGAAATGTTTATAGACACTCCCTACTTTGAGCTTATTTTCCTCCAACGATCCCTTACTAACTGAGAGTTAACGCCCGTTAGTTTTTTTTATGAAATGGGGCTAATGTTGAGTCATTTTTCAACTCCGCCACCACCCAACCTTTATTAAGTCTATTTTTCGTTGTCTAGCCTCTAACGTCACTTGAAATCTACCTTTAATAAGTCAAGTGGTTTAAATCAGGAGGTGAAGATTGACGGCTTTTAGGGTGCAGAAGTTTCAGATTGACGGACCAGATGGTTGATTTCAGCTTTCTGATTAGTGTTTTGGCCATAAAAGTGGTCCAAGTCATCAAAAAGCTAACGCTGTTAACTTTCAGTTAGTAAGGGATTATTGGATGAAAATAGGCTCATAGTTGGGAGTGTCTGTAAATATTTTTTGAGTTTGGATTAATCTCGGTCAATAAATGAAAGTTGAGATTATTAAAATCTAATAACCCTTTTTTCTTTAACTATACAACCCTTTCAAATGTGAAGTATTAAGAATGACACTTCTCCCTATTAATCCAAATATAAACCCTCTTGCATATTAAAATAACACAACCTCATCCTTTTAGCCTCTTATTATGGTTCTAGCTTTCAACCACATAGTAATCGTACAATTCACAGCTATAACACTTAATATGTTTTTATCCTCATACACAAATTGTTCACCTCGGTTTTTATTGTCTTAGAACCGACCTGCTTGATCACTACCATAATCACAACCTCTACCTTTTCCATGCTCTAAAGGCCTTGTCATTGTCCATTTTGATCACGATGAAACTAACCACTCCATGCCCTTTCTTGTCGTCATCTATTGAAATCAATAACATTCCTTGATCATCCTTTTCTTATCATCATAATTGATTCTTTCATCATATGCTTCTAACCTCCCAATGACTTCTTTAAATGATATAGTTTCTATTTCTAAATATTTCTCAACAGAAGTCATAATTTTGGAATAATACATTGAAACAAAATTGAGTGGCCTTCTGACCTTGACCTCATTTCTAGTTATTTCTAACCTTGACCAAAAGCTGTTGAATTTTTTAACAATCCCGCTAATGTTTCTTGAATATTCATTATTTTTTTCACTTTTCATCATCTTTAACATCTCTAATTCGGCTAGTCTTTCCTTCCAAACTCCCTTGGGTCATACATATCGTACAACAAGCAGTTTCCCTACTTCTTTTGTGCCTTCATACTTTGCCAAATGAAGCAATGCATCTTCGGGTAGAGTTTAAAACGTGAATGCTCTTGTCATTTGTTTCTTCCTAGCTAGCTACTCCATTACTCCTTTCATTACTTGGTCAATAGCTTCCCATAAACCGTATGCTCGTGTAATTTATAGTTCCTAAATTCAGATATTGCAAAAGAATATTACCTTAATTACTTACGGGTACAGTTGCACTAATACCACCCACATTTATTTCAATCATTCTTTTATTTTTTTACTATGACGATCGAAAAGTACATGCCTAAGTCCTTCTAATTCGGGCCATATTGTTGTTGATCTTTTTAGACCTTAGTTGAACCACACAATTTCATTCCACACGTCGATTTTGATTCTTTTTGTTTGTTGATACTCCCTCGGATCGACCACCAAAAGAAAAAAACCAAACAGGTTATTCTATTGCTTCTTTTCCAACTATTTATTCAAAAGGTTCATGATTTAATACTTGTTGTAGCAATCTGATTGCACAACTCAACCACACTGATTTGACTCGAGCCACACGTCTTCCTCTGGTCCCACAGACTTTTCTTCCTATTGTCACAGACTTTCTTCCGATCGACTCAAACAAATAGAACCAGACACTGAACTACGCATGTTTCCTCTACATCCACACAAAATCTCGGCTGGTATAAACTCAATCATGCATGGCTTGGTCATAGATCCTTGGGCTCTTAATTCACATGGAAATAATTTCGTTTGCACAGCTTCTTCAGGCTACTTTATTCATAAACCTCAATAGTGAATGAGAAAAACAACCATGATGGTATTTATTATTAATAATTAAACTACACATGATAATCCTAATATTGAACCTTATTTATAGTAAACAATTCATGGCTAACCAAGACCCCTAACTTGACTCAAACTCCTAGTTACTGGTAACAAATAATAAACTAAACACGAATAATTATCTCTAATTTTTTGGTCCTATCTCAATTCTTTATGCCCTTTAATATCTTGATCCCCGAACACCAACTAAATCCTCTTCTTTCCATTTTCAACCATTCAACCACTTTCATATGTGAAAATCAAGATTAAGACCTTCATTTTCCCCTATATAAAAGTACTAGAACTATCAAATTTGGCCAACTTATCCTTTTGAGATAATTAGCCTCTCCTTTGGTTCTTCCCTAGGGCACTCAACTGCATAGTAACCATACTCGTGACAACTTAACACTTAATATGCCTTTTATCCTAATACAACCTTATTTAACTTGATCTTCAATATGTTGAAACTGGTTTCCTTTACTATACTATAACCACGATCTCTACCTCATCCTTATTTATCAAAGCGTCATCGTTGTCCATGTTGACTACAATCAAAATCACCATTCTATTCTTTTTCTTGCCCATCATCTTTTCAAAACAACAACTTACCTAGATCATCCTGTTTCTCATCATGAACTTTCATTCTCTTTGATAAGTTTCTAACCTCTCAAGGGCTTTTTAAAATGGCAGAGTTTCTATTCAAGAATAGTACTCAATTGAGGCCACAATTTGCAAATACTTCCTTGGAACTGAATTGAGTTTTTGTTAGCACCACCTCATTTTCTACACTTGACATGGAGCTCTTGAATTTTGTAGCCATTCCAATAAGTTTGCCTAAATGTATCATCAATTGTTTCACTTCTTTCATCTTCTACATTTGTAATTTGGGGCTCCTTGTGTTTTTAGTCATGATTTTTGAACTCTCTCGGATTTAAAATATGCTCATGTGCCCTTCCCATACTTGTTTTATGTCTTTGTACATAACCAAACTAAGTAATACATCTTCGAATAGATTCTTCCTAGCCTTAATTGCTCCTCGTATTACCGTTTCAATTCCAACGAACTGGTATGCTTGTAGAATCGATTCAACCATAATTGACCAACTTCTGTAACTTCTAGCCTTTAACTTAGGATATTACGAGGGAATATTACCTAAATTTCTAAGTAGCACAACCACACCTATACCACCCTATTTGCTTCGATCACTTTTTCCCCTTTGACTGTGTCAATCAAAAGGCACACACCTTAGTCCTTTTGATTCAGCTCTCCCTAACTTTTCTTTTTATTTTCACACCTTAACGAACCACAGAGGTTTTGTTTCACCCACTTTTTCCGATTATTTGGGTTTTCTTATACTCCCCTTTGATTGTCTGAATGGAAAAACTACACAAGTTACGGCCTCATTTCTTTTCATTTATTTGTTTCAAACAAAACACATTCATGTTTTGCTACTTGTTGCAAGAGTTTAATTGCACACCTTAATCACTCAGATTCAATTCCACTACATGGATCTTCTTTTTGTCACATTTTTTTTATCGACTCACACAAATTAGATTTGACTACTCACTCTCTCCTGATCTTCTCAAATCAACCACACATCTTTTCTCTCGATCCACATAGAATATGATGCTTATACGAACTCATTCATGGCTTGGTCAGATAGACCCTTTGCCTTTTGATTCACATGGAAGCAACTTTGATCACACAGATTCTTGATTCTACATTATTCATACAGAATTAAATTGATGACATGGATCTTTTGTTCTCCATTGGCCTTGATTTTGGGCTTTTTGATACTAATAGTATGCAATAATGGATTAGAAACACAATTGATTTGTGTTAAAAGAACTTATCCAAGATTCCTTTTATTATTATTAATCAAACCACACATCATAAAGTCAAATAATTTATACTAAACAACTTTGTGCTAACCAAGACTCCTAGCTTGACTCAAACTCCTAATCATACCAACAAATAATAAACTAAACTCTAATAATTAACATTTCTTTAAGGTGATCTCAAAAATTTTCTTTCATGTATCTCTTCATCACTAAATATATACTAAACCCTCTTCTTTCTCTTTTCAGCAATACATCCGCTTTTACATGTGAAATATAAATTTTAGTCAAATGACTATAAATATTAATTAGTACTTATATGATGTTTCCTATGTTCATGTGGACTAACCAATAGGATTGAATTTGGGGCTGATAAAAATAGTACTTTTGTTTCATAGAACCCTAACATCACCCATTATATATATTCTTGCCATCTTAGTATTTCATTATGTTAAAAGAAAATATATACCTATTTCTAAAATATTAATAAAAGATATCCACAAGACAATGCATAGAATAAACATATACAATGTTAGAAAATTGAAATGACTATATATATATATATATATATGTATATATATGTGTATATATATATATATGTATGTATATATGTATATATGTATATATGTATATATGTGTATATATATATATGTATATATGTATATATGTATATATGTATATATGTATATATGTATATGTATATATGAATGTTATTGTATAACTAATGGAAATTAATTGTCGTAAGTGTTTAGATAATTTAGAATTATAAAAAATCTGAAATTTAAACCCTTTAAAATATTTAAACCTTCCAAAATATATAATAGAGTTAAATGCATTTTACATCCCCCATGTTTTATATAAATTACCATTTGAATCCAAAAGTTTAAATTTTACCATTTGCATCCAAAAGTTTCACAAAAATTGTCATTTGAATCCACTTAACTACTCCTAATTAACGCCGTTAAGTTTTCTAAATTAGAGGTATTTTAGTCAAAACAATTACAAAATAAAAAATCAACTCTACGTGATAAGTTTTAGGCGTTTAGTATCTTTTGGTAATCACCATTTCGATTTTAATTTACCAGAAATGATGGTCAGCATTTCATTCATTTTATCAAGAAATGCATCTCTGAAAATCATATTATATAAAATAAAATATAAGTATAACAAACTAAGATTGATTCATTTCTAACTTTATAAAACAAACAAAACAAAAATATATATAAATAAACAAACAAGTCATATAATATAAATTATTTGAATTATAATCATAAAAAACAAATTATCATAAAAGTATAAGAACAATTAATAATATGGCATTTACTGTCCATGAATAATAATCATAAAACATCAATCATCGTAAGCATAATTAAGCTTTAAACCAAATAAATCTACGTTTAATTAATAAAACAAGTAAAAGTAACACGATTACTAAATCAAAATACATTAACAAGACAAAACAATAAAATATTATTATAAAATCAAATCATAACTGCAATTATCAAAAGAGTCTTAATATATAAAAACCCTCATATGAGTTGGTTTTTTATTTTGTAATTTTTTTATTAAAATAACTCTCATGTTAGAAACTTAACGGAAAAAATTAACCGTGTTAGTTAGGTGTAGCCAAATGGCAATTTTGGTGAAACCGTTGAATGCAAATGGCAACATTTTAAAGTTTTGAATTCAAATGAGAATTTCTATGAAGCCTCAGAGACGTAAAACGCATTTAATTCTAGATAATATATATACATAAACAAGTGAGGGGGGGAGAGGGGGGGACTTACAAATGCATTTCCGAATTCCTGGGTTATGGGTCCAAACTTCATGTAATTAGAACCATACTTAGCAAGAAACAATTCAATGTAAGGGAGCTCATGAAAAATAACATTTACGCTGCCATTGGATAATGCAGTTTTATATTCGTCGACGGTTCTGAGAGGTATAAGATTCTTGCCAGAACACTTGTATTTTTGGATTATATAATCTTTTAGAAAAGAACCATCTGGATAGCCAGCATTTTCAAAACTTGATGGCAATTTGGGACGAAGTTGATCTAGTGTCAACCACGAGGACAAAGTGGCTGTAAAAATCTGAACCACTATGAAAATCATACTAAGCCACATAACAAGCACAACTTTTGAGTTCTTATTTAGTATTTTCCCTGCAAAAAAATGTATTTTAAGTTGCTTTATATACATTCATTAGAACCACATCCCCTATTATGTTTTGTGAACGTTTCTTAAACTGTCGGTTGCAAAATACATGATGAGAAACTGATAATAAAATTTGAAACTATAAAAATGGTCACTAAATTTGGTCGCAAAATGGGTTTACCTACAAAGGGTTTCACCACTGTATCTTTGGTCTCAAAACGCTATTTTTCGATTGAAAACGCAGTAGAAAATATTCTGGTTTCTGATAGTGATCGCTAAAGACTTAAAACAATTAAGCATTTTCGTAAAAGCTCCAACCAAAACTAGGAAAAGAACATGGATAATGTAGGGGAACTCAGTTTCACTGTATATTGAATATCAAATGGAACAACGAAATATACATAATTTTGAACAAAATTGACCTATAATCTAAGTGTTAATATAGGAATTTAAAAAAGGGTCATTTACATGTTTCCTTTTACAAAAGTCATTAATTAAATATTTACCCAAACTAAAAAATTAATTACATATTTTCAATTTCTAAAACATATATATTACAACTTTTAAAATTTTAAAATGGTTTAGTTTTGAAACCACAACTTTTAAAGCAAAGCAAAAAAATCTATGTGAGTTATACACCTCAAAATATGTAATTAAGTGTACCTTCATGGAAGAAGAAGGTTGAAATAGGAAACCAAATGACCATTAGGATTCTCTTCGGTATTGGGGCAGTAAACTTTGGGTTCCCAACACGATATTCCAAAATTGCGACTGCAACTCCAGTATAGATACATGCACCAATTATTGTGATCCATAATCTCCATGTGAAAGGTCTTAAAAAAGTCCACAACGTTTGGTTCCATTCATGTACGGCATGAACAAGCATATAAACATCAGCACTCATGTAGGGAATTGTAAAATCAACATATTGAGTTCGACTTGCACGAATGGTAACATCGCCAGCTACAGCTTCACAAGTCTACAAGGTTACCAATTACAAATAATTTAGTGTATATTCATATAAATATTGTATTTTAAAGAAAAATCAAAATATATCAGTTATGAAAACTAGTAATTAAACTGTGGGAAGAGATCTTAAGTAGTTACATTTCTACCATATATAGATTTCCATATATTGTCAAAATAATTGTTTTCCAAATATTGAGATCTTAATAAACTATATATGGCCTTTTTCTATTTTAAGGAAATAGGGTGGCGTTTTAAAGTTAACAAAAAGATATTTAATCATTGGTAGATGATTTCCAAGTTCTTTCAAAGACTTGTCATTCAAACAATGTTCAAGATTTTTCTTAACATCTTTCATGGTTGTATATAGGCCATTTATCTATTACGTATGCAACTTGGATAGTTTCATCCATTTGCATATGTTTTGTGTGAATAAACTAAGAATGTGTTCAAAATCCTATATTTGGTCCATAACTAAACATGAGTCGATCATTTCATATGACTTGAATTATTTTTAGTAAACCCGTGTATTACACAACTCGAATAAAAAATATTAAATAGAATAATAATTTCTTAGTTATAAAACAATATTATAAGATCAAATATGATTGAAATATTCCTTATTATAAAAAGAATAAAAATTTATTTCAAAAAAAACATTTAAAAAATATCATTTTTAAAACTTTATTATTATAACTTTCAAATTTAATTATTTTTTATTTATAAATATTTTACTTTTTAAAAACATCAATTATATATTTAAAAAAGTATGATATTTTAGAAAATTTTCTTACTTTATAAAAAATTATTTCTTAAGAAATAACATTAATAAAAAGATCTATTTCTTAAATTATTAAAAAACTATTTCAATCTAAAAAAATTAAATAATGATATTAGTAATTAATGTGATTATTTAATATAAGAGAGAATTGGAAAAAATTTTGTGAGGATGAATGTGATTCTGACACGTGTCACTCCTACTTACCATTTTATTAAAGTAGAAAAATTAGAGGTAATGAATTTCTTACTAGTTACGTCTTACCTGAAGTATCTTTCTTCAAGAATGTTCCATAAGACTTTTATTGTTGTAATGTTTTGATAAACATCAAGGTGTGAGTTAAACATAGCCATTCAAGATGTCTCCTTCACGTGTGAAGTCATCATTTTCATGTTTGAGATTATTACGGGCTGCTACTATAGTTTCGGTTCTCGATTATTTGAGATATGGTTTAGTGAGAATGTGAGAGACCTTGAGTGTTCGCAAGAGAAATTACATATATCATCTTATGCCAACGTTTGAAGCCACTGCCATCTAAGCTTTCTAGTTTTGAAATGTCATTATATAGCATTATAGCTTATAGATTATTGGAGTCCATTCCTTTTCTAAAATGCTATAAGATTGTTGTTTCTCGTTGTTGACTTGTAAGATTCTAATATTAGTTACTTCAAGGCGGTAATCAATTTTCTTAAAGAAATTCCTCCCCTTCAATCCTTCATATTGCATGCTATGGGTATTGGCGAACCAAGTCCGAAGATATAACAAAGCAACGCATATAAATTTATTAATGAACTCTTGCAGGAAAAAGACATTAACCTAGAAGTCTAGAACAAGGCTTTTTGTTCATAAGAACTTTGTTTCTATAGCAACAAAGTGACCTAATTCTGGTGTAAAGACAAGAATTAGGAGAGACCTTTGTAGTGTGAAATGAGTAAAAAACAAGGTCATTTGTTAATAGTCACAATCCTTGAAATAACCATATAACAAACCATCTTATAGGGTTTGTTAGTAACTACCATTTGATCCATCATGTCCCTTTGTTGGTAACTAGCATAACTACTTGAAAGCATCATGTCATTTTGTTAGTGACTACCAAACTAAACCATTAAGTCCCTTTGTTGGTAATTACTAACTGAATTTTGCCAACCATTTAAACCATCACCTTTTTATATACACAACTCTACATAGAACCATTTATTTATTTCTCTTTTTTTTCTAATACTTAACCTTACACATAAGTTTGTTTATGTCATCTAAAAGATATTTTCAACAAACTCAAATAAGATATGAATGAAGCATATATAAATATGTTGATACAGGTTTTTAGTGAAAATTTTTACCTTTCCTTCAATGTGCTGTAAAAGTTGATCGTAGGTACCATTACTTTCCCCTTTGTCATTTATGAAAGGTTTGAATATAGGTTGAACTTTGAAAGGTAACATTTGCAATGCATAACAGAATATGGCTATAGAGAATCCACCTTCAACTTTTGATTGTTGGTTCACTTTTACAAACTCAGTGAAGCCTGTTTTCTTTGGCACCCACACAACTATTTTTGAACATGGACCGTTTCCTTGTTTAGTTGTCTCCCATTCCGTGCTTATAATATCTTATGTAGGCAATCAAATATCAAAACCATTAAAATCAATATGGATCAATATAAAGATCTTACAAACTAAATAGATATTACGATTAGTTTAGGTAACAATAAAGATAATTATAACAACAACCAAATTAAGAACAAACATGAGAGTGAGCATTTTTACTTGATATGTCTTGTATTAAGCAAAATCACATATATTTTGCGATCTTCTTGAATCAGTGTCTTCTTATCATGTACTATACTCAAGGAAACACATATATAATATTAGATAAATATAGTTATCATGTATTATACCCAAGGAAACATATATGTTAGGTATCTTTACGCAGCGAAAATAAACACAAAACACTCGTACGCACACGAAAGCAATAAGAACACGAGAATTTAACGTGGTTCGGTCGGTGTGACCTACGTCCACGGGCTGCAACTAGGGTTTTTCTTTATTTGCTCAGTACAAAGATTACAAATGCATGACATGGATATATATAGAGACTAATTAGGGTTAACAACTTAATGAACAAGAAAACTTAAACATGGGCTCAAGCCCAAAGCCTTCACAAACCCAACAATCTCCCACTTGAAGGCTTTGTGATAAATTCTAGCCCGCCATTCAAGTACAAAGCAACCCAGTCGTCTAGTAACTTCAGTAATCTTTAAACAAGTCTTCCAAGCCTCCAGTTCCCAAAGAACAAGCTAAGACTCCATCACATCTCCTAGTTGCAGCAACCCCTCATCATCAAGTACCAGAAGGGCCAGTTGAAGCTCTCCCGAGCTCCAACTCAGTCGTGGCAAATTCCACCAGCGACCCATCCTCTATCTCAACTGGTTT
Organism: Flaveria sonorensis; assembly: GCA_025506505.1. Lineage (NCBI taxonomy): Eukaryota > Viridiplantae > Streptophyta > Magnoliopsida > Asterales > Asteraceae > Flaveria > Flaveria sonorensis. Next base: position 62,564,454 of record CM046433.1, on the reverse strand, counting down.
ACACGATCCACCAGATTCAGAGATACACCGAGAACCACTAACACTCTCCAAATTCAGCAAACAAACACCAGGAGAGAATTTTCTAGTCTTAGTCTTCAAAACCCAACGATTCTTCTTGATTGTACCCGAAACATGCCCCATGCTCCCACTGTCACAAAATCCTCTGACTGGTTTAGACTTCTGACCCCATTCAGCTACAATCTCTGCTCCAGACTTCATGTTTGCAAAATGAACTCTCTTAGCAGCAGATTTAGCGAACCCGACTTTGACTTGCTTAACCGGGTTGATCAATCCCTTAGTAGGTACCTCCACCATGTACAATGACCCATGCTTATCACCACGAGCAATCACCCGGTTTCCACTGATTACCCTCCATTTACCATCACCAAACCTGACTTCCAATCCTTGTTCATCCAGTTTACTAACAGAAATTAATTTCTTCTTCAAACCCGGAATCACCTTGACATTCTTCAGGTTCCATGTAGTTCCTAATGGAGTCACCAAATCAATATCACCCATACCCATTACATCAAGCATTCCGCCATCAGCGAGACGTACCTTCCCAAAATTGCCTGTTTTCAGATTCACCATCATTTCACCGCTGTGTACGGCGTGAAACGAAGAACCAGAATCCATGATCCAAGAGTCCACACCGTTAATTAACACGTCACCATCATTGACATCCTCAGCAGCAGTGTTCAGACCTTTCTTTGGACATTGACTCTTAACGTGTCCATCTTCGTTGCAGTTCCAGCACCTCACATTTTTCCGAGTCCGAGTTGAACTCTTTCCCCGACTCCCACTGCCTCGGCTATTTTCCCTTCCTCTGCCAACATGTAACATCTCAGAAGATGATCCAACATTTGCACTTTTCAGACGTGTGTCTTCACCTATCACAATGTCTCGGATCTTTTCAAATGTCATTTCGTTAGCCCCCATAGAATTTGTAACAGCAGTTACAGTCCCGGACCAACTGTCAGGCAGTGAAGATAGCAACACCAGAGCTCGAGTCTCATTATCAAATTTTATTCCCACTGATTCTAATCTGGTAAGAATAGACATCAGATCATTAATGTGAGAGGTGACTGAGCTTTCCTCTTTCATTCTCGTCATGAACAGTTCCCTCATCAAGAACACCTTGTTAGTTGCAGACGGCTTTCATGCATATTTGACAGAGCCAACATCATACCACTTGTAATGGTTTCTTTCATGATGTTAAAAGCAACGTTTTTCGTCAAAGATAACATAATAACAGCTCTAGCTTTCTTGTCCTTGGAATTCCAAACTGTTTCTTCAGCTTTCTCCATACTCTTCGGTTTCTTTTCCAGTACCATATCCAAATCCTTTTGACATAATAATGCTTCTATTTGCATTTTCCACCAACCAAAATCAGTGCCATTGAACTTTTTGATCACAGTCTTCCCGTCTTCAGCCATAATAGCAAAACAGAGACAAGTCTTCAAAAAACAAGCGCGCTGAACAGTTGATAACCAGTCAACAAAAGGATAGACAAACCAGATCCGGTACTTCCAACCAAAACCCTAGGCGGCGGCGCAGAAACCCTAGGTGACGGCGGCGATGGCAGAAACCCTAGACGGCGGCGGCGGCGGCGGCTGCGCAGAACCCTAGGCGGTTGCGGCGGCGGCGGCGGTAGAAACCCTAGGTACACGGCGGCGTGTTTCGTACGAAATCTTCAAGAGCCTGATGCTCTGATACCAGTTGTTAGGTATCTTTACGCAGCGGAAATAGACACAAAACACTCGTACGCACACGAAAGCAATAAGAACACGAGAATTTAACGTGGTTCGGTTGATGTGACCTATGTCCACGGGCTGCAACTAGGGTTTTTCTTTATTTGCTTACTACAAAGATTACAAATGCATGACATGGATATATATAAAGACTAATTAGGGTTAACAACTTAATGAACAAGAAAACTTAAACATGGGCCCAAGCCCAAAGCCTTCACAAACCCAACAATATATAGATAATTTATCTTGATTTTCATGTTTTCAATGCTTACGTTGATGTATGTTTTATCTAATATAAACCTATCATGAACCACAATCAATAAGTTGTATGATCTGTACATGATAATATATAGGCATAATATGGTAAAATAAATATTGTAGCATATGGAAGTATTGCTAAAAGTTGGTCTTTATGACCAATCCGTTTTCACTTCACTTGTAAAGTTCGAAATTGATGAAAATGATTACAAACATTTACCAATGTAACGTCTTGAGAACGCATAGAAAGGAAGTAACAAGTTATAGGGGATGTCAATTCTTTTAGAGTTAGCTTAAGGGAAAAAAGGTGGTGATAATAAAAAGATTTAACCCTAAAATGCACTATAAAAGAAAGGGAACCACCCCTTTTTCTATTTATTGTGAAAAAAAGTTTCCAACATGGGCATGGAGAGAGAGAAGTTCTCGGCTAGTGTTAGAAAGAAGAAAAAAACTTAAAGGTAAGGATTTTAGTTTTATTTTAAATCATGATCAAGCCTATTATGATCTTATGTAAATCATGATTCAGATCTAATTATATAGTTATGATTTTTAAATGTGCATGGTCAAATCTTGATGGAAAATTAGGCTATTTATTGGGTTGGTTGGTTTTCATCATAATGTGAGTTCCACGTCCTCATATTTTACTTTCTTTGGATGTTTTGAGGCAGTGAGGCATACCTTAATGTTATATTTATCTAGATCTATGATTATATACAAGAAGGTAACCTTTTATGATAAAATTATATTGTATGGATTTATATGTTATGTTTGTACATCGAACAGTACGGTATTTCTTTATATAAGGTACTTGGATAGGGTATTCGGGATTACCAGGGGCTTATTAATTGGTGTAGTTCTTGGCAATTGATCACTTAGAAGTACTCAACCTATGTGTGCATTCGATTATAGGAGTAATCTATTTATGAAGGTACTTGGTGTCCAAGAGTTCCAACTTATAGAGGCATTTGGTTGATTATAGTTCTCGGCCCATAAGGAGTACTCGGTAGAAAGAAAGTACTAGGTAAAGGGGAAGTACTCGACCTACTAAGAAGTTCTCGGCCTCTGTTTATGTACTAGATTTCTTAAGGACTTGATCTATAATGGACCTATAGCTTACCAAGGTTAGACCATCACTTAGGGTTTACTTGATAAGAAATTACTTCTTGTGTGCTTCATTTAAACAGTCCTTAACCACAAATGATTTATGTATAAATATATGATATGTAGTACATGATGAAATTGATAAAAGTGTTATGTAGAGCAAAATAGAATACAAATAGACAATGAACGATAGTAAAACCTAATGAAATATTAATTGGACCCCATAATGAATGGAAAGTTCTGCTAGCATTGACTATAAATTGGAATGGAGTTGTAACTATGCATTCTTAATTGATGATGGTTTTTATGCCTCATGCCTATAAAGGGCATTGATAGGTGTTATCAATGTCATATGTTATATGGGCACTTGTGCATACCAAATGGTTATGGTTATGGATTTGTTGCCCACTATTACCTTGAGCGGGTACAGGAATGATATATATTCATAAAAAGTGAAAAGATAATGATACAAAGAATAAATGAATGAAAAAATAAAAGGAAGATAATGAGCACCATAATAAATGGAATAAAAGTCACGTGGAATGTATGTATGCTATTGTGTGCCAATGAATGAAATACAAATCTTATTTTATTATATAAAACTACAACTCACTTATCAACGTTGATTTTTGTATGCATATTAGGGAAGCTGAAAGATTGAACATGAGCAAACATAGGGTTTCAAGCTTCCGAATGCAAAGGTCTAGCATCCAATGTTTCTGTAATAATGGATCAATGTTAACAAATTTGGATGGTTGTTTCAAGAGAATTTTAATGTTTCTTTTAAGACAAGTTCTTTTTAATAGATGGTTATATTAACTTTTTCGCTTTAAAGTTTATGTATTTGAATGGTTTAGTGTTGTGAATGACTAACTATGAGGTCTCCTAAATACAAACGCATTACATACAACAGCAAATAACCATTGACAGAAGGATTCTTTAAGGGTGTTATAATTAGTAGGTTAGTTTCATTTAGGTGTTACATGGATTTGGATTTGTATGTATATGTTTTTAAAGTTGAATGAGTGAGAGAGTTTTGAACCAGTAAATTTTGTTGGTATGTGTTTTATGTGTATGTTTTGAGGTTTGAATCAACAAAGTCGTGAACAAAAACTCCATGTATAAACTCTACATGCGGTGAGCGTAACGGCGTTAATGATACGTTGACATTTTCAACAAAACAGATAACATTGCTTTGCTTGAAGGTGTTATAATTGCACGGAGAGTTTAGGTTTGTATATTGTGTCAAACAAAGTCATAAACTAATGTGTATGTGTGTTCATATTTGAATGTGTTTTGCATGCATTTTGGGGTGGCCTTGAGGAGGGCAAGGTGGGCAAACACCCAGGGCCCGATCTCCTAGGGGCACGAAAGTTTTACTTTTTTTTAATATTACGTATGTGTGTGCATATATTATTTAAAAAAAGAACCTATCGGTCATTGACAAACTCATTAACCTATTAATTATTTTAGCACTATTAAATTTTAGAGTATATTAATATTTTAATTATTGAGTAAATTACATGGATCGGCTCTAAAGTTTGCTTAAATTTTATATTTCGTCCTTATGATTGAAAAATTACAGGTTTAGTCCTCAGGTTTGAAAAAAACGGAACACTTTTTGTCTCTATTTTTAACGACTATTAAAAATGTCCGTCAATTGTGTGATAAAGGGCTATTTTACCCTTTCAGCTTTTTATAAAAAATAAAAAAATTATTACGTTAACTTGGGACCACCATACCCCCACCCCACCACCTTTGTCTTCTTCATTCTAACTACCACTACACACTCCTATCTCCACCATCACCTCCACCATCACCACCACCACCACCATACCACTACCAATTTTCTTTCCCATCTTAATGTTACTCACTTCCATCATCTCCATTCAATCCACTTCACAAGATTCTGATGCTAAAACACCACATCACCTGCAACTTCAACTATGAGCTGCAACTAGAAAGAAAGGGAAGGGTCTAGAGCCGCTGTGGCGGTCGGTGGAATCAGTAGTGGCAAGATCGATTTGACTTGTTATTGTTAGGGTTAACAAGGTGATAGTGGTGGTTGGCCATGCTGACGGTAAATGGCAAGGTGGATTGTTGCTTCGGTGAAAAAGAAATGTGTGGTGAGTGAATGGTGCTGGTGGATATGGCGGTGTGTGTGGTGGTGATGGTAAGGAATGGTGGTGGAGTGGTAGTGGTGGTGGTGGTGTAGATGGAGGTGTGTGGTGGTGGTGACAAGGAGTGGTGGACCTGGTGGTGGTGTGGCGGTGGTGCTTGAGATGGGATTGTATGGTGGTGAAAGGAAAATAAGGAAGAAGAAGTGTGGGGTGCATCCTATGCATTTATGTTTTTTTAATTTTATATTACTTTTTTAATACAAAGGGTGAAATGATCAATTTACTTTTACTTAATAAAATTATGAATTAATTACACGATTGGTTCCTGTGGTATGCTCATATTGCAAGATTGGTCCCTAGTTTTAAGAAATTACATGATTGGTCCGAACTGTTTACCAAATCGTAACACGATTAGTCCTTGACATTAACTTCTGTTAAGTTTTCCGTTAAGTGAAGGTAAAAAGTCTAATATACCCCTTACATAAAAGACAAAATTAAAAATATATATTAACAAAATATGTGGACCCCGCTTTATTTAATAATAAAAAAACTCAATATATATAATATATATACATACATACATATACACACAAATTACAAGATCATCATCTCCATCATCTGTTCTAACTTCGCACCATCCTCCGCCACTGCCCACCGCCAACCGCCGCACCTCCACTGGCACACCACTTGCCTTGACTGGTGACCGCCACACCTCCAGCGCCCACCGCTATTCTGTAGTTGTTCCACCAGTCACCACCACTGCCGCCACCAAGTTCATTCGCATACACCATCATTTATCATCATCGCACCCCGTCAAACACCTCCATCATCTATCATCATCGTTCCATCCCCATCATCATTGCACCACCGTCAACCACCACCATCGTCGATTAACATCGCACCATCGTCTATCATCATCGCTCCATCTCCATATCTAGTTTCGAATTGGGTGCTTCTGTTTCGATTTAGGTTCTATCTTCGCGAAAGTGGTGGGGGGGAGGGGGGACGAGGATGTGAGGGTGATGGCTATGGAGGTCCGGTGGTGGATAACGGTGTGCCGGAGGTGATCGGGATGGTGGTGGTCTGGATATATATATATGTGTGTGTTAAGTATTTATTTAATTAAAGAAGTGGGGTCCACACTTTTATTTAATATATATATAATGGTCTTTTAATCAGTGGTATTTTGATATTTTAACATTTATTTAACTAAGAAAATAAACAAAAATTATTCTCAAGGACTAATGATATTATGGTTTGATAAACAGTTGGAACTAAATATGTAATTTTTTTAAAAGTTGGGACTAATATTACAATATGAGCATACCACAAAAACCAATCGTGTAATTAACTCTAAAATTATTTAAGGTTGTTTGATCAAGGGACGAAAAATGTTATGTTTTTTTCAAACCATAGGACTATACCTATAATTTTTTCAGTCCTAGAGAACGGAAAATAAAATTTAACAAAAATTCAGGGGACGATCTGTGTAATTTACTCTTAATTATTTTTATCCATTACCATTAACTCATTACAAATAAGTAAAAAAATTAACGTATCCATTATGCTACGATATTTTTGTTTTGTTTGTTTTTTATAACACTTTTTCTAATCACTCAGTGCTCAAAATTTTTTAAGGATTTTTGGAGACAGCCTTGCATTCTTTTATTCTAAACTATAAAATCAAAGTTTGTGTATTGTTTTTTTCGTTTATTAAACATGGTAAAATTTTCTTCCATAAAGATACCACTAATTAAGATTAATAATGAGAAAATTACATAATTGGTTTCTATGGTTTGTTCAGATTGCATGTTTGGTTTTTACACTTTGACAATTACAAAGTTAGTTTAAACTTTTGTAAAGTCATTACAAGTTTGGTCATGAAATTTTAAGAAGTGCAAAGTCAGTCCAAATTTTTATATGTACGTTCCATTTTTGGTTCTTAAAGTTAAATCTAAAAGTTAGTTTAATCTTTGTGAGAGGATTAAAAACTTAATAAATTTAATGTCAGGGACTAAACATGCAATAAATACATAGAATTTTGGATTAACTTTGTAATTTTTAAAGTTTGAGGATCAAACATGCAAATTATTAAAACTAGAGGGACCATTTATACAAATTTCTCTATAATAATTTACGAAATTTTTTATTATTCTATATACTAACATACCTGCACATACGTCGTCTTTTCCAACATGATCTTGCTGATGGATGGGTTGTCTTCTGTGGTTGGATGTATCCTTGATTGTAGCACTCATGGTTTTTCTGAAGTGAACTTTAGAAAAAGTTTTCTCGGACGATTTTACAAAATCTACCGTGAATAGCATGAAAACAAAAAATACAAAAAAAACAATGTGGTGTTTGTGTTCCATCTTACATGTTAGAGTCTAGTAAACCAGAGGTAGTTTATATAGAGATTAAGGGGTGGTTAAGAATTGTTGACCTGTTCTTTAAAACTTGAATATAAACAAGTTTTGACTGAAGAAAGAAAATGATCTGTTGCAAGCATGAACACACTAGTCTTTCCAAGAAAATTTCTACAGTTTGATGGGACGTTCGAATAAACAAATAAATATGAGCAAGTCTTTTTTCTTTTTTACATTTTGTCAAATGTGTGACCATTAACATACGTACCTTATATTCATTTACATTCTAAACATTTGCTAATAACCGTTCACTTACATTCATTTATGCTTGTTTATTTACGTTCGTTTATATTCGTTAAATTATGTTTCATGAACACAACCCCATTCTTATTTGTTTGATTTGTTTACGAACCAAGGCACAACATAAACCCAGCCTACATGAAAATTGAATTCTAAAACTCACATGCATGTTTAACAATCTAATAAATGGTTACAAGTGAACCTTTTAAAAATCTGAATAAGAAATATATACCTTTGTAAATTTATTCAGCCAAACTATTTACGACTTAGGTTATCCTAGTTACCACATGTATGAACAAAGCATTTGAGCCCCTCCCCCTACCCTTACTGTTTTTTGTTCAAAAGTTGAAATTTATACAAATTGAGTCAGGACCCTTTGGTACCGTGATAATAAAAACTATTATGAGTCTCATGACTTTCACCTATCATATGCATTTGTTCAAGCTTCCCTGACGAGTCTACAATCTTCCTCTCCGTTTCAAGATGTTTTATATGTAAATAAATAAGAAAATTGCATATATTTCCTTGTAAAATAACTTAATTGCATATTTATTCAATTCAAAATTAAAATTACATATATCCTCTCATTTAATCATTTTAGTTGTATATTTTACCCAATTCACAACAAAAATTGCGTATATTCTCTTCATTAATGAAATTTTTTTTAAAGTTACCCATTGATTTATTTTATTAAAAATAAATATAGATTGACAATGTTACCCTGACTATTCCAATGCTATAAAATAAATTTAAATTTTACATACACCTAATATAGCTAGTTTTTTTCTTTCTTTTTTTTTTTTACATATATATATATATTTTTAATCATGTTTCGCTATTGAGTATTTTCACTTTCTTAAACTTTTTTCCTTTTTTGTGTTTTTAATAATTTTATTCGTTTATGTTGTGCCTATTCTTCTTGATCAAGCTTTTGGAGTAACAATAATAAATTACAACACAAATACCAAACTTTTAATTCATTATAGAACCAAAAAAACATAACAAAAAATAATCATAGGTAAAATAGTCATTCTACGATCTAATTTTAATAAAAATTCCAGATGAGTAAATTTGTTATTTTTTCATTAAAGGAGAGGTTATACATAATTTTAGTTTTAAGTAGGTAAATATGCAATAAAGTAGATTAAGGAAGACGATATATGCAATTTTGGTTTTGAGTTGGATAAATGTACATTTAACAAGGTTTACAAAGAGATATATGCAATTGCCCCAAATAAATTGATTATGTAACGCATCGAGGGTTACATATTTAATATAAATAAATATATGAACAGTATACATGGATGGTATTTAGTATGTCAATGACCATTATATGGATGTTACTATCATATCGTTGCTTTCTTATTTCTATGTGGTTCAATGGTTAAAGTTTATTCTAATTATTCAAATGTTAGTTTAGCGTGTATTACACGGGTTGAATGAAAATATTGAATTAAAGATCATTAATTAATATTTAAAGATTAAAAAATAATGTTTTTAGATAAAATACAATTGATATTACGTATAAGTAACTATTTTAGGTAATAAAATAATAACAACGTTTTTCAAACTTGCGTATTTAAAAAGTTTTGTTATATAAAAAATGTTTTTCAAACTTTCTCTTTTTTGAACATATGTTTTTTATAATAATTTCTTTTTTTAAAAGTTCTTTGCACTAAAAACATTATTTTCATAAAATTTTTGTTTTTTAAAAAAGTTGTGTTTTTATCAAAGAAAACATGTTTTCATTTATTAAGAAATCTATTTTACATTTTAGAAAAGATATTAATATTATCATAAGCATTTAACATGATTATTTAATGGTTACATTGCTATACTAGTAACATACGAAAAATAATTATGAAAAAATGACGTGACATATAAATATTTTGTTTTATTAGGATAGATATGTAAATCTTCTGTAATTTTTAGTAAGATCAAATATTCAGTTGAACATTTCGAAATCTAATGAAGTCTTAATTTATATTTGTATTAAGGAATCAAATGTTTAAGACTGAAGTTGCAGGGATCTTGCAGGAATTTTCATTTAATATTGTAATTTAAATTCTTATATGCATTTTGACAACGACTCAATTTATGTTTGTATTTAGATATTAGTTTTTTTATTGAATTTAATATTGCGTAAGTTGCGGGGAACACGAAATCCTTAAGTGGTGTTCACACATACCCTCTTTTATTACTTGTCACACCCGGATCTTTTAAAAACAATTTTAAAACATAATCATTTCTGTTTTCTTCTCTAAACATATCATACCCTCCCTCCGTCATAGTTGTCATCTACCTTGTACCAAAATTTAAAATATTTTTATAGATAAATAAATAAGTGTCTACGAGAGGGCAATAAATGGAATGATATTAATATTGCTAAAATGATTAAAGTTATGATATTTGATAAATGTTTATCAAAATAAATATATACTGTTTGCACGTGGCCTGCCTGACTCATTCGTAATGATGTTTTTTAAGTGATTCAAGTATTTAACAATCTCTAGTTAGACATGGTTAAAAATAGAACATTATCTATCTAATTTAATTAGAGGTATAAACCAGTTTACATTTAAGAACCGTTTGTAAATCGGCTGATGAGAATTTCGCATATTTATTAAATGATCAAATGCGAACCTTTTCATAATTCAGATAAATTATGTTGTTGATCTAGGATTCAGGAAAAAAAAATAATTTATGTTAACAGGATCATCATGTGACTTTTTTCTTTTCTTTTTTCATTTACAAGTGACAATCATTACTTTGTTATAGATTTATAAAAAAAATTACATAAATGATCCTTGTGTTTTGATCATAATGTATGTTTGGTTAAAAGATTTTAAAAATTATATATTTAGTTTATATATTTGATAGATAGTTGCAAGTTTAGTACTCAAAGTTAATGATCGTTAGTTTCTAATGATGTAGAGACTAAACTTGCAATATGATCGGAACATAAAAACCATTTATACAACTTTCTCTTAAACTAAAATTAATAAAAAAAAAATAAAAGTTTTAAAAATCAAATAAAATTTTAAGAAATAAAATAAAATTAACAAAGTAAAACAATAAAATAAAACATAAAAATAAAATCAAACAAAAATTGATAAAAATCAAAATAAATATTAAAAAATCAAATCAAAAGTTGATACAAACTTCGTATACAAACTTTACTTTTTTAAATTACTTTGATTTTCTAACCATTATTATAATTTTTTAAGGTTTATTCAAATTTATTTTAATATTTTATGTGATTTTTAAATTTTGATTTGAATTTTTTACTTTTATTTGATTTTTACAATTTTTTTAGTTTAGCAAAATATTAAACAAATGGTCCAGTTTTACCATACTGCAGGTTAAATCTTAAATCATTTAAAACTAACAAACATTAACTATTGGGATTGACTTTATATAACATTAATTACCAATTTAGTCGTGCATTATGATTTGTATCATATGCTTTGTGAATTGTACCTTATTTTGTTTTTTCATAGTTTTTTTTTACTTTTAACCCTATAGTTTTCAACCTTTACGTTTAACACTCATATTGTTTTCACTTTCAAAGTTAGTCTCATTTGCTTTTATTCTTTTACAAGTTTTTTATTTTACATCTCGGTCTAAACTTTTCGAGTTTACATTTTTTTTCAGTTTAACGGTCGCGTTGTATTTTACGTTTCGGTCTAATTTATACATATTAATACGCCGTAACGCACGTGCATAGTTTAATGTTTTTGCATCTATTTTTCGCCGGTTTATTTCTTTTATTTTACGAGCTTTTCTGTTGTACATGGTTGCTAGCAACGATGTGACATTGATGTTACTTAGAACAGTTTTACGCCTCCCACCTCAACGCGTGAGGCTTGAATACTAGTTTACAATCATTTTTAAAATCTTTAAATTAAGTTTATAATTTTAAATCTAAGAACTACACTTGTAATATAATTGTCATAAGACCATATGCGTAGATTTCTCTAGATTTATATTAGATTGTATGTTGACGGTCCAACCTACTAATAGAAACAGATCACCGGTCCCATACAAGAAATTAGTAATGTGGAAACTGGAAGTCAATTTTCGTTGGGTCCATGTGTAACTTTGACTAAAGAAAAGTAGTACAAAACTAATTAAAAAATATTATTTAAATATATGTGTTTACTATAGGTTTGCATAATATCTTTGTGTTTTATAACTAGTGAGTACATAATTATAGGGTTTAATGTTTTTAAAACCTGACCAAATATCAAATCCATCGTCTTACTAGCTCCGGCAAGAATTCCCACAACACTAGCAACAAATCTGTTGATTTTCTTCTACAAAATTACATAGATCCCGTCTGGCCAGGTCACTAGCCAATTGATTCACTCACAAACCGTATGAACCGGCCAGTTATTTTACAAACGGTTCAAAACAACATAACCAGACCGCTGGTAGTCACGGTTTCTGGTTCAATAGGCCTGTTCGATCCGGTTGTGAGAACATTGTATAGAGGACACAAAATCAGTTTTTTATTGGAAACTGATTGGGGTTGGAATCGGTTTTCTCTGATCAATGAAAATCAAAACTGGTTTGGGTGAGAAACTAGGTCAGAACCAGTTCAGTTTGGACGAATGAGTAACTACACCCGGTCCTACTTGGTTTGGATTGGTTCCAAACCGGTTCGAGCTAGGAACTGGTATAAACCGATTCTATTGAAACAATACATATTTTATTTGATTTGCTAAAATGTATATGTATAAAATTTATATTTTATTTCTTTCTAAGACTTTACAAACAAAAGAAAATAATATTCACTAACAAAACATAATGTTACTACTTAATACATTATTTTTTTTCGGTTTCATCGTTGTCTTTGTTGGTGTTTTGTTTAATTATTTATAAGAACTATTGGCTGGCCATGGAAATCGAGATATCATATGCATGTTTTTAGTTAGATAGATGACAACTTTTGGTTTGCACCTATGCGCCATGTATTTTTTCTTCAATTCGTACTTTGTCTTCGTATTGAGGTCAATATTAGAGGCTCGAGAAATCAAAATCACATCAGTCAAGAACTTACTGTGCGAGAACTTGAAATTCACGTGAAAACTTCAAGGGGCGAAAAATGGGTTTTGGGAGCGAGAACTTTTGTATCTAGTATATACAGTTGCTTATAAGTTTTATTTTGCAACACTTGTCATATTTTTGTTTTGGAAAGCTTTGAGCAATCAGTAATCAGATAGAAAATGTTATTATTTGATTTTGCATTTGATATGACTTCTGTGTGATTATGTTATCTTGGATTACATCATCCATCATGCGGTTGATGTAATTCAATTGATCATATTTTGTGTTTATTGAGAAATTTCTGGATTTTATGATTGGTATCAGAGCTTTTGGTGATCTTGATCGATTTGATGACACGATTTTGTTCGAATTAAATGATTTGATGCTCATATGGTATGTTAATGGAACCGGAGTTGATTTTTGGTCATTGGATTGAATTTGGATCGAATTTGAGCTAAATTTGTGGAGAAAAAGGCTCGAAGTGGTTGTTTGAAGATTTTGGCCAAGTTTTAGCATACTTGAATCAATTTAGAGACCAATAGGTAATTAATTGAATCTAATTAACTTCACCTAGACTCTAATTAGGTCTTTGGACAAATTGGTTGGTTGGATCAATTGATTTCTGGCAGAATTTGACTTTTCGATGCATGCGAAAACTTTGAAGGATTGAAGAGCACACGCGGAAAATCTATGTTCTCGCTTGAAATTGCATAGTTCTTGCTTGAAATTGATGATTCGTGAAAACTTCTTCAACTTTACGAAAACTTCTAACATCTGTTGGATTTTTCAAAGCTGATTAAGTTATCGTAATGGCAACTAACCTGGATTTGAAGAATATCAGTGCCTCGTTAAATGTGGATATCAAGATGAGCACAAGCACTAAACCCCCGAGACTTGTCAACAAAGATGACTATGCCAACTAGGAATTTCATTTTGAGAATCATGATGTGTACAAGAAGCCTCACATGTGGCGATCAATTAAGTTTGAATCTTAGGTTCCAATGTATAAGAATGATAAAAAGGAAATGATTAAGAAGCCAAAACATCTTTGGGATGATGAGGATATGAAAAAGTTTGAGCTTGATGATAAAGCCTATGCCATAATCAGTATGGCACTATTTCACACAACTATAGAGAATTCAGAGGTGCAAAGGTTTTATGGGATGCATTCGAACCTCAAATTAAGGGAAACAAGGATACATGTGAAAGTAAAAGGATATGTTGAACCAATAATTCAATATGTTCAACCATGTTCTTGAAGAAACTCTTAAAGCTCAGATTGCAAGGTTTGTGAAGCTGGTCATAAAGATAAAAATTTTGGATATAACTTTGGAAAATATTGAATGAACAAGAAACTCTTAAACTCTTTGCCTTATAGTTGGAACAGTAACTATACGTCCATCAAGATAACTAAAGATTTGTTTACTCGTGCCCTGAGTGATTTTGATCTCCATAATCAAATCATATGTATGGTCGATAAGCAAGGAGCTACAAATCATCTAAAATCCATGGGTCCAGAAGCTACTGCGTTGTATGCTAAGATGGTAAGAAACCCAAACTAAATTACTATATGAGTTACAAACATGTGTCAGTAGAAGTGGTCAACTGTTCCTACTATGCAAGAGATTCAAGAACCTTATGTTCATCAATATGCATCATTTGTTCAACCGCAATTCTCCTAAACTCAAGCACAAGAAGTTCCTGATGTGAATCAAGCATACATAGCAAAGAAAACCTCAACTCTTCCAAAGCAAACAGTCCAAATTGTAGACAAACTTCTAGCTTTATTCACTACTTTTATGACTAATTATGAAGCATTTATGGCTGGAAGACTTACTGCACCTAATACCTTGATTAATAATCTGTAGTAGGTAAATCCAGATGATGTAGATGAGAATGATAAAGGTTGTTTATATGACCAAGAATTTTGGTAGAGGAATTGTAAAGAAAATAATTGGTTTGAAAAACAATAGTAAGATTGTTTTGATAATTTTTTTCTTCATTGCTATAACTGTGACAAATGAGGGCACTACGCTCGCGAATGCACGAAACCAAGAATTAATCAAAATGATGGAAACATAAAGATTGTATCTGTTGAAGTTGAATCATCTATTAAAAAGGGAAGCTCTTCAAGTAACAGTAAAGCTTTAGTGTCGCAAACTACCACTGATTATGATTCGTTAGATCAGATGGAATTCCTTAAAATGAAAGTGAGCAGTGCTTTGTTTGCTAGAATTTAGAAGAAGAGAGAAATTGAAACAAGTGAAGATTTATTTAGAGAATTTGTTTCTGGTATGTTTTTTTATCATAATCAAGAGAGTGTAGTTAATCATGTTAGTGAATTGCAATTGATGAAGTTGAAGAAAGTGTGGTTGATTAAGTTATGGAAGAAACAATTGCTATTGGGGGGTGATTGTTGATAAGGTTAAAGAAGAAATAGAGTGAGAAGGTGATTGTTTATGAGAATGAGAAGATTAAGAAAGTCATTAAAGTTTGTAAAGGAGAACAAAAAGAAGCCATCAAAGAATCAGATGCTACTAAGCCTGCTCAATCATAGCTTGCTAAAGAACCCATTATGGATGAGAGAGTTTTAAAGCTTTTATAATGAATGTGGTGCAAGATATCCCTTAATCTTCCTTAGGTAAGTTAGAGGTGTATGAGGATCTATGTTCTACAAACTATGTTGATAAAGTTCAATGATATCGAGCTCACGGTTAAATCTCGATTTTAGAAATTGAAAAACTACAATACATAAATAGAAATATAAATCTGATGAAATAGTTTTCAAATATAAAGTTGATGGACTAAACAAAACCGTTTATCAATTAAAATTGCATATTCATGATAAAGAATGCGCTAACATTGATTCAACACAATGAAAATGATGAGCTCGTATTGGAAATTAACCAACTAACAGTGAATTAGATCTGCTAAACTTACTGTTGAGAAATTTGAACTTTCATCAACAATGGTTTAAGAGATAGTTAACGCCCAAATGACCTAGAAGATTAATGGTGAAAAAAATGGTGTGGGTTATACCAACATTATCAATCATGATTATACACCTATGCCTTCATCATATGCAAATGATGATGAAGACATGATGTATGAACTGAGATTTTAAACCTAAAATCAAAAATTGATGTGCTTTGACTGTTGATCCTGAAATCATATCTGATAAATAATCTAATCATATTAATCTTTATGTAGAATCATTGAATGTTAATAGATTGGTTGATGAATGAGGGAGTGACAATGTGAGTGTAAATAATGAAGAGAAAAGTAAGAAATGTACTTAAAAAATATTATGCTAAACCAATGTCTAAGAATGAAAAATTAAAGGCAAAATTTCTACAATATTTGCTAAACCAATGTCTAAGAATGAAAAATTAAAGGCAAAATTTCTACACAATGAGAATAAAATGAAAAAAAAAGAAAACTAGACCAAATAAATATGACTTGAAAAATGATTTTAAAAACAAATGTGTTTCTAAGGGGTGTCTTGGTAAGGAAGTGTATATCTTTAAAGATTCAAATACCCGATTGTTTAAAGATAAACTTTCTAGTGATGCTAATCATTTGAAACCTAGTGTCTCTAAAACAAGTGTCAAGCCTGGTGCAATTCCAGCACAAGTTCGAAAAGAAAAAAAAGATTAGTCAAAGATTAAGCCTCAAGGGCAAGAGTGTTAGTCTCAAAGGCTAAAACTTAAGCCCCAAAGGAAATTATGACACCTTTGGTGGGTGTCAGAGACAATTTGAGAGACATATGATAGACAAATGGATTTATAAGATTTTTCATCAAAATAACCTGACGTCATTCAACCCTTTATTATCATCATTTGGTCTTAAAGGATCAAACAATATGAAATTTGACAACTCATGCCAATATAGGTTTCCACCAAACATATGCTGATTTATCTATGGAAAATCAAATCATATTGCAAGATATTATATTCATCAGTTCAATTCACCAAGTCAATAATAATTAAATAATCAGAGAATAAATAAAAGAAATCATTTAACATCACCCAAATGTTGCAAAACATAAAGTTGTGAGTAATAACAAGGTTACCCCGAACGTTTCTTCAAGAGAAGCATTAAACAAATCTAATTAGTTTAACAATAAATTAAAATCTAGTTTTTTCAAGAAATAAAATAAGAAGAATGTGAAACTGTAACACCCGGCCTCTCATACCACCAATATTGTCCGCTTTCCTTAGGAGAAGCTCACGCATTTGCTTTTGGTTGCCTAGGTGAAAACTTCCCAGGGAGGTCACCCATCCCTGGATTGCTGCCACCTGATCACCCTTAACTATGGAGTTCTCCTCTCATCCACAGCCAATGAGCCAAAAACACGTTGGTGATATTAGAGACCAGACATTACCTATGAAACAGGAATCTCTCCTGTCCATGACCAATGTAGGATTCATGTAGCGTGTCACAAGCACCCCCCGTTGGACTAATCCTATATATATATATGTATGCATATATGTATATATCAATGGAAGACTTATTGTAGAAATTGTTGATAACCACACAAGCCACAGATGAATACATCCGGAAATCTGATCGAAGAAATAAGGAGAGGTTCCAAAGAAACAAAGCTGACATCAAAAGTAACAAAGCATCATTGCAAACCATTGAACACCAATTAAGTCAGATAGCACAATAACTATCTGAAAGACCCCAAGGTGCATTGCCCAGCAACACTGTGACAAGTCCTAATGCACAAGTGAAAGCCATCACCACAAAGGAGTGGCAAAACCACTCAAGGTGATGCACCTGCATTACAACCAATCCTTGAAGAAATAGAAACTGAAACTTCAAGTAGTGCAAGTGATATGCGAAAGCAACCTGTTGTTGTTGAAGAACCAGCCAAGAAATACGTACCACCACCACCCTATGTTCCACCACCTCCATATCCTAGTCGTTTGAGACAACAACGAATGGAGGCATAATATGGCAAATTCTTAAGGTTTTTCAAGAAACTCCACATCAATCTGCCATTGGTGGAAGCCTTAGCCCAAATGAAAAATTACGTTAAGTTCTTGAAGGGTGTGTTATCAAACAAAAAGAAACTGGAAGAGTTATCACACGTAGTATTGAATGAGGAATGCTCTGCAGTTCTTCAAAACAAACTACCTCAAAAGATGACTGATCCAGGGAGCTTTACCATACCTTGCCGAATAGGAAATCTTTCTACTAGTAATGCGTTAGCTGACTTAGGTGCTAGCATTAACCTTATGCCTTATGCGGTTTTTGAAAAGTTAAATTTAGGTGAACCTATACCTACCCGTATGAGCATCTAGTTAGCTTATTGTTCTGTCAAATATCTGAGGGGCATCATTGAAAATCTTTTAGTTAAAATTGTCAAATTCGTATTTTGTGTTGATTTTGTGATCCTTGACATGGATGAGGACAAGAATATTCTTCTTATCCTAGGTCGACCTTTCTTAGCAACCGCTAGAGCTCTCCTTGATGTTTGCACCAATAGACTTACGCGTCGAGTGGATGAGGAGGAAGTGACATTTGACATAGGATGATCCATTAAACATCCTTAACATCATGAGGACTCACTCTATTACATTGATTTATATGATTCAATCATAAGCTGTCATTTAAGGGAATCCCTTGAAAATGAAGCTTGTAACACTCAATTAATAGAAGTCCGAACAACCAAATCCATCTATGAAAATAAAATCATTTTAAAACCAGAAGTTGATGAAATGTTATCTCATTATGAAGCATTCGAGATCATCGAACAAGTCCTGGAACCCAAAGCTAAACCATCTATCGAAGATCCTCCAGTTTTAGAACTCAAAGAACTTCTATCTCATCTCGAATATGCCTTTCTTGAAAACACATCTCAACTTCCTATGATCATCTCATCCCCCTTATCGAATGACAAGAAGAACAAGTTGCTTAATATGCTTAAGGAACATAAGCGAGCTATTGCTTGGAAAATCATGGACATCAAGGGAATCAATCCATCCTTTTACACTCACAAAATACTAATGGAGGAGAACTTTAAATCCATCATAAACCTCAAAGACGTGTAAATCTGAGCATGCAATAGGTTGTGAAGAAAGAAGTAATCAAACTGCTAGATGCCGGTTTGATTTACCCTATTTTTGATTCACCTTGGGTCAGTCCCGTCCAAGTTGTTCCAAAGAAGGGAGGAATAACTGTTGTAACTAAGGAGAAGAATGAGCTTATTCCAACTTGTATGGTTACAGGATGGAGAGTTTGCATCGACTATCGCAAACTCAATGATGCCACAAGGAAAGATCACTTCCCTCTGCCCTTCATCTATCAAATGCTTGAAAGATTATCTAGAAAAATGTTCTATTGTTTCCTTGATGGTTTCTCAGGTTATTTCCAAATTCCTATTGCTCCTGAAGATCAAGAGAAAACGACATTCACATGTCCATATGGTATGTTTGCTTATCGGTGAATGCCTTTTGGATAATGTAATGCCCCTTCTACGTTTCAAAGATGCATGGTAGCAATCTTTCATGACATGATTGAACATTTTATGGAAGTTTCATGGATGACTTTTCCATCTTTGGGAATTCATTTGAACAATGTCTTGAAAATCTGGAAAAAATGTTGGTTAGACGTGAAGATTCTAACCTCTTCTTAAATTGGGAAAAGTGCCACTTCATGTTTACTGAAGAAATAGTGTTAGGACATAAAATCTCTCGAGCAAGGCTTGAGGTCGATCAAGCTAAAGTCGACACTATTTCCAAACTTCCACATCCCACAACCGTGAAAGCAATCAGAAGCTTCCTAGGTCACGCAGGATTCTACCAACGATTCATCAAAGATTTCTTAAAAATCACACAACCATGACTCAACTCCTCAAGAAGGACGCACAATTCGTATTTTCCGACCAATGCATTAGTGCATTCAATTTGTTGAAAGAGAGATTGGTAACAGCTCTGATCATGGTTTCCCCTGATTGGACATTACCATTTAAACTCGTGTGTGACACAAGGGATTTCGCGGTAGGAGTTGTGTTAGGCCATCGGAAAGATAAGCAATTCCACCTAATTTACTACGTGAGCAAAACCCTAAATGATACGCAAGAAAATTACACCACCACCAAGAAAGAGCTTCTTGCGGTAGTTTTTGCATTTGACAAATTCAGCTCGTATTTAGTCCTTTCAAAAAAATCTTTTACACCGATATGCAGCCCTTCGTTATATATACAACAAACAAGATGCAAAGCCGAGACTGATTCATTGGATAGTTCTGCTTCAAGAAATTAACATTGAAATTCGCAATAAGAAAGGGGCGGAAAAGCTAGCGGCCGATCATTTCTCTCGTCTTGAAGACTCAAACCCTTCAAATTTTGAGGAATCCAACATAAACGACAATTTTTTCTCATGAATTCCTTATGCACATCCAATCCTCAATCGATGAACACCCTTGGTTTGCCGATTTTTTGAATTACTTGGCAAGCGGAATCCTACTCAAAGGAATGACTTATCAGCAAAAGAAGAAATTTGTTTGTTGACATTAAGCATTACTATTGGGAAGATACATATCTGTTCAGAATCGATGCAGACCAGCTTATTTGAAGATGCGTATACGGAAGTGAAGCATAACAAATTCTAAGGTACTGTCATGAAGGACCCATAGAAGAATATCATGGAGCAACCCTAACAGCCAAGAAAGTCTTTGACTGTAGATTCTACTAGCCCACGATCTTCAAGGATTCTCACAACGTGGTACGCACCTATGATACCTGTCAAAGAGCAACCAATATCTCAACACGGCATGAGATGCCTCAAAAACCCATTCATGTATGCGAGATATTTGATATATGGGGTATTGATTTCATAGGGCCATTCCCAGTGTCCTTTAGCAATCGTTAAATCTTGGTAGCAGTCGATTATGTCTTAAAATAGGCCGAAGCTCAAGCCCTACCTACCAACGATGTAAGAAACGTTGTCAGATTCCTCAAGAAACTATTCTCTTATTTTGGTTCCCCCAAAGCTTTAATTAGTGACCGCGGGATGCATTTTTGTAACAAACAGCTAGAAAGAGCAATGGCTCGTTATGGCCTGCATCATCGCTTTACAACTTCTTATCATCCACAAGCGAATGGGCAAGCTGAAGTCACTAATCTAGGCGTCAAATGAATCATCAAGAAAACCATAGGTCAAAATCGCAAGGATTGGTCTACTAAGCTAGATAATGCATTATGGGCTTTTTGAATAGCCTAAAAGACTCCCATCGGCACAACACCGTTTAAACATGTTCATAGGAAGTCATGTCATCTACCTATGGAACTCGAACACAAAGCCTATTAGGCACACATGGCAGCAAACCTAGACCAAAATGTTGCGGGTAAAAATCAATTTCTACAAATCCACGAACTAGAGGAACTGAGAGAGCAAGCATACGAGAATGCTAGCATTTACAAGGAAAAGACAAGGAAATTACATGAGTCCCGATTAAATAACACTAAATGATTTCATGTGGGAGAATGTGTCTTACTATATAACTCTCATTTACGTTTGTTTCCTGAAAAGCTAAAATCGCGTTGGTCCAGACCTTACACGATTAAAGAAGTTTTTCCGAACGGTGCCATGGAAATTGAAAACCACGACGGTTTAAGTTTCAAGGTAAATGGTCATCGTTTGAAATTTTATACCAATGGACCAACCAAGATCTTTTCGGAGGAATCGCACCTCTGCCCCAACGAAGACTAAGTGTGGGGAAAGGTCGCGCCAAAAACCCGAAACTAAAACTCGACACCTGTACATAGGTGTTTCTTTAAAATTTTAACTTTTTGTAGGACCTCTTCAGCTGCTGCTGCTGGTGGCATGATACCAAAGGAGAGGGCTGACTTTTCTGATGAAGACTGGAAAAGGATTGAAATTGATCAGAAAGCCATGACAGCCCTCTAAAATGCTCTTCAAACTCCATCTACAGAGGTTTCAAGAAGTGCAACACCACTAAACAGCTATGGGATGCACTAAAACTGATGTATGAGGGGTCCAATGAAGCCAAGGAAAACAAGAAGGACCTCCTGAAGCAGCAGTTTGAAAACTTCACCTTCAAGACAGGTGAAACCATGACTCAACAATACTTCAGGTATGTTGAGATTATGGATACTCTAGCTAATGTTGGAGTAACTATTAAGAATAGGGATATTATTAGGAAGTTCATGTCCTCTCTTCCCAGATAATGGACACACTACTGTGTGGTCATTAAGAGGACTGAAAACCTCAAGACCCTTACTCTCACTGAGTTGTATGGGATACTCAGTGGATACCAGATGGAGATGAACATGCAAAATTCATCTGGTAACTCCAATACTCACCAGAGTTCAGCCCTTCATGTGGGTGAAAGGGGTAGCAGAGAACCACATCATCATCTTATCTACTACCCTAAAAATTCACAAAAAGGTCCTTTCATCACCTTCCCAGAGACACCCAGAGATAGCTACAACCAAGGAAGTCCCTTCCAAGAGATAAGTTTCTCTCAAGCCTTTGTTCCACTGATGAAAGTTTGGGAAAATTTCTCTTCACTTTTGAAGACCTGGACTGTATCCATCCAGATGATCTAGAATATATGGAAATAGTCCAGCAGATGGCTCTTCTCACTCACAGAGCCTAGAAGTTCTACAAGAGGACTGGGAGAAGGTTTCCTAGCAATGCAGCCAGTGGCAAGTTTGGGCTGGACAAAAGCAAAGTAAAGTGTTACAACTATAATCAAATGGGATAGTTTGCCAGAGAATGCAAGGCACCTAAGTCAAATGGTGGCCAAGCATCATCCAGGCCAAACTACACTGAAAGAGGGCACCAAAATGAGAAGCCAAGACAGCAAGCTGTAGTTGCTGTTGAAGAAGGAGGCTTTAGAAAATGATCAAGAAAATAAATATTGACACCAATTTAGAAAATGGGTTTTCTGAATTATTGCATTTGAGATAGAACAAATTATATGGATATTTTGTTCATGAGATATCATTTGTAATGTTATTTAAATAAGTTAAATAACATCAAATAAAAGAGTGTTTAAGTTATAAAATTAAAATGGGTTTAATTATATAACTTAATTAGTTATTAACAATGAAAAAAAGGAGTTTTCAAAATGGGAGGGAACCCATTTTGAACCCAATTTTCGGCCGCCCCTTGGTGGTTGGCCTTGGGATTCCTTTGTCTTGTTTTATGCAAGACATTAACTTGTTCCATTAACACACTCAACTCTCTCTCTCTCTCTCATACATGCAAGATACTTCCATTCTCTCTTTTTTCTCCTTGCAATTTTCGGATCTAAGAGGGTTTTCTTGAAGAAGTTTTGGTGTCAACACTTCCTAACAAGTTGGGTATTTGCAAGAGCTTGTGGGTATACAAGCTTGAGGTTTTCTCCTTTGAAGACTACACGTTCAAGAGCATCATCCTCTTCTTTTCATCCATCTTTTTTTGCTTTGTTCTTGGAAAGGTAGTATTCAAGAACATCCTATGGTTGTTTTCTTTGATAGCATTTCTTTTCACATATTTATATGATCCTTGTTCTTGGGTTTGTTTTCTTGAACATATAAATGTTTATTTTTAGAATCTAAAACAAGTTTTAACTCCCTAATATCCGTTGCATTTTGTTGTTTAAATGGTTAAACATCTTTGATAAAACTTGTAAGAAACCCAACAATGGCATCTAGAGCCGGTTATGTGGAAAACTTGCTTCAAAAGTCCAAGAAAAGTTAGTTTTGTTGGACTTTCTCAACCCATTAGGGGCTGTTTTGTTGTGGATGTATGAATCCCCTATCTTTCAAAGTTTTATCTTACATGCTTTAGAATAAACCTTGAAAGATTAACATCAAGTGGTTGATTGTTTTGTTTGGACTAAACCCTAAAGTTTGGGTTTATGTTGGCCGAAATCTTAAGGGTTAAAAAGGGAGTTTATGGTTGTTCTTGGGTGTTGTATTTGATACATATTTTGGTGCATAACATAGCCTTGACCTAATGTGTTTTGGATTTGGATGAATGTGATTGTCATGTTTGGTTTTATTCATTAAAGGGTTGTAATAATAATTTTGGTGTTTGTATCTTTTGGGTTGTAATTTAATTATTCATTGGTTATGTAATAAATAGATTAGGTGCATTTCTTTTATTAGAAAAATTGTATTAGGATATGATTTTGTAAGAGAAGATGCACAAGGAAGGCACAAAGGAAGGGCACAAAGAAATAGACACTTGAAGCATTTGGATGCGGATTCGAGTGGGAGTTCTTGGACACATTTTAATGTGTTACTATTAACCCTTAGGAAAGACCAAATGATAACACTTGTGATGGCAAACAAGTGTGGTCACCTTAGTGGCTATGGTTATGCACTTGTGATTGAATGGTTGTGCTTGTTTGGTTGTTTATTTTATGTTGGTTGTTTGATATATGGATATGCATAACAAACAAATTTATAAACATAACAAGCTGAAAATAAATGGTTCTTTATCATTAAGTGGTTAATAAAAGGTTATTAAAAGGATTAATGATTTTAAATAAAAAGGGTTATTAAAAGAACCATAGGGTACCATGTATTTGAAAGCATGCAAATACAAGGTACATAGAGTTTTCTAAACTAGAATTATGAAAACTTAAAATGTCTTTTGAAAACAAGTTTAACACCGTCCTTTTACACAACACTTGAGTCACTTGAAAACTCTTAATGGGATAAAGGTCACCTAACCATTTTGAGGGAACTTGTGATTTGAGGTGGGAATGCCATATTTGTGGGATAAAGATCACCTAACCACTTATATTGGTAAACTAACATGTGTGTGTAAGTAGGGTAACTTGATTTGCAAACCATGTTAAATGGATCACCTACAATGTGGTTTACAAAAGGTGTTGATGGGATTAACATGCCGATTATACATATGATGTTTAAATCGATCCCATACCTCTAGAAGTTGTAAAGGGTTGTAATTGTCAAACGTTGACTACCTTGTTAATTTAAATAATGGGATAAATGTCACCTAACCACTATTTAAATGTAACGTTGGATTCTAGAATTTTATTTTGTGTATGACACATAAAAGGTATTTATAATTAAATATGATAATATCGTAAATACTAAAATTGAACTTTGTTAAATTTTGTAGATGGCCACCAACAACAATGAAAATAATGATATTCCGTCCGCTCATACCCTATCACTAAGAACCATTCTCCAAAAGGAGCGTCTAAACCATAACAATTTCATTGATTGGTTTTGAAACTTGAGAATTGTTCTCAAGCAAGAGAAACGATCATATATCTTAGACGATCCGATTCCCGATGAACCCAATGAGGAAGATGAAGAGGCCTACATAAATTGGGTGAAATACACTGAGGACTCGGTCCAAGTGTCTTGCCTCATGTTGGCAAGTATGACTTCGGATCTCCAAAAGGAGTACGAACATCACGGAGCATACGACATGATAACCCTATTGAAGGAAACGTTCCAACAACAAGCAAGGGTAGAGCGCTTCGAAACGGTTCGAGCACTCCATGCATGTCGTATGGATGATACCCAATCGGTCTCGTCTTATGTACTTAAGATGAAGAGCCACATAGACCGCCTCGAAAGGCTGAATTGTCCCGTCTCGAAAGAGGTGGCTACGGATTTGATCCTCAACTCTTTGTCAAAAAGGTTTGACAATTTTGTTATGAATTATAACATGAATGGTTGGGACAAGAACATAACTGAGCTTCACTCTATGCTCAAAACAGCCGAGGCGGCCATGGGTAAAAGGAGTTTACCCGTTCTCACCATCAATGAAGGTGGGAACAAGAAGAGGCCTCACCCCACACCCAAGGCAAGTGTTTCCAAAGGTAAAGGGTACGTTGGGAGAAAGGGAAATGGAGTGGTAAAAGTGCCACCACCAAAACCAGCGGAGAAGAAGCAAAAGGTTGCTTCGGATGACCCATGCTTTAAGTGTGGGGAGATAGGACATTGGGCAAGAAATTGTCCTGTCCATCTCAAAGAGTTGAAAGCTAAGAGGGATGTCGGGCAAACCTCAGGTACAATTTTCATGATTCATATTGATCTAAATTTAATATCCTCTAACACATGGGTATTGGATACCGGATGTGGAACTCATATTTGCAATTTTTTGCAGGGGTTCAAAAGAAGTAAAGACTTCAAGAAAGGGGATGTTAGCCTCTACATGGGGAATGTGGCAAAAGTTCAAGTTGAAGCCCGAGGGGACTACATCCTGAAGCTTCCAAATGGTTTGGAAGCAATTTTGAACAATGTTTTGTATGCTCCTAGTTTGACTAGGAACATTATTTCAGTTGCCCAATTAAGACAATATGGTTATGTTTTGATGTTTATTGAAAATGAAATTCATGTTTCTTTAAATGACATCTTTTATTTTAAAGCTACTCCTATTAATGGTATTTATGAATTGGTTCATGAAAACACATTATATGATAGCTCGTTATACCAAACTAGTACCAAGAAGCTCAAATTGGATTTGAGTGACACCTATCTTTGGCATTGCCGTCTTGGTCATATAAACAAGAAGCGCATATAAACACTTCAAAAGAATGGTCTTTTAAAAGCAAGTGAATATGATTCATTTGATGTATGTGAATCTTGTTACAAGGCAAAATGACTAAGGCACCTTTTAGTGGCAAAACCGAAAGGGCAAAAGATTTATTAGGTATCATACATTCGGATGTATGTGGTCCTTTTAAGCCAATGACTAGGTACAATGAAAGATACTTCATTACCTTCACCGACGACTATAGTAGGTATGGGTATGTGTACTTGTTAAGACATAAAGATGAAGCTTTTGAAATGTTCAAAACCTTCCAAAATGAAGTAGAAAATCAACTCAACAAATCAATAAAAATTCTCCGCACCGATAGAGGAGGTGAATACCTAAGTGATGCTTTTAGAAATCATCTTGGATGTTGTGGGATTGTCTCACAACTATCTCCACCTGGAACACCATAACACAATAGTGTGTCCGAGAGGAGAAATCAAACTCTATTGGATATGGTTCGATCTATGATGGCTAGAAGCTCATTGCCTCTATCATTTTGGGGCTTTGCTTTGCTCTCTGCAGCCCGTATTTTGAATATGGCCCCAACCAAGAAAGTGTAAAAGACACCTTTTGAAATATGGCATGGAAGGGTTCCATCTCTATCATATTTAAAGGTGTGGGGATGTGAGGCTTATGTAAAGACTCCCACCTCAAACAAGTTAGAAAGTCGTTCCACTAAGTTATCTTTATTGGATATCCTAGAGATTCTATGGGATATTATTTCTATGATCCATTGGAACAAAAGGAGTTTGTTGCCAAGAAGGGTGAGTTCTTGGAAGCCAAGTTCCTTATGGAAGGAGCTAGCAGTAGAATAGTGGATCTTGAGGAGGATCAAGAACCACAACCCGATACACATTTGGTTGACACTAGCACTCAACATGAGGATGTTGAGAATGATCAAATGGTTGATCAATACACACAAAACGTTCGCAAATCTGGTAGAACTAGTAATCCACCTGAAAGATATGGATTTTTCATGGATGGGTGCTATGTGGTTGATTCCGATGAACCAATCACATACCATGATGCAGTGTCCAATTTGGATTGTGATAAATGGCTTGAAGCCATGAACGTTGAGATGCAATCCATGTATGACAACCAAGTGTGGGACTTGATTGTACCACCTCTTAGCTCCAAGGTAGTTGGAAGTAAGTGGGTTTTCAAGAAGAAAACCGATATGCATGGAAACTTGGATACTTATAAAGCTAGACTTGTAGCAAAAGGTTTCACTCAAACTCAAGGGGTTGATTATGATGAGACCTTCTCGCCTGTTGCAATGCTAAAGTCTATTAGGATATTATTTGCCATAGCTGCTCATTATGATTATGAGATTTGGCAAATGGATGTCAAAACCGCTTTTCTAAATGGATATCTTGAGGAAGATGTCTATATGGTTTAGCCTGAAGGTTTTGTCGACCCAAAACATCCTAACAAAGTATGCAAGTTAAAGAAATCAATCTATGGATTGAAGCAAGCGTCAAGAAGTTGGAATCACCGTTTTGATGAAGAGGTAATTAAATTTGGGTTCATCAAAAATGCTGATGAGGCTTGTGTGTATAAAAAGGCTAGTGGGAGCATCATCACTTTCCTAGTATTGTATGTCGATGACATCCTACTATTTGGAAATGACATTCCAACCTTGGAAGGTGTAAAAACCTGGCTTGGAAGCTGTTTTTCCATTAAGGATCTTGGTGAAGCCGCCTACATTTTGGGAATAAAGATCTATAGGGATAGATCAAGGCGGTTGATAGGTTTAAATCAAAGTGCATACATTGATAAGATCTTGAAAAGGTTCAAGATGGAGAACTCTAAGAAAGGTACGGTACCTATTCAAAGAGGAACGATATTGAGTACGACTCAATGTCCAAGCTCAAAGGATAAGCAAGATAAAATGAAGGGAATCCCATATGCGTCTGCTATAGGATCCATCATGTATGCAATGATATGCACTAGGCCGAACGTGTCATGCGCTTTGAGCATGACAAGCCGATACCAGCAAAATCCTGGAAATAGTCATTGGATGGCTGTTAAGAACGTACTTAAGTACCTAAGAAGGACTAAAGATATGTTCCTAATCTATGGATCTGGTGAGGAGGAACTCGTGGTAAAAGGTTACACAGATGCGAGTTTCCAAACTAATCGGGATGACTCACGATCACAATCGGGATACATTTTCATCCTAAATGGAGGAGCAGTCTCTTGGAAGAGCTCTAAACAAGATGTGGTGGCATTATCAACTACAGAGTCAGAATACATCGCCGCTTTATTAGCAGCTCAAGAAGCTGCATGGTTGAAGAAATTCATTGCTGATCTAGGGGTTGTCCCTTCCATTCAGGACCCCCTAGAAATTCTTTGTGATAATATGGGTGCGATTGCTCAAATCAAGGAACCCCGTGCACATCAAAAGACTAGGCACATTGAGCGGAGATTCAACTACATAAGGGATGAAGTTGAAAAGGGAAAAATATGTATTCGCAAAGTTCACATGGATCAAAACATTGCGGATCCACTCACGAAGCTTCTTGAAAAGGCAAAGCATGAGGGTCATACTTGTGCCATGGGACTTCGATATTCTAGTGACTGGATTTGATCTTGTAATCTTGTATTTGGATATTGGAACCTTTTATTACTTGAATGAATTATATGGTTATAATGTTTCAACTAATGTTCTAATTTTGCATGTTTAATCCATGAGTAAATCATTTACTCTAAACGTCCGTAGTCGTTCATACCTGTGGGAACAAGTATGAGGGTAAGACTATTATGAACTTGGATTGGTGGATATTCATATGGATGAATATAAAGCAAAGGGTTGCTGCCAAAGTTTATAGATATTTATGGGATACAAATATTGGACTGACCCGCATCTCAAATATTACTACATGGAATCTTCTTGATTGATCATAAGTAAATTTGAGTAAAGGCAAATATCATTTGGTATCCTCTAACCTGAGATACATATTGGGTCTTGATATTCATCGGGTATTATACTTTGACTTAGTTCTTCGCTGTTCTAAAACACAGCAGTTCATATGACTAAATTCAGGTATAGCATGAGGTGATTGTGAGAGACGTATGTAATCAAGATGGGATTTGTCCCTCTTATTCGTTGAGAGTAAGATGTCTAAGGCCTGCTAAAGTTAAGTCAATGGAGAATGATCATTCTGTGTCTCGACAAAAGGATAAATGATTGATTCACCTAAAACATTTTCGAGTTAGATACTTGAAGGGGATGATGTTATTGAATGGCTCTTAGTCATACGTATTAAGGGTAGTAAACCGTTGTTAGGCGGTATTTACTGCTTGCATCAATCTTCTATGAATCTTGTGCAAGTGGGAGATTGTTGGATCTTATATGCCCAAGGCACATACAAGATTGATGTGGTTAGTACGTTATGATCCAAGTCGGGTCATACCCAATAACAAGCTAGGCAAACACCGATAAATATTTATTTGTTGATATAATCAAGCAAATAAATATTGACACCAATTTAGAAAATGGGTTTTCTGAATTATTGCATTTGAGATAGAACAAATTATATGGATATTTTGTTCATGAGATATCATTTGTAATGTTATTTAAATAAGTTAAATAACATCAAATAAAAGAGTGTTTAAGTTATAAAATTAAAATGGGTTTAATTATATAACTTAATTAGTTATTAACAATGAATTAAAAAGGAGTTTTCAAAATGGGAGGGAACCCATTTTGAACCCAATTTTCGGCCGCCCCTTGGTGATTGGCCTTGGGATTCCTTTGTCTTGTTTTATGCAAGACATTAACTTGTTCCATTAACACACTCAACTCTCTCTCTCATACATGCAAGATACTTCCATTCTCTCTTCTTTCTCCTAGCAATTTTCGGATCTAAGAGGGTTTTCTTGAAGAAGTTTTGGTGTCAACACTTCCTAACAAGTTGGGTATTTGCAAGAGCTTGTAGGTATACAAGCTTGAGGTTTTCTCCTTTGAAGACTACACGTTCAAGAGCATCATCCTCTTCTTTTCATCCATCTTTTTTTGCTTTGTTCTTGGAAAGGTAGTATTCAAGAACATCCTATGGTTGTTTTCTTTGATAGCATTTCTTTTCACATATTTATATGATCCTTGTTCTTGGGTTTGTTTTCTTGAACATATAAATGTTTATTTTTAGAATCTAAAACAAGTTTTAACTCCCTAATATCCGCTGCGTTTTGTTGTTTAAATGGTTAAACATCTTTGATAAAACTTGTAAGAAACCCAACATGAACCATCCTCCTCCAAGAGCAATTCTCTTCCTAAGAAAATTGCTGCATCATCTGTAAAGAAGAAGCTGAAGAAAGAAAGTGTTCATGTTTAGTCTTGCTCTCTGAAGAAGACTCCCAGAAGGAAGCAAATGGACTGCATCATGTGTGGTAGTACTTCTCATCTGGCTACGAATTGCATCTACAATCCTAAAAGTACAATCCACATGGTCAAAGAAATGGCTTTTGGGAAGAAGAAGGAAAAGAAAGCTTCGGAAGGAAAATCTGTTTCCTTCGGAAGCTCCAAAATGAAGAAGAAGGCAAATGAAAAATTGCCTTCGGAATAATATTTGGTCTCGGAAGAAAGGAATGCTTTCGAAGTACTGAAGCTTGCTGCAGTGAAAGCAAGATCTTCCGAAGGTCCATTCTCCAAATCTTTCGAAGCTACAAAAGCTTCCGAAGCTTTGATGGTCAAGCCAAATTTTGCAAAGGTGGTGTGGAAGATGAAGGAAGACCGTGTGACTGAAGATTCTTCATCAGTAACAACAAATGATCCTCAGAGCTTGAACATTGGATCACTTACTATTTCATTGCCTTCAACTTATTTTAACAAGCCCAAGACCAATAAGGCTTGGGTTTCCAAATGTAACTAAATCATCTCTTTTTGTGCAGGGACAGCCAAAGGCAAAGAGAAATGTGTGGATCATTGACAATGGCTGCGCCAGGCACATGACAGGCAATGAGTCCTTACTTCAAAACCTTGAAAGATTTGATGGAGGACCAGTTGTTTTTGGAGGAGATGAAGGAGGTTACATTACTGGCAGGGGCAAGGTTACAAATGGTAAGCTTAGCATTGAGAAGGTAAACTTTGTCAAGGAGCATGGATACAATCTTTTGAGTGTGTCCTAATTTTGTGACCAAAAACATAACATACTCTTTACTAAGCATGAGTGCATTGTTCTCAAGCCCGGGGTTGACATTCCTCAAGAGCATATTCTGCTCAGAGCCCCCAGGAGAGGGAACATATACAAGATGGATCTGCAAGAAACATCTCCCTCTGGAGAAGTTTCTTACTTTCTGTCTAAAGCAAATAGTGATGAGTCTTTCCTTTGGCATAAAAGAATGTGCCATGTAAACATTAAAAACATGAATAAATTAATTGAGAATGATTTGGTAACTGGAATGCCAAAGAAAGAGTTTACAAGTGATGACCACTGTGTTGCATGCCTGAAAGGGAAGCAAGACAAAGTGTCTCACAAGCCAAAGGAAATGAACTCTATCACTACTCCCCTACACTTGTTACATATGGATCTGTTTGGCCCCACCAGTGTAATGAGTCTAGGAAGGACCTCTTACTGTTTAGTGATCACAGATGATTTCACAAGATTCACTTGGGTGTTTTTCCTTAGAACTAAGGATGAAACCCCTAAAATCTTAAAGAACTTCATTTTGAAAATTGAGAATCAATCTGATCACAAGGTCAAGATCATAAGATGTGATCAAGGAACTGAATTTAAAAACCAAATCCTTGATACATTTTGTGACAAAAAAGGTATTTCAAGATAATATAGTGCTCCTAGGACTCCTCAGCAAAATGGTGTTGCTGAGAGGAGAAACAGGACACTTATTGAAGCTTCTAGAACCATGTTGTCTGACTCTAAACTACCTATCACCTTCTGGGCAGAGGCTGTCAACACAGCCTGCTATGTGTAGAATAGAGTTTTAGTGGTTAAGACACATGGTAAGACTCCTTATGAACTGTGGCACAAAAGGAGACCATTCATTGATTTTCTCCGAACATTTGGATGTCCTTGCACCATCTTGAATACCAAAGATCAAATAGCCAAGTTTGCTGAGAAATCAGATGATGGACACTTTGTTGGATACTCTTCTCAAGCTAAGGCTTAGAGAGTATACAATCTCAGAACTAGAATCATTGAGGAGTCAGCCAATGTGACTTTCAATGAATATGCACCCTATGTGAAAGGTTCTGGTCCGGATTGGCTGTTTGATCTTGATTTAGTTACCAACTGTTTTAACAAGTTTTGTGAGAATGTTTTAGGATCTACAGATAACAGATCAACAGAAGATCTTGATCCAAGATTTGAGCTGAGAAGACCAACAAAGAAAACTACTTCTGCTCCAGTGGTGACTAACCCTTTAATTGAGGCTCCTATCAGCACAAGCATGACAAATATTGCTGATTCAACTGAATTTCCTTCAAATTCCAGCTCAGAGGCTCAGAATTCAGGAGAAGGTGTCAGTGATCAAGAATTTCTTGATGCTGATAACCACTCCATTAAAGACAACATGATTGATGTCACATACTCATTGGATCAAGTTTCTCTTGATAAGTGTGCTGATGTGGTGGGAGACACCTCATTGCTAAATCAGAATTTCTCTAATTTAGATCTATCCAACCAACTTGCTGTGATCCCTCAACTTCAGATCCACAAGTCACATCCCACCACAAACATCATTGGAAATGTTGACTCAGGGGTAAGAATAAGAGGACAAACTCATGACAGCCATGTTTGTCAACATTCTTGTTTCTTATCCTAGATAGAGCCGAAGAAAGTTGATGAGGCTTTGAAGGATGGAAGCTAGATTGAAGCTATGCAAGATGAGCTACTTCAAATCAGAAGACAAAAAGTGTGGAACTTATGCCCTCTTCTTCAAGGGAAAACTATCATAGGTACCAAATGGGTTTTAAGGAACATGAAGGATGATAGAGAGAGTATCATCAAGAACAAGGCTAGACTGGTTGTCCAAGGATACACTCAAGAAGAAGGGATTGATTACACTGATGTCTTTGCTCCAGTTGCAAGACTTGAAGCTGTAAGAATATTCCTGGCTTATGCTGCATCCAAGGATTTCAAGGTCTACCAGCTTGATGTGAAATGTGCTTTTCTCTATGGGGCAATTGATGAAGAAGTTTATATCAAACAACCACCTGGCTTTGCAGACCTAGATCATCCTGATTATGTCTGCAAGCTTGATAAAGCTCTATATGGACTGCATCAAGCTCTAAGAAAGTGGTATGAGACACTATCAACATACCTCTGTCATCATGGATACAAAAGAGGTACTATTAATGGGAATCTCTTCATCAAAGAAACAAGGAATGACACACTGCTACTTCAAATATATGTAGATGACATCATTTTTGGTTCAACTAATCCAAAGCTCTAGAAAGACTTTGAGATGCTGATGATGAATAGATTTGAAATGAGTGCCATGGGGGAACTCAGTTTCTTTCTAGGAATTCAAGTGAAGCAGGTTGAAGATGGCATCTTCATTAGTCAGTCAAAGTATGTACAGGACATACTTACAAGATTCAAGATGACTGACTGTAAGGTTGCAAAGACACCCATAGCCAGAAACCACTCCCTTGGTCCTGATCTTGAGGGGGAGTGTGTTGATGAACATCTCTATAGGGATATGATTGGGTCACTTATGTACCTTACTGCTAGCAGGCCTGATATTATGTTTGCCACATGTATATGTGCAAGATATCAAGCCAACCCTAAGATGTCACACCTAATCACTGTCAAAAGGATTCTCAACTACCTCAAAGGTGCTCCAAATCTAGGCCTTTGGTATCTAAATAATTTGGACTTTAATCTATATGCTTATACAGTTAGTGATTATGGTGGCTGCAACATGACTGCAAAGTCCACATCTGGGGGATGTCAATCCCTTGGTGGAAGGATAGTCTCTTGGCAATGCAAGAAGCAATCTTGTGTGTCTGTATCAACTGCTAAAGCTGAATACATTGCTGCTACAAGATGCTATGCTCAAGTGCTTTGGATTCAGAATCAGATACTAGACTATGGGTTCAACTTTAAGGAGACTCCCATCCATATAGACAACAACAGTGCCATCTCCATTACAGAAAATCCTGTGCAGCACTCAAGGACCAAACACATCAACATCATGTATCATCTGATTAGGGATAATTTTGAAAAAGGATTGATCAAACTAATCAAAGTTAACACAAATGAACAATATACTGATATGTTCACAAAGGCATTTGATGAACAAAGATTTAAATATCTTGTATCAGCTATTGGGATGATTAACTTTGAATAGATTTTCCTTAATAACTTAATCAACTTTATTTTCTAAAACTATATGTCCTAAGTTGTCTATTAGATCACCTTATAAGCCCAGTTTTCTTTGGAAGAAAACTAACTTTTAACTGATATTCCTCAGATTTGTGAAAATTTACCTTCGGAAGAACTCAAATTGCCTTCGGAAGAAATTTATGTCTTTAAATCATTTAACAGCTTATCTAAGATTTACCTTCGGAAGCAATTCTTGGAGTATCTTCCGAAGCATAAATTTGTATATAAGCGCTTAAATGTATTCAAAGAGCAAATATCTTCCGAAAGCAACTAAGTCTCAGAAGACTTGTTCACTTCTTCCGAAGCCAAATTTTCAAAATTCTTTAAAATATCTTCCGAAGCAAAACTTTCCTTCGGAAGCTTTGCTACAAAGCTTCCGAAGCCAAAATTGCCTTCAGAAGTTTTACAACTTCCAAGAAAACTAAGTTTTTGGGCGCATTTTTTCAGAAGTAGGACCCACTTACGGATTTCAAAGTTTATCCTTTTGTCATAACTTTGTCTCAAATCCACAACATATATCTTCCAAACTGTTCTATTTCATCTCTCTACTCTCACTAATCCTTACCCTAAAATTACCCCCAAATTTCATCTTCTTCTTCCTTTCTTCACTGTAAAAGCTTCCTCAAATGGCCAACATTGATCGTCATAACGACCCTGATTTTTCCATGCACCTACATAGGCAACACAATCAGGTTGCCCTATTACACTCTGAGAAGGATCCAAGCTTCTCAGATGTGTGTAGGTACCTTTCTTCGTCACACTACTTCACCTCTCTTACAATTGATCCTCCTCTCTATGAGGACCAGTTGCTTGAGTTCTGGAGGACTTGTTAAGAGGTCACCATGGATGGGGAGAAGGCGCTGTCTGCTACAGTGTAGGGGAGGACATTTTTCATTACTCCGGCCATCATAAACACCCATTTGCAGCTGGATGATGAAACAGGTGAGCTGTCCTATCCTAAATCTGTTGTCAACCACTCCTTTCAGTAGATGGGCTATGAAGGTGACTTCTCAATCAAAACCTTCAGGAAGGGGAAGGTCTCATCTTAATGGAAATACCTCCTCCATGTCGTCATTCACAGCCTTTCTAACAAGCATGGAGGATGGGATCAAGTTCCAGAAGACCTCTTCTTTATAGTCCATGGGATGGTACAAGGGGTCATGTTCAGGTACTCTCAGTTTGTATATACTAATTTACTTGCAAACTTGGACTCCTTATAGTACTATATATTCCCTAGGTATGTTCAACACATTCTCAACTGTGAGTTGGGACCATAGTTGAGGGGAACAGGTAATATTCTTAAAATAGGAGAAATAAGGCCCGACATCTTCAAAATCTTGAAGAAGCCAACTGTTGGCTTCTCTGGGGTAGAAACAGCCCTTGTCCTAAAAATATTAGAGCTCCTTGCTCAGGGTGAAAACCTAGCAGCACCAGCTAGTTTTGAACCAACACCCTCCACCTCTCAACCACCTCAAACACAGCCTACCATCACCATCACCTACAAAAGAAAATCCCAACGAACCCCTACACTTGCTACTGAGCATGTGTAGGCCCCCATATCAGAACCCATATAGGAGGAAGTGGAATCTCGAGCTCCCACTTCCCTTAAGAAGTATACCAGTCCCATCTATCAACCAATCAGTGCTGAGGTTCCTCATGCTTAGCCTGATGAGCTCACAACCCCACAAACAGCCTTAAGCCATAACTCTGAGTCTCAACACTCTAGTGATCAACCTTCTGGGGAAAGCTACCATCCCTAACCTCTTGATCTAAACCATCCCATTCCCAGCCTTGACTTCTATTCTGATGAAGATTTGGGCTTCAATGTGTACCATGAGTCTCTCTTTTCTTCCCACACTCAAGGAGAGATGAGTACTCCAGCTTCCCCCATCTCTAGCCCACATCAGCAACCCCCTACTGAGGTGGATAGTCCTGAACTTATTCAGGAAATCCATATGGAAGAGGCTATCACTTTTGCAAGTGATAACATCATTAGGACCTCTACCATGGCAACCCAGCCTCCTGACACTTCTCTGGAAGTTGTCATTAGGCAGGGGAAAGCCAGCAGCCAAGAAACCCATGCTGGTGGTGAGGAAGAAGACTTAGGTCCAATTCCCTCATCCCCCAATGATTCTTCATCTGAAGATGAGGGGAGTCTGCAACAAAAGGTACACAAACTATCACATCTTTGCACCTATTTTGTTTCAAAGATAGCTCACCTGGAATATCAGGTGACTATCTTACAAAAGAGGGTCAATGACCAGCAACTTGAGATCACCAATCTCAAGGGCAAGTTGGCTGAGAGACCCATGAGGACAACTCATCCAGGTCCACAAGAACTTTTGGATGTCATGGATCAATCTCCCAGCTCACCTATGCAAGAGGGTGATGCTACCAAAAAGGGGGAGGAAATTCTGACAATCACAAAACCTAAGAGTTCTTCCCAGAGTATGGACATAAAGGAATCACCATCCTCTCTTGCAGATGTTCATACTCAGCAACCTCCTCTAGACAGTGATCTACATTTGCTCATTCAACAACTGTTTGAGGAGGGAATACCAAGAGCAATGTCTGCCCCTTCTGAGAACCCAATCTGGGGTTAGGGGTATGACAGTAATAGGAGAGCTCTTGTGATCTCTAGAGCTCAGGGTCAACTAGAAGTTCTTAACATTTCACACCTGAGTTTTTATAAGAGCATCAACTTGGTAGATCTGCCACTTGTCAACCCAAGCAATAACAGACAAGTAGCAAGATTGGCAGAAAGAATCCAAGACAGGGTGCTAGAGGAGTTTAAATTAAGATCAAAATTATATAGACAGAGGCTATCAAGAGAGATCTTTGGTCAACTGGATGTTGAGGTAGACCCGGAGATTAGCTTCGAAGGGAAAACCTTGACTGAAGGCCCAAAGGTTGAACCTATGAACCTTGAGACATGATCTCCCTCTGCACCCATTATCTTCAGTGAAACACCAGCTGGTGATGGTGTTTCACAACCTCTCTCTGGCCAGAGCTTGACAGCTAAACTAAGCAATGAAGGCCAAAGCTCTCTCCAGCCTGAGTCACCAAAGCCTGTGGTTGACAAAGGCAAAAAGAAACTGACTCCTAAGGAGATTGAGGAGGAGAAGAGAGAGAGGAAGAGGAAAATGAGGGGAGAGAGTTCAAGTGGTTCCCCGGGGTTTATGGAAGCTGCAATCAGGGCTGCCCCCAGGCTAAACACTCAGGAAGATGAGTTAAGGGCATCTAGGCT
The DNA here is from genome assembly GCA_025506505.1 of Flaveria sonorensis. Taxonomy (NCBI): domain Eukaryota; kingdom Viridiplantae; phylum Streptophyta; class Magnoliopsida; order Asterales; family Asteraceae; genus Flaveria; species Flaveria sonorensis. The sequence goes on along the minus strand of CM046433.1, from coordinate 62,526,370 downwards.
AAACTACCTGGGAACCAGAAACTATAATGTTGATGAACTCATCTCTCTCCCGTTAGATGAATTGAATGAACTGGCTGACACAGAGTTGTCAAAGGAGAGGAAGGAAGCAGAGGATGTAGCATTACTCGTCAAGCACAAGGAAGAAATGAGGCTGAAAAGACTCTACAAGAAAATTCCTGTCCTCTCCCCAGTTCAAGAAAGTCCTAAGCCAGAGACTATGGCCATTGAATAACCTCAGGTAGCAACTAAAGAAGAAAGACTAAAGATGATTAGCTACTTGAGTGCCACAGGTCTCTATCAGGCAGATGCACTTCTTCCCTTACCATCTGAGTACATATTGTTTGAATACAATAAGCAGATGGAAGAAAAAGCTAAAAGAGAAAAACAAGCTGAAAAGAAAAGATTAAGGGAAGAAGCTGCAAAGTCAAGGGCCATCATCCACAAAAGCCAAAAGAAGTCTGCTGACAGACAAAGGATGATGAGCTTCTTGAAGCTGTATGGATTCTCCGGAAGGAGGCTTGGCCCTATGTCTCTATCCACAATGGATGAGCATATCTGGGTAATCAAGCAGAAGATAAAGAAGGGAGAGCTGGTGGACTTGCATTCTCCACCAAGTCCAGCTCAACCTAAAGTTGAGGTGAAGGTTGAACTCACTGAGACAACACAACCTGAACCTGGAGCTGCATCTCAGCCAACTTCATCTTCTGATCCATAACAGGGTCCTTCTCTCTCTCCTTTTGAACCTGTGAGAGAGGAGATCCCAACTAAGGGGGACTCAACTGAACAACCTGGTACTCAAGACCAGTCCCCTTAGTTAAAATCATTAGGGAGAAGAAAAAGGATGGCCAGAAGATCAAACTCAAAGAGAAAAAGAAGAAAGGCATCCATCTCCCAACCCCAGGATGATTCAGAGCATCTTGAGGGAGTGCATGAAGAGGTCTCTCAACAAACTCCAATCATAGTAGAGCCTCTTGCTGTTGGAAGACAAATTATGTCATGGTCTTATGATGAAGATCAAGACAGATGGTATGTCATAAGAGATCAGGAAGGCATGCATGTCTATTCCTCAGAAGACATGCTTAATCTTCCTCTGGATGATCTCTTTGACATGAGAAGGTTCTAAGTTAGTCTGAAGGATCCAGACCTAATGATGAAGAAAGGTATGCTGAGGATCCTAATATGGACTATCAAAATCTGAAGAACTTCTCTGTTTTGGTAGCATCAGCCTAGGGGGAGTTTGTAAGATCATCTGAAGATTATGAAGCTGATGCATCCAACAAGCCAGAACAACCAAGTCTTCCATGCATGCACTAAGGAACAAAGATGAACTAGCTTTGGAAGTCTTATACTCTCAAATGTGTCTAAGTGTAAGATCTTCCGAAGCTAACAGTTCAGAAGGAGTTACTTAGGAAGTTTCACACTCCAACAGAAAAATATTCTAATTGTGAAATCTTTCGAAGCCAAAGACCAGCATCTTCCGATGCCAAAGATGAAGTCTTCCGAAGCTTCAGAGACAAAGTCTTCCGAAGCTGTGAAGACTGATTTCTTCAGAGGATAGAGAAAATATGCTTTCTCTGAAGTAAATTTTGATAAAGCTGACACACTTTTCGCTGCCTGCTCTGGTGGTTCACCTACTTTACATAAGTTGGAAACTTCCATGCTTTATCAAAAAGTAGGAATGGTCTTTGTCTATAACTTATCTTACTTGTTCCTGTAGACTTTTTGTATTAGAAAAAGTCAGTGAGCTATGGCATGTCATAGTCACTAGTCAAAAGGCAATCTGCCTTTTGACTGTAGATTGATCTTGTTGTCTAGATTAGTCAAATCCCAACTGTCTTTACATGTAAGTGACGGTTGTAGGTTGTAGTATAAAAGTGTCTCGGGTCCTTGTAATTTCTTTATGCTTTGTAACACTTGTAAAAGAACTTGAGATCAATATACAACATCCTTGAAAACCTATCTTGTGTTCTTGTGTTGTTCTTAGTTCTATCTCTTTAATTTACTTGTGTTCTTAGTATCATCTGTTTTTAAGTTACCAGTTCCTTATTTGAATTATTAAGTGATCTAAGATCTCTCGTTAGTTTGAAACTAAGTGTTAAGTACCCTTACCCGGTCCTGTAATGAGTGAGTCCACATTAATGTGAACTTGAGGAGGTTGCTGAGTATGGACTATTGCAAGTGAAGGTGGTGAATCCTCAAAGTCCATACCCTGAGAAGAACTCCCAGGTTCTGTGACTGTTCTGACTTTCCCCCCTTTTTGGTAGCATCACTTTCTTGTATAAGTGAGCTGGGGGTTGAGTCTATCACATTCACAGGTTCTTATGGACCAGGTTGAGTTGTTCTTAGTGGTCTCTCTGCTAGCTTTCCCTTGAGATTGGTGATCTCAAGCTGCTGGTCATTGACCCTCTTTTTTAAGATAGTCACCTAAGATTCTAGGTGACTTATCTTTGAGACTAAATAGGTGCAGGTTTTAGTCAATGTATGCACCTTTAGTTTCAGACTCCCCTCATCTTCATCAGAAGAATCACTGGGGGATGAGAGAATAGGACTAATGTCTTCTTTCTCATCACCAGCATATTGTTCTTGGCTGCTAGATTTCCCCTGCATCATGACAACTTCAAGAGAAGTGTCAAGAGGCTAGGTTGCCATGGTCGAGGTCTGAATGATGTAATCACTTTCAAAAGTGAGAGCCTCTTCCATGTGGATCTCCTGAACAGGTTTAGGAATATCCACCTCAGTTTGGGTTAGATGATGTGGGCTAGACATGGGCGGGGCAGGAGCACTCATCTTTCCTTGAGTAGGGGTGGAGAAGAGAGACTCATGGTACTCACTGAAGCCCATGTCTTCATCATGATAGAAGTCAAGGCTAGGAATTGGTTGGTTTAGATCCAGTGGCTGGGATGGTAACTGTCCCTGGAAGGTTGTTCACTAGAGTGTTGAGACTCTGAGTGAAGGCTCAAGGCTGTTTGGGGTGTGAGCTCATCAGGCTGAGCATGAGGAACCTCAGCACCTATCATTTTAGAGATGGGAGTGGTTTGCTCCTCAGGGGAAGTGGGAGCTTGAGTGTCCACTTACTCCTGCATGGTTGGTGATATGGGGGCCTGCACAGGCTGAATATCATGTGAAGGGGTTCACTTGGTTTTTCTTTGGTAGGTGATGGTTATTGTAGGCTGTATTTGGGGTTGGGAGGTAGAAGGTGTGGGTTCAACACTAGCTGGTGCTACTAGGTTGTCATCTTGAGCAATGAGCTCTAACATTTTTGGGACAAGGGCTGTTTCTACCCCAAAGAAGCCAACAGTTGGCTTTTTTATAACTTTGAAGATGCCGGGCTTCATCTGTCCCAATTTTAGAATATTACCTGTTCCCCTCAACTGTATGCCCAGTTCACAATTGAGAATGTGCTGGACATATCTACGGAAGATGTAATAGTCTAGGGAGTCTAAGTTAGCAAGTAAATTGGAATATACAAATTATGAATACCTGAACTTGACCCCCTAAATCATCCCATGGATAATGAAGGAGAGGTCTTCTGGAATCTGGTCCCATCCTCCATGCTTGTTAGATAAGCCGTGTATGAAAACATGGAGGAGGTACTTCCATCGAGAGGAGACCTTCCCCTTCCTGAAGGTCTTGACGGAGAAGTCACCTTCGTAGCCCATCTGCTCAAAGGATTGGTTGACAGTAGCTTTGGGGAAGGACAAGTCACCTTCTACATCATCCAGCTGAAGATGTATGTTTATGGTGGCTGCGGTAATAAAGATTGTCCTCCCCTGCACTGTGGCAGACAGTGCCTTCTCCCCATCCATGGTGACCTCTTCGCAGGTCCGCCAGAATGCTAACAACTGATACTCATAGAGAGGAGGATCAATGGTGAGGGAGGTGAAGTAGTTGGACAAAGAAAGGTAAAGACAAACCTCTGGGAAACCTGGATCTTTCTTAGAGTCTAACAGAGCAACCTGATTATGTTGCCTATAAAGATGCATTGAAAACTCATGTTGATTTCTGCGGTCAAGGTTGGCCATTTAAAGTAGGTTTTCGATGAAGGAAGATAAGAACGAAGGCGGTTTGTGGGTGAAATTAGGTTAGAGAACAATGTAGATGATGAGGAGAGTGGGAAGAGGGGGAACCATTGTGAGAATACATATGAAATGGATTTTAGTCAAAGTTAAAGCAAAAAGTTTGAATTCCGGATGTCAGTCCCACCTCTGAAAAAGTGCCCAAGAAGTTAGTTATCTTAGAAGTTGAAAATCTTCTGAAGGTAATTTTGCTTCGGAAGTTTTTAAGGAAAAGCTTCGGAAGCAAAATTGGCTTCGGAAGATATTCTTAAGAGTTGTGAAAATTTAGCTTCGAAAGAAAAATACTTGGAGAATTTTTCTTCCGACACATATTTGGTTTCAGAAGATATTAAGACTTGGGAGTTTTATTCTAAGAGAATAAATCTTGCTAGACTTAATTGCTTTCGGAAGATATTTGTACTTCAAATGCATGCATGTACTTAGAAGCATATTTAAGCTTTGGAAGATATTCTATGAATTTCTTCCGAAGGTAAATTTCTTATAAGTAATTAGTTGATTTGAAGACATAAATTTCTTTTGAAGGAAACTTGAAATCTTCTGAAAGAAAATATGTTTTGAAAAATTTTCAAAAATCTAAGGAATATCATTAAAAAAATTTTCTTCCAAAATAAACTGGGCTTACGAGGGTGATAAAATAGACAACTTAGGACACACAGGTTTTAGAAATAAAGTTGATTTAAGTTTTAAGAAAATCTACTCAAAGTTAATCTTCCCAATATCTGATACAAGATATTTGAATCTCTGTTCATCAAAAGCTTTAATGAACAGATCAGCATATTATTTATTTGTGTTAACTTTGACTAGTTTGATTAATCTCTTAGATGAATTGAATGAACTGGCTGACAGGGAATTATCCAAGGAGATGAAGGAGGCAGAGGATGCAATATTGCTCCTCAAGAACGAGGAAGAAAAGAGACATAAAAGGCTCTACAAGCATGCTCCTACCCTCTTCCCAGTTCATGAAAGTCCTGAGATAGAGGCTATGGCAACTGTATAACCTCAGGCAGACAAGGAACATGATAGACCGAACATGAACAACTACCTGAATGCCACAGGACCCTATCAGGCATCTGCACTTTTTCCCTTATTATATGAGTACATTGAATTTGAGTATCTCAAGCAGCTAGAACAAGTGGAATAGATTGATAATCGTGGGTTAAAATAGTGTCAAATCTTTGTATTAAACTGATTTGAAAATGGGTTTTCACAACAGTAGCATGGGAAAGATTTCAAAGATAGATGAATAGACGTGAAAAAATAATCTGATGTGAAACTTTGATTGATTGAATGGTATAAATAGATGCCAAAGCATCATAGTTTTCACTTTGTTACATTATGTAAAACATATCACATCCAAAAACTTGTACTTATTTGTGAAAACTTACAAGCTTTTGACATATGAATTTTTATAAATTTTGAAATTTCTGTAGTTATTTCATACCAATTTATAGTTTTGATTTGCTATTTTACATATGGCCAGAGAGTTAGATATTTAAAGAATCATAATGGCATAGTATATCTGGGAGAAGTTTATGATGATAGACAGATTTTCAAATCAATAATCTAGTGGTAGCAAAATTCGAGAGTCTTATATGCTATATCCATGAAACGTACCTGCAAATGAAGAATTTATTAAAGATTTTTAGATATCAGCAACAAATGAAAGAGATGATCATGGCAATCGAATCATTATAGCTAAAGTTAGAGGCAAAAATGTCATATTACTATTGAGATTCTTAACCATATACTACATCTTGGTTTTTTGCCAATGATCACATAAAGATAGAAGATGTTGTAGTGAAGGCTTGTCTGGACAAGATCAGATGTGTGTTCAAATACCCAACTCTAGAGAAAACATATTTACCTCCATATTAGAAGTATTTGTTTCATGTGATAGTTCATTGCCTAAGTAGTTTACAGGCAAGCATGGACAACATGATCTAACTTTTTGCTTCATTAATGATATCTTTGATTGAAGATCATCCATATAGCATCTCCAAGGTGATATTTTTAGAGACGCTGAAAAATGCAGTGGCAAAGGGCACTAAGAAGTTTTTGATGTATCCATAGTTCATTAATGCATGTTCTGCTGATTGTTTTGCTAATATTGGAAGGTTCTTGGTGTTACACTAACAACAACAACAACCATAATAGCAACAACAACCAACATAACAAAAACAAGCTTCTATAGCTCAATAACAACCATAGGTATCTAAACCTGTTGGTCAACCTATTAACGAACAAAACTAGAGCACTCTATGGAGAAATTCTTGGTCAGATGAAACTTTTATCTAACACGTCTTGTAATTACAACATCAGTTCCTTTAGCTCGGAAGGAGCTATCCGGTACGGTGCCTTGGCTATAGGTTGAGATCCTAGCATTATGTCAATCTGAAACTCATTTTCTCAATCAGGTGGCATTCTCGACAGATCATTGGGAAATACTTTGGGAAGTTGCAAATGATAGGAACATCTGATACTACAACACCTTTGTATCAACATCTTTTACATAAGATAGGTAAGCACCACACCCTGAATGCATTTCCCAACCGTCATTATAGATATCACCTTTAGAACGAAGCATTCTTTATCCCCATAAACTGTAACTAGATTATCATCTAGCGATGTCAAACAAATCATATTCTTTCAGCACACGATATTCGCTTTGAATGTAGCCAACCAATCCATTCCTAATACCATATCAAAACCTCATAGGGTTGTAATATACAATCTAGCAGGAACCTATGACCTTCCAACTCTATAAGGTAATCATCGATCATGTAAGTTGCTTTAGTTGATATACAAAACATAAAAGACACGTCAATCTTCTTACTCTAATCATCCATCATAATACAAAACGAAGCATACATTAAGCTTTTACTAGCACCAGAATCAAAAGCACAGAAGCACACAATTTGTTTGCTAGGAACATATCTAAAGCTACCTTAGGATCCACTTTGCTTCCTCCCTGGTCATGTTGAATGCTTTTGTCTTAGTACTATCATTCTTTCCTTTCTCCGTTGTCTTCTTAGGCCCATAATTTTTTAATCTGCCCCTTTTCTAATCCCGGTCCAAGGGGCCCATTTCTCCATACCAATAACATCTGACTACCCTGTATTATTTGGCATAATAACCCTCCTTACAATACTTAAAGCATATATTAGTTCCTAACTTTCATTCTTTAAAATGACCCTTTCCACAACTCTTGCATCCTTCCAATCCAGCCACGTTCCACTGACCCCTTCGAAGATCATGAAGTTTTATTCTCTTCTCCCCACTTCTGAGGTTTTCATCCCTGAACCGCTTCTTATTCCTATTTTTTCCCTTCTCAATCTTGTCCCAACTTCTTATGTGGACAATAATCCTCGAAAACCAACTCCTCAAGCTCAGAACATCTTATTTTTGCTATAGCTCATCTTTCTTCAGCTTAGACAAGATCGCCCTACTAGCATAGAGCTTAGTCTAAGAATTAATACACGCAAAATTTAATTTTTAAATCTCCCGGCATTTGCTTATGTCCAACACAACTTCCATCTACCTAACCCAATAGTAAGCAGTAGTAGCATTTCCGTTACCATCGAAGGTTGGGGGCTTACATCTCAAAAATGCCCAATAGTTGCACCCCTTAGCTGTCACCTTATCTGATTCATCATCACTCTGAATTACCACCTTAGGTGTTGGTGGTTCCTCTTTTGAATACTCGATTCCTTCGATTTCTTTCTACCTTCTCCTTTCGCTTCTTCTGAGCCTTTTCACCATCTTTAACAGCCTTTTTCACCTCACTTACTACAGAGGGTAGGAAGTTCTATATAACATGCTAGACTTCATCGGCACTGTCTTCTTTTACATTTGACTTGAGCTTGAAGGATCCTTCACCATCATGGTGACCATAAATCTTTAATTTTCATTAACATTCTAGGTGGCCTTAGCTCGGCTTCCGGTGACACGTGGCCTTGTAGTACGCCTGCTATGAGCACCTTCACGAGTCACTTTCCTGATTTTCTATCGGCCATAATTCCTACTACCTATAACATATAAATACCAACATGGTCATTCAAGGTAATAGGTCAGATCACTACAAGTATGGTAACTCCTTAATTACGATGGGCATGTGTGATTATCTACTTACCTTACTCTAATGTCTTATGCATCACTATCCTAATGCAAATCAATATTTAAACCTACTAAGCATATAATCCATGTACCACACACATATAGTACTTGTTCACCTTAAAAGTTTTACCTGATAGCACATAGTTACTTGGACGACATCCCTTATTTGGTCTCCTTTTTAGTTTAAGTTTAGGTTTTGAAAATAGACTTACCCATATTCTTTTAATTTTTGACTCTGATGCCAAATTTAAGTCCTCGTTCCCAGAGGTCCTCATAGTTCGCCAATCATAACATAACAATTTACATAATGCAATTTGATATTAAACATTATAGTAGAAAAACTTAGATCTTTCATTATATTTGAAATCATACTTGATAAAATAAACATTTGTTTTTAACTACACAACATTAAAATTGTATCTCAAGTTCAAATTTTAGTTCATATAACTAGGGTGCCGGTCTTGGAATGCCAAAGCTCCAATTCAAGTGCCATCCTCATCATCCGTCATTTCCTACCAACTAATATGCATACAAAGTCAGGGTTGGTGAATAGCCATACTTTGATAATAATAAAAAAGTTATACTTTTAACTTACTTTAATGAACAAACATTTTATCATATATATTAGTCAAATTGACTACCATATCATCCTTTATCGTGTTCATTATTTTAATTTATTATCTTTCCACATTCATAAACAGGGTTCGTACAAAGCAAGAGCCTAAACGTATGGTTGGCAATGAATGTCAACACCTGCTAGTAAGCATTTACCATGGAAGCTAACTCCTAATAGTTAACCCATACTACAAGACACATAGCCTGCTCATGAATAAGGGTTCATATCCTTTCATTTAGCACACATAAGTGAAGTCTATTTGTGCTTTGAACACTTTTCATTCATCATTAGTGCCCATGCAACATTCTTTAGGTTCCACTATAATTCCTTACATTATTTAATGTTCCACTTGGCTATGACTAATACTCTATGGTACACCTTTCTTATCATCACATAAAATGGAACATTAGATTGCATATTTTGTATAATTTTGACATATAATAACTTCACGTTAAAGAAACATCCGCTTTGAAATACAACCAACACTCAGTCAACACTTAGTCAATCATATTGCTAACACTTAATCAACATTTACTAAAATCCATTTTGAAGATATCCTAAGCATCCCTTAATACGGGTAACAGCGCATGCAGATGAATGACTTAAGGTGGGTAACACTGAATGCGGGTAACAGTGAATATGGGTAAATAACACTTAGTGCAGATGAATAATATTCAACGTAGACAATAGTCAATGCGAGGCATAGTTAGTGCGAGTAACAATTATTACGGGTGAGTAAACACTAATTGCGAGCAACCAATGCTAATGGCCAACATTTGCTGAATGCAGGAAATAGTAACAAATGCAGGTGAATAAACACTAAGTGTGGATAGCCAATGGGAATGGCCAACACTAGCTGTATACAGGGAATGATAGTGCATCCGGATTATGGGGACTCAATGCGGGCATCCAGTGTGTACGATCAACACTTAGTCAATGAGGGAAATGATAGTGAATGCGGCCAAGTAAAGCTTTTGTCCATAGATCTTCATAGAAATGTCACCTTAATTTAGAAAATCCTAGTTTTAACAAAATTCTGACATGTGGTGATGGAATTCGGGTTATAGAACTTAAAACACTAAGAACAAAACAATGAATTCCCCCAAGGATTGATTTCAATCTCACAAATATAACAATAGGTTGTTATATAATCAATACTTATTAATCATAGTGCGGAAACATATGATTAATGATATGATATCTATATGTGTGTGTATGATTGCTTTTTTGTATGCTTGAATGCTTGAATGATAATAAGAACTACTTGTTTGTATTGATTATTCAAAAGCTTACAAAGGATTAGAGTATTATGCTATTTATAACCTATATAAATAGCTATATACAATTACAAAAATACCCTTATGTAAACAAAAATTACATAAAATCTTAAATCTAAGTCGTCCTCTATGGATGATTAACTGTCCGCTGTGAATGCTAAGTCATTCGCTGTGGATGTTGAATATGTTGTCCGTTGTGTCTTGGATGTTGTTCGCTGTTAACACTTGTGTGTTTGTCTTGATCAAGTCCGTTGTGGAATGTTCATCCGCTGTGGATGAACATCCGCTTTGGACTATTCATCAGCTATGGACATTAGTCATCCTCTGCATGTGTGTTGTTCATCCGCTATAGACACTTGAACTTTTTCTTCATCCGCTGCATAGACTTGATCATCCGCTGTGGATGGTTCCTCATCTTCTGCCGACACTTTGCAAAATTTCTTTTATCTACAAACCTAAAAAGAAATTTAAACAATAATTAGTGTATGTTATGAATGTTAATGATGCTAATGTGTTAGTTAATGATTGTTTGAATGTTAGAACACATTATGTTTGATTATGGTAAGAATTATCCTTCAATGCCCTTGTTGAGTCCAAAAATACTCCCCCTAAGGATGATGTTGCCAATCTTTCATGTTTGCTTGTTATTGTTGTGTTTGTTAGTAATAATGTGTGTGTTTTTGTTAGATTTAAATGATTGCATGTTTGTGTGTTTGACTTATAATGTTTGATTGCATGATTGAATGACTTACTTATAATGTTTCATTGATGTTGCCATCATTTACCTTTGTTTGTTACTGTTAATGTGTTTGATTATGTTTTAATTTGAATGCTTGTATGATTAACAAATTATGAATGATTGGTTGATTGTATTGATTATATGATTGTATGATTAACTGTACGATTAACTTATTACACATGTGTAATCAGATTGCCTTGTATGTTTTGAACATGTATGTTTGCTTGTATGACTTGTTATTATGTGATTGATGTTATATTTGATGATTATGTATGATATTGATGAATGATTGATGCTCTGATGTGTTTATTGTTTGTTATGTATGGTTGGATGTTTTGTTTGTTTGATTGGTTAGATATGTATGTTTGTTGTTTTTGTCTGTTTGTCTGTTAGAAACCCTTAAGTGTGTGATGGACAAGCTTTATCAACACTCTTTTGGACTTTAGCTATGGCCTTCAATGACTCTTCAGCATCCTTCTCAGTAATCCGATCCTTTTCAGCTTCCTTGACTTGGTCAGTCAGAGAAGTGATCTTCATTGCATTCTGGTAGTTTACAATATGTTCTGCAAAATATTGTACTGCACTATTTTGATCATCATACTTGCACTGGATGGAGAGGTGAACCATCTGTTCTAGGGTTGATAGATCCAAGCTTTGCACATCAATGTTGCTAACCAATATGGCTACAACATGATTCCCCTGAAGAACTTCCAAGTTATTATTGTTTGAGATCCTCAGGCTAGTGATTCCTTCTATGTGTGTTAATGATTGTTGATTTGTCTCAATCCTTTGCTTTTAAGCAGCATTCATATATATTGTTCCCAATATTCTCAGCATATATATGTATGAAGTAACAGTAGTCACCCTCGCATAATACATTTTCTATAGTAGGGAATGACTTGGTCTTCAAAAATGAGACTTAGGAGGGATGTAGGAGTTTGATCTTAACAGGATCAAAAAGTCTGATATTTGCTGCTTCTTTCCCTTCAAGCTTGTTGGACTCAAAAAGTGCATTGAAGGATAATGTTTATCATAATCAAACATAATGCGTTCTAACATTCAAACAATCATTAACTAATACATTAGCATTATTATTATTCATAACATACACTAATTATTGTTTAAATTTCTTTTTTAGGATTGTAGATAAAAGAAATTTTTGACAAGTGTCGACAGCGGATGAAGAACTATCCACAGGTTGTTTCAGAGCCTTGGCTCAAATCGTTCACTGATTTTTGATCCTCTCAATGAATACAATGAAATCTATGGGTCATTAGCTTCATATCATCCATTTTTCAAGCTAAAAATCATCACAAAACCCTCTTCTACTTCAAACATTCAATAAATGCTTAAAATATGGTTCATTAATCTATGTTTGTGCATTGTGTAGAAGTTCTTGTGTTGTTGAAGCTCTAAATAGCATTCATACACTGTTTTTCTAAACAGAATCATCTTAAAACCTCAAAAACCTCTTCGGTTCAAGGGTTTTTGATAGAACAGTAGCCGCTTACTGCTTTATCAAGTTTTCTTCATACATACATTGTTTTTAAACATTTTGAATCATTTTAAGTATTTAAAATCATCATATTCAAGAATTTTCATATTTGAATCTGGTTTTTGTTCTTCAAATCAACAAACCGATTGTTGATTTCTGCGAAGAATAGTTCAGCCGCAAACAAACCCTAGAATAAACTCTAGTTTTCATTCATACATAACTTTTATAATCTACGGTGATTGTGTTGGTTTCTGCATCAAAATCAAAGAAGAAACCAATTTTTCTTTTGAAATTTTGAAAAAGTCACTTTTTGATCCAAAAAATTAACTTTTAAAAACATATTATTGTTTTTAGGGTTTTGGCTTTTTATTGACTAACATCATTGATTGAGAAACATTCATTAAACAAAATATTCTTTATTGTACCGAGAAATGCAATGACATTTCATTGGCCATTAATTAATTTACAATTGAATTGAATAATTCCTTTATTCGGTAAAGTTAAAAGTGACAAAATCATTACAAACAAATCCTAGTGACTTTAGGATAAAACAAATTTAGCACCGAGCTAAATTAATAAACAAATTTGACTTAAACCGTTAAGTTAAAAATTTAACAATCATGTCGGACGATATTTCAGGTTCAAACAATGGTCTCAAACCACTCAGATTGAAGAACAAAGCCGACTTCAAACAATGGAAAATAATGTTCTGAAACTAGATTATTTTTCACGACCCAAACCTATGGACATCCATAACTGAGGGACCATACATACCTGTGACTCTTGGTGTAGACTACAACATATAGAAACCAGTGAGTTTGAAAAGTGTAGCTGGTGATGACCTCAAAAAGGTCAAAACAGGCATGAAGGCTTACAACATTCTGGAAATGACTCTGCCTTTTAAAATACTGACAAGATTTGAAAATTTCAAAACAGTACTTGAACTATAGAAGGTGCTTCACACCATGTGTGAAGGAAGTGAAGAAGTCAGGGAAATCAAGAAAGAAAAATTAAGGACCTAGTATGAAACCTTCCTTCATGTTCAAGGAGAGTCAATACCATAACAACTTCACAGATTTATTCAGCTGGTAAATGAGATGATTGTTTATGGTCTCAAATAGGAATCTATGGAGATCAACAAAACGATGTTGCATACACTTCCAGAGAGCTGGACTCAATCAGCCTCTCTGATGAAAGCAACATTGGATCTAGAAGCATTATCATTAGATGCAATAGTGGCCAAAGTAGAGGCACTAGAACTAGATGAGAGATCCAGAAATAACAGCACAGTGAGACATGTGGAATCATACAAGTTCAAGGAATTACAACAAACAGACAATGCATTCTTAACTTGCACTGTTGAAGAAGAAGATGAGGAGTTTCTGGACTCAAGTGAAACTTCTTTCTTCTCTGCTCCTAAATCATCCCACAACAAACAAAAGTCCAAGAAGACTGGTGTTCATGCTTCTCATGAAGCAATACCTCAAAGAAAACAACATCCATATGTTTCTAGCTCAAGCCAACATCACCCAGCAAAGACTCAAAACATTAATAAATTTGAAAAACCTATGGATGAACTAACAATAATCTTGCAAAGTGAGGAAGAAAAGGAAGCTTTTGCAGCCTTTTCAACAAGCTTTAAAGCCTACTTAGGGGCTAACCTCACACCATCACAGATCATACAGCAAGACTTGGATGAATTGCCTCCTGATATGGTTGATGAAATGGATCTTTAACAGTCAATGGCAATCATTGCATACAGATCCAAGAAGTTCCTACAAAGGAACATGGGATTAAGCATGGATAAGAAAACCAAAATTGGTTTTGATAAAATAAAAGTGAGGTGCTACAACTTCCAACTCAATGGACACTTCTCTAGAGAATGCCAACAACCTAGAGTTAACAGAAACAACCAACAGACACAAACCTCAAGCAGCTACCACACAAACAGACATATTCCTCTTCCCATTAGCATTCCTGCTGCACCAACACCACCATAAATCACACAGTACAGTCCATATCAACACTCTAAATCATCTGCAATGATCATCAAACAAGGTGGTGAATGTGATTGGAGTATGTCCGAAGCAGAGATTCAATCTCTTGATGATGCTCTTATGGCAAATGTAGAGGAGAAAATTTCAAAAACCCTGAAAGAGGTGAGGAAAAATCTCTGTACACAAGCATGTATTTATGAAGTCACTAGATACAGAGAGCACGCAGACAAACTTTCTAAGAAAGTGATTGAAACAAACATCTTAAATGACAGTCTAAAATCTAAAAAAAAACAATATGAGATTAAAATACTATCACTATAAAATGTTTTAGACAAATTGATGTCTGAAAAATTATCACTAGTAGCTCAAGTGGAGCAACTATTTGAATCATTGACCAAGTCAAAAACATTACAGGCTGAAACTGAAGTGAAACTTCAGAAATTTCAGGTGAGCAACAAGAAGTTTGAAGAACTTCTTGCTCAGCAAAGGGCTTTAAAGACCCTTCAGGATTGGGATACAATAAGGCCAACCCACCTTATAATAACAATTATATCCCACTTCCCAATTCCAAGACCAATAAACAGGGTGATTCTCTTGTCCCACATGACAACAGATGACTCAAAATAATCATCATTATCATCATCAAAATCATCATTAATATTAAAAACACTGTAGGACCGGTTAAGGGATGATCAATACAATCACTCACACAATGAGGAGAGTGTTAGAACACTTTAACAGATCAAATACGGAACTGGGTTTATGTAAATGATGCTAAGAACACAAGTAAATAATAAGACAGAACAAAGAACAAGAACAGGATAAGTATGGGTTTCAAGAATGCTGTATATTGCTCTCAAGTTCTTTTACAAGTGTAACAAAGCATAAAAAGAAATACAAGAACCTGAGATACTTTATACTACATCCTATAGCCGTCTATACCATGAAAGCCAGCTGGAAACACTAATCTAGACAACAAGATCAATGTAGAGTCAAAAGGCAGATTGCCTTTTGACTAGTGACTAGGACATGCCATAGCTCACATCCTTTTCTATTATAAAAAGGATAACAAGTACAAAGTAGGAAGTTACATAACCAAAACCATAATCTATAGTTTACAAAAGCATGGACCTTTTTACCAACTCATGCAAGTTGGTGAGTCTTTAGTGTTGCAGCGGAAAGTAAGTCACCTTTATGAAAGTAGATCAGAGAAAGCATGTCTTCTCTGTCTTAGGATGAAATCAGTCTTCACTTCATTTGGCTTTAGAAGACTTTGTCTTTAAAGCTTCAGAAGACTTCATCTTTGGCTTTGAAAGACTTCATCTTTGGCTTCAGAAGATTTGGACTTTGGCTTCGGAAGATTTTACACTTAGAATAATTTCTGTGATGAATGTAAAACTTTCGAAGCAACTTCTACCTTGGACATCAGTGCATGCATGTAGGAAGCTCTTTGGTTGTTTTAGCTTCTTTGGTTGTATCAGCCTTCTAATATAACCTTACAAACACCTTTGATAAAATTTGTTAAGAGCCAAGCACCTCCACAAATAAAATCAACAAACTTTTATCAAGGAGAAAATAATGAGTTGATGAACAAACAACAGATGAAGATGATGATGATGATCTACTGTATGATGAGTCAGATCAACCAGTTACTGAAACCAAAAAGGTTTCAAGTGTGGTTGATACAACATCCAAACAAATAAAGCAGACACAAGTTTTTTGTATCTGCTCCAGTGGAAGAAAGGCTATATCATCCATTGTCTCTCCTAAACTAAAAAACAAAGGGAAAGGCAAAGCCACTATTCAGCCAAAATAAACAACGGTAACATTTGATGCACCTTTAAGTCATGTTTAAAATAAAAAGCTATTAACAAATAAAACACTGGAAAATTACCATACTATGAGTGGTGTGATCAATACACCCATACTACCAAAAAATGCAAATATGGTAAGTATTGCAAGTACTGTAATATGAACAATCACAGTACTCAATCATGTCTTTTTCACAACTATTGTTCTATTTGTGAAAGAAATAATCATAGTAGTACAAATTGCTTTTTCAACAAGAAAAACAAGAAGCAAAACAAACACCCTCAAGTTGAGAAATCAACTGAGAAACAGACGGTTGTTCCTAACAAGAACAAAGGAGGAGTACCATAACAAACTCCTCATACCAAAGTTGTTTTAAACAATGATAAAACTTTTATGACATCTTTAACCAACCAAACAGCAGACATAAGTCTCAAAACAGACAAACATCAGATATTAGCACTCAAAGGAGAAGAGCATAAAGCACTTCACCAGACAGAGCTAAAAACACATAAAGGAAATCTAGTATGCCTAGAATTCATAAACCAGCAGACAATGCCATATTAGAAGAAATTTGCGTAATGGGAAAAGACGGAAAATCAAGACCATCTTGGCTTGGGTTGCACCATCTAACTAATTTCTTTCTTTTTGTAGGGAAATCAAAGAAGGCCTGACAACTAATTACTTTCTTGGGTTGCACCAGATGTTGACAGTGGATGTTCCCGACACATGACTGGCAATTGTTCCCTCCTTCAGGATTTTAAAAGCAAATATGGAGGAAATGTAGCCTTTGGAGGTGATAAGATAGGTGGAAAGTTAATTGGTGAAGGAACAATATCAAACGGGTTGATCAACTTTGAAAATGTCAACTACTGCTCCAACCTCCAATTCAATCTTCTTAGTGTATCCCAAATCTATGACAAAGGATATGCCACCTTGTTTGACTCCAACAACTGCTACATCCTCAAGACGGGTTTTCAAATACCTGAAGATTGTATCCTTTTGAAAATGCTCTGTCATAACAACACATACATTGTTGATATAAAATATGTTTACTATCAAAAGCATCAGAAGATGTTTCCCAATTATGGCACAGATGGTTGGAACACTCAAATTTTAACAGAATGAATCAACTTGTAAAAGGTGTCTTAATAATAGGTTTACCACAAAAGAATTCTTCTATACAGACCACTGCACTGCATGTCTGAAAGGAAAACAACACAGAGTGTCTCATAAGTCCAAATTGGTAAACTCAAACACACCACTCAATTTGCTTCACATGGACCTTTCAACTCCAGTGACCACTCAAACACAACCAAACAAACAACCAAGGTCACATCATCCAGACGCAGTTGAAAAAGATGATGACTATCATTCATTACCTAATGAAGATGAAATATTAGATTTCTTTCATGATTCACCATAAACATTCAATGAACCCACACAGCCAAAAAATCAAACAACATCAAATACCCTTACTCATCCATCATCACCCAACCAAACAATCACTAATCTTGATTCAACCATCCCTGTTGATCAGATTGAAACAATAAGTGTTCACAAATATCATCATTTAGAGAATATTATAGGTGACCTCATACCAGATTGACACGTAGTCAATCTGATACAGCAAAAATTTGCTTGTATTCCCGCTTTCTATCTACAACTGTTCCCAAAAATATCACCAAAGCACTCAAAGACAACAGTTGGAAAGAAGCATTGCAAGAGGAATTACAACAATTCAGAAAGCAAGAGGTGTGGAAGCTAGTTGACCTCCCAAAAGTTCACTATGCCATTGGCACAAGAAGGCTGTTCAGGAACAAAGCTGATGATAGAGGGATTGTCATAAAAAACAAAGCAATGCTTATCACCCAAGGATATATTCAAGAGGAAGGCATTGATTATGATGATGTCTTTGCTCCTGTAGCTATACTTGAAGCCATTTGAGTTTTCCTTGCATATGCCTCATCCAAGAACTTCACTGTCTTCCAGATGGATATGAACTGTGCATTCCTTTATGGAAAGATAGATGAAGAGGTATATGTTGCTTGACCACCAGGGTTTAAAGACCCAGATTTCCCTCACGGAGTCTACAAGTAAGATAAAGCTCTGTACGGTCTTCATTAAGCACCTAGGAAGTGGTATGAAACTTTATCTAAGTTTCTACTACAGAATGGGTATACCCGAGGGAAGATTGATCAGATATTGTTCTTAATGAGGAAAGAACAAGACTTGTTAGTAGTACAAGTCTATGTGGATGACATAATTTTTGGCTCCACCAATATACAACTTTGCAAAGAGTTTGAGACTCTTATGCAATCAAAATTACAAATGAGCTCAATGCGAGAACTTACCTTCTTTCTTGGTCTTCAAGTTCAACAATCTGCTAAATGATTTTTTATCAATCAGAGCAAGTATGTGAATTAGATATTAAAGAAATACAACATGTCTGATTACACATCCAACAAAATACCATTTGCAACTAGATTGAAGTTTGGCCCTGATCAAGAAGGCAAATCAATTGATCAAAAGCTCTACAGATCCATGATAGGCTCGCTGATGTACCTAACTACAAGAAGACAAGACATCATGTATGCAGGTTGTATGTGTGCCAGATACCAAGCAGATCCAAAAGAATCACACATAAATGTTGTAAAGAGAATCTTCGAATACTTTAAAGGCAAGCCAGCACTTGGCCTACGGTATCCCAAAGATGGAGATTTTTCTTTATATATATACACAGAGAGTGATTATGGTGGATGCAACAGCAAGAGAAAGTCCACTGTAGGAGGTTGTTAGTTTCTTGGATCAAGATTGATCTCCTGGCAGTGCAGGAAACAATCAAACATCTCTGTGTCAATAGCTGAAACAGAATACATAGCTGCTTCTCCATGCTGTTCTCAAGTGCTTTGGATTCAAAACCAAATGCTTGATTATGGCTTTAATTTTCATAAAACACCCATACACATTGACAATTTTGCTGCCATGTTTATCACTGACAATCCTGTTCAACATTCAAAAACAAAGCATACACTTACACTGTTTCAACAACGGATGACTAAAGTTAGTCTTGCATTGTGTAAGTTACTGCATTCACAGCGGATGCCTTACTTACATCATGCACTATGAACACTTGTATGTTCAATGATGCATAGCAGATGCATGTTTGTTTGTTCGCAATATACACATAGTGTATTTTGCGTGTTTAGATTGTTAACTGTATTTACAGCGGATGTATGTTTGTTTGTCTGCTGTGACTACAAGTGTCAAATTTTCAAAAATTTTGTTTGTTTTGAAAATTTTGCTCATCAACTATGTAAATTAATACATACGCTGTATAGACTTAGAAAATTATCTATTTTGTTTGAAAATTATTTTGAAATGTTTCAAAATTTGAATGTTTGTTAAACATTTGAATGTTTGTTAAATTATAAAATTTTAACATGATCAATATATGAATTTTAAAATATCACTCACAAGCAATATTGTGCATGTATATGTGTTACATTGCTGTGCTTGAGTGCTGGCTTGACTTGGCTTTATTTAAAACTCAAATTTTAAATTTTAAAATTTAAAATGTATGATTATGCATATATTCTGCTGCCTTTGACATTCCCATGTTCATTTTCTACCCCTAAATTTTTGCATATTTATTAAAACTTTTTATAAAATGAAAAAAATTTGAACTTGTTTTAATGGAAATTATCAAAGTCCAATTTGATTGTTTGCATGATAAACATTTAGAAAGATAGCAATTTATAGAACAAAGAAATGGATGATTTTCATACTTGGACATGAATCATTTGCACATAACATAAGATCATACTAGTCTTACATTCTCACTGAGATGATTTGATGATTTTGAGAATAGACATAGACTAATACAATATTGATTATAGATATTGGTATCCATTTAAACTCATGCATGGTATTAATGATTGATTGAAACAGTGAGTGATTATCATGTTTTGGGTGTAAAACATGATTTGTATGTACCCCATATCTGATTGTATGTTAAGATCAACCCTCCTCAAGATATGCTAGAAAGCACTTTCAATACTTATGACCTAGCTACTTAGGAGTATAAATGCTCAATTTAATCCATATTGTTTGATCCACTTTGGGATTCTGTTTCACTTCAATTTGGAAGGTGATCATCTTTAGGATTCTTTTGATTGTTCATCCAAGATGGATGTATTCCTTATTAGGAATCTTTTTGAATCATGATTTAGGTCATTCAGGTATATGCTTAGAATAACAAAGAATGCATTAGTGTACTCCAGGTCTATAAATATCATAACAAAGAAGACACTTGTATGATTGAGCAATTAATAAACTATTTCACTTGGTGTATTGTAGTTACTTTACAAGCAATCTATTTTGGATAGACCAATACTCACCATAAACCAAGATGTGTATTGCTGACCACACAATCATGAGAATTTAGTTCTTCATTATTGTATGTGATGTTAGGTGCCCCATGCTGAGCCTATCCATATATCAAAGTATTATCAGTCTTTGTTGGTGGAAAATGACTCATATGTAGAAGTAAGCTAGTGTACTATCATTTCTCATGAGTGGTCATGTGTGATTCAAATTGTTTGTAATTGGAAAACATGAATGTTTTTTTGATGTCTTGATTTTGAAAAGATGTATGTTTGATGTTAAACTTGGACTTTGATAAAATCAAGCATGTTTGTTATTAATGATTTTAAAACATTACTTGTTTGGTTCATAGTTGATCATACCAAATGACTGAACCAAAAATTCAAATCTTGTTGAATCAAATGATTTGGTAAACAGGTCAGCCAATTGATTATCGGTATGGACCTTGATCTGATATCTATATGCTTTGTTTTTGAATGTTGAACAGGATTGTCAGTGATAAACATGGAAACATAATTGTCAATGTGTATGGGTGTTTTAAGAAAATTAAAGCCATAATCAAGCATTTAGTTTTGAATCCAAAGCACTTGAGAACAACAGGCAGAAGCAACTATATATTTTGCTTCAGCTATTGACACAAAGACATTTGTTTATTTCTTGCACTACCAAAAGATCAATCTTGATCCAAGAAACTGACATCCTCCTGTAGTGGACTTTCTGTTGCTGTTGAATCCACTATAATCACTGTATGTGTAAGCATATAAAGAGAAATATCCATCTTTGGGATACCATAGGCCAAGTGCTGGTTTGCCTTTTAAGTATCTTAAAATTCTCTTTACAACATTTATATGTGATTCTTTTGGATCTGCTTGGTATCTGGCACACCTGTAAACTGCATACATGATGTCTGGTCTGCTTGTAGCTAGGTACATAAGGGAGCCTATCATTGATCTATAGAGCTTTTGATCAACTGATATGCCTTATGGATCGGGGCCAAACTTCAATCCAGTTGCAAATGGTGTTTTACTGGATGTGCAATTAGATATGTTGTATTTCTTTAATATCTTATTCACATACTTGCTCTGATTGATAAAATTCCTTTAGCAAATTGTTGAACTTGAAGACCAAAGAAGAATGTAAGTTCTCCCATTCAGCTCATTTGAAATTTTGATTGCATAAGATTCTCAAACTCTCTGCAAAGTTGTATGTTGGTCGAGCCAAAAATAATGTCATCCACATAGACTTATACTACCAACAAGTCTTGTTCTTTCCTCTTTAAGAACAATGTCTGATCAATCTTCCCCTGGGTATACCTATTCTATTGTAGAAACTAAGATAACATTTCATACCACTTTCTAGGTGCTTGATGAAGACCGTACAGAGCTTTATCTAACTTGTAGACTCTGTGAGGGAATTCTAGGTCTTCAAACCCTGGTGGTTGAGCAACATATACCTCTTCATCTATCTTTCCGTAGAGGAATTCACATTTCACATCCTTTCGAAAGACAGTGACGTTCTTGGATGAGGCATATACAAGGAACACTCGGATGGCTTCTAGTCTAGCTATAGGAGCAAAGACATCATCATAGTCAATGCCTTCCTCTTGAGTATATCCTTGGGCAATAAGCCTTGCTTTGTTTCAAATGACAATCCCTCTATCATCTGCTTTGTTCCTAAATAGCCATCTTGTGCCAGTGGCATAGTGACCTTCTGGGAGGTCAACTAACTGCCATACCTCTTGCTTCCTGAGTTATTGTAATTCCTCTTGCATTGCTTCTATCCAACTATTGTCTTTGAATGCTTCTATGACGTTTTTGGGTATACTTTTTGATAGAAAGCAGGAATACAATCAAATGTTTGTTGTATCAGATTGACTGCGTGTCAATCTGACATTGAGATCACCTATGATATTCTCTAAAGGATGATATCTGTGAACTCTTGTGGTTTTAATCTGATCAACTGGGATAGTTGAATCAAGATTGTTGATTGTTTGGTTGGTTGTTGGTAGATGAGCAAGGGTATCTGATGTTGTTTGATAATGTGGCTTTGTGTGTTCATTGAATGTTTATGGTGAATCATGAAAGAAATCTAAGATTTCATCATCATGATATGTATCAGGTAATGAATGATAGTCATCATCTTCTTCAACTGTGTCTAGATGATATGACCTTGGTTGTTTGTGTGGTTGTGTTTGAGTGGTCACTGGAGTTGATGATGATGGTGTGACTAGTGATGTTCCTTTTGATGTGTTTGTTTGTTCTAGAGGAGTTAAAACTGTGATACTGGAAGAAATGATATTTGTTCTCCTTGGAGGATCCGTAGTTAATTGAACATCAATGGTTGTTGATGGAACATTCAATACTCATTGTCATCCTTGGTACCTGAAACATCAAAGTAAGATGTGTCAAATGATTTTGTTAGTGAGTTAATATCAAACAACCAGTCTGATCCAATAACTTTCTTAGTGGAAGAATGTTCATTAAAAACATCTGTTGTTTCTTCCACTATGTTCAGTCATGGATTGTATACTCTGTATGCTTTTGAGCTTCCGGAGTATCCAACAAAAAAATCCATCTTCTGCTTTAGGAGCAAACTTAGATAATTGTTCTTTGGTGTTTAATATTGAAACAAAACATCTAAAAGCTTTAAGAAATCCAATGAAAGGTTTTCTTTTAAACATTAATTCATATGGAGTTTTGAAATGTTCTTTGATTATTAATGTTCTGTTTTGAATGTAGCAAGCTGTGTTGATTGCTTCAGCCCAAAAGGATATGGGCAATAGAGAGTCAACTAGCATAGATCTAGCAGCTTCTATCAATGTTTCTCCTTTCAGCAACTCTGTTTTGCTAAGGAGTCCTTGCTACACTGAATTGATAACTGATTCCTTTCTCTACACAAAGAAAGAAATGAAATCATTCTTAAATTCAGTATCATTATCACTTCTTAAAGATTTAACTTTAATATCCAATTGATTCTCAATTTAAGTGATAAAGGATTAGATGATTTCTGATGTTTCTGACTTGTGTAGTAGAAAGAAAACCCAATTAAATCTGGAGTAGTCATCTACTATAACAAGATAGTATTGCCTCTTTCCTATGCTTAGGATGTTTGTAGGGCCAAAAAGGTCCATGTGAAGCAATTTGAGTGGTGTGTTGTTAGAGTTTACCAATTTTGACTTATGAGACACTCTGTGTTGTTTGCCTTTCAGACATGCAGTGGTCTGTACAGAAGAATTCTTTTTGTGGTAAACCTATTATTAAGACACCTTTTACAAATTGATTCATTCTGTTAAAATTTGAGTGTCCCAACCGTCTAAGCCATAATTGGGAAACATCTTCTGATGCTTTTGATAATAAACAAGTTTCAGGGGTTGATGCTGAAACAATGTTCATATCAACAATGTATGTATTGTTATCATAGGGTTTTTCCAAAAGGATACAGTCATCAAGTATTTGAAAACCCATCTTAAGGATGTAGTAGTTGTTGGAGTCAAATAAGATGGCATATCCTTTATCGCAGATTTGGAATATGCTGAGAAGATTAAACTGGAGGTTAGAGCAGTAGTTGGCATATTCGAAGCTGATCAACCCATTTGATACTGTTCCTTCACCGGTTATCTTTCTACCTGTCTTGTCACCTCCAAAGGCTACATTTCCTCCATGTTTTCTTTTAAAATCCCAAAGGAGGGATAATTGCCAGTCATGCATTGGGAGCATCCACTGTTAATAAATGATGATTGAGGCAATGATTGTGTAGCGGAAATACAGAATCAATGATCATAAATGCTAAAAATACTAATAAATGCTTTGTATATTGATACTGATTAACAAAATACAAAGTGTGCTAGGGTATGTAGCGAAAAACTTATAGCACAAATAGGAAACTTACAAATATAGTGTATACTATTCTATTTATAGGAAGATACAATGCCTGTATAAAATGACTAAACTACCCTGATAACTATACATCAGAATACTAGTCTAAGTACAAAATAATGATCTACATTTCTTCAGTTGATCATCCACATTAAGTATGTTATCCACATTGACTAATGCGGATGAACAAATACATGCAAGCATTTGATTTTCCATATCCGCATTTGTAAATGAGGATTAACAAATACTCAGCCTTATTTGTTCTTGCTCATCCGCATTAACAAATACAAACAACCGATACTTGTCTTTTTCTTCTGTTTTCTTCACCCGCATAAATATTTGACTTAGCAGTTCCTTCCAACCAGAACAACCTTCAACCACTTCTTGAATTGGCATGTATGATCCTTTTAGGGTCCAACAAACATACCAGATGTTGTCAGGCCTTCTTTGATGTCCCTACAAAAACAAAGAAATTAGTTAGATGGTGCAACCCAAGCCAAGATGGTCTTGGGTTTTTCATCTTTTCATATTACACAAATTTCTTCTATGTGGCATTACCTGCTGGTTTAGGAATTCTAGGCACACCAGATTTCCTTTGTGTGTTTTTAGCTCTGTCTGGATCAGTGTTTTGTGCTCTTCTCCTTCGAGTACTAATGTCTGATGTTTGTCTGTTTTGAGACTTATGTCTCCTGTTTGGTTTTTTAAAGTTGTCACAAAACTATTTGTCTTGGTTTAAAACAACTTTTGTATAAGGAGTTTGTCATGGTACTCCTCCTTTTTCTTGTTAGGAACAACTGTCTGTTTCTCAGTTGATTTCTCAAGTTGAGGTTGTTTGTTTTGCTTATTGTATTTCTTGTTGAAAAAACAGTTGGTAGTACTGTGATTATTTCTTTCACAAATTGAGCAATAGTTGTGAAAATGACATGATTCAGTACTGTGATTGTTCATATCACAGTACTTGCAATACTTACCATATTTATATTTTTTTGTGGTGTGAGTGTATTGATCATACCACTCACAGTATGGTAATTTTGAAGTGTTTCGTTTGTTAATAATTTTTAGTTTTAAACTTGACTTTAATGGTACAAAAAAAGTTATTGTTGATTGTTTTGGCTGAATAGGGGCTTTGCCTTTCCCTTTGTTTGTTTGTTTTGGAGAGGCAGTGGAAGATTCAACCTTTCTTGCACCGGAGCAGATATCAAAAACTTATGTCTGCTTTGTTTGTTTGGTTGTTGTATCAACCACACTTGAAACCTTTTTAGGTTCAGTAATTGGCTGAACTGACTCATCATACAGTAGATCATAATCATCTTCATCTGTCGTTCATTCATCAAACGTATTATTTTCTCCTTGATAAAAATCTGTTGATTTTATTTGTTGAGGTGCTTGGCTCTTAACAACTTTTCTCTAAAGTGTTTTTGATATTAATGATGATTTTGATGATGATGATGATGATTTTTTTGAGTCATCTGTTCTGTCATGTGGGTCAAGAGAATCACCTTGTTTGTTAGTCATGGAATCAGGAAGTGGGATATAATTGTTATTATAAGGTGGGTTGACCTTATTGTATCCCAATCCTAAAGGGTCTTTAAAAGCCCTTTGCTGAGCAAGAAGTTCTTCAAATTTCTTGTTGCTCACCTGAAATTTCTGAAGTTTCACTTTAGTTTCAGCTTTTAATGTTTTTGAGTTAGTCAATAATTCAGAGAGCTGCTCCACTTGAGCTGCTACTGATAATTTTTCAGACATCAATTTGTCTAAATCATTTTGTAGTGATAGTATTTTAATCTCATATTGTTTTTGTTCAGATTTTAAATTGTCATTTAAAATGTTTGTTTCAATCACTTTCATAGAAAGTTTTTCTTCGTGTTCCCTGTATGTAGTGTCTTCGTCAATGCATGCTTGTGTTTAAAGATTCTCCCTTACCTCTTTCGGGATTTTTGAAATTTTCTCTTCTACATTTGCCATAAGAGCATGATCAGGAGATTGAATCTCTGTCTCGTACATACTCCAATCACACTCACCATCTTGTTTGATAATCATTGTAGATGATTTTCAGTGTTGATTTGGGCTGTACTATGCGTTTTGTGGTGGTGTTGGTGCAGCGGAATGCTAATAGGAGGTGGGATATATCTATTTGTGTGGTAGCTACTTGAGGTTTGTTTTTGTTGGTTGTTTCTGTCAACTCTAGGTTGTTGACATTCTCTTGAGAAGTGTCCATAGAGTTGGCAGTTATAGCACCTTACTTTTGTTTTATCAAAACCAATCTTGGTTTTCTTATCCATGCTTAACCCTTTGTTCCTTTGTAGGAACTTCTTGGATCTGTATGCAGTCATTTCCATTGACCATTGAAGATCCATTTGTTCAACCATATCAGGAGGTAATTCATCCAAGTCTTACTGTATGATCTGTGATGGTGTGAGGTTAGCCCCTAAGTAGGCTTCAAAGCTTGTTAAGAAGGCTGCAAAAGATGCCTTTTGTTCCTCACTTTATAAGATGATTGTTAATGCATCCATAGGTTTCTCAAATTTGTGAATGTTTTGAGTCTTTGCTGGGTGCTGTTTGCTTGAGCCGGAAACATGTGGATGTTGATTGCTTTGAGGTGTTGCTCCATGAGAAGTGAGAACACCATTCTTCTTGGACTTTTTTTTTTTTTTTTTTTTTTGTGATGATTCAGGAGCAAAAAAGAATGAAGTTTCACTTGAATCAAGAAACTCCTTGTCTTCTTCTTCACTAATGCAAGTTAAGAATGCATTGTCTGTTTGTTGAATCTCCTTGAACTTGTATGATTCCACATGTCTAACTATGCTGTTGTTTCTAGATCTCTCATCTAGTTCTAATGCCTCTACTTTGGCCACTAGTGCATCCAATGATAATGCTTCTAGATCCAATGTTGCATTAATCAGAGAGACTAATTGAGTCTAGCTTTCTAGGAGAGTATGCAACATTTTCTTGTTGATTTCCTTTGAGACCATAAACAATCATCTCATTTAGCAGTTGAACAAATCTGTGAAGCTATTGTGGTATTGACTCTCCTTGAACATGATGGAAGGTTTCATACTGGGTCCTCAATTTTTCTTTCTTGATTTCCCTGATTTCCTCATCTCCTTCACACATGGTGTGAAGCACCTTCCACAGTTCATGTGCTATTTTAAAATTTTCCACTTTTTTCAGTATTTCAAATGGTAGAGTCATTGCTAGAATGTTGTAAGCCTTCATGTTTGTTTTGAACTTTTTGAGGTTTTCACCAGCTACACTTTTCAAGCTCACTGGTTTTTAAATGTTGAAATCTGGACCAAGAGTCACAGGTATGTATGGTCCCTCGGTTATGGATGTCCATAGGTCCGGGTCTTGAAAAATAATCCAATTTTGGAACATTATTTTCCATTGTTTGAAATCAATTTTGTTCTTCAATCTGCGTGGTTTGAGACCACTGTTTGAACCTAAAATTTCGTCCGACATGATTGTTAAGTTTTTAACTTAACAGTTTAAGTCAAATTTGTTTGTTAGTTAGCTCGATGCTAAATTTGTTTTATCCTAAGGTCACTAGGATTTGTTTGTAAACACCAATAACAAAACAATGAATTCCCTCAAGGATCGATTTCAATCTCTCAAATATAACAACAAGTTGTTATATAATCAATACTCATTAATCATAGTATAAAAACCCATGATTAATGATATGATATCTATGTGTGTGTGTGTGATTGTGTATTTGTATGCTTGAAAGCTTGAATGATAATAAGAACTGCTTGCTTGTATTGATTGTTCAAAAGCTTTTAACTTTACCAAATAAAGGAATTAGTTAATTCAATTGTAAATCAATTAATTTCCAATGAAATCTCACTACAATTTCTCAGTACAATAAAAAATATTATGTTTAAGGAATGTTTCTCAATCAAATGTCAGTCAAGAAAAGTCAAAACCCTAAAAACAATAACATGTTTTAAAAAGTTAAATTTTTGGATCAAAAAGTGACCTTTTCAAAATTCAAAAGAAGAATTGGTCTTCTTCTTTGTTTTTGATGCTGAATCCAACAAAATCACCGTATATTTTGAAAGCAATGTATGAATGAAAACTAGGGTTTATCCTGGGGTTTGTTGCGGCCGAACTGTTCTTCACAAAAATGAACAATCGGTTTGTTGATTGAAGAAAAAAACCCTGATTCAAGTATGAAAATCCTTGAATATGATGATTTTAAACACTTAAAATGATTCAAAATATTTAAAAACAATGAATGATGTGACCTTGGTTGTTTGTTTGGTTGTGTTTGAGTGGTCACTGGAGTTGAAAGGTCCATGTGAAGCAATTTGAGTAGTGTGTTTGAGTTTACCAATTTGGACTTATGAGACACTCTGTGTTGTTTGCCTTTCAGACATGTAGTGTAGTGGTCTGTACAGAAGAATTCTTTTTGGGGTAAACCTATTATTAAGACACCTTTTACAAGTTGATTCATTCTATTAAAATTTGAGTGTCCCAACCGTCTATGCCATAATTGGGAAACATCTTCTGATGCTTTTGATAGTAAACATGTTTCATGGGTTGAAGCTAAAATAGTGTTCATATCAACAATGTATGTGTTGTTATCATAGGGTGTTTTCAAAAGGATACAGTCTTCAAGTATTTGAAAACCCGTCTTGAGGATGTAGCAGTTGTTGGAGTCAAACGAGGTGGCATATCCTATGTCATAGATTTGGGATACGCTAAGAAGATTGAACAGGAGGTTGGAGCAGTACTTGACATTTTCAAAGTTGATCAACCCATTTGATATTGTTCCTTCACCAATTAACTTTCCACCTATCTTATCACCTCCAAAGGCCATATTTCCTCCATATTTGCTTTTAAAATCCGGAAGGAGGGAACAATTGCCAGTCATGTTTCGGGAACATCCACTTTCAACATACCAGATGTTGTCAGGCCTTCTCTGATGTCCCTGTAAAAAGAAAGAAATTAGTTAGATGGTGCAACCCAAGCCAAGATGGTCTTAGTTTTTTGTCTTTTCCCATTACGCAAATTTCTTCTAATGTGGCATTGTCTGCTGGTTTAGGAATTCTAGGCACACTAGATTTCCTTTGTGTGTTTTTAGCTCTGTCTGGAGAAGTGATTTGTGCTCTTCTCCTTTGAGTGCTAATATATGATGTTTGTCTGTTTTGAGACTTATGTCTCCTGTTTGGTTGGTTAAAGATGTCATAAAAAGTTTTATCATTGTTTAAAACAACTTTGGTATGAGGAGTTTGTCATGGTACTCCTCCTTTGTTCTTGTTAGGCACAACTATCTATTTCTTAGTTGATTTCTCAACTTGTGGTTGTTTGTTTTGCTTCTTGTATTTCTTGTTGAAAAAATAGTTGGTAGTACTGTGATTATTTCTTTCACAAATTGAGCAATAGTTGTGAAAATCACATGATTCAGTACTGTGATTGTTCATATTATAGTACTTGCAATCCTTAACATATTTACATTTTTCTGTGGTGTGAGTGTATTGATCATACCACTCACAATATGGTAATTTTGTAGTGTTTTGTTTGTTAATAACTTTTGGTTTTAAACTTGACATTAATGGTACAACAAAAGTTATTGTTGTTTGTTTTGGCTGAATAAGGGCTTTTTCATTCCCTTTGTTTGTTTGTTTAGGAGAGGCAGTGGAAGATTCAACCTTTCTTGCACTGGAGCAGATATCAAAAACTTATGTCTGCTTTGTTTGTTTGGTTGTTGTATCAACCACACTTGAAACCTTTTTAGGTTTAGTAATTGGCTGATCTGACTCATCATACTGTAGATCATAATCATCTTCATCTGTCATTCATTCATCAAACTCATTATTTTCTCCTTTATAAAAATCTGTTGATTTTATTTATTGAGGTGCTCATCTCTTAACAACTTTTCTCAAAGGTGATTTTGATATTAATGATGATTTTAATGATGATGATTTTTTTGAGTCATCTGTTCTGTAATGTGGGTCAAGAGAATCACCCTATTTGTTAGTCATGGAATCAGGAAGTAGGATATAATTGTTATTATAAGGTGGGTTGACCTTATTGTATCCCAATCCTGAAGGGTCTTTAAAAGCCCTTTGCTAAGCAAGAAGTTCTTCAATTTCTTGTTGCTCACCTGAAAGTTTTTGAGTTTCACTTCAGTTTCAGCTTGTAATGTTTTTGTGTTAGTCAATAATTCAGAGAGTTGCTCCACTTGAGCTGCTACTGGGAATTTTTCAGACATCAATTTTTCTAAATCATTTTGTAGTGACAGTATTTTAATCTCATATTGTTTTTGTTCAAATTTTAAAATTGGCATTTAAAATGTTTGTTTCAATCACTTTCTTAGAAAGTTTTTCTGCGTGTTCTCTGTATCTAGTGACTTCGTCAATGCATGCTTGTGTGCAAAGATTCTCCCTTACCTCTTTCAGGGATTTTTGAAATTTTCTCCTCTACATTTGCCATAAGAGCATGATCAGAAGATTGAATCTGTTTCTCATACATACTCCAACCACACTCACCATCTTGTTTGATAATTATTGCAGATGATTTTGAGTGTTGATTTGGGCTATACTATATGATTCGTGGTGGTGTTGGTGCAGCAGGAATGCTAATAGGAGGTGGGATATATCTATTTGTGTGGTAGCTACTTGAGGTTTGTTTTTGTTGGTTGTTTCTGTCAACTCTAGGTTGTTGACATTCTCTAGAGAAGTGTCCATAGAGTTGGCAGTTATACCACCTCACTTTTGTTATATCAAAACCAATCTTGGTTTTCTTATCCATGCTTAACCCCTTGTTCATTTGTAGGAACTTCTTGGATTTGTATGCAATCATTGCCATTGACCATTGAAGATCCATTTGTTTAACCATATCAGGAGGCAATTCATCCAAGTTTTACTGTATGATCTGTGATGGTGTGAGGTTAGCCCCTAAGTAGGCTTCAAAGCTTGTTAAGAAGGCTTCAAAAGATGCCTTTTGTTCCTTACTTTTCAAGATGATTGTTAATGCATCCATAGGTTTCTCAAATTTGTGAATGTTTTAAGTCTTTGCTGGGTGTTGTTCGCTTGAGCCGGAAGCATGTGGATGTTGTTTGCTTTGAAGTGTTGCTCCATAAGAAGCGTGAACACCAGTCTTCTTGGACTTTTGTTTGTTTTGTGATGATTCAGGAGCAGAAAAGAATGAAGTTTCACTTGAATAAAAATACTCCTCGTCTTCTTCACTAGTGCATTTTAAGAATGCACTGTTAGTTTGTTGAATCTCCTTGAACTTGTATGATTCCACATGTCTAACTGTGATGTTGTTTCTATATCTCTCATCTTCTGGAATCTGGTCTCATCCTCCATGCTTGTTAGATAAGCTGTGTATGACAACATGGAGGAGGTACTTCCATTAAGAGGAGACCTTCCCCTTCCTGAAGGTCTTGACTGAGAAGTCACCTTCATAGCCCATCTGCTCAAAGGATTGGTTGACAGTAGCTTTAGGGAAGGGCAAGTCACCTTCTACATCATCCAGTTGAAGATGTGTGTTTATGGTGGCTGCGGTGATGAAGATTGTCCTCCCATGCACTGTGGCAGACAGTGAATTCTCCCCATCCATGGTGACCTCTTCGCAGGTCCGTAAGAATGCTAACAACTGATCCTCATAAAGAGGAGGATCAATGGTGAGGGATGTGAAGTAGTTGGACAAAGAAAGGTGAAGACAAACCTCTGGGAAACCTAGATCTTTCTTAGAGTCTAACAAAGCAACCTGATTATGTTGCCTATGAAGATGCATTGAAAAATCATGTTGATTTCTGCGGTCAAGGTTGGCCATTTGAAGTAGTTTTTTGATGAAGGAAGATAAGAACGAAGGCGGTTTGTGGGTGAAATTAAGTTAGAGAATAATGTAGATGATGAGGAGAGTGAGAAGAGGGGGAACCGTTGTGAGAATACATATGAAATGGATTTTAGTCAAAGTTAAAGCAAAAATGATAAACTTTGAAATCCGGATGTTAGTCCCACCTCTGAAAAAGTGCCCAAAAAGTTAGTTATCTTGAAAGTTGAAAATCTTCCAAAGGTAATTTTGCTTCGGAAGTTTTTAAGGAAAAGCTTCCGAGGCAAAATTGGCTTCGGAAGATATTCTTAAGAGTTGTAAAAATTTAGCTTCGGAAGAAAAATACTTGGAGAAATTTTCTTCCGACGCATATTTGGTTTTGGAAGATATTAAGACTTGTGAGTTTTATTCTAAGAGAATAAATCTTGCTAGACTTAATTGCTTTCAAAAGATATTTATACTTCAAATGCATGCATGTACTTAGAAGCATATTTAAGCTTTGGAAGATATTCTATGAATTTCTTCCAAAGGTAAATTTCTTATAAGTAATTAGTTGATTTGAAGACATAAATTTCTTCCGAAGGCAACTTGAAATCTTCTGAAAGAAAATATGTTTTGAAAAAATTTCAAAAATCTAAGGAATATCATTAAAAAAAATTTCTTCCAAAATAAACTGGGCTTATGAGGGTGATAAAATAGACAACTTAGGACACACAGGTTTTAGAAATAAAGTTGATTTATGTTTTAAGAAAATCTACTCAAAGTTAATCTTTCCAATAGCTGATGCAAGATATTTGAATCTCTGTCCATCAAAAGATTTAGTGAACAGATCAGCATATTGTTTATTTGTGTTAACTTTGACTAGTTTGATTAATCTCTTAGATGAACTGAATGAACTGGCTGACAAGGAATTATCCAAGGAGATGAAGGAGGCAGAGGATGCAATATTGCTCCTCAAGAACAAGGAAGAAAAGAGACATAAAAGGCTCTACAAGCATGCTCCTACCCTTTTCCTAGTTCATGAAAGTCCTGAGATAGAGGCTGTGGCAACTGTATAACCTCAGGCAGATAAGGAACATGATAGGCTGAACATGAACAACTACCTGAGTGCCACAGGACTCTATCAGGCATCTGCACTTCTTCCCTTATTATATGAGTACATTGAACTTGAGTATCTCAAGCAGCTAGAACAACAAGTCATCAAGGAACAAAAGGCTGCTAAGAGAAAACTAAAGGAAGAAGCTACAAAGTCAAGAGCCATCATCCAAAAGTGCCAAAAGAAGTCTGCTGACAGACAAAGGATGATGAGCTTCTTGAAGCTGTATGGATTCTCTGGAAGGAGGCTTGGTCCAATGTCTCTATCCACTATGGATGAGCACATCATGGTGATCAAGCAGAAGATTAAAAAGGGAGAGCTTGTTGACTTGCATTCTCCACCTAGTCCATCTCAACCTGAGGTTGTCAAGGTTGAACCCCTGAGAAAACACAACCTGGACCTAGGGTTGAATCTCAGCTAACTTCATCTTGTGATGCACAACAGGGTCCTCTTCACTCTCCTTCTAAACCTGTGAGAGAAGAGAACCCAAGTGAGAGAGTCACAGTAGAACAACCTGGTGCTGAACACCAGTCCTCTCAGTTAAAGACTTCAAAGAGGAGGAAAAGGATGGCCATGAAGAGTGTTTCCAAGAGGAAGACCAAGGCATCCACCTCTACACCTCAGGATGAGTCAGATCATCCTGAGGTAGTGCATGAAAAGGCTAGTCAACCAACTCCAACTAGAAGACCCATCTTGTCCTGGACTTTTGCTGCTAATCCAGATAAGTGGTATGCCATCAGAGATCAGGAAGTCAAGATGTCTATTTCTGGCAAGACATGCTTGATCTTCCTCTACATGATCTCCATGACATAAGAAGATATTATGAGAGTCTGAGGGATCCTGACCAGATGATGAAGAAAGGTATGGTCTTGATCCTAATAAGGACTATCAACATGTGAATAACTTCTTTGTTTTGGTAGCATTAGCCTAGGGGGAGTTTGTAAGGTTATATTAGAAGGCTGATGCAACCAAAGAAGCCAAAACAACCAAGGCGCTTCATGCATGCATGCAGTGATGTACAAGGTAGAAGTTGCTTCGGAAGTTTTACACTCTCCATTGAAATTATTCTAAGTGTAAAATCTTCCGAAGCCAAAGTCCAAATCTTCCGAAGCCAAAGATGAAGTCTTCTGAAGCTTCAATGACAAAGTCTTCTAAAGCCAAATGACCTGAAGACTGATTTCTTCTGAAGACGGAGAGGACATGCTTTCTCTGATCTACTTTTTCATAAAGCTGACTTACTTTTCGCTGCAACTCTGAAGACTCACCAACTTGCATGAGTTGGTGAAAGGTCCATGCTTTTGTAAACTGTAGATTATTGTCTTGGTTCTATAACTTCCTACTTTGTACCTGTTATCTTTTTATAATACAAAAGGATGTGAGCTATGGCATGTCATAGTCACTAGTCAAAAGGCAATCTGCCTTTTGACTCTATATTGATCTTGTTGTCTAGATTAGTGTTTCCAGCTGGCTTTCATAGTATAGACTGTTGTAGGATGTAGTATAAAGTATCTTAGGTTCTTGTATTTCTTAACACTTGTAAAAGAACTTGAGAGCAATATACAGCATTCTTGAAAATCATACTTATCCTATTTTTGTTCTTAGTTCTGTGTCATTATTTACTTGTGTTCTTAGCATCATTTACATAAACCGAGTTCCCCATTTGATATGTTAAAGTGTTCTAACACTCTTCTCATTATAAGACTGACTGTATTGACCACCCTTTATATGGTCCCGCCGTTAGCTACCATGATAAACATTTGCCGACAGGGGTTTGGCATCTGTTGCCAAACAACAATGTAGGCTCTTGCTTTGTGGAATCCTAGTTAATGAAAGAGAAAGTTAATGAAAGAAAGAAAGAAAATGAATTTCTTAACGAATGATTATGTATAATGATGGATGAACACCAAGTGAAGCTTACATAAATGTATATTTTCTATATTAACAAACTAGAACTCACTCAGCAATGCTAACTTTTAATATGCATATCAGTTGGCAGGTAATGATATTGCTGGGGATGGCACGAGGTTAAAGCTACTTGGAAAATAAAGACTGGCATCTATGTTATGTAGAGATGATATTTTTGTCTTGTAATACAACTAAATGTTCTTTTGAAACTTGTAAGAACAATATATTTCTTGGAAAAAGTTATTATTAATGCATAAAATGGTTTTTTGTTTAACTATTCCGCTGCCATGTTTTCTTAATTCAATATATTTTAATGTGTAATACGGTATGAATGACCGCCTTACATGACTAGACTTATTCTAATTACGACTGGAATATGCTAATAATCTATTTTGAAAATATGACTCTATAAAAGAAAGTTCACAAAAATTTAAGATATTTAGTCCAAGCATTATTTGCATTTCTAAAAATGTTAAAAATTACCAAAACATTTTTGAGTCTATTCATGAAAACTTAAAATGAAAATTCCTTGTTAATCATTCATTATTACTTGAATATGATCTAATTTGGTTGATTTGTTAAAGTTAATAAATTTGAAAAATAAAAAATTTAATGAAGATGTTTTTGCATGCAAGTCATGTGAAAACATCTTTATGCAAAATTTTGTAGGTTATGAGTGGTTGATGCGAAAACTTATGAGAGTATATAAAGAGATGTTATGTGAAAACTACTCACTTTTCGTAACTTCTCGCTTCTACAGTTGCTCATCAGTATTCGATTTTCAAAATAATGTTATTTGTTGGTAGTCGTTGGTTCATTCGAGTCGCATTGGATTTCTGATCATTATACTGTAGATCTTCTCATGGATTAACCTTGAACCATTTGTAGTTTAGTTAGTTTTAAGATTTTTAATCAAGTTAAATATACATATAGGACTTGAAATTAGTCAATTAGTGTAAACAAGTGGAATAGATTGATAATCGTGGGTTAAAATAGTGTCAAATCTTTGTATAAACTAATTTGAAAATGGGTTTTCACAATAGTAGCATGGGAAAGATTTCAAAGATAGATGAATAGACATGAAAAAATAGTCTGATGTGAAACTTTGATTGATTAAATGGTATAAATAGATGCCAAAGCATCGTAGTTTTCACTTTGTTACATTATGTAAAACATATCACATCCAAAAACTTGTACTTATTTGTGAAAACTTACAAGCTTTTGACACATTGTAAAATTTGAAATTTCTGTAGTTATTTCATAATTTATAGTTTTGATTTGCTATTTTACATATGGCCAGAGAGTTAGATATTTAAAGAATCATAATGGCATAGTATATCTGGGAGAAGTTTATGATGATAGATAGATTTTCAAATCAATAATCTAGTGGTAGCAAAATTCGAGAGTCTTATATGCTATATCCATGAAACGTACCTACAAATGAAGAATTTATTAAAGATTTTTAGATATCAGCAACAAATGAAAGAGATGATCATGGCAATCGAATCATTATAGCTAAAGTTAGAGGTAAAAATGTCATTATTCCTATCGAAATTCTTAACCATATACTGCATCTTGGTTTTTTGCCAATGATCACATAAAGATAGAAGATGTTGTAGTGAAGGCTTGTCTGGACAAGATCAGATGTGTGTTCAAATACCCATCTCTAGAGAAAACATATTTACCTACGTATTAGAAGTATTTGTTTCATGTGATAGTTCATTGCCTAAGTAGTTTACAGGCAAGCATGGATAACATGGTCTAACTTTTTGCTTCATTAATGATATCTTTGATTGAAGATCATCCATATAGCATCTCCAAGGTGATATTTTTAAAGGTGCTGAAAAATGCAGTGGCAAAGGGCACTAAGAAGTTTTTGATGTATCCATAGTTCATTAATGCATGTTCTGCTGATTGTTTTGCTAATATTGGAAGGTTCTTGGTGTTACACTAACAACAACAACAACCATAATAGCAACAACAACCAACATAACAAACACAAGCTTCTGAAGCTCAATAACAACCATAGGTATCTAAACTTGTTGGTCAACCTATTAACGAACAAAGCTAGAGCACTCCATGGAGAAATTCTTGGTCAGATGAAACTCTTATCTAACAGGTCTTGTAATTACAACATCAGTTCCTTTAGCTAGGAAGGAGCTATCCGGTACAGTGCCTTGGCTATAGGTTGAGATCCTAGCATTATGTCAATCTGAAACTCATTTTCTCAATCAGGTGGCATTCCCGACAGATCATCGGGAAATACTTTGGGAAGTTGCAAATGACAGGAACATCTGATACTACAACACCTTTGTATCAACGTCTTTTACATAAGATAGGTAAGCACCACACCCTTAATGTATTTCCCAACCGTCATTATAGATATCACCTTTAGAACGAAGCATTCTTTATCCCCATAAACTGTAACTAGATTATCATCTAGCGATGTCAAACAATCATATTCTTTTGGCACACGATATTCGCTTTGAATGTAGCTAACCAATCCATTCCTAATACCATATCAAAACCTCATAGGGTTGTAATATACAATCTAGCAGGAACCTATGACCTTCCAACTCTATAAGGTAATCATCGATCATGTAAGTTGCTTTAGTTGATATACAAAACATAAAAGACACGTCAATCTTCTTACTCCAACCATGCATCATAATACAAAACGAAGCATACATAAAGCTTTTACTAGCACCAGAATCAAAAAGCACAGAAGCACACAATTTGTTTGCTAGGAACATATCTAAAGCTACCTTAGGATCCATTTTGCTTCCTCCCGGGTCATGTTGAATGCACTTGCTCTTTTCTTAGTACTGTCATTCTTTCCTTTCTCCTTTGTCTTTTTAGGCCCAGAATTTTTTAATCTGCCCCTTTTCTAATCCCGGTCTACGGGGCCCGTTTCTCCATACCGATAACATCTGACTACCCTGCATTATTTGGCATAATAACCCTCCTTACCATACTTAAAGCATATATTAGTTCCTAACTTGCATTCTTTAAAATGACCCTTTCCACAACTGTTGCATCCTTCCAATCCAGCCACCTTCCACTGACCCATTCGATGATCATGAACTTTCATTCTCTTCTCCCCACTTCTGAGGTTTTCATTCCTGAACTGCTTCTTATTCCCATTTATTCCCTTCTCAATCTTGTCCTAACTTCTTATGTGGACAATAATCCTCCAAAACCAACTCCTCAAGCTCAGAACATCTTATTTTTGCTATAGCTCATCTTTATTCAGCTTAGACAAGATCGCCCTACTAGCATAGAGCTTAGTCTAAGAATGAATAGGTGCAAAATATACTTTTTAAATCTCCCGGCATTTGCTTATGTCCAACACAGCTTCCATCTACCTAACCCAATAGTAAGCAGTAGTAGCATTTTCGTTGCCATCGAAGTTGGGGGCTTACATCTCAAAAATGCCCAATAGTTGCACCCCTTAGCTGTCTCCTTATCTGATTCATCATCACTCTGAATTACCACCTTAGGTGTTAGTGGTTCCTCTTTTGAATACTCGATTCCTTCGATTTCTTTCTACCTTCTCCTTTCGCTTCTTCTGAGCCTTTTCACCATCTTTAACAACCTTTTTCACCTCACTTACTACAGAGGGTAGGAAGTTCTATATAACATGCTAGACTTCATCAGCATTGTCTTCTTTTACATTTGACTTGAGCTTGAAGGCTCCTTCACCATCATGGTGACCATAAATCTTTATTTTTCATTAACAATCTAGGTGGCCTTAGCTCGGCTTCCGGTGACACGTGGCCTTGTAGTACGCCTGCTATGAGCACCTTCACGAGTCACTTTCCTGATTTTCTATTGGCCATAATTCCTACTACCTATAACATATAAATACCAACATGGTCATTCAAGGTAATAGGTCAGATCACTACAAGTATGGTAAGTCCTTAATTACGATGGGCACGTGTGATTATCTACTTACCTTACTCTAATGTCTTATGCATCACTATCCTAATGCAAATCAATATTTAAACCTACTAAGCATATAATCCATGTACCACACTCATATAGTACTTGTTCACCTTAAAATTTTTACCTGATTGCACATAGTTAGTTGGACGGCATCCCTTATTTGGTCTCATTTAGTTTAAGTTTAGGTTTTGAAAATAGACTTCCCCATATTCTCTTAATTTTTGACTCTGATACCAAATTTAAGTCCTCGTTCCCAGAGGTCCTCATAGTTCGCCAATCATAACATAACAATTTACATAATGCATTTTGATATCAAACATTATAGTAGAAAAACTTAGATCTTTCATTATATTTGAAATCATACTTGATAAAATAAACATTTGTTTTTAACTACAAAACATTAAAATTGTATCTCAAGTTCAAATTTTAGTTCATATAACTAGGGTGCCGGTCTTGGAATGCCAAAGCTCCAATTCAAGTGCCATCCTCATCATCCGTCATTTGCTACCAACTAATATGGATACAAAGTCACGGTTGGTGAATAGCCATACTTTGATAATCATAAAAAAATTATACTTTTAACTTACTTTAATGAACAAACATTTTATCATATATATTAGTCAAATTGACTATCATATCATCCTTTATCATGTTCATTATTTTCATTTATTATCTTTCCACATTCATAAACAGGGTTCATACAAAGCAAGAGCCTAAACGTATGGTTGGGAATTAATGTCAACACCTGCTAGTAAGCATTTACCATGGAAGCTAACTCCTAATAGTTAACCCATACTACAAGACACATAGCCTGCTCATGAATAAGGGTTCATATCCTTTCATTTAGCACACATAAGTGAAGTCTATTTATGCTTTGAACACTTTTCATTCATCATTAGTGCCCATGCAACATTCTTTAGGTTCCACTATAATTCCTTACATTATTTAATGTTCAACTTGGCTATGACTAATACTCTATGGTACGCCTTTCTTATCATCACATAACATGGAACATTAGATTGCATATTTTGTATAATTTTGACATATAATAACTTCATATTAAAGAAACATCTGCTTTGAAATACAACTAACACTCAGTCAACACTTAGTCATTCACATTGCTAACACTTAGTCAACACTTACTAAAATCCATTCTGAAGATATCCTAAGCATCCTTTAATATGGGTAATAGTGCATGCAGATGAATGACTTAAGGTGGGTAACACTGAATGCGGGTAACAGTGAATATGGGTAAATAACAGTTAGTGCAGATGAATAATATCCAACGTAGACAATAGTCAATGCGAGGCATAGTTAGTGCGAGTAACAATTATTACGGGTGAGTAAACACTAACTGCAAGCAACCAATGCTAGTGGCCAACATTTGCTGAATGAAGGAAATAGTAGCAAATGCGGGTGAATAAACACTAAGTGTGGATAGCCAATGGCAATGGCCAACACTAGGTGTATACAAGGAATGATAGTGCATCTGGATTGTGGGGACTCAATGCGGGCATCCAGTGTGTATGATCAACACTTAGTTAATGAGGGAAATGATACTGAATGCGGCCGAGTAAAGCTTTTGTCCATAGATCTTCATAGAAATGTCACCTTTATTTAGAAAATCCTAGTTTTAACAAAATTCTAACATGTGGTGATGGAATTCGGGTTATAGAATTTAAAACACTAAGAACAAAACAATGAATTCCCCTAAGGATTGATTTCAATCTCACAAATATAACAATAGGTTGTTATATAATCAATACTTATTAATCATAGTACGGAAACACATGATTAATGATATGATATCTATATGTGTGTATGATTGCTTGTTTGTATGCTTGAATGCTTGAATGATAATAAGAAGTACTTGTTTGTATTGATTATTCAAAAGCTTACAAAGGATTAGAGTATTATGCTATTTATAACCTATAGAAATAGCTATATATAATTACAAAAATACCCTTATGTAAACAAAAATTACATAAAATCCTAAATCTAAGTTGTCCTCTATGGATGATTGACTGTCCACTGTGAATGCTAAGTCGTTCGTTGTGGATGTTGAATATGTTGTCCGCTGTGTCTTGGATGTTGTTCGTTGTTAACACTCATCCGCTGCCGACACTTTGCAAAATTTCTTTTATCTACAAACCTAAAAAGAAATTTAAACAATAATTAGTGTATGTTATGAATGTTAATGATGCTAATGTGTTAGTTAATGATTGTTTGAATGTTAGAACACATTATGTTTGATTATGGTAAGAATTATCCTTCAATGCACTTATTGAGTCCAAAAATACTCCCCCTAAGGATGATGTTGCCAATCTTTCATGTTTGCTTGTTATTGTTATGTTTGTTAGTAATAATGTGTGTGTTTGTGTTAGATTTGAATGATTGCATGTTTGTGTGTTTGACTTATAATGTTTGATTGCATGATTGAATGACTTACTTATAATGTTTCATTGATGTTGCCATCCTTTACCTTTGTTTGTTACTGTTAATGTGTTTGATTATGTTTTAATTTGAATGCTTGTATGCTTAACAAATTATGAATGATTGGTTGATTGTATTGATTACATGATTGTATGATTAACTGTACGATTAACTTACACATGTGTAATCAGATTGCGTTGTATGTTTTGAATCATGTATGTTTGCTTGTATGACTTGTTATTATGTGATTGATGTTATGTTTGATGATTATGTATGATATTGATGAATGATTGATGCTCTGATGTGTTTATTGTTTGTTATGTATGGTTGGATGTTTTGTTTGTTTGATTGGTTAGATATGTATGTTTGTTGTTTTTGTCTGTTTGTCTGTTAGAAACCTTTAAGTGTGTGATGGACAAGCTTCATCAACACTCTTTTGGACTTTAGCTGTGGCCTTCAATGACTCTTCAGCATCCTTCTCAGTAATCTGGTCCTTTTCAGCTTCCTTGACTTGGTCAGTCAGAGGAGTGATCTTTATTGCATTCCGGTAGTTTACAATATGTTCAGCAAAATATTGTACTGCACTATTTTGATCATCATACTTGCACTGGATGGAGAGGTGAACCATCTGTTCTAGGGTTGATAGATCCAAGCTTTGCATATCAATGTTGCTAACCAATATGGCTACAACATGATTCCCCTTATGAACTTCCAGGCTATTGTTGTCTAAGATCCTCAGGCTAGTGATTCCTTCTATGTGTGTTAATGATTGTTGATTTGTCTCAATCCTTTGCTTTAAAGCAACATTCATATATATTGTTCTCAATATTCTCAGCATATGTATGAAGTAACAGTAGTCACCCTTGTATAATACATTTTCTATAGCAGGGATTGACTTGGTCTTCAAAAATGAGACTTAGGAGGGATGTAGGAGTTTGATCTCAACAGGATCAAAAAGTCTGATATTTGCTGCTTCTTTGCCTTCAAGCTTGTTGGACTCAAAAAGTGCATTGAAGGATAACGCTTGTCATAATCAAACATAATGCTTTCTAACATTCAAACAATCATTAACTAACACATTAGCATTATTATTATTCATAACAGACACTAATTATTGTTTAAATTTTTTTTTTAGGATTGTAGATAAAAGAAATTTTTGACAAGTGTCGGCAGCGGATGAAGAACTATCCATAGCGGATGAAGAAGTTCTTGCAACGGCTGAAGAAAAAGGTCCAAGTGTCTACAGCGGATGACCAACACACATACTGTGGATGCACAAATGTCCACAGCTGATGACAGTCTACAGCGGATGTTCATCCACAGCGGATGAACACTCCACAGCGGACACTATCATGCAAACAGAAGTGTTCACAGCGGACAGTATCCAAGACACATCGGACAGCTTATTAAACATCCATAGCGGACAACTTAGCATCCACAGCGGATGACTTAGACTTATGATTTTATATAATTTTCGTTTACATAAGGGTATTTTTGTAATTGTATATAGCTAATTGTATAGGCTATAAATAGCATAATACCTTAATCCTTTGTAAGCTTTTGAACAATCAATACAAACAAGCATTTCTTATTATCATCTGATCATTCAATCACTAGCAAACACACAATCATTCACACACATAGATATCATATCATTAATCATGGGTTTCCATACTATGATTAATGAGTATTGATTATATAACAAACTGTTGTTAGATTTGAGAGATTGAAATCGATCCTTGCGGGAATTAATTGGTTTGTTCTTAGTGTTCTAAGTTCTTAAAACCAGATTCCATCAGGTGGTTTCAGAACCTTGGCTCAAATCATTCACTGATTTTTGATCCTCTTAATGAGTACAATGAAATCTATGGTTCATTAGCTTCATATCATCCATTTTTCAAGCAAGAAATCATCACAAAACCCTCTTCTACTTCAAACATTCAATAAATGCTTAAAATATGGTTCATTAATCTATGTTTGTGCATTGTGTAGAAGTTCTTGTGTTGTTGAAGCTCTAAATAGCGTTCATACACTGTTTTTCTAAACATAATCATCTCAAAACCTCAAAAACCTCTTCGGTTCAAGGGTTTTTGATAGAACAGTAGCCGCTTACTGCTTTATCAAGTTTTCTTCATACATACATTGTTTTTAAACATTTTGAATCATTTTAAGTATTTAAAATCATCATATTCAAGTATTTTCATATTTGAATCTGGTTTTTGTTCTTCAAATCAACAAATCGATTGTTGATTTCTGTGAAGAATAGTTCAGCCGCAAACAAACCTTAGGATAAACTCTAGTTTTCATTCATACATAACTTTTATAATCTACGGTGATTGTGTTGGTTTCTCCATCAAAATCAAAGAAGAAACCAATTCTTCTTTTGAAATTTTGAAAAAGTCACTTTTTGATCCAAAAAATTAGCTTTTAAAAACATATTATTGTTTTTAGGGTTTTGACTTTTTATTGACTAACATTATTGATTGAGAAACATTCCTTAAACAAAATATTCCTATTATACCGAGAAATGCAGTGACATCTTATTGGCCATTAATTAATTTACAATTGAATTGAATAACTCCTTTATTCGGTAAAGTTAAAAGTGACAAAATCATTACAAACAAATCCTAGTTACTTTAGGATAAAACAAATTTAGCACCAAGCTAAATTAATAAACAAATTTGACTTAAACCGTTAAGTTAAAAATTTAACAATCATGTCGGAGGATATTTCAGGTTCAAACAATGGTCTCAAAGCACTCAGACTGAAGAACAAAGCCGACTTCAAACAATGGAAAATAATGTTTCGAAACTGGATTATTTTTCACGACCCGAACCTATGGACATCCATAATTGAGGGACCATACATACCTGTGACTCTTGGTGTAGACTACAACATACAGAAACTAGTGAGTTTGAAAAGTGTAGCTGGTGATGACCTCAAAAAGGTCAAAACAGACATGAAGGCTTACAGCATTCTGGAAATGACTCTGCCTTTTGAAATACTAACAAGATTTGAAAATTTCAAAATAGCACATGAACTATGGAAGGTGCTTTACCCCATGTGTGAAGGAAGTGAAGAAATCAGGGAAATTAAGAAAGAAAAATTGAGGACCTAGTATGAAACCTTCCATCATGTTCAAGGAGAGTCAATACCATAACAACTTCACAGATTTATTCAGCTGGTAAATGAGATGATTGTTTATGGTCTCAAATAGGAATCTGTGGAGATCAACAAAATGATGTTGCATACACTTCCAGAGAGCTGGACTCAATCAGCCTCTCTGATGAAAGCAACATTGGATCTAGAAGCATTATCATTAGTTGCACTAGTGGCCAAAGTAGAGGCACTAGAACTAGATGAGAGATCCAG
This sequence comes from Flaveria sonorensis, assembly GCA_025506505.1. Lineage (NCBI taxonomy): Eukaryota > Viridiplantae > Streptophyta > Magnoliopsida > Asterales > Asteraceae > Flaveria > Flaveria sonorensis. Next base: position 62,481,454 of record CM046433.1, on the reverse strand, counting down.
AAATAACAGCACAGTGAGACATGTGGAATCATACAAGTTCAAGGAATTACAACAAACAGACAATGCATTCTTAACTTGCACTGGTGAAGAAGAAGATGAGGAGTTTCTAGACTCAAGTGAAACTTCTTTCTTCTCTGCTCCTAAATCATCCCACAACAAACAAAACTCCAAGAAGACTGGTGTTCATGCTTCTCATGAAGCAACACCTCAAAGAAAACAACATCCACATGTTTCTAGCTCAAGCGAACATCACCCAGCAAAGACTCAAAACATTCATAAATTTGAAAAACCTATGGATGAACTAACAATCATCTTGCAAAGTAAGGAAGAAAAGGAAGCTTTTGCAGCCTTTTCAACAAGCTTTAAAGCCTACTTAGGGGCTAACCTCACACCATCACAGATCATACAGCAAGACTTGGATGAATTACCTCCTGATATGGTTGAAGAAATGGATCTTTAATAGTCAATGGCAATCATTGCATACAGATCCAAGAAGTTCCTACAAAGGAACATGGGATTAAGCATGGATAAGAAAACCAAAATTGGTTTTGATAAAATAAAAGTGAGGTGCTATAACTTCCAACTCAATGGACACTTCTCTAGAGAATGCCAACAACCTAGAATTAACAGAAACAACCGAAAGACACAAACCTCAAGCAGCTACCACACAAACAGACATATTCCTTTTCCCATTAGCATTCCTGCTGCACAAACACCACCATAAATCACATAGTACAGTCCAAATCAACACTCTAAATCATCTGCAATGATCATCAAACAAGATGGTGAATGTGATTGGAGTATGTCCTAAGCAGAGATTCAATCTCCTGATGATGCTCTTATGGCAAATGTAGAGGAGAAAATTTCAAAAACCCTGAAAGAGGTGAGGAAAAATCTCTGTACATAAGCATGTATTTACGAAGTCACTAGATACAAAGAGCACGCAGACAAACTTTCTAAGAAAGTGATTGAAACAAACATTTTAAATGACAGTCTAAAATCTTAACAAAAACAATATGAGATTAAAATACTATCACTATAAAATGTTTTAGACAAATTGATGTCTGAAAAATTATCACTAGCAGCTCAAGTGGAGTAACTCTTTGAATCATTAACCAAGTCAAAAACATTACAGGCTGAAACTAAAGTGAAACTTCTGAAATTTCTGGTGAGCAACAAGAAGTTTGAAGAACTTCTTGCTCAGCAAAGGGCTTTAAAGGCCCTTCAGGATTAGGATACAATAAGGTCAACCCACCTTATAATGACAATTATATCCCACTTCCTGATTCCAAGACCAACAAACAGGGTGATTCTCTTGACCCACATGACAGAACAGATGACTCAAAATAATCATCATTATCATCATCAAAATCATCATTAGTATCCAAAACACTGCAGGACCGGTTAAGGGATGGTCAATACAATCAGTCTCACAATGAGGAGAGTGTTAGAACACTTTAACAGATCAAATATGAAACTGGGTTTATGTAAATGATGCTAAGAACACAAGTAAACAATGAGACAGAACAAAGAACAAGAACAAGATAAGTATGGTTTTCAAGAATGTTGTATATTGCTCTCAAGTTCTTTTACAAGTGTTACAAAGCATAAAAAGAAATACGAGAACCTAAGATACTTTATACTACATCCTATAGCCATCTATACCGTGAAAGCCAGCTGGAAAAACTAATCTAAACAGCAAGATCAATGTAGAGTCAAAAGGCAGATTGCCTTTTGACTAGTGACTATGACATGCCATAGCTCACATCCTTTTCTATTATATAAAGGATAACAGGTACAAAGTAGAAAGTTACAGAACCAAGACCATAATCTATAGTTTACAAAAGCATGGACCTTTTTACCGACTCATGCAAGTTGGTGAGTCTTTAGAGTTACAGCGGAAAGTAAGTCAGCTTTATGAAAAAGTAGATCAGAGAAAGCATGTCTTCTCTGTCTTCAGAAGAAATCAGTCTTCACTTCATTTGGCTTTGGAAGACTTTGCCTTTAAAGCTTCGAAAGACTTTATCTTTGGCTTCGAAAGATTTGGACTTTGGCTTCGGAAGATTTTACACTTTGAATAATTTCTGTGATGAATGTAAAACTTTCGAAGCAACTTCTACCTTGGACATCAGTGCATGCATGCAGGAAGCTCCTTGGTTGTTTTGACTTCTTTGGTTGTATTAGCCTTCTAATATAACCTTACAAACACCTTTGATAAAATTTGTTAAGAGCCAAGCACCTTCACAAATAAAATCAACAAACTTTTATCAAGGAGAAAATAATGAGTTTGATGAACAAACAATAGATGAAGATGATGATGATCTACTGTATGATGAGTCAGATCAACCAGTTACTGAAACCAAAAAGGTTTCAAGTGTAGTTGATACAACAACCAAACAAACAAAGCAGACACAAGTTTTTGTATCTGCTCCAGTGGAAGAAAGGCAAAATCTTCCACTGTCTCTCCTAAACTAACAAACAAAGGGAAAGGCAAAGCCACTATTCAGCCAAAACAAACAATAGTAACTTTTGATATACTATTAAGTCATGTTTAAAATCAAAAGCTATTAACAAACAAAACACTGGAAAATTACCATACTGTGAGTGGTGTGATCAATACACCCACACCACAAAAAAAATGCAAATATGGTAAGTATTGCAAGTACTGTAATATGAACAATCACAGTACTCAATCATGTCATTTTCACAACTATTGTTCTATTTGTGAAAGAAATAATCATAGTACTACAAATTGCTTTTTCAACAAGAAAAACAAGAAGCAAAACAAACAACCTCAAGTTAAGAAATCAACTGAGAAGTAGACGGTTGTTCCTAACAAGAACAAAGGAGGAGTACCACAACAAACTCCTCATACCAAAGTTATTTTAAACAATGATAAAACTTTTATGACATCTTTAACCAACCAAACAAGAGACATAAGTCTCAAAACAGACAAACATCAGATATTAGCACTCAAAGGAGAAGAGCATAAAGCACTTCTCTAGACAGAGCTAAAAACACATAAAGGAAATCTAATATGCCTAGAATTCATAAACTAGCAGACAATGCCACATTTAAAGAAATTTACGTAATGGGAAATGACGGAAAACCAAGACCATCTTGGTTTGGGTTGCACCATCTAACTAATTTCTTTCTTTTTGCAGGGACATCAAAGAAGGCCTGACAACATCTGGTATGTTGATAGTGGATGTTCCCGACACATGACTAGAAATTGTTCCCTCCTTCAGGATTTTAAAAGCAAATATGGAGGAAATGTAGCCTTTGGAGGTGATAAGATAGGTGGAATGTTAATTGGTGAAGGAACAATATCAAATGGGTTGATCCACTTTGAAAATGTCAACTACTGCTCCAACCTCCAATTCAATCTTCTTAGTGTATCCTAAATCTATGACAAAGGATATGCCACCTTGTTTGACTCCAACAACTGCTACATCCTCAAGACGGGTTTTCAAATACCTGAAGATTGTATCCTTTTGAAAACACTCTGTCATAAAAACACATACATTATTGATATGAAATATGTTTACTATCAAAAGCATCAAAAGATGTTTCCCAATTATGGCATAGATGGTTAGAACACTCAAATTTTAATAGAATGAATCAACTTGTAAAAGGTGTCTTAATAATAGGTTTACCACAAAAAGAATTCTTCTATATAGACCACTACTCTGCCTATCTGAAAGGCAAACAACACAGAGTGTCTCATAAGTCCAAATTGGTAAACTCAAACACCCCACTCAAATTGCTTCACATGGACCTTTCAACTCCAGTGACCACTCAAACACAACCAAACAAACAACCAAGGTCATATCATCCAGACGCAGTTGAAGAAGATGATGACTATCAATCATTACCTGATACACATCATGAAGATGAAATATTAGATTTCTTTCATGATTCACCATAAACATTCAATGAACCCATATAGCCAAAATATCAAACAACATCAGATACCCTTGCTCATCCATCATCACCCAACCAAACAATCACTAATCTTGATTCAACCATCCCTGTTGATCAGATTGAAACAACAAGTGTTCACAAATATCATCATTTAGAGAATATTATAGTTGACCTCATACCAGATTGACACGTAGTCAATCTGATACAACAAACATTTGCTTGTATTCCCGCTTTCTATCTATAACTGTTCCCAAAAATATCATCGAAGCACTCAAAGACAATAGTTGGATAGAAGCATTACAAGAGGAATTACAGCAATTCAGAAAGCAAGAGGTATGGAAACTAGTTGACCTCCCAAAATTTCACTATGCCATTGGCACAAGATGGTTGTTCAGGAACAAAGCTGATGACAGAGGGATTGTCATCAAAAACAAAGCAATGCTTATCACCCAAGGATATAATTAAGAGGAAGGCATTGATTATGATGATGTCTTTGCTCCTGTACCTAGACTTGAAGCCATCCGAGTTTTCCTTGCATATGCCTCATCCAAGAACTTCACTGTCTTCCAGATGGATATGAAATGTGCATTCCTTTATGGAAAGATAGATGAAGAGGTATATGTTGCTCAACCACCAGGGTTTGAAGACCCAGATTTCCCTCACGGAGTCTACAAGTAAGATACAGCTCTGTACTGTCTTCATCAAGCACCTAGGAAGTGGTATGAAACTTTATCTAAGTTTCTACTACAGAATGGGTATACCCGAGGGAAGATTGATCAGATATTGTTCTTAAGGAGGAAAGAACAAGACTTGTTAGTAGTACAAGTCTATGTGAATGACATAATTTTTGGCTCCACCAATATATAACTTTGCAAAGAGTTTGAGACTCTTATGCAATCAAAATTACAAATGAGCTTAATGCGAGAACTTACCTTCTTTCTTCGTCTTCAAGTTCAACAATCTGCTAAATGAATTTTTATCAATTAGAGCAAGTATGTGAATTCGATATTAAAGAAATACAACATGTCTGATTACACATCCAACAAAATACCATTTGCAACTGGATTGAAGTTTGGCCCTGATCAAGAAGGCAAATCAATTGATCAAAAGCTCTACAGATCCATGATAGGCTCGTTGATGTACCTAACTACAAGCAGACAAGACATCATGTATGTAGGTTGTATGTGTGCCAGATACCAAGCAGATCCAAAAGAATCACACATAAATGTTGTAAAGAGAATCTTCGGATACTTTAAAGGCAAGCCATCACTTGGCCTACGGTATCCCAAAGATGGAGATTTCTCTTTATATATATACACAGACAGTGATTATGGTTGATGCAACAGCAAGAGAAAGTCCACTACAGGAGGTTGTCAGTTTCTTGGATCAAGATTGATCTCCTGGCAATGCAGGAAACAAACAAACGTCTCTGTGTTAACAGCTGAAACATAATACAAAGCTGCTTCTCCATGCTGTTCTCAAGTGCTTTGGATTCAAAACCAAATGCTTGATTATGGCTTTAATTTTCATAAAACACCCATACACATTGATAATTCTGCTGCCATGTTTATCACTGACAATCCTATTCAACATTCAAAAACAAAGCATATAGATATCAGATATCACTTTCTAAGAGATTGCTTAGAAAAGGGTCTGATTAAGTTGATCAAGGTCCACACAGACAATCAGTTGGCTGACCTGTTTAACAAACCATTTGATATAACAAGATTTGAATTTTTGGTTTAGTCATTTGGTATGATCAATTATGAACAAAACAAGTAATGTTTTCAAAACATTAACTTCAAACAAGCTTTATTTTGTCAAAGTCCAAGTTTAACATCAAACAAACATCTTTCAAAATCAAGACATCAAACAAACATTCATGTTTTCCAAATTAACAAACAATTTGAATCACACATGGCCATTCATGAGGAATGATAGTACACTAGCTTACTTCTTCACTTGAGTCATTTTGCACTAATACAAATCATTTTAATACACCAAACATGATAATCACTCACTATTTCAATCAATCATTAATACCATGCATGAGTTTAAATGGATAACAATAGCTACAATCAACATTGTATTAGTCTATGTCTATTCTCAAAATCATCAAAACAACTCAATGAGGATTTAAGACTAGTATGATATCATGTTATATGCAAATGATTCATGTCCAAACATGAAAATCATCCATTTATTAGTTAGATAAAGTGCTATCTTTCTAAATATTTATCATCCAAACAATCAAATTGGACTTTGATAATTTCCATTAAAACACATTCAAATTTTTGTCATTTTATAAAGAGTTTTTATAAAATATGCAAAACTTAGGGGGAGAAAATGAACATGGAAATATCAAAGACAGCAAAATTTATGCATAATCATACATTTTAAAATTTGAGTTTCTCTCAAATACCACTTCAAAGTGGTTTTCATCACAATACCACTTTGTTATAGGATGATTGTATTGGTTTCCCTTAATTTTCTTTATTATGAGTTTGAGATCTGATGGTCTCAGAGGATATCCAACTCTTTCCAAAATTTAACTACCAATCTGAGTTGAGGGTTCATCAATTTGTTTCTTTTGCTTACTTGCCAGTTGTTGCTCTCTTCTCAACTTAGCCAAGTAAAGCTTGACTTCTCAGTTTGCTTTGGCTTTCATCTCATGATGATGTTTGTTCATGTAAGTTCTCATGATATGATAGAAATCTGCTCCCTTGGGATTATTGGAGTGATTGACCATCCTCAATTGCATCAGGTCTAATCTATCTTCATAGCTCAGAGATCTTAGTTGGGATGTGTGTGATAGGTATTAGACTAAGCCAGGTACTCTATTGATAAGTACTGCATCCCAGATTTCATTATATTTCCAAGCAACAATCTTTCTTTCATCAACAGATGCTGTCAGTGTTATCTTGTCATACAACTTCACAAAGTTGGTGTTTTCATTTATCATCTCCCTAACTTCATTACCTTCTGGCCATAGCCTATGAGGTAAGAATTGTCTTGGTTCTTCAATGGGATATAGCTTAGGTGGAGCTTGATGATAAGTAGATAAAGATAAAGATGGATGAGGTCTAGAGATCTATGGCTTCAATTCACAAGCCAACATGTTCTTGTAAATTTCTCTAGCAAGATCCTTCTTTGAGATAGAGATCTTTAATGCAATAGCCAACTTTAAGTTGTACGTTGTAGACCCTTGATTGTTTTAGTACTCTTTTTACATCGGATGTTCATTTGGTCAGCGCTGTGTGTTTGAACACTTGGTGAAAGTTTGAAAATTAACAATTGATGACTAAACGTCATACGTTGTGTATTGCACACTGTTCACAAAGCGGATGAACATTTGTTCATGCGCTGTGAACAATTGGTGATTGTTTGGTTGTTCACAGCGAATAACACATTGGTCATACACTGTGTACATTTTGTTTGTTCAAGAGATATTTACACCGGATGACTTATTGTCATGCGTTGTGAATGCTTTGTCTGATTATGAAGATGTGTACAACGTATGATTACCTGTGTGCATACGCTGTATACACTTACACTATTTCAACAACGGATGACTAAAGTTAGTCATGCATTGTGTAAGTTACTGCATTCACAGCGGATGCCTTACTTACATCAAGCACTATGAACACTTGTATGTTCAATGATGCATAGCAGATGCATGTTTGTTTGTCCGCTATATACACATAGTGTATTTTGCATGTTTAGACTATTAACTATATTTACAGCGGATGTATGTTTGTTTGTCTGCTGTGACTACAGGTGTCAAATTTTCAAAAATTTTGTTTGTTTTGAAAAATTTGCTTATCAACTATGTAAATTAATACATACGCTGTATAGACTTAGAAAATTTTCTATTTTGTTTGAAAATTATTTTGAAATGTTTCAAATTTGAATGTTTGTTAAACATTTGAATGTTTGTTAAATTATAAAATTTTAACATGATCAATATATGAATTTTAAAACATCACTCACAAGCAATATTGTGCATGTATATGTGTTACATTGCTGTGCTTGAGTGCTGGCTTGACTTGGCTTTATTTAAAACTCAAATTTTAAAATTTTAAAATTTAAAATGTATGATTATGCATATATTCTTCTGCCTTTGACATTCCCATGTTCATTTTCTCCACCTAAATTTTTGCATATTTATTAAAAAAATTTATAAAATGACAAAAATTTGAACTTGTTTTGATGGAAATTATCAAAGTCCAATTTGATTGTTTGCATGATAAACATTTAGAAAGATAGCAATTTATCTAACAAAGAAATGGATGATTTTCATACTTGGACATGAATCATTTGCACATAACATAAGATCATACTAGTCTTACATTCTCACTGAGATGATTAGATGATTTTGAGAATAGACATAGACTAATACAATATTGATTGTAGATATTGGTATCCATTTAAACTCATGCAAGGTATTAATGATTGATTAAAACAGTAAGTGATTATCATGTTTTGGGTGTAATAATATGATTTGTATGTACCCCACATCTGATTGTATGTTAAGATCAACCCTCCTCAAGATATGCTAGAAAACACTTTCAATACTTATGACCTAGCTACTTAGGAGTATAAATGCTCAATTTAATCCATATTGTTTGATCCACTTTGGGATTCTGTTTCACTTCAGTTTGGAAGGTGATCCTCTTTGGGATTCTTTTGATTGTTCATCCAAGATGGATGTATTCCTCATTAGGAATCTTTTTGAATCATGATTTAGGTCATTCAGGTATATGCTCAGCATAACAAAGAATGCCTTAGTGTACTCCAGGTCTATGAAAATCATAACAAAGAAGACACTTGTATGATTGAGCAATTAATAAACTATTTCACTTGGTGTATTGTAGTTACTTTACAAGCAATCTATTTTGGATAAACCAATACTCACCATAAACCAAGATATGTGTGGCTGACCACACAATCATGAGAATTTAGTTCTTCATTATTGTATGTGATGTTAGGTGTCCCATGCTGAGCCTATCCATATATCAAACAAAGTATTGTCAGTTTTTATTGGTGGAAAATGACTCATGTGTAAAAGTAAGCTTATCATTTCTCATAAGTGGTCATGTGTGATTCAAATTGTTTGTAATTGGAAAACATGAATGTTTTTTTGATGTCTTGATTTTGAAAAGATTTATGTTTGATGTTAAACTTGGACTTTGATAAAATCAAGCATGTTTGTTATTAATGATTTTTAAAAAATACTTGTTTGGTTCATAGTTGATCATACCAAGTGACTGAACCAAAAATTCTAATCTTGTTGAATCAAATGATTTGGTAAACAGGTTAGCCAATTGATTATCGGTATGGACCTTGATCAACTTTATCAGACCCTTTTCTAAGCAATCTATCAGAAAGTGATATCTGATATCTATATGCTTTGTTTTTGAATGTTGAACAGGATTGTCAGTGATAAACATGGAAATAGAATTGTCAATGTGTATGGGTGTTTTAAGAAAATTAAAGCCATAATCAAGCATTTAGTTTTGAATCCAAAGCACTTAAGAACAGCATGCAGAAGCAGCTATATATTTTGCTTCAGCTATTGACACAGAGACATTTGTTTGTTTCTTGCACCGCCAAAAGATCAATCTTGATCCAAGAAACTGACATCCTCCTATAGTGGACTTTCTGTTGCTGTTGAATCCACCATAATCACTGTCTGTGTATGCATATAAAGAGAAATCTCCATCTTTGGGATACCATAGGCCAAGTGTTGGTTTGCCTTTTAAGTATCTAAAAATTCTCTTTACAACATTTATATGTGATTCTTTTGGATATGCTTGGTATCTGGCATACATGTAAACTGCATACATGATGTCTGGTCTGCTTGCAGTTAGGTACATAAGGGAGCTTATCATGGATCTATAGAGCTTCTGATCAACTGATGTGCCTTCTGGATAGGGGCCAAACTTCAATCCAGTTACAAATGGTGTTTTGCTGGATGTGCAATCAGACATGTTGTATTTCTTCAATATCTGATTCACATACTTGCTTTGATTGATAAAATTCCTTTAGCAGATTGTTGAACTTGAAGACCAAGGAAGAATGTAAGTTCTCCCATTGAGCTCATTTGGAATTTTGATTGCATAAGATTCGCAAACTCTCTGCAAAGTTGTATGTTGGTGGAGCCAAAAATAATGTCATCCACATAGACTTATACTACCAGCAAGTCTTGTTCTTTCCTCTTTAAGAACAATGTCTGATCAATCTTCCCTTGGGTATACCCATTCTATTGTAGAAACTTAGATAACATTTCATACCACTTTCTAGGTGCTTGATGAAGACCGTACAGAGCTATATCTAACTTGTAGACTCTGTGAGGTAATTCTAGGTCTTCAAACCCTAGTGGTTAAGCAACATATACCTCTTCATCTATCTTTCCATAGAGGAATGCACATTTCACATCCATTCGAAAGACAATGACGTTCTTGGATGAGGCATATACAAGGAACACTCGGATGGCTTCTAGTCTAGCTATAGGAGCAAAGACATCATCATAGTCAATGCCTTCCTCTTGAGTATATCCTTGGGCAATAACCCTTGCTTTGTTTCTAATGACAATCCCTCTATCATCTGCTTTGTTCCTAAACAGCCATCTTGTGCCAATGGCATAGTGACCTTCTGGGAGGTCAACTAACTACCATACCTCTTGCTTCCTGAGTTGTTGTAATTCCTCTTGCATTGCTTCTATCCAACTGTTGCCATTGAGTGCTTCTATGATGTTTTTGGGTATACTTATTAATAGAAAGCAGGAATACAATCAAATGTTTACTGTATCAGATTGACTGCGTGTCAATCTGACATTGAGATCACTTATGATATTCTCTAAAGGATGATATCTGTGAACTCTTGTGGTTTCAATCTGATCAATTAGGATGGTTGAATCAAGATTGTTGATTGTTTGGTTGGTTGTTGATGGATGAGCAAGGGTATCTGATGTTGTTTGATTATCTGGCTTTATGGGTTCATTGAATGTTTATGGTGAATCAAGAAAGAAATCTAAGATTTCATCGTCATGATGTGTATCAGGTAATGAATGATAGTCATCATCTTCTTCAACTGTGTTTGGATGATATGACCTTGGTTGTTTGTGTGGTTGTGTTTGAGTGGTCACTGGAGTTGATGATGATGGTATGACTAGTGATGTTCCTTTTGATGTGTTTGTTTGTTCTAGAGGAGTTAAAACTACGATACTGGAAGGAGTGATATTTGTTCTCCTTGGAGGATCCGCAGTTAATTGAACACCAATGGTTGTTGATGGAACCATTCGATACTCATAGTCATCCTTGGTACCTGAAACATCAAAGTAAGATGTGTCAAATGATTTTGTTAGTGAGTTAATATCAAACAACCAGTCTGATCCAATGACTTTCTTAGTGAAAGAATGTTTATTAAAAACATCTGTTGTTTCTTCCACTATGTTCAGTCATGGATTTTATACTCTGTAAGCTTTTGAGCTTGCGGAGTATCCAACAAAAAAATCTGTCTTCTGCTTTAGGAGCAAACTTAGATAATTGTTCTTTGGTGTTTAATATTGAAACAAAACATCTAAAAGCTATAAGAAATCCAATGAAAGGTTTTTTTTAAACATTAATTCATATGGAGTTTTGAAATGTTCTTTGATTATTAATGTTCTGTTTTGAATGTAGCAAGCTGTGTTGATTGCTTCAGCCCAAAAGGATATGGGCAATAGAGAGTCAACTAGCATAGATCTAGCAGCTTCTATCAATGTTTCTCCTTTCAGCAGCTTCGTTTTGCTGAGGAGTCCTTGCTACACTGAATTGATGACTGATTCCTTTCTCTACACAAAAGAAAGAAATGAAGTCATTCTTAAATTCAGTATCATTATCACTTCTTAAAGATTTAACTTTAATATCCAATTGATTCTCAATTTAAGTGATAAAGGATTAGATGATTTCTGATGTTTCTGACTTGTGTAGTAGAAAGAAAACCCAATTAAATCTGGAGTAGTCATCTACTATAACAAGACAATATTGCCTCTTTCCTATGCTTAGGATGTTTGTAGGGCCAAAAAGGTCCATGTGAAGCAATTTGAGTGGTGTGTTGTTAGAGTTTACCAATTTTGACTTATGAGACACTCTGTGTTGTTTGCCTTTCAGACATGCAGTGGTCTGTACAGAAGAATTCTTTTTGTGGTAAACCTATTATTAAGACACCTTTTACAAATTGATTCATTCTGTTAAAATTTGAGTGTCCCAACCGTCTATGCCATAATTGGGAAACATCTTCTGATGCTTTTGATAATAAACAAGTTTCAGGGGTTGATGCTGAAACAGTGTTCATATCAACAATGTATGTATTGTTATCATAGGGTTTTTTCAAAAGGATACAGTCATCAAGTATTTGAAAACCCATCTTAAGGATGTAGTAGTTGTTGGAGTCAAATAAGATGGCATATCCTTTATCGCAGATTTGGAATATGCTGAGAAGATTAAACTGGAGGTTAGAGCAGTAGTTGGCATTTTCGAAGCTGATCAACCCATTTGATACTGTTCCTTCACCGGTTATCTTTCCACCTGTCTTGTCACCTCCAAAGGCTACATTTCCTCCATGTTTTCTTTTAAAATCCCAAAGGAGGGATAATTGCCAGTCATGCATTGGGAGCATCCACTGTTAATAAATGATGATTGAGGCAATGATTGTGTAGCGGAAATACAGAATCAATGATCATAAATGCTAAAAATACTAATAAATGCTTTGTATATTGATACTGATTAACAAAATACAAAGTGTGCTAGGGTATGTAGCGAAAACCTTATAGCACAAATAGGAAACTTACAAATATAGTGTATACTATTCTATTTATAGGCAGATACAATGCCTGTATAAAATGACTAAACTACCCTGATAACTATACATCAGAATACTAGTCTAAGTACAAAATAATGATCTACATTTCTTCAGTTGATCAACCACATTAAGTATGTTATCCACATTGACTAATGCGGATGAACAAATACATGCAAGCATTTGATTTTCCATATCCGCATTTGTAAATGAGGATTAACAAATACTCAGCCTTATTTGTTCTTGCTCATCCGCATTAACAAATACAAACAACCGATACTTGTCTTTTTCTTCTGTTTTCTTAACCCGCTTTATTTCTTTGACTTAGCAGTTCCTTCCAACCAGAACAACCTTCAACCACTTCTTGAATTGGCATGTATGATCCTTTTAGGGTCCAACAAACATACCAGATGTTGTCAGGCCTTCTTTGATGTCCCTGCAAAAACAAAGAAATTAGTTAGATGGTGCAACCCAAGCCAAGATGGTCTTGGGTTTTCCGTCTTTTCATATTACACAAATTTCTTCTATGTGGCATTGCCTGCTGGTTTAGGAATTCTAGGCACACCAGATTTCCTTTGTGTGTTTTTAGCTTTGTCTGGATTAGTGTTTTGTGCTCTTCTCCTTCGAGTACTAATGTCTGATGTTTGTGTGTTTTGAGACTTATGTCTCCTGTTTGGTTTTTTAAAGTTGTCATAAAACGATTTGTCTTGGTTTAAAACAACTTTTGTATAAGTATTTTGTCATGGTACTCCTCCTTTTTCTTGTTAGGAACAACTATCTGTTTCTCAGTTGATTTCTCAAGTTGAGGTTGTTTGTTTTGCTCCTTGTATTTCTTGTTGAAAAAACAGTTGGCAGTACTGTGATTATTTCTTTCACAAATTGAGCAATAGTTGTGAAAATGACATGATTCAGTACTGTGATTGTTCATATCATAGTACTTGCAATACTTACCATATTTACATTTTTCTGTGGTGTGAGTGTATTGATCATACTACTCACAGTATGGTAATTTTGAAGTGTTTCGTTTGTTAATAAATTTTGGTTTTAAAATTGACTTTAATGGTACAACAAAAGTTATTGTTGATTGTTTTGGCTGAATCGGTGCTTTGCCTTTCCCTTTGTTTGTTTGTTTTGGAGAGGCAGTGGAAGATTCAACCTTTCTTACACCGAAGCAGATATCAAAAACTTATGTCTGCTTCGTTTGTTTGGTTGTTGTATCAACCACACTTGAAACCTTTTTAGGTTCAGTAATTGGCTGATCTGACTCATCATACAGTAGATCATAATCATCTTCATCTGTCGTTCATTCATCAAACTTATTATTTTCTCCTTGATAAAAATCTGTTGATTTTATTTTTTGAGGTGCTTGGCTCTTAACAACTTTTCTCAAAGGTGTTTTTGATATTAATGATGATTTTGATGATGATGATGATGATGATGATGATTTTTTTGAGTCATCTGTTCTGTCATGTGGGTCAAGAGAATCACCTTGTTTGTTAGTCATGGAATCAGGAAGTGGGATATAATTGTTATTATAAGGTGGGTTGACCTTATTGTATCCCAATCCTGAAGGGTCTTTAAAAGCCCTTTGCTGAGCAAGAAGTTCTTCAAATTTCTTGTTGTTCACCTGAAATTTCTGAAGTTTCACTTCAGTTTCAGCTTGCAATGTTTTTGAGTTAGTCAATAATTCAGAGAGTTGCTCCACTTGAGCTGCTACTGAGAATTTTTCAGACATCAATTTGTCTAAATCATTTTGTAGTGATAGTATTTTAATCTCATATTGTTTTTGTTCAGATTTTAAATTGTCATTTAAAAGGTTTGTTTCAATCACTTTCTTAGAAAGTTTTTCTGCGTGTTCTCTGTATCTAGTGACTTCATCAATGCATGCTTATGTACAAAGATTCTCCCTTACCTCTTTCGAGATTTTTGAAATTTTCTCCTCTACATTTACCATAAGAGCATGATCAGGAGATTGAATCTCTGTCTCGTACATACTCCAACCACACTCACCATCTTGTTTGATAATCATTGCAGATGATTTAGAGTGTTGATTTGGGCTGTACTATGCGTTTTATGGTGGTGTTGGTGCAGCAGGAATGCTAATAGGAGGTGGGATATATCTATTTGTGTGGTAGCTACTTGAGGTTTCTTTTTGTTGGTTGTTTCTGTCAACTCTAGGTTGTTGATATTCTCTAGAGAAGTGTCCATAGAGTTGGCCGTTATAGCATTTGTTTTATCAAAACCAATCTTGGTTTTCTTATCCATGCTTAACCCTTTGTTCCTTTGTAGGAACTTCATGGATCTGTATGCAATCATTGCCATTGACCATTGAAGATCCATTTGTTCAACCATATCAGGAGGCATTTCATCCAAGTCTTACTGTATGCTTTGTGATGGTGTGAGGTTAGCCCCTAAGTAGGCTTCAAAGGTTGTTGAGAAGGCTGCAAAAGATGCCTTTTGTTCCTCACTTTGCAAGATGATTGTTAATGCATCCATAGGTTTCTCAAATTTATGAATGTTTTGAGTCTTTGCTGGGTGTTGTTTGCTTGAGCAGGAAACATGTGGATGTTGTCTGCTTTGAGGTGTTACTCCATGAGAAGCGTGAACACCATTCTTCTTGGACTTTTGTTTTTTTATGATGATTCAGGAGCAAAAAAGAATGAAGTTTCACTTGAATCAAGAAACTCCTCGTCTTCTTCTTCACTAATGCAAGTTAAGAATGCACTGTCTGTTTGTTGAATCTCCTTGAACTTGTATGATTCCACATGTCTAACTGTGCTGTTGTTTCTAGATCTCTCATCTAGTTCTAGTTCCTCTACTTTGGCCACTAGTGCATCCAATGATAATGCTTCTAGACCCAATGTTGCTTTCATCAGAGAGACTGATTGAGTCCAGCTTTCTAGGAGAGTATGCAACATTTTCTTGTTGATTTCCTTTGAGACCATAAACAATCATCTCATTTAGCAGTTGAACAAATTTGTGAAGCTATTGTGGTATTGACTCTCCTTGAACATAATAGAAGGTTTAATACTGGGTCCTTAATTTTTCTTTCTTGATTTCCCTGATTTTCTCACCTCCTTCACACATGGTGTGAAGCACCTTCCACAATTCATGTGCTATTTTTAAATTTTCCACTCTTGTCAGTATTTCAAATGGTAGAGTCATTGCAAGAATGTTGTAAGCCTTCATGTTTGTTTTGAACTTTTTGAGGTTATCACCAGCTACACTTTTCAAGCTCACTGGTTTCTGAATGTTGTAATCTGGACCAAGAGTCACAGGTATGTATGGTCCCTCGGTTATGGATGTCCATAGGTTCGGGTCTTGAAAAATAATCCAGTTTCGGAACATTATTTTCCATTGTTTGAAATCAATTTTGTTCTTCAGTCTGCGTGGTTTGAGACTACTGTTTGAACCTAAAATTTCGTCCGACATGATTGTTAAGTTTTTAACTTAACGGTTTAAGTCAAATTTTTTTTGTTAGATAGCTCGATGCTAAATTTTTTTTACCATCACTAGGATTTGTTTGTAAACACCAAGAACAAAACAATGAATTCCCTCTAGGATCGATTTCAATCTCTCAAATATAAGAACAGGTTGTTATATAATCAATACTCATTAATTATAGTACGTAAACCTATGATTAATGATATGATATCTATGTGTGTGTGTGTGATTGTGTATTTGTATGCTTGAAAGCTTGAATGATAATAAGAACTGCTTGCTTGTATTGATTGTTCAAAAGCTTTTAACTTTACAAAATAAAGGAATTAGTTAATTCAATTGTAAATCAATTAATTTCCAATGAAATGTCACTACAATTTCTCGGTAAAATAAAAAATATTATGTTTAAGGAATGTTTCTCAATCAAATGTCGGTCAAGAAAAGTCAAAACCCTAAAAACAATAATGTGTTTTAAAAAGTTAACTTTTTGGATCAAAAAGTAACCTTTTCAAAAATCAAAAGAAGAATTGGTCTTCTTCTTCGTTTTTGATGCTGAATCCAACAAAATCACCGTATATTTTGAAAGCTGTGTATGAATGAAAACTGGGGTTTATCCTGGAGTTTGTTGCGGCCGAACTTTTGTTCACGAAAATCAACAATCGGTTTGTTGATTGAAGAAAAAAAACCTGATTCAAGTATGAAAATACTTGAATATGATGATTTTAAACACTTAAAATGATTCAAAATATTTAAAAACAATGAATGATGTGACCTTGGTTGGTTGTTTAGTTGTGTTTGAGTGGTCACTAGAGTTGAAAGGTCCATGTGAAGCAATTTAAGTGGTGTGTTTGAGTTTACCAATTTGGACTTATGAGACACTCTATGTTGTTTGTCTTTCAGACATGTAGTGTAGTGGTCTGTACAGAAGAATTCTTTTTGGGGTAAACCTATTATTAAGACACCTTTTACAAGTTGATTCATTCTATTAAAATTTGAGTGTCCCAACCGTCTATGCCATAATTGGGAAACATCTTCTGATGCTTTTGATAGTAAACATGTTTCAGGGGTTGACGCTAAAATAGTATTCATATCAACAATGTATGTGTTGTTATCATAGGGTGTTTTCAAAAGGATACAGTCTTCAAGTATTTGAAAACCCGTCTTGAGGATGTAGCAGTTGTTGGAGTCACACGAGGTGGCATATCCTTTGTCATAGATTTGGGATACGCTGAGAAGATTGAACTGGAGGTTGGAGCAGTAGTTGACATTTTCAAAGTTGATCAACCCGTTTGATATTATTCCTTCACCAATTAACTTTCCACCTATCTTATCACCTCAAAAGGCTATATTTCCTCCATATTTGCTTTAAAAATCTTGAAGGAGGGAATAATTGCCAGTCATGTGTCGGGAACATCCACTGTCAACATACCAGATGTTGCCAGGCCTTCTCTGATTTCCTTGCAAAAAGAAAGAAATTAGTTAGATCGTGCAACCCAAGCCAAGATGGTCTTAGTTTTCCGTCTTTTCCCATTACGCAAATTTCTTCTAATGTGGCATTGTCTGCTGGTTTAGGAATTCTAGGCACACTAGATTTCCTTTGTGTGTTTTTAGCTCTGTCTGGAGAAGTGATTTGTGCTCTTCTCCTTTGAGTGCTAATATATGATGTTTTTCTGTTTTGAGACTTATGTCTCCTGTTTGGTTGGTTAAAGATGTCACAAAAAGTTTTATCATTGTTTAAAACAACTTTGGTATGAGGAGTTTTTCGTGGTACTCCTCCTTTGTTCTTGTTAGGAACAACTATCTATTTCTCAGTTGATTTCTCAACTTGTGGTTGTTTGTTTTGCTTCTTGTATTTCTTGTTGAAAAAATAGTTGGTAGTACTGTGAATATTTCTTTCACAAATTGAGCAATAGTTGTGAAAATGACATGATTTAGTACTATGATTGTTCATATTACAGTACTTGCAATACTTAACATATTTACATTTTTCTGTGGTGTGAGTGTATTGATCATACCACTCACCATATGGTAATTTTGTAGTGTTTTGTTTGTTAATAACTTTTGGTTTTAAACTTGACTTTATGGTACAACAAAAGTTATTGTTGTTTGTTTTGGCTGAATAGGGGCTTTGTCTTTCCTTTTGTTTGTTTGTTTAGGAGAGGCAGTGGAAGATTTAACCTTTCTTGCACTGGAGCAGATATCAAAAACTTATGTGGGCTTTGTTTGTTTGGTTGTTGTATCAACCACACTTGAAACCTTTTTAGGTTCAGTAATTGGTTGATATGACTCATCATACAGTAGATCATAATCATCTTAATCTGTCACTCATTCATCAAACTCATTATTTTCTCCTTGATAAAAATCTGTTGATTTTATTTGTTGAGGTGCTTGGCTCTTAACAACTTTCTGAAAGGTGATTTTGATATTAATGATGATTTTGATGATGATGATGATTTTTCTGAGTCATCTGTTTTGTCATGTGGGTCAAGAGAATCACCCTGTTTGTTAGTCATGGAATCAAGAAGTGGGATATAATTGTTATTATAAGGTGGGTTGACCTTATTGTATCCTAATCCTGAAGGGTCTTTAAAAGCCCTTTGCTGAGCAAGAAGTTCTTCAAATTTCTTGTTGCACACCTGAAATTTCTGAAGTTTCCCTTCAGTTTCAGCTTGTAATGTTTTTGAGTTAGTCAATAATTCAGAGAGTTGCTCCACTTGAGCTGCTACTGAGAATTTTTCAGACATCAATTTGTCTAAATCATTTTGTAGTGATAGTATTTTAATCTCATATTGTTTTTGTTCAGATTTTAAATTGTCATTTAAAATGTTTGTTTCAATCACTTTCTTAGAAAGTTTTTCTGCGTGTTTTCTGTATCTAGTGACTTTATCAATGCATGCTTGTGTACATAGATTCTCCCTTACCTCTTTCGAGATTTTTGAAATTTTCTCCTCTATATTTGCCATAAGAGCATGATCAGGAGATTGAATCTCTGTCTCGTACATACTCCAACCACACTCACCATCTTGTTTGATAATCATTGAAGATGATTTTGAGTGTTGATTTGGGTTGTACTATGCGTTTTGTGGTGGTGTTGGTGCAGCAGGAATGCTAATAGGAGGTGGGATATATCTATTTGTGTGGTAGCTACTTGAGGTTTGTTTTTGTTGGTTGTTTCTGTCAACTCTAGGTTGTTGACATTCTCTAGAGAAGTGTCCATAGAGTTGGCAGTTATACCACCTCACTTTTGTTTTATCAAAACCAATCTTGGTTTTCTTATCCATGCTTAACCCCTTGTTCCTTTGTAGGAACTTCTTGGATCTGTATGCAATCATTGCCATTGACCCTTGAAGATCCATTTGTTCAACCATATCAGGAGGCAATTCATCCAAGTTTTACTGTATGACCTGTGATGGTGTGAGGTTAGCCCCTAAGTAGGCTTCAAAGCTTGTTGAGAAGGCTTCAAAATATGCATTTTGTTCCTCACTTTGCAAGATGATTGTTAATGCATCCATAGGTTTCTCAAATTTGTGAATGTTTTGAGTCTTTGCTGGGTGCTGTTTGCTTGAGCCGGAAGCATGTGGATGTTGTTTGCTTTGAGGTGTTGCTCCATAAGAAGCGTGAACACCAGTCTTCTTGGACTTTTGTTTGTTTTGTGATGATTCAGGAGCAGAAAAGAATGAAGTTTCACTTGAATCAAGAAACTCCTCGTCTTCTTCTTCACTAGTGCAAGTTAAGAATGCACTGTCAGTCTGTTGAATCTCCTTGAACTTGTATGATTCCACATGTCTAACTGTGTTGTTGTTCCTAGATCTATCATCTAGTTCTAGTGCCTCTACTTTGGCCACTAGTGCATCCAATGATAATGCTTCTAGATCTAAAGTTACTTTCATCAGAGAGACTGATTGAGTCCAGCTTTCTAGGAGAGTATGCAACATTTTCTTGTTGATTTCGAGAGATTCGTATTTGAGACCATAAACAATCATCTCATTTACCAATTGAACAAATCTTTGAAGCTATTATGGTATTGACTCTCCTTGAACATGATGGAAGGTTTCATACTGGGTCCTCAATTTTTCTTTCTTGATTTCCCTGATTTCCTCATTTCCTTCACACATGGTGTGAAGCACCTTCCACAGTTCATGTGCTGTTTTGAAATTTTCCATTCTTGTTAGTATTTTAAATGGTTGAGTCATTGCTAGAATGTTGTAAGCCTTCATGTCTGTTTTAACCTTTTTGAGGTCATCACCAGCTACACTTTTCAAGCTCACTGGTTTCTGAATGTTGTAATCTGGACCAAGAGTCATAGGTATGTATGGTCCCTTGGTTATGGATGTCCATAGGCCCGGGTCTTGAAAATAATCCAGTTTTAGAATATTAATTTCCATTGTTTGAAATCAATTTTGTTCTTCAGTCTGGGTGGTTTGAGACCACTGTTTGAACCTAAAATTTCGTCTGACATGATTTTTAAGTTTTTAACTTAACAGTTTAAGTCAAATTTGTTTGTTATTTAGCTCGGTGCTAAATTTGTTTTATCCTAAGGTCACTAGGATTTTTTTGTAAACACCAAGAACAAAACAATGAATTCCCCCAAGGATCGATTTCAATCTCTCAAATATAACAACAGGTTGTTATATAATCAATACTCATTAATCATAGTGCAAAAACCCATGATTAATGATATGATATCTATGTGTGTGTGTGTGTGTGTGTGTGTGTGTATTTGTATGCTTGAATGCTTGAATGATAATAAGAACTGCTTGTTTGTATTGATTGTTCAAAAGCTTTTAACTTTACCAAATAAAGGAATTAGTTAATTCAATTGTAAATCAATTAATGTCCAATGAAATGTCACTACAATTTCTCGGTATAATAAAAAATATTTTGTTTAAGGAATGTTTCTCAATCAAATGTCTGTCAAGAAAAGTCAAAACCAATAATATGTTTTAAAAAGTTCACTTTTTTATCAAAAAGTGACCTTTTCAAAAATCAAAAGAAGAATCGGTCTTCTTCTTCGTTTTTTATGCTGATTCGAACAAAATCACCATATATTTTGAAAGCTGTGTATGAATGAAAACTAGGGTTTATCCTGGGGTTTGTTGCGGCCGAACTGTTCTTCACAAAAATCAACGATCGGTTTGTTGATTGAAGAAAAAAAACCTGATTCAAGTATGAAAATACTTGAATATGATGATTTTAAACACTTAAAATGATTCAAAATGTTTAAAACAATGAATGTTTGAAGAAAACTTGATAAAACAGTAATCGGCTACTGTTCTATCAAAGACCCTTGACCCCGAAGAGGCTTTTGAGGTTTTGAGATGATTCTGTTTAGAAAAAATAGTGTATGAATGCTATTTAGAGCTTCAACAACACAAAAACTTCTACATAATGCACAAAAACAGATTAATGAATCACATGTTTAGAGAAGAAGAGGGTTTTGTGATGATTTTTAGCTCGAAAATGGTTGATATGAAGCTAATGAACCATATATGTCATTGTATTGATTGAGGGGATCAAAAATCAGTGAATGATTTGAGCCAAGGCTCTGATACCACCTGATGGAATTCGGGTTTTAGAACTTAGAACACTAAGAACAAAACAATGAATTCCCCTAAGGATCGATTACAATCTCTCAAATTTAACAACAGGTTGTTATATAATCAATACTCATTAATCATAGTACGAAAACCCATGATTAATGATATGATATATATGTGTGTGTGTGTATGATTGTGTGTGTGTATGCTTGAATGCTTGAATGATAATAAGAAATGTTTGTTTGTATTGATTGTTCAAAAGCTTACAAAGAATTAGGGTATTATGTTATTTATAGCCTATACAAATAGCTATATACAATTACAAAAAGACCCTTATGTAAACGAAAAGTACATAAAATCCTAAGTCTAAGTCTTCCGCTGTGGATGATTTACTGTCTGCTGTGAATGCTAAGTCGCCCGCTGTGGATGTTGAATAAGCTGCCCGCTGTGTCTTGGATGCTGTCCGCTGTGAACACTTGTGTGTTGTCTTGATCATATCCGCTGTGGAATGTTCATCCGCTGTGGATGAACATCCGCTTTGGACTGTTCATCAGCTGTGAACATTAGTCATCCGCTACATGTGTGTTGGTCATCCGCTATAGACACTTGAACTTTTTTTCCATCCGTTGCATAGAGTTGATCATCCGCTATGGATAGTTCTTCATCCGCTGCCGACACTTTGAAAAATTTCTTTATCTACAAACCTGAAAAATAAATTTAAACAATAATTAGTGTATGTTATGAATGTTAATAATGCTAATGTATTAGTTAATGATTGTTTGAATGTTAGAACACATTATGTTTAATTATGACAAGTATTATCCTTCAATGCACTTGTCGAGTCCAACATGTGGGTATGGATATTAGCCCCAAAAGTAGATTAAACATGTGAATAAGGAAAATAATGTACCTACTAAGGAAATAATGAATCTTTACGTTAAAATATATAGATGTTTTGAGTTCAACCTGTAGTGTTGAAATACCTTCCTAAGAGAGGATTTGATTATTTATTAACAATAAGAATTGATTACCTCACTCTGATGACTAAAACATTTGAGACAGATGAAAAAAAAAAACAATGGACAACTTTGATTAATTGCAAACGAATTTTAAATAAAACTTCTGCTGTTTTTATGTGATAAAATCAAATATATTAAACAATACTAACTAATCTAGCTCACATATCTGGGTGTACCCGACTCAGGGTGTGACATTTGTTACTATTAGAGCCATGGGTTTAGGAAACTAGTGGTTTGTAGTTTCTACAAGGTCCTAGGTCATACGATTTATGATTGCTTTCGAAGACGGCAAGTTAAAAAAAGTCGGTACACCTAATGTGAAACTAGTGTTTACTAAAAATAATATTTGTTCTGTATACTCCTAATGCATAAGGAGTGCCAAATCTAGTCACACGTGTGTGTCCTAAAAATAAAATTTACATAAGATATTATTTGATTCTAATCCAAATCGTAGTTTCATAGATTACAAGTTTAGTATTCTATTAAATATGTCTCTAGCTAAGTTAGAAAAATGCCTCTGAGGTAAACACTGCTAATGGAGAAGTAATTAAAATATTTTAAACCTTGAAGGATTGTCAGTTCTCCCTTTCTGGGCATATGTTTTATGTGCAATTGCTACAAATGCCATTAAGAGGGTTTGATGTTGTCTTAGGTATGGATTCTTAGCATATAGTCAAGCCCGTAACCTTTGTGATATGCAAACAATAGAAATTTGTACACATGCGGGTAAGAAAATTTCCTTCTGTATTAATAAAACTAATCAACAGATTGGGATTATATCTGCAATAAAAGCCACAAAGTATTATACAAAGGTTGTATAGCCTACATAGTTTTGGTATCTAATGCTGAAAAAGGTAAAAAGATTGAAGAAGTACTTGTTCTAGCTAAATTTGCTTATGTATTTCCTGAAGAGTTACCAGGAATATCACCGAATCGTCTAGTGGAGTTTAGAATTAATCTTGTACGAGGAACACCACCAATTGCTAAAGCCCCTTATAGAATAGGTCCACCTAAAATGAAAGAATTAAAAAATCAATTCGATGAATTTCTAGAAAAAGGTTTTATAAGACTGAGTTCATCACCATGTGGAGCTCTAATCCTATTTATTACAAGTCAATGTGTATGTCTTATCAAGAACTGAATAAGGTAACAATAAAGAACTGTTATTTATTCCCAAGGAGCATGTTTCTTCCCTAATATTAATCTTAGGTCTGGATATCACCAATTGAAGATATATGAAGAGGATATTGCAAAGACATCTTTTCAGACTAAGTATGGACATTTTGAGTTCATGGTAACGTTATTTGGACTTACAAATGCCCTAGCTGCATTCACGGATATGGTTAACATAGTTTGTAAGCCATATTTAGATAAATTTGTTATCATATTCGTAGATGATATACTTCTTTATTCCAAGAAGAAAGAAAAACATGGAGAACATTTGAAAATAATACTTGAATTTGTCAGACAAGAGAAATTGTCTACAAAATTCTCCTAACGTGAATTTCAGTTAACTAAGGGATAATTTCTAGTCCATGTATTGAATCTATAGCAAAATGGGAAATTCCAAAAAGACCAACAAAAGGGCGTAGTTTTCTCTGATTAGCACGATACTACCAACGTTTCATTCAAGATTTCTCTCGAATTGTTGTACCTTTAACTTCATGTAACACCCGAAATTTTGTTAAAATAAAAAAAAAGTAATAAAAAGAAGGAAAGAAAAATATCTTGAAGAAAACAGAAAAGAGCAAAAGGGGGGGGGAGGGCTTCTGTGTAAAAGTACACAAAAGTCAAAAGTTTACTTTTAAGGGGCATGGCCGCCCATGTTTAGCCATTACCTGCTGATTTTCGACAAAAGAAGAAAAAGAAGAAGAACTGAAGTTCTCTCTCAGTTGCAAGGAAGAAAGGGCTGAAAATTTTCATAGGTAAGTGTTTTCGTGTTATTTGGCTCGGTTTTGTTGGGTATCAACCGTAAAACCGATTTTTATGTGCACTTTGTGTTTGGGTGTTTGTTTTGGATTGTTTTAGGTGTTTGAACTCTTGTGCACTCAAGTTTGGAGGAGTTTTACTTGTTGGCTGCACAGGTGAGTTCTAGACCCCGTTTTATATGTGTTTTAAACAAGTTTTGGGGCTGAAAATGCATGTTAAAAGGATTTTACAACTGTTTTATGCTACCCGTATGTTTATGTATGTATACGCTTATGTTCTATGCTTGTTTATATGTTGTACCTGCTTAGAATGTTAAGTTTATGCTTAGAACAGGTACAAATGCAGGTCTAGGATGATTCTGATTCTTAAAAATGCACAACAGGTGGTCATGCGCCCAAACAGGGCCCATGCGCCTGGAATTTGCCTTAGAAAACTTTTAAGAAGGGGTCATGTGCCCCAATAGTGCCCATGCGCTCAAGATTTTGCCTAAAAATGCTAAGTATAGACTCATGCGCCCAAACAGTACCTCGTGCGCCCAGCCCTTTTGTTCAGGCGCCTAAGTATTGGACATGCGCCTGAAGAGTTCATGCGCCCAGAAGTGAGCTGAAATGCCTAAGTGTAAGATTCATGTGCTCGTATAATGTTAATGTGCCTAAATTGGGCTCATGCACCTGCATAGTATCCATGCGCCTAAACACTTAGAAAATTTTCTGGAATTTTGGGAAATCAGAATGTTAGGGTTTGGTTTGACTTCATGTTTATCATTGTTCATTTTATGCATGTTTTTGGGCTGTTCTTGTGTTCCTTATTGTCAGGATCAGCGATCTAGGTTTGATCAATTAGAGATGAATTGCAGCAGAATTGGAACAAGAATTAGACAAATATAGCAAGAACACAATAGATATTCAATGGAACAGTACATGGTTATAGAGAAATAGGGTTTTCTGCAAAAGGGATAATATCATTCATGCACAAATGCTTCGGTATGGCGGCTGCTAAGCTTTACCGGGTTCACTCAGCTGTGCGTCGCACCTTACAATTAGGTCGACATTCCTTATATAAAGGAATATGACGTCTGCTGATGTCACTTGATAGTGACATCTAACAGAATTATTACAAACAACTGAAAGTAAGCAAACTACTGAGAATGTTCACAACAACTGAGAACATCTCAGAGTATGCCAAGTACAAAATGAAACTAAAACTACTGAAACTACAAGTACTGATTACAGGAAACATAAAACTACTGAAAGGAAACCATCACAACTACTGAAGAGGTCTTCTTCAGCTGTTGTGACAACA
Source organism: Flaveria sonorensis (assembly GCA_025506505.1). Taxonomy (NCBI): domain Eukaryota; kingdom Viridiplantae; phylum Streptophyta; class Magnoliopsida; order Asterales; family Asteraceae; genus Flaveria; species Flaveria sonorensis. The sequence continues at coordinate 62,455,461 of CM046433.1, read as the reverse complement.
TCTGAAACTTGGTCTTCAGTCTTTGTCTTCAGCTTTTGTCTTCAGACTTTGTCTTCAGCTTTTTCACTTCAGACTTTGTCTTCAGCTCTTTCACTTCAGACTTTGTCTTCAGCTCTTTCACTTCAGACTTTGTCTTTAGCTTTTTCACTTCAGACTTTGTCTTCAGCTCTTTCACTTCAGACTTTGTCTTCAGCTCTTTCACTTCAGACTTTGTCTTCAGCTCTTTCACTTTAGACTTTGTCTTCAGCTCTTTAGCTTCAGACTTTGTCTTCAGACCTTGTTATCAGTTGATGTCTTCAGCTGTTGCAGACTACTTCAGTTGTTGTAATGTCTGTGGGACTTAAAGGTTTTTCTGATCAGGCTCATTGGTTCTTTTGGTCCAACAAACTCCCCCTGAACCAATGTAGCCAAAACCTTTAAGCTTATTGAGGTCCCACTTATTCTTGGCAGAAATACTCTCTTGATCAGCTTCAGAGATATCAGATAAGCACAGGCCAGGGAACAGGTTTCAGTAGATGTGAATGTCAAAGGATGGAAGGGAACTCTGTCTTGGGGAACTGGACACAGAGCTGTTATCCCAACCATGAAACCTACTTCCCATTGATGAGTCTATAAGACTCTCTGACGTAGGCCTCAAGGAGAACAACTTGTTCCTCCTTAGTGAGTTCTTCTGCTTCTCCTTGGAAGAAGAACTCTGGGCCATAGTACTCTGATAGGTACTTTACCGTCTTTCCATTTTCAACTCAACAGTTGTTATCTCTCTGTAAGCAAATTCATCTGGGTGAGTCCCTTCTAATAACAACTGGAGTTCATTTTTCTTGATCTCTTCAAGCCTCTTGTATAACAACCCCTTCTTGACCATTTTGTTCTCCATTAGAGTTTGAGGGGTCATCTTTGACTTGTAGGCTCTCTTGAAGTCTTCAAGTATCTCCCAGGGTGAGACTACAATGGCCAACATAATAACAGCATCTATGGTCTTTCTCACTTGGCCATTGTATCTACTTGGTATGGATTTCTTATGAATTCTAGAACTAACCCTGGGGTCTGGCCAAATCCTTACTCTCTCCTTTTGATATTGAAAGGTATACCTGAGAGCATACAGCCTTTGAGCGTGTTTCTTCATGGCTTGTATAGATGATGACTGAGGAAACTCTTTGTCAACCATCTTCAAAAGTTGCTCATCGTGCTGTTTCTGCTGTTCTTCTTCTTCAATCTTAACTTTCACCATTTGCCTCTGAAAGTCTGGTGTGATCATTTGTTGACTTCTAGGCTCAGGTATTTTTAGAACAGCAGAGATTGGCAGACTGTCTTCTTCATCATCTTCTTCTTCTTCTTCTTCCATCCTCAACACCCTTCTCCTCCTTCTGGGTGCATCCTTGGATGTGGTTTGAGGTGGTTTTTGGGGTAAGGGAGTTGGTTTTGAGGGTTGAGTTGGTTTAAGTTTAGGTTTAGGGATTGGTTTGGAGAGTTGTGGGGTTGGTTGTTTTTGAGTGGGAGTTTGGGAAGGCTGATCTAGCATTTTTGTGGTAAGTTTGGCTTTAGAAAGCTTGGCCATATCAGATCTCTTCCCAGCACCTGCTTCATCTAAGGCTTCGATAATCAACCCTTTATTGAATGCTTCAGAAGCACAGATTCTGGTGGTTATTGCCAGAATACTGTCTCTGGTCCATGATTTAATCTCAATTAATGATCTTCCCAAGTATTTTGCAATAAACCTGATCATTATCTCCAACCTCTCCCTTTCCATCACACTGTAACTGGCCCATCTCTCTGGTATCTCTTTAATCTCCAGCCTTCTGATCTCAGTGTCTAATGTAGCTGTATCAAAACCCTGTCTGAAGAGTTGGTCTATTATTTTGTCCATTGATCTGCTGTGAGCTTCATCAGCTTCTTTAACCAGATCATCCAATGATTTCTCTTCATCAGGCTTTTGAGTTTCAGCACTTTTCTTTCTCTTGTATGTGATCAGCTGTTTTTCCTTTTCTAACTCCTTTTCTTTCTCTTGTTGTTTCTCATCTTCCACTCTCTTTCTCTTTCTTTCTTTCATTGCCTTAGACTCCCCCTTTTTGGGTGCATTGGGTTCAGGGGTTTGAATGGCAGAAAGCTTCTTTTGCACAGCATCATCAACAAGTGTTTGTAGATTTGAGGAGATCCTCTCATCAATGGCTTTATGCACAATCTCATTGATGATGGGAGTGATGAGAGGTAAGGATGTTGAAAGGTAGCAACCATCTGCTCAGAGGGGTTCTGTCCCTGAGAGGTGGTGCCAAAAGCAGTGGCTGGTGGCTCAGTTGAGTGTAGTGGCTGAGTGTTTGGTGAACCTTCAGATGAAGGTGCCATCTGTGGGTTTATTGGGGCAGATGGACTTTGATCCTGAGACATTTTGGCAAGCAGTTCTTTGAGTCTGCTCACCTCAGCCTCAAGGATTGTGTTATGGGCTAAGACATCGTAGAAAAAGCCCAGGTCATCATCAGTCTTTGCTGAATCACCTGACCTCCTGATTGAATCAGGATGTACATGCCCTGAGTGTAGATCAGTTGTAGCATGTGCCCTTGTTCTTGGTTCTGGGGACTTCCTGCCTCAGGACTGAGTCCTTCATCGGCAGTTGCCTCTGGTGAGGTCTTAGAGATGTTACCAACTGCATCCTGTTCATTTGCTGAATCAGTAGAAGTGGCAGCCTCACCAGATGTTCTAACCTCCTCCTCTACACGGGGAGATTGAACATTATAACCCCTGTGCTGTGGGTTATCAGCAGCATTTTGGTCCTCTTCCTCAGCTGTTGAGGTTCTCCCCATTGTAATTGGTTTCTGGGGAGGAGGAGAGGAATGCAGCTGACTCAGCACTTGTGCAACTATAATGGTTGGGCTTTGAGGGGCGGTTGCATTTGGAGATAGGTTTGAAGCAGATTGCACCCGGGGTGACTGGTGCTCTTCAATGGTAACCTTCTCAATTGAGATAGGTTCCAGCATTGTGGTATCCCCAATTATGGTTGCATCAGGATCCTGTTGAGAGGATGCCTGAGCGGCTAGGGCTGGTGGAGTCTTTGACACTACTGGGGGGTTAGAACCAGTAAGTGTTTCCTGTATTGGTGGTACAGGGGCATCCTCAGGGGACTCATCTCCCTGAGTAGCCTTTTTGGGCTTTTTGGTGTTGGGTTTGGTGGGGACTTTGGATCTGGAAGTGGAGGCTGTGGGTTCCCGCTGCTTGGGTTTTAGCAGCCGGGCAGCCCCTTTCAGTGTAGGGTCAGAGTTGTGCCTGGAGTATACTTCAGGCAATACAGCCGGAGTAGGGACTCCAAGGCCAACAAGGCCGTCTGATTTTAGCTGATTTAAAATTATGGCCATGAGAAACCTGGGATATAATATCCATCTGTTTGCCACAGGTTTCAAAGCCAGATCCTTTAGTTCCATGAAAACTATCTCAGAAAAATTTAGATTTTGTCGTTCGAAGATAGAGTATATACCTGTTGCCATCGGGAGGACATCTGATCCCATGAGGAGGTTTTTGATGCAAGGCAGACATTCACCATGTGGAATATAAGACGTTCAGCATCATGGAAGTGCTTTTTCAGAATGGTGGTAGCACTTAAGTCTCCTTCATACCCGCTATTGATGAAAGACATATCAATTGTGCCTTTCGGGTATTCTGTGACACAGGTGGCATCATTTAAATTTAGGGTTTGTCGAATGATGTCTGGAGTGATGACCACCTGTTTCTGGTTAACCAACGACTGGAGAGTGATTTGGCTATCATTCTCACCCGTTTACACAGAGACGTTGGTCCAGAATTGGCTTAGGGAAACGGGGTATATGGTAGGATTCAGAAGAAAAGCGGTTCGGTACTGGGAATCTACCATAAGATCGATGGCATTATCAAATTTGTTCCAAAGTGCCGATTTGGAGAGGTAGGCAACACAGTTGTGTCTGGGTTTGAGTTTCATGGTCGCCATTGTTGAGAGAGTGAAGGACGTAAAACGGCTAATGAAACGTTTGAAATTAGGTTTAGGTATTTATAGGGTAAGAAAAGGCTGATATAAAACGACTGAAAGTGTTGGTGCTGTCATCAGTTGTTTGAAAGCAACTGAAGACCTGGTTTTAACTTTCAGAAGTTGTAACGACTGAAGACTTGGTGTTAGTCATCAGTAGTTGTGAAACTACTGAAGACATGGTTTTGGCTTCAGTTGTATGAAGTGAAACAGCAGTTGTAGAAACAACTGAAGAGAAAAGTTTCTCATCAGCTGTTGTCGTCAATTCGTAGCTCATCAGCTGTTTCATTCTGACCTCAACACTTATCAGACTTTTTGTCTGATTTTCAGACGTTTCATTGGTCATCGGTACTTATCTGTTATACTGACATCAGTAGTTGTAACTACATCAGTAGTTGTAACCACATCAGTTCTTTTCAACAGATAGAGTACTTCAGTACTTTTAAGTAATTTAGTCTTCAGTAGTTATGAAAACTACTGAGGATAAAAGAACTTATCAGTACTTATTTGTGACAATAGTATACGAATGCTCATCAGTACTTGTTGACTGAGATCATCAGTAGTTGTCACTTATTCTAGCTGCAGCATACCAAGCCTTAACACTAGGTTTTGGAAAGTTGAACTGTCCAAAGGCTTAGTAAATATGTCTGCAAGCTCATCAGCACTAGGAACAAACTTTGGATCAATCAGACCTTTTTCAAAACAATCCCTAATAAAATGGTGTCTGATCTCAATATGTTTGGTCCTAGAGTGCTGGACTGGATTCTTGACAATACAAAGAGCTGAAGCACTATCCATTAGTAATGGAGTCTTAGTCTCTGTAATGCCATAATCCAATAATTGATTCTGAAGCCAGAGTACCTGAGATGTACAACTTGCAGCAGCAATGTACTCGGCTTCAGCAGTGGATGTAGCAACAGATGTTTGTTTCTTACTCTGCCAAGAAACCAAACAGTTGCCTAGGAATTGACATCCACCAGAAGTTGATTTTCTAGTTAATTTACACCCTGCATAGTCACTATCAGAAAAAGCAACTAATTTGCAAGAGTGCCCAGTGGAATACCAAAGACCTAGAGATTGAGTACCTTGCAGATATCTAAAGATCCTCTTGACTGCAATCAAATGAGACTCTTTAGGAGCAGCCTGAAATCTAGCACAAACACAAGTTGCAAACATAATATCTGGTCTAGAAGCTGTTAAGTACATCAAGGACCCAATCATACATCTGTAAAGTGTTTCATCAACAGCTTTACCTTTCTGATCTGCATCCAGTTGTGTGGTGCTGCACATGGGAGTAGAACAGGGCTTACAGTTTTGTAAATCAAACTTTTCCAAAAGACTCTTTGTGTATTTTGACTGATGAATGAAAGTTCCATCAGCCTTTTGTTTGATTTGCAAACCTAGAAAGAACTGTAATTCTCCCATGGCACTCATTTCGAATTTTTGTTGCATCAACTTTGTAAATGCATCACACAACTGTGGATCAGAGGATGCAAAAATAATATCATCAACATAAATTTGAACAAGGAGCTTATGCTGACCCACTTTCTTAATGAACAAAGTTTTATCTATGGAGCCTCTAGTGAAATTATTCTGAAGAAGAAAATTTGACAGTGTTTCATACCAGGCTCTAGGAGCTTGTTTCAACCCATAAAGAGCCTTATCAAGTTTATACACCCAATCAGGATGTTTATTATCCTCAAAACCTGGTGGTTGACACACATAAACCTCTTCTTTTATTTTACCATATAAAAATGCACTTTTGACATCCATTTGAAAAACTTTAAGATTGTGGAATGCAGCATAGGCTAAGAACAATCTAATTGCCTCCAGTCTGGCTACAGGGGCAAAGGTTTCATCATAATCAATACCTTCTTCTTGTGAAAACCCCTGGACAACCAGTCTGGCCTTGTTCTTGACAATTTGCCCATTTTCATCTGTTTTATTCCTAAACACCCATTTAGTGCCTATTGCACACTTACCTGGGGGTAGAGGAACCAGTTCCCACACTTGCTGCTTTTTGAACTGAAGAAGCTCAAGCTGCATGGCATCAACCCATCCATTGTCTCTTAATGCAATATGATAGTTCTTTGGCTCTTGCTGACTGATGAAGAGAGCATAGAAGCAGAAGTTGGACAATTGACTTCTAGTTGAGACACCAGCATTGATATCACCAATGATTTGAGACATTGGGTGATTCTTCAGCTCTTGGTACACTATGAGATCTGTGCAAGTGTTTGTAGCACGCTCAGCAGCAACAGATGTTGATCCAGATTCTTGAAACCAAGTATTAGATGGCAAGTCAAATGAAGTAGAGGATTCAGAAATCTCATCAGCATTTGTTGTGGATGGTGCTACTGAAGCTACAGGAACATCAAGTTTAGTAGACTCAGGCAGTTGATCACTAAACTTGAATAGGTGAGTACTGGGATCATCATCAACATCAGTACCACCAGATGGATGACTAGCTGCAGAAGGTGATGAATTCACATGATCTGCAACAGCTGGAGGCTGATAAGGAACATATTGCAGTATGTCCAGATCAAACAACTCCACAGGGTTTTGTGGAATTTTGTCCTTAGGAGATTCATTGAACTTCACATGCAAGGTTTCTTCAACCATCTTTGTTCTGCAGTTGAACACTCTGTAAGCCTTGCAAGTGGATGAATACCCAACAAAATACCCTGCATCCACCTTAGAATCAAACTTTTGGAGTTGATTCTTTGTGTTGAGAATGTAACAAGGACACCCAAATGCTCTGAAGAATGAAATTAGAGGAGCCAAATGATGTAGAACTTCATAAGGAGTCTTCATCAACCTCTGATTCACTAAAGCTCTATTTTGCACATAGCATGCTGTGTTGACAGCTTCAGCCCAAAAGGTCAGTGGCAAACCAGAGTCAGCCAACATGGACCTTGCAGCTTCAATTAGGGTCCTGTTCTTTCTCTCCACTACTCCATTTTGTTCTGGAGTCCTTGGGATGCTATACTGCCTCTTGATTCCTTTTGAAAGGTAGAAATCATCAAGTGTATGGTTTCTAAATTCAGTTCCATTATCACTTCTTATACACTTGACTGATAGGGAATACTGCTTCTCAACATACAACACAAAGTTAACATGACCCAGCCTTCTATGCCACAGTTTAGATTCTTGAGGAGAGGCCTTGGAGAACAGGCAAGGATGACCTTTTAAATCAATCTTCTTTGACAAATCCAAGGCATATACTCTTCCTATCCTGTTGGCCTTCAGGAGAGTATGTTCATCCAATACCTTGTCAATCAGCCTCAGAACTTTGGAAGACAGAATCCGGCAGTTCTGGCTTGTGAAAAGTGCAACATGCCCTTTATCACACATCTGACTGACACTCAGTAGATTATACTTGAGATTCTCCACATGGTTAACATCATCAAATCTGATTTCTCCATTTGACACAAATCCTTTCCCGATGATGTAACCCTTAGCATCATTTCCAAATGAGACAAATCCCTTCTTTCCTTGAGAGTAGTCATTAAGAAGAGAACTGCTCCCAGTCATATGCATAGATCCTCCACTGTCTACATACCAGATGCTTCTTTGGCATGCTGAAGAACCCTGCATTTATCATAAGAAACTAGTTAGCTTTAGAGACCCAAACCTTTTTGGTTTTGGGTCTGTTTTCATCAACAGATTTAACCATAACTTGTTTCTCATGATTAACAGCTGATGAAGGTGGAGATGGTGCTGAAATGGATTTCTTAGATTTGGGCTTGGATTTCCTTTTCAGTGGTTTGATCACAGGTGCATCTAGTTGGTTAACTCTCCCCAACAAATGCTGAACCATCATAACAAGTTGTGTCTGATTTGTTGCTAAAGCCTTCAGCTCATTTGACACATCAGTACTTGTTTTTGATGAGTTCCTGTGACCCACCATTTCCTCCTTCTTGAAATTCACAGACTTAGTCTGATGTTTATCATGAGGAACACTATCAGCTGTTTTCTGATAAACCCCATCCTTCTTTTTGGATTTTGGCGAGGCCTTGGGTTTATCAGTTTGAGATGACTGTGGTACAAACTTGGTCTCAAACTCATTTTTCATTTTATTAATCTCTTCTTTAATGAGCTTATCTCTGTTGAGTTTGGAACCCTTTTTGTACCAGCATTCATCAGATAGATGATTGAATTTACCACATATTTCACATGGCTTATTCTTCATCTTGGATTGATCAACTGCTGAAGTGGAAACTACTGAAGGTGTGATCTTCAGTACTTTCCTCCTTTCAGTACTTGTGTTAAGTACTGAAGGATCGGTAACAACTGAAGACTTGTTCTTCAGCTGTTCTCTATCCGTCCTGAAAGACCGTATGATAGATTCCTCAGCAGTTGTTAATCCTTTTATTTCAGCAGATTTGAAATGCTTTTCAGATGTTGTGACTTGCCCTTCAGTACTTGTACTTTGAGGGACAACATCTGAATTGCTCAGCTTCATGTGTTTATCAGCATTTAAACCATCAGGCAATTGATTTGCTGAGATCTTAACACTGACTTCATCCTCTAATTTTGTATTATCATTTGAGGATGAATCACATGATGATGTGGTTTGGAAATTACTTTCACCTTCAGATTTTACTATTGATTTTGAAGTAAAATCAGTAGGTGGTGCAGTATGATTGTAACCTATTCCAAACTTCACATTTGAAGCTGTTTGCTTGCTGAGAAGCATTTCAAATCCCTTGCAGGATGTTACCCAGCGGTCACACTCAACTTGGGTAGCTGCAAGTGTCTCTTTGAGACTTCTGTGGTTCTCAAGTATGACCTCTACCTTAGCCTTTTCATCATTAAGTTGGCATTTAAGCTTGTAAATCTCATCATCTTTGTCATTAAGACAGACTCATACTCAGCTTTTCTTTTGGAAATAGTTTTCTCAAGCTCAAGATTTTGATTGATTAAAGCTACATTTGCCTCTCTAATAGAGACAAAGGCAGCTATGCATGATTCAGAACATAACTTGGCTTTAGCCTCAGAAGATACCTGGGTTACCTGTGAAGATGATGCATCGGAGCAGGAACCCTCAGTAGACTCCAGGGCCATGAGAGCAAGATTCCCAAAAGGATGTTCACCACCATGTTGACCAGCACCAGCAAATAATTGCTCATTGAAACCAGAAAGATCATCTGGTAAGCTGCTCCAGTCAACAACTCCTGGTGTGAAGAAGCTGTGATGAGGTTGAGATTGTGATGGAGATGGTTGAGGCTCAGGTAGGGCTTGAGGTTGTTGTGCTATAGGAACTTGAACTGGATTTGGCTGTGGCATGTAATAGCAGGGATATGGATATGGCATTGGACCCTGAGGGACAAAATATGCAGGAGATTGAGGTTGTGAGTGATGACCAGAACTAGCAGGATGTTGCCCTTTGTTTTGTGAACTATTGCTTGGAAAGGTCACAAAGGGTGCAGAGGAGTTAGATCCAGTTGATCTACACTCTCTTGCAAAGTGCCCAAGCCTGTGGCATTTGTGACACCTCAACTTACTCTTGTCAAAACCAACTTTGGTTTTGCCAGAGAGTCCTGGAAATTTCCTACCAGTTCTCTTGTAGAACTTTTGAGATCTGATATTGATCAAGGCCATTTGGCTCAAAATATCCATCTCTTCTAAATCATCATCAGCAATACCCATCAAATCATCCATGATAAAGCATAAATTATCACTATTACACCCAGAATGACTGTCAACACCAACAAATGCATGATCAGAACTGTTTGAAGAGAAATCTATATGCTCATCATAATGGCTTTCTGATCCAGCATATTCTGACTCATGACCGACCAAGGCAGTGTTACCTGGTACAAAGTCATCAGTGAGCTTTCCTGATGATGCCAGTTTCCTTTTCTGCTCTATCTCTCTTTCAAATGTAAGCAGTTTCCCATGGAGTTGGGTGAGAGATAGGCTATCCAGATTTGCACTGGAGCGTAGGACAATGGTGTATGTGTCCCATCTCTCAGGCAGTGATCTGAGGAATCTGTTGTTCATCTGGCTGTTAGTATACTCATGCTTGACCATTTTCAGCTCAGAGATCAAGCAGGAGAAACGCTCAAACTGTTGAGTCAGTGTCTCACCCTTCCTATGAGAGAATGTCTCATATTGTTGGGCGAGGATTTCTCTGTTGTTTGCTAAGACCTCATCAGTTCCTCCGAATTGTTCCTTCAAAGCATTCCAGAGGTCATGAGCAGTTTCATGATGCATAAGCCCAGAATAGATTTCATTAGGCAGTGCCATGGCCAGAATTCCATGGGCTTTAGCATCAATCTCAAACAGTTTACGATCTTCATCTGAGTATTGCTCCTTCTTCTTCGGAACCATTTGGTTGGTCTCCGGATTGTTCACCATAGGCTTGTGTGGACCGTGAACCACAGATGTCCAACAACCTGAACTGTTAACAAACAGGTGATGGAGCATTCTTCGTTGCCATATGTTATACTCACTCCTAACCAGCATCGGAGGCTTGGTTGAGGAGCCAGTATTGTGAGGGTCATTAGAAGGAGTAGTCATTCTCAGATTCAAACCAATTCAATCAAGTTTCAACAGATTTAGCACAAAAACACAACAAACTCAATATGAACCAAGAAGAAACTCAAATTGAATACCAGAAGCAGCAAAAGATCAATCTCTATAACCAATTCTTGCAAATATGCTAATTCGATCAAACTTTAGATATCAAAATAGCAGTTTCAATGATCAATTGTTAAACCGATCAATGATTAACCCGCTCTGATACCATTTGTCAGGATCAGCGATCTAAGTTTGATCAATTAGAGTTGAATTGCAGCGGAATTAGAACAAGAATTAGACAAATATAGCAAGAACACAATAGATATTCAATGGAACAGTACACGGTTATAGAGAAATAGGGTTTTCTGCAAAAGGGATAATATCATTCATGCACAAATGCTTCGGTATGGCGGCTGCTAAGCTTTACCGGGTTCACTCAGCTGTGCGTCGCACCTTACAATTAGGTCAACATTCCTTATATAAAGGAATGTGACGTCTGCTGATGTCACTTGATAGTGACATCTAACAGAATTATTACAAACAACTGAAAGTAAGCAAACTACTGAGAATGTTCACAACAACTGAGAACATCTCAGAGTATGCTAAGTACAAATGAAACTAAAACTACTGAAACTACAAGTACTGATTACAGGAAACATAAAACTACTGAAAGGAAACCATCACAACTACTGAAGAGGTCTTCTTCAGCTGTTGTGACAACATCTGAAACTTGGTCTTCAGTCTTTGTCTTCAGCTTTTGTCTTCAGACTTTGTCTTCAGCTTTTTCACTTCAGACTTTGTCTTCAGCTCTTTCACTTCAGACTTTGTCTTCAGCTCTTTCACTTCAGACTTTGTCTTTAGCTTTTTCACTTCAGACTTTGTCTTCAGCTCTTTCACTTTAGACTTTGTCTTCAGCTCTTTCACTTCAGACTTTGTCTTCAGCTCTTTCACTTTAGACTTTGTCTTCAGCTCTTTAGCTTCAGACTTTGTCTTCAGACCTTGTTATCAGTTGATGTCTTCAGCTGTTGCAGACTACTTCAGTTGTTGTAATGTCTGTGGGACTTAAAGGTTTTTCTGATCAGGCTCATTGGTTCTTTTGGTCCAACACTTATTATGTATCTATTTTATGGCTTTACGTGGTATGAATATATCCGTATACGTAAAGTATTATCATTGAAGAAAGTGAAAGATTAATGATAAATGAAAAGAGGAACATAAGAAATGAATGAAAGTCTTGCAAGCAAATGATAAAGGAGGTCCACAACTCATTGAGAGTTACTAGCTCAACTGTGTGTAACATAGCGTGCAATCTTGGCTAACCCATAAGGGTTCACACACAGGGGGATCAGTCTTGGTGATTAATCCCACAGTGCGAAAGGAGGTCCTTGTCACTTAACCCCGAGAATGAGGTGGCTGTGTGCCCAACGATGGGGGTAAAGTTATGACAGGATCTAGAAATAGTGAAAGATAATGAAAAGTACAAAACGAACGAATGCATACGATAATGAAAGATAATCAAGATTATACCTTGATGTATGTATGATGTATGCCCACGTGCGAAAGTAAAGGAAATATTTTATTGAAAAGGATATTTTCATATATAAATCTTACAAGGTATTTTAAACGCTTTAAAACTAGAACTCACACAGCAACGCTGCCTTTTATGCATTTTTAGTTGGCAGGTAAATGTTGTTGAGGATGGCACACGGGGGAAGCTACTCGTCAGAGCTAGACTGGCATCCGTTCATGCTTAATGATTTAGTTGTTTTGTAATGCAACTAATAGATTATTTTGTAACCCTAACTTACAACGATGTATTATTCTGCAACATTAATTATATGCATGAATGGGTTTTGTTAACTAAATTCTACTGCGAGATTTTATGAAATGTTTATTGTTTTATATAATAATGCTATGATTGTCCAACTATGAGGTCTCCGGGAACGGGGCTGACTGGGTTTGAGAATGATATTCTTGGTTGGTGTGACTCAACCTGGGATCGAATATGTGGACTGAGTTAATAATATAGCAGTGGAATTATTATATTAAAGAACATTAACTGTTGTAGTAAATGATTGAATGTAAGAGAATCAAGAACGAAAGTTAATATTGTAAAATATTGTGTATATTACTGCTATAGTCAACAACCTTACAAAGTTAGGGTATGTGACCCTATTTATAGGTGAATTCATTGCCTGTACAAAAGACTAAACTAACCCTGATCTATACAAGAGAATCTAGTCTAAGTACAAAATAAATGTGTAAGTTGTTCATCCGCATTAGTTCATGTGGGTGAACAAGTCTTCATCAGCATTCTGTTGTTCATCCGCATAGACTAATGTGGGTGAACACTTCTTGTCAGCATTTCTTCAGTTCATCCGCAAGGACTAATGCGGATGAACACTTATGTTCAGCATTAGTTGTCTTGATCCGCATTTGTTAATGCGGGTGAACAAACACTTGTCCGCATTTGTTCACTAGTCATCCGCATTAACAAATGCGGGTGCTCTATACTTGTCTTTTCTTGTCTTCTGTTTTCTTGTGTTGATGATGTCTTCTGTGTTCTTCTGTAAATAATTTGCTCCAACCAGAACAACCTCCAACCACTACTTAAGTTGGCAAGTATGATCATTTCAGGGTCTAACAATACTCCCCCTAAGGATTATACTGCCTAGGTTCCTCAAGAGTGTGATGGTGGTGGTGGTTGTGAAGATTCTGGTTGGACTTCTTGTGTTGTCTTCTGTTGGTCTGTTGTTGGAGAGATTGTTGCAGCAGCTTCATGATGTACCTCAGGTTCTGCAAGGGAAGGATTGAGGATTGCCTTTATCATGTTTGAAAAATCCCTAGCTTCCTTCATTTTTTCTCTACTCAGCACATGAATCTTCATCTCACTCATTGTATGAATAGCAGCAATGGGCATTTGTTTCAAAGAGATGGGTTCCCAAACTGAAATAGAAGATAACCCATCTCTATGAATCACCAGTGAACCATCAGCATCAACTTCCAATTTGACAATATTGCCCATCTGCATTGGCACTTTTCTATTCTTCCTTTGTTCCCTTTTGTTGTTGATTCTGTCAAAAGCCAGCTTCAAGATCTTAACACGCTTTAACATAAACTCCAGATCATCTTCAGCAGCTTTATTTTTGAGGGCTGAGAAGTGTCTTGTGAAGATATAGTTTATGTAAGACTCATCTAGCAGTCTGACCTCATAACCACTAAAAATTTTGATCTCTGGGGCTTCTTTTCCTTCCCACTTTCTCTCAATCACCAACTCATAGGATTCTTCATCATAGTACACATTGGAAATTGGTTAGGTTTATGAGTTCCAGCAATCCTTTTTCGTTTCAATGATTCTATTGGTTTCACATGCAGCTTAGGGAACACTACCTCTTCTGCCTCTCTCTTTCTTCTTTGTTCAAGGGGATTTCTGAAAGATTTGTCTTTTCTAGTACATATGGCTTTTAGAGACTGGAAGTTGTTGGTTCTCTTAAACATCTTCAGAATATCCTCAAATTCATAACCCCTATACATTCCATCACTGTTGATTAGATCTAACTCAGCCAATTCTTTTAAGTCATGGACCTTCATGGCATTGACTAAGGCTGTATATTCTGTAAAGAATTGCACCAGGCCTGAGATTCTCTTGACCATGAACATATTCCAGCAGCTATCATACTTCCAGGCAATTATTTTTACATATGTTTTGCCTTTAGGAGTAGATACCCCTCTAATCATCTCAGCAGTGGTTAAACCCTCTTAAAGTTTCAGTTGTGAAGGTTCAATGAACCACTCTGGGTTTTTGTGCAGAATAGGGGCCAGAACATCTTTGTCTTTTGTAGTCAATTGTACATCTTGTGCAGAAGATCTTGTTCTGGGCTTCTGGGCAATTACTTCTTCTTCAATTGCTTTCATTCTATCTTTCTTTTCATTAATCATTCTTAACATAGCAGCCTGAAGTGAGTTAGTCTTCATGTTTCCTAACTTTCTTTATGTAAATCCCTGTTTGTTAAGATAATCCTTCATTTCCCTATCTGACATGTTATAGGGATCAGGAAAAGCAAACTGTTGGTCATCTTTCTTTGCTGTTTTGAGGATAGAGGATGTTGGCTTTTCAGTCTCTTTTGTTTTCTCATATTCTGTCACATATGTAGGATCTAGCAGCTTTTTCATCTTCTTTACCTCCTCAACAATCTCCACATATGTCATGTTAAACACATTCTCAGCATCATAACCATGATTTATTAGATACATGGCATAAATCATGAGATCATCATACTTTGCTTTTTCAATCATGCTTTCTACCGATGGCTCAATAAATACAGGGTTGTGCACATCAGTAGATTTCTTAGGTTTGTCATCTTCTTTCTCTCCTTCTTCCGACATTATGATTTCCAGAGTTTGTTGTAGCTCTTTTTCTGCTTGTTCATGTTCTTCTAAGAATTTAGCAATTACTACCAAACTTCTTGGATCATCTTTTGCTTTCTTTTTGGGTTGTTCTTCCTCAACCACAAGTTGCTTTCCTTTTGCCTTTTCAGATAAATACTTTCTTTTTCTGTTGTAAGTGATCACTCTGGATCCTGATGTTGATGCTACATCAGTTTTGGTCTGTTGCTTTTCCTCAACAGCCTCCTTTTCAGCAGTGATCTCTTGATTTTCAGCTTCTATTTTGTCCTTTTCAACTGTTTCCTTTTCTTTGAACTCTTCACAAAGATTTCTTATCAAATTTTGTTGTTCAGTGGTCAAGGTAACAACAGGAACAAGTTGCATCCTGAGTTCTTCTTCTATTGTCACAAGTTGTGATGGAATTACAATTATAGACTCAGAGGGGGATTTGGTGTTTTTGATGTAATCCCAGAATTCCTCATCTATAATGAATTCACTTGAAGAGAATCTGTCCATGTCATCTATTAGTTCTTTCATCATGGCCTCTTTTTCAGTAGAAGGATCAGAATGTACTACCAGCTCCCAGCTATCATCATCCCTAACACCACTGGTTTCTTGCTGTTGTAAATGAACTTCCTTATCAGTTTCTTCAGCTTCATGTTCTGTTGCTTCTTTTTCAAATTCAGCCTTTAATTGAGCAATCAGTTCCAATTCATCAATTCTTTTCTTCAAAGCCTCATTTTGTTTGTTCAGATCAGCAATAATTTATGTTTGCATCTCCAACATGTGTTCTTGATCTTCCATAGCCATAGTTTGAATGGCCACAGTGTCCACATGACCACTGATTTCTTCTCTTGACATCTCTAAAGAGGCTTTTAACTGTTTGATCTCCTCATCTTTTGCTCCAAATTAGCATCATACTTGGCTTTTAATTCACTCAGTTCTTTCTCCTTTTCATCCAACTCTAGGATTCTATCATTGATTATCCCTACCCTTCTATCCAAAGTCTTCTCCATTCTAGACATTTTGGCTAAGAGATCAGATATCATCCTATCCTTTCCATCAGGTTTGTTCACCTCTGATTCTACAAAGCTCCCAAAAGGAGCATCTTCAGAGACAAGTTGTCTCTGTGGTAGAGGCATAGTATATTGATTATTTTCTTCATCATCAGAAGATTTAGAAGATTTTGAGGAGCTGGTAGATTCACCAGAACTCCCAGCCTCAGCAATTGCTTTAGGTGGTGAATTGCCTTGTGAATCTTCTTGTATATGAATTGGAGAGAATGATTGTGTGATAATGGATCAACCCTCAAAGGGGATAAAACAGTAGTTGGTGACACTGGTATAATGTGTTCTTCAGTTTCTGCATGCTCATCAACATGGTGTTGATCATGAACAGCAGCCTGCTCCACTAATTGTTCTGGAGCTTCTTCTTGAACATTTACTTCATGAATTGGTTCATCATCAGGAACATCAACTGCCATTTCTTGTGCAGGTTCCTCAATAAGAATATCATCATGCACAACCTGTTCTTGGTGTTGTAGTTGTTCCTCATCCATTGGCACATCATTTTGGGGATCTATTTATTGTTGCATCCAAGGTAAGAGTTGAATGAAAGCACCACTATAGAAGTTTCTTGGATCTCTCTTCTTGATGTACTTCAAAGATTTGGCATTATAATGAGGAACTCCAAGAATGGGGCCTTCTAAAACCAGATAAGGAAAGGCTTCATTAATAAGACACTGAATGAATCTGGGGAACATTAAGAACATGTTCCTTCTCCCTTCTTGAATATTTGACATCATTCCATTAAAGACATATGCTGAAAAGTTGTAGGGTCTGTTAGAGCAGAGGGCACAGACCAGTGAAGATGTAGTTAATGGTATGTCATTCCACCCAGTTTTTCTTTTAGATAGGCAGTGTTGGATATAATGAATGAGAAATCTCCATTGCAAATCAACCAATCCTTTCACTATCTGCTTTGCCTCAAATCCTCCCTCATATCCAATGTCAGCAAAGAATGACATGATATCTTCTTCATCAAATTCAGTTGGAGAATTTGGATCATCTTGAAATTGAAGGCATTCTCTAACAGATTATTCTAATATCACCAGAGTGTGATCATCAGATATTCTACCTGAGATTGCTTTCTCTCCATCAATATCCAAAGCTTCTGCATTTCCCCAGAAAGATCTGATGTAATTCTCATAGATTACAAGTCTCACTGATATGGCATGAGCCACTCTTGTTGTGGCTATCAACCTGATCATGTCTCTGAGTCCCTCAGCTTCTGGGACCTCAGAATCAAGAAAACAACTGACATTATGGAGCTTGCTCCAAGTCAGGTTAGCCATTACGTAATCTGCACACAGAGAGTATGAATTAGTGAGAATTGTGTGTGATTTGTTCAGTTTTGACTTTTTAGGTCAAAATGAATTTTGATTGTTACTGTTACATTTGGTTGTTTGACCTGATTTTGATTTTTATGATGAATAGTTCAAAGTTTTGTTTCTTTGTGTTGGGTTGGGTTGGGATATACTTTTTGATTGTGTTTTAACCGTTGTGATGTCAATATACACCAGTATCCCCTGTTCATCGATGTTTTATGTGTTCTTAGAACCACATGAAATCTTTGAAGTTTACACCAATCATTTGTTTTAATGAACACTGTCATTCATCTAAATCCAGTGTACGTGAGTGTATTTGAATCATTTCACAAGATTAGGGTTCCATTTCAAGAAATTCCGTTCGACAGTCGAAGTTTTTAGAATTTGATGATCACCTTGTGGTTGATAATACTTCGATTTAACAGACAATGATGTTTGTTTTGATGATGGATTTGAACAAAATAAAGCTTGATTATTGTAGATTCGAACTCCGAAAAAGAACGGTTTTCTGGCACTCGACTCACTATAAAAGTTCACTCAAAAATTTGAAAAGTAATAAATGACTCACATTAGATGAGTATTTATAATACATTTCATAATTTTCACAAAATTTTACCAAGTGTTGAAAAGTTCTGTACTGTAGCAAATGCGCAGATAGAATTTCTAAGGGCGCATTCACTGTAGCAAATGCTGATGATCAAATTAAGTTTATCAGCATTTACTGTAACAAATGCGGAAGAGTTAATTTTACCTATCCGCATTCACTGTAGCAAATGCGGATGACCAAAGTTATCAGCTTCATTGAAAATTCTCACTGTAGCAAATGCGGAAGAACAAAAGACGTCCGCATTTACTGAGATGCGAGCGAACAAACTTCAGCATTCACTGTAGCAAATGCGGGTGTACAAATGACTTGTCCGCATTTACTTAGACACGCGAGTGCAGTGATCAGCATTCACTGTAGCAAACGCGGGTGTACAAATGACTTGTTCGCATTTACTTAGACATGCGAGTGAACAGTGATCAGCATTCACTGTAGCAAATGCGGGTGTACAAATGACTTGTTCGCATTTACTATAGCTAATGCGGATGAACATTTTTTTGTCCGCATTAGTTTACTTGTACAAAAACAGTTACCCGCATTGGTTAAATGGCTGGGTTACCTTCACCCGCATTAACAAATGCACTTACCCGCATTAACTTTTGTACTTTGTCAAAAATTAATGTTTTTGTAGTGGCTGAATCTAATTGGTTTGTACAGCTGCTTCTGATTTTATGAAGATGAGTTTGCATTTTTGTTGTTTTCCAAAGATTTTGCAGATTTAGAGATTGTCATGTATCTTTGATGTGACACAGATTCCCAACTTGACTGATTTTGGAGCATATGCATCTTCTGAAGCTGATTATGGAGTAATTTCCATACAGACACAATCAATTTGACAAAGTTGTCAATTTAATGTTTGCAAATTTCATGTTGTTGTAAATATTTCCTTTTTAAAAAAATTTATTACTCCCCCTAAAGTTTATATCCATGCGGGATAAAAACTTTAAATGAACTTTATAAAATTTTAGGACAATATTTCTGAACTGTTTAATTGTTTTGCACTTTTGTTTGAAATTTTGGGATCATATCAATCTTATCTTTCATAAGTGCAAGTTGTCATGAGCTTATTGATTGAAGGTATATTTGTCCTCTTAAACTTATGCTTGGTCAATATTGTAATGCATGTGATTTTTATCATGTTTTGATTTAATAAAACATTCAACATGAACCTCACACTCATAAACATAGCAAGATCAACTATCCTCATGTACTGTATGGAAGAACTTTTTCACAACTTTCAATACCTGGTCATTTAAGTTATGAAACCTCATTCATTTTGGTAATGGGGATCCACTTTGGGATTCTTTTACCTAATCCTTATTTTGTTTGATCCATATTGGGATTCTTTTTGGTCTTCACTTTGGAAGGTGATCCACTTTGGGATTCTTTTTGTTATATTCTGTTTTATTTGTCACCCGTATTGGATGTGTTCCACATTGGGAATCTTTTTGGATCAAGACATCAGCACTATGTGCTTGTTTCTCCAGATCTTTGCTCAGCAAAACAAAGGAGAAACTGATATGAATGAGATTCATAAGGTATCATGACCTGGTGTGTTTAGGTTACTACACATACATACACTTGGATAGGTTAGATACATACATGCTCTAAGATAATGCATTCACAGTTGAATGTGATCTTTAGTGTATCACAGCATTTATCTTCTGTTCCAAGTTGAGCCTACCCTCATATCAGGTAAGTCATGTCAGTCTTTCAAGATATTGAATTAAGCACAGTGAATGATATAACGACTGTAATTATATCATCTCCCTTAAGAAGTACAAAACAAGGACTTCAACAAAAATTGATTTCTTTTTGTAATTTTGTGAATTTATTGATGTTAACTAAGGTTAATCATGTCGATTGATTGGACTAAGAATTCAAACCGACTTGGGTCAAATGCCTTAGTAAACAAGTCAGCTAGCTGATGGTCTGTGTTAACCTGAATCAGTTTGATTAAACCTTTTTCAGCACAGTCTCTCAAAAAATGATATCTAATTTCAATATGTTTTGTTTTTGAGTGCTGAACAGGATTGTTTGTTATGAAGACTGCAGCAGTGTTGTCAATATGAATTGTTGTGTGCAAGAAATTGAAACCATAATCAAGCATCTAGTTTTGAATCCAGAGAACTTGAGAGCAATAAGTTGATGCTGCTATGTACTCAGCTTCAGCTGTCAATACAGAAACATTGGTCTGTTTCTTGCACTGCCATGACACTAGTCTGGGACCAAGAAATTGACAACCGCCAGATGTGGATTTTCTATTGAAATTGCATCCCCCGTAGTCACTGCCGGTGTATGAATAGAGATTGAAGTCTCCATCCTTTGGATACCATAGTCCAAGAGCAGGTTTGCCCTTAAGATATCTGAATATCCTCTTGACTGCATTCACGTGAGATTCCTTGGGATCTGCTTGATACCTGGCACATACACAAACACCAAACATAACATCAGGTCTACTGGCTGTTAAATACATAAGTGAACCAATCATGGATCGATAAAGAGTCTGATCCACAGACTTGCCATCTGTGTCAGGGCCAATCTTCACTTTTGTATCGACAGGTGTTCTGATGGACTGACAGTCTGCAAAGTGAAACTTCTTCAACATTGATTCCACATATTTTGACTGGTTGATGAAGATTCCACTGGATGTTTGTTGTACTTGAAGACCTAGGAAGAATGTGAGTTCTCCCATAGCACTCATCTGAAATTTTGAATGCATAAGATCTTCAAAGTCTTTGCAGAGTTGTTTATTGGTGGAGCCAAATATGATATCATCCATAAATCTGGACAAGCAGCATCTCATTCCCTTTTCTCTTTCTGAATAAAGTCTGGTCAATCTTCCCTCTTTCATAACCATGGTCAAGAAGAAAGGATGACAGAGTCTCATACCATTTTGAGGGGCTTGATGTAAGCCATACAAAGCTTTATCAAGCTTGTATACCCTGTGAGGGAAATCAGGATCCTCAAAGCCTGGAGGTTGACTCACGTAGACTTCTTCAGAGATCTTTCCATACAGAAATGCACACTTTACATCCATTTGATAAACTGTGAATTTCATGGATGCAGAGTACGCAAGAAAGAGTCGTATGGCTTCTAATCTAGCAACAGGAGCAAACACCTCGTCATAATCTATTCCTTCTTCTTGTGTATAGCCCTGTGCTACCAGTCTTGCTTTGTTTCTGATGATGATCCCTCTGTCATCAGTCTTGTTTTGGTACAGCCATCTGGTGCCGATAGGGTATTGACCTTCGGGAAGATCCACCAGCTGCCATACTTCCTGTTTCTTGAATTGTAGCAATTCTTCCTGCATTGCCTCAATCCAGCTATTGTCTTGAAGAGCCTCTTTAATGTTTTTGGGTACAGTTTGACACAGAAAACAAGAAAACAAACAGATGTTTGCAATACTTGACTTGCTTCGTGTCACCCGCTCGTCTAAATCACCAATAATGTTGGACACTGGATGATTCTTGTGTGTCATGGTAATTGGAATCAAATCACCAGCAATGGACACATCAAGATTGGAGACATTCAGATCATCTTGGTGAGAGGCATCTTGTTGTTGTAGTGTGGGAGAGTGATGACCAGAATCAGAGGGTACAGCATCTTTAGCTTCAGCAGCACTCTGAATACTCTCATCATTTCCATCTCTGTTAGAATCTGGTGCATGAGTTGGTTCTGAATGTCTCACTTCAGTTGAAGGTTCAGCTGAAGGAGATGGCATTGAACTGCGACCAGCATCTGTTGAGATACTTTCATTTTGTGTAACTTGCCTGATAGGATAAGCTTGTAAGGTCACTTCTTCATTGTCTTGATCGGTAGAAGGAGGAATCATTGGGAAGTCTGTTCTTCTTTCAACTGACCCTGATGTTCCTGCATTTGACAAATTGAACTGATCAAAAGATCTTGTAAATGAATCAATATCAAACAACCAGTCAGGACCATTTGATGATTTGGGAAAGAATGCTCATTGAATTGAATATTTGTTGATTCATCAATGATGTTTAATCTAGGATTAAACACCCTAAAAGCCTTAGACACTGAGGAATATCCCACGAAGAATCCCTCGTCAGACTTAGGAGCAAACTTTCCTAAATGGTCTCTGGTGTTCAATATTGAGATAGGATAACCAAATGACTTCAAAAATCCAATGAATGGTTTTCTGTGAAAAAGAAGTTCATAAGGAGTTTTATTGTGTTCTTTGATTATCAGAGTTCGATTTTGCACAAAACATGAAGTGTTAACTGCTTCTGCCCAAAATGTAATAGATAGTTTTGCATCAGCTAGCATTGTTCTTGCTGCTTCAATTAGAGTTCTATTCCTTCTTTCAGCAACTCCATTTTGTTATGGAGTACGATCTGCACTGAACTGATGAACAATGCCTTTTGTGGTGCAAAATGAACTCATGGTTTCATTTTAAATTCCGTCCCATTGTCACTTCTAATAGATTTTACTTTTAAATCAAGTTGATTTTCAATTTTAGTTATAAAATCTATTATGATTTAGGGCGCCTCATTCTTATGAAGTAGGAAGAAGACCCATGTGAATCGAGTAAAGTCATCAATGATCACTAAACAATAATACTTCTTGCCAAGACTCATGATGTGAGTCAGCCCGAAGAGATCCATATGAAGTAACTTCAATGGACAATCGTTAGTGTTCACAAGTTTTGGCTTATGAGATGATTTATGTTGTTTTCCTTTGAGACACGCGGTACAGTGGTCAACAAAATGAAATTCCTTTTGAGGAAGACCAATTACATGGTTCCCTTTGATCAATCTATTCATATTTTTAAATTTCGTGTGTCCTAAGCGTCTATGCCAAAGTTGTGATTCATCAAATGATGCTTTAGACAATAGACATGTCTCTTCTGATGGACGAGCAGAATTAAGGTTCAACACATATGTATTATTCTTCCTCGGTGTCTTCAAGACAACCCATTCTTCAGGAATGTAAAATCCTGGTTTCAAGATGTAGCAATGAGTGTCGGTGAAATGAGTAGAATATTTCTTGTCACAAATCTAGGATACACTGAGCAATATTTCTTGTCACAAATCTGGGATACACTGAGCAGATTGAAGTTCAGCTGCTTGCACTAATTGACTTTGTCAAAGCTTAGAATCCCATTCGTCACTGAACCTTCTCCAGTAATTCTACCGCCCTGTGAATCTCCGCCAAATGCCACAGTAGTTCCTTGAATGTGCTTGAAGTCATGAAGGAGGGAACTATCTCCTGTCATGTGTCGGGAGCATCCACTGTCCACGTACCATAGGCTATTGGACCTGTATGAATGACCCTATAAGCACAAAAAGAACTAGTTAGAATGAGGAACCCAAGCCATAATGGTCTTGGGTTGTCCTTTAGCATCTATCACTGTTACTTCTTGTTACTTTCCTCTTGTGTGTGTTTTAGAAAAGGATGATTTCAGCCCTTTTCTATTGTTTCTTTGAGATTTCAGTTCATCAATTTCATCTGATGTGTCAGTGGGGTATACAAACCTTTCCTTTTGATTTTTGTGCAAAGGATGAACAGATTTTTGTTTTTCAGAAATCACTTTGATTTTATACTTTTGATGAGAATTTGGTGATTTGTTTAGGTTTGTTGGACTTTTGTGTCTGACCTTGTCAGTTGGAACCGATGAAATGGGCTTGTGTTGTGAATTTTTCAATCCTTTTTTATTAAAGTAACAATCAATTGTATTGTGATTGGTCATATCACACAATGAACAATATTTGTTAAAATGACAGTTTTTTGTTGAGTGATTGTTCATGTCACAGTTAGAGCAGTACTCAGTGAAGTAGCACTCATCTGTTTTGTGATTTGTCATATCACAGAATTCACAATACATTTGATTGTCCTTTAATTTTGAAACAGAAGTCATATCAGTCTTTGGAGTGCCAACAGATTGTTTCACAATTCTGACTTGCTTTGTTTTTATGGACTGATGATGCTTCTTTTGTATTCCCTTATTTCCCTATCGAATTGTTCTACCTGTTCTTTGTTGAAGATATCAAACCCACTCCCTTGTTTGATATTTGATGAAGATGGTGAATCAGATTTCACTTTAGATTTTTGAACAAAAGTGGTTTTTCCTTTGGTAACTACGGGAGCTTTGGTTTTATCCTTGAAGTTCAATGAAACCTGTCTGATTTGCTTGAATTTTTAGGAGGTATGATCTCATAATCAGATCTGCTTTCAGCAGATGGTTTCACTGAGCATTCAGCATTGTGCTTCAATTTAAAATTTTGTGGAACAAATTTTACAAAAGGCACAATAGCTTTGACTGGGCTCTTTGGTTTCTTGATAACCACAAGTTTGTCTGAGCACTCTTTGATTTTGATAGGATGACCCAATCTGATTTTATCCTCATCAGTTTCAATGTAAACACCTGTTTGTTTTGAGGATTTGTTGTTTGAGAAATCATTGATTCGTTTTTCAATAATTTTAGATTCTTTTGTATCTGATTGAGTAAGTGACTCAGGCATAACAGTGTAGTTATCATTATATGGAGGAGGACAAGTTTTGTAGCCTATTCCAGTCATATCTTTAGCCCCCTTTTGAGACAAGTAACTCTTGCAGCTTGACAGATGAGAGCTGAAACTTTTCAAGTTTCATTTCAGTAGCTGATTGCTCAGCTTTTGATTTGGTCAACAATTCAGTTAACCTCTCATTTTCAGCCACAAGTGTGTACTTTTCACCATGGAGTGTTTCCATGTCAGACAACAGAGATTTGATTTTAACTTCATAAATTCTCATTTCTTGTTTTAACATCTCTGATTTCACCTTTTCTTCTCTTATTTTATTAGCAAATTTGTGATTGTGTTCCCTGTACCCTTGTACTTCTAGAACACATTTTTCAGAACATAGATTGGATTTTACCTCAGATGGCATTGGAGTTGGTCCATCATTAATATGTGCCATAAGTGCATGATTCTGAACCTGTGGTTGAACTTCCTTAGCATACACGCTCCAATCACAAACTCCATCTTGTCTGATGACAAGTGCATTTGAAGTTTGTTGATTACTTCCTTGAGATTGATGAGTCAGCAGAGGTTGTCTTTGCTGAATTGGCTGTTGCTGATTTTGTTGTTGATGAATTGGCTGCTGCTGATTTTGTTGTTGGTGTGAATAAGAGTTGCTTGGCTGAAAGTTGGTGTTGTGTTGAAAAGCATACTGGCCATGTGAGGGTCTTTGAAAATTGTTGTTGCTTCTCTTGGGAGAGTTACATTCCCGAGAGAAATGACCACTCAATCCATAGTTAAAACACTTAACTTTGGATTTGTCATATCCCAGCTTTGTATTCTCATTGAGACTCAGTTTCTTCCCTTTTTGAAGAATTTATTTGCTCTCATAGCAATCATGGCCATCTGCCATTGCAAATCCATTTCTTCAACATCATCAGGATCCATTTCTTCTAGATCTTCTTGAATCAGATGAGCTGATGTGAGTCTCCTCCAAGGTAGGCTTCAAAGCTAGCAACAAAGGCATTGTAAGTTGCCTTTTGTTCTTCAGATTTTTGCTCATCATGCATGTTGTTAGGAGATACAGTGGGTTGGGCAGAAGATGGTTGTTTTTGAGGTTGTGGAGCAGCACAAAATCCTGTTGTTCTTGTTTGATCTCTTGATGACAGAAAGTCTTCTTCTTCAGTAACAAAGGCATT
Source organism: Flaveria sonorensis (assembly GCA_025506505.1). Taxonomy (NCBI): domain Eukaryota; kingdom Viridiplantae; phylum Streptophyta; class Magnoliopsida; order Asterales; family Asteraceae; genus Flaveria; species Flaveria sonorensis. The sequence continues at coordinate 62,429,915 of CM046433.1, read as the reverse complement.
TTCAACAGAATGAGTTTCAGATGGAAACTTGTAAGCCTCAATGACTTGAGGTCCACTCAGATTTCTGCTCCTTCATCAAGTTCAAGAGCCTCTTTTTGCAATCATGATATCCAAGCTAGTACTCTCCAAATCAAGAGTATTCTTCAACATTGTAACATTCTGTTTCCAGCTTTCAGGCAAGCTGTGCAGCATTTTCTTGTTTATTCCTTCTCCTTGTAAGTGACCCCCATAATTTCAAGGTCATTTACAAGTTGCACAAATCTGTGAAGCTGTCTGGAGATAGACTCTCCTTTGGTATGATGAAATGTCTCATACTGATTTATCAACTTGTCTTTGTTAATTTCAGTAACTTCACTGCTTCCCTCACACATAATCTGTAACATCCCAGACACCCTTAGTTGTTCCATATTTTCTAATCTTTTAGAACATCCATTTTCAGTGCTTGTGTAAGTATGGAATAAGCTCTAAGATCAATCTTGATTTTCTATATTCTTCATCATCAAGAGTTAAGTTTGGATCCTCAATGGGAATTCTTGTAGTTTTGTACTGAGCAGCTTGATCAGCATTTAGAGACAGTGGAATGTAAGGACCTTTGCAAATAGATATCCAGTAGTCAGGATCTACACCTGTAATGTAGTTTCTGAACGAATTTTCCACTGCTTAAACTCAAATTTGTGTTTAAGCATAGGAGGTTTGGATGCATGACCAATTTCAGATGATAGGAATCCATGTTAGTTAACTGATTTTAACTTGTTGAATACTGTTTTAAGTTGATTTTAAGTTCGAACATGTGTTTTCTTCAAATCTTCTGTTTTCGGTCAAGAGCAGGTCTGTTAAGTTTAGATTTGTGATTTGAAGGAGTTCTAAGTTCTTGATTTTGTGTTGTTGGGTTCGACAGCAGTAGATCTGAAGATTTTGTACTTTGTGGTGTTCGATTACAGTATGTTTGTATTAGAAAGTAGATCTTGCTGATGAACACTCAGTCTACAGTTAATCGATTTTCACCCAAATCCAAGATGATTCTGTGATGAATTCAAGAGCCAAGGCTCTGATACCAATTGACTGGGTATGAGAATGATATTCTCGTGGTGTGACTCAACCTGGGATCGATATGTGGACTGAGTCAATAATATAGCAGCGAATTACTATATTAAAGAACATTAACTGCTGTAGTAAATGCTTGAATGTAAGAGAATCAAGAACCAAGTAAATGTTGTAAAATATTGTGTATATTACTGATGTAGTAAACAACCTTACAAAGTTAGGGTATGTGACCCTATTTATAGGCGAATTCATTGCTGTACAAAAGACTAAACTAACCCTGATCTATACAAGAGAATCTAGTATAAGTACAAATAAATGTGTAAGTTGTTCATCTGCATTAGTTCATGCGGATGAACAAGTCTTCATCAGCATTTGTGTTTGCTCACCCGTATTAGTTCATGGGGTGAACAAGTCTTCATCAGCATCTGTTGTTCATCCGCATACATGCGTGAACACTTCTTGTCAGCATTCTTGTTCATCCACAAACTAATGCGGTGAACACTTCTGTCAGCATTTCTTCAGTTAATGCACAACACTTGCGGATTCCGCATTAACAAATGCGGGTGCTCTATACTTGTCTTTTCTTGTCTTCTGTTTCTTGTGTTGATGATGTCTTCTATGTTCTTTTGTAAATAATGTGCTCCAACCAAACAACCTCCAACCCTACTTAAGTTGGCAAGTATGATCCTTTCAGGGTCTAACAGGGCCTTACAAGTGGTATCAGAGCCAAAGTTTAAGGAAATAGGTAATTTTTCAAAAACCTAAACTTAAACTGAGAATGGACCGAATGGAGGGATGCCAGCCCGAGTAGCTACGTCCCATTAGGTAATTTTTTCTTAATGTTAACCGGTATTATGTACGTGTGCTATTTGATTTATGTGCTTTTAGTAGATTTGAATACTGATGTAGTCAGGATAGGAAATGCTCGGGGGATGAAGAGTAAAGTAAGTGGCTAATCACAACTGGCCACTGTAATTAGGGACTTACTATACTTAACATAAACTGAGCTATTACCTTGAATGACTGTGTTGGTGTTGAATCTTATAGCGTTTAGAGGATGGCTGGTGGAAGACCGTCTAAGGCTTCTCGAGGTGGAACACGGGGTGGTCGTAGTGGTAGACCACGGGCCGCAAGGAACAAGACTAAGACTGTGGAGACGGCTCCAGCTGAGCCCGAGCTTCATCACCCAGAGGGCGGTGATGAGAGTGCTAACCTAAGAGCCTCAGTAAAGGAGGCAGTGGTTGAGGAGGTTCATCAAGCATGCAGACGATCCTACCGTCTGTAGTGACTGAAGTTATTCGGACTGTAAGGGAAGATGAGAGGAAGGAGAAGGAGGAGGAGAGAAAGAAGACGATTGGGAGAAGGGGAAATGAGGGAGATCATGATGAGGAGGAACTAAACGCTGAGATGGCAGCCTCCTGTGATGAGGAGGAGGTGGAAGTAAGGGAAACCGCAAAGGGGTGCAGCTACGGGGCATTTCAACGATGCAAACCCCTGACTTTTGATGGTAATGGTAATGCTGCTGCTGCCCACCGATGGGTGAGAGAGATGGAGGCTGTCTAAGAGATCAGAGAGTGTAGGGAGGACCAGAAGGTGAAGTTCGCCACTCACTCGTTTGTAGACTCGGCTTTGTGTTGGTGGGATAATATTGTCCAAGCCGAGGGCAGCAGGGCCATCGGGAAGATGAGATGGAGAGAGTTGAAGAAGATGGTGATTGAGGAATTCTGTCCTCATCGAGAACTCGACAAGATAGAGAGAGTGTTCCTACAGCTAGAGGCGGGAACCATGACCCATCAGAAATACACCACCAAGTTCAACGAAATGGCTAGGTTGGTGCCTGACCAAGTGACGCCGGTGTCAAGAAAAATCAAGAGGTACATTCAGGGACTGTCGGCTGACATTCGTAGGCATTTGATTACTGCTCGGTCGAGTACCTTTCGGTCGGTAGTAGACCTAGCGGGTAGATTGTATGATGAAAGGGAGGAGGCGGGGCTGAGGTGAAGAAGACTGGTGGTGGTGACAAGACCTGGAAGGGGAAACGGTTGGACGTGGTGCTTTCACTCCAAACAACAAAGGAGGAGGATGGGTGACCGAGGAGTGGGGTCCTCAAGCTCGGGGATGAAAAGGTGCGGTAGATGTGGGAGGGAGCACACTGGTGAATGCAAGTGGGAGCGAATGTGTGCTTCTAGTGTGGGAAGCCCGGTCATATAGCAAAGGATTGTGGGGTGATGAGGTGTTATAACTGCGGTGAAGAGGGGCATGTAAGCCGGGATTGCAAGAAGCCGAGGGTCGAGAGTTCTAGGGTGAGGAAGAGGACAGAAGACAGAGGGCGAGGGCAAGTGCTAGAGCCTTCACAATGATGCGGGAGGAGGCCAGAGCAAACCCCGACGTCGTGTCAGGTATGTTTCTAGTAAACCAACTTGTGCCTCTGTATTATTTGATTCTGGTGCTAGTAGGAGTTTTCATTTCTACTGCTTTCTGTGCTAAGTTGCCTTTTAGTAGTAGAAGTATTGATGAGCCATTTAATGTAGAAACTGCTATTGGTAAGTCTACCAGAATTTCTGATATGATAGAAAACTGCGACATAGAACTAGAAGGCTATAGGTTCTCTGCTAAACTGTTTGTGGTGCCCCTAAGCGGAATTGATGTAGTACTAGGGATGGATTGGTTAGCAGCCTATGAGGCAAATATTATGTGTCGCAAAGAGATGATTCGATTAATCGCGCCCGACGGAAGTACGGTGACGGTCTACGGTGATTGAGTGACGACGGTTCCTATGGTGATCTCGATGGTGGTGGTAGATAGGTGCATGAAGCGTGGATGCAGCGCTTACCTGGCTTATGTGAAAGATGTGGATGTGCCTGTATCACAATTGACTGGTGTACCAGTTGTTTGCGACTTTCCGGACGTGTTTCCAGAAGATCTACCAGGTGTGCCACCGGACCGTGAGATCGAGTTTCAGATTGATTTGATGCCCGGTGCTCAACCTGTTGCCAAAGCACCATACTGATTAGCTCCAACTGAGATGAAGGAACTGATGGTTCAACTGCAGGAATTGATGGACAAAGGGTTTATCCGACCGAGTATCTCTCCCTGGGGTGCTCCGGTCTTGTTTGTGAAAAAGAAGGACGATAGTATGAGAATGTGTATCGACTACCGAGAGTAAACAAGTTAACAGTGAAGAACCGATATCCCATGCCCAGGATAGATGACTTGTTTGACCAGCTCCAAGGTGTCAGTTGGTTCTCAAGGATAGATCTCCGGTCTGGCTACCATCAATTGAAGGTGAAGGAGCAAGACATTCCTAAGACAGCTTTTCACACACGTTATGGACACTACGAGTTTCTCGTTATGTCGTTTGGTTTAACTAACGCGCCAGCTGCCTTTATGGATTTGATGAACCGAGTGTGTCGGCCAATGTTAGATAAATCAGTGATTGTGTTTATTGATGATATCCTGATTTACTCAAAGAGCGAAGAAGAACATGCTGGCCACATACGCGAAGTATTGGAGACACTTAGAAGAGAGAAGTTGTACGCTAAATTCTCTAAGTGTGCTTTTTGGTTGTGCGAAGTTCAATTTTTGGGTCACTTGGTGAATTCTGAAGGAATCATGGTGGACCCGCGAAGGTTGAGGCGGTGATGCAATGGAAGTCTCCAAAGACGCCATCCGAGATTTGAAGTTTCTTGGGTTTGGCAGGCTACTACAGGAGATTCATTCAAGACTTTTTCAAGATAGCCTCACCATTGACTAAATTGACTCGCAAGGATATAAAGTTTGTGTGGGGTCGAGAACAGGAGGATGCTTTCGAGGAATTAAAGGCGAGACTGGATCAAGCTCCTGTCTTGATGTTACCTGAAGGGAGTGAAGATTTAGTGGTATATTCGGATGCCTCTTATTCGGGATTGGGCTGCGTGTTGATGCAACGTGGAAGGTAATAGCCTACGCGTCCCGACAGCTGAAAATCCATGAGGTCAATTATCCCACTCATGATTTGGAGCTAGCAGCTGTGGTCTTTGCATTGAAGATTTGGAGACATTACTTGTACAGGACGAAGTGCATAATCTTCACGGACCACAAAAGCCTAAAGTATTTCTTTGAGCAGAAGGACCTCAACATGAGGCAGAGGAGGTGGCTAGAGTTGATCAAAGATTATGATTGTGAGATCTATTACCATCCGGGCAAGGCCAATGTAGTGGCGGATGCCCTTAGTCGGAAAGAGAGACGCGAGTCAATCCGGGTGAAGGCTTATCAATTAGTGATGACCTCTGACGTGATGACACAGGTCAAAGAATTTCAAGATGAGACATTGAAAGAAGATCGCCTTAACTTTGAAAGGATGAGAGGTCTAGTCACGAAATTAGGAGAAAATACCCATGGAGTTAGACCCCGCTTCGGGCAGATGTGGATCCCTCGTTATGGAGGTTTACGGGAGCGGATTATGGATGAAGCTCATAAAACTCGATACTCCATTCATCCCGGTGCTACCAAGATGTATCAAGACATGAAGAAAGATTACTGGTGGCCGGGAATGAAGCGCGATGTAGTGGAGTATGTGAGTAAGTGCCTTACTTGCTTGCAAGTGAAGGTCGAGCACCAGAAGCCATACGGGAAGATCCAACCGTTGGATATACCCGAGTGGAAGTGGGAGCACATCACCATGGACTTCATTATGAAGCTACCTCGTACGGCGAGGGGGTACGATACCATATGGGTGATAGTTGATCGTCTGACAAAGAGTGCTCACTTCTTGCCAATCCTCGAGACATATTCATTCGAGAGGTGGCGGATCTATTCATTAAAGAGATTGTAGTCATCCTTATGCCAGTGTCTATCGTGTCGGACCGTGACACCCGGTTCACATCGAAGTTTTGGAAGAGATTCCATGATGCGATGGGGACGAGGCTACACATCAGCATAGCTTACCATCCTCATACAGATGGTCAGTCTGAAAGGACGATTCAGACACTCAAGGATATGCTCTGAGCATGCGTGATCGACTTTGGAGGAAGTTGGGATGATCACTTACCGTTAGCGGAATTCTCATACAACAACAGTTATCATGCCAGCATTGGTATGCCACCATATGATATGCTATACGGTAGAAGGTGTAGAACGCTCATGTGTTAGGGAGACATTGGGCAGAAAGAGTTGGGAAGTATCGAGGTGATCGAGGCTACGACTAAAAAATTGGAAAATATCAAAGCTTTTATGAAGGCAGCGAAGGATAGACAGAAGTCGTATGCCGAGAAAAGGCGTAAACCGATTGAATTCAACGTGGGTGATAGAGTCATGTTGAAGGTCTCACCTTGGAAGGGGATCATCCGGTTCAGAAAAAGAGGCAAACTGAGCCCAAGGTACATAGGGCCTTTCCGAATCATCGCACGAGTGGGAGAGGTAGCCTATCGGTTAGAACTACCTGATGAGTTAAGTGGAATTCACCCGACATTCCATTTATCTCATCTGAGAAAGTGCTTAGCTGATGAAGATATGATTGTACCACTGGAAGACATCGAGGTGGATGAACGGCTTAATTATGTAGAGCAACCAGTGGCAATCATCGACAGAAAAGAGAAGAGGCTACGAAATAAAGTGGTTCCACTTGTGCATGTGCAGTGGAAACACCGAAAGGGTTCCGAGTCTACGTGGGAGACTGAAGAAGAAATGAGACAGCATTACCCACAGTTGTTTGAAGAGTGACAGGTTTCGGCGACGAAACCTCTTTAAGGGGGGTAGACTTGTAACACCCGAAATTTCGTCAAAATAAAAAGAAAAGAAAAGTAATAAAAAGAAGGAAAGAAAAGTATCTTGAAGAAAACATAAAAGAGCAAAAGTGGGGTGGACATGCGCCCAAACAGTACCTCGTGCGCCCAGCCCTTTTGTTCAGGCGCCCAAGTGTTGGACATGCGCCTGAACAGTTTATGCGCCCAGAAGTGAGCTGAAATGCCTAAGTGTAAGATTTATGCGCCCGTATAGTGTTAATGCGCCTAAGCAGGGCTCATGCACCTGCATAGTGTCCATGCGCCTAAACACTTAGAAAGTTTTCTGGAATTTTGGGAAATCAGAATTTTAGGGGTTGACCCTGGTTTGATTTGATGTTTATTTGTTCATTTATGCATGTTTTTTGGCTGTTCTTGTGTTCCTTATTATGTATCTATTTTATGGCTTTACGTGGTGTGAATATATATCCGTATACGTAAAGTATTATATTGAATTGAAGAAAGTGAAAGATTATGATTAATGAAAAGAGGATATAGAAATGAATGAAAGTCTTGCAAGCCAATGATAAAGGAGGTCCACAACTCATTGAGAGTTGCTAGCTCAACTTTGTGTAATATAGCGTGCGATCTTGGCTAACCCATGAGGGTTCACACACAGGGGGATCAGTCTTGGTGATTAATCCCACAGTGTGAAAGGGGGTCCTTGTCACTTAACCCCGAGAATGAGGTGGCAGTGTGCCCGACGATGGGGGTAAAGTTATGACAGGATCTGGAAATAGTGAAAGATAATGAAAAGTACGAAACGAACGAATGCATACGATAATGAAAGATAATCAAGATTATACCTTGATGTATGTATGATGTATGCCCACGTGCGAAAGTAAAGGAAATATTTTATTGAAAAGGATGTTTTCATATAAATCTTACAAGGTATTTTAAACGCTTTAAAACTAGAACTCACTCAGCAACGCTGACTTTTATGCATTTTCAGTTGGCAGGTAAATGTTGCTGAGGATGGCATGTGGGGGAAGCTACTCGTCAGGGCTAGACTAGCATCCGTTCATGCTTAATGATTTAGTTGTATTGTAATGCAACTAATAGATTATTTTGTAACCCTAACTTACAAAGATGTATTATTCTGCAATATTAATTATATGCATGAATGGGTTTTGTTAACTAAATTCCGCTACGAGGTTTTATGAAATGTTTATTGTTTTATATAATAATGCTATGATTGTCCAACTATAAGGTCTCCGGGAACGGGGCCTTACACTTAATTGACGCAAAAGTTAGTAATACCAAAACAAATCGAAGCATTTGAAACTTTTAAACATAAGTAAACAAATGCACCAATCCTAATCAGTTTATCTTGATATTCCATCACTATAGTCTGAATATCAGCATTCTCAATATGTTCACTAATCTCATCTTTTATTTTCTCCATAGTAGACTCGAACTCATTGATCTTATTATCTTTTAAGATTAAATCATCAGTTCTATCAGCTATTGTCTTGTCTTTTCTAATCATGATTTTCTCCATTCTGCTTATCTTCGGCTGAAGCTTAAAAATGAGCTCCTCTTAATCAGACATATTGGCAGGTTGTGTTTGAACTTGTGCAACTAATTCTAGTGATCCTTCAGAAGGTAAGTACTCAGAAGCTTGTTGCCCTAATGGTATCTCTTGTTGCATAGGCAATTCCTCCTCATTCGAAGATGATTCAGAATTATCAAAAGTACTAGTAGATTCACTAGTACTAATTGATTCGACAGCAACAACATGTGACTTATGGATGGGAGATATGTGAGTAGGTGAAACATGAAATGATGATGTTATTAGTGATGGTGAATAATCATGAGAAGCAATGTGAAGATCACCACCAACATCTGCTTTTGGTGACACTACCTCCTGACCTTCAGCAATAATCTCTTCTTGTACAACAAGGAGATCAAGCTCTTGTTGGATCTTAACTATTCCTTCTTCATCTTCTTTTTGAACTATTCTTGTTCTTCTTCATGTTCTTTTTAACCCTTAACATTGCCTTGAGCTGTATGTTCCATCATTCAAGTTAATAAGGGGAAGTGTACACCATTTTAATAGTGTTATCGTTATAGGAATTAGCATTGTAGTGTGTCAAATTCATCACAAGTCCAACACCTACTATATCATGGAACTCCTGGTAGATGAGACATTAGCGCAACCATGGGTGCATAAGGAACATTTGTCTTTATTCTTTTCCATCATTGGATAACATGTAATTAAACACATAACAAGACATGTTGAAAGGTCGGTTAGTATATAATGCACATATGGTAGAGGATGTGGTGAGAGGAAGATTATTGCACCCTGTCTTTCTCCTGGACAAGCAGTGTTGATAGTAGTGAACTAAAAATCTCCATTGAAGATCCATCTGACCTTTCACTATCTGCTTTCCCTCAAATCCTCCCTCATATCTAACTAGTTTTATACCCGTCTAGTGGCCGGGTAGTATAATGTCTTAATGATAAAACTATATTTCTTTGCATTCTAATCGTAAACAATATTTGTTTATGATAAATATAGCTTGTTTTAACTTATGAATAAAAATACAGACTTTATTAAAAAAAACATGACAATATCAGCTAAAAGCTAAATTGGTCATTGAAACATAAAATATAAAATATACATAAAAAATCACAAAACCATCAAGTAATATATACCGTGGAGGAAAATACATAGCAAAATTATCCACCAGAGTTGATTTATTAGTACAAAAATTAACTTCATGCTTTTCCTCGTGACTAATCTTACCAAGACTACAATGATATATCTTCAAAACTACACTAATATTGTAAGTTTAAATTCACTATAAATGCGAAGTGCAAAAGCTACCCTACATAACATTTTAGACAAATTTGTTTACTCCAACTAAGAGGTATACTTGTCACAGCCAAAAAACATGCATATTACACGTGTCATGTTTTGTTATCAATGCCTTCCCTTAATCCCTTCGGTGTGCATTTTCTAAAGCATAAATATTCAAACATTTTTGTATGGGTGTAAACATTATACGTTAGCAATCCTAATACCACTGTGTCATAAAAATATTGTCATTCCTACTAAAAACTAAACGAACGATGACACGTATTTTTGCGTGTCATTGTTTTATTACCGTAAACAAAAAAAAAAAAACAAAAGCAATGTTTTAATTTTTAATTAAACGTGTGTCTATCTTTTCTCGTATCTTTTGATTTTTGAAACTCTAGCTCTCTTATAACTTGAATATATCTCTATGTGCAACAGTCCTTCCATCGATTAACACCCCACCACCGCTTTCTTCTTGCCCTAACTACCACTGCACCACCACCGCGCCCCCCCCCACCCACCCCAGTACCCTACGACCACCTGCGACCACTACTGCCCCCACCCTTCCTCGTTTAGATTCGACCACCACCACCATTTGAAGCCCTCGACACCACTTTTGAAGCCCTCGCAAGACCATATTCAACCTGCACCACCACATTCAATCACCGCCACATTCGAAATTCCAAACCCTCGAACCAAAAGCGAACCCTAAAACCCTTAACAACCCTATGAAATGGCAATGGATTGACACCTGAACAACGTTGTGAAAGGTTAGAACGATTTCTTACTTCAAATTGATTTATATATTTCATGATATTATTGTTCGCTATTACAGATTTTGATATGTTCTGATGGATATTTTTCTTCAGCAAGATTGTTGTATGATGCTAAAACAAAAACAGGAACAACACCACCAATTGGTGCAAGAACGGTTCTTGTTATTTGTCCCCTTTATTAATATGAAAGTACATTATTTTTACCTACTTCATAAAATTCCATGTCTTACTGTTATTTTGTAAAAGCTATTTCACTTCAACTTATCAAATAAAATTTTTATGTAGGTACAGCAATAGTACCACATTTTGCCTTTCAAAAGTTTGGTAAGCCAGATCCCTCCTCTCTTTTCTCCCTAATCTAATTGTATGTTCTAAGTGCGATGGTGTTTGATTCAATTTTTGTGTGATTAATTTGAACATAGACAACAAGAAAAATAAATATCATGCTTGAATTGGGTCAACCCAATTATAATGTATACCTGCAAGTCAATGGTATATTACTGTTTGAAGAAAGGAAGATAAATATCAAAATAAATACAATTAGGATGAAGTCATGTTGAATCTTAGGGTTTGTGTTTAGAACCAACAAAGATTTATGCAGAGCTCCAAAAGAAAAGTGAAAAAATATCAAAATATGCATGGTCAATGAGCAAGATTGATATGTAGTCATACAAAATTATTAGTGAGTTAGTTGAAAACTGAATTATGAACTAATTTTCTAAGAAATGTCATACGTAGTATGTTGATGCAGCATTCATTTATATATGTAGATTCAATAAGTACATATACGGATGCAAGAGCATTAGCACTTGTCTTATTTGATGGTATATTTAAGGAGGTGATTTCATAATAGAACTTTACTACAATATAGCAGCTTGCCCAACTTGTAGGTCTGCAAGGCAGTTAAGCTGTAATAAGGCATTCACTTTTTCATTTACTAGCTTATGTGGCTTTCTCTATTTACTGCTGCAATATATCTAAAAGATGATATCTTAATTGTTATATCATGTACTCGTATTTCATGATAAAGTACTGCAAAAACTAGACATTTGACATAAATATTTCTAAAGTGTTAACATTTTTATAACAAACATGTCATGCACCAAGACCCTTTGATCTAACAAGCTTATTTGGCAATCAAGATTATCAAAGTTTTGACTTTTTTAATCATCTCAATGATATTTTTATTATTATACCATAATAGTACATCGATTAACAATGATATTCTAATGTTCAAGGGCATGCAATATCTCCATCTAGCTCTCCATTGACCAAGAACTCGATTGCTCCATTCACTCTAGCTTTCGCATTACCTCCACGGCTCCACCACCTCTTAATGAATGTAAACATTATAGCATGGGTGGTGATTTGAACTCATATAGTTGTAAGTTGGTCGGGTTTGGTTTATGTCACATGTAACTTACTTTTAAGATATTTATGTAATTATATATTGCATAAGAAAAAAATAAATTTTTTGAGTGTCTTTTATTTTCTTTTCTTTTTAAACATTTTCTTATCAAATAAACCTTCTTTTTGCTGGATTTCAAGAGATTACCTTGGTTTCGGCAGAACTTATGCTGATTTTTAGGTGTTTTTTGTAAGCAATTATACTGTATATTTAGAGCTTTTTGGCAACAAATTTATTGCATTTTGGGGATGTTTTGTTAGCATTTTAGCTGCACTTTTTAGACTGTATTAGAGACTAGATGGTCACAAATTAAGTATTCTCAAAACTATGGGGTGAATGAATAACAATGGTAATTTTGACCCAAGTGTGTAAGTTTGGGTTGGTTCGGACCTTAAATATGAACTAAGGAGTTGATTTGGGTTAGGCTATATTCGTAAGGGTAAGAATGGCCGAACGGGCTAGGGTGGGTCGACCCCTTTGATCTTATACTTAACATTAGTTCTTGCTTGCATAAATTGGTACCTTTATGCACATTTGAATCTCAAATTGTTTTGATTTTAATTTGATGCATATGTTTAATGACATTTGAATCTTCAATTTTATATAATTCTATTCTTTTCTAATTTTCGGTTGGGGGAAGAAAAGATTAGTACAATTATGCTGATATTGATGAAATCGATGAATAATGGTCATCTTTTGTTGAAACTTTATTTTTCATTGACATTTTTTATCAAACTTAGAATTGAATATTTTAAAATTGGAAATGTTACTTATTTGTTATAAAAAATTGTATGGAACAATGTTGTCTTGCAATGTATGTAGTCTATTTTGTATTATGTTCTAAAACAGCTATGACAAGCATTCGAATAGGTAAATGCAGTTTTAAAATCATCGCAGGTGAAAATTTTAAAACAATGACATGCATTTACAACACATAAATGCATGTCATTTTTATTTATGATAGAAAAATCCTTGACACGTATTGCGTGTCATAAACGTGTGTCAAGAATGCGTGTCATTTTCATTTATAATAGGGGCTTCCTTGACACGCTTTTACGTGTCATCTATACCTTTTTATGATGCGCAATGCGTGTCATTAAAGGTATATTTTCTAGTAGTGTACAAAGACCAATATAACAACTACAATGATCATAATCCCAATAAACCAAAGTGCTAAAAGATTAGCAGGGGACTGCTTTAAGAAAATGATCTCAAATCATATAGATTTACCACTGCTATCTCATATTCGGTCACCATAAAATACTACTTGACAGTAACATATAGGTGTATAAATTTATAATATACAATTCATACAGGATCATATTGGTTGCTGATGGGTGCACATGCAAGTGTAACTGCACAATAAACTGAAATAAAAGAAATTAGCATCCCTACGTTAAGATACTGCCCTCCACTTCTTCCACAACTAGTTACATCAACTTCTTTGAAGTAAGCTTTGTGTTGTGGTCAATAAATCTTGAAACTTTTTAAATATTTTCTTTTATGTGCATTTGCTTTCCTGAAGAAAAATTTCAAAGATCAGAATTGAGAGAATTATATTAAATAATATACAATAGGATTTTATTGATGTTATACTCACTGAGTTTTATTGTTCATAATAGTTAGCATTTTATATGTAAGATTAGTATCTGTACCATCTTGTCAGACTACAAATGTGCTAGTAAAGTTACATAACGAAATACATCATATAAAATAAATCTTATCATTTAGAAGATGATATGCTTATGCCTTGACTTGTAATGCATCTTCTACTCCTTTAACTTCACTCCTAACAAATGACAAAAGCACAAAGATTGTTAAAACATTTCATTTCGTTTATATGGTTATGCATCTCCTCTTCTCTTTTACAAGACTTAAGAACATGCTTATCAAGTTATAATTGCAACAAAACCATGCAATTTGACTTATTACTAACAAAGAGCAACTTGGAAAACCTGTTATTTACAAGCTTACTTTTTACCAAGGAAACATAAACCTGGAGTGTGCAATGACCCGTTACTAAGTGAAAAGAGAGTACAATTCGGTATATTCAAGCTGTAATATGCAATCCATATGCAAATTGAATGAAGACGCATGAAACGATGCCTTTGAGAAACGGTTCCATTAAGATCATGATAATATATCCTAAATGATAGTGAGTTAATATAAAACTTCTGTTCATCGCTCAGCAAATAGAACAATCTTATACAATCAGTTACGCTTGCAGAACTTGCAAGTGGTAGTAATTCTAAAATGTTGTTGTAGATTTCCTGGAAACATGGAGGTTATGGACCCAATAAAGCATTAACACCAGCTAACTAGAGCGGTAAACTGATCATGCTTGAGGTGCTCTAGGATATAAATTAAATTAGTTAGACTCTAAGGCATCTTGGAATCCATTAGCATCAATGCCAAGTCTGTAATTCAAGTAAGATGTACGACATATATGTTGTTGCATTATTTTTGTTAAATTAATCTTTCAAGTTGTCTAAATCATAAAACTAACTACAAACCCACAAATCCAAAGGATTAAAAATCACTTAGCCATTTGACCTAGAAAAACAAAAATGGAATTCAAAGGAGTTTCAATATTACATGCTTACAACATCTACTAACAACTTACTAACTACACTCTTTCAAACCCAACTCCAACTTTGCATGTTAAGAATACGGCACACCCAAAGTGAGGTAGATGTAAAGGAACTCACTATTAGTTTCATGAATCTTCTTCTTCAAAGAGCCTTCTGAACCATTAATTGCATCCCATGTTTTGCTCCACCTATTAACACCTAAAAGGATATTATTTTCATATTTTTTTTCAAATTGTAGCATGTGCGTTCTTGAGTACCGTTATGTTCTTGAACCCATTATACTTTTGAATTTTTTTTAAATGGCATAATTTGGAAAAAAAAATTAGAAAATGGTTATTTGACAAGAATAATATGGTCAATGGTAATACCGCTCCTCCTAAGAGCGGTTTCTTCACAATCCCAAACTTCCAATAACTGAGTTGTCAGTTAACGTCATAAACAGCTCTTGCGAGGAGCGGTTTCAGTAACACCATTTCCATCTCTGTCTGCTCCCTTTACCACCGTTTTCACTCCGTTAGCTCAATTGAAACAACTCCTATCGAAAGCGGTTTCATGTACCCATTAAAGAAACTGCTCCTCGCAGAAGCTTTTTCTCCCTCACATAAAAAACCGAAATTGCTCAGTAGTTAGTTGTATTTATAGTGATAATTTTCAAAAAAATTACTTAATATATTTTAGGTTCACCTGATATATACACATATTATTGATAATATTTCAGTTCATTATAATATTTTAATGAGAAACATTCTTTCACAGTGTGTAGTTTTTTTGTTGAGAAGCAGCTCCTGCTAGGAGTAGTTTCTTTAAATTCTAATGGGTACATGAAACCGCTCCTGACAGAAGTTGTTTCATTTAGTTAACGGATTAGATCGGTGGTAAAGGGAGCACACCGAGATGGTAATGATGTTACTAAAACCGCTCCAGTCAATAACTGTTTCTGACATTAACTGACAACCCAATTAATTGGAGTTTGGGATCGTAAAGAAATCACCCTTGGGAGAAATTCTAATCAAATAACCATTTTCCATATTTCTTTCTAAACTATACCATTTTGAAAAATAGTTCTTATACTTTTAGTATATTGTGTAGTGAAATTTTTGCGCATGACAAAATCTTGAGCTTGTTGTTTGCTAATGTCACATCCCGATGGAAGCATGAAATGCTTAGATGTGACTTTTGGCTCAAAACTCATTGGCTTCAGTTACATACATTCAAACAGATAAAATAACTACACTTTCATTAAATATATATATATTTTTAGGTTAAATCGTATCATACAAATTTGTTTCAAACAAAACATTAACATACGATGTATCAATCCAACATCCAAAAGATTCACCATTATCATTATATATTATTATTCAGCTAAGTATGGACGTGAACGTCCATAAAAAGGCTGAAATCCATCTAGTCTACCGTCACCCAAACGCATAGCTGCCCTATGTAATCGTACCATTCGTTGAACAGTTGAACGTGTAAACGAAATTATAAATCATTCTGCTTACAAAGCACACTCAAACAATCAACATAAAGTTAGTGAAAACATAGGTTTAATAAACAACATAATATTTCTTAATTGATGCAACATAAACAAGTCCACAACCAAACCTTCTTATATGGCAGGTGATTTATAACTGTCACAAATACAAATCACAGAATCAAATAATATAATATCACGACCCCTATTCGGCAGTCTCAACTGGGTCTAGTTGGTGCAGGAGACATGTTCCTAAGTAGTGCTACCTATATTATCTGATGATTCCTTATACGAATTAATGATTGTGATTTATGGTAGTCAATAACAGTGGCTTATCAAAAGTCCTTATTCATTTTAGCATCACACAGTAAAGTACACAGTATGTTTTTTCCTCTAAAAATGTATAAATAAAAAGGGGCTATGTTACTCACCTTTATTCCGACACTTGTTAATTATTTCCTATAAAATGATTATTTGTTAGAATAAATACTTATTCTTTTAATAGTTATTTATATCCACTTACATTTTGAAAATATTATTAAGTAGGCTCTAGTTTTTGAAACAGTAGTTTCTAGTGTCCAAAAATTATAAAATTTTACCAACAATAGTATCTTCACCCCTAGATTATCCTATAAATTTCCAGTTAATATATCCTTACCGGTATTTTCCTGTAATTTTTACAATATTTCGAATTAATGGCAGAAATAACTATTTATCTCTAAAAATTCTAAAAATCATATAAACTACTTAATTCAGTGTCCAATAATTTATGTAAAATTTTCATGATTTTAGCTACTGTTTTGCTATCACTTTCGATTTTACTTCTTATTTACTGTTTAAAATATAAAACTTTATCATACTAATGAATTAATTCTCGAAATTTATTCTGTAACTTAACTATATTACTGAGGTCATCATATAAATTTTTCAGATTTTTATTAATTCCCAATCTTAAATTTTATATTTCCCTTTTATTTCATTATTTTAATTATATAAATTAATATATCTTATATAAATTCTTCATAATTTTTAGTTTATTATTTTTATACATTCTTAACTAATTTCTAAAAATTTTATTCCTACAATCACAGTCGTTTAAGTATTCAACCTATTTTAATCTAGTTATCATGTAATAACAACTATATGAACACTTTAAACCCTTATTATTATTATTATTATTATTATTATTATTATTATTATTATTATTATTATTATTATTATTATTATTATTATTATTATTATTATTATTATTATTATTATAATTATTATTATTATTATTATTATTATTTTTTTTTTGTTTAAAACTTTTATTTTTATAAAACCTTTAAAACTTTCTATTTCATAAACTTTGTTACTGATTTTTGTTGGAAATCAAAGAATTTTGTTGAACTTGTAATTAGATTTTGATAGTGAGTATCATAAGGGTTTATATGTATGTTGAACACATACAAAATTTTTGTAAGCTTTTAATCATAAAATTTTCATTAACCTAACCTTGATTGTATAGAAAGAAAAGACTGTAGAGGGTAGATAAGGAAATCTTCAAGTCTTTAAGCTTGTGATGAATGTTCTTGAACTTGGATGATACCACAAAGATGTTGGTTAGTAGATGATGATCTTAATGTGGTGTTATGGTGATGTTGATGGTGGGTTTGGGTGGTGTAAGAACCGAGAGGAAAGAAGATTGTTGGAGAGGAGAGCGGTGTAGGGAATGGTGATGGTTTGTGTGGTGTTAACCAAGAGGATAAAGCAAGAAAGGGGTGGTGGTGCTCTAAGGTGATGGTGATGTTGGAGGGTGGTTCGGCCGAGAATACAAGAGAAGGTGGAAGATCATTTTGATCTTCATGATTACTCCTAAGCTTAGAGTGATGTGGTGTTAGCTAGGGTGTAATGGTGTCAAATGTTTAGGATAGTTGAGTGACAAGAGTGATAGGGGTCACTCATACACACTAATCACTCTAATGATACTTCTTAGTTCTTTAATTAGTGACTAAGTTTTGTAAGCATTCTAGTAATCTATTGATTAGGATTAGTTTGTGTAATATCTTAGTAATCAAGTGACAATAATTAGTTTAGGTTTTAGGTTTATTGTTAACTTCTTAATGCTATAGTTTATTTGATTAAAGTTAGTTTAAGTTTTTATCTTGTTTTATTACTTAGTAGTAATATGTTTATATATCAAATGTCTTATTGTGCACTTACATGATTTGATAACTTTCACGCATGTCCTTAATAACTTATAAAATTTATATCCATAAATATTTACATACATACACATGTAAATAATTATGCATGCATGCATATTCATGAAGCATATACACATACTTACACATGCTCAAATATATACATATAAAACTATTATAATTATAATAAAATAAAGTCATCTTAGCAAACTCTAAAAAAAATATATTACTAACTTATAATAATTCTTGAAGTTTTAATTTGCCAAACCTTAGTTTTAGGGTTGTCATATTCTCCCCCTGTAAAAAGAATTTCGTCCCGAAATTCATATTTTGTTATTATCTGATGATGTGGAGAGTTTGCTTTTGTAATTGTCCTTTTCATTCAGTTTACCTCAAATAAATGAGGATATTTTCTTTTGATTTCATCTTCCCTTTCCCAAGTAAATTCAGGTCCTCGTTTTGAATTCCATTTGACCTTTACTATTAGGATCTTACTTCTCTTTAAACTTTTTACTTCTCTATCCACAATTGCTACTGGTTCTTCCACGAAATAAAGTTTTTCATCTATTTTGATTTCCTTTATTGGTACCTTTAATGTCTCATCAATCAGACATTTCTTTAAGTTAGATACATGGAAGGTGTTATGTACTCCAATTAACTCCTGAGGCAGGTCTAACCTGTATGCTACAGGACCAATCCAATCAATTACTTCAAAAGGACCAACATACCTAGGGTTTAACTTATTTCTTTTTCCGAATTGAATAATCCTTTTTGATGGTGATACTTTTAAGTATACTTTATCTCCTATTTGAAATTCTAAAGGCTTTCTTCTTTTTTCAGCATAACTATTTTGTCTATCACGTGCTGCCTTCAATCTGTCCTTGATTTCACCAATTTTATTAGATGTTTCCTGTATAAGTTATGGACCTGTAAGTTGTCTATCTCTTACTTCATTCTAACACAAAGGTGATCTAACTTTCTTGCGTATAAGGCTTCAAATGGAGCTGGCCCTATACTGGCATGGTAACTATTGTTATATAAAAATTCTATCAAAGGTAAGTGTACATCCCAATTACCACCAAAATCTAACGCAAATGCTCGCAACATATCTTCCAATGTCTGGATTGTTTTCTCACTCTGTCCATCTGTTTATGGATGATATGCTGAACTCACATTTATTCGGGTTCTTAGTGCTTTTTGTAAAGTCTGCCAAAATCTTGAAGTAAATCTATTATCTCTGTTAGATATAATTGAAATTGGTATTCCATGTTTAGACACAATTTGTTTCATATAAATTCTTGCTAATTTCTCCATTTTATAATCTTCTTTGATTGGCAAGAAGTGAGCTGACTTAGTCAATCTGTCAACTATAACCCATATTGTGTCATAACCACTTGAAGTTCTGGGTATCTTAGTTATAAAATCCATAGTAATCTGGTCCCACTTCCATTCAGGGATTTTTTATTGTTGCAAACATCCTGAGGGTTTCTGATATTCAGCTTTTACTCTTGAACAAGTATTACACTTTCCTACAAATTCTACAACGGATTTCTTCATACCTGGCCACCGGTACTGATTTTTCAAATCTTTGTACATTTTATTGTTTATTGGATGTACTGAATATCTCGATTTGTGTGCTTTCTTTAGAATAGTTTCTCTAAGCATGTCATTATCTGGAATCCAAATTCTTCCTCTAAATCTCAGAATTCCATCTGACGTAGCTTCTAGTTGTTCGTTCTGCCCCATCACACTTCTCAATTCATCTTTTTGCTAGGCTTCTCGAATTTGACTTATTAAGTCCGAGTGTAATTCCATTCTCATAGCATGGACTCGTAATGGATTAATTCTTTCCTTCCTACATAACGCATCTGCCACTACATTTTCCTTGCCTGGGTGGTACTTGACCTCGCAATCATAATCGCTCAGTAACTCCACCCATCTTCTTTGCCTCATATTTAACATATTTTGATCGAATATATGCTACAAACTTTTTGTAACACCTGAAAATTTATTAAAAAGAAAGTAAAAGGAAAGTATAAAGAAAGAAAGGAAAATAACCCAAGTTGAGGGACTAAAGTTATGCAAGATGCAAACTTTAATATTATTGTGTTTAAAAAGGAGGGCATGGCCGCCCATGCCCCTACTTACTACCTATTCTCGGTTGAAAAGAAGAAAGAAGCAGATTTTTCACCGGTTCTAGAGAGAGAGGAGAAGAAGAAGCTACGAACGGTGTGAATTGCAGGTGGGTCTCGGGTTTGAAGTACCCTACTCGAAGGCTGTTCAAGGTGAATTCTAGATCCCCTCTTTTTACTGGTTTTCTAAGCCTCGGGGCTATTATGCATATCGAGCAAAATATTTTTAAAGCAACCGTGAGTTTTCAGCATGTTGTTTGATGGCGCTCTGTTGTTGTATGTTTTAAAGGCTGTTTTTGAGGTTATGTTTGATGTTTAGCATGTTTTAGTGTTTGTAGCATGTTAGATCTGTGTTAGGATGTGCTAGATCGATGTTTGGGTGTTGTTTGTAGCATCGGTTATATTTCCAGAGAGCCCATGCGCCTAAGTGTTGGCCATGCGCCCCAGTAGTGCCCATGCGCCTAGAATTGCTTATGCGCCTAAGTGTTGGCCATGCGCCCCAGCAGTTCCCATGCGCCCAAAGTTGCTCATGCGCCTAAGTGTTGGCCATGCGCCCCAGCAGTGCCCATGCACCCAGAAAGCCCATGCGCCTAAGTGTTGGTCATGCGACCAAATAGTGCCCATGCGCCCAGAGAGCTCATGCGCCTAAGTGTTGGCCATGCGCCCCAGCAGTGCCCATGCGCCCAGAGTTGCTCATGCGCCTAAATGCTCATGCGCCTAGACTGTTCATCCGCATTTGATGCTCATGCGCCTAGACTGTTCATCCGTATTTGGTGCTCATGCGCCTAGGCTGTTCTTCCGCATTTTGATGCTCTTGCGCCTAAGATGTTTATCCGCATTTCTTGGTAGACTTAGGAATTTCTGGGTTTGTGAGGTAGATGGTTGTGCTAAGTTCTGTTATGATGTGATGGTTATGCCTGATGTGGTGTGCATGTTGTGTGATGTTGATGATGTTTATGATATGTGTGTTGTGGCTTTACTTATTATGTATGAGTACATACGTAAAGTATTATGTAACGAAAGTGGAAGATAACGATTGATGAGAATAGAAGTAACGGACGATGAGATCCTTGTCGCGTCCCCCGGTACTGTGTTAGCTTTCGAGCACGAGTTGGGGTTTTGTTTACAGGCCTCGGCATAGTATCAGCTTTCAAGCACGAGTCAGGGGTATTACATGAGACAAAATGGCATGTGAAAGAGATGAGACCTTGTTGCTCGCCCCGATACTGTGTCAGCTTTCGAGCACGAGTCAGGTTTGTTTACAGGCCCCGACACAGTATCAGCTTTCGAGCACGAGTCGGGGGTGTTGCATATGAGATGGGATCCTTGTCGCGTACCCCGGTACTGTGTCAGCCTTCGGTCATGAGTCGGGGGTTTGTTTACATGCCCCAGCACAGTATCAGCTTTCGAGCACGAGTCGGGGGTATTGCATGAGACAGGATCTGGATGATGGTAAAAGATGTAATGAATGATAATGATGAATGATGATGAAGATAATAAATAATTATTATCAATGTGTGTGTATGATGTTTGATCACGAACGAATGTAAAGGTTATGTTTTAACGAAAGTAACTTATTTTATTTATATAACTAGAACTCACTCAGTGTCACTGACTTTTTGTATGCATAATAGTTGGCAGGTATTTTGTTGATGCTGAGGAGGTGCAGGCATGGATGCATAAGTTACGGGGAGCGTTTTAAGGCTGGCATCCACATTTTTGAGATGATATTGTATTAATACAATTTTTGATGATGTAAATTAAAGATATGACGTATTGACATGTTTTAACTTATAAATGAGAAGTTTTTAAATTCTGCTACAATAATGATGTATCTTTTAAATGTTTTTATGCAATGATAGACCAACTGTGGGGTTTTTGGAAACGAGGCCTTACACTTTTATGGTTTGTATAAACTATAACTTGGTTCCATATAAATAATGCGTCCAAATCTTAAGTGCAAATATTACTACTCCTAATTCCATATCATGAGCAGTATAATTCCTTTCACTTCCTTTAAGTTGTCTAGATGCGTATTCAATTACTTTATCTCTTTGCATTAGGACATATCCGTTGCCTTGATGTGATGCATCACAATATACCACAAAATCATCCGTACCATCCAAAAGAGCTAAAATAGGAGCACTAGATAATTTGTGTTTCAGGAATTCAAATACAGTATTCTGTTTTTCTCCCCAAACATATGGCTTATCTTTCTTAGTCAATTCTGTCAAAGGTTGAGCTATTCGCGAGAAATTTTCTGTAAACCTTCTATAATAACTAGCCAAACCTAGGAATTGAGGTACTACAGTTGGTGTTTTTGGAGCTTCCCACTTCTTAATTGCTTCAATCTTTGTTGGGTCGACCTGAATTCCTTCTTGGTTAACCACATGTCCTAAGAATTGTACTTCTCTCTACCAGAATTCACACTTTGAGAATTTGGCGTACGATTCTTCTTTTCGAAGTAACTCCAAAGTTAGCCTTAGGTGTTTCTCATGTTCTTCCTTACTTTTGGAGTAGATTAAGATGTCATCTATAAAGACTATGACAAATTTATCTAAGTAAGGTTCATACACTCTATTCATTAGATCCATAAATACTATTGGAGCATTAGTTAACCCCAATGGAGATTACAAGGAACTCATAATGATCATAGTGAGTTCTAAATGCAGTCTTAGGTATATCCTCATCTTGAACCCTTAATTGATGATATCCGGACCTTAAGTCAATTTTTGAGAAGTAAATAGATCCTTGCAATTGATCGAATAGGTCATCTATTCTAGGGAGAGGATACCTATTCTTAATGGTTACTTTATTGAGTTCTCTATAATCAATGCACATCCTAAAGGTTTCTTTCTTCTTCACAAATAAGACTGGAGCTCCCCATGGTGAAACGCTAGGACGTATAAATCCTTTATCCAACAGCTCCTGTAATAGATTCATCAATTCCTTTATTTCTGATAGTACCAAATGATATGGAGACTTGGCAATAAGCGCAGTCGTTGGTACTAATTCAATTTTGAATTCTACTTGATGAGGGGGCGGCAATCCTGGTAATTCGTCAGTAAATACTTCTTGATATTCTCTATTAATAGGAACATCTACATGGGCCAGAAATGCTAAACATTTATTTTCAAATATTTCTGAGCCTTCATACAAGAGACTATGTGAAAAGAATTCTATTATCTTTAATCAAAGGAATTTTAATCATTCTTTTTCCACAAATAATTTATGCCTGGTTCTTAAATAACCAATCCATACCCACAACAATATGAAAACCTTCTAACTCAATAGGGATCAAATCTATGTCAAAGCAATGATCATCTAAGTTTAAGGTACAATTAGGAATAACTTCACTGGCCTCTATTATTTTTCCATCATCTAGTTCTATCATATATTTATTTTTTAGTTTCTCTGATACTAGTCTAAGTAAGTGTTTAAATGTACTTGAAACAAAACTTAGGGTTGCTCTCATATCGAATAATACAGTTGCAAACTGATCATTAATGAGAAACGTACCCATAACAACTTCTGGTTCCTGTCACGCCTCTTCAGCTTGAAGTACAAATGCTTTACCACACGTATTGTTTAGGTACATCGGAGTTTTCCCTTTCAATTTCGGACATTCTTTGTGAAAATGATTCTCATTTCCACACTGGTAACATATTGGTTTAGGATTTACGGGTCCTTTACATTCTCTTGAGATGTGTCCCTTCTTTTTGCAATTATAACAGATTACCATCATGCAGTTCCCATCATGGTATCTTTGCACCATGGTTGACCTTCTGTCTACGGCCTCCTTTCCTGGACAATTCCCATGAAGTTCCTCACCGGATTCCTGTTTACCTTCTTATTCCGGTTTCCTCCAAATTTCCTTCCCGAGTTGCTGTTGTTCCATTTCCTTTCCTCTCCTACCTTTGAATCAGTTAATGATCCATTCCTTATCATCTCATCAGTCAAGCTTCCTGATAACGTCACTGCATCTTGAAAAGTCTTTGGCATTGACGACTTAACCATTCCTCTTATCTGTGGCACTAAACCCCATATATATCTTCCTATCATTTTAGTTTCTGGCGTCACTAGATGCGACACCAATCTAGATAGCTCGTTATATCTATCTGTATACTCCTGATGTGCAGAACCTTTCATTTCTAATGCCAAAAATTCCGCTTCTATCTTCTCTATTTCATTATAGGGACAGTATTTCTCAATCACTAGGTTTCTAAATTCCTCCCAACTTAACCCATTCATAACATTTCTTCCTTTAGTTTGGACTTCCATCTTCCACCAAGACTGTGCTTCTCCCTTAAGAGAATGTGAAGCAAACATGGTCTTGCAGTTATCAGCACAATTACTGATATCGAACATTGACTCCATTTCTTCTAAGCAACGTAGTGCTTATACTGCTCCACCTTTTCCATTAAAGTCTTGGGGTTTACAAGACATGAAAGTCTTATAAGAACACCTTTTTCTAACTCCATCTACAATTTCTTCCTTGTGATTTTCTAATCTGTTGGCATTTCTTGAACCAGCATTCCCATGCGGTACACCTGCGATGTTAAGGTTTTATTGAAGTTGAGCCACTAACGTAGGTATTGCAGCTTCTAATTATTGAATCACAATCTGAGAAATTCTTTCATTCTCATTTATAGCGGGATTCACTTGTGGAGATTCTTCTCCTAACCTAGTTCTTGGTCGTCCAACACGCGTAGTTCTTCGTACCGGCTGAGTATTTCTCCTTTGAGGCATATTTTACTATATATCAATTATGTTAATATAACAAACTTTTACTCAAACATAATATTTAATAGTCATAAACAGAATATTTCATTATATCCTTATTCTATATATTTAAAGGAGCTATATAGTACATATGGTTTCCTATATTTCCAATTTCTCCAAAACCCAATTTCATATCTTAGTGAAGATACTTTTGTGGTCTGCCTTCACTTTCTTTACATCTTCCTAAATAACCCGAATTTCTCGTTGTATCCTCTTAACTCGCTTAAGGATCTGGTTAGTAGTTTCCATATGACATTCTTCCAACCTTTGTCTCTTAATTCCTCTTTCTTAAGTTTTAGAATTATTAGGTTGAACTGTGGGTGTTATGTCAGATGTCAGGGGAAAGGTTTCTGGGTTTTTGTTTCCACGCTATACACTTTTCCTTGGGTCATAATTGTATAACCTCCTATTATGACTGGTTCACGTCGGATGAAATACATCGGCTTTATATTGGTCTTTGTCTCATGTTGGAATATTTCTACGTTGTCCTGAGGCTCTATTTCTGGTTTTGGTTCTTTATGGTTGCTAGGGTCCGAATGTTCCGAAGAATTAGTTTCAATAAGGTGGTTATCAAAATTATAAGTACTCATAAGTGCAAAAATTCTTACAAAATTTTTAGTTCATACTATTACTAGTTAGAACAACTAATCAAATAAGTTCATAAAATTTTTCACATATTAATCATGTATAGCTCACATATTTGCACATAGAACAATTCACCTTTATCTAAACATAGATATCATAAAACAATTCATTATTGTCTAAGCATAGATATGTTTACATGAAATCGTGAGCAAATTTTTATTTATTCATTTAGCTATACCAAAAATTGTTATCGCATAATCTTATAGTTATAGTCTAGGTATTTACTAATAATATCTAATTCTCTATAACCAATGGCTCTGATACCAATTTGTCACTTCCCGACGGAAGCGTGAAATACTTAGATGTGACTTTTGGCTCAAAACTCATTGGCTTCAGCTACATACATTCAAACAGATAAAATAATTAGACATTCATTGAATATATATATATATTTTTGGGTTACATCGTATCATAAAAAATTTGTTTCAAACAAAAAATTAACATACGATGTATCAATCCAACACCCAAACGCACAGCTGCCCTATGTAATCATAACATTCATTGAACAAGTTGAACGTGTAAACAAAATTATAAAACATTCTGATTACCTAAAAAAGCACACTCAAACAATCAACATAAAGTTGGTGAGAACATAGGTTGAATAAACAACATAATGTTTCTTAATTGATGCAACATAAACAAGTCCACAACCAAACCTTTTTATATGCCAGGTGATTCATAACTGTAACAAATACAAATCACAAAATCAAATAATATAACATCACGACCCCTATTCGACAGTCTCAACTAGGTCCAGTTGGTGCAGGAAACATGTTCCTAAGTAGCGCTACCTATATTATCTGACGGTTCCTTATACGAATTAATGGTTGTGATTTATGGCAGTCAATGAGAGTACCTTATCAAAAGTCCTTATTAATATTAGCATCAAACAGTAAAATACACAATATGTTTTTTTCCCCAAAAATAAATAAATTAAAAGGGGCTATGTTACTCACCTTTGTTCCGGTACTTGTCAATTATTTCCTATAAAATAATTATTTGTTGAAATAAATACTTATTCTTTTAATAGTTACTTTTATCCACTTAAATTTTAAAAATATTATTAATTACGCTCTAATTTTTAAAACAGTAGTTTTCAGTGTCCAAAAATTATAAAATTTTATCAACAACAGTATCTTCAACCTAGATTATCATATAAATTTTTTAGTTAATATATCCTTACCGGTTTTTTCCTGTAATTTTTACAATATTTCTAATTAATGATAGAAATAGCTATTTATCTCTAAAAATTTTGAAAATCATATAAACTGTTTAATTCAGTGTCCAATAATTTAATTAAAATTTTTATGATTTTAGCTACTGTTTTGCTATCACTTTCGATTTTCCTTCTTATTAACTGTTTAAAATATAAAATTTTATCATACTAATGAATTAATTCACGAAATTTATTCTGTAACTTAACTATATTACTGAGTCATCATATAAATTTTTCAGATTTTTCTTAAGTCCCGATCTTAAATTTTATATTTCTCTTTTATTTCATTATTTTAATTATATAAATTAATATATCTTATATAAATTCTTCATGATTTTTAGTTTATTATTTTTATACATTCTTAACTAATTTCTAAAAACTTTATTCTGACAATCACTGTCATTTAAGTATTCAACCTATTTTAATCTAGTTATCATGTAATAACAACTATATGAACACTTTAAACCCTTTATTATTATTATTTTTGTTTAAAACTTTTGTTTTATAAAACCTTCAAAACATTCTATTTCATAAACTTTGTTACTGATTTTTGTTGAAAATCAAAGAATTTTATAGAACTTGAAATTAGATTTTGATAGTGAGCATCATAAAGGTTTATATGTATGTTGAAACATACAAATTTTTTGTAAGCTTTTAATCATCAAATTTTCATGAACCTAACCTTGATTGTATAGAAAGAAAAGACTGTAGAGGGTAGATAAGGAAATCTCCAAGTCTTCAAGCTTGTGATGAATGTTCTTGAACATGAATGATACCACAAAGATGTTCGTACTTAGTAGATGATGATCTTAATGTGGTGTTATGGTGATGTTGATGGTGGGTTTGGGTGGTGTAAGAACTGAGAGGGAAAGAAGATGGTTGGAGAGGAGAGTGGTGTAGGTAATGGTGATGGTTTGTGTGGTGTTAACCGAGAGGTTGAAGCAAGAAAGGGGTGGTGGTGCTCGAAGGTGATGGTGATGTTGGATGGTGATTCGGCCGAGAATACAAGAGAAGGAGGAAGATCATTTTGATCTTCATGATTACTCCTAAGCTTAGAGGATGTGGTGTTAGCTAGGGTGTAATGGTGTCAAATGTTTAGGATAGTTGAGTGGCAAGAGTGATAGGTGTCACTCACACACACTAATCACTCTTATGATGCTTCTTAGTTCTTAAATTAGTGATTAAGTTTTGTAAGCATTCCAGTAATCCATTGATTAGGATTAGTTTGTGTAATATCTTAGTAATCAAGTGACAATCATTAGTTTAGGTTTTAGGTTTATTGTTAACTTCTTAATGCTATAGTTTATTTGATTAAAGTTAGTTTAAGTTTTAATCTTGTTTCATTACTTATTAGTAATATGTTTATATATCAACTGTCTTATTGTGTACTTACATGATTTGGTAACTTTCATCCATGTCCTTAATAACTTATAAAATTCATATCCCCAAATATTTACATACATACACATGTAAATAATTGTGCATGCATGCATATTCATGAAACATATACACATACTTACACATGCTCAAATATATACATATAAAATTCTTATAATTATAATCAAATAATGTCACCTTAGCAAATTCTAATAATATATATATATATATATATATATATATATATATATTACTAACTTATAATAATTCATGGAGTTTTAATTTACCTAACCTTTGTTTTAGGGTTGTCATAGCTAACAAATCTTGAGCTACTCTGTTGTAAAGGAAAAAGTATGTAAATTAAATAACATAAATTAAAAGAAAAACGTAAAATAAGTATATGCAAATGGATGTTGACCTTTGCAATTAAATGAATTATTATTTATGAATATAAACATTACTAACAACCATTGCATTATTGGTCTCATCACCATAAGCCAGCAGAGAATGTGAGGGTGAATCTACAAGAAAGTTTTTGTTTATGCATTATTAACACTTTTAAACCATTAAGATCTTGCATCTAACAGGAACTAGGCATTTTTATATAGTGAATGGGTCAAGCAAACCTAAAAATAACTGGATATTTCGTTAGTGTTCAAACTCTTCACACTACTAAAACATCATGAAGGTTTGGAAGAAGTAATGTTGGATATACATCCACATAACCTAAGTCCTTGGCTATGTTATCATTGTACTTGATAAAAAAAGGTTAATCAAAACAAATTAAGATTTGATTATTGTAGAATACATACACTTGAAACAATGAGATGAAACATTATCGCAATTCAAGAATATAAAGCGGTATAGATTATAATTGCTTACTCTGCACGACATTTAACAATTTTAACATTTAGCCGACTCACCCTGTCTTTCTTTTCATATATGTCATATAAATATGTATATAAATATACTTACTAAACACAGTACTTATGTCTTATACAAGAGAGTGAACCAACAAAAAACCTGCATATAGATGAAGTCCACCATTCTAAAAAACAATGCAAAGATCACAAACAACTATTTTAGCTTCTTTGCTTGTCAAAGTTTGATCTTTTTTATCTTTGAGCACCACATCATATAGAGTAAGATATGTGTTTAGATACTACATGGCATTGATCATGAACACCACAGTAACCATTGCATGTGGGTAATCAAATCACAAAATTTCAATAAGTAATCTTCATATGTTTCTAAAACTGTACTACAAACTTATCATTCATCTATAGTATATTTTTTTTCTAAGGACTCGTGTATAAATCTAATTCTCACATTGAATATTCAAGTAGTAATAGCTAAAATGGTCCATTAACCTTACTGATGTAGCAAAACTAAAATAGAACAAAACCAGTTATGTAACTTGTCATCTCACATATAGATATTCAGTAATCCTTCTTGATGCCTTCAATGCCTCATCAACAAATTCCCTGTATTATAACTTAAATGCTACTAAGAAATAACATAAACAAAGTGATACCAACAATATTAAAGGATAGAAAAACCTGTTTGGATGTGTATTTCTATGGAGTTTTATGGAGTCAACAACTTGGCATACCTGAAGCATTCAAAATTACATGCATCACCTATCATAGACAAAAACATATACACCATTCCATGTTAATCAAATCAATAGATCAATAGTACTTTAGAAAAGCAAATTTGATATTTATAATGGTGAACAATTAAGTACTAATATTCCATCCATTGCGTCGATAATTTAAGAAGAAGATGACATTCGAGCTATGTAACCAACCAAGTTCACTGTAGACTTATGAAGAAGAACAAAAGCAATACATAATCACATAAGCATATAGAGTAACTTAGTTTACTTTTTTTTTAATTCCATTTTTTTACAATATACAGAACAAAGAAAAGACTCTGATTACGTTTTATTTTTACCTTTCAATAGCGTCATCTAAAGATGATAGAATAACATATAAAACATGATTTTGTCTATGAATTTAATCAAAGCGTAGAACTTGTTCCCTGGTATGCGCAAAATCTCACTATCCTCTTTATGCGTACCATGAGGTTTGTACTTGATCTGAATAAGTTGAAGCATAAGTGGTCGATTGAAGAACATGCATTAGTGAATGTTATTGAAATATGGAAGTGACCACCAGTTAGTCACCTACTTGGACATATTTGACCAAATTGGAGTTGTCGAGTATCATGAAACCCTAGAAGATTAATAAAGGAAGAGCGGTATGAAAACCTGTAAGGAATACACATAAAGGCTGATGCAACCAAAAAACAACCAGGAGCTCTTAGCATGCAAAAATGAAGTACAAGGAAGGTACTTCGGAAGATTTGATACAACTCAGTGAATTATGCTAAGTGTCAAATCTTCCAAAGCCAAAAGACCATATCTTCTGAAGCCATAGATGAAGTCTTTCAAAGCTTCAAGGACACAATGTTCCAAATCCCAAGACTGATTTCTTTTGAAGATAGAGAAGACATGCTTTCTCTAAATCACCTTTTGAAAAAACCTGAACCACTTTTCGCTGCCACTCTGAAGACTCACCAACTTATATGAGTTGGTGAAAAGTCCATGCTTTTGTCAATTGCAGATTAAGGTCATTTGTCTGTAACTTTCCAACTATGTACTTTTATCCTTTTTGTATATATTAGGATGTGAGCTATGGCATGTCATAGTAACAAGTCAAAAGGCAATCTGCCTTTTGACTCTACATTGATCTTGTTGTCTAGATTAGTGTTTTCAGCTGGCCTTCAAAGTATGGTCGAATGTAGGATGTAGTACAAAGTGTCTCAAGTACTTGTATCTTAACGTATGCTTTTTAACACTTGTAAGAACTTGAGAGTGATATACATCATTCTTGAAAACCATATTTGAGTGTTCTTGTTCTTGTTGTTTTACTTGTGTTCTTTATACCATCTAACCGGTTCCCTATTTGATCTGCTAAGTGTTTCATATCTCTCCACCTTGTGAAATTGTTGTATAGACACCCTTCACCGGTCCAGCAAAACCCCTGAGATGATGAAGAATAATTCAATCCTCGTCAGCATGGGAATCTTCTTGAATAATTCATGCATGTGCACGTGCCTCTTTTAGTTTGAATAAATCCTAACTGCTATGTTTGTTAGGTAGTGCGATTTTTAAGGTTTGTTGAGTATTTGGTGTTATTTTATTCCTATTTAAAGTCTGTCTTTCTCTTGTATTCAGTGCACATTCGAATGATAATTTAAAGTAAAAGATTCCAACCATTAATTATCTTCAAAACCTTTATTCGTCTTTCTGTGTTCTTATGATCTTTTGCCATCCTTTTTGGTATCAAAGCATAGTTTAATCATGTTCCTCATGGCTGAATCTGCAACCGCTCCATCCACTACTGCTCCGATCAAACCGGTGTATAAGGGTGACGGGTATGAACATTGGAGCTTACGTATGAAGACCATCTTGCGTTCACATGGACTGTGGGATGTGGTTTATTTGGGTGATACTGCGGTAGGAGATGGCCCTCAGGAGAATCATGATATAAGAAAGAAAGATGCTCTAGCTATGTCGTTAATTCAACAAGGTGTTCATGATCATTTATACACACGTATTGTTGCTACTAACACTGCGAAAGACACATGGGATACCTTGCAAGTCGAGTTCCAGGGAGACTCTCAAGTGCAAATCGTTAAACTATAGGGCTTGTGTCGGGATTTTAAAAACTTATCTATGAAGGATGATAAAGTTATGGGTGACTACTTCTTACACGTCATCAACAATGCCGGGCAACAGTAGTGGTATGGCGAGGATGTGCCTGATCAAAAAACTATCAAAAAAATCCTTAGGAGCCATCTCCTAAGTTTGATTATATGATACCCTCAATCGAAGTCGCCTTCGATCTATCAAAGGTTACTCCGGTTAAGTTGATGGGGCTTTTACAGTCTCAAGAAGAACGACTCAACAGCCGTATCGGATCTGACAAGACTACAAAGCCTTATGAGCGAGTAGATGAGAAGACACTACAGATCTTCCCCAAACAAAACAATATGCCACCATGAGGGCGTGGTTGAGAACGTACCTCATTCAGAGGACGTGGAGCAGGTCGAGAAAGACGAAGCTAGATTGTAGCAAAGTCACACAGTGCTATACTTGTAAAAAATATGGCCATGTCAAAAAAGATTGTTGGTACAATGATGAACCAAAAGCTAATGTTACTAAAAATTAAGAAAATGAAGAATTTGTTGATCCTGAAGACCAAAATTTACTCGTTGCATTTACATCGGATGCACATGCCCTTAATGAACACTTCATGTTCATGACACACACACCCTATTCTGGTAGGTTTATGTTGGAAATGATCTGCCCAAAATACATATTGAATTGATGTGGCTAGTACGTTATGAATTATACTTGGGTTTCCAAATATTTACACTTGTGTTGTAAATGAATTATATGAATAATTTATTTCAAAGAGAGATGAATATTAATTCATCCGCATTTGTTTAAAATAGCCGCATTTGATGTGGTTGAACAAATGCAGATGTTGTTTACTCATCCGCATTTACAAATACGAATGAAGAAACCCTATCCGCATTTGCTTATGAAAGAAATGCGGTTAAGCATTTTTGGAAATGCTGATGGAAACATTCTTCTGCATTAACTAATACGGATGAACATTTTTGGAAATGCGGCCAAATTACTTCATCCGCATTTACAAATGCGGGAGAACAACTTCATCCACATTTACAAATGCGGATGATATGTGAAGAAATGCGGATGGGTTAAAGGGGCTGGGCCCACCTACTTTTCTATGTTTCCAAGACATGCAATATAAGATTGCATTCTGATCTCTCTGAGAACTAAACCATTTGGTAAAAAAGAAAAGTGTAGAACTCCCTTTTTCTCTCGATCGGTCAAGAGAAAAATCAGAGTTTTCACAAGTGAAAATCCTAGCAAACCGGTGTTCTTGTTAGCGGCTCGTGGGTAGACCATCTTGAGGCCTCCTATTTTGGAAGCTACCATCTTTGTTCACCTTCTGCCGACCTAACTGTTGAAGGTAGTTTTTCGAACCTTCTATGGTTGTTTGTAAGCATGATTTCATATATCGATCCATACGGGTTTTTGACAGATTTTATATAAAAAGTGTTTTATATATTAGCTCACTGTAACAAGTTTTAAAACATATATTCCGCTGCGTTCTTCTATTTTATATGGATAAAATAGATCTGTTAAACTTGTAAAAACCCAACAATGGCATCATGAGCCAGTTATATGGATTCATGCTTCTTTTGGACTGAAAATTCAGTTTCTTGGTGATGATTCACCAAAAAGCCGAGAGGCTTCAGCCCTAGTGTCCCCTGTTTTTTCAAGATCTCTTTAAACATGAATATAATAATCTTGAAAAATTTATATCATCCGGATGATTCTGTTTTTGGAAACAAAACCATGGTTCTCGGCTGTTTATGCTTCAGCAGAGAATCTATGGTTCAAGGGGATGCTTTTGGATTTTTGCTGACATATGTTGATATGTGTTTTATTTGTTTATAACCAAAGCCGAGACCTATGGTTGAATGTGTTGTGTTTTGTATTTAATTATTCAAATGGTTTGTAATAATTAAATGTATTTATTCTTCTATTGGGTATGTAATTTATTTATTTTTCATTTGGCATGTAAAATAAATCGGTTAGTTGCATTTTACTTTTACTAGAAAAATGTATTTAGGATATATTTTGTAAAAGAAGATGCAACGAGGCTGTCTTTCTCGGTTTTAACCGAAAGGAGAAGATGAGGGCCCAAAGGAGTTTGGTGCGGAAGTCAAAGCCTACTTGGAAACCCAAATGGATTGGAAGAATCACAACACAAGGTGGACACTTGAAGCATTTGGATGCGGGATCAAGTGGGAGTTCACCGACACAAATGTTGTGTCATATTCACCCTTAGGAATGACCTTATTAACTCACTTGTTTTGGTCAACAAGTGATGTTAAGTTTAGTAGGCTACGGTTATGAACTCATGTGATGCTTGTGTGGTTGATTTATTATTGTTTTGTGATATATGGATATGCATGATTAAACAATTTAATATCAACAACAAACATAAAATTGGTTCTTATGAAACATTAACATGGGTAATAAAAGGGTTTATTAAAAGTTAATGTGTTAACAATAAAATTGGTTTTATTGAAAGAACCTTGAAAAATTGTTTTTCACACTAGTACCACACATTTGAATTCATGCAAATGTTAGGTACAAAATGGTTTTCAAAACTAGAATTAATGAAAACTAAAATCCCTTTCAAACAAGTTTAACACCATCCTTTTACACAACACTCAAATCACTTGGGAACTATTTGTGGGATAAAGGTCACCTAACCACTTTTAGGGAACTTGTGTGTTTGAGGTGGGGTTAACGTATTTGTGGGATAAAGGTCACCTAACCACTTGTATGTGTAAGCTCACACGTGTGTGTAAGTAGGACGACTTGAGTTGGAAACCATGTGAATAGAGTCATCGAAGCATGACGTACAGTAGTGTTGATGGGATTAAACATGCCAACTAAACATAAAGATGTTTAACCAATCCCATATAACTAGAAGTTGCAAAGGGTTGCAATTGTCAAGTGTTGACTACCTTGTTAATTTAAATAATGGGATTAAGATCACCTAACTATTATTTAAATATGATGTTGGATTCTAGATTTTAATTGTTAATTGTCTTTGAGACATAAAAGGGTATTAATAATTAAAAATTCTTTTTCCGGAAATACTAAAATTGAACATTGTTAATATTTGAAGAAATGGCCGCAAACAACAACGCTCCCACCCCGACCGTCCATAACCTATCACTAAGAACTATCTTAGAAAGGGATCGTCTTAACCATAATAATTTTATGGATTGGTTTCAAAACTTGAGAATTGTTCTCAAGCAAGAGAAAAAGTCCTATGTGTTGGACGATCCCATTCCCGACCAACCCGACGTTAATGATGTTGAGGCCTATAAGGATTGGGTTAAGCACACTGAGGATTATGTGGAGGTTTCTTGCCTCATGTTGGGAACTATGATTCCTGAGCTCCAAAAGGATTTGGAGCATCATGGGGCGTACGACATGATTACCCAGTTGAAGGAAATGTTCCTTCAACAGGCAAGGGTAGAGCGCTTCGAAACGGTTCGAGCGCTTCATGCATGTCGTATGTATGAAACTCAATTGGTATCATCTTATGTACTTAAGATGAAGAGCCACATTGATCGCCTTGAAAGGCTAAACTGTCCCGTCTCGAAAGAGTTGGCCACGGATTTGATCCTTAATGGCCTAACCAAAAGGTTTGAGACGTTCATCATAAATTACAACATGAACAGATGGGACAAGAGCATTGCTGAGCTTCACGCAATGCTCAAAACGGCCGAGGCGGGGATGGGTAAAAATGTTTTACCCGTCCTCACGATCAATGAGGGAGGCAACAAGAAAAGGCCACATCAAAGGAAAGGGTAAGGGATAGGTTAGAGCCGAACCTCCAAAACCAAAGCTTAAGAAGCCAAAGGTGACAGAGAACAATCCATGCTTTGAGTGTGGTGAGATAGGGCATTAGAAGAGGAATTGTCCAACCTATCTCAAAGAGTTGAAGAAAAAAAGGGATGCTGGGCAGACCTCAGGTACAACTTTCATGACTCATATTAGATTGAATGTTATTTCTTCAAACACATGGGTATTGGATACCGGATGTGGAACTCATATTTGTAATTTGTTGCAGGGGTTCAAAAGAAATAAGCATTTCAAGAAGGGAGACACTAGTCTCTACATGGGCAACGGAGCAAAAGTTGAACTCGAAGCCCAAGGAGATTATGTTTTGAAGCTTTTAAATGGTTTGGAAGTTGTTCTGAAAAACATTTTGTATGCTCCTAGTTTGACTAGGAACATAATTTCTGTTTCCCTTTTAAAACAATATGGTTATGTATTAAAGTTTGTAAATGATGGTATTTATGTTTTATGGATGATGTATTTTATATTAAGGCTATGCCTTTTAATGGTATCTATGAATTGGTTCATGATGACTCATCCTTTAATAACTTGTTATACCAATCAAGCACCAAGAAACTTAAAGTGGGTTTAAGTAATTCATATCTTTGGCATTGTCGTCTTGGTCATATAAACAAGAATCAGATACAAACACTTCAAAAGAATGGTCTTTTGGAAACAAATGAAAATGGTTCATTTGATAAGTATGAATCTTGTTTACAAGGAAAGATGACCAAGTTGCCCTTTAGTGGTACTAACGATAGGGAAAAAGATTTATTAGGAATCATACATTCGGATGTATGTGGTCCTTTTAAGACAATGACAAGGAATGGTGAAAGATACTTCATTACCTTTATCGATGATTATAGTCGTTATGGTTATGTGTACTTGTGGACACATAAACATGAAGCTTTTGAAATGTTCAAAATCTTCAAAAATGGAGTAGAAAATCAACTCAATAAAACAATCAAAGTTCTTCATTCAGATAGAGGAGGTGAATACCTAAGTGATGTTTTTCAAGATCATCATATGAGTTGTGGGATTGTCTCATAACTTACTCCACCCGGAACACCGCAACATAATGGTGTGTCTGAAAGGAGAAACCGAACCCTATTGGATATGGTTCGATCTATGATGGCTAGAAGCTCACTACCTCTATCATTTTGGGGTTTCGCATTGCTCTCCGTGGCTCGTATTTTGAATATGGCCCCAACCAAGAAAGTAGATTCCACACCTTTTGAAATATGGCATGGAAGAGTTCCATCATTATCATATTTAAAAGTATGGGGTTGTGAAGCTTACGTTAAGCAGAACACCCAAAACAAATTAGAAATTCGATCCACTAAGTGTATATTTGTTGGATATCCCAAAGACTGTATGGGATATTACTTCTTTGATCCAACAGAGCAAAAGGTATTTATTGCTCGAAAGGCTGAGTTCTTGGAAACTAAGTTCCTTATGGAAGGAACGACGTATAGAATAGTGGAATTTGATGAGGATCAAGAACCACAAGCCAATACACGTTTGGTTAAAATTAGCAATCAATAAGAGGTTGTTGATAATGATCAAGTGGTTGATCAATACACACAAAACGTTCGCAGATCTGGTAGAATTAGCATTCCAACTGAAAGATATGGATTTTTCATGAATGGATGCTATGTGATTGACTCGAATGAACCAACTACATACCATGATGCAATGTCCAATTCGGATTGTGACAAATGGCTAGAAGACATGAACGTAGAGATGCAATCCATGCATTACAACTAAGTATGGGAATTGGTTGAACCACCACTTAACTCCAAACTGGTTGGATGTAAGTGGGTTTTCAAGAAGAAAACCGATATGCATGGAAACTTGGATACTTATAAAGCAAGACTTGTAGCAAAAGGTTTCACTCAAACTCAAGGGGTTGATTATGATGAAACTTTCTCGCCTATGGCAATGCTAAAGTCGATTAGGATATCATTTGCCATAGCTTCATATTATGACTATGAGATTTGGCAAATGGATGTCAAAATCGCTTTCCTTAATGGACATCTCGAAGAGATTGTCTATATGGTTCAGCCTGATGGTTTTGTCGACACATAACATCCTAACAAAGTATGCAAGTTAAAGAAATAAATCTATGGATTGAAACAAGCATCGAGAAGTTGGAATCAACGTTTTGATGAAGAGATCAAGAAATTTGGATTCATCAAGAATGCTGATAAAGCTTGTGTGTATAAAAAGGCTAGTGGGAGCATTATCACATTCTTAGTATTGTATGTTGATGACATACTACTATTTGGAAATGACATTCCAACCATGGAAGGTGTTAAAACCTGGCTTGGAAGTTGCTTTTCCATCAAAGATCTTGGTGAAGCCACCTATATTTTGGGAATAAAGATCTATAGGGATAGATCAAGGTGGTTGATAGGTTTAAACCAAAGTGCATATATTGACAAAATCTTGAAAAGGTTCAAGATGGAAAACTCTAAGAAAGGTATGGTACCTATTCAAAGAGGGACAATATTAAGTACATTTCAATATGGAAGCTCAAAGGATGAGCAAGAAAGAATGAAGGAAGTCCCATATGCATCCGCTATAGGATCCATCATGCATGCAATGATATGCACTAGACCGGACGTGTCATGCGCATTAAGCATGACGAGCAGATACCAACAGAATCCAGGTAATGGCCATTGGATGGCTATTGAAAGTATATTGAAATACCTTAGGAGGACTAAGGATATGTTTCTAATATACGGATCTGGTAAGGAGGAACTCGTTGTAAAGGATTACACGGATGAGAGTCTCCAAACTGATCGAGATGATTCTCGATCACAATCGGGGTATGTCTTCAATATGAATGGAAGGGCAGTGTCCTGGATGAGTTCGAAGTAGGATGTGGTAGAATTGTCCACTACAGAATCCGAATACATCGCCGCTTCATTGGCAGCTCAGGAAGCTGCATGGTTAAAGAAGTTTATTGCCGATCTAGAGGTTGTCTCTACAATTCAAGACCCCCTAGAGATCTTTTGTGATAACGAGGGCATGATTGCTCAAATCAAGGAACCCCGTGCACATCAAAAGACAAGGTACATTGAGCGGAGATTCAACTACATGAAGTTGAAAAAGGGAAGGTATGTATTCGCAAAGTTCACACAGATCAAAATATTATGGATCCACTCACGAAGCTCCTTGAAAGGGCAAAGCATGAGAGTCATACTTGTGCCTTAGGACTTCAATATTCTAGTGATTGGATTTGATCTGTTTAGTATTTAAATAATGGAACGATTGTAAATTTTAACTCTTTTGTATAATTATGATATTTTGAGTTATGTTCCCTTTTAGCATGTTTACATCCATGAATATGTTTATTATTCTAAATGTCCGTAGTCGGTCATACTTGTGGGAACAAATATGAATGTAAGACTATTATAAACATGGATTGGTGAATATTCATAAGGTATGAATATAGAGCAAGAGGTTGCTACCAAAGTTTATAGATATTTGTGGGATACAAATATTGGACAGACCCGCTCTTAAATATTACTGCATGGAATTTTATAATTGATCATAAGTAAATTTGAGTAAAGGCGAATATCATAGTATCCTCCGACATGAGATACATATTGGGTTTTGATATTCACCAAATATTATACCTTGATCTAGTTCTTCACTGCTCTAAAATAATGGACAGTGCACAAGGCTACGTTCAGGTGTGATACAAGGTGATTATGAGAAACGTATGTAGTCAAGATGGGATTTGTTCCTCTTATTCGTTGAGAGCATGACGTCTAAGGCCTGATAAAGTTAAATCAACAGAGAATGATCATTCTGTGTCTCTTGATTTAATATGACATCTGAGACAAAAGGATATATGATTAGATTCACCTAAATCATTTCAAGTAAGGGACTTGAAATGGATGATGTTATTGAATGGCACTTAGTCACGCGTATTAGGGGTAGTAAACTGTTGTTAGGCGGTATTTGCTACTTGCATCAATCCTCTATGTATCTTGTGCAAGTGGGAGATTGTTGGAAATGATCTGCCCAAAATACATATTGAATTGATGTGGCTAGTATGTTATGATCCAAGTCGGGTCATACCCAATAACGAGCTAGACAAACACCAAAGATATTTGTTTTATGATATGATCATATAACTAAATATTAGAATATTTCAAAATTGGGTTTCCAAATATTTATACTTGTGTTGTAAATGAATTATATGTATAATTTATTTCAAAGAGAGATGAATATTAATTCATCCGCATTTGTTTAAAACAGCCGCATTTGATGTGGTTGAACAAATGCAAATGTTGTTTACTCATCCACATTTACAAATGCGGATGAAGAAACCCTATCCGCATTTACTTATGAAAGAAATACGGTTAAGCATTTTTGGAAATGCTGATGGAAACATTCATCCGTATTAATTAATGCGGATGATTATTTTTGGAAATACGGCCAAATTACTTCATCCGCATTTACAAATGCGGGAGAACAACTTCATCCACATTTACAAATGCGGATGATATGTGAAGAAATGCGGATGGGTTAAAGGGGCTAGGACCACCCACTTTTCTCTCTCCTAAATTTTATGTTTCCAAGACATGCAATATAAGATTGTATTCTAATCTCTCTGAGAACTGAACCTTTTGGTAAAAGGAAAAGTGTAGAACTCCCTTTTTCTCTCGATCGGTCAAGAGAAAAATCAGAGTTTTCACAAGTGAAAACCCTAGCAAACCGGTGTTCTTGTTGGTGGCTCTTGGGTAGACCTGCATGAGGCCTCCTATTTTGGAAGCTGCCATCTTTGTTCACCTTCTGCCGACCTAACTGTTGAAGGTAGTTTTTCGAACCTTCTATGGTTGTTTGTAAGCATGATTTCATATATCAATCCATACAGGTTTTTGACAGATTTTATATAAAAGTATTTTATATATTAGCTCACTGTAACAAGTTTTAAAACATATATTCTGCTGCGTTCTTCTATTTTATATGGATAAAATAAATCTGTTAAACTTGTCAACAGTTAAATCATCTTTGGTTTGTTGATTCAGGATGCTCAAATCACATGACAGGTTCCAAAATAGTTTTGTATCATTGGATGAATCCTTCAAGCTTGGTGTCAAATTGGGGTATAAGAAGAA
This sequence comes from Flaveria sonorensis, assembly GCA_025506505.1. Classification (NCBI taxonomy): domain Eukaryota; kingdom Viridiplantae; phylum Streptophyta; class Magnoliopsida; order Asterales; family Asteraceae; genus Flaveria; species Flaveria sonorensis. The sequence goes on along the minus strand of CM046433.1, from coordinate 62,389,059 downwards.
AATTGTTATTTAAGGGAAAGGTACAGTAAGGATTATAAAGAGTCCTTTTGTTTTTAACAGGCCACAAACATGCATAACATGAACAAACATAACCCACCAAAACATTCCAGAGCTTAATCATAAATTTCCATTTTTCCCAAAATTTCAGAAAAATTCTAAGGCTACTTAGGTGCATGAGCACTATGTGGGCGCATGGGCACTATGCAGGCGCACGGACAGTTGGACGCATGGGAAAAATTAGGGGCATGAGCAAACACTTGGGCGCATGGGCAAAAAACTTAGGCGCATGGGAACTATGCAAGCGCATGGGTATTTGGGTGCATGGGAAACTTAGGCGCATGAGCAAACACTTGGGCGCATGGGCAGTTTAGGCACATGGATAGTATGCCAGTTCTAACTTATGCTAATTTTAGTTCCCGATCGTCATCCTAACATATTCATAGCCCAAATTTAGCATACTAAGCTCATAAAACAAGCATACAACCACAAGATCCGGTCAACCTTCACAAACACACATACCCACATAAAACAGGGGTAACACATACGGTTTTAACATACTAAGAGTTGTAAAATGATAATTTACATGCATTTCAGCCACAATACAAGTTTAAAACAGTAAAACCAAAGATCTAGAACTCACCTACAGCAGCCTTCGAGTGAAACTCCTCCAAACTCGAGAGCACTTGGAGTTAAAACACCTAAACACACCAAAAACACACTACCAAACACAGAGAAACACATAAGACTCGGTCCACAAGCTGTAAATTCAGCTGAAACCAAACAAAACACACAAAAACTTACCTTCTAGCCGATCTTCTTCTTCTTCTCTCTAAAAAAACCGATGGAACTCTGTTGTGCTTCTTTCTGCAGCCGAGGCAGTTGGTGAGCAGAGGTGTGGGCAGCCATGCCCACTTTTTAAACATAATTATATTAGAGTTTGCCTCTTGCATAACTTTAACCCCTCAACTTGGGTTATTTCACCTTTCTTTCTTTATACTTCTCTTTTCTTTTCTTTTTCTCTTCTTTTTTTTTTTAATTTCCGGGTGTTACAAGTCCACCACCCTTATATAGGTTTCGTCCCCGAAACCTATCACTCCTCGAAAAGTTGTGGATAATGCTGTCTCATCTCTTCCTCGGTCTCCCACATAGACTCGGATCCCTTCCTGTGCCTCCACTGCACTCGCACCAGTGGAACCACTTTATTCCGTAGCCTCTTCTCTTTTCTGTCAATGATGGCCACCGGTTGCTCTACGTAATTGAGTCATTCATCCACCTCAATGTCCTCTAGTGGTACAATCATATCTTCATCAGCTAGGCATTTTCTCAAATGAGATACATGGAATGTTGGATGAATCCCACTTAACTCATCGGGTAGCTCCAACCTATAGGCCACCTCTCCTACTGGAGCAATGATTCGGAAAGGTCTTATATACCTCAGGCTTAGCTTACCCCTCTTTCTGAACTGAATGATCCCCTTCCAAGGTGAAACCTTCAGCATAACTTTATCACCCACCTTGAAGTCAATCGGTCTACGCCTCTTGTAGGCATACGACTTTTGCCTATCTTTTGCAGCCTTCATAAAGGCCTTGATCTTCTCTAACTTTTCAGTTGTAGCCTCGATCACTTCAATGCTCCCCAACTCCTTTTGTCTAATGTCACCCCAACATACGGGCGTTCTACACTTCCTACCATATAGCATCTCATATGGTGGTATACCAATGCTGGCATGATAACTGTTGTTGTATGAGAATTCAGCTAACGGTAAGTGTTCGCCCCAACTTCCTCCGAAATCAATGATGCATGCACGGAGCATATCCTCAAGTGTCTGTATAGTTCTCTCTGACTGATCATCCGTCTAAGGATGATAAGCCGTACTGATGTGCAACCTCGTCCCCATAGCGTCATGAAATCTCTTCCAAAACTTAGATGTAAACCGAGTGTTACGGTCAGACATGATAGACACTGGTACACCATGATGGGTCACAATCTCTTTGATGAATAGATCTACCAACCTCTCAGATGAATATGTCTCGCGGATCGGTAGAAAGTGAGCATTCTTCATCAAACGGTCAACTATCACCCATATAGCATCGTACCCCCTTGACGTACGTGGTAACTTCATAATGAAGTCCATGGTGATGTGCTACCATTTCAACTCGGGTATATCCAAAGGTTGTATCTTCCTGTATGGCTTCTAATGCTTCGCCTTCGCTTGCAAGCAAGTAAGGCACTTGTTCACATACTCCGCTACATCACGCTTCATACCAGGCCACCAGTAATCTTTCTTCATATCATGATACATCTTTGTAGCACCAGGATGAATGGAGTATCGAGTCTTATGAGCTTCATACATGATTTTCCCCCGTAGGTATCCATAACAAGGGATCCACATCCGCCCGAAGCGGGTTCTAACTCCGAGAGTGTTTTCACCCAACTCCATGACTAGACCTCTCATCCTTTCGGAGTTAAGGCGATATTCTTTTAATGCCTCATCTTGGAACCCCTTGATCTGTGTCATCACATCTGAGGTCATAACCAACTGGTAAGCTTTCACCCGGATTGGCTTGGGTTTCTCCGTTCGACTAAGGGCATCCGCCACTACGTTGGCCTTGCCCGGATGGTAGTGGATCTCACAATCATAGTCCTTGATCAACTCTAACCACCTCCTTTGCCTCATATTGAGGTCCTTCTGTTCAAAGAAGTATTTCAAGCTCTTATGGTCAGTGAAGATAGTGCACTTCGTCCCATACAAGTAGTGCCTCCAAATCTTCAATGCCAAGGCCACAGCCGCTAGCTCCAAGTCATGAGTAAGGTAATTAGCCTCATGGATTTTCAACTATCAGGTAGCATAGGCTATAACCCTTCCCCGTTGCATTAGCACGCAACCCAATCCTGAATAAGAGGCATCCGAATAGACCACCAAGTCTTCATTCCCTTCAGGTAACGTCATGACAGGAGCTTGAGTCAATCTTGTCTTTAACTCCTCAAAAGCGTTCTCCTGTTCCAGGCCCCATACAAACTTCACATTCTTACGGGTCAGCTTGGTCAATGGTGAGGCTATCTTAGAAAAGTCTTGAATGAATCTCCTGTAATAGCCTGCTAAACCTAAGAGACTACGGATCTCGGATGGCGTCTTTGGAGACTTCCACTGCATCACCACCTCCACCTTTGTCAGGTCTACCATGATCCCTTCAGAATTTACCACATGACCCAAAAACTAAACCTCACGCAACCAGAAAGTGCACTTGGAGAACTTAGCATACAGCTTCTCTCTTCTAAGTGTCTCTAATACCTCACGAATGTGACTGGCATGCTCTTCTTAGCTCTTCGAATAAATCAGGATATCATCGATAAACACAATCACTGATTTATCTAACATCGGCCTACACACCCTGTTCATCAAATCCATAAAGGCAGCTGGCGCGTTAGTTAGACCAAAAGACATAACGAGAAACTCTTAGTGTCCATAAGGCGTGCGAAAAGCTGTTTTGGGGATATCTTGCTTCTTCACCTTCAACTGATGGTAAACAGATCGAAGATCTATTCTCGAAAACCAACTGCCACCTTGGAGCTAATCAAACAAGTCATCAATTCTGGGTAGTGGATATCGGTTCTTCACCGTCAAGTTGTTTAACTCACGGTAGTCGATGCAGATCCTCATACTGCCATCCTTCTTTTTTACAAACATGACCGGAGCACCCCAGGGAGAGATACTCGGTCGAATGAACCCTTTGTCCAACAACTCTTGCAACTGAACCATCAGTTCCTTCATCTCAGACGGAGCCAATCGATACGGTGCCTTAGCAACAGGTTGAGCACCAGGTATCAATTCGATATGGAACTCGATCTCGTGGTCCGGTGGCAAACCTGGTAAATCTTCTGGGAACACGTCTGGAAAGTCACACACAACTGGTACATCGGAAAATTATGGTACTGATGCATCCACATCCTTCATGTAAGCCAGGTAGGCACTACATCCACGTTTCATGCACTTCTCTGCCACCATCATAGAAATCATCTTCGGAACCATAGTAACTCGATCACCATAGATCGTCACCGAACTCCCATCAGGCGCAGTCAATCGGATCATTTTCTTGCGACACATAATATTTTCCTCATAGGCTGCTAACCAATCCATCCCTAGAAACACATCAAATCTGCCTAGGGACATCATGAATAATTTAGCAGAGAACCTATGGCCTTCCAACTCTATGTCATAATTCTCTATCAGATCAGAAATCCTGGTAGACTTACCAAAGGCAGTTTCTACATCGAAGGGCTCATCAATCTTGCTACTCCTAACAGGCAACTTAGCACAGAAGGTAGCAGAAGTAAAACTCTTACTAGCACCAGAATCGAATAATACAGAGTCACAAGTTTGGTTTACTAGGAACGTACCTGACACGACATCGGGTCCACCCTAGCCTCCTCCCGGGTCATCGTGAATGCTCTGGCTTTTGCCTTTGGTCCCTCCTTCTCAACCCTTTTCTTTACCCCGGAGCTCTCGACCCTTGGCCCCTTGCAATCCCTAGTCAGATGGCCCTCTTCACCATAGTTATAACATCTTACAACCCCACACTCTCTTGCCACATGACCGGGCTTCCCACACTTGAAGCAGTGATTCAGTCCCCACTTACACTCCCCTGAATGTTCCTTCCCGCACTTACCACACCGCTTAGTCCCCGTACCCGCCGACCCTACCCTCCGGGCATCCATCCTTGCCTTCTTATTGCTCGAGGTAAAACCACCACGACCAAACCGCTTCCCATTCTAGTTCCTATCACTGCCACCCTTCTTACTCACCTCTACCACTGCCACCTCTTTCTCATCATACAGCCTTCCTGCCAGATCAACCACCAACCTAAAGGTACTTGGCTGGGGGCTGATCATGTGCCTGCGGATATCTGCTGGCAAACCTTAGATATACCTCTTGATCTTCATTGACACCAGCATCACCTGATCCGACACCAGCCTCTCTATCTCATTGAACTTAGTCGTGTATTGCTGGTATGTCATGGTTCCCGCCTCCAACTGTAGGAACTCTCTCTTAATCTTGTCAAGCTCCTTGTGAAGACAAAAATCCTTGATCACCATCTTCTTCAGTTCACTCCACCTCATCCTCCCAACAGCCCTACTGCCCTCGGCCTGGCCAATATTGTCCCACCAGCATAAGGCCGAGTCCATGAATGAGTGGGTAGCGAACTTCGCCTTCTGATCCTCTAGGCACTCACTGATATCGAGCATCGACTCCATCTCCCTCACCCATCAGTGAGCAGCAGCAGCATTACAATTCCCATCAAAATTTGGGGGCTTGCATCTCTTGAATGCCCCATAACTACACCCCTTGGTAGTTTCCTGCACCGCTTCCTCTTCCTTTTCATCACTTGAGATAACCATCTTAGTTTCTGGTTGCTCCTCTTCACCTGAACCTCTCCTAATGGTCCTCCTCCTCTCCTCCTTCTCTTTCTTTTCATCCTCCCTCACAGCACGAATAACCTCGGTCACCATAGACGGCAGGATTGTGTGCATGACCTGATAAACTTCTTCCACAACTGCCTCCTTCACTGAGGCTCTCAAATTAGCACTCTCATCACCATCTTCCTGGTGATGAAGCTCGGGCTCTGCAGGATCCGTCTCAGCAGCCTTAGCCTTGTTCCCGGTGACACGTGGCCTAGCACCATGACCACGCTGTACACCTCCTCAAGAAGCCTTTAAAGATCTTCCACCCGCCATCCTCTAAGCACTATAAGATCAAACACCAACATGGTCATTCAAGGTAATAGCTTAGATTATGTCAGGTATAGTAAGTCCCTAATTACAGTGGCTAGTTGTGATTAGCCACTTACTTTACTCTTCATCCCCCAAGCATTGCCTATCCTGACAACATTAGTATCCGAATCTACTACAAACATATAAATCAGATAGCACACTCACATAATACCAGTTAACCTTAAGAAAGTAAATTACCTGATGGCACGTAGCTACTTGGGCTGGCATCCCTTCATTCGGTCCTATTCTCGGTTTAAGTTTAGGTTTTGAAAATATTTACCCATTTCTCTTAAACTTTGGCTCTGATACCAACTTGTAAGACCCCGTTCCTAGGAACTCCACAGTTGGTCAATCACAACCTCATTTATATCAAAACATATTAAGATTTATTAAGTAAATAAAACATTGCAGCGGAATAATTCACCAAAACCATTTCATGCTTTAATAAACACATTTGCCAAGTAATACATTGTTGTTTACAAGATTACAAAATATCACTTAGTTGTATTACAAAACAACATCATTATCATTGCGTGAGATGGATGCTAGTCTTGCCCGCCAAGTAGCTTCACCCTCGTGCCATCCTCAGCAACAAGCTACCTGCCAACTGAAAATGCATAAAAAGTCAGCGTCGCTGAGTGAGTTCTAGTTTTAAATAATAAAATACTTACCTTTAGTAAAAACCTTTCCTTTACTTTCGTTCATGATCACACAACATACATACATCATGATAATATCATTATTATCTTTTATCGTCATTCATAGTCGTTCATTTTGCACTTTTTCATTATCTTTCGCTTCTATCTCGATCCTGTCATAAGCCATACCCCATCATTAGACACAAAGCCACCGTAGTCTTGGGGTTAAGCGACAAGGATCCCGTTTCGCACGTATGGATCAGTCACCAAGACTGACCCCCCTATGTGTACACCCTTATGGGTTTGCTAAGATCGCACGCTACATTGAACACAGTTGAGCTAACAACTCTTCATTGAGTTGTGAACCTCTTTAAATTTGCTTTCAAGACTTTCACTCATTCGTTATGTTCCACTTTTTATTATCTTTAATCTTCCGCTTCTTTTATGATAATACTTTACGTACAAGGGTATTAACACACGACGTAAAGTCATGTAATAATACATAATAAGGAACATCAATAACAGGTCACAAACATGCATAACATGAACAAACATAACCCACCAAAACATTCCGAGCTTAATCATAAATTTCCATTTTTCCCAAAATTTCAAAAAAATTCTAAGGCGACTTAGGCGCATGAGCACTATGTGGGCGCATGGGCACTATGCGGGGGCACGGACAGTTGGGCACATGGGAAAACTTAGGCGCATGAGCAAACACTTGGGTGCATGGGCAAAAAACTTAGGCGCATGGGAACTATGCAGGCGCATGGGTACTTGAGCGCATGGGAAACTTGGGCGCATGAGCAAACACTTGGGCGCATGGGCAGTTTGGGCGCATGGGTACTATGCCAGTTCTAACTGATGCTAATTTCAGTTCCCGATCATCATCCGAACATATTCTTAGCCCAAATCTAGCATACTAAGATCATAAAACAAGCATACAACCACAAGATTCAGTCAACATTCACAAACACACATACCCACATAAAACTGGGGATAACACACACGGTTTTAACATACTAAAAGTTGTAAAATGATAATTTACATGCATTTCAGCCCCAAAACAAGTTTAAAACAGAAAAACCAGGGATCTAGAACTCACCTACAGGAGCCTTCGAGTAAAACTCTTCCAAACTCAAGAGCACTTGGAGTTCAAACACCAAAACACACCAAAAACACACAACCGAACACAGAGAAACACATAAGACTCGCTCCACAAGATGAAAATTCAGCTGAAACTGAACAAAATACACAAAAACATACCTTCTAGTCGATCTTCTTCTTCTTCTCTCTAAAAAACCTATATAACTCTGCTGTGCTTCTTTCTGCAGCCGAGGCAGTTGGTGAGCAGAAGTGTGGGTGGCCATGCCCACTTTTTAAACATAATTATATTAGAGTTTGCCTCTTGCATAACTTTAACCCCTCAACTTGGGTTATTTCACCTTTCTTTCTTTATACTTCTCTTTTCTTTTCTTTTTCTCTTCTTTTTTCTTAAATTTCCGGGTGTTACAACCCGAAAGCAATCACTAAAGAACTAGCCACGCATCGTCTTTATGTTATCTTCAATCCTTGTTTAAATAATGATTGTAGATGATTTAGGGATGAATAGGAAGTCTTGAGATCTATCAAAATCAACTTACAATCTTCAATTTTAATGTATGGGAAATTCCTCTTCGAATTGAGATTGTATTGGTTTAAATAACTTGAAAATCCTTCGAAGGTTGTTGGGGTGACCGGCGTATCATACGCTGCCCTCGGCGTATCATACGCCGAGTATGAAGTTGTACGGAGCATGTTCACTGGATTCTATTCAGGATACAGTGGTCAGCGTATGATATAGTGGTGGATATGTTGATGCCTGATTGACTTGATGACTCTATCTTTTTTGTAATTGCACTTCCGGTCCATCCATTTCATTATTTTGATTCTTAAAATTATTCTCTTTAAGATTCAACACCTATGGATCAAAACACAAACAAAGTCATCTTGTTTCGATATAATCATGATGCAAAATCACGTATTTAAGTATAATAAACCTAAGAATATCGATACGATCAACAAGCTGTAACATCACCAAAATAAAAGCCACATATTTCAAAATGAAAACAACAAGTGTTGTTTTACATTTTTACAAAAACATATATAAACCAAATTGAGAATGAATGCAAAAGATCAGTTAGGAAGCAAAAACAATCACCTAAACCTCCAACAAGTAGAGTTGTGAAACAATCTACTGAGATTAAGAGAATAAGATTGCATCCTCATCTAAACTAAATTCAAAGAAGGAAAACACAATGAAAGCTTCAACATCTCAATCCAAGAACAATCAGAAATATTATGACAACCGTCATATGTCCAATCACACTACAACTGAACAATCACACTATACCTGAACAATCACAATACATCAGATTGCTTTTTCAGAATAAAAGGATTGAAATCACCACAGAAAAAGAAAGTGTCACCAATCTTTCCCAAGTTTGCATATCATTCAAGTCCATTTTTTAGAAATCCAGGAAAGATTTCTAGGAATGATGATAGAATTTATGATCCTTGGCATCCAAGATTTTTCAAGATCAATCATGAGAAAACAAAAACTTTTAAAAGAAACTTGAATTCTAAAATTAGGAGTTAACCAAAGAATGAATCATATAATCAACAACACGTCAAATTTTTTCATTATAATAGAGATCAATGTTTTCATTACATGACTGATAGTTCTTCCAATCAGAAGATTGTAACACGAACCAACTTCATCTAGATTCATCAAATAATTCAAGGAGAAGTCCTTTATTAATGAACTGCAGGCTAGGTTTTCAAAACCTAAGTTTGATGAATCTGATGAGTCAAGGTTTAAAGGAACATATCAGAAAGTTACATTTGTTGATAGAAATGGGAAAGCCAAGACCATCATGGCTTGGGTTCCACATTCTAACTAATTTGTTTGTGCATGCAAGGTCATCCCAGAAGGTCCAATAACACATGGTATAAAGAGAGTGGACGCTCCCAGCACATGACAAGGGATAGTTCCCTTCTGCCTGATTTTAAGCACATTAAAGAAGCAATAGTGATATTCGGTGGAGATTCTCAAAGTGGAAGAATAAGTGGTAAAAGGACAGTGACAAACAGGCAGCTCAGCTATGACAAAGTCAACTACTACGAATAACTAGTTCAATCTATTGAGCCTGTCATAGATCTGTTCTACTTACTTCACAGACACTCATTGTTACGCTCTAAAACCAAGAGAATGGGTTGTCTTGAAAACCCCGAGGAAGAATAATACTTATGCCCTTAACTTTAATTTTGTTCAACCTACAGAAGAAAATTTTTTGTTTTCAAAAGCATCATTTGATAAGTCACTGTTGTGATAACCTCGATTTTTGGGCTCAAAGTTATTATCAGAACCCTCACCCCTCCCTACACGCATCATAATGGGCTTTGATTCTACTCCTCCGTGAACTTGTTCTAATAATTAATTTCAATCATCTTCTTGAAACCGTATTCAAGTCTCCAAAGCATCCTTCAATCCCTCTTAATCATCCATCACGTCAAGTTAACTCACACAACCCGAAAACACGCGAAGTATCGCGTGTAATCACTTCTACTACACAACAAGTCCCCCAACATCTTATTAAAACTTAAAATTTCATATTTTCAGTAATTAAAAGATGTAATTGCTTTCTCATAACTCTCGTTGGTCACAAGTGCGGTTTTGATAAATATAATGCACCCGAAAAACCAGGTTTTCACAAAAATATAAAAGTATACAATCTAAGTTAAAAATCATAATATAAATATTTTTGGTAGTTTAAAATATCTAACAAAAGTTGAAAATAAAATTTCATGATTTATGGATTAGTATTTTACATTTTATAAAAAGTTTAAGAGTTTGAAAATATGTATCTTTTAAAAAAATTCATGAAATGAGTTGGGGAGTAAACTTACATGAAAATGTTGGGTTACTTAGATGTTATTCATCACATAGGTGTGAATGGAAAGAGAAAAGCCTAACTAAAATGCTTAATATATCATAACCGATACGTAACAATCACATAACAAATTTAACCGGTTAATATAACGAAAGTATCAAAAATACATATAATCCAAAATTATAAAGTTCCAGTAGTCTTATAGTGTTATGAAATGCCAAAAAAATTAAGTTTCACAATCTTTAAAATTTATTTGATCAGTAAACAAAAATATAAAAGCTATTCATGTCAAAATAGTAAAAATTTATAAAAACGAGCTCTTAAGCCTAAACCATAAAAAATACAGAACCTAAAAATGTATCTAGTATATTAAAAGAATATATGGCCAAATTATAACCAAAGTTAAACCAAACCCGAAAACCCATTAAAAACCAAACCGCAAGCGTTAAAACCTTAAAACCGACAATAAGTTAAAGAAAATATTAACATTTATAGAGTTTTTTAGAAATTTATATAAAATTTACCATTAATATAAAATAGTTAAAGGCTTACTAAAAAGAAAAATAATAAAAATGTATAAAAATATGCAAATTATAGAATTTGATATTTTCCAGTAAAAGTTTACTAACAAGCTTAAAGTGCAACTAAAAATTTAATAAAACCAATGGAATTAAAAAATACATTACATAATGCACCTAAAACGCGCTCTGATACACATTTAAAAATATAATAACTAACTTGCCAACCCTATGTTTATAACATTAATATACCACAGGCTAAATAATACTCAAAATAAATTATAACTAAAATATAAAACACTATTTAGATCATCTAACAACTTTAAGTAATAAATTTTTATTTTAACCGGCATAAAGCGTCAACTTCAAAACATTAAAGGAGGCCAAATAACAAAGATATCAATATATTTCAGTAGCTAGACTTACTCAAAACAATAGAAACCACCAAAATTAATTAAAGTTTGAAATTCTAAACTTTAGGATTAAAAGTGTTAATCTAATGAAGTGTAGGGACCAAAATTGTCAATATTTGAAACCCTGTTTTTATAATGATTGTTACAATCTAAAATTATTAAGTACAAACTTACACTTTGATAAAACAAAAGATATAAAGCTTATTTGCACATATGTAACAATAAATAACAAAACAAAGATAGTAAACTTAACACACATGGGGTAGACATAAATTGCTATTTATTGAGATTCTAATTCATATAATATGATCTTAGAAATGTTGTAGGTTGGTTACACTTTATATTTCGAGCATATACTTTAAGAACAACACATAGGTGAGTCTTATACACCCTTTTTACTTTAAATTTTGGGTGGAATACATACTCTTTAAAACTTGTTTTATTATGCAATATTACCTGCTTTTGTCCACAAACGTATGCATAATCATTAACTCCATTGGGAGCCGCATGATTTGTGGATAGTACTATTGTTGGACTCAACAAGTGCATTAAAGGATAATGCTTGCCATAATGAAACATAACATTCAAACAATCATTAACTAACACATTAGCATTATTAATATTCATAACAAACACTAATTATTGTTTAAATTTCTTTATCAGCTTTGTAGATAAAAGGAATTTTGACAAGTGTTAGCAGCGGATGAAGAAATATCAATAATGGATGAAGAAGTCTTTGCAGCGGATGAAGAAAAAGATCCAAGTGTCTACAGCGGATGATCAATACACATACAACGGATGCACAAATGTCCACAGCTGATGAACAGTCCATAGTGGATGTTAAACCACATAAAATTTAACCTATCAACTATAGCGAGTCCAACCTATACTAGATTATCAATTCTCCTCCTAGGTTGGACCTTACTCTAGGTCTTCTTGCCCATCTCTCGCTTCCTCTTCAGCTTTATCAGATGTTTCTTGATCCACTCCTACTGTACTCTCCTCTTCTACCCTTGCACTTGCCCTTGAAAATTGTCTTATAAGATCCTGCATGTCTAGCCTTAACTCATCAGCCTTTGATACCTTCTCAGTGAGCTCCCTGACCTCTGCCCTTACCGCACAAGCTTTATTAGCCATATTTATAAACAAACTGGCTTCTTTTCTTGTTTCAGCTCTAGCTCCTGCTTTGATGTGATTCTAACATAGAATTACCAAATCCTCATCACAGAATGAAAATACCTCCATAGGATCAAAAAGATTAATGTCTACACCACCTTGCAGTCTAATTACTGCTTCCCAGTATTGTTGTCATAGAACCATTTTTCAAACTTTTGTAGTCTAGAGGGAAGTGGATTGGGCACCCTTACTCTGTTCACAGTTTTAGCTGGCTTCAACTTCAAAACAATCTTTCCTTTGCCAGTGGCCCAATCCAAGTCTTTCTTCGATCTTTTTCTTTCGGTTCTCATCAACTCGAATGCTTCAAAATTGTCATTTATTCCTGCCTTGATTTCCTTCTCCAACATCATTGCACGTTCACTCAAATGTGCATCCAATAATGGAATCTCAGATAATCTCCTCAAGTCCCATCTAGGCAAGGTCTTGAACACCTTCCTTTTATGCATGTACGAGATGTCCCCGCTCCTTTGTTTAATCATGAACATCTTTAATTCGGGATTGTATTTCCAACTAACAATCTTCTTATCAGATGTCTTCTTGCTAGGTTCACTGATGTTTTGAAACAGTGGAATCAACTATTCTGGTGCTTTCTCTTTCACAAATTAGTCTTTTTTACTTAATTCAAATACATCACCTTCAACAGAACCCCTTTGTGCCACATAAGTCATTGGACGTTCCTCCACTTCATAATATCCGGGTTCCAAATCATAGTTGACCAACAGTTCCTTGTATTCATCTTCTTCATCTATAAGGCTCTTCCCTGTATCCTTCTTGTTTTCTTCAGTGGTATCTTCTCTAAGTACCTCGGCCCCAGTTAAGTCAGTTTTTATATCAAACCCCAAATCAACAAACTCAACCTCAACAATCACAAGCTCCTCTCTCACATCACTTCTCTTATCACCCCTCTTCTCAGCCTCGGTTTCAACAACATTTGGACCACCATCACCACTACCACTAGCATCACCTCCTGCTGTACTTGCATCTCCCCCTATCCTTGATGACTTTCCTACTTTCAGGAATGAATACTTAGATGTATCAGTCAGATCATCTAGCTCCTCTTGAGATAGCTGGTTTGGCAGGCCAGCATTAGCCTTGAGCTCAGCAGGCTAGCATTATCCTTGAGCTCATTAACCTCCTTAAATAGTCTTCTAATCAGTTCCTGCTAATCAATCATCATTCTTTTCATACTCTCAAGTTGTTCATCTTTCTCTTTTTCTCTTAATTCTTGATTGATCAGCTTTGTCTTTATCATGCTTAATTCATTGGCCAAAGATGCATTCACATTTTGAATGACATCTTGTTCCAATTCAGATCTGGAATCCCTCCTTTCTTCAAACACCGACTATTTATGCTTGGTTCTTCTTTCAGTTTCATGAGCCGGCTCTCCTTGATCAGACTTCTTTTTTGTCCTTCTCTCTCTTTGAGCCCGCAGCTCCTCCTCTACTTCGTCAATTTCAGCCTCTAGATCATATTCCTTCTCCTTAGCATACCTTTTTCTATTCTTTATTGCTTCAGCTTGTTTTTCTCGATTGTCTTTAGCATTCTTGTTTTCATTCTCGATCAGTCTCTTGATGTAGTTCCACCTCTCAGCTGGGTACATATTTTCTAGTAAATATGTTATTTTCCCACTGAAGTCGTGCCTGACTGCTGAACAATCTGCAAATATTCTGGTATTCATTTGCATCAGCCTTTTAACCTCTCCATGTCTTGGCAAATTAGGTTTCTCATCATTAATAATCATCTGGATGAACCTTGGATACAACAACCATTTGTCCTTCTTTAATGCCATAACATTCTCAGTCATACAATCAAAGATTAATCTGGCAATGTTAGCCTTTTGTCCTCTACAAAATACAATCATGGCCTTAGCCCAGTGTACATTCAACCCATCTGATCCTCTATTTCTGTGATCCAAGCACATAATGAACACATGAGCAATGTATCTCCATTCCTTGGATACAAAAGACTTTTTGATTTCCTTCTTGGACCTAGAAGAGGGTCCTTCATACCCAATACTTCTATAAGCGCTAAGGACTCCAGCATCTGTCATAACAGCCTCATCTCCACAGTCTTCCTCTAACTTCAAAACCCTTGCAACTGTCTCAGCACTAACAACAATATCCTCCCCAACGATTCTGGAAGTAATTCTGTGTGGATTTGATCCCAGATCACATTCTGCATTTACCCAGAAGTCTCATATATGAATATCATAAATCGTGGGTAAATGAGATATGGCATAGCAAATTGGAGACTGCTTCAACCACTTTAAACAGTCTCTGAATCCAACAGTCTTTGGATTGCTATCATCTAATAAGGCCATAATATTTGTCTTCTCGTCAAACTTTAAATTTTCCATGTGAACTGCAAAATATAAACACAAGTAGGTTAGTTATAACATAAAGAAAAAATAAACAAAATATAAGAAAAATTTCTGAAAAATTAACAGTTTCGCTTTCGCTAGACACATTTTGATAGATTCACTATTGTTTGAATCTTAGTTTTGTCCAAACAAAAGTGTAAATTAACTCCAGCCTAGACCAAAGAGTTTAAGCGATTTTACACTTTCGATGAGGACAAGCTTATAATTCATACAACAGCGAGGTTGTAAGTTCGCTGAGCCCTATGTAAAAGATTATGTGTTGAGCGAATGTATAGTTTCGCTGACATGGTTCAAGCGAAACTGTCAGGTATGCTTGGACAGCATAACAAGATAGATTCACTCGGAACAGTGAACTTTTGTTCAGTTTCGCTGGAGAGATTGGTAAATTCGCTGAACGAATGGGCGAATGTTTCGAACCAACGAATCAACACATAACCTTTGATTAGGGATCCGAACTTAAAACAAAGCATGGAAACACGTTCGTAACACCTACCAGATAGCTTAGAAGCAAACAAACAAGACGGAAATCACAGTTTTGGAACAAGGTAGATATGAACCCAGGGAAACTAGGGTTTAGTTTCACACAGACATGTGTGAAATGAATTTCACAGTGTGCAATATATAGGTCATAGTTACGCTGAAAGCGAAACTACAGTTTCGCTTGGCATCATCAAGCAAATCATTTATTCGATGAGCAGCGATTTTGCCGGGTGAATCTATAGATTCGCTTGGTGAAACAACCAACGAAACTATAGTTTTGCTGGTTCCTAAAACTTAAAAAAATTAAAAACAATTTTGTATTTACAAAAACCTTTATGAAAAACATTCATTATCCAAAAATATCAACACACCAAAGAAATAAGACTAATGGAAGATTAAAATAAACAATAAAATAAAATAAAATAAGGTAAATAACAAGAAGAAATTTGATCTAGAGAGTCAAAGATTTGCGGGATTGCTGAGATGTTTGTCCTTTTAAGCCCATGCCTTATTCTTTTCAACAAGTAATCTGCAGCTATTTTATCATGTTTTGGATTCATTTCAGAAACACTTATGACTTGGTTCCCACAGATATTCATCAAAGTACTAATCCAGGTCTCATGGTTTATCGAGCAATATGATTAACTTTGCTTGAAATTTTAGAATTTATAACAATGATTCTTAATTTTTAAGAGTCACTGTTCTCATGGGGACAGATGATGAGAGCTCCAGGTCTATACTTACGTATAACAGAGGAGATGACCATCTTATCTGCTGATGAGAGCTTCAGGTCTATACTTACGTATAACAGAGAAGATCATCAGAATATGCTGATGAGAGCTCTAGGTCTATACTCACATATAACAGAGGAGATCATCACTCCAGGTCAATGTTCACACATAGCAGAGGAGATAAGCACTATATATGTCACCCATTTTATTAAATCAAAGCAAAGATTTGAAACTCTCAACCCATTTTTGACATGGCCTTGTAGCTTTGTGCAGGCCGAGATATCATAAGGATAATCATTGTCATCGAGTTCTTAAACTTTAATTAAGCCACACGATCACTGTTTACTTTGATATCAGGTTGAGCCTACCATGCATATCCCAAACAATGCTATTAATTCTCCTTCAAACTTCTTTTCCATGAAGTTCCAAAAAAGACAAAATTAAACCTTAGACAAAAAGTAGATCTTTATTCTCCTCCGAAATTTCTTTTTAACAGCCACGAAACAAAAAGAAATTTCTCTCCCTTTTTTATTTTGTTTTTAATATAAGTTGAAACAAAACACAAAAAATCAAAGATGTGAAGACATATGGGACTCAGAAGTTTATCAGTAAAAGTTTATAAACAAAAAAGAGTTATTTACAGTACTAAACATATTATGGTAAGAAAAGAGGTTTTAAAAAGATATTAGACCCAACATAGAGATCAATTCATAAAAACGAGGTTTATTAAATATTTTTGTGAATTCTCGTTTCAATGTGCTTGGTACAAGTATGATGAATTGGATTTTTGGCAATCCCAATAGCAGCTTCATTATCACAGAAAAGTGGTGCATGAAGAAAATTTATTCCATAATCCATCATTTGATGTTGTATCCACAACACTTGACAATAGCAACTAGAAGCAGCAACATATTCAGCCTCTCCCGTAGACAGAGATACTATAGTTTGCTTCTTGCTTTGCCAAGAAACAAAACAATCTCCTAGATGTTGACATCCACCAGTGACGGATTTTCTGTTGACCCTGCAACCACCATCATCACTGTCAGAATATGCATGTAAATCAAAGTTTCCTCTTTTTGGGTACCAAAGACCCAAACGAGAGGAACCCTTTAAGTAACGAAAGATTCTTGTAACGACTTTTTCATGAGATTCTTACGGGTGGGCCTAAAAACGAGCACAATAACACACAGCAAATGTAATATCAGGACGGCTGGCCGTGAGATACATGAGAGATCCGATCATAGAACGATAGCGATGAGCATCCACGGATTTCCCATTATCATCTGGAGTTAAGCAAGTCTGAGCAGTGAATGGAGTAAGCTCTGGAGAAGAATCATCCATTTTGAACTTTTTGAGAATCTCCAAAACGTACTTTTCTTGATGAATCAAAATACCAGAAGACTTTTGTTCAACTTTTAATCCCAAGAAAAAGCACAACTCCCACATCATGCTCATTTCGAAACGATCCTTCATTACTTCTTCAAAATCTCTGCATAGTTTCTCATTTATTGACCCGAAAATGATGTCATCAACATACACTTAAACAATCAACATTTTACCATCAACTTCCTTTTTGAACAGAGTCATGTCTAACAAACCACGAGAGAAACCTTTGCTAAGCAGATATTGTGTCAAAGTTTAATACCAGATCCGAGGAGCTTGATGTAATCCATATAAGGATTTATCAAGTTTATACACTTTGTCTGGAAAATTTGGATCCTCAAAACCTAGAGGTTGGCAAACATAAATCTCCTCATCAATGTTCCCGTAGAGAAATTCACACTTCACATTCATCTGAAAAACTTTAAAGTTTTTGTGAGCCGCATGAGCAAGAAAGATTCTGATGGCTTCAATGCGAGCAACTGGAGCAAACACTTCAGTATAGTCAATTCCCTCCTCCTGAGCAAAACCCTGAACAACCAACCTAGATTTGTTTCGAACTATTACTCCCTAATCATCTGGTTTATTCTGGAATACCCATTTAGTACCAATAGGAAACTTGTTTTGAGGAAGATCAACTAATTGCCAAACTTTTAGTTTCATGAACTGCTGAAGCTCCATTTGCATAGATTCAACCTAACTTGGGTCTTGAAGTGCTGCTGAGACATTTTTGGGAACAATTTGAGACAAGAAACATGCATAGAGACATTCATTTATCAATCCAGATTGACTCCGTGTCCTCACTCCATCAGTAATGGAACCAACGATGTAATCGTGTGGGTGGTCTTTTAAGGTTTTGAAGTGAGTGTTAAGGGTTACAAGATTGGAAGAAGATGAGGAGGTTGTTGGTGATGGTTGTGAAGGTTGTGAAGGTTGTGGTGGAGGTGTAGGTGGAACATCAAATAGAGGTTGAGGATGATGGTTGATTGGTGGTTGTGGATGAGGTGTAGGTGGAAGAGGTTCGGTTGGAGGTATGATTTTGACATTGACCATCTAACACATCTTCATGCACAAACTCAAAAAACAAGTTGTCTTCAAGAGGCTGTTCAACTGGTTCAATCTCAACCAATAGAGCTGTAGACAACTTGATGTCAAGAATTTCCATTTGGTCTGACCAATCATAATCCTCATTGGTTTGAGACACCAAGGCTTTGTTATTAGATGTGCTAGCTTGATCTTTCTTTGTTTCTACCTCCACTATTACCAACTTCTTTCCATGATCACTCTAATTTGATCTGGGTTCAGTGCATTCTCTGGCAAAATGACCAAGTTTGTCACAGTTGTAGCATCTCAGACTGGACTTATCAAACCCTATTTTGCTGGAGTTTTTCATCCCAAACACTTTCCTTCCAGTTCTCCTAGCAAACCTTTTGGCTCTGTACACCACCATAGCCATTTGGTATTTAATATCATTTTCTTTGACATCATCAGGGTTGACTTGTTGCAAGTCATCCATCAAGATGTTGGGTACACTGAGTCTTCTAGCTAAAAATGCTTCATAATTATTCATGAAGGTAGTGAATAAGGCCAAGTGTTCTTCAGCTATTTCGATGGTTTGTTTGGTTGGTTGTGAGTTAACAACAAAAGCTTGTTGTGTAGGTTGAGAAGCTTAAATCTATGGGTAGGTTAGAGATTGGGATTGAATTTGATCTTGGACATAAGGATTTTAACGAGTAGCTTGATATTAGGGTAAGGATTGATGCAGGTTTTGATCTTTGATAGTTGGATGAGCAGAAGATGCTGACAGTTGTTGTTGACACAATTGAGAATAGCTGACATAATAGTTCGGATTACTGGCCATCTTAGCATACAATGCTGATGCTTCAGCTCCTATTGAGTTAATGTAGTTTGCTGCCCTCTGCTTATCATCCATATCATAAGATTTAATAGTTGAGATGAGATCACTGAGTGTCAAGGTGAACAGATCCTTGGTTCTCTTAATGGTGGTGCAGTTGTTGTTCCAGCTATATGGTAGAGAATTTAACAGCTTTTTGTTAACTGCTATATTCTCCAAAGTAATTCCCGCACTCTTCATTTTAGTGACTAGTTTCACGAACCTAGACATCTGAGCCTCTAAAGTTTCACCCAGTATATGATTAAACATATTGAACTCTTGGTTCAACATATCTTTTCTGCTCTCTCTCATGTCTTTGTTGCCAATGATTTCTTCCTCCATCACATCCCATAAGTCATTAGACTTGGTAAAGTCTTTAAACTTCTATGCAATCTTAGTAGTGAGTGCCATAGTGATGGCAGCATAGGATTTGTCATCCAGTTCCTTCTTCTTCTTCATGTCCTCCTCGTCCCATAGATGCTCAGGTTTTGTGACCAATTCATTCTTATCATTTGTATACACCAAAATATATGGACCTTGCTTAATTGATCTCATCATCCGGGGTTCAGTATACATGACATGGTTCTCAAACCTAAATGCCCAATCAGGGTAATCTTCTTCACTGAGCAGACAAGGGATCTTTGTGCTCGTAACAATCTCATTATCGAGATTCAAAGTGGCAGTGATGTGCTTTAGATTAGCCATTGTTCTTACTTGAAAATCAAATTCTTCACAAATTCTTCAAACCCAAAGTTCTCGCGGGAATGATCAACTTATCGCGCGAAATCTTCAAAGTTCTCGTGCGAACAAAGCAAACTTCTCGCGCGAAAAATTTGTAACTGAATCTTGCAAAAACTGAATGTTGTTGCGGGAGTAGATTATGTTGTAACAAACTTGGAACCAACTTTTGCAAAATCCTCACTGTTCTCTGTGATTCTGAGTGTTTCAGCCTCAAATTTTTCACCCGATTAATTAAACTTTGATTAATTAAGTGTTCAAATAGTGATTTAGGTTCAAATTAGATCCTAATTGTCTCTAATTGATTCAATTAATCTTGTTTTAAGCTCAAAAAGGTCATCAAATCAACAAACATGAAGTTTATCAGCTTCAACATCTTCAAATGATCAATCTCAGCAAGAATACTCAGAAAAAACTTAGAATAACCGTGAGTTTAATGCTCACTAACTCATCAAAACACTTCTTCAAACTTCAACAAATCGATCTAAAGCAACAAGGCTCTGATACCAATTGTAAGGATCAACACAATACAATTAGATCGATCTCGTAATGAGAATGCGGAATGTAATCATTACGGTAACAAAAATTGAATATAGAAATGAAGAACAAACAAGTAAATAAACTTCCAAATCTATTGATCTGTGATTCGATTACAATGCAGTAGTTCAAATCAAGAGAATGAAAATTTATCTATCAAAAGTGCTAACTATTACAAAGCAAACTTCTATATATAAACAAAAGAGGTTCTCGCGCGAAAACATCAGTTCTCGCGCGACTAGTAGTTGTCTCGCGAGAAGCCGTTTTCGCGCGATAACTCTAGTTTCTCGCGTGACTTGATCTTGATCTTCATCTTGATTTGATTTCCCGAGCCTCTAGATTCAACCCTTACAATACCAACAACCTAGAGTTGACAGAAACAACAACCAAACACAAACATCAAGCAGTTATCACTCAAACAGACAAATCCCACTTCCTATCAGTATTCTTGCTGCACCAACCCCAGCTCAAATCATACAGTTAGCTCAAATCAACACTTAAAATCATCTGCAATGATTATCAAACAAGATGGTGAATGTGAATGGTGTATGTATGAGGCTGAGATCCAATCTCCTGATCATGCCCTCATGGCAAACATAGAAGATAAGATTTCAGAAATCCCGAAAGAGGTAAGGGAAAACCTCTGTACACAAGCATGCATTGACGAAGTCAATAGATACAGAGAACATGCAGACAAACTTTTCAAGAAAGTAATTGAAACAAACATTTTAAATAAAAGTTTAAAATTAGAACAAAAACAATATGGGACTAAAATTATTTCATTACAAAATTATTTATACAAATTGGTGTCTGAAAGATTAACAATTGCAGCTCAAGTAGAGCAACTCTTTGAATCATTGACTTAGTCAAAAACATTACAGGCTAAAACTAAAGTGAAACTTCAAAAATTTCAGGTGAGCAATAAGAAGTTTGAATAACTTCTTGCTCAGCAAAGGGTATTTAAAGACCCTTCAGGTTTGGGATACAATAAGGTCAATCCACCTTATAATGACAATTATATCCCACTTCCTGATTCCATGACAAACAAACAGAGTGAGTCTATTGACCCACATGATAGGACTGATGACTCTAAACAATCATGATCATGATCATCAAAATCTTCATTAATATCAAAAACACATTTGATAAAATTTGTTAAGAGTCAAGCACCACCATAAATAAAATCAACAGATTTTTATCAAGGAGAAAATAATGAGTTTGATGAACAAATAACTGATGAAGATGATGTTGATCTATTGGATGACGAGTCAGATCAACCAATTACTAAAACTACAAAAGTTTCAAATGTGGAAGATACACCAATCAAACAACCAAAGTAGACATAAGGTTTTGACATCTGCTCTAGAGGAAGAAATGTTGGATTTCCACTGGTTCTCCTAAACAAACAAAGGAAAACGCAAAACTCCTATTCAGCTAAAACAATCAACAGTAACTTTTGATATACCATTAAAATCAAATTTAAAAACAAAAGTTATTAACAAACAAGGCAGTTCAAATTTACCATACTGCGAGTGGTGTGATCAATACACTCACACCATAAAAAATGTAAATATGCTAAATATTACAAGTATCGTAATATGAACAATCACAGTACTGAATCTTGTAATTTTCACAATTATTGTTCCATATATGAAAGAAACAATCACAACACTGCTAACTGCTTTTTCAATAAGAAAAACAAGAAGCAAAACAAACAGCCTCAAGTTGAGAAATCAACAGAGAAATATACAGTTGTTCCTAACAAGAACAAAGGAGGAGTACCACGACAAACTCCTCATCAAAAGGTTGTTTTAAACAATGATAAAACTTTTTACGACACCTTTAGACAATCAAACAGGAGACATAAGTCTCAGAATAGACAACAATCAAACATTAGCACTCAAAGGAGAAGAGCTCAAAGCACTTCTCCCGATAGAGCTAAAAACATTCAAAGGAAATCTAGTGTGACTAGAATTCCTAAACCATCAAACAATGCCACATTAGAAGAAATATGTGTTATGGGAAAAGACGGAAAACCCAAGACCATCTTGGCTTGAGTTGCACCATCTAACTGATTTCTTTGTTTATGCAGGGCATCAAAGAAGGCCTGACAACATCTGGTATGTTGACAGTGGATGTTCTTATCACATGACTGGAAATTATTCCCTCCTTCAGGATTTTAAAAGCAAACATGGAGGAAATGTAGCCTTTGGGAGATAAGACAGGTGGAAAGATAACTGGTGAAGGAATAGTATCAAACGGGTTGATCAGCTTTGAAAATGTCAACTACTGCTCCAACCTCCAGTTCAATCTTCTGTGCATATCCCAAATCTATGATAAAGGATATGCCACCTTATTTGACTCTAACAACTGCTACATTCTCAAGATGGGTTTTCAAATACCTAAAGATTGTATCCTTTTGAAAACACCCCATCATAACAACACATACATTGTTGATATGAACTTTGTTTCAGCATCAACCCCTGAAACATGTTTACTATCAAAAGCATCAAAAGATGTTTCCCAATTATGGCACAGACGTTTGGAACGCACAAATTACAACAGAATGAATCAACTAGTAAAAGGTGACTTAGTAATAGGTTTACCACAAAAAGAATTCTTTTGTACAGACCACTGCACTGCATGTCTGAAAGGCAAACAACACAGAGTGTCTCATAAGTCTAAATTGGTAAACTCTAACAATACATCACTCAAATTGCTTCACATGGACGTTTTTGGACCAACAAACATCATAAGTATAGGAAAGAAACAATATTGTCTTGTTATAGTAGATGATTACTCAAGATTCACCTGGGTTTTCTTTCTTCTACACAAGTCAGAAACATTAGAAATTCTCAAATCCTTTACCACTAAACTTGAGAATCAATTAGATCTTAAGATTAAATCTTTAAGAAGTGATAATGATACTGAATTTAAAAATGACTCCATTTCTTCTTTTTGTACAGAGAAAGGAATCATCCATCAATTCAGTGTAGCAAGGACTCTTCAACGGAATAGAGTTGCTGAAAGGAGAAACAGAACATTAATAGAAGCTGCTAGATCTATACTAGCTGACTCTCTATTACCCATATCCTTTTGGGCTAAAGCAATCAATACAGCTTGCTACATTCAAAATAGAACATTAATAAATAAAGAACATTCCAAAACTCGATATGAATTAATGTTTAAAAGAAAACCTTTCATTGGATTTCTTAAAGCTTTTGGATGTTCTGTTTCAATCTTAAACACCAGAGAACAATTATCTAAGTTTGCTCCAAAAGCAGACGGCGGATTTTTTTGTTGGATACTCTGGAAGCTTAAAAGCTTATCGAGTATACAATCCATGACTGAACATAGTGGAAGAAACAATAGATGTTGTTTTTAATGAACACTCTTTCACTAAGAAAGTCATTGGATCAGACTGGTTGTTTGATATTGTCTCACTAACAAAATCATTTGATACATCTTACTTTGATGTTACAGGTACAAAGAATGACACTGAGTATCAAATGGTTCCTCCAACAACCATTGATGTTCCATTAATTGCGCATCCTCCAAGGAGAACAAACATCACTCCTTCCAGTACCATAGATTCCACCCCTCTAGAACAACCTAACACATCAAAAGAAACCTCACCAGAAACACCATCTTCATCAACTCTAATGACCAATCAACCACAACTAAACAAACAAACAAAGTCAATTCCACCAGACATAGTTGAAGAAGATAATGACTATCATTCATTACTTGATACCCATCATGAAGATGAAATTCTAGATTTCTTTCATGATTCACCTCAAACATTCACTGAACCCATACCTTCAAATAATCAAACAACAACAGATACCCTTGCTCATCCATCATCACCTAACCAAACAATCCCTAATCTTGACTCAACCATCCCTGTTGACCAAACTGTCAACCAGAGTTCACAAGTATCACCCTTTAGAAAATATAATAAGTGACCTCAATACCAGATTGACACGAAGTCGATATGATATAGCAAACATTTGCTTGTATTCCTGCTTTCTATCACTAATTGTTTGCAAAAACATCACTGAAGCTTTTTAACAATCCATACAAACAAGCAGTTATTATTATTATCACTCAAGCATTCAATCACTTACAAACACATAATCATACACACACACACTGATATCATATCCCTAATCATGGGTTCCACACTATGATTATTGAGTGTTGAATATATATAACAATCTGTTGTTATATTGTGAGATATTTGAAAAGATCCTTGGGGGAACTCATTTGATTTTGTACTTGTATCAAGATTGATCTCCTGGCAGTGCAAGAAACAAACAAATGTCTCTGTGTCAACAGCTGAAGCAGAATATATTATTGCTTCTGTATGCTATTCTCAATTGCTTTGGATTCAAAACCAAATGCTTGACTATGGATTTAATTTTCTTAAAACACCTATATACATTGACAATTCTGCTGCCATGTTTATCATTGATAATCCAGTTCAACATTCAAAAACAAAGCACATAGATATCAGATATCATTTTTTGAGAGATTGCTCAGGAAATGGTCTAATAAAGTTGATTAAAGTCCATACAGACAATCAATTGGCTGACCTGTTTACCAAACCATTTGATTCAACAAGATTTGAATTTCTGGTTTAGTCACTTAGTATGATCAACTATGAATCAAACAAGTAATTTTTTTAAAACATTAACTTCAAATAAGCTTGATTTTGATAAAGTCCAATTTTTAATATCAATAACTATCTTTCAAAATCAAGATATCAAATAAACATTCATGTTTCTAATTGACAAACAATTTGAATAACACATAACCCTTCATGAGAAATGATAGTACACTAGATTATTTCTTCACTTGAGTCATTTTCCACCAATAAGACTGAAAATACTTTGCTTGATATGTGGATAGGCTCAGCATGGGACACTTAACATCACATACAACAGTGAAGAACTAAATTCTCATAATTGTGTGGTCAGTAACACACATATTGGTTTATGGTGAATATTGGTCTATCTAATATAGGTTGCTTGTAAAGTAACTACAATACACCTAGTGAAACAGTTTATAAACTACTCAATCATACAAGTGTCTCCTCTGTTATGATTTTCATAGACCTGGAGTACATTAAGGCATTCTGTGTTATGCTGAGCACAAACCTGAATGTCCTATATCATGATCCAAAAATATTCCCAATGAGGAACACATCCATAAAGGATAAACGATCAAAAGAATCCTAAAGAGGATCACCTTCCAAAGTGAAGTGAAAAAGAATCCCAATGTGGATCAAATAATATGGATCAAATTGAGCATTTATACTCCTAAGTAGCTAGGTCATAAGTGTTGAAAGTGCTTTCTAGCATATCTTGAGGAGGGTTGATCTTAACATACAATCAGATGTGGGGTTCATACAAATCATATTAATACACTCAAAACATGATAATCATTCACTATTTTAATCAATTATTAATACCATGCATGAGTTTAAGTGGATCACAATATCTGTAATCAACATTGTATTAGTCTATGTCTATTCTCAAAATCATCCAAACAACTCAGTGTGAATTTAAGACTAGTATGATCTTATGTTATGTGTAAATGATTCATGTTCAAACATGTAAATCATTCATTTATTTGTTAGATACAGTGTTATCTTACTAAGGGTTTATCATGCAAACAATCAAATTGGACTTTGATAATTTCCATTAAAACAATTTCTAATTTTTGTCATTTTATAAAATATTTTTATAAATATGCAAAAATTTATGGGAAAAAAATAATGAACATGGAAATATCAAAGGCAGCAGGATATATGCATAATCATACATTTTTAAATTTTGAAATTTTAAACTTTTAAGTTTTAAATAAAGCCAAGTCAAGCCAACACTCAAACACAACAGTTTGACACATACATATGTACTATATTGCTTGTGAGCGATATTCTTAACATCCACATATTGATCATGTTAAAATTTTATAATTTTAACAATCATTCAAATTTTGAAACATTTTCAAAATTATGTTAAGTAAAACAAATTTTCTAAGTCTTTACAGCGTATGTGTTAAGGTTCATAGCTGATGAGCATAAGTTTCAAAACAAACAAAAATTTTAAATTTTTGACAACTGTTGACACAACGGACATACAAACATACATCCGCTGTAGATACAGTTAACCATCACATCACGCAAAATACACCAAGTGTATATAGAGGACAAACAAACATGCATCCGCTATGCATCATTGAACATTCAAGTGTTCATAGCGTATGATGTAAGTAAGGCATCCGCTGTGAATACAGTAACATTCCACAGTGCATTACTAACATTAGTCATACGTTGTTTAAACAGTACAAGTGTACATAGTGTATGCACACAGGTAATCATATGCTGTACACCATCATTCAAACATTCACAGCGCGTGATAATAAGTCATCGGGAGTAAATATTTCAAACAAACAAAGTGTACACAGTGTATGACCAATGAGTCATCCGCTGTAAACATCCAAACAATGATTCAAGTTTACACAGTGCATGAACAAATGTTCATCCGCTATGTAAACAGTGTAAAACTTTCACCAAGTGCGCACAGCGCATGACTACATAGTCATATGCTATGAACACAGTACAACAATTCAAAGGGTCCACAGCGTATGACCAAGTAGTCATCCACTGTATACATAGTCAAACATTCAAAGGGTCCACAGCATACAACTTAAAGTTGTACAGCGGATGCACTGTACCCACAACGCATGTGCATTTCACAACGCATGTGCATTTCACAACGCATGACTTAAAATTAAATTTTAAGTTAAACTATTTTCACAGCATATAGTCATACTATACACACAGCAGACATTCATTTTGTCCATTGTATCTATAGTTCAACACTTGTGATTTTTTCATTCATCACGAGTGTGAGAGAGGCGAAATCAAAATTTTGAAACATTCAACAGTGCTTTAAACCCTTAAACCCTGATCATTCACAAACCCAAAATATTTGATTTAACCTTTGATTTACAATCAGATAGGTATAATAACATGTTTCAAATCTTCAAACAACCATTAAAACATCTTATTGTTCGACTTTGACCTGACATTGTCAAACCTAAGTCAAACGATGAACTAAGATCAAACATGAGTCAGATGATGTTTTAAATGAAATCAAATGTTGAATACATGACTAACAACCCTAGTCGCATGTATTAGGATTGTATTTATGAATAAATTTGATTAAGTGTTCATCGGGTTTATGAACAGTCATGATGTTCATGCCCAAAATCAAACAAAAATTAACTTTTGATCTTTGAAAATGTTTAAAAGGTCTTGAAACATGTTATAACTTTACAAACATGTTCAAAAATCAGTTACAAACATTTAAAATCAGTTAATTGGACATAACATTAACCACAACAACATTAAATGCTTATGCATTCAATGTGCATTGAATGGTAGCTGTTGACTTTAAAAGTCAAACTAAAAATCTTAGTGGATGTTGTTATGAATTAAAATCAGAATTTGAGTTAAAACAAACAACTTATTGTGATGAAACAAACATGTTGCAAAACAGTTTGATTCATAACAACTTGAAAACAACAAGATTTGCAAGTTTAAAATTGATCAAATTTGACTTTTAAAAGTCAAACTGCTCAAAATTTGATAATGGTCAATAAACAAACATTTTGACATAATAAATGTATCTAACATACATGATTCATCAACTCATATCATACATCTGTCCAATGAACAAATAATCAACATTTTATCATCTCAAGCATTACACATTCATATCATATAAGTTACTAACACATTTTTCTTCACCATTACAGATATGGCAAACTTAGTATTTGTCAGAGATCATAATCTCTGTGCATATCTCAACCCAGACTCACCAAAGGCTAAGAATTATAGAGACATTATACAAACCATAAGACAGACAAGGCTTGTTCATGCTATGACAGCCAGGCCTGAGATATATGAAGATCACATTGTCCAGTTTTGGACACATGCTCATCTAGAGCAAATGAATGACCAGCAAGTTGTTGTGTCTAACATACATGATCACAAATCATCATCTCAGAGAAAGTCATAAGGAGGGTTTTACAACTTGGTGAAGAAGATGCTGAAGGTCCAGTAGAATTTGATGAAATTATATACTACATGTTTTCAGGCACATTGGTTACACTGGTACTATTGAGGAAAGTAGATTAACAAGTCTTACATGTGTGCTCAATTCAGATTTCTAATGCACACATACCAGAAAACAATGACAAACAGGAAAATGGCTGGGATGCCACTTCTTTGAGGAGTTCTTCTGCCATAGCAAGCATCATTGCTAGAAGACCCTTTAATTTTGCAGTTCAAGTGTTAAATGGTATGATCTATAACTTGACGGAAGTAAGGAACAAGTTTCAGATGTATCCAAGATTCCTTCAGATGATCATTGATGATCTGTTACCAAACATACCAAGAGAAGGAGCTATCTTCCAACCTGTTCATTTTAATGAACATGTTTTTAACAGAATCAGGTCAAGCCTTTATCAAGGAGATGAGGTTCTTTGTCACACCCCAACCTTAACGGCGGACACGTCGAGGTGTGAGGGTTAACATTGTTCATGCCACACAACGCTAATTTAAAATGACAATATTATTAAATATAAATATTCATAACATACATTTAAGAAATAACATAAGTCAAACATTCAACAACACATAGGATTTCCAACGTCATATGATAATAAGTGTCTTTTTATTTTAATCTAGGTCCAATCCTAGATGTAAGCAAGTCTTCAATAACAAGCTAAGCAGTACCATTTCCTGAAACATGTTAAAAATAACGTCAATAATATGTTGGTGAGTTTTCATAGTTTTAGCATACATAAATATATATAAAAGATGGCAATTCACGTCATAGGTTATGGTGATATATTTATAAAGCATTTAACCCATGATTTTTTTAAAATTATTAAATAGATACGATTTGTTATTGTTTTGGTTTTTAAATGATTAGATAAGAATTTTAGTGACAATCATTATTAATAAAAGTTAAACTTTTATTATCAAATGGTTATTATTTATTATTAAATAAAATAGTAATTTTGTAGGTCAAAATGATTAAAATTATTTTTATTACAAGATATGTACATTTTAAATATGTACATGTATGTTTATTTTCTTACAAATTTTAAATAAATAAATGAGTAATAATGAGGAATTATTTAATTGAAAACATTAAAAATTATATGGAAGTTCATTACATTTAGAGATTAGTAATAAGTGTATATTTTTTTATAATTTTTAAATTAAAAGAAATAGAAATTTCTTTATTTAAAATCTTAAGAAAAATATAAAAGAAAATGATTTTATTTATTTTCTGATAAAAATAAATTTATATGATTATTAATAATTTAAAAGTATTTTTCAGAATTTTAATTATTATAAAACTCTTTTAAAAAAATGTGGCAGGTGCCCGGGTTCGAACCCGGGACCTTTGCCCAAGCAATCCAACACACAACCCGCCGGGCCAAGGCCCTGTTTCTGTTTTAGAATTGAAAGGTTAGTTTAAAAAAATATAACCCACCAAATCCACATGAACCCTAGTTGTGAAATCGATCCAATTGAACATCAATTCATTGATGTTAGTGAAATTAAACAGAGGGCTTTTATTCCCCTCGATTAACCGAGCGTGAAGACCCCTTTAATTACCTGATTGATGTTGTTCTTGAAAAATTAAGGTTCGACAAAGCCTGCGACTGTTCTTGATTCGGGGATTTCGATTTGTGTGTGTTTTTGGTGAATTTGATGTTACAGATAATGAAAAGGAGGTGTCGTGTAAGGCCCCGTTCCCGAAGACCTCACAGTTGGACATTCACGGCACTATTCATAAAACATTTCATAATTCATTATCACATTGCAGCGGAATTTAAACATTTAAAAGCCATTCATTTATTTATAAACGCTGTTGCTAAGTAATACATGTTTGGTACAGTTACAAAAGATCATTGGTTTGTATTACAAAACAACAATGTTATATTCATGAATGGATGTCAGCCTTGTCCCAACGAGTAGCCTCCCCGAGTGCCATCCTCAGCAATGTTACCTGCCAACTGAAAACACATAAAAGTCAGCTTTGCTGAGTGAGTCTTGGTTTTAAAATCATAAAAATATCTTGATATATTTGTATACAAAATACTTCTTGAAGAAAATATCTTATCTTTCTTTCGGATGTGCTCACACATCATACATACAAATCATAACCATTACATCATCACCATTCTCTTTCTTGATTATTATTATTATCTTTCACTATCGATATGGACCAAAGTGCTATACCCCCCATATAATGCGCATAAACCTGGTACTGGGCCTTGAAGTCTATAAATAGACTCCATCCGTGGTGCACATATGCTGGCACCAGTACCGGGGCAGCAACAGTGGTCCCCTCAATCTTAAAGATTGACCCTGTGTACATCTTTTGGGTTAGCTAAACCATACACAGTTGAGCTAACAACAACATGGTCGTGCACCTCCTGTAAATTTTTACTTGCAAGTCTTTCATTCTTTAAGTTCCACTTTCGTTAATATTAATCTTTCACTTGATTAATAATACTTCATAATTACGAACAAACCACATAAGGCCACATAATAGTATCATAATTGGCACATAAGGGCAGCCCACATCATGCATAAGATAACCAAATAAAAGCATCAAGTCAACCGTGGTCAAATCCTAATTTCTGATCTTCCAAAATTCTAGAAAATTTCTAAGTCCTAAAGAAATACGGATGAACAGAACCAATGCGGATGAACAACTTGCAAATGTGGGTGAACAATAACTAATGCGGATGAACACTTGAAAAATGCGGATGAACAACTTCCAAATGCGGATGAACAATAACTAATGCGGATGAGCACTTGCAAAATGCGGATGAACAACTTGCAAATGCGGATGAACAAAAGTGAATACGGGTGAACACTTAGACAATTATCACAGTGTAAATGCGGATGAACCATCAGATCAGTAAATGAGACTTATGCTATAACCAGTTCTAAAACCTCATTTTCATACATTCTTAACATCGATCTATCATGCTAAACTCTTAGAACAAGCTTACAACCTCATAGAACACAGAAATTCATACGCATATATTAGCAGTCAACATACACGACGGTTGTAAAGCATTTTAAATGCATTTTCAGCCCCAAAGAAGTTTAAAAACAGAGAATCAGGGTCCCAGAACTCACCTATTGCAGCAAACAAGTGAATCTCCTCCCAACTTGCATGCACAAGAGGTCAAACACCTAGAACAAGCCAAAACAAACACCAAACACCAAGAACACATAGAAATCAGTTTCTAAGGTTGAAACCTCAAAGAAACCGAACCAATTAATCACAAAAACCTACTAACCTTGAAGATTCTTCTTCTTCTTCACAATTCAACCGAGAGAAAAACACAAAACCCAGCTTTCTTTCTTTGAAAAGCAACAGCAGAAAGAGCATGGGTGACCATGCTCTTTATACACCCACTTTTGACTTTTTGTACTATTTTACACAAAGCACCCCTCAACTTTGCCTTCTTTTTATTTTCTTCAAATTACTTTTCTTTCCTTTTTACTTTGACGAAATTTCGGGTGTTACAAGTCTATCCCCCTTAAAGAGGTTTTGTCCCCGAAACCTTTCACTCTTTGAATAACTATGGGTAATGCTGTCTCATCTCTTCTTCGGTCTCCCACGTAGACTCGGATCCTTTTCAGTGTTTCCACTGTACCCGCACAAGTGGAACCACTTTATTTCTCAGTCTCTTCTCCTTTAGGTCGATGATTGCCACTGGTTGCTCCATATAATTGAGCCGTTCATCCACTTCAATATCATCCAATGGTACAATCATATCTTTGTCAGCTATGTATTTTCTTAGATGAGATACATGAAATGTCGGGTGAATCCCACTTAACTCATTAGGCAATTCTAGATGGTAGGCCACCTCTCCTACTCGTGCAACGATTCGGAAAGGCCCTATGTATCTTGGACTCAACTTACCCCTCTTTCGGAATCGGATGATCCCTTTCCAAGGTGAGACCTTTAGCATGACTTTATCACCCACGTTGAACTCGATGGGTCTACGCCTCTTATCGGCATACGACTTTTGCCTATCTTTGGCTGCCTTCATAAAGGCTTTGATCTTTTCCAGCTTCTCAGTCGTAGCCTCAATCACTTTGATGCTCCCCAATTCTTTCTGCCCAATGTCTCCCCAACACACGGGCGTTCTACACCTCCTACCGTATAGCATCTCGTATGATGGCATACCAATGCTGGCATGATAACTGTTGTTGTACAAGAACTCTGCTAACGGTAGGTGATCATCCCAACTTCCTCCAAAGTCGATCACACATGCCCGGAGCATATCCTCGAGCGTCTGAATTATCCACTCAGACTGACCATCTGTCTGAGGATGGTAAGTCGTGCTAATGTGTAGTCTCGTCCCCATGGCATCATGGAATTTCTTCTAAAACTTTGATGTGAACCGGGTGTCACGGTCTGACACAACAGACACCGGCACACCATGGTGAGCTATAATCTCTTTGATGAACAGGTCCACCAGTCTCTCGAAGGAATACGTCTCGCGGATCGGTAGGAAGTGAGCACTCTTTGTCAATCGATCAACTATCACCCAGATGGTATCGCACCCCTTCGCAGTACGGGGTAGCTTCGTTATGAAGTCCATGGTGATGTGCTCCCACTTCCACTCGGGTATATCCAATGGTTGGATCTTCCCGTATGGTTTCTGATGTTCTGCCTTCACTTGCAAGCAAGTAAGGCACTTACTTACATACTCTGCCACGTCCCGTTTCATACCCGGCCACCAGTAGTCTTTCTTCATGTCTTGATACATCTTGGTAGCACCGGGATGAATGGAGTATCAAGTTTTATGAGCTTCATACATAATTCGCCCACGTAGATTCCCATATCGAGGAATCCACATTCGCCCAAAGCGGGTTTTAACACCGTGGGTATTCTCCCCCAGTTCTGCTACTAGACCTCTCATTCGTTCGGAGTTAAGGTGATCTTCTTTTAACGCCTCATTTTGAAACTCTTTAACTTCCGTTATCATATCTGAGGTCATCACCAACTGATACGCCTTTACTCGAATCGGCTCGGGTCTCTCCTTCCGGCTAAGGGCATCGGCCACTACATTGGCCTTGCCCGGATGGTAATGGATCTCGCAATCATAGTCTTTGATCAACTCCAACCACCTTCTCTACCTCATGTTGAGATCTTTCTACTCGAAGAAGTATTTCAAGCTCTTGTGATCCATGAAGATTGTACACTTGGTCCCGTATAAATAGTGTCTCCAAATCTTCAACGCAAAGACCACCGCAGCCAATTATAAATCATGAGTGGGGTAACTAACCTCGTGGGTCTTTAACTGTCGGGACACGTAGGCTATTACTCTCCCACGTTGTATTAACACGCAACCCAGTCCCGAATAAGATGCATCTGAATACACCACTAAGTCTTCACTTCCTTCGGGCAATGTTAAGACAGGAGCTTGAGTTAATCTTGCCTTTAACTCCTCAAAAGCATCCTCTTGTTCCCGACCCCACACGAACTTCACATCCTTACGTGTCAGCTTAGTCAAAGGTAAGGCTATCTTGGAAAAGTCTTGAATGAACCTTCGGTAATAACCCGCCAAACCCAAGAAACTGTGAATCTCGGATGGCGTCTTTGGAGACTTCCATTGCATTACCGCCTCAACCTTTGCCGGGTCCACCATAATTCCTTCGGTATTCACCACATGATCCAGAAATTGAACCTCGCGTAACCAGAAAGCACACTTAGAGAATTTAGCATATAACTTTTCTCTCCTAAGTGTCTTCAACACTTCACGTATATGGTCGGCATGTTCTTCTTTGCTCTTTGAATAAATCAAGATATCATCAATGAACACAATCACTGATTTTTCCAACATCGGCCGGCACACTCGATTCATCAAATCCATAAAGGCAATTGGCGCATTAGTTAAACCGAACGACATGACCAGAAACTCGTAATGTCCATAACGCGTGCGGAACGCTGTCTTCTGGATATCTTGTTCCTTTACCTTCAACTGATGATAACCATATCGGAAATCTATCCTGGAAAACCAACTGGCACCTTGAAGCTGATCAAACAGGTCGTCAATCCTTGGTAGGGGGTATCTATTCTTCACTGTCAACTTGTTCAACTCCCGGTAGTCTATACACATTCTCATACTACTGTCTTTCTTCTTTATGAATAATACCGGAGCACCCCAAGGAGAGATACTCGGTCTAATAAACCCCTTACCCATCAATTCCTGTAGCTGATCCATCAGTTCTTTCATCTCGGTCGGAGCTAACCGATACGGTGCCTTGGCAACGGGTTGCGCACCGGGTATCAGGTCGATCTGAAATTCTATCTCACGGTCCGGTGGCACACCTGGTAGATCTTCGGGAAACACATCCTGGAAATCACATACCGCTGGCACTTCTGATAATTGTGGTATCGACACGTCCACATCTTTCACGTATGCCAAGTAGGCACAACATCCGCGCCTCATACACTTCTCTGCCACTGCCATCGAAATCACCTTCAGAACCGTAGTGACGCGATCACCATAAACTATCACTGAACTCCCATCGGGTGCAACTAACCGAATCATCTTCTTCCGACACACGATGTTTGCCTCATAGGCTGCCAACCAATCCATCCCCAGACCTACATCAAACCCACCTAGGGGCATCACAAATAGTTTAGCGGAGAACCTATGGCCTTCTAACTCTATGTCGCAGCTTTCCAAAATATCAGAGATTCGGGTAGACTTACCAATAGCAATTTCTACGTCAAAAGGTTCATCGATGCTCCTACTACTAACAGGCAATTTAGCACAGAAGGCAGCAGATATGAAACTCCTACTAGCACCAGAATCATATAATATAGATGCACAAGTTTGGTTTACTAGAAACACACCTGACACGACGTCGGGGTCTACCCGGGCTTCCTCTCGGGTCATCGTGAAGGCTCTTGCACTTGCCCTCTGCCCTCCTTCTTCTGGCCTCTTCTTCAACCTAGAATTTTCAGCCCTTGGCTTCTTGCAGTCCTTGTTCATATGGCCGATCTCACCACAGTTAAAGCACCGTGGGGCTCCACACATCTTTGAAATGTGACCGGGCTTGCCACATTTGTAGCAGACATTCATTCCCAAGCGGCATTCCCCGATATGTTCCTTCCCACACTTATCACACCGCTTCAACCCCGAGCTTACAGTAACCACTCGACGATCATCCGCCCTCGGCCTCTTACTGTTCGGGTGAAACCACCATGCCTGAATCTCTTCCCATTCCAGTTTCTGTCACCCCCACCAGTCCTCTTCACCTCAACTACAGTTACCTCTCGTTCATCATACAGCCTTCTGCCAAATCCACCGCCGACCTAAAAGTGCTTGGTCGAGCAGTGATCAAATGCCTGTGAATGTCAGTCGGCAACCCCTGAATATACCGCTTGATCTTCCTTGAAGCCGGTGTAACTTGTTCGGGCACCAGTCTCGCCATCTCGTTGAATTTGGTAGTATATTGCTGGTGGGTCATGGTTCCCGCCTCAAGCTGTAGGAACTCTCTCTCTATCTTGTCGAGTTCTCGATGAGGACAAAATTCTTCAATCACTAACTTTTTCAGTTCACTCTATCTCATCCTCCCAACAGCCCTGTTGCCCTCGGCCTGGACCAGATTGTCCCACCAACACAGTGCCGAGTCAATGAATGAGTGAGTGGCAAATTTCACCTTCTGATTCTCCCTGCACTCACTAATATCCAACACTGCCTCCATCTCTCTAACCCAGCGGTGGGCAGCAGCAGCATTACCGTTGCCGTCAAAAGTAGGGGGTTTACACCGTTGGAATGCCCCGTAACTGCATCCCCTTGCGGTTTCCCGCACCTCTACATCTGCTTCATCATTGGAGGCTCCCCTTTCAACATTCATATCCTCCTCATCATCATGATCTCCCTCATTCTCCCTTCTCCCAGCAGCAGCCCTTCTCTCTTCCTCCTTTTCTTTCCCCTCATCCTTCCTTATAGCCCGGATCACCCCAGTCACGACAGATGGTAGGATCGTATGCATGACTTGGTGAACCTCCTCCACCACTGCTTCTTTCATTGAGGCCCTTAAATTGGCTCTCTCATCCACTCCCTCCGGGTGATGAAGCTCAGGCTCAGCAGGAGCCGTCTCTGCAATTCTCGTCTTGTTCTTTGCGGCCCGGGGTCTACCAGCACGACCACCCCGAGTTCCACTTCGAGAAGCCTTAGATGATCTACCTCCAGCCATCCTCTAACACTATAAGATCCAAACACCAACACAGTCATTCAAGGTAATAGCTCAGTTAATGTTAAGTATAGTAAGTCCCTAATTATAGTGGCCAGTTGTGATTAGCCACTTACTTTACTCTTCGTTCCCCGAGCAATTCCTATCCTGACTACATTAGTATTCAAATCAACTGAAGCACATAAATCAAATAGCATGCGCACATAATACCGGTTAACATAATGAAAAGAAATACCATATGGCACATAGCTACTCGGGCTGGTATCCCTCCATTCGGTCTCATTTTCAGTTTAAGTTTAGGTTTTTTTTTTTTTTTTTTGAAAATATCTTGATATATTTGTATACAAAATACTTCTTAAAGAAAATATCTTATCTTTCTTTCGGATGTGCTCACACATCATACATACAAATCATAACCATTACATCATCACCATTCTCTTTCTTGCTTATTATTATTATCTTTCACTGTCGATATGGACCAAAGTGCTATACCTCCCATATAATGCGCATAAACCTAGTACTGGGCCTTGAAGTCTATAAATAGACTCCATCCGTGGTGAACATATGCTGGCACCAGTACCGGGGCAGCAACAGTGGTCCCCTCAATCTTAAAGATTGACCTTGTGTACACAGTTGAGCTAACGACAACACGGTCGTGCACCTCCTGTAAATTTTTACTTGAAAGTCTTTCATTCTTTAAGTTCTACTTTCGTTAATATTAATATTTCACTTGATTAATAATTCTTCATAATTACGAACAAACCACATAAGGACTCAAACAAATGCGGATGAACAAAAGTGAATGCGGGTGAACACTTAGACAATTAGCCATGACTAACCATCTCACTTGGCAAGAACTCTCCACCCGAAAGCAACCTGGAACGATCTAACCACTCATGGTCTTCATCAGATCTTTAATCTTGATTTAATGATGATCAATGATCACTTAGCATGAATGGGAAGGCTTGAGATTACCACAAATTAGCTTAGAATAATAAAGAATTGAGCTTGGAAAGTTTTTTTCACGAATTAGGGTTGGATTGTGTTTAAATAACTTGAAATTCCACAAAATCAGGCAAGTTGTTTAGCAATCGGCGTATGATACACCCCGGGTTGGCGTATCATACGCCCCCCTCAACTTCCATACACCCAACTTTCTGTATTTTTTTCCAAATACGCCAACTGATACGCCGCCCATACGACGACCGACGTATTATACGCCCATACCCGGCGTATCATACGTCGGTACACCTAAATTTGTGCCTTTTTTGTAACTTTTGATATTTACATCTTCAGTCCTTGTAGTTTCATGTTTGGCTCCTTATTCTCCAAAATAAGCCTCCTTTAGCTCCAATTACCTATAAATCAAAATACAAACTACTTGAAACTATTCCACCATAATCATGTTGTAAAATCACATATTTAGATCAATTAAACACTGAATTATTGACTCGTGCTCAGATCCCCACACTTAACCTTTTGTTTGTCCTCCTGTAAATTTTTACTTGCAAGTCTTTCATTCTTTTGTTTGTCCTCAAACAAATGCGGATGAACAAAAGTGAATGCGGGTGAACACTTAGACAATTATCACAGTGTAAATGCGGATGAACCATCAGATCAGTAAATGAGACTTATGCTATAACCAGTTCTAAAACCTCATTTTCATACATTCTTAACATCGATCTATCATGCTAAACTCTTAGAAAAAGCTTACAACCTCATAGAACACAGAAATTCATACGCATATATGAGCAGTCAACATACACGACGGTTGTAAAACATTTTAAATGCATTTTCAGCCGCAAAGAAGTTAAAAAACAGAGAATCGGGGTTCCAAAACTTACCTATTGCAGCAAACAAGTAAATCTCCTCCCAACTTGCGTGCACAAGAGTTCAAACACCTAGAACAAGCCAAAACAAACACCAAACACCAAGAACATATAGAAATCAGTTTCTAAGGTTGAAACCTCAAAGAAACCGAACCAATTAATCACAAAAACCTACTAACCTTGAAGATTCTTATTCTTCTTCACAATTCGACCGAGAGAAAAACACAAAACCCAGCTTTCTTTCTTCGAAAATCAGCAGCAGAAAGAGCATGGGCGACCATGCTCTTTATACACCCACTTTTGACTTTTTGTACTATTTTACACAAAGCACCCCTCAACTTTGCCTTCTTTTTATTTTCCTCAAATTACTTTTCTTTCCATTTTAGTTTGACGAAATTTCGGGTGTTACATGTCGAGAGCATTTGCCCTCTAACTTATAGGTTCAATTTGATCGAGAAGGTGTCCAACGACTATAGGATTAATGTCGGCCGTTTATCATTGATTGGGGGTGTAATTTGGTCGTTTCAGTTGAAATTACTCTCATCAATGGCTTCTAAATGATTAAGTGGGCGTGTACACCCGTTTAATTTGAGTAAGTACATCGATTAAGTGCAGAAACGGATTTGAGCTTTGATGTGGTTTCGGTTTCAACTTGAATGTTAGTGGAATCTCTGTTAATCTCGAATTAAATCATGTTCCTGAGTTCGAAATGTGTCCTAAAGCCGGTTGGGTTCATTTTTATGTATTAAAGGTGGGGTTTTTATGGGGTTTAGGGGGTCGCCGGAACCTTGGCCGGAGTTGGCCGGAGAACAGGGCCGGAAATATGGTGGGGGTGATTTGGTGTCAGGATCAGCGATCTAAGTTTGATCAATTAGAGTTGAATTGCAGCAGAATTAGAACAAGAATTAGACAAATATAGCAAGAACACAATAGATATTCAATGGAACAGTACACGGTTATAGAAAATAGGGTTTTCTGCAAAAGGGATAATATCATTCATGCATAAATGCTTCGGTATGGCGGCTGCTAAGTTTCACCGGGTTCACTCAGCTGCACCACTTACAATTAGGTCAACATTCCTTATATAAAGGAATGTGACGTCTGCTGATGTCACTTGATAGTGACATCTAACAGAATTATTACAAACAACTGAAAGTAAGCAAACTACTGAGAATGTTCACAACAACTGAGAACATGTCAGAGTATGCTAAGTACAAGATGAAACTAAAACTACTGAAACTACAAGTACTGATTACAGGAAACATAAAACTACTAATTACAAAAGAACTGAAAAGGAAAATATAACTACTGAAAGGAAACCATCACAACTACTGAAGAGGTCTTCTTAAACTGTTGTGACAACATCTGAAACTTGGTCTTCAGTCTTTGTCTTCAGCTTTTGTCTTCAGACTTTGTCTTCAGTTCTTTAGCTTCAGACTTTGTCTTCAGCTCTTTCACTTCAGACTTTGTCTTCAGCTTTTTCACTTCAGACTTTGTCTTCAGACCTTGTTATCAGTTGATGTCTTCAGCTGTTGTAGACTACTTCAGTTGTTGTAATGTCTGTGGGACATAAAGGTTTTTCTGATCAGGCTCATTGGTTCTTTTGGTCCAACAAACTCCCCCTGAACCAATGCAGCCAAAACCTTTAAGCTTATTGAGGTTCCACTTATTCTTGGCAGAAATACTCTCTTGATCAGCTTTAGAGATATCAGATAAGCACAGGCCAGGGAACAAGTTTCAGTAGATGTGAATGTCAAAGGATGGAAGGGAACTCTATCTTGGGGAACTGGACACAGAGCTGTTATCCCAACCATGAAACCTACTTCCCATTGATGAGTCTATAAGACTCTCTGACGTAGGCCTCAAGGAGAACAACTTGTTCCTCCTTAGTGAGTTCTTCTGCTTCTCCTTCGAAGAAGAACTCTGGGCCATAGTACTCTGATAGGTACTTTATCGTCTTTCCATTTTTCAACTCAACAGTTGTTATCTCTCTGTAAGCAAATTCATCTGGGTGAGTCCAGTATTTTTTCTTTGCCATGCTCATTACTCTCACAGGACCAAAGAGATCCATGTGCAGTAATTACAAGCAGGCAGTGGACTTTGGTTCTTCTATAGGAGGGAATGAAACTTTGTGTTGTTTTCCTTTTAAACAAGCAGTGCAGGTTTCATCACAGAGGAACTCCTTTATTGGTAGACCTCTCACTAAACTATTGTGGATCAGCTGATTCATGTTTTTGAGATTAACGTGACCCAGCCTTCTATGCCACAGTTTAGATTCCTGAGGAGAGGCCTTGGAGAACAGGCAAGGATGACCTTTTAAATCAGTCTTCTTTGACAAATCCAAGGCATATACTCTTCCTATCCTGTTGGCCTTCAGGAGAGTATGTTCATCCAATACCTTGTCAATCAGCCTCAGAACTTTGGAAGACAGAATCCGGCAGTTCTGGCTTGTGAAAAGTGCAACATGCCCTTTATCACACATCTGACTGACACTCAGTAGATTATACTTGAGATTCTCCACATGGTTAACATCATCAAATCTGATTTCTCCATTTGACACAAATCCTATCCCGATGATGTAACCCTTAGCATCATTTCCAAATGAAACAAATCCCTTCTTTCCTTGAGAGTAGTCATTAAGAAG
Organism: Flaveria sonorensis; assembly: GCA_025506505.1. Lineage (NCBI taxonomy): Eukaryota > Viridiplantae > Streptophyta > Magnoliopsida > Asterales > Asteraceae > Flaveria > Flaveria sonorensis. Next base: position 62,347,670 of record CM046433.1, on the reverse strand, counting down.
AGAACTGCTCCCAGTCATATGCATAGATCCTCCACTATCTACATACCAGATGCTTCTTTGGCATGCTGAAGAACCCTGCATTTATCATAAGAAACTAGTTAGCTTTAGAGACCCAAACCTTTTTGGTTTTGGGTCTGTTTTCATCAACAGATTTAACCATAACTTGTTTCTTATGATTAACAGCTGATGAAGGTGGAGATGGTGCTAAAATGGATTTCTTAGATTTGGGCTTGGATTTCCTTTTCAGTGGTTTCATCACAGGTGCATCTAGTTGGTTAACTCTCCCCAACAAATGCTGAACCATCATAACAAGTTGTGTCTGATTTGTTGCTAAAGCCTTCAGCTCATTTGACACATCAGTACTTGTTTTTGATGAGTTCCTGTGACCCACCATTTCCTCCTTCTTGAAATTCGCAGACTTAGTCTGATGTTTATCATGAGGAACACTATCAGCTGTTTTCTGATAAACCCCATCCTTCTTTTTGGATATTGGTGAGACCTTGGTTTTATCAGTTTGAGATGACTGTGGTACAAACTTGGTCTCAAACTCATTTTTCATTTTATTAATCTCTTCTTTAATGAGCTTATCTCTGTTGAGTTTGGAACCCTTTTTGTACCAGCATTCATCAGATAGATGATTGAATTTACCACATATTTCACATGGCTTATTCTTCATCTTGGATTGATCAACTGCTGAAGTGGAAACTACTGAAGGTGTGATCTTCAGTACTTTCCTCCTTTCAGTACTTGTGTTAAGTACTGAAGGATCGGTAACAACTGAAGACTTGTTCTTCAGCTGTTCTCTATCCGTCCTGAAAGACCGTATGATAGATTCCTCAGCAGTTGTTAATCCTTTTATTTCAGCAGATTTGAAATGCTTTTCAGATGTTGTGACTTGCCCTTCAGTACTTGGAGTACTTTGAGGGACAACATCTTTATTGCTCAGCTTCATGTGTTTATCAGCATTTAAACCATCAGGCAATTGATTTGCTGAGATCTTAACACTGACTTCATCCTCTAATTTTGTATTATCATTTGAGGATGAATCACATGATGATGTGGTTTGGAAATTACTTTCACCTTCAGATTTTACTATTGATTTTGAAGTAAAATCAGTAGGTGGTGCAGTATGATTGTAACCTATTCCAAACTTCACATTTGAAGCTGTTTGCTTGCTGAGAAGCATTTCACATCCCTTGCAGGATGTTACCCAGCGGTCACACTCAACTTGGGTATCTGCAAGTGTCTCTTTGAGACTTCTGTGGTTCTCAAGTATGACCTCTACCTTAGCCTTTTCATTATTAAGTTGGCATTTAAGCTTGTAAATCTCATCATCTTTGTCATTAAGAGCAGACTCATACTCAGCTTTTCTTATGGAAATAGTTTTCTCAAGCTCAAGATTTTGATTGATTAAAGCTACATTTGCCTCTCTAATAAAGACAAAGGCAGCTATGCATGATTCAGAACATAACTTGGCTTTAGCCTCAGAAGATACCTGGGTTACCTGTGAAGATGATGCATTGGAGCAAGAACCCTCAGTAGACTCCAGGGCCATGAGAGCAAGATTCCCAAAAGGATATTCACCACTATGTTGACCAGCACCAGCAAATAATTGCTCATTGAAACCAGAAAGATCATCTGGTAAGCTGCTCCAGTCAACAACTCCTGGTGTGAAGAAGCTGTGATGAGGTTGAGATTGTGATGGAGATGGTTGAGGCTCAGGTAGGGCTTGAGGTTGTTGTGCTATAGGAACTTGAACTGGATTTGGATGTGGCATGTAATAGCAGGGATATTGATATGGCATTGGACCCTGAGGGACAAAATATGCAGGAGATTGAGGTTGTGAGTGATGACCGAAACTAGCAGGATGTTGCCCTTTGTTTTATGAACTATTGCTTGGAAAGGTCACAAAGGGTGTAGAGGAGTTAGATCCAGTTGATCTACACTCTCTTGCAAAGTGCCCAAGCCTGTGGCATTTATGACACCTCAACTTACTCTTGTCAAAACCAACTTTGGTTTTGCCAGAGAGTCCTGGAAATTTCCTACCAGTTCTCTTGTAGAACTTTTGAGATCTGATATTGATCAAGGCCATTTGGCCCAAAATATCCATCTCTTCTAAATCATCATCAGCAATACCCATCAAATCATCCATGATAAAGCATAAATTATCACTATTACACCCAGAATGACTGTCAACACCAACAAATGCATGATCAGAACTGTTTGAAGAGAAATCTATATGCTTATCATAATGGCTTTCTGATCCAGCATATTCTGACTCATGACCGACCAAGGCAGTGTTCCCTGGTACAAAGTCATCAGTGAGCTTTCCTGATGATGCTAGTTTTCTTTTCTGCTCTATCTCTCTTTCAAATGTAAGCAGTTTCCCATGGAGTTGGGTGAGAGATAGGCTATCCAGATTTGCACTGGAGCGTAGGACAATGGTGTATGTGTCCCATCTCTCAGGCAGTGATCTGAGGAATTTGTTGTTCATCTGGTTGTTAGTATACTCATGCTTGACCATTTTCAGCTCAGAGATCAAGCAGGAGAAACGCTCAAACTGTTGAGTCAGTGTCTCACCCTTCCTATGAGAGAATGTCTCATATTGTTGGGCGAGGATTTCTCTGTTGTTTGCTAAGACCTCATCAGTTCCTCTGAATTGTTCCTTCAAAGCATTCCAGAGGTCATGAGCAGTTTCATGATGCATAAGCCCAGAATAGATTTCATTAGGCAGTGCCATGGCCAGAATTCCATGGGCTTTAGCATCAATCTCAAACAGTTTACGATCTTCATCTGAGTATTGCTCCTTCTTCTTCGGAACCATTTGGTTGGTCTCCGGATTGTTCACCATAGGCTTGTGTGGACCGTGAACCACAGATGTCCAACAACCTGAACTGTTAACAGACAGGTGATGGAGCATTCTTCGTTGCCATATGTTATACTCAATCCTAACCAGCATCGGAGGCTTGGTTGAGGAGCCAGTATTGTGAGGGTCATTAGAAGGAGTAGTTATTCTCAGATTCAAACCAATTCAATCAAGTTTCAACAGATTTAGCACAAAAACACAACAAACTCAATATGAACCAAGAAGAAACTAAAATTGAATACCAGAAGCAGCAGAAGATCAATCTCTATAACAAATTCTTGCAAATATGCCAATTCGATCAAACTTTAGATATCGAAATAGCAGTTTCAATGATCAATTGTTAAACCGATCAATGATTAACCCGCTCTGATACCATTTGTCAGGATCAGCGATGTAAGTTTGATCAATTAGAGTTGAATTGCAGCGGAATTAGAACAAGAATTAGACAAATATAGCAAGAACACAATAGATATTCAATGGAACAGTACACGGTTATAGAAAATAGGGTTTTCTGCAAAAGGGATAATATCATTCATGCACAAATGCTTCGGTATGGCGGCTGCTAAGTTTCACCGGGTTCACTCAGCTGCACCACTTACAATTAGGTCAACATTCCTTCTATAAAGGAATGTGACGTCTGCTGATGTCACTTGATAGTGACATCTAACAGAATTATTACAAACAACTGAAAGTAAGCAAACTACTGAGAATGTTCACAACAACTGAGAACATCTCAGAGTATGCTAAGTACAATATGAAACTAAAACTACTGAAACTACAAGTACTGATTACAGGAAACATAAAACTACTGATTACAAAAGAACTGAAAAGGAAAATATAACTACTGAAAGGAAACCATCACAACTACTGAAGAGGTCTTCTTCAGCTGTTGTGACAACATCTGAAACTTGGTCTTCAGTCTTTGTCTTCAGCTTTTGTCTTCAGACTTTGTCTTCAATTCTTTAGCTTCAGACTTTGTCTTCAGCTCTTTCACTTCAGACTTTGTCTTCAGCTCTTTCACTTCAGACTTTGTCTTCAAACCTTGTTATCAGTTGATGTCTTCAGCTGTTGCAGACTACTTCAGTTGTTGTAATGTCTGTGGGACTTAAAGGTTTTTCTGATCAGGCTCATTGGTTCTTTTGGTCCAACATTTGGTTTAAGGAAATTACAATTTTGTCCCCTGCGGTTTAAGAAGTGTTCTTTTAATCCAAAGTTTATATTTTAGTTTAAACTAAATTTCCAGTTTAGTCCCTGTGGTTTAAAGTTTAGTATTGTATGCCAAGCTATATATTTACAAGTTTTTTTTTTTTAAATATTAATCTTAGATTTCTTTTATTTATTTACAATGTTAACACTTATTATAATTATTTACTATTATTAGTATTATTAATTTATCTTTTTTATTATTATTTTCATTATTATTATTAATATTAACATTTTCTTGTATGCTTGTTATTATTATTATTATTAGTATTATTACCATGGTTATCATTAATTATTTAATTATTTAATTATAGCCAACTATAATGATTTCAAGAGATTACAAATAAGTCCTCGCACTTGCATTAATAACAAAACGAACCCTTACAAGAGATAACGACGTCTAACAAACATTTAACAAAAATTACGAGAGTTCACAGTCTCCCCAACTTTAAGGAATTTCGTCATGAAATTAAAGACAAGACTAAACAAAAAGGTAGGGATAATTCTTCTTCATGTGGTCTTTGCGTTCCCAGGTGAACTCAGCTCCACGTTTGTTTTCCCAATGAACTTTGACGATCGGTGTGGTTGATGTTCGGGTCTTCTTCAGTGTTCGATCCATAATCTCGACAGGTTTCTCAACGAAATGCAAAGACTTGTCAATTTGGATTTCCTCCAAAGGAACATGCAAATTTTCAACGGCCAGGCATTTCCTCAAGTTTGAGACATGGAAAACTGGATGAACCCCGCTAAGTTCAGAAGGTAGTTCCAGTTTGTAAGCCACTTTCCCAACTCTTTTTAGAATTTTGAAAGGTCCTACAAAGCGTGGGGCTAACTTGCCCTTCTTCCTAAAGCGAACAACACCCTTCCATGGAGAAACCTTAAGAAGAACCATGTCGTCAACTTGGAATTCCAACGGTTTGCGTCTTTTATCGGCATAACACTTTTGACGACTTCTAGCCACCTCAAGGTTATTTCGGATTTTGGAGACTTTGTCGGTCGTTTCTTGGATGAGTTCAGGACCAGTAATAAGATTTTCACCAATGTCAGTCCAACAGATCGGTGAACGGAATTTGCGACCATATAAAGCCTCGAATGGTGCCATCTTGATGCTTGAGTGATAACTATTGTTATACAAAATCAAGAACACAAAGACGTAGTAAATCCTCAAGGGTTTGAATTGTTCGCTCGGTTTGACCATCCGTTTGAGGATGGTAAGCCGTGCTTAAATCCAGTTGAGTACCCAAAAGTTCTTGCATAGAAGACCAGAAATATGAAGTGAAGCAAGCATCACGATTAAAAATAATATGCAACGGCATGCCATGACGACTCACAATTTCATCGATGTAGATGCGAGCCAATCTTGAAACCTTGTAAGTGTCTCGTATTTGTATGAAATGTGCCGTTTTGGTCAAACAGTCAACAATCACCCATATCCTATCATGGCCATGAGAGGTTCGTGGTAACTTGGTTATGAAATCCATAGATATATGTTCCCACTTCCACATAGGGATTTCGGGTTGTTCAAGTAAACCACTAGGCCATTGGTGTTCAGCTTTAACCCTTGCGCATATGAGACACTTGGAGACATAAGATGCAATATCCCTCTTCATTCCTGGCCACCAATATTGGCCACGTAGATCCATATACATCTTATCGGACCCGAGATGAATAGAATATTGTGTTTGATGAGCTTCGTTCATGATGAAGTGATGGAGATTATTGCGATTCGGGATCCAAAGTCGATTCAATAAGTACCACATGCCATTCGGTTTTGTTTCCAGTTGTGATCGAACGTTAAACGCCAAATCTTCATCTTTCCCTTCCTCGGTTAACGCTGCCTGTTGAGCCTTGCGGATGCAAAACTCAAGATCACTATCAATCCTTATGTTTTGAAGCATGATAGTGGCCTCGTTAACATCCACATGAATCTCAGTATCAAACTCCCCTAACATGTCAAACCGTTGTCTTCGATCTAGGATTTCTTGAAGTGAGACAGTCTTGTTGTGGATCTTGCGACTCAGTGCGTCGGCTACAACATTCGCCTTTCCAGGATGATAGCGAATGTCGCAGTCGTAGTCGCTAATCAACTCAACCCAACATCTTTGTCTCATGTTGAGATCCTTTTGATTGAACACGTCTTGGAGACTCTTGTGGTCGGTGTAGACTATACATTGCATCCCATAAAGATAATGCCGCCAATCTTCAAAGCAAATACCACGGCACCAAGTTCGAGATCATGAGTTGTGTATTTCACCTCATGAACCTTCAATTGTCTTGATGCGTAAGCTATGACCTTGCCTCATTGCATGAGAACACAACCAAGGCCTTGACTAGACGCATCGCATTACACATTGAAATCATCGTTTCCATCGGGGAGGGTTAAGATAGGAGCATTACACAGTTTGTGTTTTAGTGTCTCGAAAGCCTCTTCTTGTTTGGGTCCCCATTCAAAAAGTCTATTCTTTTGAGTTAGCGCGGTAAGCGGTTTAGCAATCTTCAAAAAGTTTGCAATGAACCTACGGTAGTAACCCGCTAAACCTAGAAAAGAATGAACCTCGGTTGGGGTCATGGGAACACACCAATTCTTCACGGCTTCTATTTTTGCAGGGTCGACGCGAATTCCTTGGCTATTCACCACATGTCCTAGGAATTGAACTTCTTCGAGCCAGAATTCGCACTTTGAGAACTTGGCATATAGTTGTTCCTTCTTCAAAAGATCGAGGACTTGACTTAAATGTGATTCGTGATCGGTCTTTGTCTTGGAGTAGATGAGAATATCATCAATAAACACGATCACGAATTTATCCAAGTACGGTTTACATACTCGATTCATGAGATCCATGAAGACAGCAGGTGCATTAGTAAAGCCAAAAGGCATAACCATGAACTCGTAATGTCCATATCGAGTACGAAACACGGTCTTTGGAATGTCGTTGTCGTGAACACGTAGTTGATGATACCCAGAACGTAGATCGATCTTTGAGAATTGTGTAGCTCCTTGAAGTTGATCGAAGAGATCATCGATTCGAGGAAGAGGGTATCGGTTCTTGATAGTGAGTTTGTTGAGTTCCCGATAGTCGATGCACATACGGAATGAACCATCTTTCTTCTTCACAAATAGCATGGGTGCACCCCATGGTGAAGAGCTAGGTCGAATAAAACCTTATCGGTCAACTCTTGCAGTTGACTAGCTAGTTCTTGCATTTCAGACGGTGCAAGATGATAAGGTGACTTAGCCACGGGGTTCACACCAGGAATCAAATCGATTTTGAACTCAACTTCTCGAACAGGAGGCAACCCACTAAGATCTTCGGGAAACACCTCGAGAAAATCTCATACAACAGGAATATCCTTCAATTCCTTGCCCTTGGCTTTCATGTTAACTACGTAAGCCATGAAAGCTATGTAGTTTTTACTTAAGCACTTTCGGGCCTTGATACAAGACATGAGTTTGAGTCTTTGGGATGATCTCTCCCCAAAGACTTTTAAGGTATCACCCGATGGTAAAGGAATTCGAATGCACTTCTCGAAACATATAATTTCCGCGTGTTGTTTGGCTAACCAATCCATGCCGAAAATGATGTCGAAGCTCCCCAGTTGCATAGGAATAAGATCGATAAGGAATTCGTTCTCGTTAAGACTTAAGACACAATCACGTATCACGACGCCGACTTCAATAGATTTGCCATCGGAGACTTCGACCGTAAAGGATCTTTC